>CM024590.1:35564560-36985575 GCA_014182565.1 Eucalyptus marginata
TAGAAATATAAATAGACTAAACATGCTGAAGAATTCTAATTTACTAAATAAAAATATCCTAATGAAATTCTACGTTCAAAATAGGAAATAAGTAAATTAATGAGATATAATATTAGACTGAGTCTTAAATATTTAAAGAGAGAACTCGTAAAATTTGTTAAAAAAAAAAAATCGCCTAAAATTAGGACATAGTTCTCAAAAAAGAAAAAAAGATGAGAAAATAAACAAAAATCTTAACATATTTTAATATAATGGTTGACTGGGGTACCCTCTTTCCCTCTTCGTCCCACCCTCTCTTTTTGAATTTCGAGATAATCACAAAAAAAAAAAAAATCTAAATTTATTACATTTATCTCAATTCATTTCGAACCTTTGAGGTGGGGGGTTTGAATCCTCACATTCTCATGGAGGTTGGGGTGGGGGCAATTTAGTTTCAAGTGTGGGTTTCGACTCCCACGCCTGCAAAGGAGAAGCGAGCAAAAGTCGAGAGTGAGAGTTAGAATAGGGTAGAGTAGAACCCACCCAAAAAAAAAAATTAACCAATTTTATTTTAAACTTTTTGACAATTTGTCAATATAGTTTATTTGGCCAATTTTAATTAAAAATAGCTCACATAGACATTGATTGTCTTACGTGATATGGCCAACCTTGACGTGTTTTTTTTTTTTTTAATATTTATTTATTTTTTGTCAATTCTTCTTTTTTTTTTTTTTTTCACTATTGGTGGCCATTGAGTGAGGACCACTAAGCCGTCATCGGCCACAAGCAAGTGCCGCCTTGCCTAGATCTTGAGGGGGCCAACCTTGCCAGCAGCTTGGCCTCAACCTTGGTTGCGATGGTACGAGTGAGGATTAGGTGAGCTCCAGTGAACCTTACTAATTATCGTGAAAAAAACAGAGAATAAAAGGAAATGTATATTAAAAAGAATTTTAAAAAATTGTCTATATTAGTACTGTCCGTGTTATGTAAGATAGCTGACTTTATGTCAGCGATTTTCGATCAAAATTAGCCAGATAAACTATATTAGCAAATTGTCAATAAGTTTAGGACTAAATTGATCGAATTAGAAAGTTTTTGATATAATTGGCATGAGAATCAAATAGATTTAAGACTTTTTTGATACTTTTCCTCCAAATTTCTCATTCATGTTTTGTTAAACTACTTTTCTAATTGTTGTTGGGAGTCTAGATGATTTGTTGCCGATTCAAAATTGTGCGTCTGTCTAGTACTTTTTTCAGCCAGGAGGTGACAGCGATGACCACAGACCGAAAAATTGAACAAACTAGCGAGTAAGACGCGTCAATTACAGGTACATTCCAAGGGTTGCAAATGTCTCGAGTGACAGCAATGAAGTTCAGCAGCCCATATACAAGTAAGCACGAATAGAACTTATGCCAAGTAAGAAGTAACAAATGCCCAAGCACCACATTTCACAAATCGTGAGTTCCAATGCAAACTATAAGCTGTTACACTGAGAGATACCTCAAAACAGCCAAATAAACATTATTTTTTCATAAAACAAATATATCAAGCTATTACATTACAGAAGACCGCAAGAACATCCCAACCTCTGTTTGGTAAGTTTATTTAGTATTCCACAGGGAGAGGAACATGATAATTGCTAGTTAAGGAGGCGTCGGCATATTGTAGGCTCCTCCTCCCGTTCCGTAGGTGATGGGTCCCGTTCCAGGCCCTCCAACTCCATAGTCTTGGGCAAATACCGCAAGAAATTTTCGTCCTGCCACATGGAATTAAAAGTGGTCACATTTTGAATAACCTATACGTACATACATGTGGATGTGTAGGTATAGTTAAATGGATATAAGTTTTACTTCCATTTACAAAAGGTGGGGATGCCTATCCATGATTATTGGTGGTGTCCAAGCCGACTCAAGAGGAGATGCCGATCCGTGCGTTTTGTTCCCCCGAAAGTGAGGGAATTGCCGGGCAATATGGAGTTGGTCGAGCCGAGGGCGGAGTAGGTTATGCAACCGTGAAGTCAAGAAGGGTAAGGTTAATCAGCATGGGAGACGGAAGAGCAGTGAAACTTTGAGGGAGTCGATGATCAAAGGGGAGGAGTTGATTGGGCAAGCGAAAGACTCCAAGTCGAGAACACCAAGGGCATCACTCAATTAGGTGGGAGAGAATCTCATGAACTAGAAGTTTTCAAGGCACAATAGGTCAACGAAGTGACCGAGATAACTGAATATGCCTAGAAACTTTTAAGGGTTCAGGATTTTAGTAATCTAGAATGTTCTCAATAGTGTTTAAGAGAAATTTATACCTATATTATAGAGCATTCTTGTAGTTGATTGGTCGTGGATGATAGATATGGTGATTGGATCTCTAAGTGAGAGAGAAATTCTATGGTTGCAAGTAGAGGGACTTATGTATAAATAGGAATTTCTTCCCCTTCATTTGTATCACCCCATAACCAACATAACAAGAAGTAGGGTTGAGCATATTGGATCGACCGAATTGGGAACTGCTTGGATAGAATCGGACCAGCCGGCTTGGTTTGGTTTCCAAGGATGTCGGTCCAATTCCCGATTCCATAAAGAGGAATTGATGATTTTGGTTTGGAAACGAACTGGACTCATTTTTTTAAAATATATATTTTTTATTTCTTAAAAATAGCAATAAACCCTAAAATAGTAACAATTCTAGTATTTTTTTTTTTTTTTTTTGGCTAAATGACCGGTCCAGTTCTTGGTCCCAGACCATTTGGTCTAGTTCCCGGTCCCAAAAATTGGAAACCGGTCCTCCCGATCCAATTTTCGCTTCCCATTTCCTAGGTGGAACTAGACTAGACCGGGAACTGGTCACCTCTAACAAGAGCAATAGAGAATTTTCTCTGGAAAAACTTCTCTCTTGAGTTTCTCTCTACAATTAGGCATGGCGCTAGGGAGGCAGTGGGCAAATGATCAGTAGGAAAGCTAAGTTTAGGCAACTCTAATAAAGGGTGAACAAGTTAAGAGGAAGTTTAAGTATCGCACAATTGCAATCTCAAGTGTTGGCTCAATGTGCCTAATTCAAAATAAATATAGATAATTTACCATAGGAGAACATGAATATAAATTTTAACTGTGAAGATATGTGCTCCATAAAAGAAGGAAATTTGTTAATTAGCCTTCCAGGTATATCGAATTTTAATCCATAAATATAGATGATTTACAGGGTCTTTTGATCACTTGAGAAGTAAACACCAAATCTAAAAGTTGGTGTACACATAGGATAGATAAAAGAAGCAGAAGGACGAAATTATTGGAAGCCGATATATCTTAGAATCTCAAGATCTGATTTTACCCATGACACAATGCAACCGCTGCACTTTGGATACATGACAAAAATATCTCAATTTGTCAGAGAAAACCTACATTGGTTTAGTTTTAGTAACTATATTTTCTGAGTTATTTAAAATATATTATGTTTATTTAACTATAAGAAAATAACTTTTATTTTTCACTTGATAATTTGTGCATGCATTCTCACAAAGCAAAATATCGGAGTAATAAGCAGAGACCGAAAGTACCATGAGAATTGTTGTCTCTATAGTTTGGCCGTAATGCAAGGTTCTATCTTCAAATTATTAGTTGCAATTACCATGTCTTTCCTTTAAACCTAGGAACAAACAACACTTCTTCCTTATTTGAAAGAAAAGAATATAAATCTCCATTTGTTTCGGGAGAAATGAATTATTTGGAAAACATTATTAAAAAAATAATAGTTTATATCATTTGAAATAATTAGTTAATGAAATTCTTTCATTATTTATCATAGTTTATGTCTAAATATTTTTGTTGATGATGAAAATATTTTTTTCATTATTTTTATAAGTGATATAAACAATCATTTTTATAAAAATATTTATTAAATTATTCTTTTTTTGGGAAACAAACACACTCACACCCTAAATTTTGCCAAGAGCTTCAATATATATTTTAGATTGAGTCATGCCAAAAAAAAATAAATATAAAATATACTCGAGAATGATACAGTTAATTATAACTTACCAAGATTAGGGTATGGTGAGGCAGACACCCCTTCAAGTGAGGACATGAGCAATACGGCTGCGACGAAGATGCCCATCAATACGCCTCTCAAGGCCTTAGAGGATGATGCCATTTTGTGTCCTAAAACGACACTTTGAGAATTTTAGTTTTTGTGAAGGAGTGCTGTCATTTGGGTTGCACTTTTATAGGGCAAATTGGACAGGCCGACTCGTAATTTATTTATTTGTTTTTGTTAATGCTGATTGCTCTGGTGTCGACTGTAATCGGCAATGCCGCATGGGGACGAGAAGGAAAAGACTGACAAATCAATTCTTGGATGACTCTTATGCATGCTTTACTCAGTCAAACGTGCGGCCAACCTTAGCGACATTTCTTCACGCGGAGATTAAACAAATTGGACCCGGCAGATACTTCTTCAACCATGTTTGGTCGCTCATCATGATAGATAGGGACGCCTGAGAATTTTCAAAACGGACATTCTCGTACTCAATTCTGTACCAGCTAGTTCTAGAACAATCAACAATTTGGAATGAAAATGGCCCAATGTGGGTCGTATATACCGTCTCCGTGATTTAACCTTCACTAAAACCATGTTTCGTCAATCATCTTTGCAGCCCTAGCCCAGTGGCCGACAAGTCTCGCCAGAGCCTCACCCGGCATTGTGGGGAAAAGAAGCCAAAGGAGGAAGAAGAGAAAAAAAAAACAAAAAAAAAAAAAAAATCGAATAAATAAAATGTTATTTAAAAATTATCATGTCAATGTCAATCGACGTCCATGTGAGCGCCGAATAGCCAAAATTGGTTGGATGGACAAAATATTTAGGATTGAATTGGTCAAAAAAAGCCAAAGAAAATAATTATAATAGATTTAAGTTTTTTTTTTTGATAATTTTCCCGATCTGTTACATATTCAGTGTTGGATAATTTGTTTGTTGAATAAGGATACTATAACAGGTTGCAATACTTATACCATTTTAATGAGTTGAGTTTGAGATCTAATGCCAAAACTCTTCTGATTGATTTACGAGATAACTAAGTTATTGGAATAGGATTTAGGATGAGCGGCTTCCTTCCTTATAGTCAAACTAGTTGTATAATTAATGTTTAGAAGTCTAGTGAATTTTCTTTCTACATAGGATCACAAGTACCTATCGTGTGTTCCATCGTAGTACATCGACTTGGTCCAAGTCGCAGACAAACGAGCGACGGTTCAAGTCCCACTCTTCTTTCTTCTGCTCCTTTCTATTCAAGAAGAGAAGGATGAAAATTCAGCTTCTCCAGAGAGTAGTAAGCTTGGATTGGTCCAAATAAAAGTTTTGACCACTTCTTGGGCAAACGAGAGGAGTTGAACACCTGCGTGGCAGAGGAAGACTGACCAAAGTCTTTATTTGCCCGCGCAACAGAGGAAGGCTGACCAAGTCTTGGAAGATGAAGTGCGGGAAATTGCTGAAAAAAAAATAATTTAATTATATTTGTACTAATTCAATTTTAATTTTTTTTATATAATTTGTTAGTGCAGTCTACTCAACCAATTTTGACTAGAAATTGTTTATGTAAACTTCGACTGCTTTGGGAAGCACAATTGACGTCGATAGGGGTAATTTTTACAAATGTTTAATGGTAATTTTGAATTTTTTCTTTATTTTTTCATTTTCTCTTCTCCAATGATTGAAGGCCTCTTTTCTTTTTGCTAGTGACTGGTCACCGACCATTGTCTATCCATAAAAGGGTTGGCCTTACTAGATCTAATGAGGGGGTCTCTCATCGACATACACCCTCATTTGCGGCGGGCAAGGGCAACCCTCATCGGCCACTAGTAGAAAAAAAGGCAAAGAAAAAAAAGAAGAAAGAAAAAAAAAATCAGAAAATTTTGTAGAAATTATGTTTGTTAGTGCCGATTATGCCACATAGGATGGTTGACGTTTACATTAGTGATTTTCGATCAAACTTGGCCAGATGAACTACATTTATAAACATGAGTAGATTTATGATTAAATTAGCCAAATTGAAAGGTTTCGTACTGAATTGGCACAAGTATAATAGATTGAAGACTTTTTTCATAATTTTCCCCGTGGGAACACTGTAGACTTGAGAGCACTAAAAAGAGAAAAATAACGAAAGTCTTCGCTTGCACGGTGGACACAACGTTCCAAGATGGTAGGCAACCTTAATTAGAATTGTCTTGAGACATTAACATCGTGTTACCTCATGAACCTTGAAATAATTCATCCAGATATAAATTCAAACATGATGTTCACCCATTGATGATCACGGCATTTTCGCATCTGCCCACGATTTTCTATTCACAATTCAATATTCGCCAAGTTGAATTTTTTATTCGTTTGAACTTCATCTCAAGAGAACTTCAAATGAAGGAGAAGCAACTTCGGTCAGTTCTCTACATCCTCGTTCTGATTCACATCAGGCTTTGCACAAGCCTGGCTAGAGCCAGAGATGCCGACACCGACAGAGAAGCGCTCACGGCTTTCAAATCTGCGATATCCGACCCGCGAAATGCTCTCGCCAGTTGGAATCTCAGCACATCTCACTGTAATTGGACCGGCGTTTCGTGCACGAAGGACGGCGAGAGAGTGAACTCTCTTATCCTTGCTGATCTCGGACTCACCGGCATCCTTCCGTCTCAACTCTCCGATCTCAGCTCTCTCCAGCATCTCAACTTGTATCTGAACTCATTCAGCGGTGAAATTCCGTGGAGTTTTGGACGCCTCACAGCCCTTCGGCGAATCATTCTTGCCAGGAACTCTATCAGCGGCTTGATTCCAGCAAATCTCTCTCAGTGTCGGAGCCTGGAAGAGATCAGCTTCGCTTTCAACAACATATCCGGCAAACTTCCCGCTGAATTGGGTAGTCTTACTGAGCTGAAAATTCTTGATGTTTCTGTGAATAATCTCACAGGCTCAATCCCGAAAACGTTTGGTAATCTTTCTGCTCTCACCAGTCTTAGCCTTGCGAGAAACCGTTTGTCCGGCGAGCTGCCAAACGAGCTTGGGAATCTTCGAAATCTTGCTGTTCTTCAGCTCCCTGAGAACGTATTAACTGGCATAATCCCACCTTGGATTTTCAACATTTCGACCCTTGAATTCATTGGACTTACACAGAACAAGCTTGCTGGAACATTGCCTTCTAGTGTAAACATCTCACTAGCAAATCTGAAACAGCTCTATTTGGCAGAAAATATCATCGAGGGATTGCTACCAAATTATTTGTTCCAAAGTTCACAAATTCAAAACCTCGATGTCTCTTCCAATCAATTTCGTGGGTCCATTCCTTCACTTGGTAATATGAAAAGCCTGAAATTTTTGCATCTCGGCTACAACAATCTGTCATCTACCACCGATCTCAACCTTCAGATCTTCCGTTCACTTGTCAATTGCACCAAGTTAGAGATTCTCTACCTAAACAGCAACCAACTAGCCGGCAAACTTCCTAGCTTGATTGGAAACTTGTCAGTGCATCTGCAAGATCTTTGCATCGACAGTAATCGTCTAACCAAAGAATTTCCCGATGTCCTCGATAGGTATCAGAACCTCACGGCCTTGTCGATCTATGAGAACCAGTTCACTGGAAAATTTCCAAGCACCGTGGGAAGGGTGCACCGGCTACAAAGACTCCAAGCGTTTGGAAATAACTTTCGCGGTGAAATCCCGGATTTCTTTGGCAATCTCACTCAGTTATATCATCTCACAATGGGATTTAATGAGTTCTCCGGTAGATTTCCTTCAAGCATTGGAAATTGCAAGCAATTGAATGTACTGGGGTTGGAATCCAATAGCCTCAGCGGAAACATTCCAGAGGAGATTTTCAGGCTTCCCAACTTGAGAACCGTGCTATTGGCCAAAAACCAATTGAATGGTTCTCTCTCTTCTCTGGTGGGAAGATTGAAACAACTCAAATTGCTCGATGTTTCGGATAACCAGCTATCTGGATCTATTCCGACGGCCATTGGGGGATGCTCGAGTTTGGATGCTCTCAAAATGGCTAGGAACAACCTGAGCGGGCAAATACCTAGTCAAATTGGCGACTTATCTGCCCTGCAGAGTTTGGATCTCTCGTGGAACAATCTCTCCGGTTCAATCCCCGTAGAATTAGGAGATCTTCAGATTCTGCAGAGTCTGAACCTGTCTTTCAATCATTTAGAAGGGCAAGTTCCTAGGAATGGTGCCTTTGTTAATCTAACCTGGGATGAACTCCAGGGGAATAATGAGCTTTGCATGATCGACGCCAAAGCCGCACGAAAGCTGGGGATTAGTACATGTGAAGCCATGACGAAGAAAAAGTCCAATCAACATCACCTACTGGCAGTCTTCATTCCCGTTTCAATCTCTATTGTGTTAGCGTGTTGCATCCTCTGCTTCACATGGATAATTATCCAAAAGAAGAGGAAAATAAAAGAAAGAGAGTCATCATTCCCATCTCCTCTCATCAGAGGCTTGCCGAAGAAGGTATCTTATGATGAGCTTCGCCGTGCAACTGACGGGTTTGCTCAAGAAAACTTAATTGGGAAGGGTGGGTTTGGCTCAGTGTACAAAGCTGTGTTCATGTGGAGCAACGATGGCTCTTGCATTTTCCGTGCCGTTAAGGTCATAGATCTTGAGCAAAGCAAGGCTTCCAGGAGCTTCAACACGGAATGCGAAGCCCTCAAATTCATCAGGCATCGGAACCTCGTGAAAGTCATCACTTCCTGCTCGAGCATCGACAACACGGGGCACGAGTTCAAAGCGCTGGTGATGGAGTACATGCCTAAGGGTAACTTGGAGAAGTGGTTGTACCCAGAAGATGTAGAGTGCAATGGCTCGCGCTTGAGCCTGATGCAGAGGCTCAATGTCGCTATCGACATTGCTTCTGCGTTGGATTACCTGCATCACGACTGTAACCCTCCTGTGGTCCACTGCGATCTGAAGCCGGGTAATGTCCTTTTGGATGACAACATGGTTGCACACGTTGGGGACTTTGGATTGGCTAGGTTTCTTCATCAAAGTCAACAGGAAACAGGACATAGCACAATAGGACTGAAAGGTTCAATTGGTTACATTCCTCCAGGTACTGTAATTTCTTTTTCTTCTTTTTTTTTTTTAATGAAACAAATTTGCTGAAGCTTGATCAATCTTTTTATTATATAACAATATGCTTGTGCCTTTTTGGTGACTCCTAGAGTATGGAATGGGAAGCAGGGCATCACCAAGTGGAGATGTCTACAGTTTTGGCATCCTCCTGCTCGAGATGCTCGTCTTGAAGAAACCGACTGACCAAATGTTCGAGGAAGGCCTGAACCTGAGAATTTTCGTGTCGGCATTGGACAACGGGGGTCACAAAGTCCTCGACATTGCTGATCCAAGGCTTTTCGCGAACAATGAGGCTTCCAATTCGATGGGTAGCGATGTCTCCTCAAGAAGCTCCCTGGCGCATCCGGACAACCTCAGCTTGGAAGGCAGCACGAATCCAAGGAACAGCTGGTTAATGAGGTGCGAAGAATGCGTCGCTGCGTTGATCAGGTTAGGCCTGTCTTGTGCGGCACCATCCGCCAAGGATCGTCCGAGCATGAGAGACGCCTTGGCGAGATTGCGTGAGATTAAGAGAGGTTTGCCCGGCTCAATCGAAGCCTCCTGATCATGTATAAGAATTTTGAGTACCTGCGCGCAATATTTAGTACTAGCTCAATTGTCGAAGTCACGTCTGTCGTTTATGTCTACGAGGCATTTCTTACATATGTATGTCGACATGTATATGTATACATATACAGTAAAAGATCGGTGATCGAATTCCTAGTTCATGATGCACTCAATTCCCACGTTTAACATGAAATTTAAGGAGCAGAGTATGGCAAGAAAGATGTGATCCTGTGAAGGATAAGCACGTGCTGAGAAAAACGAAAGGAAACAACAGTGACAACGACGCGAAACCTCCCGTTACACGAATTCAATGTCTTGTTCTCCAAACCCATCGAGGAGGAATTTTGATTGACTCTCATACCAAAAACACATTTTCTTGTTTTTCTTTTTATTCATCTTTTTCTCATCATGATTAATATATCCAAAGTAACCACTTTGATCAGAAAACTGTCTCCCAGTTCAGTTGCTCTTCTCAACACTGCTACTGGAGAGGGTCATGTCCAGCCATTGCAATACAGTTTCAAAGAATTTACCGAGATATACTGTTCTTTCTGATGAGTTTTCTTGGTTAGTTTTGTCGTGAAGATCTAACATTCAAAGTATGACACAGTTTTTTTCTCCTCCTCCTCTACCAATTTGCTTTCTTTTTATCGTTTTTGCGTCATCACTTCTTTCTCTTCTAGCTTTCCAACGTTTCTTGTTTTTCCTACGTTTAGCAAAACAAGAAGAGGAGCCCTTCGAAAGTTCGGCTAATCTCCACAGATGTGATAATCTCCATAATCCCGAACATAAAGGAAAAAAATCATTTATTTTCACTTTCTTTTAGCATTTCTTTGAGAACTACAAGTTGTCGGACACAAACGTAAGTTGTATTAAAAAAGTCTTATACTAGAGAATTAATATGACGTGAAGTAGTTAATATATAATAATTGGCTCAAAACTCATTAGTTTAAATTTTTTGACCAATAGGGTTCAATCAGAAATTTCGACTAACTCGTACTTGTGTTGTCTTTTGACGATCTTCCTAGGAAGTAGGACAATAAGATATCGAACTCTTATCACACGCTCCTAATAAATGGGATCAGAGATGATTATTGATTAATGGCCACCAACATGGTTTCCAGCAGAAGAGATGGGGAAGAAGTTGGGTTGACGGGTTCGGATTTGTACTTCCTCTTGACAATTTCTCTTGGTGAAGGTATCGGATTAACACTATGCTCTCCCTACACGATTACTTTAGAATTCACTCTCGATACAAGCCCCAATTGTTAATTATTAATACAGTCACGGAGTAATTAATAACTCCAACCAAACATCCAATCCCATAACTTTTGGATCAATTTTATCGCTAATTACACAAGACCTTACGAAGGATACGCGCTGGACCCTGTCCAGAGGATGAAGTCCAAGCCGAACCCGAGACTAAAACGCGTTGGCGCATCTGTTGTGTCGTGCAGCAGGTTGTCAAACAGCACCTTGAAACGCACAAGACAGGCACACGCCAGCTCTGCAAACGACTGGTCAGTAGCGATCATCATCGTATTAGCGAAAAGATAAGCCTCGGGATGGCGTGCTGACCTCGAAAAGTCAAAGCATAGAGCACCGGATTCGAGGGAGGGTAGTAGGCGGTAGCCCCCCCTCGATGGCCGGAAACTCCCTGCGACTCTGCGAGCGCAAGTCTTGTTCTTGAATTTGTTAAACTTAAAAGAAAGAAGAGGAGCTTTATATCTTAATTGGAGCTATGAGTGATGAATCGGAAAACAAGGGAGAGGCGCCACGTAACGGCGGAGGCACGTGCGGGCGCAGCGACGCCCGAGACGTTAGCTCCCCTTAAGTTTCACGAGTAATCTTCCTTTGACTTGCATTACAATTTCGCTACTCCCCAAGTGTGAAAGTACACTGTACACGCTCAACCCCACACATGCCAGACCCGTCAAACATGATTCGATCGAGTCGAGATTGAGTCGGGTTGAAAAATGTTCTGACTTATTTCCATACAATACAAATTTAATGATATTTACTTAATCCAACTTGTATTTAATCCGATCCATGTTTCTTTTTATATTTAATCCGGTTTAGGAAAACTTATACCTAAACTAAGGTGAGAATACACAGTAGGTGAGTGTGAGATCAAGTGAATGTGAGGAAGAGTGAAAAGAGAGTCACAGAGGTAGTTTAAGGTTAAATAAGTTATCAATAATTACATTTTACTTTTCTAAACCCATTTATGATATATTTACTAAATATAACTAACCCATATAAATAATAAAAATTAAGCTTATAATACACGGGTTAAGAAATGAGTTTGTAACCCATTTCGACAGGTCTAATACATAGGTCTAATACATGCCGACAAAACTCTTGTACGGGAATGCAAATGAGGTATTCATTACTAACAAATCGAACTAGCATCTCCGTGGGACAGCTTGGCCAAGGACTTGTCCCATTTTTGGCACTTCCATATCTTCAGCAGGAAACAAGCAATAATTGCCATTTATCACAATAGAGCCACATCCTCCATCCCAGCTCAAGCGGACCCCTTATGTCCATCTATGGACCCGTCGCTTCTCATCGAGGACAACTATGCCAACCAACAAGCTTCGACTCGTCCGCCTCAATCGCTCTCCGATGTCGCCCATTATATAAATGCCATGTGACGGATCGCCCCTAGGACGAGCAATTGCCTGACCCCTCAAATCACCACATGACAAATCGCTTTAAGAAGAGAATAACACCAGTACGAATCCATTCGATCTGTGATGTAGATAGTAGAGTCGATTAACAAAAAGGGAAGATACAAAAAGTCGTACCAACTTCACACCGTAGGACTTCTCATACGATGTTAGATTAGACTAAGAGAGAGTATAACTCTGGACCCAACTTAAGAAATTGTACGGTGAAATGAAATACCGAAAACACAAAACACATGACCACGAATCATCATCATCACCACCACCTTCTGCATCCAATGATTTCACACCACTATCCTCTTCCTTGGTGCTGACGGCTCATCAACCGCCCACACGTTCCGTGTCAGCAAATCCACACTGACCCCAACACATGCCCCTCTTCAATGCACCACCGCTCCTCCATTCTCGTTCATATATATCTCTTCTCTTCTTCTCCAACCTTGATCATCTCTTTCGCATCCCCGACCCGAAGACCTAAAGAAACGAAGGAGAAACCCACCTCCCGTTCTTGGTCACAGGCATAACCCTAAAGCGCGAACCGAGGAGTTCTCTTAGTTCTCTTCTCGTCACTGGATGTGAAAAGAACACGATGTTCGCACCCTCGAGCGACCAAGCGGCGCTGTTCCAGCGGTGGGGGACCGCAAGCCACGGCGACGTCCCCGCCGCCGCGCCAAGCTGCCCCCGCTGCGCCTCCAGCCACACCAAGTTCTGCTACTACAATAACTACAGCCTCTCTCAGCCCCGATACTTCTGCAAGTCCTGCCGCCGGTACTGGACCAAGGGCGGCTCGCTCCGCAACGTTCCCGTTGGCGGGGGGTGCCGCAAGAACCGCCGCACGAGGCCCTCCTCCAGGTCGCAGGCTCCGGCCTCTGGCCAGCCTGAGCGCGCTTCCCTGGCTGGTGGTCAGCCCGACTCAGTGGACAAGGATCGAAGCGTTGAGTCTCCTCAGAGCGGCTCGCCGGCCACTGCAGCCGGTGCGCAGGATATCGATATGGCGGCCGTTTTTGCCAAGTTCTTGAATAACGAGCAAAAGAAATCCTGCTCTCAAGAATTGACAGGTTCGACCTCTAGTGCGGTGACGCCGGATAGCGTGCAGACGGCAGCGTCGCTCGATCTCCTTGAGGAGCAGGCTGAGCCGCCTCCGGAAGTGTCACACGCTGAAGGGCTGTTCACGGAAACAAATGGTTTCGATCACCAGGAATCATCGGCGGACGACTTGTTATGGGTCGACACGACGTCGTGCCTGGCGAATTTCGCTTGGCAGCCGATGGTGCAGCTACAGGAAATCGGAACGCCGCCGGCCGATGATCACTTTAGATTGCTTCCGACGAATGATAATTTTTGGAGCTCGTTCGATCTTGCGGGGTTTGAGCTGTCCTCGAGGCCTTGAAACTGATGTCACGGTTTTCTATTTTCTATATTTTCTTTTGGGGGGAGGGCATAATTTCTTAGTGTTTTTCATGAAAGTAAAGATTTATACAATGAGCCAATGACGGGATTCATGGCGCATATAGCACACTCTAGCTGATTGATATATGGAAACTGAAATAAGAATAGATTCAAATGATCCTGATATTATCTTCCTTTATTTAGTATGATTGATCTAACTCGGAGAATGAATTGTTTTTCTTTTTCTTTTCTTTTCTTTTTTTTTTTTTTTTGGGGAGGAAGGGGGGGGGCTCAGAGAACTCGGAGAGAAATCTATATAGCTAATATATCATACTATAGAGAAATGTTGCTAGCATATGGCAGGAACAATTATCAACTATTTATCTTGTCCTACTATGGCAAAAGTTGGGTAGTCGGGGAGCAAATAATATTGATGCAACGAGGCGAGGGGATCGTTATTGGGATTCCTAAGCACGATAAGTAGTGCGTGATACAACATGGCTAATTACATGATTAATCGAATTGCGTAGTTGATTAAATGATCGTTGCACCTAAACATATGTGATTTAACAATCAATTGGGTAGACTCATCGCCCGTATTGTTTTGCTTTCCTTTCTAGGGCAACCAAAGATAAATGCACGAGTGGCGTACCCCAAATCTGAGAAATTTCAGTTAACCAACATTTTCCTTTTTTTGGAAATTAGTAATAAAGATTAAAGAGAGGGTTGATAGTTGGTTCTTTAACCAAATTATCATATAGTTGTTCCCGTTCGGAGACATGACGTAGATAGTTATATTCTCCTCCATCCATCCGTGGTTCTATAATCAAGTTATCATATACTTGTTATCGTTCTCTAACCATGCTTCTGATCGAGTGGTATGTAAGTCATGATATATGGATATTCACTAACATGCTAGCTTAAGTAAATATAAATATGAATAATCTCCATGTTTGTAACTACCAATCGCAAGACTGGTTGGAGGAAGTTTCCTTCAATTAAGAATCGCCCCTTTGGGGGTGAGGGAAGTTCTTTTAATTATCTTCTAGTAAGCTCATAGAAAGGTTGAAACTAATTATAGAGCGAATTAATACATAGATTTCACTTTCATGCATCATCAGCGACGAAATTCCTACTCAAGATTATCGTACTTCCAACAAGAAAAGTCCAGAAATTTCAAATGGTGGGTTATTTCATGATGGGATGGATGTAGGATGATCAATTGTACCATAGCCCATCAGTAGTACTTAATTAGTGAGATCTGCTCGAGTTTCAGATCATTCAAATTTGGTTTTCTTCGTCTTTCCGAGTTTAGCCAGTCGAATGTCACGGCATGTTGAGTTTGCAATTTGAGGGTTTCTTTCTTCTTCTTTTTTCCTTTTTGCGGCTAGAGAAGAAAGGAAACTAAAGACGGTACGTTGACAAAGCTTTGTGAACTAACAATTTGGATATCATTTCCCTTTTCCGTTCCTTTCTTTGGACTGATACCTGCATTAAATATGGACGGCTTCTAACTAGTTTAATACATTCAAAGACGAGAAAAAAAGAACGGAGAATTAAATTATTTGTTCTTGGATCGTGTGTCGTGACAATTTATCTATACTCAATCCGAGATCTAATAAACGCATAACGTCCTTTGGAGGTAGCCAAAGAAAGCGTATCCCAGTCGTCTAGGCAAAGAAGAAAGGACGTTTGTCAACCCGCCTGGCTCGTGCATATGCGGGAATTACCATCCACAAGCAGATTGAACCCTAAAAAAGCATGTCTGGTTTAGACCGCAAGTTCCGGTGATGTCGCCGCCTTTGCTTCTCTGCTCACCCTCGTTTCACATGAGGTTCAGGGATGATCAGCTTATCTTGGATCGAGGCAGAGAAGACGTACATGGCATTGACAACTACGAAACCATGCTTCGTCCACTTGATTAGATGTGTCAGTAGATACGCCATCGATTTATTGAGATGGGAAAGTCAAAGAGAATCGGGCTGAGTTAGGTCGTTAGATGGATACTCTTTCTTTCTTTGGGTTCGAAATTGCAATAATGGAAGTTCAATGCCTCCAAATAAAAAAGTTTGGGAGAGATACCTGACTTGACCCAATTAAACTCATAAACTTCTAGTGGTACAATACGAGTTATCGACCAAAATAAGCAAGTTAGATTGCTCCATTGAACTTTAATAATTCGACGTGGACTTTTATAGAAAGTTGGTTGTTCTTTCCCTCGAGTCCTTAACACCCAAGAAAAAGCAAAAACCTCTAATTTGGAGGAGTACTACGTAAACTTATTTTGTGGAAGATGGGCCATGAATTCACAAATAATTGACAGCACAACGAAGATTTTTCATTGTGTGATCTACTACGCACGCGATACGAAGCTCGCTTCAATTTGAAATATACACGATCAACTTGCTCTAAAAGGAACGAGTCCAAACACAAATTCACACTTGGGAATCAACCAATAGATTATAGGAACCATACAAATCTTCTCTCTCTCTCTCTCTCTCTCTCTCGCTCTCTGATGACATATCTATAGAGCTCCTTCCACTGCCCATCAGTGAACTGAACCTGGGTCATTCCCAAACACGCCATTGCATGTGCGCTTGACGTGGGAGCGTTGAGATGTCGATGTAGACGATCCGAAATCGATCGGATGGGGATTGATTGTGTTGTAGGTACCGATCGAGGATGTTTCCCATCTCTATCGAGATTCGGGTGGATTTTTGTTTCGGGGGGATTTGGAGCGAGCCCCCTTTGGGTGTGATGTCAACCCCCATCACATGGCCTCGTCGAGTCGTGCATATGTCCTCTTGCGTGGCTTCATATCTTTCGGTGGACCCTTGGCAAAAATAGCGTGCTGCTTTCTGAATTATTTGGATGAGAATAGGCTGGAGATTCCCAAGGGGACCGATTCCTCTTCATATGCTTGGGGGTTGTGGACCATTTCGGTTGGCCTAGAGGCTTTCTAATGCAATTTGTGCAACGAATCCTTACCGTGAAAAGAGGCGTGACGGCTTCTATAAAGATTGGCAAAGCACCTCAATGCAACAACTTTAAAAGAAGTTGCTCGCCCGGCTTCTAGGTGGTGCAACTTCAACGTGTTTTTCAAACATATCAAGATACCATCACGGTGTATATTCACATAATATCATGACTAAGTTATCATGCACCAAACAAGTTCTAAAATTTAAGGAGCTTTTTCGGCATTGGCTTAATCTAATATTGTAATCATTCACATTGACAACTGCAATTTTGTGAGCATCGTCAGTGAAAAGAAATGTAATCATTGCCTTTTGATCAATTATCACTTTGGCTTCTCTATTTTTGAGTTACCTATTTCCATAATGCGTTTTCATCTTAAATAATACCAATTTGCAGCTTATATAAGATTTTAGTGTATAATTATTTAGGAAATCTCTGCTTTTCTTCCTAAAATGCCTTTGAGTCAATTCCAAATTTTCCCCAACCCAGAAGCACAAACCTCCCTACTAAACCTAACCATCCTAACATAGTTGTGATCATCACCATCCGGCACCACAACCGCTGTCAAACCAGCCAAATAAACTGAAGGTGGCTTCAAGCGTCGAGGGCGGTGGCGGGAGTGGCAGCCATGGATATGAACGATGGGAGACATGGCCGGAGAAAGTGGAACTGTGTCCGGAGACGGCGGCGGGAGTGGAGGAAGTGAGGCTCTATGGATGTTAGTGTTAGTTGGAGTTTGTGGCTGGTGAAGCGTTAAGACACGGTTGATGTTTTCTAGGAAAAGGGCAATGTAAGTCTTTTGATGCATAAGGTTCTATCTAGGGATGCAAATTGGTACTTTAAAAAAACACGCGAGGAAAAGTGATAATGGAGGAAAAAGCGAGGATCAAATTTGGTAAAACATGCTCAATACGGGGTACGCCAAGGGCTTCTCAAAGAAGAGAGTAGACATGTGACTCTGTGGGTGGAAAGACTAACATTTTTTGGAGCTCTAGTAGTTTTGAAGACGGCAATGCTTTTGTGGTTTATAACTTCACTTCAAATTTCAAATCAATATAAACTGATTGCAATTCATTGTATTTTTAAAAGTTATTATAAAAATCTCGAAAGCTGAGAATCTCTATAGCTAGTTTTCTTAACATAAACATATATACATATATACATATATGTGTGTTATTGCGTGAATCTCGTGAAAGAAGTAGTAATAATAATCTTTTTGTTTTTTCGAGTGTGCATTCTCTGTCATATGTCGTAAGAGAAAATATGTTTTCCCACGGACAGATTAATTTACAAAAAGCTGTTAGAAGAAAAATGCGATTATTGATTGGCAAGTGAGGTCGTTCGCTCTTGGTAGGACGATGATGTTGGGCTTCTGTCATGTAGGCCCAACTGTCATCACATGGGCTTCTTATGTCCATTTACATGTTCCTAGCCTAAACCAACCGGATAGAGGATCTTTCGATCTTCATATAGTAAAACAAGGGTAATGTTCAAATCTCTAATTAGTGAGTTACAAATATGGACCTTACCCTACCACCCGTCTGGCTGGCGTTGCTAGCGGCGAGCTTCCTCCCCTAACGCAAGGGGAGGAGTTCGATTCTCGGGCGTCGCATTGGGTGCCTTACCCGAGGGCACGTGGTGGTGGTTTCCACGTGTCCTCCCCAGGGTTTGTCCCGCCGCGCTGTTGGCATACGGGATTTCCCTGGGTCACCAAAAAAAAAAATATATGGACCTTACCCTGTTAACTTAACAAAAAGCAAATTTATCCACGTCCATAATTCAATTGGAAACATCTCATTCAATCAGGGATGATAGCATATATGATCAGTGAAAGGTACCTTTCTCCAACTTCAACAACAACTTTTGGGATGCTTTGAATTCTTCTTATAGGACAGATCCATATTTTCACTTTTAATTATGTCCGTAGGAGATATTTTATATGAACTGTTGTACAAAAAAAAAAAAAAATCAACTCCTTCGTAATAAAAAAAATGGTGAGTTAATTAGGAATTTGGTAAGAGATGATACTCAAAGGACATAAGCAAATCGACAACTATGCAGGAGCGATATCAACATCTAATAAAGAGCAACAGACAAGTACCATGACTTGCCGACAGAACCTTTTAAGTGATCAACTACCATGAAGTTTTGTGAAGTGTTCGACGCAATAAAAGGAGAATACTCGAGTCACAAAGGTCAAATGGAGGCTTTGTCGGCAAACGATGGTTATTCAGGTGGCATTGGAAGTGGTAACCTCTACGGATAATGATTGTCAATATACCAAAACGCATACCAAGGATCTCGAAGAACGTGCAATAAGTTATTGTGCTTATAATAATAACCGCTTGTTTGTAATTATGGTTACTGGGTTTTAAATATCCGCTATACTTGTTGCAGAAGAGGATCACTGCCAAAACATATTCATAAATGAAGTTCACTATTTCCATTTATTTTTCTTGCAAGGTTTATTTCTGTGTACTTTGAATATTCATGTTCGTCACTTTACATTCACTTTTTAAAGCAATAACTTCACGGAACATTTTCACAACACAAAAAAAATAAAAAATAAAACTCAAGGATCAACTTTTTTTATGAAAGATTTATTGCCATTTGAGTGAACTCCCAATTTCGGTGAAACGGGTACATTAAGGCTGAGCATGACAACGTTTCTTAGTTGGGGAAGAGTTTTTTTTTTTCAGAAATAATTCTTTTATATTTCTATTCTGAGGAATAATTTCTGAGTAAAATAAGGTGTTTGGTAGAACTATACAAAAATTTATACTCAGAAATAAAAAAAAATAATAGAAATGCGTTTGCGTTTCTTTTTTTGTATTTATTCGTTTTTTATTCTTGCGATGGATCGCCGACCGAAATAGTGGCTCGGACGGTTGGAGGTGGCCGTGGCAAGAGAGAGGACCAAAAGAAAAATAAAAAGAAAATCGATTTTTTAGAAATTCTTCCCCGAAAACAAAAACAACTTTTTTTTTTTATATTTCTTCCAAATCTATTCCCTAGCTAACTTTTTTCCGGTAAAAACGAAAAAACAACTTGGATACCAAAAAGTATTTATAAAAAAACAAAAAAACAAAAATCAGATGAACATAAACGTTTTCATGTGCTACCTCATTAATATATCGTGCACGCATCGTTTTGTTCTCCTTGTTTTTCTACCTAAATGTTGCACGGGAAGTGCGATCATAGAGTATTGTCCCCTCCTCTCTTTTTCCCCCCTTCTCTCTTCTTTTTTGTTCTGTATTATGGAGGGATGATCGGTCAACATCGGAACAACAATGCAAAATGAAAGCTTAGCGAGAAGGTGAACTCGTATGGTCGAGGCAACTACCAATGGTTGGGAAATCAATTGCCCCCACCCTTCAAATCGCTATTACGACAGATTTTTCCAATGACCTACACGTATGGACCATCATTTTTTTCCTCCTTTCGGGATCTTTCTCCCAAGTTTGGATTCGTCACATGCCATCCCTCTCTCCATTGTCCTCTCCAATGGAGGCATCTCGACGAGCTCGCTTCCATCTATTCGTTCTCAAGCCTAATCTTTTTTCATCAGATCAATGCCGACCATTCACATGTCGAAACATGAAATCCCTAATGGGAGTTTGGTGCCAAGGTCTAGGTCTAGGGGTTTACCGTTAGACCTAATCGAGGGCCTAATAAGCCCGTTTGGCATTGCCCAAGCTAGCAAAAACAGGATGATTGTCGACACTTTACGAACCTAGTATTCATGATCATACACCCGAATTTTACGGAACAAAGTCGATGCAACTATCTCCGTCCTCTCGAGCACGGACGTGACCAGGTCGAGTGGCCGAACAAGGGCAAAGAGATAGGGGCAGAAAAGCTTCAAAGAAGATTGATTGGCAATGAGGGAATTTCTGGGGGGATTCAATGGATGATGAATCGAAGATCCACGACAAAGACCACATGACAAACATGCGCTGTCGTTGCTGGAAACGACAGCGACCCATCGTCTGAGATGGCCCCAAAATTATTTTGGCAGTGTGTTCTGTCCCTTCCCCGTTCCCATTGGTGTTATTACCTTTTTTTCAAAAAGGCTCTCTCGCATCTACTGCCTAGATTAACTATACAGCTTCTATCACGTCGCATTCGATATCTCAAATCAATCTTTTATAACTTTATATGTTTGCATAAAGTCATTCTTCAATAATATACACCCTCAGGAAAAGAATATGATCGTCGGATTTTGATGCGACAACTACCACGAGACTTACTGAATTAACAGGCACTATATCGTGATCATGATAAAAGGATTTGAATTTGATTTCAAATTCGAACTCCTATCGAGCATATGAATATTATGAATGTGCTGTATTAGGATGCATTCAATATTGGTACAACGTATAATTGTCGATCATAATATGTAACTGGTGTGTAAGATCTAAATGCAGAGAAAGAGTAGAGAAGAGCGAGGTGACCGGCAAAATGCTACATGATCCCCATCAAGAAAGGGATTAGGGGGATGGGAACGAGAGGTCTTGAATTCACAGCCCGAATGGAAAATCTTGTGAGAGCTAAAGAAGAGAGAGGGAGTGGACAAAATTGTACTTGCCAATTTGCTTTCGAGATGGACCAAGTACCACCCAATTATTCACTTTGCGCGCTCTCTCTCTCTTCTCTAGATTTCCAACTTTTTCGTGTCTTATCAAATGATCTCGCCTTGCATCCAACCCTTTTCCGCGAAGGGCAATCCACTTGGATACTCAGTGCTTAACCGGTCCTACGGCTGGTGATCTGCCTCGATCACACTTTCATTATCTATAAATTGAAGGCCTAACAATTATGTCATATTTTCTTTATTTTCTTTCCTTTCCTTTTCTCTGAAGCATCGAATATTGCAAGGACTTAATTCCGTAAATTAACCGGGAGAGTTGAAATAAAATGATAAAAATAATAAATTTCAAAAAGGGGGAAAGGTGGTCGCTTGGACATTTGAAGTAAAAGATTTCATGAAGGTTCATGTATGGAGATCCACCTCTAGATGAGAGGGGTTGGATGGAACAGAATTATATTATTATTATTATGTGAAGTAAGTAGGCTCTGTTTCATGATTGGAGCTACTTTATCTGCACACACAAACTGATTTGGAGATCTCACCACCATTTACATCAATCCACAAGCTTGTGGTGTCTGTCTCTTCTTTTCGAGCTGCTTTGTCCTTTTCATTCATTTAATCCTCATGCATCTTTTTGATATAGCCTCCAAAAAGATGCAAGACTCCTTTCATGAAGAAATATCGTTCTGATAGATGAAGTTTCTGCCAAGATTGATACATTTGCCAAAGAAAAACAAACCATGCAATGGGTTTACTAGTAAATTATGAAGATGAACCAGAGATTGTTATAGCAATTTGATCAGCTCCTTCATACTATATAGCTTTTGCAAGTAGGGAAGTGCAAAAAGTAAAAGTAAGAAGCTTTGTCTTAGGTCAGTATCTTAAACTGCGATGCCACCATTCACTTAGCAAATGTTGTACTTGAAGAATATAAGGCCTTGGCTTGCATCTGCTGCGATTTCCCTTGACTAGAATAAGGTCACCATAGTTTCACCTGTTATTTTCACATTAACTAGCGCATGTCTACACCAGATAATTAATTTCAGACCTTTTGAAGCCGACTTTGCTTACCATACTCTTTTGTCGATTGCTGCATTCGAAACACGAAATGATCTGCACTTGTCGACACAAGCTGTCAATCAATTCCGTCGAGCCGCGTAAGGTTGATGGCTAATCACTAATTACCACGATTTCAGATAAAACTCCCTTTTCAGTAAATATCAATGGAAAGGAGGGGCATTTCGATAAAGCTTTGTCATTGGAAAAAGAAACTCATGTTTGGTGATTATAACTTCACAAGCAACTGGTTTTTGCTAAAAATAGATGAGATAGAACAGTAGCAGCAGAAGTAGCAAAAGTTTCATCCATGTCAACCAGTGAAATCACCATCTTGCTCTTGCTCATCAATCTCTCCCTCTTCCCATCCATCTCTGCCTTGAATCAGGAAGGTATCTCTCTGCTCTCGTGGCTCTCAACCTTCAATTCATCGCCCTCCGCTGCTTTTTTCTCTTCATGGAACTTCAACCATCAGAATCCATGCAGATGGGACTACATCAAATGCTCCGACGACGGGTTCGTCTCAGAAATAGCTATCACATCCATCTACATTCCAACCCCCTTCCCCACACAAGTTCTCAACTTAAACCGCCTCACATCCCTCATCATCTCCGGCGCAAACCTCACTGGGGAAATCCCTCTTTCCATAGGGAACTTGACTGGACTAGTCAGCTTGGACCTCAGTTTCAATCACCTCAGAGGAAAAATCCCTACCGAGGTCGGTAAATTGTCTGAACTTCAGCTGTTATCATTGAATTCGAATTCCTTGAGCGGCGAGATTCCTAGAGAAATATGCAACTGTTCAAGGCTTAGGCAAATTGAACTTGTCGATAATCAGCTGTCTGGAAGAATTCCAGAAGAAATAGGCGAATTGCGGTATCTAGAAATTTTTCGGGCAGGTGGGAATGCAGGCATTAGTGGAGAGATCCCAATGCAGATATCAAGCTGCAAAAAGCTAGCATTCTTGGGCCTTGCGGATACAGGAATTTCGGGGCAGATTCCAGCTAGTTTAGGCGAGCTGAAGAACCTGAAGACACTTTCAGTCTACACAGCAAATCTCACTGGCAAGATTCCGCCCAGCATAGGCAACTGCTCGGCCTTGGAGAATCTGTTTCTCTATCAAAACCAGATTTCCGGCACCATTCCTGATGAATTGGGCCAGCTCAAGAAGCTCAAAAGAGTGTTGCTGTGGCAGAACAACTTAGGTGGCAGGATTCCCAACACTCTCGGGAACTGTTCTCAGTTACTCGTCATTGATTTCTCAGTAAATTCTTTGGGCGGTGAGATTCCTTCGTCGTTGGCAAACTTAATCACACTCGAGGAACTTCTACTATCCCAAAACAACATCTCAGGGGAAATATTGCCATTCATTGGCAACTTGTTGAATCTGAAGCAGCTAGAATTGGATAACAACAGGTTTTCTGGCGAGATTCCGGCCACCTTTGGGCAACTGAAGAAGCTCACTCTCTTTTTCGCTTGGCAGAATAATCTCCATGGCAGGATACCGGGCGAGCTCGCCAACTGCGAGAAGCTTCAAGCATTGGACCTTTCGCATAATCACCTCACTGGGTCAATCCCGGATTCTTTGTTCAGTCTCAAAAACCTATTCCAATTGTTGTTAATCTCGAATGACTTGGATGGTGAGATACCGCCTAACATAGGAGACTGTGCCAGCTTGGCTCGCTTGCGTCTTGGATCAAACCGGCTCAGTGGTAAAATCCCGCCGGAGGTTGGGCTTCTCTACAATCTGACCTTTCTTGAACTCTCGGAGAATCATTTCAGCGGATGGATCCCCCCGGAAATTGGCAATTGCACTCATCTGGAAATGGTTGATTTGCGTGGAAACAAGCTCGAAGGCATGATCCCAACATCTTTCGAGGCCCTCACAGGCCTCAATGTGCTAGACATTTCTGCTAATAACATACAAGGGACAATCCCTGAGAACTTGGGCAAGCTCAAATCTCTGAATAAGCTAATATTGAGCGGTAACAAGATCACAGGTGTTATTCCGCGGTCGTTGGAACAATGCATGGATCTCCAGCTACTTGATTTAAGCTGCAATAGGATAATGGGTTCAATTCCATTCGAGATTGGTCATTTGCAAGGATTGGATATTTTGCTGAACTTGAGTTGGAATTCTCTATCAGGACCAATCCCAGAAAGCTTTGCAAATCTATCCAAGCTTGCCAATTTGGATGTCTCGCACAATGCATTGACAGGAAGTCTTGGAGTGCTCGGCAATCTCAACAATCTGGTGTCTCTGGACGTCTCGTACAACAATTTTTCCGGCCTTCTTCCCGATACTAAGTTATTTCAAGATCTGCCTCCAACTGCTTATGCCGGCAACCCAGAGCTCTGCGTTTACAAAGATAACTGCCGCCGTCGCCGGAGCATCCATGCCGCGAAATCCACAAGAAACTTTGTTATCTGCCTTCTTCTAAGCATTATAATGACGATAGCAATCATCACAGTCGGGACAATTCTATTCATCAAAATTTATGGCAGTGCGTTTGGGGGAAATGATGACGAGAATGACCTGCAATGGACTTTTACCCCCTTTCGGAAGCTTAACTTCTCCTTGAATGATATCCTTACACAACTGTCCGACTCGAACATCGTAGGGAAGGGTTGTTCGGGAATGGTTTACCGAGTAGAAACTCCAGCGGACCAGGTTATCGCTGTGAAGAAGCTCTGGCCATTGAAAGATGAGGAGATTCCCGAAAGAGACTTGTTTTCTGCAGAAGTTCGGGCCCTAGGATCAATAAGGCACAAGAACATACTGAGGCTCTTGGGTTGCTGTGATAATGGGAAGACTAGGTTGCTTTTGTTCGATTACATCAGCAACGGAAACTTAGGTGAGCTGCTTCACGAGAAGAGGCAGTTCTTGGATTGGGACGCGAGATACAAGATCATATTAGGAGCAGCGCACGGTTTGGCCTATCTTCACCATGATTGCATCCCTCCCATAGTTCATCGAGACATCAAGTCAAACAACATTCTTATTGGGCCACAGTTCGAAGCATATGTCTCGGACTTCGGCCTAGCAAAGCTAGTCAGTTCATCGGATTGTTCGATGACTGCCAACACCATTGCTGGCTCTTATGGGTACATGGCTCCTGGTAAGTTGGACTATGTCACACACGTTATTCACTAGTGTATCTGACTTCAGTCCTGATTGTTTTCCATTAGTTGACAAGGTTATTATTGCAGCTAGCACCTTCAGTATTGAAAGCCTCCAAATTTCGCATATTTTAGGAATACTAGCTAACTGTAGTCAAGAGAATACACTGGTTCCTTCATAGCTTTTAGCACACACTTCCACTGAACTAGACATTTCACCTAATTTGGACTTAAGTCAGAACTCTGGGTTATTCTTCCACTTTTTTACCCATGGTCATTTTCGTTAAAAGTTCACGGATGAAGCATATAGTAACTGATGACATATTGCAGAATATGGATACAGCTTGAAGATCACAGCGAAGAGTGATGTGTACAGCTTTGGCATAGTTCTCCTAGAAATTTTGACCACGAAGCAACCGATGGACAAAAGGATTCCTGAGAATATGCACATTGTCGCATGGGTGAACAGAGAACTCCGAGAAAGGAAAAGTGAGTTCATGTCCATCCTCGACCCACAATTAGTATTGAGCTCAGGTACACAAATTCAGGAGATGGTACAGGTTCTTGGGGTGTCGCTCCTGTGCGTGAACCAACACCCCGAGGATCGGCCTTCCATGAAAGACGTAGCGGCCATGCTCAATGAGATCAGGCATGAAAATGAGGATCATGAGAAGCCGAGCAAAGCTTTGGGGAGCAACCCGAAAGCAGCTGTTCATTGTTCCAGTTTCTCTAGATCATCTGAACCTCTCATTGGATCAACTTCCTAGGTATAGAAGGACGTCAAGCTCCAGATCTGTGGTTCTTGTTCCCTTAAAAAATAACCTATTCATTGTATTGATTGATGTGTATAACAGAGACCAAAATTCATTTGGCTTCCTAGTAAGGTGAGCAAATTGCACGTATTCATCTGTAGCTTCTTGTACTTTTAACTTTTGATGTTGAGTAACTGAATTGACCATCCATGCTATATATCAAGTGATCAAAGTAAACAGTTTCTGGGACAGGATATGTATGCTTTCACCGAAGTATATGATCATCACATCCAGTTAAAGCCAAGCTCGAACGATCATATGAAATGAGCTCTGGTATCGTTCTTGTAACATCAGCTTCATCGATACAAGGTATCATGGACTGATTTTGTTCAAGAATCTTCTCACACATATAAAATTAGATCAAGGAAATAATATAGAGGCCAGGGATGAAGAAAAGTGAAGAAAGAAGCGTAATGCTAGAAAATAGACTTTTGAATCTATGCACACTACCGTTAAAGAAGAACTCCAAATTCTAAATTTTCTGTCTAACAGCACTAGGTGATAACTCGGTGGAAAAGAAGATGAACTGGGATTCAAAATGCTCCCATTTTCACCTACTAAACGCTAGTTACTCACCGGAAAATCTGCTTGTCAAAGCTTATCTACCGTTAGAAGTAGAATATCCTTTCTATTCGGATTATCAGTTAGTTAATTACATGCCATTTTTTGGGAGCCCTGCTACGAAACTAACCGTCCCATCAAGCTGAAAATTCTTTCTTCTACACCTTAGCTCTCAAAGTATTAGCCGATGACACAACTCGTGATTGAAAAAGGATGATAACACAACTGAATGTCATATTTGGAATTGATATAGCGCTCATTTTGCGAATTGCCGAACATTACCATATAAAAAATTCAATCAGTCCAGCAATTATGAAACGACAAGATGCTAGTTGCACGAAGAGGACCAAAAGCATGACAAAATGGAGACCTAAAAGGTACCCCATCCTCACAAGCTTATCACTGTCTATTTCGATGTAGTCGAGGAAATTTTGTCCTCCATGCTTTTGGAAGTTGCATGATGCATCGTCTCTAGTCACATATCTCATTTACGGCCGCTTCCAATCATCCACTACAACAGGAACATATCTTTCTCCCACTCCTCAAATCCTTGAAAAAATTCCTGATGACATGTGGTAAGGAGTGTCAGAGCAATCTATTCCTTCTTTAAGCTTTCCATTCTTATCGCTAGTGTGATCGTTCTGCAAAAGAAACTGTGAGATTTGACCATCTTTGCCAACTTGCAACGTGAACTACTCACAATCAAACATTTCTCCTTGTCACAAAGCACATCCACCACATTTGTAATATCAAACCATATAAATGACATGAAACCAGCTCCCTACAAACTCACATCATGCTTCACAGCTTTCCAACAGCGAAATTTTTCCCACCATCATAGGTGTCTAAGTTCGCCCAGTACATCCCTTCCAATGATGCTGCTCACTTCCCGATATTTTGCCCCAGTAATTACACTAGAATACTCGAGCAATACCTGAGAACGCTCTGAACCAATTCCAGTTCTATATGTTTTCACGCTGTATGGCCTTTCAAACGGACCTCGCCTCTTCCTGAGCATGTTTATTTCTCTAAGAAGTCTCACAGGGAAGACTTTTCCTGAGAGCGCAGGCACACAAACTGTCTAGTGGCTTCATGAAAGACATAAGCCAGCATAAAGCTATCTTGGACAGCAAAATTAAATCTATGTAGGTATCTTTTCCCAAGTGCAATGGCATTTGTCATGGGAAGATGGTCTCTTTACAGATAACTTCAAGGGAAGTGACTGTGACTTACTTCAAAAGCTAAACTTTTCTCTCTTGATGCCCTAAAAGTCCCTTGCAGTATCATTATATTTTCTTAGGAAAAAAATGTTGAAAAAGGGTAACCCTTCCTGTCACCTGGAAGAATGACATGAATATTTGGTAAGGGATAGCAGTTAGGTGTTATTGTGACCAGTGACATTCAAGTAATTTATTGCTGAGAACTAAGTACCATACATAGCAACATTCACTCTTAACAGCTTCTGCTATCTGTACAGAGACAATGAAAGGCAAGTTATAGGATACACGTGAGCCCAAATATAAATACCAACACTGTATGACCTCTAACTTGATGTTTGATTTTTAATTTCTCCAAGAACCTTATGGAACCTGAAATAAGTCAGAATATATAATCAAGACACGAAGCAATGGCGACAGATAAACAGCTACTTTATAAGTTCATTTTTATCATATGCTGTTAATTTACTTACGGGAATGGTAACTTCACAGTCCACTATGATAACTTGAGTGGAAGTGAACGAGTGTGGGTTACACTTTCACCTCCGGATGCCACTTTATGCTGCATCCAACACTTTTGACAGAACAAATAGCAATAAGCAAGTCAGATAAAACAATGAGTGGATTTACACAGAGTGTCTGTGTGTGTGTATCTGTGCATGCGCGTGCGTGTGCGTGTCTTGCTGATCAGGGTAGATGATCTTGCGGTTTTACCTAGGTTTTTGTGTCAACGATACAGGTTGTCCACTGAGAACGCAGTCTAGTGCCAGGCTTAAATCCCTAGGCAGAGAAAGATAATGCATTTTAAACCAACAGAATGGAAAGGAGTAGCGAGAAGCTGAGCTTATCAAGAAAATGCAACGGACCTTCCAGTAACAGGCACATTATTACTTGGTCGAGAGTCGTCAAACTGGCCATGGTATACTAGCTCAAATGGCCTCCGACCATCCTGTTACAT
This sequence comes from Eucalyptus marginata, assembly GCA_014182565.1. Taxonomy (NCBI): domain Eukaryota; kingdom Viridiplantae; phylum Streptophyta; class Magnoliopsida; order Myrtales; family Myrtaceae; genus Eucalyptus; species Eucalyptus marginata. The sequence continues at coordinate 35,593,573 of CM024590.1, forward strand.
GAGCAAAAACTAAGCAAATAACAGACTTTTGCTTTATCTTCATCAAAATAATGGTTGAATACCAACTAGAGAGACACATAGGTCAGGTTCACCTTTTTGAATAAATAGAACTCTGGTGTGCAAACAGCTCTAAAATCACGTGCTACATCCTGGCTCTGCAATTTGATCATTCAAATTTAAGTGCTCGCAAAAAATTCAGTTATATGCAAAATCTGATGATTTATTGCCAAAAGACTATAGAATATTCGAGGTCAAGTGACCATAAAGTTGTGTAACAGCACAAAAACGGAAGTCCAAGTATCTCAAAGCACGAGGGACAAGAGTATCATAATGAACAGAAGAGCTGAATAAGCATTGACTATATTTAGCCAGTTAAGAAAATCCTTCAAACTAGATCCCTCCTCACCAAGGATACACATGAGAAACCAACATGCACAACCCATGGATATGCATGTACCATAGAAAAAAAGCCTAAATAGACAGAGACAAGTTCGCCTCATGTGAAACGATCACCGAGCCCACCCAGGTAGCAATTCTGACAGAATGCCTATCTATAAAGTCTCCACTGCAAAATGTAACAGAAGGCCAGAGCCCACTAATTTCCAAAAAGATGCTGGTATCTAGAGTAACAGGATAGACTAGGATAGGAGAGACATTAGTACCAATACTTTAATTTGAATGAGAATGTGTATATCGAAGTCTCATCAAATGAATCAAAGATCTGCATATTTAATAGCACAAGGACATTTAGGCTTCTATGCATGGATGATTACGTATAATTTACTAAGACAGATGAAGCAATAGGCATGGACAGATTTCAGAAAACAGCTTTAGGAAAAAAAGAAGAAGAAGAAGTCTAGTTCCTTTTAGCAAGGTTGCATACCTCATCATAGAGATAAGGAAAGGGATAATTGAATGCTTTAGCTTCTTCTGCCATGAACTCCGGCCCATCCTATGAAAAGGAAATGCATTGTAGTCAAATCACAAAGAACGCTCATGCAGCTCTAAAATGGATATAAACAATATGCAACAAACCTGTGGGTGAGTAGCTATAGAGTTTGAAGATATTGCAACAACTGCCAGTCCTTTCTGCAGCATGCGAAAGCAGCGCACATATGGTCAACTCAGTATTCATATCCTCACAGAACTGGAAAAGAAGCATTCTTGTCAATTGGTAGTGTCTACCTTCATGTAGAAATTTGTAAGCTTTACAATATCATTCTTCAAGTGTTTAACAAATGGGCAGTGGTTGCATATAAACATAACCTGAATGACAGAGGTACAAAGCAAATAAGTGCAATGTCAGCATGATTTGTTCAAAAGAGGGAAGGACCCATCCTTGATAGAGAGGCAGCTAAAAAGAACTGTCCAAGCCAGTAACTGAGTTAGCAAGCCATATCATTGCATCTTGTTCATTATCAAGGGAGGAGCTTTGCTGACACCATATTTTGTACTAGAAGCATCATGGTGGGAGGGTCTAACGTATAGTTTCACTTTTCAGAAGTGTGGAAGCGCCTTTTCTACAGTGCCACATGCTTCAGAGCCAGAAATGCATTGAGACAACCTAGAGTGTTGTTGTATGTATATCAATATGAAAGTTTCACAAGTGTGGAAGCGCCTTTTCTACAGTGCCACGTGCTTCAGAGCCAGAAATGCATTGATGAAAGGCTTCGCAACTATGAATTCGATGTTTTTGATCGGGTGAAAGCAGCATCATCTTATTCATATAACAACAATCCACAATAACTTTGATGCTACGCTTTACAAATCAACATTTTGCATATGTACCAATCCATTTTTAGCTACTTTTCCCCTCCCATATAGCTCTTTCATTTTGGAAACAGAGTACACCAAGGCAAAACCTACAGAAGATTACCAAGATAATATATTTGTTGAACCTTCTTAATATATCACCTTACAAAGTTCCTACCAAGATGAGACAACTTAGAACCGGTAAATCTCCATAATGCAGCCACATCTGTTGAGGCTTAGAATAATCGTAAGCAACCCCATTCACTCTATGAATTTGCAAAAGAAAGAAACAAATCAAATTGGGAGGTTATGCTAGCTGTAAAAGGCCTTTCAATGACAAATTTTTATAATAAAAAAAGCGGCTTTGAATGACTTTTTTTTCCTGCTTTTTGGGTCGCCCAACTAAAAGACTGAACCAATCTGCACACAAAGGGTACCCATCAGATGAAGATGCCATCAAGAATAAACCCAACAAAAGCCCATGCAAGAGGAGCCAAAAAAAACAAAACAACGCAATCCCGCACCACAAAAATGACAAAAAATCCATTCAACACGAGGACCGAAGAACAAAAACCGAAACTTTGAGCTCGTGAGGCAATTGCGAGAGTACCAGCAGAGCAGGGTAAGACTCGAAATCTTCAAGACTCCACATTTTCCCAGTGAGCGGCTCGGGAAGCTGTTCTCACCACCACCCCACAAAAAAAAAAAAAAAAAAATCAACAACAAGCGAACCCAATTGAATGTACCGACATTAGGAAAAGCGAGAAGGCGATAACAGCAGCAGCAGCAGCGCGACGAGGGGAGAACCTGGAATTGCGGAGCCCTGAAGCCGATGGAGACTCTGTCGGACTCCGTTCTCGCAGCTCTGACGGCGAGCCTCCCCGGGGGCGCGGCCGCGGAGCCTCTGCTCTGGAACAAGCCCATCTTGAACGGCGCAGAAGGGGCGAGAGAGGAGAGAGACGATAGCGATGTCGCGGCGGGCGGTGATGATTTGCGGAGAGGGAGACGGAGGAGACGCGCGCTTGTCAGGAGGACAGTTGCTGCAGTGGCCATGGAAAATTCTGCGTCTTTCCTCCGACACGCAGGGAATCGGTGGAACAGAGCAGAAAGAAGACGAAAAAAAAGTGTCCGTTACGACGTGTGAATTTAGGAATTTCTGGCCGGAAATAATTTTTGGACTTCTTAGGAATTGGAAAATTAGGGAAAGGGGAAAAAATTGTGAATTTTCCTCGATAAGGGGTTAAATACATTTTGTCATTTTGGATTTTGGTTCGATTTGACACAAAAATCTCGATTTTGATTTTTGGTGTTATCCATTCCAAAGCAAGCGAATTTGTGTATTTAAGCTTCAAATTAAATTATAAAACTTAACGAAGAAGGTGGGGTGGTTAAAAATAACGTAAAAAACAAACATGGCAATCATCCAAGGTGTTTTTGTAACATATCCTACTGTTATTTCCATTGTTTATGAATTAATACTCGTATCAAGATCCATATATAGCATGGGGAGAAAAGTTTTATTTTTCTTTTAAAGTTCTAAAGTAATAAATAGGAGATTATATTTAGGTTTATAAGTAATTTGAAAATTGATTTAATTGCAATTTAGGGAAAAAATTTGAAACAAACTAAATCACAATCATCAATTTTTGATTTATTAACAATGCTCCCTACAAACTCTTGCTCTCTAAATTGTTTCTAATCTTTTAAAAAATACAACTCTTTGTAAATATTTAGGCTAATAAAAACTCTAGAAGAGGCATGCTTGTGATTTCCTTAAAGAAACTATTTCTCTCTTTCTTTTTCTTAATTGGTGCCTGAGGAGAAATTCTTTCCTTTTTTTTTTTTTTTGCAAATTTTCAATTGTTCTAATTAGCGTCACTAAAAGAGGGGGATGTGTCACTCCACGAGAAAGCCATGTGTCAACTAATCAATGGTTCCTCTGATGTGGACCAAAAATACGTATATAGTATTAGATATATTTTCTTTTTTGGTTAAAATAGTATTAGATAGATTACATATGAGGATTCTCTCTCTCTCTCTCTAACACAAGTTGCTGAGTTCATCTCAGTAAAATACATTAGCGTTGTTGGGCGTGCGTTAAATCTAGACAAAGATCCGGCCAAAAATTTATGTACAAAGATGAGATAAATTAAGTGGTCCCAAAAACAGAACGGACTCGAAATTGATCGGGCTTATGATCTAATATTCAGTTCCAAAACCCGTGGCATGATATTTGAAAAATTACGCCTTGTTTTATATCGAATGATAGAACCTCAATGGACCTAAGTTCAATAAGTCCAAGGCTTGAGAAAAATAAGATTTTTTCAAGTTATGCAGCTCGATACGATTCTCAATCGGGTTTACTTTGGACGCGTTTAATAACGATTCTGTTTTCAGAAATAATTTTTTATCAGAAATGATTTTTTTCTGATTATATTACCGGGAACAATTTTTGAGCAAAAGAACACGTTTAGGTCATGTTTGATAACCATCCAAACAGGCCAACTCTATTCTTTGTTCGGGAGTAGTTTGGGAACAAAATCGCGTTTCGTAAAATTTTTGTTTCGGGAACATATTTGGAGTCGAATCAAGAATAAAAAAAGGTTGATTCTTGTTCTAGTAACAAATTTGAGAATAAAAAATCAACTATTCTTCTTCTTCCCTTCCGCCATCCCGCGACCGTCGTCCACCACCGCCCACCGCCATTCGTCGCCGCTCGCCACTGGTCCGGTGAGCTCGCTGGTCACCGCTTACCGATCCAGCGAGACCCACCGGAGCTAGGCAAACTAGGCTCACCCAACCCCGCCGGTGGCCAGGGTGCAGGCCTCACCCGGCCACTTTTACTCATGTCCCGGTTAAAAAACGAATAAAATATAATTATTTCGATCGAATTTGTTCTCCAGGAATGAATCGTTACAAAACGTGCTCTTAGTAGCGTCCAAAATTTTTATTCTCATGATAAAAATGCATTTGGTAGAATTTTTAATTTTTTTAATTTTTTTAATTTTTTAATAATTTTTATTATTTTTATTCTTTTTCTCTTATTCTTCCTCCTTCTTTGTAGTCGATTGTCAGCCGCCGCTATGGTCAGCAATTGGCTGGGTGAAATTTGGCGAGCTCGCCGGAGGCTTTCTAGATCCAGGTGAGGCCAAGGCAATGTGAGATCAACCTCGCCTTGGCTAGGTGAGGCCAAGCTCACCCCGGCCTCGCCGAGCCACCATCGCCAAGTGACATCGACTTGGAGGTAGCTCGGCGAGGCTCGGGCCGGCAACACTCTGGCGAAGTCGCCGATCATAGCCGAGGCCCGCAACCAGCCAAAAGGAAGAAGAAGGAAGGGGAAGAGAAGAAGAGAAAAGATAAGAAAAGAGGAGAAAAAAATAGGAATTGATTTTAGGAATTATTCCGAAGAACAAGAAACAACTTTTTTTCTATTTTGATTCTGTTTCAAATCTATTCTCGAGAATAATTTTTTTATTCTCGAAAATAAAAATTTTACTAAATGAATTTTTGTTCTTTTTTTCGTTTCAAGGAACATAAAAATAGAAATAGCTGTTCGGGAACCGTCACTAAACAGGGCCTTTAAAGTGGGGGGTAAAAAGATATTATTCTTTCTCGGGGCAGACCAGATGGAGCGTCTCGGCCACACGCCACACAAGGCTTTCCAACGTTATTCTTGCATCCTTTTTGCCCAATTGACGTTGCTTCCGTAGATGTCGAAACATAGGGGCCCGTCAAGAAAGAAAGAAAGAAAAGGAAAATTCACTGACCAGGAAAAGATGGAAGAAAATAATTGACCTTTCTCGATAAGTTCACACCATGGGCCATTGCTCTAAAAAGAGTATCAAAGGCAGTCCCTGAGTAGGACCCTCAATCCAGAAATCGATCATGGCGCCTTCAAACCCTTCAACAGCAGGCGCTGTTCTCAGCACCCTTTTCCTTCTTCTTCTTCATTTCCCCTGTGCTCTCTTTTCACCGTGGAGCCAAACGTTATCATAACCCATCTCAATAATTACCCTTGAATGCAATCCGGACCCATCTCGGGTTTTACTTTTTCCTTCGCATCCTCATCCTGTGGCTGGTCTCGCCCTGTCATCATGCAGGGTTCAATCACAGGAAGTATGGATGATGAACCTTAGTGCGGGCGAACAGTAGAAGATGGGGTTTCTTCATTTCTGGCTCAATCATGTGTCCATGTTACGTCGTGGCGAACGGAAGGTCCGCAGTACGTCACTGACGTGTGCTCAGATGCTGCTACGTTAGAACTTCCGATTCTATTATTCGATTTTGGAATATAATACCCCGAACAGAGATGTGTTCTGGGTTGATTGCTTCTCGCTGAGAACGAGCATATCGCTCGATGAGGATAGGCACGAGCTGTATAAAAGCGGCTCTGTAACAGAGAGAACGTCAGAGGGCGGTGATAGCTCCAAGGTCAGATTTAATGTCATTGTCAATGTTGGATTAAAAAAATGGGATTTCCTTTTAAAACTTGTCCAGACCCCAGAGAAATGTTTTTGCTAATGGTGTTGATAAGCAGGGCCGTCACTTGGTGCATAAAAATCTAAAACGTCTCTCTCTCTCTCTCCATCTCTCTCTCTTTCACACGCTAGCCAAAGATACTGCGTCTCGAGATGCAAGTAAATAAAGAAGAAGAAGAGGAAGAGGAAGAAGAAGAAGATGCAGAGGTTGGTATCAAGAGAAGGAGAACGATGGAGAGAAGGTCAGAGATCAAGTCCGCCGTTGAAGAGTTCTCTCTGATGGTCAAGCTCAAACCAGTCGTGACCAGAGCTAGAAATGGCGATGAAAAGGACGAACCGCGTGATGATGCCTTCCATGTACCAACAAGGCCTTTCCTTTCTCTCTGCAGCTTAATTCTTGAAGTTCTTGGTAAGTCGAATTTCTGGTTTTCCTGCTTTCTTGCTTTGACAGGCTTTTGGCAAACTATTAGTCAATGTTTTCCGGTTGGCTCTGTGATCTTGCAGATAAGGTTGGCCCAAGAATGGCCGTTCTGAGATTAGATGTCCATCAAAATGTTCAGGTAAATGAAAATCGGACGCTTAAAATTTTTATTTTTATTTTTTTTGTCTTTGTTTTTTGTTGGTTTTCTTGTCTGTGATGCCTTGAAAATCACTCCCCTCTCGGACAAAGTCCTGTCCAGAACGTGGAGGCCTCAGGCTTTGACTTTTTTTTTTTTTTCCCATGGACGAAAGTGCCCATTGTGCATTTTTCAGATGGGCTGGCTTCATGACATGTCGTCTTTTGTCCTTTTGTCCACTCGAACTCAGGGTGACGTTGTCTTTGTGTGAGGATATTTATCAGTTTTCTGATCTCAATGCTGGTTTGGTTCATGCCTTCATGGGGTGTGGCCGGGAAATTTCTCCATCTCTCGTCATTCTGTGTTCACTTCCATGAGCAAAAGAAAATGAATATGAGATTCACCTAGTTTGGTTGTCCGTTTTGGTTTGTAGCGAGTGGAGTTGTTCAAAGAATCTGACCCATCGAAGTATTCGAATTTGGCTGAGATGATAAAGAAAGAGGCAGGTGAAGGCAATGCAAAAAAGGGTAACAGCTGCAGCAGAGCAATAGTTTGGCTTACTAGGTAAATAAATCCCTGATTGCCTTACTCTTTGGTTACTTGAATCACTTAGGCTGACGTCTGATAACTTTATCATATTTTCCCAACACAGTTCATGTGACGTTCCAACTCAATCTGTATCAGTAGATATGCTTAACACTATTGGCTCCTAGCAGTTCCATTATCATAATTCGCATTTGATAGGATGGTTTCGGTATAACTAAAAGCAGTTACTGCCCAATGAGATGAAGAGCCTCGACTTTAAATATAATTGAAATTTGTTCATTGACAATGGTATTGCCAAGTTAGAAAGCACTAATCCCTTGATGTGCTGAAGATTCTTAAGTTCCAAGTAACAAGTGGTTGATTATCACCAGATCCTTGGACTTGATGGTGGCCCTATTGCAAAGGTTAGCCAAGGATCCTGGACAGAAGATGGAACAAGCAGTGGAGGAGTCCTACAATGTCACCTTGAAACCATGGCATGGATGGATTTCCTCGGCTGCCTTCAAAGTAATATCAATCCCCTGATTTTATGTTGTTTCATTTTTTTTATTATTCTTGGTTAACCAGTCATAGTTTCGGAATTTTGCATAGCCTTTTAATATTGATCGTGTTACTAGTACAACTGGACAGGATTAATAACAATGTAGTGATTTAGCTATGGTCTTAAGGAAGAAATTTCAAAGCCAAATTCTCATCAGATTATCAGTGCTATTAAAATTGTTACAGATTGCCCTTCAACTGGTGCCCGAAACAAAAACATTCATCAACCTCCTCAAGACAAAAGATGAAAGCTACGAAAACTTCAAAGAGGACACACAGACCTTAATTTCATTAGCATCTCCTGTTCTAGAAGAGATCCACTGTATCCTGGTAATCACATCTCATCATATTTCCAACTGGATTTAACTGTCATATACATTTACTTAATTTTTTGAATCTCTTTGACATATTGCAGAAACTTTATGGCTTGGATAGATTGAAATCTAAATAAGGAGATCGGACGAAGGACCTCCAGACTGTACAGTTGTTGCTAGTCATGAAGTTTTGAACTTTCTTTTTTTGTTTTTGATTTTCCCCTCCTGGCATCATCGCCCCCTCTAGTAATTACATCCATGTGTTGTTAGCTTCATGAGCAAAGTTGGTTTGGGCTCTGAAAGAGCTGAACTTGTGCAAGGTACAAGAAACTTTGTGTACAGTCAGGTTACTTACTCCAAAAGTTACAGATATACAGAGAGTGCATTTTCTGTCAATATTTTGACTGTCACGAATCTACTCTGCATAATAATATTATCTATCTACTGCACAAGTTTCATTTATATTGTTACACAACCACCGGTTTCAAGTCCAGTTGAAGCTGGAAGAATTCCGCTTCTCATAGATACTTCATTCTTAGTCCATTTCGCTACTGTATAATGATGAAATTGGCAGAACCATAATGTGTATAAAGGTGAAGTACACGGTAGAGTTCCTAGAGGCATTTCTTCAAAACATTTAAGTCCACGTTCAAAAGTTAAAATGTTGGAATGACCTAATTACATAAAGCTCATTATTTCTGCAAATCGAATTCACATGATCTCAGCAATCAGTTAGAACCAATTTATGTGTCTCCTCTCTCATCTTTGGCTTCCCTTGAAAGCTAGTGCTATTCCCAATGAAGTCAGGTACTCAGATGGACCTTTTCAAAAATCCCTATCTGATCTAATCCCAAATTAATGCCGCCTGAGTCTGCGGGATGTTGAGGAGGATTGTGATGTGCAATAAGTGCCGCAACCAGACCTGCATTGCTCGAAATGCTCGGCTCGGTGAACCACGGTTTGTCCCTTTCGTCTATGAAATGATCAAACTGGTCCGGTCCACCCACCATGGCTCCCAAAAGAACATTCGGGTTGGGGTCTTTGGAGTGCAGCCATCCGTCTCCCTCGCTGCATGAGTACTTCTGACCATCCCACGGGATTGATGCGCTCCTGTGATGAACTTGCAACGGGTACTGGCCTCCGAAGCCAACCATGTAGCTCATTTTCATTGGATTATCTCCCAGGATATAATCAATCTGAAGAAAACAATATATTGTCAGACGTAAAATTGGTGATGATTGTTTAATCTTCAAATAGGAACATATTGTGGCCAATTTAAATGAAATCACAAATTCATGAGTGCGAGCGTGGAAGAGGCCATTGCATCAAGATTCCCCTGACGCCATTGTTTTCTTTAAAATTTTCAGACCTAGTTCATAGTTGACTGTGTTTTTAGTGGACAAAGCTGCACCGACAAGTTTAGACTGAGTCTAGGCACAGCACTGCCAACCGTTGCTGAGGTCAAGCCCAACTGAATACCGCCCATCAACAGGTCTTGATATACAATGATCACAGCTAGAGAATTTTTCACTTTGCACAGTGGGCCCAATGCATTCTTGAGTTATGTGATGGCTAAGCTGACCTGAGAAGAAGAGAAGCTCTGCAACATCTTGACTGAGAATGATCCGTCATGGCACACCCCTCCCGTCCTGCGGAGAAGATTGAGGTAGTCACTATACAGCTTACTGAGAAATGATGCTGTCGCTGCATATTGCAGTGGTGACCCAGAATCTGGTTTCAAGAGTATTAATCCACCTGTTCAAGAAACTGAGAAGTCAGAAAAGCTTAGGGCATAAACTGGAGAACTAAACAGATATAGACAGATAGACATGACAATTTGCCTAGAGCATCATTAACAGCAAACTCAAGAACTTTTACCCTGTGTCTTATTGAAGCTTTGATCCGATAGATATGAACAGAGGACTGACTCGGTCATGTTCGCTGATGATGCAAAAGAATCTTCATAAGGGTAGCCGAGATCCCGAAAATATAGAAGTCGCGCAAGCAATACCTATAAGAACACATCCAGAACTTAATTCCTAATGTCCATCCAGAATTACATGAACATTAATCAACCTTTGTATCAAAAGAGTTGTTTGTCTCCCATGACTCACCGCACTGCCGAGGAGCTTGTTGTCCCAATAGAACACCCCTCTCTCACTAGTCCTTTCCTCTTGCAAGGCCAAACGGAAATTGTGAGAAGCATATTCAAGATAGGATGGATTCCCGGTAGCAAAGAACAACCAAGTCCCTCCCCACACTAAATCATCTTTGAAGCTTGTTGAATTGTAAAATGCTCTGGCGTCCCATCCACACTCATCGACTGTGGTGTAGGTCCCTTGTTTCATTGGATCTTCTTTGATTGCAAGCTCAAACAAAGTTTCTGCCGCTGCTGTTAATTGTATTGCATAGTCTTTTTGATCTTTGAACACTAAAGATGCCGCAGATAATCCTGCAACTACTTCCCCTGCTAAGTCCGAAGCCGCCATGTCACAAGATGAAACAGGTCTTACATAGCTCATGTCTTCGGGTCTTTGCCAGCAAGTTGTGTCATTATCACCACCCTCGGTATCATTCTTAGCACCTCCAACCTACAAAGAAAGATGAACAACATTTTGACTGAGTTCCACAGATGAGAGTAAGGATTACAGAGGGAAAGTGCTTAAATCCTGCCTGAGAATACAAGATGGGATCTGAAGTCGCATTTGGAGGAATAAAGAGCTTCAACAAGTAATCACTGCCCCATCTGATAATGTCTCTCGCATGATCTAGCTCACCAATATCAGCATACTTTTCGTGATATTCTAGCATGCTCCAACTCAATAAGGTGACCGTGTAAGCGGTTGGGAAGCTAAACTTTATGTTGTTCCCAGAGTCATAAAAACCACCTAAAAGGCCAGCCCGCGTGGCGTTCCCGTCTTGCAATCCCGAATCTCCTCGAAATTTCACGGGACTGGTCTTTGGGTAATACCCAGCTGCAAAAGACAAACTTCAATGTGATTCAGGAAGAAGAAAGAATCACATCATTATATTTTATAAAGTAAAAGGATGAAAACAATGATATAAGCTGGTGTGGTGAGAATCATTACACTTTTGAGCATCAAAGAATGTAAGTGCCTGGTTCACTGCAAGAGTGAGATTCTTGGAGGGCCCATCATGCTTATGCTTCTGCGGAAGAAAGAGAACCAGCAGAACAAGTGCAAGGACAACGAGTACTATTGAGATGGCAATGCAGAGAAAACGCTTGAAGTGTTGCCTATCGGTGATAACAAGATCATAGTCGTAGGACTTTGAGAATCTGGAGGGGATACATTCATAAGCATTGGTTTGTGACTGAGGAAAAAGGCTGCCGAAGCTGAGTTCTATGGAATTCCACTGGCTATCAGATGGCAGAATCCGCCCCGCTTCAGACAATGTGTGAACAAACCTTACAGAATATGCTTCCAAATCTACGGCAGAATTATGTGAAGGCGAACCAATGGGGTAGTCGGACCTGGGCATAGTTAAAAAGATCAAGGTTCCAAGAGTATGCTTCTTGATATGAGGAAGGAAGAGGATTGTGTTTTATGATGAGAATTTTTTTTAAAAGAACAAATTACAGATTTTGTGCCTGAAACTTTTACCGGCTGATTTGTTGAGAGGGTAACATCTCTTTCTTGTGATCACCTATACTTCTATATCACGCATTTGTTGTGCTCCTGTTTTATCAGCATCCTAGGAAAGCTTATTTTGCATTGTTTTCAAGAGGTCAAGTGGAAGGGTCCATAGAACTAGAAAACAGATCAAACGTTCAAGAGGAATTTGTCCATTGGACATATTCCAAGATGCTTCTCTTTAGAAAGCAGATCAGGAGAAGCAAATCGATAATTCCAAGGAAGGAGTTTGCACACTTTGTCTATGCCGGCCTTGTCATAAATGTTCTTTCAGAAAGAAGATAGCTTCCCTTTGGTTGCAACTACAAGATCTGTCTCTTTCGAACTTCCATCCTTGGCTACTGGAAATCGATGTTAATTGTCAGCTGTAAGCAAGCACATCAGTATACATTAAAAAAAAAAAAATACATAGGAAATGACATCATAGAGCAAGCTTCAGTATAGGAATGAGAAGTGGTACTATGGTCGTTGATCGTGGGTGATAGAGACGATACCAAGATTTATCAATTAGGTGTTACTCAAAACGGAACTGTATGAACCTTTCTGCTAAAACCTGGCTAACTGCAAATGAATGAGCATCTGATCGGGCCTATGACCGCCCCTAATAGGCCCAGCCGTTCTTGCTCTAGGTTGATCCTCTGGAACTGTCCATGCTTCAACTTCAAACAAAGGAATCAAATTGTCTGAAAGAGTTCCTTGATTGAGTCAGATTTCATTCACTTATCCAAAATACCAGAAAGGTCACCAATTTTAATCGCTTTTAATAGTGGCTCATGAAAAGAGTCTTTTAGCAGACCAAATTTGCCAATCCATAGTTTTGGCTAGTCAAGGGATTATAAGATTCAGAGCTAGCCAAGGGGATTATCGGAGCACGTTCGGTCCAGAACCAGGCCGGTGGATATGTGATATTTTTGCAAATAAATACGAAGCGTTTTAATTCACGTAATTATGTATTCATTATAGTACTTGAAGAGTACAAGCTCAAACTGCACAGGCCATCACCACACACATGGACAGTCTGCGCACATCCAGTGCATGTGATCCTTCCATCAGTTGGATTTGGATCCTTCGTATAATTAACAAAGTACACAGAAATTGATTTACTCCAAGCATTATTGATACGATGATAATGACACAGACAAAACTACATTGTCTGAAACAAGAAGCAAAAGCATCAGAAACGAGAACTTTCCACATATTTGTTTTACTCTGTCAGTTTGTTTCTCAGGACGGGGCAGCTTGAGGCAGCCTCTTCAACAGCATTATCATTCATTGGCCCGCCCTTCGTTAGACCTCCAAGCAGCTCTCCACGGTCATAGAAGAACTCCACCTTCACAATTTTCTCCTGGTCGTTCAACTGTTGTTTTACATGGAAAAGAACATAGCAAATAGAACGTGTGTGAACGAGAATTCAGCTCCTGAACTATGAAGAACACAATTAGTAAAAGATGCAAATATATAGGGGCACCTGAAAAACAGCCATTCCGTACAACTCCACCTTGTCCCCAGTTGGGGCATGCCCCTTGAAAGGGCCCTCCATGAAGCCCCAGTGCCAGAACTTGTACACGATTTCCGGTGGCCCTGAGTAGACCTGGAGGACCTCCAGGGCAAACCCACGCGGGAATGCTGTCGTGAAGGCATGGTGGGCCGTGTCCACAGTCTCCTCGGCCGGGTTGTAGCACCGGTACTTCTCGGGCAGTGAGGTCTGGAGGAGGGAGTTGTAGCTCCCCCCAAGCTTCTTCTTCTCTTCCAGAGTCAGAGCCTTTCTTCCTCAGCGCCAAACATTTTTTTGGGGGTTAATCATTCAACTTGTTTTGATTAGTCCATTTATATAGAGATAATTGTTCAAGCAATTACAAAGTAGCACACCATTGAGGCTGATGGTGTAATGAAGTGGGTCGATAGATTTGTTGTCCAGAAATCTGGTCTTATGGAACATCTCCATCTCCCATGTCTTCACCAGGTTCTGCACTTTCTCTTCGAGAGACCCCGGTGGCCACACCTTCACACGAGAATATTTATTGCGTTAAAAGAGGCGAAATTGAGCGAGTTGGCTCGTACGAAATCCCGACTCTCATGTCAAAAGAGAACAAACCTTGGTCCGGCCTTGTTCAAAGAGAGTGTTGACAGCATCATAGTCGGGAGGGGCACCGTATCTCCAGTGAGTGTGCTCTTCTCCTTCTCCACTCAAGTAGGAACGATACTTGTCCTCACAAGTTTCCAAGCTCGCCATCTTTTGCTCAGCTCATACACGGGTACACGTTTTATGTACAAGAGAGAACATATAAATAGGCACATGTCAGTTGAAAAGTCATCCTAAAAGGTAAGCTACAGTCTCTCTCTCGCATTTCTTGCTTATTCCTGTATTTTGAATTCTACCCTTTGAGAAAGAAAACAGGTTCGCTTCACATCATCACTCTTGAGTCCTGGATTTTATTTGGATTCCGGTTGCTCGCCGTCAACTTCATAAAGTGTGCTAAATCACTCTGAATTCTCGTACTGTTGGCATGCGGCTGTCCAGTGTCCATCGTGGTCCTGTCGGTTGCTTCATTTTCATCATGTACCTGGTTAGTATTAGGATCTTTAGGTAGCTAGGATTGGTAGGAAGGGTGGACACATCGTAATACCATTTCAAAACTCCGACCCAATCCTTCACCTGGGTCATCACCCCTTGATCAATAGCCTCGACTTCCCACCCCTGAAGTGAAGTGAGACTTTGCTTAGACACCTTCAAATCGTCTCTCTCCCCAACAACTCATGTGGACTTCCAGACAGTCACAAACCCAGTCAAACGAGTAGTGCTCCCTCAGTTACAGACGCACCTAAGCCTGGAACGACAATCCACGAGGAAGGAAATTTTCCCTTGTCCGTTCGTTTCTTATCCCCCTTGGTGGCTGAATGCGACTCCCCTTTAAGAAAAGATAAAATCTTCATGGGGATAAAGATCAAGAGCCTTCTCCTCCATGGAATGGACAAAGAGGCGGCTCACGCGAGTCGTTAACTTTGACTGTGATGATTGGAGCTCCGTCATTGATTGGGCGATCCGCTCTGATGCTCCTCTCGTTTTCTCCGCCAGAATTTACATTTTTATTTGAACTTTGAGAAATAATGAAATTTTTTAATTGAATTTATATGTCAATACTTACGTATTGCGAGAGTCTCGAGTGAATAATGTGATTAAAAGATTAGAAAAAATCAAAAGGGAAAAATAGTCACTCTAAACAGACTAACTCCATATACCAATCAAAATCTTTTAACTTACCAAAATTATTCCATACCCTAATTTTGAATTTTAGAAGACTTTATTGAATTATTACAATTAGTTCACTCTCGGCACACACAAGTTCTTTGATTTAATTGCTCGTGTAGCTCTTTCTTCTGCGAAGCATACTCTACATATTATAATGAAGCTCTCGTCAAGCTTCATCTATGAACTTAAAATGGATTCAGCTTGTCCTCTAATGACACATACTTTTCCAGAAACCTAGCTCTAACATCATCTTTAACAATCCGGTCAATCCATGTGATCTGTACCTTCGAGAGGAGTATTCAATTGATCACGTCTTTCATGCATATTCTCTAATTAAGCACTAAAGTGTTATCTAATGCGCTAAGAATGTACCTTCCAATGCCTCATCAATTTAGATGAGTAGGAACACTATGCAAGTTACACAACCTTCATACATATGGATATCACGGTGGATTGTTTAACCATACAATTTTAGAATTTTCCTCTTTTTTTTTTTTGGATGGACATATAATTTGCTGCTGAATGAGCAGGAGAGGCTCAGATTGGTGGTATATATAGACAAGATAACTATACAGAATTGTAAGAGGTGGTGCAAAAGATTCATAGTATCCCGGTGTAACTTTTCATTGAAAAAGAGACATTGAGGTGATCATAAAGGTTCGAAATTGAGAAATAGTACATCGAGGAGGAAATGGACTGTGCTTCTCAAGAAGTAACAACGGGGACGACACATAACATTTTCCCCTCCCTCTTTTTTTTTATGTTTTATTTGGTCAACCGGTGGTCCTAATGAAAGGGCAGCTTGTGGCTGAAGCTTCTTCACCAGAACTCTGCAAGGTTGCTCCTCTCATCAGACCTCCAACAAGTTCGCCGTGGTCGAAAAAGAAATCCACCTTCACGATTTTCTCATTCTCGTCGAGCTGCATTTAGAACAATAGGTGACATAATCAATCTCTGCTGGAGCAGCAGATCGCGATTGAAAAAAATAAAGTTACGAAATGTTTTAAAGCCCCGAAACAGGGTTTATTGTATGCAAAATCACTCTAATCTTCATGCTGCATACAATACGGATGCTGTACTTATATCAGTCTTCTCAGAACTGGTGTATCTGTATCGGTAACAGAGAATTCTTATATGTGAAAATGAAAATTCACCTCCAGTATTCTGATCCCAAAAAATTGGACCATTTCGCCCATTGGGGCGTGGCCCTTGAATGGTCCTTCCATGCAACCCCAGCGCCTGAACTTGTAAGCGATCACAGGCGGTCCTGAATAAACCTGAAGGACTTCAATCGTGAAGCCATGTGGGAATGTCGTCGTGAAGGCCACGAGGGCTGAGTTCGAGGTCTCATCCTTTGGATTGTGGAACTGCAGGTTCTTCGGTAGCGCGGTCTGCAGGAAGAAGTTGTAGCCCCTTCCAAGTTTGCCCACATCTGCCAAGCTATGGGCTTTCCTTCCTGACATTGACAATCGTGAATCCTCAACTGAAGCTGCGAATTTCTACGCTCTAATGCATAGGAATTTGGTGGACTTTGATAACTGTATGGAGCTAGAGTTTGAATGTTATAGGTACCATTTAGGCTCAAAGTGAGCTTTTTGGGGTCAGCAGTTTTGTAGTCATCTGGGCATAACTTATGGAACATCTCCATTTCCCAAGTCTTCACTAGGTTCTGCACTTTTTCTTCTAGATAACTGGGTGGCCATTTCTTCAAGCAAAACCATAACAAAAAAGAGATTGCAAAAGTTTTCAGATTGGACCAAACCAATTTAGTTGCACACTATGCAATATCTTAGTTCGGCCTTCTTCAAAAAACTTGTTGACGACATCATAATTCCGCCCGAGGGAGGAGGGGGCGGGGGGGCAGGAGGTGGTGCAGAATCTTTACTTGGTAATGTTCTCTCCTTCGTTCAAGTAAGACCGGTACTTGTCTCCCCCGGAAACCGAAGACGCCATTCGTGTTTAGTTCCACGAGGAGATTGCTAGT
The DNA here is from genome assembly GCA_014182565.1 of Eucalyptus marginata. NCBI lineage: Eukaryota > Viridiplantae > Streptophyta > Magnoliopsida > Myrtales > Myrtaceae > Eucalyptus > Eucalyptus marginata. Next base: position 35,610,647 of record CM024590.1, read on the forward strand.
AAATGGACCTCCTTATATATAGGAAACACAGGTATCTGATGACAGATGTCACACCAGTGCAGTCACAAAGGAAAAACGAAAAACACAAGCGAGAATGCCAGTGAAATTCGGCCTGCTGATCAGAGCGTTTAATTATTGTTGACTTGACATGAAGTCAGCTGTCCTTTGAAACCAAGTTGGATGAAAGTCGGAGCTTCTTCATCAGTTTGAAGAAAATCCAATCTGTAACTAAAGTCAGAAGTCTTATGAAAATCATCTGCAGAAGAACCGGCATGGCTGAAGCAGTCGCCTGTCAATGGACACCCAGATTTCTGTCATCAAAGGTTTCACATGCAAATGCTTGAGAGGAATCTCTTAGATTATTGTGTGTAGCCATCGGCGAGTCTCCACTTGAATAATATCATCTCGTTCGACAATTAATATATGAATCAGAAGCATATATCTAGGCAAGACAGACTCGGGTGTACCTAAAGAAAGCGAACTGATCAGCAATCAGTTTTACCTGCCGATCTTCGGATGGTCTAAACATACATCATTGATTGTCACAATCGAAAACCTCTTTCAGAACTAGTGGGGATTAGGTTAATGCATTGACCTGGCAATGTTACATGTGCGGGGAAAATGTGATCCTTGAACTGAGATTGGCCATTCCGAATTCTTGCCTAATCAATACGTAGTTGGACATGATCTACCCCGCAGTAAACGAGTTGGTTCGTGCTTTGACCTCTCATCCGGAAGGGTAGAGGTTCAAAACTTCTCTCCTCCATTGCGCGACTTAAGTGAGGTGCCGATCTTCGGGTGTATCTAGGCAAGACAGACTCGAGTGTACCTAAAGAAAGCGAACTGATCAGCAATCAGTTTTACCTGCTGATCTTCGGATGGTCTAAACATACATCATTGATTGTCACAATCGAAAACCTCTTTCAGAACTAGTGGGGATTAGGTTAATGCATTGACCTGGCAATGTTACATGTGCGGGGAAAATGTGATCCTTGAACTGAGATTGGCCATTCCGAATTCTTGCCTAATCAATACGTAGTTGGACATGATCTACCCCGCAGTGAACGAGTTGGTTCGCGCTTTGACCTCTCATCCGGAAGGGTAGAGGTTCGAAACTTCTCTCCTCCATTGCGCGACTTAAGTGAGGTGCCGATCTTCGGGTGTATCTAGGCAAGACAGACTCGAGTGTACCTAAAGAAATTGAACTGATCAGCAATCAGTTTTACCTGCCGATCTTCGGATGGTCTAAACATACATCATTGATTGTCACAATTGAAAACCTCTTTCAGAACTAATGGGGATTAGGTTAATGCATTGACCTGGCAATGTTACATGTGCAGGGAAAATGTGATCCTTGAACTAAGATTGGTCATTCCGAATTCTTGCCTAATCAATACGTAGTTAGACATGATCTACCCCGCAATGAACGAGTTGGTTCGCGCTTTGACCTCTCATCTGGAAGAGTAGAGGTTCGAAACTTCTCTCCTCCATTGCGCGACTTAAGTGAGGTGTCGTGGGAGGTGGGCCCCCGCGCTAATACCCCAGATTTACGTCGTCAGCCGCCTTAGGTTTGTACCGCGGTTCCCAAGTCATAAAAAAAAAAAAAAAAAAAAAAAAAAAAAAAAAAAAAAACGTAGTTGGACATGTCATAATCACCAAGCGCAACAATAGGGAAGAAGTCTCTCTCTCTCCATTCCTGAAAATATCTTATCTTATATTAGCCATCTACCAGTCCCCTCAAAACAAATTTCAACTTATGTTTGTTTCGCAAAAAAATTAATGATTTGAAGAATATTTTCCTTAAAAATAATTGTTGGAAATAATTAGTCAATGAAAAATATTATTTGTTATTGATGACAATTTATATTTAATATTTTCGTGGACAATGAGAATTTTAATCTCCTATTTATTTTTGAAGTGATATAAGCGACTATTTTTTTAGAAAAATATTTTCTTAATCATTATTTTCTCAATTTCTCATACGGTTTACCGAGCCAAGTAGTGGGGGCTCATCCTTGGACTCAATTGCATGTCTTCTTCTTCACTAGCAATAGCGTCGGTCGTCTGGATCAATCACACGATCATCTTTTCCAAAGCCAATTGCACTTTGTTTTTCACACGGCTTGACTTATATGAAAAGGAGAGAGCGAGTCGGATTGGCTATGACCCTCTTTGGACATTAGCAAGTCCTTCCGTTCAAGTCGGAATCACGGAAATCATAGTCAGTGCTTTTGTTATTTGATTTATGCGGGCCTTACAGAGGATCCACATTACCAACTATCGAAAGTGACCCAATTCTATGTAAATCGCGAATTTCTTGCGATTCTCAGCCAGTTTTCGATGGGAGAATGGCTCCTTCTCTTAATTTTGTAGCATTTTTCGTGGACCCTTAAGAGATGGCCAAATGCAAATCGAGCGTGCAGCCAAGTGACCCGGAAGTCGCCCACGGGCAGCGATTTTTTCTCATTATATAGATTTTCTTTAGCATTTGAACAAAATATATATATATATATATATATATATATATAAATATATATATATATATTATTTAGCGTAATTCCAAGCAATTCTTCCTTTTTTTTTCCTAACTCCCGTGCAAAATGTGGTAGTACACTAATGGATTTTAACTCGTTCTTCAAAAAACCACATAAATAATGTTGCACACCAAATCCTATATGGATAAGGGCATAACACGGCCTTTCCTTTTTTCTCTCTTTTTCTTCTTCCTACTTAGACTTTTCAACCCATATTTTACGAACAATCTTGCATCCACTTTGGCGTACACATACATTCAAATTTTTTTTATACTTTTACTTACTTTATTCTTCTAAAATATTTTAAGCATTTTAGATTAAATTAGAAATCAAATGTAAACGCCTCGAAATTCATAAAAGGCAAAAAGTCAAACTACAAAATAAAAAAAAAGATTTAACTTATCCTTGAACCTCGTATATTTTGAGGGGGGACCTAACTCTGACATCATCTTTAATAATATGGTAAATCCATGTGATCGGTACCTTCGAAAGAAGTACTCAAATAATCACATATTTCGTGTATATTCTATAGTTCTGATGCGCCAAATGTGGACTGAAACTCAGACATTGCGCTCTGGTGGAATTATTCATTGCAAAAGAGACATGATATGATCACAAGAGAAGCAACGGAAGGGACTACGCATGACATCTCCCCCTGCTTTTATTCCTTTTCATCTTTCTGTTTGGGTCAACCGGTGTTCTTCATGAAAGGGCAGCCTGCGGCTGAAGATTCTTCACCAGAACTCTGCAAGGTTGCTCCTCTCATCAGACCTCCGAGAAGCTCGCCGCGGTCGAAAAAGAAATCCACCTTCACGACTTTCTCATTCTCATCGAGCTGCGTTTAGAACAACAGGTGACATAATCAGTCTCTGCTGGAGCAGATCACGCTCGAAAAAAATGAAGTCACGAAAAGTTTTATAGCCCCGAAACGAGGTTTATTGTATGTAAAATCACTCTGATCTTCATGCTGCATACAATACGGATGCTGCACTTGTATTAGTATTCTCAGAGCTCGTGGATCTGCATGGGTAACAGAGGGTTCTTGCATGTGAAAATGAAAATTCACCTCGAATATCCCGATCCCAAAAAATTGGACCAGTTCGCCCGTCGGGGCATGGCCCTTGAAGGGGCCTTCCATGTAACCCCAGTGCCTGAATTTGTAAACGATCACGGGTGGTCCTGCATAAACCTGAATAATTTCCACTGCAAAACCGCGCGGGAATGTCGTTGTGAAGGCCACATGGGCTGAGTCGAAGTTCTCGCCCTCCGGATTGTAGAACCGCATGTTGTCCGGCAGCGCGGTCTGCAGGAAGAAGTTGTAGCCCCCTCCAATCTTGCCCACATCTGCCAGGCTCTGGGCTTTCCTCCCTGAAAGGCGACTAACTGTAAATCCTCAACTGAAGCTGTGAATATCTACGCTCGAATGCATAAGAATTCGGTGGACTTTGATGATTCCATGGAACTAGAATTTGAATGTTTTTTGGGTACCATTTAGGCTCAAAGTGAGCTTTTTGGGGTCAGCTGTTTTGAAGTCGTCTGGGTCTGCCTTGTGGAACATCTCCATTTCCCAAGACTTCACGAGGTGCTGCACCTTTTCCTCCAGGGAACCGGGTGGCCATATCTTCAAGCAGAAACCGAAACAAAAGAATTACAAAGCTTTCAAATTGAGCCGAATCCAATTTAGTTGCACATCATATCATATTGGTTCTTATGCTAATGAGCTGTATATATAGGATCGAGCACCGCGGCACGCGCATGCAAGTGCGAGCGCAAACCTGAGTTCGGCCTTCCTCAAACAGCTTGTTGACGACGTCGTAATTCGGGGGGCCGCCAAATCTCCACTTGGTGTTCTTCTCTCCATCACCGCTCATGAAAGACCGGTACTTGTCTCCCCCGGAACCCGAAGATGCCATCTTGTTCAGCTTCACAATGAGATTGCCAGTGAACGGGCCTCCTTATATATAGGAAACAGGAGTACCCGACGGCTGACGACACCCAGGTGCAGTCACGCAGGAAAAAGGAAGAAAACAAACGAGAGCAACAATCAAATTCGACCTGCCCAACAGAGCGGATGACTATATTGTCCACTTGAGATGAAGTCAACTTTTTTTTTTTTTTTTTTTAACCAAGTTGAATGAATAAGAACTCGTTCATCTGTTTGAATAGATCCAGACTTTTATCTAAAGTAATAAGTTTTGCGGGAACCATCAGTAGAATCACATGGATGCCAGGTTCCGTTAATTAAGGTTTTCATAAGCAAATGCTTGAGAGTAATCTCTCTTAGTTTACTGTTTGTAGCCATCGGAGAGTCCCCACTTGGATAATATTCATTATTCATTTCCTTTAATTGTTGATATATGAATGAGAAGCATATATTAAGGCAAGACAGTCAGCAAATCACTTTCACCAATCAACGTTCGACTGGTCTAAACATGCATCGTTGCTTGTCAAATTAGAAAACCTCTTTCAATACTAATGAGGATTAAGGTTTGATGTATTGACACGGCAATGTAAAAAAATCATGTGCATGGAGCTTGAGTTTGGACAATCCGTGCTATGATTCTCCCAGGAAAATGTCATCCTTAATCTGAGATGGAACATTTCGACTCCTTGCCTGATCGATAAATGGTTGGACGGATCATAATGACCAAGTCCATCTCTCTCTCTCTCTCTCTCTCCCCTTCCTCGTGTTCTTGGATATGTCTGATACTATTCTACTAGCCGCCCTAAAGATGTTCGATGCCAACTTCGATTTGTCTTCCAGCTATTATAAAGTAATCGTGCCAAGTAGTCTGGGCTCATGTCTGGACTCATTTGCATAGAGGCGGGTGCCCTGTCTTCTTCTTCAATAGCACTAGGGTCTGCATCAATCGCACAAATATCTTCTCCAAAGCCAATCGCACGTTGTTTGTCCTATGATTCAGTTTATATCAAAAGGCAAAGCGAGGTTGTCTGGCTATTATCCTCTTCGACTGTTCGTGGGGTCTCAAGTAGAATTCACAAGATAAACAATGAAAAGTGACCTAATTCATGTAGACCACAAGTTCTCGCAATTCTCACCCTCTCCTCGATTAAAAAAATGGCTCAATCTCTTAATTTTGTAGCACTCTTGGTGCGGCCTCCAAAGATAGCCGGTGCAGATCGCTTGTGCAGCAAGTTACCTAGGAGTCGCTCACGGGCAAAAAGACTTCTAGGTAGGGTAGCTCTCCACCCAGAGTTTGAATCGTCAGAGGTAGCTACTTGAACTTAAGCTAAAACTAGGATGGGTTAAAGGTGACTAGTGCGTCTCATGAAATTTATCCGCCGCCGTTGCCGTTGGTAGAAACGAGAATGCGGCACAATTATTATATATAAAAATTATGTTGGAGTCTCTTGAGATTAGTTCTCCAATTTGGTCTCTAGTAACTCAATACTTCCTGATCGATTTCATCCACCAGTATTTTATTTGTGCAATTGAGATTCTACAAATCTCGTCGTATTTCATCGTTTGGTAATAATGTTGTATATGGACTACTTTCCTGAAGAGGAAAAACTTCATTATCAGACTAGGACCAAAAATGTGCAGGCCCAGCTGCATAATTTCGATTCTCCTACCGTCTTGCAATTTTGGACAAGCCACTTCTCAGGCCCAAAACCAGGAGCCCAATACCTTCAGACCGAGCCTACTTTCTTGGCGAGCTTCCGAGTAGGAGCGGCGAGTGGGCCAGCACGGCCCGGGCATGGCTGGCCTAGCAAAAATAGCATGCCGCGCAAGGCCAGGCTCGTTTACCAAGAAAGCCATGCTTTGGCACGGCCCGCATGACTTGCTACAATGCCAGGCTCCGCCATGGCTGGCCCAGCCCACGAGCTTTTTCTTTACAAAACGGCAACTCTCCGGTAGCTACTTTTTGTGTTGTGGCCCTTCGTGCCCCCAAATTAAACGCTAAAAGAGGCCCAAAAGAACGGGGAAAGGGATAGTGGCCCATGGGCTGGTCCATCAATCCCAAGAACCTGACTCGGCATCACATGGGACGGGCCGCTAGCCAGCATGTTCTCAAGGATAAATGGGTCACCTTGCCCGGCCCATTAGCCACCCCCACTTCAGCCCATGATGAACATCACCACACAACCTAGTCAGCGATTCAGTGACTTCTTTCGTAATTACTGCATAAAATGTTGTCATACACCAAAATTTACAACATTGCAATTCCAAAAAAAAAAATTGCGAACAATAAGATGGAATTTACTCCCTTCCTTTTTCTTTTTAAACCGGAATTGATTTCAATTTGAATATCTTTTCCAGGCTCATTACAACTTAATTCCTGCGCTTTTTGGGGGCAATTTCCTTCCAGTTAAGTCTTCATTTCATTTATTATTATTATTATTCTTTCTCGGACATTTTAAGCACTTGCATTTACCAAAAAACCAAAAAAAAAAAAAAGCCAAAAGCCAAACCGGAAAAATTGAAAGAGAGGAAAAAATCAGGGAAAGGAATGGGGGAAAGAGGAAACCATCAGCAACCAAATTGTATCCCCAGCAACAGTAGTAGTTGTACGGTCCGCATCATGGTTCGACCTTTCCAATGGAAAGACCGCATCACCTGGTTCCTCCTTCCTCCATCGAAAATCTCAAAATCCAACCCCGAACGATCTGTGTTTTTCTTACTTTTAAAGATCTAAATCGAACGCCAAATCGTAAAGGGTAAATAAGGAAGAGCCGAAAAAATGGTTTCTTTTGGGGGCGTCTGGTGGGATTCGGGGGAAGGGGAGAGAGGCTCAGATTGAAAAATGGGTGTTGAGAAATTTATCAGCACGGATTAAAATCAGAGTGGTGCATGACTTTCTCAAGTTGATCATCACTGCCTCTCCCCGTTTCACCACCTTAATCCCCCCGAACCAAAGAAAAAAAACATGAGACCAGAAGGAAGAACATAAACCCTAGGTCGCCAAAGCAATGCTCGTTCCATCAAATGAAAGAGAGAGTGCGGTGCTCCGTTGAAGAGAAGAGAGGAAGAGGTGCTTTTGAAGAGAATGCTTTGAGCCTTTATATAAAGGAATGAAAGGACCTCCAGAAACCCTAGCAAGCGCCCCTCCAGATTACAAATATGCCCCGCCCTCCTCCCGAGTCTTGACTAATGGACCGGGCCCACGGAAACGGCCCACCGGACGAGCGCTCGCCTGAACCGGACTAGAAATAGACCGCATCCATCTTTCTCCAAACTGGGCATAATGTAAGAAGATGTGAATCATTGGTGGGTCAAGTCAGTTTAATGGGGACTGGGGGACTCTCGTTTGATTTGGAGCCTCTTTCTTATTCACATTAGAGGTTCGGCTCATACCAACCAAGTTAGGAATAACCCCAATTTCTCTCCAACTCGCAATCACCGCTTCGTCGGTCATGCTTGAGTTAAGGCCCGATCAGAATATTTTAACCGCATAGACGAAGCTGGTAAAGTAATGTGCTGTGAATCCACCCCCGCGTTTTAATTCACCATAGGACAAAAGATGTAAATAGCAGCGGTAACGAAATTGGACTGCGTGAACTCGGGACTGTCCTTCCACATGACATGGTGAGAGGACGACAGTCGGCTCTCATTCTCTGTTTAGTTTTGCAAACAGAAAAGTTTTCACTTTCTTTGATTTCATACTGAGTTTAACCAAACAATACGTATTCCCCCACGATCTAATGTTTTCTCTCCCCAACCTGCCACCGTCAGACTCGCCGCACTGGGTGGTCTGCCGGTGGGGATGGGGGCGGCTTTTGGTCGGTCAGCGGCAGCACGCTTAGCAATAAAGAGAGAGGAATGCGAAAACTGATATTTCAAGGCTAGACCGGGCTTTCACAGCCTGGGGCTATTTTCAGCAGCCCCGGCATACGGAACCAGCAATCCGCTCTTTCAGGACTGAATCACTGTTGGTAGTCGGTGCACGTCTCAGCAATGCAAGCCGAACACTCCCTTTTGCATTAAGCACAAAACGAACGGTCCTGTTTCATCATTATAACCAAAAATGAGGCATCTATTTAATTATGTACATAGTCTTTACAATGATCTCACTTCCTTCAGTCAACTTCATTAATCAACATTCAAAATCAGCGCTCGGTGAAAGGGGAATCCTGCGAGAGAACTCCACCGAAGGGATGCAATTTGTTACCCTGATATTTTGCACCACAACAGCAATGTCTTCCGGTCTCCTATATACAGTTTTCCACCGTCGAAAGAACAGGCGAACATCTGGTTTAATGACTTCGCAAACAAGAAAGTCATGCATTAATCCTAGACTTACCCAGTCACTTCAGCAGTTTAAATCGTGTGAATATCCACACCGCCTCTTATGCTCGAGTGCAACTGCATATGTTATCTGCCTCTACTCTGAGATAATACGGGTTTGGACTGGCCATGCTGTTTTTTTCCCTTGGGTAATCCACTATCACTAGTGCTCCCTTCATTGAGATTCTCATGGACTTCAGAGAACTCTCCAGACCAGGAATTGAGGGGGATCAAATAACTATCATCCTTAGAGTTAGAGCTCTTCCTCTGCTCTTCGAAACGTTTCACATTTTCTGATATTTGATGCAAGGTTTTATTTATCCTTGCAAAACCCCTTTCAACTGGTTCTACCACATGAGAAACCGTGTACTTCATGTCATCAACAATCTGAAAGCACAAAAAGAGAGAGTCACCACCAGTTTCGTTGGACAAATAAAAGACAGTTAACTCGTAATATGGAAAATGGGTCTCTCTTACTATTTCACCGCTTCCAACAACCACATCACGAACACTCTGGGGAAAATTCATGCGTTTTTCTCTCTCATCATGCCGTGCAATGTGTATTCTAGTTGTCCTTTCACAGTCTCGAACCTCCTCGGGATCAGGAGGTGATCCAAGAGATGCATAGTCAGTCATCACAGCCACATTACGGACACACCTCTCTCCACGCTTGTATGGGACAGCTGGGAAGACATAGAGATGCACTACAGCAGCGATGCCCATCTGCTCAAAAGTTTTGACTTGAAGGTTAATAAATAACTAAAAAAAGCCAATATGCATGAGTTCCTTGTCGTAACCCATTTACTCAGGAGGTTGGATTGAGGGTTAATAGCAAAAAGAAGAAGCCCAGCTATGCATGACTTTCTTATCATACCCACCTCTATGCAGATGATGTAGTCTTGTATACGTGTCTTCAGCTCCTGAGCCAAAGACCCTCTCAAGACTCCAATTGAGAAAAGAAATGCAACGGCGACGCCTTGCCACCACGTCAGGAAAACAATTGACTTGAAAACCAGGAACTTTGCCAATGGTTTGATTGGCGCAAGTTTGTCTTTAATTACAGTATAAAACTGTACCAAGCAATACAGGGCCCATGTCTGACTAAAATTTAGAACCACTGCCAAGTAAGGATAGCTGGAAGAAAGAGAAATCCAGTCAATGCACTACAACTCATCAGGAAAAATATCAAGGATAATCACTGAAATGTCATCCAATAATGGCGCAATGTACCTAAAAAACATAGTAGTCACCCATGCTAGAAGAAAAATATTTCCAGTTAAGTTGTGTTTATTCAAGGATATGTAAGATCAAAGCAGACTTGAATGTAAATAAACATGTACTTACCCATAATTCCATTCAAACTTCCCTTCTCCATATACCCCACAAGCCTCAAGAAGCATAGCTAGCAAAGCACAGATCAACTTTACTATCATCTGCAGAGTGCAAAGTTTCTCCATATTAAAAAATCCATTACAAGTAAACAGCCCAAGTTATTTGCAATACAAACATGAATACGAACATATTGCACAATGCCAATTTTCACAGCATGGTAGAAGTCAGGACCAAGATACCACTCCCTCATAAAGCAGTTAAGTGGGAAAGGATGCTCTACAACTCCATATGAATAAGCTTCTTCCAGAAGAGGTGTGCCAGCATCAATTACACTCCGACTTTCCATATATTTGACAGTACTTTCTTCACCACCTAATTAGAAAAACATAACTAGTCAAAATACAAAACAAAAAAAAAAAAATGGATACTAAATTGCTGACCCCACATTAATGAACAGCAGAACACACTAGGAGGAGGACAACCCCAGGGAATGCAAGGAGTGACTTGTGCTTGTATGGATAAAGTGCTTCCTAACAGAGCTAACAAATTAGCATTGTTACCGACATTGGGAAAGAAAATATGTCAAAGTTCTATATTCTCACCTAAGCAAGCAATAAGATATCTCTCAAAGCAATATAGGGCAAATGCTTCATAACAGTCCCGAATCACTTCGCAGTTGAACGCAGAATTTGAATCCACCAGTGATAAAAACTACACAAGAAGCAGCATGAAGCTCAAGCTAATACCACAGCCACAGGTAGAAACACAATTCGACAAGTAGCCTCAGAAGGTTATCCCAAGAGAAATCAATTAACATGAGTAAGCAAGATGTAGGAAAGATTACATCGTGCTACAACCCCAAAAGAACAAGAAACAACAATATTGCAACAAATGCGAGAAAAAAAGGTAAGTAATTTAATGATACCGATTCCACTGCGTAGACAGGAACCATAAGAATGAGTCCGATAAGGAATTTCTGCTCCTGAGATTAAACAACAGAGTCACTGCTTCAACATCCAAAGAACAACCAAAACAATAGACTATCACCCTAAACAAACCAGAAGAGCAAAAAAGGGGGAAAAAGGAAGGGTCGTGGGAGGTCTGCATTTTGTGTATCATATATGAAAGAGAACACTATTAAAGAACACTGTACTGAGAAAAAAGCATGACAAATAAATCCAGAATCCAAAGTGAAAGGATGGTAGGATGTACCTCTGGCTGGTTATAAGCAGCAAGGTGCTCAAAGATGAGATATGTGGACAGCACGAGAGCCACGAGAACGAATATGCTCGCGCTGAAGGATGTCCAGCTAAGTTCAAAGGACGTTTTGACTCCAAGATTCGATAACCATCCACTACCCAAACGGCTTGTGGATTCGGCTAAAGGGAGGAGAAGCACTAAGCAATAGAAAAGCTCCCTCTGCCCCATCGAGCCGCAACAGACGAAACACAATGCACCACCAGATGGCAAAATCAAACTATATAGCTCTACACCATCAGAGCAGCAAAACTAAGAAACCCCTAAATTGCTTCTTAGCGAAGCGATTCCTCCGATAGCTTGGCTCTCATTCGTGCATTGGGAAATCACTCGCTCTTTGACACTCGACTTGCAAAACCAATTCCTACACTTTTCCACCAGCGGAAACACGAACTGAGGAATCAAAGCTTCAAACGAGAGAAGAGAATCGAACACCACAAATCCCCTGCAAGAGAAAGAAGAAAAAAAAACGTCTCAAGTCACGATCAAGCGTCGCCGGAGCTGCAGGGCCGCGTCCGGCGAGACCGCGAACCGCGATCGGAACCGCGATCGGAACCGCAACAAGATCGCGCCAAACCAACAACGTGACAAAAGAAACAAAAGAAACCGAAGCGGAAATCGAAACCCTAAGGAGTCGCGAATCAAACGCGCGATCACATTCGAAGCATCGGAAAGCGTCCGATCGATCAAGGAATTCCGAAACTCTTCCTAACCGATTCGACGCAGGACGGGAAGGCGGAGATTCGGATTCGAGATCGGAACCTGATTTTTGCAGCGGCGAGAGAATCGATCGGAAGCTCCAATTCCCAGTGGAAGATCACGCACGGAAGACAGCATATGAAAAAATAAAAATAAAAGTAAAAATATTAGAGGGGAGGAAAATATAAAAAGGGGGGATGGAAAGTAAACTGGTTTTGCTTCGGCGGACGGGAAAGGAAACGCAGTCGCGGGGGAGTCTTTTGTTTTTATTTCCCTAATATTAATCGTATTCGCATTACGCAATATAAAATAAGACAAAAATAAGATCGCAGGAATTGAAAGATGCGTAGCTTGTGTACAGTGACAGCGCCACGTAAGAGATTGGAATCACAGGCGGGCGATCGCCGTCCACTTTACGGAAACCAATGAGAAATCACATGGACGGTTGATGACGACCGCCCGTGCGGAATATTTCCTTTTGGCCGTAATAATAATAATAATAATAAATATAGTTATTTGACCGACTCTTCAGGAAAAAAAAAAAAAACACACACACACACACACATATATATATAACTTTTGAGACACGAAAGCATGTTTGATGATTAAGTGGACTCCACGTCGGACGTGTTGGATCACGTCAGCCCTAGCCTGGCAGAAGCTGGGTCGGAATTGACGTGTTATGAATACATAGCTTGTATTCGCAACATTTCTTTGAAATCATCGTGGATAAGTTTGGGGGTGGGACCGTCCCTCCATCTATTGGATCAAACTCGATTTTAAAAGGAATTCGGGTTCAGATTTGGTAGGTGGACTTATAAGCAATTGACTTATTAGGTTTGTGTAAATCGCAAGAATATGTTCTTAGTTTATAATAAAATTTTGAGATATATTTTTTTTAATCTCAAAACTATAATGATGTTAATGACGTTATAACTTTAAATAGTTCATTGAGAGATTCACTTGCTTTGTTAATAGAAGATCGGACTAAATCAAGTTTTGTTAGTAAATTAATAAGTTGATGTTCGTGCTTCACCCTTTTTTCTTATAAAAGAAATTACCAATAATTTATCTTTTTTTATACACTTGAAAGTATTCTTAAACGTTTGAAAGGTTTTTGCAAACTTCTCATTCAACGGAAATTTTATCATATGAGACGTTAATAAATGTGGAAAGAAAGATTATTGCATTAAAATCAAAAGTTATGGAGCTAAACTAAAATAAAAAAATCATTCTAATCAAACCATACACTTTTCGTGATTGATCAAAACCGATATCCTATTGAATGGATCAAAATTTTGATGTGGGTTGACTACAAATATTAATCGAAATAAGCACTTAATTTCTTGGTCCATCGAAACAATTAAAATTCAATAGGCGATGTCTAAGCCAGAAAAAAGAATTAACGTTCGAACTTCCAAAGCGACAAAAACTTCAACGCCTGACATCACGAGCCGCATCGGTCAACATCAGCTTCTACTGAAAAGATTCAATCGGCGAGAAGCTACCCTTTTTGATCTTCCCGTTCCCACCAACTAATTGGCTTCCCGAGAAACTTCAGCTCCGCTTGTTCCGACGCTTCCTCTCCGGCTTCCGCCGGAGGACACAACGTGCCGCTGCCGGCGTCCGGCTTAGCCTCGACGGGGATGGCGTTGGTGTCTTCACGGCCCAACGAGGGGCGGCGGTGCTCCGCGAAGGCCTTCTTCCAGACCTTGCGAGCATCCGCTCGGTAGGCCACCCACTCGTCGTGCTTCTGCTGCAAACGGCTCAGCACGAGCGGCAGCGTCCGCGCTGGGTCCTTGCCCACGATCTCCACCACGTCGGCCCCTCGGTCACCGTACATCTTCCTGATGCACCTCAGCTCTCCGGGCGTAAAGTCACAGCCCTCGATGCGCCGGGCCGCCATATGGCTCCCGATGCGGGACATCGCCGACCGAGCGAGGTTGATCATCGAGTCCACATTGCACATGTCGTCCTCGCAGTCGAACAGCACGACCTCGTGCGGGTTCTTGACCCGCACTTTGAAGGTCCCCGTCGGCTTTGCTCCTTTTATTCCAGGCTTCTCGCCAGTGTTCAGCACTGCGAGTTCATTCCCCAACTCGCTAAACGCCTCAGGACCGGCGGATCCACGGGTGCCGTCGTTCGAAGCGGAACCTGCCGACTGAAGTTCCACGAATTCCGCGATCAAGTCTTGATGGTCTGCAAAGAGATCCCGCAACTTCCCAAAGACCCACTCCTCGCCCTTCTCCTCACACAGGCTGCAGGTTTCGCAGAACTCCGCAAACACGTCTTGGCGGCGCGGGAATCGGATCTTCACGTTGTTGCTGAAATCCACGAGCCGAAGGAGTCGACGCTCCCTCGCCATGAGGGCGGCGCGCTTTGTCCAAGGAATCTGCACAGGACTTCTCATTTCATTGCTTCTCGAGGGTTTCTCAAAAGGTGAACGTAATGATCGAAATTTAAGGAACGGTGAAGCCAGGCAAGATAGGGCAGGCGTATAGATGTAATGAACTGAGGAAACCTAGTTCTAGTAAAACTCCGATTCAGACCTGGTTTTGTGTTTAATTTATCTGCTAAAACTTTCCTATATTGACTCCATGTCCACCTTGGAAGGGAGAAAAATATACTTCAAATCTCCACTAAAGAACTTTCATCCAAAATTGAAATAAAAGAAAATATTTTTTATATTTATTTCAACAATTAGGTTTAAATAATTAATAGATTTCTGCATAATTTAAAAGGTTTTGCTTATTGAAAAATTAAATAAAATAAATGTGAAATGCGTAATAATAATCTTAGTAAGGAGCTTGTTATCTCAAAATTCTCAAAAAAAAAAAAAAAAAAAAAATTTGTAAAAATTGTCTATGCTATTTGGTATACCTCCTAAGAGACTTACCAACGTGTAATTGTTAGCAATCTCTCGTTACATGGTCTCTGATTGTAGGCTAGGTGAGAGGACAGGAGCGATTATTGTGAGCATCTCCAAAGTTTGCCATCCTCTGTTGGATTTGCAGTATACGAAAATCACAGGTGCGTTTGGCTGTGAGACAAACAAGACCAACAATTGCAAATCTAGGTTCTCAAAGACGGGATAATTACGAAAATAAATTTATCCATCAAGGATTGACATCAAAGGAGCAAGCTTTCCTCTGATGAAATCAGCAGGCTGCTCCATATAGATAGCGGATGAGAATCAATCGTAAAACAGCAGAATTGGTAATTGTCAACTTCCACACAAGCTCTTCCCTGACCATAAAATCCCCACTCAAGCTGCCAACGGCCGCAAGAAAGGTGTAGCCAAGTGCTTAGACCTAACTGCTAAGCTGCTTTAAGCTCATGGACAGATGACGAACTACTGCATATTGACCTAGGTACATCAATGAACTCCTCCCTCAATATCTCCTACCGTATGACAATCGGGAGTTGCACACTTTGCCTTCTAGAGTTGGGTGCTACAGAACCATCAAGTGCGAAACGAACTCCCGCATTGCTAGCATTTTGGAGCCGCAACAGACCATGATTCCTCGTAAGTTGCCCTGCCGACGATGAACGTGACAACCTCTCGTGGTCTGCAAGCGAAAAATCAGGAGTAAAAAATGCTGCACGGCACATCATGTAGGTTCTCAAAGTCGAACAAAACCTTCTAGACAAATTTATCTTACACAAGTGGGATGAATTCTAAGAAGTGATGAAAGAGAATAAGGACCAGCAAATGTCCCCAACAATCCGAGCAGAGGCCTTCGCTCCAAGCACACATGAAGTCAGTTATTTCAAGGAACGACAGAAACCCTCGGATGAAACAAATAGATAATCTGCATCTTTCAGTCGGCCCTTTGTGATGCTCCCCATGGTTTGGAACAAAAGAGGCTGCTGCTGCAACAGGAAGACGCTCTCAGTTTCGACTGCATATCCAACGAGGATTCCACTTTACTTAACGGACCTTCAATCCATGTGACATGTTGTGAGCAATATTTAGAAAATCTCGATTCCCATACTGCACTAATCATCCACATCCCAATTAGGTGTCCATTAAAAGAGCATCATGGGGAAGAGAAAATAAAGAAAAATATTACAATCATTCTTTCTAAGGACGCTGATCATACTATCAGTATCAGTTGCCCTTTTTGGGTCTAAGTATTGTATAGAGTGTGCTACCAACAGTAGTCTCTCCCTTACTCCGGGCTTGCACATCGATCGAGCAGCAAGCTCGTTGAAAAGTTGCATCAACTGAAGAGGGCTCTCCTTTTCACAGGGCAGTGGATAAAACAACACCAAGTGCGGACGGGCTATATCAGACACGATTTTTCATTGTTCAGAAGATTTATTACTGCCTAAATGAAACATTTACATGTGTTATTAGAACCAAATCCCAACATTCTAAATTGAGTCAGCAGAAACAAACATTGCGCTTCACTAGTCAGAGAATAACAAACACATTTGTAGTATTATGAAGTACTGGAAGAAGATAGTGACGTTTCACACATCCATACAAGGAATATTAACGTAAAAGCAGAAGGCTCATAGAGGTCAAAACCAGGAGAATTCCAACCTCATCAACATGTGAATGAGTTGAGCTTTCTGAACCAGCAGGTATTTAAGTAAAGCTGTTTTCTAAAAGCATGTTAAGATGCTGCAGCACCCATTTAACAGGAAGGCATGACCCGAGGCATTGCCTATCAAGCCATGTTCATTGCCGACATTCAAATTCATGCCAGCAGAACTGACAGCCTCTGAAACAAGCGCAACTCTTGTCCATGAAAAATTCCAATCGTCTTAACCTCTATGACAAAGGTCCAGACATGCAGCTAAGCTAATTTCCCTCAATTGTAAGTGTTAGTAAACGAGCATCTGTCATTTATATCAAATATAAAGAGTCGTGTAGGGACATATATTTAGAACTTTCTTCCAAGCGACCAAATACGCACGGAGTGACACACATCAAGCTTATTACGCATGGCAGATGGAACGGCCAAGTCGTATAGATTAAATGCTGACAGGACCTCAAAATTGGACGACCCGTAAAGAAAGCGACAGCGTAACGTAAGAGACCGGGTTCACAGGCGGGGCGATCACTGTTGATTTTAGAGAAAACAACTTAAACCAGCGATGTCTATGCCTAAAACGTGACAAAATTTCAGCAGACAACGTCATTATTAGAATATATAAATATTAAATCACGTCTCCACCTAACGATTTAAGTTTTTGGAGATGGTGGTCTCATAAAAACTCTCACTCATGAGTCGTTCACGCCGATATTTTCTGGCGCTTCTGCTATTTTTGTATACCTCTTAAGAGACTTATCAACATTTAGTCACTGTACGTGGGATTAAGCAAATAAGGTTTGACCAAGAAAAGCATTATTCCTCGAGGCTTTCCTCCCTATCCCAAAAGAATAATAGGAACCTGGACAGTTAAAAAAATAAAAATTCTCTTAGAGATATCTCCACACGACTGCTATTAAACTAAAAAGGAAAAAATAAAGGAAGTCTCCGAGTAGAAAACGAACTCCATGTGTTAATAAAATTTTGGTTGCTCCCAAAAGGATCACGTCAATAATTTCCAACGAAAATTAACCGGTGGATTTAATTGGCAAAATATAAAATATATTTAATGTTAAATTGACATAGTTCTTGTATTTTTTTTTGGCGTGAAGAGGTTATATTATATAGGGTAATTCTCCAGTTCAAAAACCCAGTCTGCTGATACTTTCCTATTAGGCTATTACAATTTACAACTCTGTCCAGCTTGGAATGAAGAAAAATCTACTTCAAAAATCTCCGCTTAAGAACCTTCCTCCAAAATTCAAATAAATGAAGATTTTTATTTATTCACTTAAAAAACTAGGTTAAGATAATTTATAGATTTCTACATAACTTAAAAGATTTCATTTATTGACAAATTAAAGAAAAGTTAAAACGTGAAACACATAAGAATAAACTTCATCGGGAGCTTGTTATCGCAAAATTCTCAATAAAATAAAAGGAACTTAATATTTTATAAATCCTAAAACTTGTCATGAAATTGTAATTGAATATTAAAATTTATATAAAACTTGTCAAATTAATTTAATCAAGTCCTTCAATTGATTTCAAAAAAAAAAAATTACTATTGATTGTACATTTTAAACATTTTAAGATTCGATTGCACTTTCATAGTAAGTTTTAAAACTTAATTACATTTTTTGAAAATTTTAAGATTTAATTACACTTTCGTAACAAGGTTAATACTTCCACTACAGTAATCACAAAACAATCTGTGCTATTTTCGTGTGGCTCTCACGAGACTTACCAACATTTACCTTCAGCGAAATTTCTCATTACATGGTTTCTGAGAGTGACTTTTTATTTAACTACTGACAAAATAGATTCGGTTTCGACAGCAATCCAACTAGCCTCAGTGAGCGGGCGCGAGCAATTATTGCGTGCATGGCGAAATTGGTGTGCAACGCCACAGTCCGCCATCTTCCGTCGAAATTTGCAGCATGAGAAAACTGAACAGCATATATTCGGTGGGCAACATGCAGAGTCCATTGCATAGAAAATCGAAAGCGATAAGTGCTTCAGGTTGTGAGACAAACAAGATGAACTATTGACAGAAAGAGGAACGTCATTGTGTTTCCGACCACATGATACGGGTCTTTCACCGCAAAAACCATTATACAAAACCAAAAGACCAATTTGTAAACCCAGGTACATCAAAGATTACAGACAATGCCCTGTAAAATCAATCTCGGATTCCTCTTAACTAAACCAGTTTAAGATAATCACAGTTTTGCTACTAGTCCATACAGCTTCATGTTAAGCAAGGCCTCCGCACTTCTATGTCAAATATCGAGGAGGAAAAGTCTGATCTTGCGAGTCACCATCATTTTCTCCGAGAACACAAAATTTGTATCCTCATTGTGGTTTTACCAAAAAGCCATAGGGCCATGCGAATATGATCTCTTTTCTATATCCCGAAGCAAAATCTATGTGACTGGAGCAGGAAAGTATCCGAGTTAATTGTGAAGAGCTGGGTAGATGTTCTACTGCATGGCTTGACCCCGAAGGAGAAAGCTTTCTTCTAATGACATTAACAAGCTGCTCCAGATAGTAAACTCTGTGGATGAAATTGTAACATAAACCGCAAAACTGGTAAATGCCACAAAGAGGATCTGATCTTCACACCATGTTGGTGCTGGAACGAGCAATTCTCTGAGCTTCTTCCAGGTCTTTCAAAAACCTACATTGCAGAGAAGATTCCTTTAATGATGAGGCTACCCGTGAGAAAAGGGTAGCAATATTGTAGCATGGCTAAATAAGATGATTTATGATGAAAATTGTCAAGTTCCACATAAGCCCTTCCCCAATTACAAAATCCCAGGCTATGAAAGAAAGCCATAGAAAACATCCCTAGGGATGAACTTGACAAAAAGATAATGTGAAAATCCCCACCCAAGATGCCAAAAGCCACAAGAAAAGATTAGGCCAGCATCAAGCAAAAGCTAACTGCTAAGCCGCTTTAAGTTCATGGACAGTTGACGTACTAAAGTGTAGCGACATCTGCATCGATAAACTCCTTCCTAGATATGCCCTACCATATGACTATCGGGTGTTGCACATTACCTTCTTGAGTTGAGTATTACAGAACCACCAAGAATAAAACGAATTCCCACATTGCTAGCATTTTGAAGAGCAACAGACCGTGATTCCTCATAAGTTGTCCCGCCAACAATGAAAATAACTACCTCTTGTGGCCTGCAAACAAAAATCCGGACTCAAAGCTGCATGGCACATCATGTAGGATCTCAAAGTCAAATGCAACCTTCTCAACAAATTTATCTTACACATTCACAGGAACACTCTTTCTGAATCACCCCCCTCCTTTTTCCAAAAAACAAAAACTTCACACGCACATACAGAGGTTTAATTCCTTTGTAAACACCGATTCAAACCACATTCTAGCTTCACCAGTTCAGACACTCGTCCATACTGCTTCACAAAAGACTGAATTTATGACCTAGGACCACTAGGTGACGGTATAAAACATATCCTACAATCTATGCCAAAGGCAAGGATGCATTATGTAATTTATATATTCATGTTTTAGTAACTCCCATCAAATTGGGCATCTAATTTCACATCCAGAAAGCACATTTATGCTAAAATTTGCAATAGTAAAACCATCATAACTCTTACTTCATGATGACAAGTGGGATAAATTCTAAAAAGTGATCAAAATTGAGATAAGAACCAGAAAATGTCCACAACAATCCAAGCAGAAGCCTTCACCCAAAAGACACATAAATTGAGTGATTTCAAGGAATGACAAACTCTGAGATCAAAACGGAGGTGCAATGTGCATCATTACAGAGAGAAGCACGAACACACCTGCCCTGCTGGAAATGGTTTCCAACAAATGGATAATCCACATCTCGCAGTCGGCCCTTTATGATGCTCTCCATGGTTTGGAACAAAAGAGGTTGATGTTGCGTATATACATTCTCCACCCCCTGAAACAGAGAGACACTATCAGTTTTGACAGCATATCTGTGTCACGAGAACCCCACTCCACTGAACAGACCTTCAATCCACGTGCCATGTTGCGAGCAATATTTAGAAAATCTCGATTCCCAAAAAGATCTCCTGTCCGTTTATCCACACCAGCTTGCTTCAGTAAGAATTGAACTAGCTGGAATTCATGATATAGGCACAGTTAATTCCTGATTTAATCACTAGGAAGATTCACATGTATAAGACTACAAAATGCCATATGCACTACAATATGAACTTCCGAATATAGAAATCCAAAATTAATGTTTTGACAGAAAGAGTGAGAGAAAAAGCCAATCATATTGAATGTGCAGGTTTATGTGTTCCCTCAGCCAATATATTGCACAAGAAAAGAATCCTTGATCACCATGTCTTCTTTTTCCATTTTTCTTTTTACTCGATAAGTGGTCATCACATGACACAGCACATTGGTATCTAATAACAGCGCAACTGCACTAAACATCCGCATCAAAATAGATGGCCATCAAAAGGGCATCAGTTTCCCTTCTGTGTCTTCACACCATGAGGAATAGATAATGAGGGGAAATAGTAAAATCATTCTTCAAAAGGAGGATAGTACTATTAGTATCAGTTTCCCTTTTGGGTCTAAACATTATTCAGAGTATGCTAACAAGAATAGTCTCTCTCTTACCCCAGGCTTGTACTTGGCAGATCGAGCAGCCAGCTTGTTAAAAAGTTGCATCAACTGGACAGGGCTCTCCTTTTCATATCGAAGTGCATACAACATCACTAAGCGCAGTCGATCGATATTGGACACACTTTCATTGTTCAGAAGATTCGTCACTGCCTAAATAAAAAATTTAAAAGTGATTATCAGAACCAAATGCCAACATTCTGAATTGACTAAGCAGAAACAAAAATTATACTTTCCTGTCGGAAAATTACAATCAAATATAAAACGATAGAAACATTTCCAAAGAGTATTAAAGAAAATGCAGAAGCATATAGAGGTCAGTCAAAATCAGAAGAATTTCACCCCATGAAAATTTCAACGAGTTGAGCTTTCTGAACCAGCAAGTTGTTGAGTGAAGCTGTTTTCAAAAAGCAGGTTAAGATGCTGCAGCTGTGGAGGAGCTGATACTTGAAGTGTTCAACAACCACCTTGTGGAAGCTGCAGCACCCCTTTAATCAGTTTTTGCCTATCAAGCCATTTACATTTCCAAGGTTTATATTCATGCCAGCAAAACTTCTGAACAAATGCAACTCGTGTTCATGACCAATCCAATCTTGTTAACTTCAATGACAAAGCTCCACACATGAAGCTAAGCTAATTTCGCTAAATTGTAAGCATTGATAAATGAGCATGTTATTTATATCAAATACAAAGAATCATGTGGCAACATATTTAGAACTATCTTTCCCAGTTTTGATCTTAATTATATGATTGCAGACCCTGAGTCCCCAAAGCAACCAAACACCCACAGAGTAACACATCAAATTATGCACAGCAGATGACCTCTCCATGTTGCATAGAATAAATGCTGACAGTACCTCAAAAGCTGCCACCTGGCCACCATTACAAGCCAATTCCTGCTCTGTCTCTGAAACTACCATCAGCTTTCGCTCTTCAACTATCTTGCTCATCTCTGTGACCAACGTCACATGCTTTGAAACATTCCCATGCATTTTCCTATACTCAGGGTAGTTATCAACAAATTTGGCCATGTCCTCTGCAGAACATCAGACCATTGGGTAAATACTATATGTATTATGCTTCCACAGAGTGGTGGTACTAAGAGATCATTATAATACAAAGTCAAATCGTACAAAGCTTTCATGCTGTTCTATACAAACCTATTGTCTGGATGCTTTGGTTACTTTTGGCAAGTTGCTGAAATTCGTCAACCATCCGTTTGATGTTCATTCCAATGTCACCAAAATTCTCATACATGTTAGCTTTGAAAAAAGCATCTTGTTCAGATGAAAGTACAACCTCCTGTAATGTGAACACAACAGAAAAACAATTATAAAATCAGACACATGCATAATTCATTATGGAAATCAAGATGGACAAAGGCAGAAACAAAACAACCTGCTGATCTGTAGGCAGCTTCCCTATGCTTCTTAAGTCAACTTTGTTATCTTCAATTCCAAGCAACTCGTGAACCATTGCCTAAAACAATTTCATGAAACCAATGAGTTGCTCTCCATACTCCAAAGTAGATGATCAGGCATTTTTATGCAAGAATAAGGTATTTGTTTAGTAATACTGATAGTCATTGTATACCTGATAAGTCCATTGATTCAGCAATGGAGTCACAGGATCGTCCCTCCTATCAATTATCAGCAGCAATGGAGCAACTTCTGTTCGTCTGAAATCAAAAAGCCCACTTTCCTGTTGATACATCAACTTCTGCCAACATTTACCATTAAAGCAAAAACAAAGAAAATCAGGTTCTCCCTTCTCTATATTCAACCTCAGTAACCCGCCAAGCAAAAAAAAAAAGAAAAATAAATAAATAAATATGTAACCACTAAGGAAGGAAAAAGTCAAAAGTACACACAATTTTGAAGGGCGATTTACTAGTTGCTTCATCAAACAAATCTTTTTAATCATAACAAACCATCTATGTCAACAGGCAAGTGGTTTGAGTGTTGCAAGATGGACGTATTGAAAAAATCAAGTAAACCATACAATTACTGCATGCAAATTAGGAAGATGCAATTTGACCGTTAGACAAAAAGGGAAGAAATTTACTATGAATAAGCCTGGGCATGGAAGCATATAAGATGCACACAAAAGCAAAGGCAAACTTCTACATTTAGTAGAGTTTCCAAATTTACTCCCAGAAGAAAAAGCCCAATCTACTGGATAAAGGAGATATATCAACTCAGCAGAAGCTAAGTACGATGACGGGGAAAAAAGGGTCTTGGGAAGACATCCACAGGACTAGAGGGGAAAAAAAGGTAAAACTCTATGCATCCCAAGGTCCATCCATATCTTACAAAAACACATTGTTTCCTAATTCCAAATCGTTACAGTAGTCTACTCTATTTGAGTAGAACACCACAGCCCAAACTAAGAAAAACATCAAAATATATGTCCTAGAACCATACTATTTTCCCGAGAATCTCTTGCATTCAAATCCAACTTACCGATGCTTCTTGTGCTATCCTTTTTGCAATGTCGGATGTCCTTTGGTAGCGGATCACAGGTCTCCGTTTCATGGCCAAGAATACTGCAGTGACACCATCAACGACTTGGTCACAGAATTGCTGCAATCTTGGGGGGTCGACAACTGCTGGGAGCATATACATGTGATTTGTCGGAATATTCAATGTGAAATGGAAAGGGTCTATAGCAACAAAATCTGCATAAAACTCCTGCAATATCAAATCGGCGGTTGGATCTAACAACAGAAAAGATGATGGCACTACAAGCTAATACTACAAAGCCATGATCAACTGAACTTTGAGCTAATATTAACAACAAATTAATAAAAAAAAGTGAGTGAACATGGGTCTTCATTTGCATATTTTGTCATGGAAGTGAATTGTAAAACTAGTCAAGAGCGATTTGCAATACACATCTGAAAAAGAAAATGGCGAGTACCTGAACTTGTTGAACAATCTCTAGCTCATCCGAATCAGCCAAAACATGTATCTGCGTGTCCTTCAGTATGTTCGAGAAAACTACAAAAGTTCGGCATCAATGATCATCACTCATTCATCCCCATCCACAATCATCTCAAGCTAGCATCCAATTTCACCTTCGACGCAGAGATTAGAGAAACTCACAGAGGTGATACTCTCCGAACCTAGGGCTCGCGAGCTGCCGCCGCAGATGCTGAACGTTCTCCGACGTTGGGCGGAGAAAGCACACCGCCTTGAGATGCGACATCGATTCCCTAGACTTGGAGACGGAGTCCACCATCTCCACCAGGAACACCTCCTTCTTGAGAAGCTCGGACTGCGAATACACCACGCTGACGACGCTGACCTGCGAATCACAGCAACCACCGCAAACACACAAAAAAATTTTTTTAAAAAAAGAACAAAAAAAAAAGGCAGAATCCCAATCAGCACCGCATCCCTCGCCCGATGGCTCGATCGAGCAATTACGCAAGCAGCAGCGAGCAAACGGCAAACGATCGGGAGAGACAATACGCGCGGGGGAGCGATCGAGAGTCGAAGGAGGAGGCTTACGGTTTGAGCATCGAGGACGAGGACCTTCATCCCGGATATGTCCTGCAGCATCCGGTTGACGTAATCCCGCACGGCCGAGACCAGCACCATTTTTGGCCGATCGCCGTCGTCTTCGCCGGAGCTCCTCCTCCTCCTCCTGCTTCGAAATCTTCCGGTTGTCAGGCCAGATTCTCAGATCTGAGCAGAGGACGGGATCGGACGTCGAAGCATCAAAGCAAAATCAGGAGACCACACCGTTGAGGACCGACGTATCAACGCGCAAGATTTCGGGCGTTTTGGTTTTTAACTGCTTTTTTCTTCTTCGTTTTTCTCCTCTTTTTTTTTTTTTTTTTCCCCCAATGACGAGTTTTCGGGTCGGTCATAGCGACGGCCCGTTTCGGTCCGGGCCTTCTAGGCCCAAAGGGCGAATGAGCGCAAAGCTTGAAATTGTGGATATCTTGCCCGCGTCACCTTCAGCCCGACCCCCCGCTCACCCACGGCAACTTCTATACGAGGAATTCACAATTTGTTTCGTGCCATTGTATTTACTTAAAAAGGATAATAATACAAATCATCCATAAAATTTAATTGATATATAATATAGTCCCTAAATTTTAATTTATTTAATGATATCCCTGAACTTTATCCAAATGCACAATATGATCCACGAACTATTGATTTGTTAAATGCGATCCGTGGACTTTTGGTACGTGTTCAATTAGGTTCATGAATTATATGAAAAATACTCAGTATTGTCATTCGATTAATTTAAGTTCGGAAATAATATTGAATATTTTGGTAAAATACAGAGACTAAATTGAATATGTACCAGAACTTTAAGACTACATTAAACAAATTAAAAATTTATGAAGTACATTACACATTGATGTAAAGTTTAGATACCACATTAAACAAAGTGAGAGTTCATGAATCATATTACACATCGGGCCAAAGTTTATAAACCATCTATGTCAATTTCCCTTACCTAAATAATTTTGTCATGATTGTAATTTGCTTCTTTATTAAAAATGTAATTAAATTAAACCGATGGATACATTCCTCAATAAAATGTCACGTCCATGTCACATATTAAGAAAGGGCGATAGCGACGAGTTATTTATGTGGTTGCCAGTGGAGGAAGGGTGAGCAGGATCTTGGTGGGCGGTACCCACCTTGCAACTGGAAATTGCTCACCAAGAACTGGTTCAAGTGGAACCTCACTAGCTCCAAGTGATGCTATCCATTTGAACTTCAAAGCGTAAAAGTTCCACGGCCCCATCATTTGGGCTTGAAGCCCATAAAATTGGGCCCACGACCTTCGCATTGAAGCCCAAGTGTAATTTTCAACCGAGTTCCCTATCAAAACGGTCCAGCACTAGTCGTGATTTCTCCTTCTTCTTTTTCGTATCTTTTTTCCTTTTTTATTTTTATTTTTATTTTTTATTGTCGGCAACTAGACAGTGCCCGCGCCTTCGCGGGAAAGCGCTATCGCAAAATTTCGACGGAATCATAATGATTCGACGAAAATCGCATGATTAGATGCGTAAGAAAAGTTGGGGTAATAAAGCAAAGGAAAGCATCTCCCGAGTCCACCCACGATCTCGCGATTGTGTATTAAAGAAAAGCAGAACGAACACGATAAACTCGAAATGAAGGTAGGGTTCTTATCGGCATAATCACCGAAAATACATGTCATAAATTTATCTGTAGACGTTAATTCGATGGTGAATTTTTTGATTTATTTAATTTAATCATAAAATTTTTGATGATTTACCGATGTAACTATTCCAACCGATTTTGACTTGATATTACTAACTTAGATGATTTTCACAATTTTTTTTATATTTCCTGAATTTTTCTTTTTTTCTTTTCTTTTTTTTGTTTCCCCATTTCCCTCGGCCAACCATTGGCCACTGGCAAGGGTCGCCTTTCGGTGAGGGACCCCCTCGATGACCTCTAGTGAGGGCTATGGCTAAGTGATTCTTGCCAACCATCATTAAGGTTTCAATGACCTCGCTGTTGAAAATTTGACGAATGAGAAAAAGGAAAGGAACATAAAGGAAAAAAGAAGAAATTCAATTTTGTAAAATAAATTGCAAAAATTGTCCATGTTAATGCCATACATGCCATGTAAGATGACCGATGTCCACATTAACTACTTTTTGCCCAAATAAATTGGTAAGAATGACCACCTTATGAAGTCGTCAAAAGATTTATGATGACTAAATTATGTGCTGTTGTACAATAGATTTATAACTTTTTTTTTTAATATAATTTTTCTGCTTCTTACCGAAACAATAAATAGCTTCACCTTCCACATGTTAATTAGTTAGTTTTGCGGGCAATCATAGATAATTTAAAACAGAGCGCACTTTGGTAACTACACATGAAATGCCTGATGGGTAAGGATTTTCAAACCTTTGGAGTTAGCTTTTAGTTTTATTCGTAAAAATCTGACCAACATAAATAAATGTCTAGCGTCGGTAATTTATGGTGACTGATTTTCATCTTCTTGTCAGCCGAAAGAAAATGTCATCTTCTGTTAAAATCATAATAACGAGATTTTGTAGTTATTACTGTAATATTTATCATAAATTGGTCCTTCTTATTGATTTAAAAATCATTTGCTAAATCTCATGGTAAATCTTCTCGTTGTTCATGAATATTTTCCGCATGTTGCGGTAATGCGTTGTGGGCCTTGTGGGGCCTAAATGCATTGCCTAATGATAATTATAAGCAAGAAATTAAAGATTTTCATTGACGTAGATTCTTTAATTTTTTTTTGTTATTTCGTAGAATTCGATGTGTTGCCTCCCATCAAATTATGATTCTCATGCCCACCACTACCCACTACGATCTACTTGTAGATGGTACGGTCCATGAGGTCAGCTCCACCAACGCACCGGAAGCCATGAAGTCTCTGTACACGAGATAGTAGATATTAGTGGTGTGAACCAATCGAAAATTCACTCGATATATGATACAAAGTCACGATCTTGTAACAGACGGTTCAATGCACTTATCACCAGAGTGTCATTTAGCCATATTATAGTGCACATGCTAGAGCAAATCGAGGTTGGTGCAGCAGACAAAAGACTCGGGACTCTAGTATAAATAATTCCGCGGCGATTCGCTATTTAATTCTTAACCAAAGTGGAAGATACCATGGAAGCCCACCACCGCTCAACCTCCCGCCTCAGGGATATGTTTATTGTTTTACCCTTTTTTTTACTCACCTTAAAAATCGGAACTCCTAATTAAAAAAATAAGATGTTAGTTAATACAGTTTTCATCTTGTCGGTTCACAGTAATGTTGCCTAGATCACCTCGAGGGGATGAATAAGTATAAAATAAAATCTTGACACATTAATGCAAAATATAGCAAGTCAAAATCCAAGTCTGCACGAGATCTACATTCTGGAACAAAATTTAAAATCTATTATACGGTAGAATAGACTCTAAGAGCAATCTGCGAGTGTACAATAGACTTTTGCAATAAACAATAAGAGAATAAGAGTAAGAGAAATTGTACATTTATAGTGATTCGGTTTAGATGAAATCTATGTCCACTATTCCACGTAGGTGACTTCCATTATATAATCAATAGGAGATTAGTACTTTCAGTGTAAACACTCAGTGATAGATCACACTATCTCATTAATTCACTATTTTGGTATTTTTCTTACAATCACAAATGTTTGAGTACATGGAAGATAAGTGTATGCTTAGACTTTGGAATTATAGATTTTAAGCCCCGTCTCTTACTTGCTCCTTAGTCCCTTGATCTCATTATATACTACTCAACTTTCAAACTAGCCGTTGGACAGCTTCCAAAGGACCGTCTTCCATTTTGGTCAATGGATAGGACTATAAGAATAGAATCTTTACTTGATTATGATCACCCATACAATCAAATTCTTGGTCTACATAAATAGAGCTCCTTCATTTAAAAAGAACTTGTCTTCAATATTGATTTCCTTATTAATTTGATGTAGTCAATCTTCCACAAAGACGTGAAAATCCAACACAAATTGCTAGTCGTTGTAGAATCTATCTCGTTCCGGAGTTGTTTTCCTTTGGATTAGTGCATAGATTTCAATATGTATTATTTAAGTGTTTACGTTCTGAGGATGTCAAGATGAAAAGTTTTCTTCTTCTTCGATTGAGAATGTATTGAAAATATGCTGCAATAAACTTATCGACCATATACATAAAGTATCATTCTTCAAGACAAATATATTTTAGTCGAAAGTTTTATCAACTTCAAAATCTACTGGGAGTTTTCTCTAACACACATGAGTCATCTCTTTTTGTCTATGCATTTTAATTTCAAAATAAAATATAAATTTAGGGCAAGAAGATATCACCCGATCAATCGTCAATCTATTGTATAGATGCTAATTCAGTACTAAACTTTCAGATTTTGATTGGAAGGGTTATATTGAAATTTCATGATATGTTGATGGCTCAATTGGTAAAATTTAAAAATTTGGGACTGAATTGACCTTCGTATAATAAGTTTAGGAATTAAAATGGTGATTCATGTAAGCTTGGACTTTGCAAGGATTACACATGATATTCAGAATTATTCTATAACAGAAAAACACATCTTAAATAAAACTCAAGATTTCATTTATTCCGTTGCTTTGATCCCTAGAGAGACATGGCAAAGGCAATATTAACTTGTCATCAATCATCGCTAGTAATTTACTAAGACAAAGAAAAAAGGTAAAATCTGTAGGTATATCATTTCTTTCGATGTTAAAAGCAAAAAACCTTTTTTTGTTTTCTTTTTTTCTTTTAATAAATTTTGAGGGTGTCCGATGCTAGTTTTTTTCATTACCAATGGAGGTATTATTATCTGGAGGGCAGAATATTTTGTTGTTGCTTCAAAATAACTAAAAACACAAACACTTATCCGAAATGTTGAAATCAAAGTAGGGGCAGGTGGTATTAATATTAAATTCTCAGATACTGGCTGGCGGTGGTTAGCAAGTTCCTATCGCGTCGTTTGATTGCACGGGAATACTTTAAATCCCATCATTAAGATCAAATCATTCATCATTAATTGGGCCGCTGGCCACACTGATTAGCTCTCTAATCCGATATTTACTTTAAAAAGAGAGGCCAGTTTCGTCGGGTGGGGGGAGATTGCCTAACAACACATGGCCTTTGACCAGACATAGCTTGTCTTGTCTACCTGGATTAGGTTCGAATCGAGGAGGACACAGTGGTTTACCAAGTTCCTAAAATCTCCTTTTCTATGTTATCTCCTAGCCTACAAGTCCTATATATATACACACACACAATTATTGCTTTGAGATGACACATCCATTAATCACAACATCGCATATGCAGGGTAATCGAAGTCAATTTAGTTAATACAAAGACCACCTATTCAGAAAACCAAATGGAATAATCATTGGCCTAACAAAACAAAGAATTTGCATGGCGAATTTAATAACACTTCCTCCCTGTGTATGAACCGATGATCCTTACACATGCTAGACATCGTGTGAATGGGATGACAGTAATGGGATCACATGTGGAACATGATAAAGGGACAAGTCAATATTTATTTTTAAAGAAAAATCTTAACTTATCGTAAATGGGTCAACAAATGTAATCATAACAAATCACTTTACCTTGAAGCTCAGGACAAGTCTCTTATTGTCTAAACAAAACAGCTTTGAAACTAAACTTACTCCATCATTGTTAGATCCACCCAGATAAATAATTTCTTCTTCTTTTCTTTTAACAAAAGCGCATTGAACTTTTGTACACTAAAATGAACTAATTATGATGATTTTTTTTGCCTTAGCAATTAGTTATACTAATTTAACTAAGTTGGGTTAGCAATTTTTAATGGGGCACGATAACATGATTTGAGCACAACATAAAACTAGTGAAACTAAGTTAATGTTGGTTGTGTTTGGGTCAAATTCATATCAACTCATGAAACATGACTAGTAATTTGTCATTTTCGTGTCGAACTTGTTATATACGAAATTGATTCATATAACTTGTTTAAATTAACAGTCTAGTATTAACACGATATATAAATATTTCTTTAAGATATTATTTGTTTAAAAAATATTACTCTTTTCACATTATTCACAATAAAGAGTTTAAATGATGAAATTTCATTGACTATGAATATGTTTTTCTATTCATTTGATGTTAACAAATTGTTAGAATTTATGAACAGACATCACATGAGAAATTAAGGATATTTCATGTGACCCTCATGTTGGCGAGTTGATTTGGTGTTTTAATGGGTCATGAGATTATGTTGAGCCATTAATCTGTCATTTTAAATGGCGCCACAAGGTTTAGGTGGTGTTGATTCATTAACTTCTAGATTGTATTCGTGTTGAATCATGTCGTGCGTATTAATCATGTCATTTTATCTGTTTAAATGGTGTTGATTCATTAGCTATTAATCACGTCGTGCGTCGACATGGCACAAACATGGCCCATCGACACAACCACCAACCCATTCCGCACATCACCAAGTACCAATCCCCCGACCCAAAAAAAAAAAAAAAGTACCAATCCGAGCCAAAGACACGCAACTATCATGGCATTTTTATTTTCCCTTAACCCAACCAGCAGCTTGCTCAAAGAGCATGAGCCCGCGCATCCCGGTAACCTCCGGTTTTACGCGACGGCGCGAGCGGACGGTCGAT
The DNA here is from genome assembly GCA_014182565.1 of Eucalyptus marginata. Classification (NCBI taxonomy): domain Eukaryota; kingdom Viridiplantae; phylum Streptophyta; class Magnoliopsida; order Myrtales; family Myrtaceae; genus Eucalyptus; species Eucalyptus marginata. The sequence continues at coordinate 35,642,082 of CM024590.1, forward strand.
CGGGGGACCGCCCCCCACCGCCCCAACGCGAGGAGGAATCGGCACAGATCGTACGGTTTGCACATGGAAGTCCATAAACATGGGGGGGCTTTCAAAACGCACGAAACCCTAACAACATTCACCATCTGCACCGACCAAGATTAATTTACTCGGGGGGATTACTGGAGAAATCTCTGTTAAGCTCCTCCGAATCCATCTGACTGATCTTGGGGAATCCCCCCAACTGGAATGTGCAAGCTCTGTTCCCCATGATTGCCACCTCCAGCCCGGGAACGATATTTAATTCACGTACTGTCGATGCCGCAATAATTGGCCCCCGTCACGACGTGTCAGCAGCATCCATGCCGATTTTTTAATGTGAACAAAGATGGGATTTTTACCGAAACGCGGGCAGGGGAGGACGAGTTAAATAATGGGTTCTGGAAGCGGGGAATGTTAGGAAGCGGAAATGGTAAAGCGCCAGTAGCCGCCACCGATTTTGGACATTTTGACCATTTGGGATTTTTGCCTCCTTTGTTTATAAAGAGTTTCGGAGGGTTTGAAGAAGTCGGGACGACGTTGTCTTCGCCGAAACCTTAAATTAAAGAGGCGACGAGACAGCTATTCTCTCGCTCGGCACTTTGCTTGTTATCGTGTGTCAACCTCTCTCTCTTTCTCTCTGTCCTCGAATTGCAGGAAGGCAACGGTTTTTGTATGAGCTCTCTTGCGTTTGTTCTTCCTTCTTTCTTCTTTTTGACTGTTTTCTAAGGGGCTCTCTCCGTCTCTCTTTTGTCCTTTTGGCTGATTCTTGTTCTGTGGGAACGCAGGTGGTGCCTCCACCAAGCCGCCACTGAACCGCCGGAGGATGAGAGGACCTTCCCCAGGCTCCATCGAGACCAGGCACCGACTCTCTTCTTCCTCCAAGTCAGCCTCTCTCTCTCTCTCTCTCTCTCTCTCTCTCTGTCTGTGTGTGGTGTTTTTGTGTGTGTGTCGGCCGATCCATTTTGCTTTGTGCTGGCTCATGTGGGTATGTCCATCTAGGCTTGTAGAGTTAAAAAAATTGCTTCTTGCCGATGAACTCGACCCCTCTGTTTTGCTGAGCATTATCGAGTCACTGTCGAGATCACATTGGTGGTTTTGGGAGTTGAATTGGCGTTGGGCCCTTTCTTTTGCGTGATGGGCTGTCCTACCGGCGGCGACTTGGTCTCCTCCTTTTCATTTGCTGAGATCAATTTGTTTGGTGAGCTGTTTGGTTGTTGGGAGCTTTTGCAATCGATTGAGCAACGATGTAGGTTTGCTTACTGTGCTATGTGGCGGAAGACTTAAGACGACCTTCATCAATTTTCGTTTCGAGATTGGAAATTGTCTGGAATGCTGGAATCGATGTCTTGTCTGTTTGAAATTCTCAATCGGAGTTGGTTTTGGGTTGGAAAAATGTGAATTCTGCAAATCGGTTCAGAACTTGTCCAGCATTGTTATCCTTACACATTCGATATTCAGTTTTCTGGACACCATTTGATGTATCCATTTTTGGAGGGTGGAGAAGTTAAATTGTTTGAATAATGCCATAGGATAGTATTATAACAGATTAAGGTAGGCACGATGCTTTTAAGTTAATAATGGCTCATCATTGTCTAATTATCAAGCTGCCTTATTGTTGTTGTTTACGTAGCCAATTATTTATATCCTGTGGTGGTTGGGAAGGGGTTGTTGGGTTGAGAAAGGACAGCAATACACATTGGAATTTATTTGTTTGATTGTTTCAAAATCTGAAGTAGTGTGTACCTTGTCAATATGTCCGTTTCTTCTCTGCTAAGGGGAGAGAAAAATGTGTACCCTCCAGTTTCGCAGCATCAGTTCCTACATACAGAGAACAGACTAATCTTGTGTGCTCATACACTGCCATGGCGTGCTATTTCCATCGAGCCAGATTATGTTCTGCCTCCTGCTTAAGTTTTCTATCACAGTTAGCACTTTATTCTTGTGCTTATGTTAGGGGTGCCTAGCATCTTGATTTGGAATATAAAATGTTTTTTCTCTTTCATCTCCTGTTTAGTATGTGTAATATGCTACCGAAATCAAATATTTCAGACCTCTGCCTTGTTTCTGCTATTGCTTCTCTCGTTAAGTTTCTCTTCGAATGATTTGAAGAATTCAAGAAGTAGAGTTTCGGAAAGGGATGGCATTTTGCTCAGAAGCTGTATATACATAATAGTTGGTACTTGTTCAAGTGTACATTTATCAAGTTATGGAGGAAAATGTTTGTGCAAGAAGTAAATGGTCACTGATTGGTGTCTTGCAGGCATTCTCACTATAATAGGGAGAGAATGCCTGTGGTATTATGAGGACTTGGTGCGGAAGTTCACCTTCTCGAATGATGTTCACCTTTGTTGAAATTTGTGTTCTGAATGATTGACAACTCTTATGAAGCTTCCAGCTTGTGTTGGTTTATCAACATTGACCCGTGTTTGTTGTTTATTTATTTGTGTTGTCTTTCACTCATTCCAGGATACATGTTCACTGTTGTCTTCTTGGTGCAGTGACGAGACAATTAAGAGAAGGTTCCAAAGGAGTAAATATTTCAAAGGTGTTGAGAAAGCTTTCTATTTACCCATCCAAGCAAGGAATTTGAACTGCAAGATATCAACCTTGAAAGTTGTTCTGCTTATCATTTTACTGGGAACTTTTCTGACGCTCTATTGTTCTCCGGCAATTTATAATACAGATCATCCCACTAGTTCTTCATCTCGGTAATTCTTGTGCTCCAATCCTCCATCAGAGTGAAAGTTTTTTCTTTTTCTTGTTACTTTTTTGGTGCGAACTGTTACTTTCCACTCTTTTTTACCTGTGGGTTGGGCTAGAGGGATTAGAGATATACAGTTTTTCCAAGTTTGCCACTATTGTTGTACTATATATAGTTAAATACATGTTATGCACACACTTCGATATGGTGCTGCTTTACTAATCTAGATTTCCTGCAGGTCAAGTCTCATTGGTAGATGGACAAGAGAGACTGCTGGTGCAGATCTCCGCTATGCGTCATTGCTGGACATTAATTGGGATCAGATCTCAACTGCTGTTGAGAAGCTGACTGATAAGGATGAGTATCAAGGTGTTGGTCTGTTGAACTTTAATGAAAACGAAATTGATAAATGGAAGCAACTATTCCCTGATCCCGAGCATGTCATATTACACCTGGAACATGTGGCTTACAATGTAACCTGGGAGTCGCTCTATCCTGAATGGATAGATGAGGAAGAAGAATTTGAGGTCCCCACTTGTCCTTTTTTGCCTCAGCTTCAGGTTCCTGGAAAACCACGTCTTGATCTTATTGCCATCAAGCTTCCGTGTAATAAGTCAGGGGGGTGGTCAAGAGACGTGGCTCGTCTCCATTTGCAACTTGCAGCAGCCAGACTTGCTGCTTCTGCTAAGAGTTATCATCCAGTGCGCGTTCTTTTTGTTACTGAATGCATTCCAATTCCAAATCTCTTCACTTGCAAGGAACTTATCACTCGCAAAGGGGATGTTTGGCTGTATGAGCCTGACCTAAATAAACTGAGAGAAAAGGCTCGTCTTCCTGTTGGGTCATGTGAACTAGCGGTGCCTCTTAAGGCTAAAGGTCAGCTTCTTCTTTATCATGTTATGATCCCCTTATGCTCAAAATTTTTGTGTGAAGTGAACAGCCTTTTCTTCTCCCACATTCCACCTAGCCGGTTCTTAAACCAGATTCTGCCTGGCATCAAGCCATTTGGCCAATATAGACATTCATAGCATGATTGCACAGAATCCTGCAAAATGTTAATTGTGAGAAGTAATTTGGGGTAGGAATTTGATATCTGCCAGTGTGACACCTGGGATGATTACTGCCAAAGTGAACTAAGAACTTGATGAATCAGTTTCAGAGAGTGCAAATAGCCTAGAATTGCATTCCCTTCTCTTTTGGTTTTCTTTTACTTTTTTCACCCTGATTGGATTGTTCATTTTCACAGGGCAGTTTTACTCAGAAAGGGCACATCGAGAAGCATATGCTACAATCCTGCACTCTGCTCATGTCTACGTTTGCGGTGCCATCACAGCAGCTCAGAGCATTCGCATGGCTGGTTCTACGCGGGACCTTGTGATACTTGTTGATAAAACCATCAGTGACTATCACCGCAAAGGTTTGGAGGAAGCAGGGTGGAAAATCCACACGATCGAGAGAATCAGGAATCCAAAAGCTGAAAGAGACGCTTATAACGAGTGGAACTACAGCAAATTTCGGCTTTGGCAGCTGACTGATTACGACAAGATCATTTTCATTGATGCTGACTTGCTTATCCTCAGGAATATTGATTTCCTGTTTGAAATGCCTGAAATATCTGCAACCGGCAATAATGCTACTCTGTTCAACTCTGGTGTGATGGTGGTCGAGCCATCGAATTGTACATTCCAGCTGCTCATGGATCACATTAACGAAATCGAGTCCTACAACGGTGGGGATCAGGGATATCTAAATGAAATATTCACTTGGTGGCATCGGATCCCTAAGCACATGAACTTCTTGAAGCACTTTTGGGAAGGCGATGAGGTGGAGAAGAAGGAGATGAAAACACGCCTGTTTGGTGCCGATCCTCCAATCCTCTATGTCCTCCACTATCTCGGTAACAAACCATGGCTATGCTTCCGGGACTACGACTGCAACTGGAATGTAGACATCCTGCAGGAGTTCGCGAGCGATGTCGCCCACCGGACGTGGTGGAAGGTCCACGACGCCATGCCGGAGAACTTGCACAAGTTCTGCTTGCTTCGTTCGAAGCAGAAGGCGGGTTTGGAGTGGGACCGAAGGCAAGCCGAGAAAGGAAACTACACGGACGGTCACTGGAAGATCAAAATAAAAGACGAACGTCTAAAGACGTGCTTCGAGCAGTTTTGTTTCTGGGAAAGCATGTTGTGGCATTGGGGCGAAAAGAATTGGACCGACAATGCGACCGTCACTCCCTCGCCGCCTGCGATTAGTACATCATCCCTCCCTTCTTTATGACCCTGACCCCCTTCCCATCTTCGCCTCCATTTTGTGCAAATCATACAGGGACTCGGATCATCAAATGGTTACAGTTCCAATCGAATACTACAGAAACATTGCAGCCTTGCCAGGTCGCATCCTTCCGACGTGTGTAATGAATTCAAATGGCATACTCAATAGTGAAATACATTCCATTTCTTGGAAATTCACCTGGCAGAATCCTTTGAACCAGGTTTGACACTTGGGGCTGACGAGCTCTGTTTCATGATTTTAAAGCGTTGCAGATAGACCGCAAGAGGATCAATTCAAATTAATATGCGATGACTTTTTTAACTTTTTAATGTAACTATCTGTGTCGGCACCTGAAGAATGTGTTCACCATGATGGAGTTCAGCGATGAGTCTTTAGTTGCTAGCAAGAGAATCTTAGAAAACAGTGAGGAAAGCGATTTGGCAAAACAGAGGCCACAAAATAGCCACTTTAGATAGACCGTCTAATGGGTTGATTAGCAATTATTTTAACGGACTCTTCAGGACTCTTTATGAATTGAGCTGTCAAAATGGATTATAGACTCACTTTATATTCTTATAATGCAATTGATTTTCCTCGAACATTCATAGGTCCATTATGTTTTATTACAATGCATTTTGGCCAAGTGGGTGCAAGTTACCCTTGGTTACAAACTGTTTAAAATAAGGGTGATATAAGCAAAGGACAACGGAGTTTGTTGACATGACGATGAGAAACGAGGATATCAGATAAGTTTCCTAAAATGGAGATGTGTTGCTAGCAATCGAAATAGTTACACAAATGGTATATAGATTTTGATTTGATATGCAATTTCGTCTATGAATTTTTAATTTATTTAATACGGTCCATAATTTTTTTAAAATATTTAATTTAGTCCCAAAGTTATATGAAAATGTCCAATGTTGTCTTTCTATTAATTTAAGTTTGAAGACAACTTTAAGCATTTTCACATGATTCAGAAATTAAATTAAACATGTACAAAAAATTTGGGGACTATATCGAACAAATTAAAATATTCAAAGACGACATTATAAAATGAGCTAAAATTCGGTTACCATATTAAACAAATTAAAATTTAAAAACCACATTGTATATTAAGTTATAGTTTAGAGGTATGGTACCTTTCAAGGCGTGCTCAGCCCCCAAAAAACACCGACATCTTGATACTATAGAAGCAAGTTTAGTACGTTTAGCAGATTTGAGTATGTTAGCAAATGTTTCTATAGTGATGGCACTACTTTAAGTTAGAAACGTTTGCAATACGGTAGCTGTACTACTTCCTGTACTAAATATGACGATTACCCTTCCTGTACTACATATGCCAATTACCTGTGAAAATCGACGATGGTAAATGGCTAGTATATTTTGTAAATTATCGAAGGTGCAGTAAATGCAGTATATTGTTAAATGCATCAGTTGTTAGTGGTGAACATTTTCTACAGATCGGCACTACGTTTGAGGACACAAAGCTATAATTAGTAAATGTTAGCGCGGATTGGTTGCCGCTTGTTTGCTGACAGTGATTAATCCTCTTTCCGGTCAATTGAGGTTGACTTTGGTCAATAGATCACAACAAATCCAGTGGCCAAACCCAAACCACCCCCCTTAAAAAGTGCCAAAAACCAGCTGCAAATGTCGACACGAGTAATGGTAGCCATTTCTCGTACTGACACAATAACATAATTCAAACGCATACGAAAAGTTAACGTACTTGGAATGAGGTTCATTGTGTTCGTTCAATTTCATTGACCTACAAGAGACTAATTACACATCGCGTTTGTGACAACCCGTGAGATACGAAATTAGTTTTATATAATCAATTAACCAGTTGGTGTTGAAATTAAACACGATTAATCAAATAATTCTCAATATACCCTTATATCGATACAAATGCAACCTGCAAACACGTATAGCCGACCTGATCATCAGCACGTAAGGCTTACATCTTGTATCATAGTAGTTCTCGGATCTCCACCATCGGTCCTTAGAAACTACGAATTAGTATGGAGCGAACCATAAAAGCCGCACACTGGAGATGTGCATATGCTAGAAAATTTACTTTCTGATATTATTAAGCACAAGGGAATGGATCGTGTAAATTATTTGATCAAGCTGAAGACCCAGATGGACGGTCGATCAGAATAACAAGAAGCTAAAAGCCATTACGCAATCATTTTGTTCTGCCATTTTCAATTTCACCACTGCTCATACAATGCAGTTATGCATGCATAATTTTTCGTGTTCCACAAAATCCATGCTCGCGCGGGAGGAGATGGTGTGCTCTTTGGTATTAACTGGAGATGATGTATCTAACCATAACAGACGCATAATCTTTCTCCTGTAAAACAGGATATTGGTAGTCAAAATTTCAATGTAGACAATTCCACCAACAGCCTTGAATTTACATCCTAAACCGATCAGTCATCAACGTAATTTCGAAACTAGTCTTCTGATGTCGTATGCTGTAAAGTTTCCACGCATTTCAGGACAAACCATGGTGAGTTCTAGACCTTGCGAAACATGTTTGAACTACAAAGTAATGCCATAGCTTGCGCAGACCTTCCCCTCAATTCACTCCATTTTTATTCGCTTCAAATGAGTTTGCCTCATCCATTCGAGGCACTCATCTGCAGTTCCGGCCGGGTTTGCCAGCTGCCATGCAAGTAGCTTTTGTTGCTGAAAAAGAAATAACAAGTCAGCTTCAATTTCATAGTTCAGTAGATTGGTGCGGAAAAGTATCGCTTACCCATTCTTTAACCAATGGACCTCCACATTTGAGCTGGAGAATGTTCATAATGTCCGTTCCAGTGACTAAAGGCTTCACTTCCCATATTTTTTCTAGGCCTGCACATCATGCAAATGGAGTGTATATCGGAACAATGCTCAAAACAAATCCCAAGACTATACTTCCAAAAGATTCCACAGACTCTTTAAAGTTGAATTCATGCAGAAAGTACACATGCAAACTCAAATTCTCTGGGTGTCTTTTCTCATAAATACCAATGGTACAGGGAGGGGTCAGAGCATAAATCCTTGAGCAATCCACAACGCATGGATGAACTTTTGCAAGACAAAGGAAGCAAAGGACCTCTACACATACCTAATTTGAGAATAGCATTCTCAACTGCCTGGAACACCTCTTTTCTCTTGTCTAATTCATTGTGCTTTAACATGGCATCTTCAGAGCAGCCAATAGGAGAGGGATAAGCCAGCACAGAAATCAATAATGCTACTCGCCAGAAATCCTTTACTTCTCGCAGGAGAAATCCTACATAGACGACAAACAATACTGCATAAATATTCCATAAAATGATGCTAAAAAATAATGTACAGATTGACAAAATATGACAAACCAAAAAGAAGGTGAACCAAGTAGATACGGTCCTCTTAAACTACTTCAACACCAAAAGTAACATGCTTGACCTTTTCTGTGGACAATCCATGTGGTTGACTCATACTGGGAGGTAACAGTCTAGTGACAATCTCGAGGTTAAAAAGGCAAAGAAAAAAAAACGAAAAGGTAAGGAAGCCTAGGTCCAATTTGATGTCATAAGCACAATGGGTTCACAATAGATACAGCGTAAGTATTGGTAGAACAGTATAAAGATATTGATATACAAAATACCATTTCAGTTTCGATGTGAATGTGATTATCTCAGCCAAGATTTTACATACAGATGAAAATTCCAATTCCCAAATACTGTTGCACTTCTCATTTCCAAGGAAATATCTATGATTCCCTATTACCCTCAACTGGAACTTTCCCCCTTTTGTTACAGAATTTCAAATAATTCATGATGAAACACAGCGCATATCATCATTTAGATTGGTGATGCCTAGGAAATACTGTATAAGTCAATTAATAACTGCCCTGCATCTCTTGTGCTTTCACTTAAAGAAATTTCAGCTATAGAATCCTGATGGCTTAGTTCATTACTCTTGTTCTTTCATTGAGTGAAAAGATAGCAGACCAAAAAAATTTCAAAGTAACCAGAGAAAAACTGCTCACATATTCTTACCTGTTAATACCCGCAGCTTTGATGAAGCAGGGATATCAACAAGTTCAGTGCCCATACCATCTTCATTCAGCTCTCCATCAACATTTGATTCAAGAAAAGGAATCAAGCTAAGCAGTCTCACTACAGCAGAGTGTACACTGACGACCTTAAAAGGAGAAAGACTTTTAACTACTATTAATTCACGGCTGCGTAAAAGATAAACAGCTCATCAAGTACAAAATTTGCCAGGTGTCTATGGACTAACTGTCTCAGCATCGCTAGCCTTTCGCTTGAGAGAGTTCCAAAAAATGTACTTGACAATTGGAATCTGCAAAAAGACATTAAATAACTGTGATTGCAATAGAAAGGGAACAATATCTGAAAACTGGGATGACTTTATGTTCCCAATTTAAGTCCAATCCAAAAGCTGAAGCTCTTAGGTAAAAGGAGAAGACCCATTAATCCAATTAAAAGAGATGTGCACATGCAGATTGAAGAAAGGAAAGACGAAGGTACCTTCTTTCCTTTGTTAACTTCGTATGTGATGGTTCTGAATGGGAAAAACAGAGCTGCATACAAGGACAATCTTCTTTGTTCATCCTGAAATAGGTATACGTATTGAGTAATCAAAAGCATATTACTCCAAGGAAAGTTCAAGAAGAATATGCAACAATAGGTAGCATAAGCAATGACTACAGAAAGTACATGGTTTCCCTAAGCATAAGACAAGAACTTAACTATATCAACTAGACCATGAAAAAAAGAACAAATCTAGTCAACCAATCACGATGAGAATGCCTGTCGCTGGTAAGAAGTAACGAAATCTAAACAAGAGAAACGTGGCCATATATAATAGAGTAATCGTATTATAATACAGGACAGAACTTATAAGATTCAAGCAGCTAGGGCATGCAGAAGGAGATCAGCATGCCTAAAATAATTCTTTGCATGTTTCTACAATTTTCTTTACTCAAAGAAACATTGATCGCAGTAAACCAGCAACATAATGCAATAGTCAATCAAGCGCAGTTCAGAAAGAAATAAATGAGAACTACAAGGAAGCAAAATAAATGAGCAAATAACAAATTCTGAAAAATTTAATTTGGTTCAGACAGGATGAATGGAGCTAATTAAAATTAGTAAACTAATCTCCTGCTAACAAATATAGCCAATTTCGAATCACCACTCCGTAAGTTGCCTACTTTTGCTAAAGTAAAAGATCATTATGATAATCAAGCAACCAAATGCTTCAAATAGATCCTTATCAAGTCAAAACTTCTAAAGCCATATTATGACATCTTCCATCCAAAATATAATGAAAATCACACAACTCTCCTAAAGATTAAGCATAGAGTGCTTCATGAATAGCTTATTTCATCTGTCATTGGGAAACCAAAAGCAAGCATCCCATCATGAGTCTATAAGCCAAAGAGTAGTTTAAATACCATAAAGCCCACTTAAGTGCATATAAATTTTTGGATGAAAAACACAAAAATCAAGCATGAACCAACATGAAATAGCATAAATTCAAGGATTATCACGCACAGTAAGAGACAATGATCCAATTAGCTGCAGAAGGCTCCATGCAGCATCCATATAAGCCAAGCAAAGCCTTGAAACAGACCAACAGATGCAATCTGTAAGCAACAATGCACTGACACAACAATGAGAATAAGAGAAACTACAAATTTCTACAGTCAAAGACTAAAAGCAGTAGAAGCTCAGTGAAATTTGTGCAGAAATGAAATTGCTAACTCGACTTAGAAAAGGGACAGAACAACCTTAATTGAAATTATCATGGAAAGAAACATGAGAAAAGTGGAGAGACTACAATGCCTCCAAACAACTTGAAAGATATTGTCCACTAAACCAAGAAGAGTTCTAGGAGGTGAATAGCACTTTGAACGTTAGCCTTTCTTGATGCTTTTCATATGACCCTTTTGGATTTAATTCATATCATTTTAGCTTGCTTCCTTATCTCAATGTCTCAATGTCGTCAATTTGTCTTTCCTTTTAACAGTATATTTAGTTTGCTTTAGTGGTGTGCCTTCTTCTCTTAATAATGTTTCTATACTTACATCAAAAGAAACATTAGTGCACTTGAATTGTTCGTCCTATAGGAAATAGCAAGGCTCTAGCCTCTAGACCCAGTTGGGTAGATTTTAGGACAGAAGCTTTTGAAGACGCCACCATAAAAAAGTAGGAATTGTGTACAGTCACCAGTCTCTTGGGGCCAAAAGAAGGATGAAGATAAAACAGTCATCTTTCACATGGAAAAGCATCAGAAATTCTTACGCCCATTAAATGGTCCCTCTATAAGTTGCAGTGATATTTAATATTTTTTCTCATCACAAAAAGTTTCCACTGTGTCTCCTTCTTCCCAAACCAGTTTTGTCAAAATTGTAACATATTCCCCAATACATTCATAAGCACAAATCTCATTTTCTTCTTCCTAATAACTAAAGACTAGACACAATTCACATGAGTGGAATAAATTAGATTGCCACAGCCGATATCCTAGGCTAATGTTGCTGAATGCTCAGTTATTATTAACAGTGCGTCAAATATGTAGATACCAATCATGTCTAGCTAGATGATCATAAGAAACAATCCACAAAACCAACCTATCGCACTCTTGTGGCAATGTCAGTTCATGTTCATGAGGTAGACAGAAGACAACCCAAAATAATTGCAACTCATAGATGTAAGCAATAGCTTTAACTGGTTCATTGCCCGATACCATCAGATCAACCTGCCATACCAAAGAAAGGGAAAAACATTGATCCCATCTCATCAATGATAAGTAACAACAAACGGGAGATACAAATCATACAGAGAAGTTGAGAGAAAAGATAAAGAACACACGTACAAGAAGAACTCCCACCAAAAAACATTTATTGAGATAAAGCAGCCAATAGAGGAATGTTCTAGACACATACTTCTGTTCCAATGCGCTCTCTACTGATTTTAGCTGCAAGTGCATCTTTGACGTCATTGGATGCAGCAGCTCTCTTCAGCTCTTCATCCAATGTAAAACTGAACCTTGTGCCTGAAATGAACACAAGATGATGAACATGGAGGCACAAAGATGACTAGACCATAAATAAAGTAGCAGAAAGCTCCTTTTTAATCTCACAAAACTCTTGTAAAAAATCAAAGAAATTGAGCATCTGCATTGCATGGCAAAAGAAGGAAAAAAAGAAAGCTTCTTTGTAAGATGAGCTGCAAAAAAGCAAGGTTTAAGAAGCTTGTCTAAGAATAAGGCATTAAGCTCTCTCAATTCAGGGATTGTGGGGATGCAAGAGGATCCAAGAGACTTCGAAATAAAAGAATCATAAACAAAGTACCAATGGTAGGCTCATGGTTCTAGCACACTCTATTGTAGATATGTATTTCATGCAGTCATTACTTCCTTGATTAGAAACTTTTCCCTACTTATGCAGTCACATGTTTACACACATAATACATCCATTTATACATAAAAAAAGGATGTGAATAGAAGGAAGACTGCATTAGGCGCATGCATGTGTACTCAGACAGTGACGCAGCAGTTAATTTCATGCAACTACTCCAAAGGCAACAAGCTATGGAATTGACAAAGGTTGCATAATAAATAGTCTCAGGCACACTGAATAAGAATATCCAGAACTAAATAAATGCAAGAAACAAAGGCTTAACAAAATTCGAATAAAACAGCACCAAAGTGAACAGCACGAAGAACTCGCAGAGGATCATCCCGAAACGTTTCCTTTGGGGCTAGAGGTGTCACAATTTTTCCTGATCTAAGATCGTCAATTCCTGTACAGTGAACAAAAATTCGAAAAGCAGAAGAATTTAATATAGTTTAATTCCCCAAAAAGTTCTCTCTGAAAAGAAAACCAAGTCAAAAAATCTAGTCTAACCTCTCCCAGTTAAATCTTCAACTGAGCTGGTGTTGATATTGTAAAACATACTGTCAGATAAAAATTTAGGTCATCAAACAACTGGACCAATATAGAGCGGAATGGTATGAATAAGAGAAACCAAGCTGTTTGAAGTACAGAACCAGAATAAAGTAAACAAACTTCGTTTCTTAAACATATAAAGAAGCAACAGCTATCTGGATGTCCAGTCATGTCTAAAACGGAGAGAGGATTATAGTCTTCAGAATCCAACTTTATTAACATACAAATTTCCCAATTTAATGAACGGGAAGTGGTGCCAGACCACTCTATAAGCTATAAAAAAGGAGATATCTGAATAAAGATATGAAAGACTGCACATTCCATGAATCTTGCCAGCTGACCAGAAAACCAAAATGACCAGCCATTCCTCTTTAATTGTCATCTAGTTAATTGGCATTTAATGATCAACGGGCAGTAAATTTGGAACTACATATACTTCACTGAAGAGCAGACCATGTCCACTATCTGCTACAATTGACAACCATTCAGTCACCTCAATAACCGGAAATAAGGTTGGACAGAGTAATAGAATGATTTGTTATGTGCCAATTATAGAATAATAGACGATACGTTCAAAATGGATTTAACCAACAGGTGTTAGATCAAATACCATCTAAAACTAAGCAAAAAAATGGTTTTGCGATAAACAGAATCTGATGCAATTAACATTTTGATCCAAGAGCAATTTATCAGTTACATAAAGCAGAAGAGACACCTGTTTATAGTTAAATCCCTTCTATAAGCATCCTCTTCTGCAGTGCCAAAATCCTGTAAGAGAAGTCAAATTGAACGACCATTCACAAAAGTAACAACGGAGAAACTAGCATGATTTTCAGGTCATAAATAGTTGAACAAAAGCGCAATCACATTGGAAGCACCAGTGCATGGAGAGAGAGAGAGAGAGAGAGAGAGAGAGAGAGGATAAAGCAATAAATAAACAAAAGTTTACTCCAAGCATTGGACAATCTAAGAGAAAACACTAAGCTAATGTCAACAATGACTGGCCATCGACACAACATATAAGAGGCCTTGAGCTCATTCCTTTTAGCTTTCATGATGATTCTTAGGCCCTCTTATCTTATGATGATATACTCAACACTCATATGAAACTATTGTCTGTTCAACAAGTCTTGCAAGTGAATTAGCAAAAGAAAGAAAAATAATTTAGAAGAAAGTTCCTCGATCAAGACTGTTCAAGAATAGACGTATGATTGTCAGAATTCAAGTCATTTTACTGTTGTTATGAGCTACGTACTAGTCATTTGTAGGCTTGCACTCCTTAAGTACAAGTACCACAATGGAGTGAGCAAGCCCTTGCCCTATTGATATTACCTCCCTAGTTTGCTTGTCTTTCTTTCCTTAAAAAAGAATGAGTTCATGAAAGCACTAAAAGCTATTTTTCCTATATACTGGAAATGATACCGTCTAGTTAGCCATGACTAAACAAGATAATAAGATACAGGTGGAAGGAAGATATACAACAGATGAATTAACAGCTGTACTACTGCATACCATCTGGGTGGGAATTCGGCTATTCTCACTGTACTTTTCAGACCTTAGGTTCACAAAATCTATCCACATATCATAGAGGCGCATCCTTGCTGTTTCCAGATGTTTTGACTGGTCTGGGTTGCTGCAAAACTAAATTTATGTAAAAATGTCTTCAAATACCCAATTAGAATGGAGACAGCATCTGCTACAATAATATACCACAACCTAGTTCAATCAGAAGATATGAGAAAATATTCAGGTAATAAGAAGTTCCAAATTCAACTATGCCAACGAAACCGTATTTCATGACTAACATACAAAAACAAATTAAGAGATTATAGGAGATGACAAAGAGAATCCCTTCTACAGAGCTCCTAAGACCATAGACCTTACCAGATAATGAGACCAAAAAGTAAAAATCAAGGGGCAAAAAATGTAGCAGAAAAGGGGTATTCTTGAAAGATGTCATCATCCTGCAAACACTCCTTATTCCATTTAGAGTGAACCATTTGTTCTACACTTAACCATATTTCAAATCCCCAAGAGAAATATTTAAGAGGGCCAATTAATATCGATTTGTAAGTGTAGATTCCCTCCAAAAATGACTTTATCTCTTGGCAGACTGCTTTACAAATCATGAGGTGATCAACTTCTAACGACAGTCTTTCTTTGAAGGAATATAGAGTTTGTAAGATGTGCACGAGATTGGCAATTGGAACTCTTCTTCGACTTATTTGATTTAATAGTATTTGGGTTGTGCTTTGAGGTCAGTGAAAAGCAGTGTGACTGCACAGATAGAAATGGATTGTTTCCAGCGAAAATTGATGAAAGCCACAAGGGTCTTGCACAACCTAAACCACCTGCATGCCAACCCTAACATATTGATCACATTCAAGATATAGAATCCACTGTCTATAAAATGTCTAGCACTTCAAATTTCATGAAGTAAAAGAAACAGTTTTATCATGAAGAATCAAGAGTCTTTTATCTTCAAAACAGCAATCTCTAAGCCTTCAAAACACTCTTTTAATCCTCTTCCTTTGCACTTTCAGCTGGCATTGATTGATCCCAAGGTCTTAGTTATTTGACTAAGTATTGTGGACCTATTTCTCTTTAATTTATACTCTAGTGAACACAACATTTCTTTCCTTTTCAGCGATGAAGAAATCACTATGTAAGACATAGAGTGCACAATGAACAAATAACCACTGCTCAAATTACAAACTTCTGGTGCAGAATAAACAATGACCAACACTCACACATAAAATTCATGTCAAATCACACAGTCATACATTAAAATATGAAAAGCTAATATTTGAAGGCAAAAGGCAAGCACAAAGCTCAATGTACCTTGGGATAACAGCCAGACCTTGTGCCTCTTCCCCTGTTGACGCCAAATATTGGGTAACCTTATCAACGAATGTACTACCCAACATGTCATCAAGAGCAATATCGATATCATAACACTCTTTCCCTAGAAGCTGTAAAGATGAGAAAACGTGAGTTTGTTCACCATCTTCTTCAAAGAATAGGTTTAACACAATAAATCCACCAATTTCACTATGTCATTCACATTGATTCAAGTGCAATAATTGTACCCATTCTCTACAAATCAATTCCAGCTTTAACATGATTCTGAGCAAAAAATTTGCTATAAATGACAGACAATAAATCATTTATAACAGTTTGAAAGCATCTTGGGGGCTTTCCAGGAACATATGATCATTCTCTACTCAAATAATTACCCTGGCACCTTGTCGAAGGTTGGGAAAGGTCCTATTTATTGAGGTTTGTAGCAAAGGGGCATCGCCGCCCGATAACAGGTTATAATGATGGTATGGGGATGCAAATTTAGTAATCAATAGCATATATAATGTGAATGTGTGCATATACGCAAGAGAGTAACTCATAAATGTGGTGCCAAGGGAATCCAGACTCTTCATAGAAGTAATTCACCTGTCTAAATATCAGTCACTAATATTACGTGACATGTAAGGGCACCCAACTGGCTCAAGATGGCAGCGGCTGAGAGTAATAAACCACCAAAAGCAGCGAGTGATCATGGAAAATAGGCTATTATAGACTTGTTAAAAGAGCACATCTTCTTGGTTTTGTTTTGTATTTAGGTAAATTTCACGTGGATTAGGAAAAAAATCTTACTTCACTGGCTAATAGTGTTGACTGCCGAGGCAATTGCTGGAAAAACTAGCAGATGCCTATTTTTCCCCAAAACAGCCTTCGAAATTGAAGTTCACATTACTGTTGTAACTTGTAACACTAAATCTATTAAAAAAAGACTGTCAAATCAACCATTAGCATTCTTAAACTTAAAGATTTGTTACTTGCATCGCCATAGAGTTAAACCCCCCCAGGGCAACAATAACGCCCAATGACTAAATAATCAAAAGAATGCAGTCTCAATCCCAGTACTTTAACAAACAATGGAACCACAACGATAAAGACCTCGATTAGTTGATGCTCCTACTGATTGTAGAAATAAAACTTCATAAGTAATAACAAAAGCACAGCATTTTCTACAATTTGCACTCCAAAGAAACAAGAACACCCAGTCAAACAAATAAAAAACTGTGTTTTATGGGAAGGGAAAAGCAAGAACTTGAACTAATTATAACTAAACATGTAATTGGACAAAATCTCTCAGAAGAAACACAAAACAACATGCTTTTACACGATCAGTACTGCAAAAGAACTTAAAGGCACATCGAAGCGAACAGCACTACCAAATACACCAACCTTATCACGGACCCAGCCACCAGCCACCCGCAGCTGGGTAGAGAGATCGAAATGTCGAACGGTGGCGAGAAGCCTCTCAAAGATCATCTTCTCCTTCTCTGTCGAATCGATCTTTTCCTTCACTCGCACCACCGGCGAATTCGTCGACATTGATTCGCAACTCAAGAGCCCTGCCGTTTTAGTCAGGTCTCGCGCCTTAAGAGGACTCCAAACGCTTCCTTAAAGCAAGAGAATCGCAACTACGGACGATGCTTCTAAAAAAAAAGACCTGAACTGTTGCCGTTCAATAACGACGCTCTCATTTCCCCCCTTACTCATGCCGGAAACGTCCTCGCTTCAATTCACTCAGTTTTTCCCTTCCGTTGGGAGTAGAATTCGGCACTCGGCAATGAATATGGCAGCCGCTTCGGAGGCGAAGGCAGGGGTTAGACGGCGACGAGCGGAGGCGACGCGGCGACGACAGGCTGAGCAGAAGCGCCTCGGCGAGCGCGGGAGAGAGACGCGCAGAGACGAACAGAAACTGAAAAGCTCTTCTAGACGGGAAAGTACATAATATTTTGTAGTGAAAGCCAATAAGAAAATCGACACGTGTCCATGGCTGGCAAACAGAATATATCAAAATTTAACTTCTGTTTTTACTCTCGTCTTCCTCCTCCGTCGGCGACGACATGGTGACAACGTCGGCTTGACGCAGCGCCGGCAACTCCACCGGTGACCGAATGAAGGAGGCGACGGTGGACGGAGGAAGGAAGATAAGAGAGAAATCACAGAAATTCAATTTTGATTTTCTTTTATTTACCTGCCAGTCATGGACGCGTGTCGATTTTTTATTGGCCTTCGGCACCTGAAGAATGAGTTCACCACGATGGAGTTCAGCGATGAGTCTTTAGTCGCTAGCGAGAGAATCTTAGAAAACAATAAGAAAAGCGATTTGGCAAAACAGAGGCCATAAACTCACTTTATAATCTTATAATGCACTTAATTTTCCTCGGACATTCATAGGTCCATTATGTTTTATTACAATGCATTTTGGCCAAGTGAGTGTAAGTTACGCTTGGTTATAGCATCTTATGACACTATAAAATAAGTGTGATATAGACAAACGAAAACAGAGTTTGTTGACACGATGATGAGAAACGAGGACATGGATATCGCCCAAAGATAGGTTTCCCAAAATGGGTATGTGTAGTTGGCAATCGAAATAATTATACAAATGACTTATAGATTTTAATCCAATATGCAATTTCGTCCCTGAATCTTTAATTTATTTAATGCACTCCATAAATTTTTTATAAATATTCAGTTTAGTTCCTAAGTTATATGAAAATGTCCAATGTTGTCTTCAACTTTAAAAAAATTTAAATTTAAGATGTACTAAAAGTTTGGAGATTACATCAAACAAATTAAAAATTTTAAAAACGATATTGCAAAATGAATTAAAGTTAAGTTATCATATTAAACAAATTAAAAATTTAAAAATCACATTATATATTAAGTTATGGTTTAGAGGTATTTTCCCCGCTTGCGCAATTTGCATTTGATCGGCTGTGAAACGTGAAACGGGCAAAAAAGTTCGCATTTTTAATCGACTTGCGCGTGTCGTTCCCCAGTTCCGGAGCGGCGAGAGCAAGCCTCCGCCTGATGCGTCGCTAAAAAAAATCGGAGACGGAAGCTCTGTCCTCTCCCGTTTCGACTACACTGCACCCAGGAAAAGAGATGAACTTGGTGACGCCATGGAAGCTGAGACCGACGCCCCCGCTCGCTCCTGTTCCCTCCGGCCTCGAAGCGACCGCCTTCCGCCCACCTTCTCGCCATACCCACGATTGCTCACCCTCTTTCCGGGCGTGCCCGTCTCCGAACAGGGCATTCGCGTCGCTCGCCAGGAAGCGGGACTCGCAGCCCGAGCCGGTCCTGAAACCGACCATCGTCGACGAAGTGTCGGCGGGTGTCGACGAAGAGGAGGACGCGGTCATCTTCGACGGTTTTGATGATGGTGAGTGAGGTGATTGTTTGCTCGATTTCTCATCCTTTACTCCCCTGTTTTTGCCTTTCCCAGTTTTGCAGATTGTGGATTGTTCATAGTGAGTGATGAAGAACAGGAATTGTTGTGAAATATTCTGAAACGACCTCAATGGACAGTAAGGTGTGCTTTTCATTTAAACTTGATGACGTCTTAGTTTCATGTGCAGATGCATTGGAGGATGAGTATGAGGATGGGACTTTTGAAGATGAGTATCTGGAAGATGATGCGGAGGTTTATGTGAGTTAATGCTGTTTTGACAGAGCCCGTGTTCTAATTTTCTTGGAAACAAATTTGATAAGTTGCTTCATGGACCTAATCTTTTTTCTTGACACTGTATGAAAGGCTGGGGATGGAGGTGGAGGAGGTGGGATTTCTCTTGCCGGGACTTGGTGGGACAAAGAAGCATTAGCGATAGCTCAAGAGGTCTCTCGGTCTTTTGATGGCGATTTGAAGATATATGCCTTCAAAACGCTGTTGAATTGCACAATTCAAGTTCGCATCGAAAATCTTTCCAAGAGGTAATGACCAAATGACGCCAATGCGGGCGAGGCTCTATCGAGAGTGAGCGGTACAGTTGATGTTTGGATGTTATCATCCACTTTTTGGGGTAGTCCAATTAGGCGATGAATGCACTTGTTCTTCCCTCGGCAAAAATTTGCCAGCCTTAATAGCTCTATAAGTCGAGACATTTATATCAAACCAGTGGAAAAGATGATTGCATGTGGGTCGATGGTGATATCATGATGAAAGACTGAAAGTATGTGGAATGCCTTCTCATTGGAGCTCTTTCTTTGTCTCTCCCATATGTTGGTGTCCTAGGCAATGCTGCCGACTTCTGTATGTTTCTTGTACTGGCTTGGTTTTTTCTTTTTTCAGAAGAACATTAAGTGAGCTGCTGCGGAACATATTCTGCTGCAGCTCTTCTTAGACTTTGCCTGCTCCTTGGGCTTGTAGGACAGAAGAAAGAGTTACATGCAACGACCTCAGGATTTAAATATAATTAGCTTCTTAAATTCATAGGAAGGATATTTATGCTGTCCTAACCATACTTATGCTGAACTCAAGCTTTAAAACCTTCCTACAGTGGACAGGACAAATTTGGCACACTTTCTTATGTTGGTTTCATTTCTATGTGGATGGTGATTATTGTTTGCATTGTCAACTAATTCAGTAATTCTCTGCAATCACAACATGTGTTCAGGTCTGGTTCCCCTAGTATAGAAGATATAAAGCATTTTCTGTGACCTATAGAGCTCGTCTAGATGAAGCCGAGGCTGCCAAATCTGTACCAGAGAAATTATCTTTGGAGGTACTTGTTTCTTTCACTAGTTCCTGGTATCGAGCATTCTTTCTTGCATGCTGAACTTCGTGAGCAGGCGGGTACTTGATGAACTCAATGAATCTATCATGAGAGGAGATGAGAATGATCATGTCTGATGCAACAGGAGAAGTTTCAAATTTAGAGGGCTGGGGTTAAGGTATATAGGGTCCAACTGACCATTGCACTGTAAAAGGGCAAGATTGAAGGATTAGGAGTGGTTTTGGATACTCATAGTCTGTATCTGTATTGCTTGGTAGTTTCCTATGCGCATTAACCCCTTACCATCTTGCTTTTTAAACATACCCTGGTTTCTAATTCTGATGAACTGGAGTAGTAAAATTGTTGATATTTGAACATGCAAGAAGATATGACAGGAAGTGAGTTGATTTGAAGTACAGTTCACGATATATAGATGTGATTAGAAGCAAGTTTTTTTGAAGAAAAAGTTCACGATATTTATTCGACGTGTCTTGCCTAAAGTAGTTATTCTTCCAGGTCTCATCTCCTGGCGTTGAAAGAGTTGTTGGCGTTCCACATGATTTTGATCGGTTCATGGATCGACCCATGTTTGTAAAATACATCGCAGAGACAGACTTGAGTGGCTCATCGTTGGAAGGTGATGGCATCTTCAAACTCGTTTCTGTTGACATGGAGACCAAATGTTGCACCTGGGGTCTAGCCGATGTAAGAGCGAACAGAGAAAAAGCCGGCAAAGGAAGGCCTCTTAGTAAAAAGCAACGGAAATGGCGTTTGACTACATCCTTCGATTCTTTACGCCTTGTTCGACTATATTCTGATATCTGAAAATTTTACTTAATGGCATGCCTGCATAGGTGTCTTTACTGTTCGGAACAGTAGTTAAGAGCTCATTTTCTTTTTCCCTGTTCGATTTTGCGGATGTTTCGAGTTGTGAACCTGTATATGTAAAGATTTGTCGGACGAAATTGTAACAACTGACACTATCAAATATCGAGTTCAAATATAGGATTCTGGAAAACTGGATGGCAGCAGTAGAGTGAATTCTTCGTTGTCCTGTCGATCTAGTGATTAATAAAAATATCAAAGTTTAACGCAAATTGATTTAGAACGCTGATATAAAGGTTTCTAACGAGAATAACCATTATATATGTATCATTTCAGAGGAAACTGGCAGCCATATGCAGATTTATTTACTTACATGACCGCACATTTTGCTCCGATTTATTGAAAGAGAGCAGCGTGATTACTCTGTGAAATAATAGTTCTCGTATCTATCTACAGTCCTTAAGTTGCAATTGGGCGCCGACGCTTAGGGGACAATATTGGTGCCATATTTGGTCTGCGGCGGTGAGCATGCATCAGTGGCAATCATCGACTGAAATTTTGCCGTTGCAACTCCATGGCCGAAGCATCTCTCGAAGGTATCATCAGAGGTGTGGTAATTGAAATTTTGATACGGCGTTCCAATGGGCAAATCTCCAAGAACATAACGTATGCTGCTATAGTAATACTCTGCGGCCGTGGTCATTTCCGTGTTGCAGATGTGATATACTCCACAGTAACATCCACGCCGCCTCTTGCAGGATCGCTGTAGCAACAACAGACCAGGCAGAATGCTGCAATCGCAAGCCATCGTAAAGGAGTAAGTGGAATCTCCTGAGCTTCAGTTCTCTCTTCCTCTTTCTTCATGTTGGATGCTCACGAACTGCGCTGCCATCTTGTCTATATATAGAGCTTTCCCTCGTGTTTTATCATCTCCATTATCCTGTATCTTATTACAAGAAATCACACCTAGTTTCCTCCTCTTGATCAGCAGCATTGGGTCGAATTGATCCTCGTACTTTTGCCTGAGGCTGATATAGATTCTTACACTTCTTGACTAAGACGTTGGTGAAACGCTTGAGTTCTTCCATCGAGTTTTTGGATGTTACAGTTAACTTATTCATGGATTGCCGACTGAGAGCTTCTCTTTGTCGAGTTGCATTTGTTCGAATGGGGCAAACTTCCACAGGAGGGAATTTCTTTGGCCGGAACTTTATATCCATGATCTGGTGACAGTGCACATCATGAATTGCTGAGCACCCCAGCCAGATTTGACAAAATTAAACATTCACCATACTTACATTACTTTATGGACTTCTTGTCATGCTAACGATGCAATCTATTATACGAACATGCATATATCTTCGGCATAAACAGGCATAACTCATGTCTGTAAGCACGTCAATGCTGTTTTCCGTAGTATGTGCGGTACGCGTGCCATGAATATCTCTAATTTAGCTGTGTTGCTACGAGACTCTGTCGATCAGTACCAAAACATATGCCAAAGAACTTGTAAGATACTATTACGTGACCAAGATCTATATAAGAAAAGTAGCGATGAAAATCTATCTTATCAACCCCTTTATATAGCCAACATCAAAGGGACTTTGTGAGAACCCAGCATCAAAAGGAGGGAAGAAAGAACTAGAAGATTGAGACTGTAATGGCTGTCTGTAGACGAATTCGAATTGTTATTGCCATTTGGGTATTCTTTAGTTACAACAATCTCACGAGACCCGAGCAGCCAGATCTTACACTGGAGTATTTCACATGTGATGGAGAAACGAGAGCGTATACAACACCAATTATTACTATAACATAGGTTACGCGATGTATAGGGTGGCGATGGAGATAGCAGATAACGGTTTTGACTATTACACCACGTCTCTAGCGATGTGTGTTATGCCCATGAAACTGGAAACTTTCGGGTGATGATTATACTCAATATGTTTCGCCACCAATGGCCTCATTCTGCACCCAATGTAAACGAATTGTGGGCGCTCAACTTCAACTTAAAGACCGCAGAATCAGATATGAAAACAATCGGTTCTTTGAATAATTGAGTTGCTATGTCTTTCTCCGAATTGTGGCATGTACATGTTAAATTCGGAAAAAAAAAAAAAAATTGACTAAGTTCACATCGAGCTGCTTGTTTTTCGCTTTGGTCGCTAGCAATGATGTTGATGCTGGCTTCGGAGTTTTTAATTATCTTCCTAGGTGTTATTTTCTGTCATTATTGAATATTTTCTGAGTTTGCTTCCTACTTATGCATTTTTTTCTGATCTTCCAAAGTTTGTTTTCTTCATTCTCTTGTGTATTTCGCCGTCCCTCCTTGTTCTTCAATCTCCAATCTCTCATCCTACAGCAACTGTCACTAATTATTTCTTAGAGCAAGAATTTCACATTCTCAAATTAGATGGATACTCAAAACCTTTGACCGGTTCAGCAATCATTTACATTCATGTGAAACCATTTAAAACCCTAAATTGACTTAATATCACAAAAAGGGTTTAAAATCCCAAACGATAGTCACGTGCCATTTAACTTAATAATTTAACAGTAAAATTTAGCGAAAATTATCATATAATTTCATGGGGAAATTTGTCAGATCCGTTTTTAAGGTATTAATTTACAAGAATTTCACACAAATGAGTGCAAAACCATTGACCGGTTCCATTATACATTCATGCGAAAAAAAAGCAGCACAGTTACTCCATATAATTTTAGGAAAAGATCCAGCACAATTACTGCGCTTCCTTGAAAAGAGTAATTTTCGTATCTGATTCTACAGTCCACAAGTTGCAGGTGACCGCCAATCCTCAGGGGACAATACTGGTTCATTATTTGATATACGGCAGTTTCCAAGCATATGTAGCAATCATTGTATGAGATTTCGCCGTTGCAAGCTCCGTGGGCGTAGCATTTAGCGAGATCATTTGAAGAGACTGTGTAATAGTTGAAACCTCGGGTTGCCGTGTTATACGGTATGGCATAAAGAGCTTCTTCTACGTTGAAAGCGTAAGGGGAGTCGTCCGTGTATGTATCCGGGTTACAGATGTAATTCACCCCTGAAACATCTGGGTCGCTTCTTGCGAGATTGCTGCGACAACAGACCAAGCAGAACACCGTAATTGCAAGTCGCTGGAGGGTAGTCATTACAACCTTCTGAGCTTTGCGTCCTCTCTTCCTCTTTCTTTACTGTGGTTACTCACGAACTTCGCCACCATGTTGTCGATATGTAGAGTTTGCCCTCGCAAAAATCACGCCTTGTTTCCTCCTCCTGATCAGTATTGGGTCGAATTTATCCTCGTACTTTTGCTAGAGATTGAAATAGATTCTAACAATTCGTGACCAAGATGACTAGGAAACGCTTGGATTCTTCCATCGAGTTTTCAGGTGTTATGTTGAACGTATTCTTTGATTGCCGAATAAGAGGTTGTCTTCGTCTCTTTGCCTTTGTTCAGTAGCGGCCAACTCATATAGGAGGGAATTCATTTGCCGGAACTCAATATCCATCTTCCGATGACAATGCATGTAATGAATTATGGAGCACCCCGTCCAGACATAATAAAATAAAACATTCATAAAACTTACAATACTATATCGATTATAATTATCATATTAACAATGCAATTTTAACGGGAAAAATGTCAACAAAGTCATAAATTTATTATATAGATGTCAATTTAGTCTTAAACTTTTAATGGTATCAATTTAGTTTTAAACCTTTTGAGTTTGTGCCAATTTAGTCATAAACCTTTTAATAGTGTCAATTGAGCTTTAAACCTTCTAAACTAGCCCTAAAACTCTTATGCTATTACAACAGTCTCATGGCATGTATGTGGTTACTGGATTACATGTTGGTGAATTCCTTCTGTAATAGTGATGTTACTCGGTACAGCAGCAGTTACTATGAAAATATATTTTCCGCTCTCAAATGAGTTTAAGAAGAAACAGAATAAGCGGCTTCGATTACTTTGATTATTACACCACATCTCCTAGGAGGAGCGACATATGTTACAACCACCGAGCTTGCGATGGGGGAATTTTGGGTGAGGATTGCATCAACGCATATTCAATGCCCAGGTCGTGATTTATCGTACATGTGCGACGAGTGATCGTGGCCAAAGCGCTGGCGCCCAAGTTCAACTTAAGGACTTGTCGAGCCAGATACGAGAACTATCCATTTTCTGAGTGATTAGTTTGCTACCTTGTCAAATCTTTGTTCCTCCTACGTGCGACGCTGACACGTTTGTTTAATTTATTTTCTCCTTATTATCCTCCTACTTTTCTTAAAATAAGCTTTGGCTGGTGCTATCAATCTACCACGGCTGCTGAATGATGCATGAAGCCGTGAATTGAGTAAGAGCAATCGTCGATAAGAATCGTTAGCAGGGGTAGAAAGTTGATGGTCAACGATGATGTTTGTACTGCTCCTCCGATGCTGGGTTTGGCCATATGAACTTCTCGAGATCTTATCAGGGAGCTCTGCAAAACTGCATCCAGAGGAATTCGAAAAATAGAAAAAGATACAAATAAGCACGATTGAGCTGCTGTGCTGATCCTGAGTATACATTTTTGATGGCCTATAGAAGAGTTGGAGCTTGACACATAAGTTCAGTGGTGAACTACTTTTTCTTGATAAGATAATGTACAGAACCACTCAAAGAACTTCTGCAAAGTGCTTCAGATAGTGCTGATGAAATCCCTCTGTGAGAGATGTTTTGATGATCCTGTAAACTCTCGCGGTAGCCATTTGAGTTCCTTTGGGAAGTTCACGAGATCAAAGGTAAAAAACATAAATAAACGAATATTCTGGGTTGTATTCCGAATGGCTTTAGGTTCGGTCCTCCATACATCCCGAAAATCTCGAGTTGGTACTCCCAAATGAGAGGTTCGGGTTGAAGAAAAGCTGGAGTCTGTCACCCTGAGACGGATATGAACCACCAGCCAGCTGCAGTATTGAGTTGACGTGAACATGTACAACGAAGGGGCTTCTCAAGATTAAGATGGAAGGTCTGCAGGGACATTCCTATCTCTTTAGAATAAATGATGATCAATAAGGTGGAATTCAAACTGATTGATTCCATTCTTAACAGCAAAGATTTCCTTTAAGATTGATTGAACAAGGGATAAAATTGTAAATTAAAATATTTGCAATAATTGTAAGTTAATCTCATTTCAATCTCATTTTTCAAAATTGAATGTGAGTCTCTCTCGTCTTACAATCATTTAGACTTCTTTCCTAAGCTAAATTGGAATTAAAAATATCCAGGAAAGTTATCAACCGATCTCACTAGTCCCAACTATCTTACCTTTCCAAAGTTGATGTGTAATCTAGCTCATTGTACATTCATTTAAATTTCTTTGTTAAACTAGTTTGCATTTTTTTTTTTATCATTTATCTCTTTTCAAACACATTTAACTTTTTCTCTTTATCTTCCTTTGTTTTTTGCTACATGCATACGCGGAGAAAAGTATCATAAAAGTCTTTAACCTATCGTATTTTTATCAATTTAATCATAAACCTTTTGACTTGGTACAAATTCAATTATTCCGACTAATTTTGGTTGAATATCGCTGATGTGGATGGGGGTAGGTCTATGTGATTTTAATACATGTCTTCATTTAATAGCTTAAGCTAAGATAGTTGCAAGTACTCTAATAAAATCTCATATTGTATTAAAGTAAGAGGTCGCGATTTCAAATCTTTTCAAGTCTTATTGGTCTTCCCAATTAAATATTTTCACATTTAATACTAGGCAAAAAGACCAAACTGACCATGAGGAAGAGTGTTAGAATATTTAAATGATACATTACACTTTCACCTAACAGTTTAAACTTTTTTATAAATATATATAAATTTATATATAAATGATAATTGACATGTTATATCAACAATTTACTAATGAGAAAATGTAAATAAGTAATAAATATTTAAAGTATCTTTACTTGAGTTTAGTATGACATGCGTGTTATGCAGGTATAAAATGTTTTATTCACGGAAATTTTTTCCTGTAAGTTTAGCAAATGAGTAGGAGATACGAATCCATGTATGATTTCTTCACCCTCTTGTTCCACTGACAGATTGTCATGAAATTGACTCATTATCTTCTATTTTAAGTATTTGATACTATTTTGAATGTGAGAAAGGATCGTTTGAGAGACTCTCGTGACTAGGGACTAAATTCAAACCATCCCATCGGTATCCACCAAAAGTTTCAAACTTTGGTTTCTTGGCAAAGAAAAGAAGAGAAATTAGTTGCCCCTGTATGTCACATCAGCGGCCGGATAGGCTTGCGTTGTATTCGATATGCAGTTGAAATGCTTTATGAGGAAAACATACAAAATGCGAATCATTGGCAATTAGATTTGAAGCATCTCCCTTTGCACGAGATGTGGACCAAACAAAGAGCACGCTGATGAAATTGAGGACGTTGGGAAAACTTTAGGAATAGTTGCAGACGATTTGAAAAAGCCAAGGACCACTGAGCATGTTCTGGTGTGGACCACTCGACGCTAGATTCCTCATTGTAGCATTAAAGGTTTCATCAACACGAACCATGCTGAATTACCTCCAGTTCTACTTCGGTTTCTAGTTACTTTATGTCTAGCATCTTGCCTTTCGACATTGCCTGGTCGCCACTATAGAGATGCGGTCGTGGCTGTGCATGGTGGAGGCAAAGTCGGGCTCCTCCTTGCTCGTGTTGAAAACTGCCCTGAATCTAATATTCTACGCCCGCCATTGCGACCAAGGAAATAATCAAACCAAAGAAATTGCCCTTTTTATCTTCTATTTCTGCTTATTGTCACTGTGGAAAGCAAGTTGCAAGGTAAAAAAAAAATGTCTTTGAGACACCAATATCAGAAACTGCTACTACAGACTTTAATCGTAGATGGAAGGGCGTGTTGTGTTTGGCAATCTCCGCCCACGCACGAATGAACTGAACAGATGCAAAGCTCTTGATGGCTCTGCATAAGGCACCATATGTGCAGCACCTCTGACCGTCGCAAACGTCAATAAATTCCCATACTCTGTCGCCCAACCTCCCACCTTTATCCAACACAGTCAAACAGAAAGAGCAAGTCATTAATATGGAAGGTTATAGAGTGTCTTGTGCACTAGTGAAGACTCATCTAAATAACGTTGTTCGAATGAATACTCTGATTCTGTAATACATTTCAGCATGGTAATTTTCAAGTTTCAAAGGTTGTTATGGTGTTTAGTTTTGGTATGCATGATTTCTATTTCTCTTCTATCTTAACTGGTGTGCCGGGGATACTATTAAAGATCCCTTTCAGCAAATTGATGGAATAATCACAAGGTATCGAGGAATTTGCTTGTGGCAGAGTAATACCTGGCCTTTGTGAAACCAAGCTCCATATGGAACTGTAACCTTAAAATTCAGATCATGAGCTAGCTCGCGGATAAGTGTCCGTGATCCAAGCAGTGGCACGACAGAGTCCTGGTCACCACTGCAATTTGGGTGCAAGTTCGTTTATCACACTATAGGACAGCGAGAGTTCTTATCAGCTTTTGAGTGATTCTGAGAAGTCTACCTGAAAACCCAGACAGGGATATGGTTCTGAACTATCCGCTTGAGTAAGGGAAGCATGTCGATGTTACCGTCTGTGTCGCTATAATTCACAACACTGTCCAGAGGACAATAGTATGAGAAGAAAGTTTAAAGGCAGAAATGGTTTACATAATTCTTTGCATTTAGCGGGAACCTACCTGCTGCACATCGACCATGGATAAGGCAAATTAGTCCGATTCGCATGAAGTGCCTTCTGAACCTCGGGTAGGTTGAGGTAGAAGCGACGCTCATAGGTCATACATACATCAACCCCCACACTTAACTTGGTAGCCTGCAACAAAAACAGAATGTTGCAAATTTCGAAGGAAGGAGTCCTTTTTTTTTTCAAGCAAGAAAGTGGAGTAGGAGAAAAAAGTATGTACCAATTTTCGCAGCCGAAGTTCTTGTTCCACTATTGATGGGTAACACACGTCAAGGATGACATCATAATTATTTATGTAGTCACCAACGATGACGTTTGCTCTACTCAAGGCGTCGTTGCAAGTTTGAGTTACGTTGTGAGGACTTGCAAAGAGATAGTCATCAAAATCACACTCATTCATAATGGTAAGGCCGAGTTCATCGGAGATCATTCCATGGGACCAGAAAAATTCATATGTTGCTGGGGCATCTCTATCAAGTTTGAGAAGTGGATTTCCTATCTAGGGGGGAGAAGAGCCAAGCCATATGTCAGATGAAATTCTTGAAGTGAAAGGATTAAGAAGAAAGATCTCGATGAAGAAGCAATGCCAAAGGAAAGTGTTCTTACTGCAATTCCTTTAAGATTGAACTTGAAACCAGTCGAGTGTGCATTATGGTCCAGCAGAGCAACAGCCAACTGCGGTATGTAATGCCCTGTGGAAAGAATAAGGATTGGGAATAAGGTCAAAACGGCATGTCAGAACACAGCCAAAATGAGCATCCTCTACAGTGCAGGAGAAACAGAGTGAAACCCGTGGGAAAATTTTTTGACCAGTACAATATCTTCTTTGGTGACTACTTTTCTTCTGCTTCAATCTCCTTTTTGAAGTGGCAAAAATAATAAAATGAAAAGAGAAGATTTTTCCTTCTCAGGATATAAGCAACAAAAACATTCACCTTCACCTAACAGATGAAAGTTCAGTTGTAAAACTGATCCAAATTAAGATGTGAACTGTCACTGTAACTACAGAAGTGGCATTTTTTGCTAAAAATATTATATCGTGGAGAGATATCATAGGCTAATTAAAGCAATGATTTTATTTCCCTCACCTGCATAGCTTTCTCCAGTGAGAAACAACTCTCTTGACTTGTACATCGGAAACTTCTCAAACCATTTCAAGAAGAATGTGTGCAGATCCTTAGCTGTGAGGCAGAAAAGGAGCAAATTAATGTTATTCAAAGAAGACTTCCAGAGTTCCACTGTTATAAAACCAAAAAGTGCATTGACAATTCCGCCATTTACATCTGCAAAATCAAAATGAAAAGGCCAGTACGGGAGGTCGAGTATAATCATACCGCTGGATTCATCTCCGCAATTATAGTCCGAAGTTGTGTTTGAGTATGACCATCCCACTCCAGCAGGAGATTCAACAAAGAGGAGGTTCGAAGCTACCGAAAAAAGTTCAGAATTAGCGAAATCCCAAACTGCTCAGGTTGAATTAACAGCGAGTGGGGTCATATTTTGAATCCTACCTCTATTCCATGACATTGAATTTCTTCGAAGGCCTCGGCCATCTCCTTTTGGATAAAATGGCCCCAACTCCGTGAATGCTCCGCCACCAATAGACGAACAACCTGGGCCTGATCATCCACTCAGAATTAGTCAGGGTACGTTAAAAATTCACAATTCATTCAACTGTGGAAAGACCAGAACATGGTTCACTTCAGATGAAAATCTAAATTTTGCAGCAAGATGGACTCCAGCAATCTACAAGAGAAGTGAAAATATGAGTTCTTGTCGCTTCTTCCTCAAGTTATAGAGCATGTGATTATGGCAACTCTATTTTTCTATTTTTCTTTTTTGGGATATGGGCAACTCTAGTTTTACTTGGTGAAAGAAAAACAATTTGAATCTCTGGGAGTATTATATAGAATGAATGAGAATGAACAGCATAGCTAACACTTTCAACAGTAAAAGGTCAGAGAAAACTAGATTCATGCAGTGGCGAACATACAAAAATCACAGAAACACCATCAGAAGACAAGCAAATAAAAACAAGGATCTCTGTAAAACGAAAACCAAAAGGGCTCAATGCATGCTGGAGATACGCTTTTTAACAGCTCGAACGATAG
Organism: Eucalyptus marginata; assembly: GCA_014182565.1. Classification (NCBI taxonomy): domain Eukaryota; kingdom Viridiplantae; phylum Streptophyta; class Magnoliopsida; order Myrtales; family Myrtaceae; genus Eucalyptus; species Eucalyptus marginata. The sequence continues at coordinate 35,673,276 of CM024590.1, forward strand.
TGCACTTCAGCTGAACGATGAATATTCCAGAGAACAAAAATCAGAAAACACAAAACAGCAAGAACAGAAATAGCCAAAAAGGAAAAAAGAAGACCAACCGACCTCCATTGAGCCAGAGAGCGAGGGGCTTGCTCTCAGGGTCCTTGTCAGCCTCAACAAAGTAGTAAAACAAGCTCCTCGCATGCTTCACATCCACGTCAACATAACCAGCGAATTGCCTGAACCCAACCTTGGGCTGACCAGGCAAATTCACAACCAGATCTTGTGCTGGATATCCTTCCACCACCGCCACCACCAACCAAACACCCCCCAAAACAATCAACACCCAACACGCCCACTCTCTACCCGTCATTCCCTTCTCACCAAGATTCACCACCACTCCTAATATTCCCTCCCTCTCTCTCTCTCTCTCTAGTCTCAACAAATAAAACCAACCCTTTATCCAATTCTCGGTCCTCCTCTCTCTACATAAAAGGGAGAATCGCACGCTCACTCGCAGAAAAAAAGGAAAGAAAAGGAGGGGGGGTTGGTAGGGGTCGTGGGGGGGGAGGTGGAGCGAGAGAGCGATGAATGATGATGTCGATGGGGAGGGAGGGTATCTCTGTATCTCCACTAGAACTTATAAATTCTGTTAGGAAAGCAGCACGTGAATCCTGGCCGGATTTTGCCAAAAAGCCTTGCGCCCACCCACAGCAGAAAAGATCGGATTTTTAAAGTTTATATTTATAGACAAGAGAGTGTTCTGCTAATGTGAATGTTATAGCAGCGGCCTCTGCCTGCCTGTGTGTCTGCTAGAGAGAGAGAGAGAGAGAGACGTTGGGAGAAGTTGCAGACTTTGCAGGCTTCTGCTAGGGGATCAATATTTGGGTGTCGCCAGATTCACACTTTAAGCAGGGAGGTCGTTCTTGTGGGGCCTTTTATCCAATTTATGCTGGAGAGAGAGAGAGAGACGTTGGGAGTCGCTCGTTTGGATTTAATGTTGTTCAGACGGATCCACTTGCGGTGGATGGCTGCTTCTTCGGCGTACTTCCGCCAACCAAAGCAATTTTCGAACTCAGTTTCGTATGGCCAAAGCGCCATTCTCTTATCTCGCCGTCTCACACTCCTATTTTTATGAAACAGTCAAAAAAAAAAAAAAAAAAACCATGCTGATGCCCTTTTCAAAATATGTGATATCCCATTCAAAATAGTGGTTGGTATATTGATCCTTTTCTTTACTTGTTCAAGCTCGTTTGAAAAGTAAATTGTTCAATAGACAACAGAGTTTGGTTTTAAAAATAATGGACGAGAGTAATTGCTTTATTATGTAATGACAAATCTAGATCCCGACTGCTTCTTTCCATCGATATTTAAAGTACATTCGTATTTTTAAGGATGAATATTTTGAATGATTGCTTTATAGATGGCGTAGATCTATATTAATTTTGATTTGTGCACTTCATAGTTCAAAGTCCCAACGATTTGCACGCTTCACGAATATACAATTCCTTTTCACCGAAGCATATGATCATTGGGTTTAAATGAACTCTAAAAGAATTGAGTTAGCAGTAAAATATTTGATTTGGATGTGCCAAATCTCGTATTTAAATCAAACTGCATAAAAGGCGGAGAGCTTAAACTAATACGCATCAACGACGCGATCTGCATGCATGAGATTCAAGTCAAGTGGAAATATTTGGGTACCCTGTATTTTTAAAAGATCTGAAAAGAAGCATTTTTGAAATAAAAAAGTAGACCCCATTTGTCTACCATAGCCCGTGAGATATAAAAAAAACTATCAACTAACCTTTCTTTATAAATTAATTCCGTTTCGCTTGGCCGTAGTGATATCAAAAGTTGTAATGAATTTTTAAAAATTTTAAGTGGGCGGCGACAGTCAATAGGTCAAAGAGGCAACAAAAGAAGGAGAGGAAAACAAAGGAGCCTTCTTTTTCTTATCCGTAGGCGTGCTCCAGCCGCTTTATAGGATCATATAATATTCGACAAATGTCCACATCGTTCGCATCTTTCGAAGTCCCAAACATACTCTTTAAATAGAAACCCTATTGGATTCAAACAAAGGAACGAGTCATTTACTTATCCAGGTCACAAACATAAAACTCAACTAAGCAATTCGACTATATATAAAATGGAATTTATGTGGAAGTTAATATCACAAAAAATCCTAAATTGAGACCGGAGAATTTGTGAAATCAACACCCTATTAGATTTAAGGAACAAGTCATTTTATGAGTTAGAAATATCGAATTCATCTAAATAACTTGACTATATAAAACGGAATTTATCTAAACCAAAACGTGGTGCAATTCATTCTGTCCATATAAGGGGAATCTCCCATGTACAGCAAGCAGACAAGAGATCGGCCGGCTTGATGTCCCCCATGTTTCGTTTGCTTTGGTACTTGTAATTAGTAAGAGAAGGGGGCACATGAAAATCCAATTCTATCGTTTGGTTGCAAAGCATCTTTGATTAATTCAATTGGGAACATCTTGGTGGCGTTTGTTCTTTGCTTTGTCTTGTACTGGGACGGTGTTCAAGAGAAGCCACGTAAACCACAAGATAGGTTTTACAAAGGTTGGGAGGGGTGGGGGTCTTCAATTTGCATTCCAGAAGATGTCGGTGCCCACGCGTGGATGTTGACATGAGTGATCCTCCTTTCTTCTATGCGCAAATCGCTCTCCTTTGCGCAATCAACTATGGTATTATAGATAATGATGATACTTTGATTGCCTTTTTCTGCGTTTTTTATGTTGCCAAAAATGTCAAATCTTCCCGTGTAGATAATAATGTCGTTTTATGTAACTCGTTTTGTAATGACGCCATTTTCCTCTGATATAGCTGAAAATGCACTTTTAATAGTGGAGTGACCAAAGTACTCTTCAATTTGACGCACTTGCATTCTTTTCCGTCCTCTCTTCCTTCGTCATCTTCAATTTTCTGGAGCTTTTTTCTTTTCTTCTCTTTTCGATGCTTTGTTATCTACCAACTTATAAGGTCAAAATCGCTTAACACTGGTGTCTTTTACTTGTTATCTTATAAAAATTTAAAAGAGAACTTTTGGTCATATTATGCTATATTTTCTTTACCAAGCAAAGTCTATGCCAGATAGATGAAGGCAGAAATGGGGATAAAGATAACTCAATTCAAAAGAAAAGTTGTGGGATCTATGCTATGACCATGCATTTGTCACGGGCCAATCGATTGGGATCAAGACCGCACATCTTTTGAATCACCTAAGCCAAGCCTAGCTCGATCAATTGTACACTCGCTCGCACACCCAGATCGTAGAGAGAGAAAACTTCTAGAGAAAGGAGCTCTGGAAAGAAAAGAGCTTTGTATTACCGAAATGTTGGATGGATACAAATGAGGGGGATGGCACCCCTTCTTATACTTGAGGCCCTCTGATTACATTTGTTGATCTAGAATTCATCTGACGGACAAGATCGCACTGCTTCAACTACCGACACTTATGACAGGACACTACCAACTACTGACATAAATAGCTAGAGACTAATGACGGTATTGCCCGCCCTTGGAAACTTCTAGAAGAAGGCTCGTTGGGAATCCGAGCGAGCATAGGAGGTCCTCCACGGGTGAGTCATGGCCGTCCCTGAGGAACCTCTTGGATTGGTCCTCTTTCGGCCCGTGACACATTGCCAATTATCTTTAAACCTTTGGCAAAGTAACACAAGGAGCTAATTAGTGAGATTAGCCACATGTATATGTGAGCCAATCGTTCTATACAACTTATAAGATTTCCTCGGACGATTCTTGTGGTTATGTGGCGAATGAGAGCATGTGCTCAATGCACGAAAATAGAATGGAAAAAGAAAAGCAAAAACAGATCCTTAGCTGAGGCACAGAAGAAAGCAACGGAAACTAACTAGTCAAGAAGGCGCGCAATGAATGCCTCGTACATAATGCCTCGCTCATTATGACCCTTGGTTCTGCTCGAGGAATGCGCGAACTCTTTATTAGGTGTACCTAAACCCGGAAGCTCAAAGTCGACAGCCGCTCGAGACGCAGTTGATTTAAATAAGAAGGGGGCTGAATTTTAAATCATCCTTAAAGACACATATGACGCTTGGGCTACAACGGCCGAAACATAGACAGCCTTTACTTTCCGCAACTGGCGACTGCTGTGTGCTGTACAGCTCTATCTAGAGCTCTTCCTTATTCTTTTTTCGTTTTCTTTTCTTTTTTCCCAGCTAGATATCTAGAGTTTGATCTCCAATCCATGTCTGTTGATTACGAGAGCAACTAAAGCAGAGAAATCCCACTAGCAGAACTCTTCCCACTTTCTAATCGAGACCCATCCTTTCTCCTGCCAAAGAAATTGTTATTTTACATCCGTGTTGGTAGGTAGGTAGGCCAAGCGCATCATCAGAGGAGTCCACCTACAAAAGAGCTCAAACCAAAGCAGACTATTGATAACCAAGGTGGGCAGTGGGTAGGAAGTTGATTCAATGCTATACACATCGATGAATTACATTGGGATACATGACTGAGGAATTCAATTCAAAATATTGAGCGACTCCTCAAATTGAGAATGTTGGAAGATATGCATCGGATCCTGGAGATATGCTCGGAATCATGCTTGATTATGATTGTGCATAAATTAGTTAGGAATTTAGATTGAGATTAGATTTTGATTCCAATTGATTTCACAAATATACTCTTGCCATTATTGTATCTTTTCTGTATTATATTTACAGAAATCTGTACAACAACAATAGACAATGGAATACACAATTTTTCTAGAATTCTCTTGTCTTCTCCACGACTTCTCTTCTTCTTTCATGGTATCAGAGCCGCCAAGCTTTTGACCTAACTTTCGCTTCCGCTTCCGATTGCCTACCAGAGGAACTCTGACCTACAAAATAGATTTACCATCTGGTATAGGAATCAACTCTCAAGGAAGAAGATAAGAGAATTTTCTACCTACGATGGATACTCCGCAAGACAACCCCTCTGCCGACAACCAACCTGCTGGAGAAACTCCATCACAGTTTTTGCAGATTCAAAGCCCTCCTGCAACAACACAACAACAACCAATCCAAGCCCAGCAAGTGCAGTGGTGGCTCACATAGGCTCAGTTTAATTTAGGGCAACCCATTGCGGGCCAACCTTACCAGTAGTGGGTACCTTATCCATGGTACCTTGGGCTAGGCCCCAGTTCTTCATCGCCTGGTTATGTGGGCCACCAGAGCCACGTCCAATACGATGGGAGCCCACCAACCGCAAGTGGGGCAGGCCCAATCGCCGGATTGGAGCAGACGAGCGGGTCGGGTGAACTTGGTATGGGAACAAATCCCTACCCAGGAATTTTTAATGCGGGTTACCAATTCGGATCAGGCGAATCGGGTTCAGGGACAAATCCGTACTCGAATTTCGCGCTCGATTTCCTGTCGTTTCCAGTCACGGCCATCACCGGCCGACTGGAGCCCGGTGACCCCCTGCATGTCTCGACGGTCGACGGTCCTGAGTTGCGGCTGATCAACCTGAAGTTAACCGAGCTGAAGAACTACTCCAAGTGGTCCCAAGACTTCCGGCGTGCCCTGGTGACGAAAGACAAGGATGGGTTCCTCGATGGGATTGTTCCGATCCCCACCGATGACCGACTAGCTTGACACTAGAGGAAATGCAATCAGCTCGTTCGGACTTGGATCGGCGACTGCATATCCCCAGATGTCGCGGTTGGTCTTCCACCGACGGAGGACTCGAAGAACATGTGGGAAAACATCAAGCAGATGTATGGCAAGTTAGATCGGGCACGAATTTTCTCTCTTATGCAGGAACTCAGTGAACTTAAACAGGGAAACATGACAGTTTCGGCCTGCTACAACAAATTGTCATCCCTGTGGAATGACCATGAAGTTGCGGAACAAAAACTCGAGGGACCAAAGGAGACACTCGCATAGTACCGATCCATGAAAGAAAGGGAAAAGGCGACCCGGTTCTTGTTAATTTTGAATGAATTGTACCTGACCTTTCGTTCACAGATCTTGGCAATGGAATTAGTGCCACCCCTTGGACGGATTTTTCAATTGGCCATCCAGGAAGAGAGTGAGTAGCTCGCATCGTCGGAGCCGGCGAAAGGAGGCGGAAGTTTTGCACTCGCAAGCTGCGGCGAGAGGTGAGACTTAGGACTGAAAACCCTAGCGCACGAAAAAAGGGCCATAGCAAGAGGCGCTAGGGTTCGGCGCCGAAGAGATGTGTTCCCCTAAAAGAGAAGGGATGGGCGGTCTAGATCGCTCATGCCGATCGGACGGTCCAAAGGGGTTCATCCACTCAATGGGATCGGACGGTGGAGATGAGGTGTTGGGAAAAGGATTCGACGGTGGGATTTTTTCAACATTTGTAAAAAATTTCAATTTAAGAGGAAAGGGTAAATTATATTGCGAATTTTGCAAATGTCCACACCATACAACAGAAAATTGTTGGAAATTGCATGGTAAACCCGAAGAAAAAGGAAAAAAAAATTCTGCAGCATATCAAGTTAGCGGTCCTAATGTTGATCGATCCATAACGTATGAAGAGTACCAACAGTTGATGCAGGCATTGTAGAAATTGGACACCTCGAGCAAGGGAGGGAATTTTTCAGGTATCTCTCACTGTTAATTAATACTATCTCGAGGAAAGCTTGGATAATTGATTCTGGAGCAAGTGATCTTATTGTTTGTGAGAAGGCATTATTTTCATATATGCATGAGAACCTGGATTTTCCTATTTATGTGCACTTACCTAATGTGAATGTCACTCATGTTACAATTACTGGAACAGTCAAGCTTAGCTCACAAATCACAATCCAAAATGTCCTTTATGTCCTAGAGTTTCAATTTAATCTTATCTCTGTGTCCAAAGTCTACAAAGAAAATTCATGTCGTATATTATTTGATTCTGACACTTGCTTTTTTTAGGCCCTTTCGACTGGCAAAGTGATGGGCTTAGGTAGCCTTTCTGAAGGGCTGTTTCTTTGGACCAATTTTCCAAGTAATTTAAATTTGTCGTCCATTTTCTCAAATAAAATGTCATTGTGTAACACAACTACCAATGATAAAGAATATCTTATGCATTCAAGATTGGGTCATAGTGCTTCATTCCCTTACTCTAAATGTCACATATGCCCTCTTGCAAAACAGTCACGGATTCCTTTTCCTTCTAGCAAAAACAGTGCGAATAACATTTTTTTCTTGATTCATGTGGATGTTTGGGGCCCTTATTATACATTACATCATGATGGGTTACGTTATTTCTTAACAATTGTGGACGACTATTCTTGTGCCACCTGGATTTTCCTGATGCAGTCAAAGGGACAAGTTTTCTCACATTTGAAAACCTTTATCACCTTGTCCAAGAATCAATTTGGAAAGTCTATTCAGCGAATCTGGACAGACAATGGGAAAGAATTCTTCAACAATGATTGCAATTTCCTTCTTTTATCTCATGGGATTCTCCATGAGAGTTCGTGTGTATACACCCCACAACAGAATGGGGTAGTGGAGCGTAAACATCGCCACCTTCTGGAAGTTGCAAGTGCGTTGAAATTTCAATTGTCTATTTCGGAGAATTATTGAGGCGAATGTGTCGTTATTGCGGCTTATCTCATCAACCGTATGCCCACTTGGGTACTTAATGGAAAAACTCCATTTGAGTTACTTTTCAAGAAGAAACCAGAACTAGAGCATTTGAGGATATTCGGATGTCTGTGCTATGCAACTATATTAAGCCCCCAAGATAAAATGGGCCCTCACGCTTGACGCTGCGTCTTCATGGACTATCCGAATCTGCAGAAGGGATATCGTGTCCTCGAACAATCTACCGAGGAATTCTTCATTAGTAGAGACGTCATTTTTCATGAGGATGTGTTCCCATTTCATGAAAAGAGGTCTTCAGGAGAAACACCAGATATTACCAGTTGTCCTAATCCCTCCCTATTTGCAGAAGACTTGACTCCTGGATATCTTCTGACAAGAACTCCAGAACATTTTGTTCCTCCAGTAATGACTCCAATTTCTCCTGAGAATTCCACATAAGAGATTGCTGTAGATCCAGTGCAAGAGAATATCACAGAAATAGAAGATCATTCCAAAGAGATTGCTGTTGAAGGAAGATCCTCCTCTCCTCCACCACAAGTGGATCCTCCTTGATGATCTGGTCGTTCAATACGCCCACCAGCTTGGACAAAGGATTATGTTTGTGCATCCCTCAACTCACCAGGTATTCATTACCCAATATCATCTTATGTTTCGTTTCATAGACTTTCATCGGAACATAGATGTTGTGTTAGTCGAATATCGGAGGACAGAGAACCATCCAGCTATGAAGAAGTAGCTGGTGATCCAAGATGGCAAGAAACCATGGGAGCCGAATTGCAAGCATTAACTGCCAATCAAACCTGGGATTTGATCAATCTACCTCCGAACAGGAAGCCCATTGGATGCAAGTGGGTTTATAAGATTAAATACCGAGTTGATGGCTCAGTGGAGCGTTACAAAGCTCGATTGGTGACCAAAGGATTTACTCAACGGGAAGGTTTTGATTATCATGAAACCTTTTACCCAGTCGCCAAGGATGTAACTGTAAGATCCTTTCTATCTGTTGCCGCTATTAAGGATTGGCCTTTACATCAAATGGATGTGCATAATGCTTTCCTACATGGAGATTTAGATGAGGAAATCTATATGGATATTCCTCCGGGTTTACGGAGACAAGGGGAGAATAGAGTATGTTGTCTCCGCAAATCCCTCTATGGTCTTAAGCAAGCTTCTAGGCAATGGTACGCCAAATTTGCCGATGGTCTCATGTCTACAGGCTTCAAACACTCTAGATATGATTACGCATTATTCACATGGACCCAAGGTATGTCATCTATTTACTTGATGATATATGTTGATGATATTCTTATCATGGGCAATGATAAAAGTGCAATAAAAAGATTCAAGAAGTATTTGCATTTTACTTTCCATATTAAGGACTTTGGAGCACCAAAATACTTTCTTGGAATTGAGATTGCTCGATCTGATCGAGGGATTTCTCTTAGTCAGCGGAAGTTTGTGCTGGAAATCATATCAGAAGCAGGTTTATCGGGATGCAAACCATCAGTTATTCCAATTGAGCAAAACATAAAATTGACCACCAAAGATTATGTTGCTAGAATATCTGAGAATCATGATCCCATCCTCAATGATCCTTCAAGTTATCAGAAGCTCGTTGGGAAACTCATATACTTGACTATGACCAGACCTAATATAACATATGCAGTACAAACCTCAGTCAATTTATGCACACTCTGAAATTGTCCCACATGAATGCTGCTTTAAATGTTATGAAATACTTGAAGAAGTGTCCAGGACTAGGGATTTATTTTATCCAGAAAATGCAATATGGAAATGTTGGCATATTGTGATGCAGATTATGCCACTTGTCCTATGAACCGAAGATCCATTACAGGTTTTTGCATTAAGCTTGGAGAATCTCTCCTTTCATGGAAGACCAAGAAGCAGGCAACCGTATCATTATCTTTAGCTGAAGCAGAATATCAAGCTATGGCAAAGATTACCTGTGAGATTATATGGATACATGGATTACTTCAGGATCTTGGGATAAATTTGAAGGGTCCAACAAAGTTGTTTTGTGACAATGATGCGGCACTCAAACTTACAGCGAATCCCATAGTGCATGAAAGAACGAAGCATATAGAAGTGAACTGTCATTTCACTCGAGAAAAAGTTCAAGAAGGGATAATCGAGACAAGAGGAATTGGAACGGCAGAGCAACCTGCGGATATTTTTACCAAGTCTCTATGTCAAAGACAACATGCATATCTATTGAGCAAGCTAGGCGTCTTAGACATCTACCAGCCACCAGCTTGAGGGGGATTGTTGGAAGATATGCTTCGGATCTTGGAGATATGCTCGAAATCATGCTTGATTATGATTGTGCATAAATTAGTTAGGAATTTAGATTGAGATTAGATTTTGATTCCAATTGATTTCACAAATATACTCTTGCCATTATTGTATCTTTTCTATATTATATTTACAGAAGTCTGTACAACAACATTAGACAATGGAATACACAATTTTTACAAAATTCTCTTGTCTTCTCCATGACTTCTCATCTTCTTTCAGAGAAATGCACCATAACATATGACTAATATGACATGCTTTCGTACATCATTCTCGATGTCGTTACTAAGGTCTTTGTACCTTCATCGTGTATTAAATAATCAACTCTAAACTAAAATTGAAGAATTACGTGTACCAAAAGTATCTCTGTTTTTTTTCTTTTTGAAATACTCTAAAACAATAATGTTCCATTTTTTTATGAAAGTAATTTGAGAATAAAGTTCCATCATAACATTCTTCAAATGGAAAACCTCTTTATTTAATGGTCAAATAAAAGGGATGGTAGCCATTTGTGTGGTTAGGCCGAAAAAGACAGAATTTTTTCGGGGGCCTTATATACAGCCCGCTAAAAGTAGAGGCCAAGTTCCAGTTGAGTACAGCCCATTGGAGAAGCAACTGCCAATTCGAATTTAAGCCACGGTTTGATGTGCAACTGGAGACCAATTTCCCGGTTCGGAGACTGCGAATCTGCGCTCTCGTCGACAGTGCATTAGATGTCCTGAGTCAGATGCGCCTCCAGTACTTAAGCAGGACATTGCCTGCCCCGAGGTCACGCAAGAACTTCCCGAGTCAGCATTACTTATCGACCGTTGCTGTTGCCCGCCATCCGGAACATCCCCCTTCGACTCCTGAGCCTGACCCAATACGAGGATTTGATATCCACGCTAGTCTACTGCGTCTATGCCTTCGAGAATGCAGGCAATTCACATCCCATCACCTATTCGACCAAATGCCGCATAGAGCAGCGCGGGGGTTAACTATATGCAAGTTGATCCATGGCCAGGGCGTGAAATGTGGAATTGGGTCAAATGGGTCGCTAGGGAATGCGATTCTTGATCTTTATGCCAAATGTGGGGATGTGGATTCGGCGGAGAAGGCGTTTAATCGGCTCGAGGGGAGAGATATCCTGGCTTGGAACTCGCTTCTTTCGATGTATTCGAGGCGGGTTTCCATTCAACTGGTTAAGTGGCACTTTCAGCTACTTAAGCGTGATGGATTGGTGCCAAATGAGTTCTCTTATTCGATCGTCTTCTCTGCTTGCGCGAGGACTACGGATATTGACTTTGGGAAACAAGTACACTGTGATCTTGTTAAAGTGGGATTGGAGCTCAGTTCGTTTTGTGAAGGTTCAATTATCGATATGTACGCCAGGTGTGATCGTCTCATGGATGCAAGGCAGATTTTTGATGGAGTGCTAGAACCTGATACGGTTTCTTGGACAGCGATGATTGCAGGGTATATTCGAGGAAATTTGCCAGAGGAGGCACTCAAAGTTTTCGAGAAGGTGAAGAAGGCTGGCCGTGAACCAGACCAGGTGGCATTTGTTACCGTCATTAGCGCTTATGTTGGTGCAGGAAATCTTGAGGGGGGACGTGAGTTGTTTTCCCAGATGCCAAACCCAAATGTTGTGGCATGGAATGTGATGATTTCGGGTCATGCTCAAAGAGGATATGAGGCAGAAGCACTCCACTTTTTCGAAGAAATGAGGAGGGCTGGCATTAAATCAACAAGATCCACCTTAGGTAGCATATTGAGTGCCATTGGTGCTCTAGGTGCCATTGAGTCTGGCTTGTTAGTTCATGCTGAAGCAATTAAACAGGGTTTGAGCTCTAATGTTTATGTTGGAAGTTCTTTGATAAGCATGTATGCAAAGTGTGGGAGAATGGAAGCTGCAATGAAAGTGTTTGATGCTTTGGAGGAGAAAAATGTGGTTTTGTGGAATGCTATGCTTGGAGGATTTGCACAAAATGGTTATGCCAGTGAAGTCGTGCAACTGTTTACCCAGATGAAGAGATGTGGCTTTCAGCCTGATGAATATACCTATACTAGCATTTTGAGTGCGTGCGCATGTTTGGAATATGTAGAAGTGGGTCGACAATTGCACTGCACTATCATCAAGAACAGGTTGGCATCAAATTTGTTTGTTGGAAATGCACTGGTGGATATGTATGCCAAATCCGGAGATCTGGATGAGTCAAGAAAACAATTTGAATGCTTAAAGAGCCGAGACAAAGTTTCCTGGAATGCAATCATTGTTGGTTATGTGCAGGGGGAAGAAGAGAATGAGGCCTTCAGGATGTTTCAACAGATGAATTTAACTGGTATAGTGGCTGATGAAGCGGCTTTGGCCAGCATATTGAGTGCTTGTGCTAATATTCAAGCTCTGGATCAAGGCAAGCAAGTACACTGTCTTGCTGTGAAATCTGGTCTAGAGACGAGTCTCTATGCTGGAAGCTCTCTTATTGACATGTATGCAAAGTGTGGGGACATTGGAGCAGCTCTCGTCATTCTCTCGCACATGCCAGAGAGAAGTGTTGCTTCTATGAATGCTATGATTGCTGGTTATGTTAAAGATAACTTGGATCAAGCTATAAACATGCTAGGAGAGATTCATGACATGGGAATGAATCCAAATGAGATCACTTATTCAAGCATTTTAGATGCATGCAATGGAGTACAAGGGTTGATTTTAGGAGCGCAAATCCATTGTCGTGTATTAAAAAGTGGTATCTGGTACTATGAGGACTTCTTGGGTATCTCCCTCCTGTGCATGTATATGAACTCTGAGAGTACGTCAAATGCATGTATTCTCTTCTCGGAATATCCAAATCCAAAGAGTGCTGTATTATGGACTGCTCTAATTTCAGGGTACACTCAAAATGATTGCAATGAGGAGGCTTTAGAGGCTTTTCGGGAAATGAGAAAACACAATGCACCACCAGACCAAGCTACATTTGTTAGTATCCTAAAGGCTTGTTCCATCCTATCTTCACTGCGAGATGGTAGACAAGTACATCCTCTCATGTTTCACTCTGGTTTTGACTTAGATGAGTTAAGTAGTGTTGCTCTTGTAGACATGTATGCTAAATGTGGAGATGTGAAAAGTTCTGTTCAAGTATTTAACGAGATGACTAGTAAAACTGGTGTGATTTCATGGAACTCGATGATCGTTGGTTTTGCTAAAAATGGCTTTGCAGAAAATGCACTACAAACATACGATGCAATGAAGCAATCGAATGTTGTACCTGATGACATTACTTTCCTCGGTGTTCTTACGGCCTGTAGTCATGCGGGGATGGTAGTGGAAGGCCGAAATATCTATGACGAAATGGTGAATCACTATAGGATTCAGCCAAGAGTAGATCATAATGCTTGCATGGTTGATCTTCTTGGGCGTTGGGGATTTCTTGAAGAAGCAGTGGCCTTCATTGATAAATTAAATTCTGAACCTGATGCTATGATTTGGACCACATTACTTGGTGCTTGTAGATTGCATGGAGATGAAATAAGGGGAAAGTTGGCTGCTGAGAAGCTCATTGAGTCAGAACCGCAAAATTCTGCACCTTATGTTTTGTTGTCTAATATACATGCTGCATCGGGAAACTGGCAGGAGGTGAATCAACTGAGGAGGCAAATGAAGGAGAAGGGAGTGAAGAAGTTGCCAGGGTGTAGCTGGATTACAGTGGGCAATAAGACTAATTTGTTTGTAGCTGGGGATGAGTCCCTTCCTCTTGCTGGCGAAGTTCATGCACTTCTAAAGAATTTAACATCTATTATTAAAAAAGACAGTTATATCAAAGCAGAGAATCTTCTCTATGGAGTATAGGTTGTAATTGTTCTTATTTGCCAAGATTTGGATCTATCAAAGTGGATGCGAAAGATGAGGAGAGATAACTGGAAGGTACTGTAGACTGCTGAATGAAATGCGCATAGAGAAAGCGACTTTCTCATACTCAAAGGTCTGATTTACAGCTTATTTCCTGCTTTGCTTTCCCTGGTGGATGAGATATAGCTTTGCTTACTCTGGACCTCAAGACTTTTAAGCATTTGCATCCAAGTAAGAGTACAAATAAGGGAAACCCCGAAAACTCATTCATATCCTTGCCAACGAGACTCCCTAAATGGATCTTCTTGATCACCTTCATATGCTGGAAAGAAGACCTAGAAGATCAGTTGTCAACTGTAATTATTGGATGGGGTGGCATATCCAGAATATTATGATGTTATCTCTGACAGGTGCTATGATGAACCGGAGCTTCAGCCATTAAAAAGTGGTATGTAGTGTTCCCTCTTTTCAGTAATTCATCACTTGAAGGAAAGTCTTTTAAAAAAAAAAAAAAACTTTAATCTGATACAAAATCTTTTTGGCAGGCCACCAGTTTAGGCATGGGAATGATGTATTCATGACCTATTGAAGCCACCTCTCCTCAAATCATCCGGAGGTCCATAAGGAGCTTCATACATTGCACTAAATCTCCTTGTGCTTGGTCAACTGCGATGGACAAGCGCTTGCTTATCCATGCAATCAGGTAAAAATCTCAAGCTTGGAATCCCGAATCGCCATGTATATTCCCACAAATAATAGACGTAGAAGAGGGTTCTCGATGCTCTGTCAAGACAGTAAAAACATATCCAGACATGTTGAGTCATCTTCCAAAGTTGAAAAAGCAACCCTTTTAGTATGCATCGCAAATCAGGATGAGTTTTAACTCCCGGAGGGTTCTTTTGATGAGTCTTGAAATTGCAGTGAGACAGTGCTCTGAAATTTCCCCAGAAAAAGTATCATCACTCTTGTCTTTTTGGTGATTCAACAGGGATCAACGTGTGCTAGGTTGGGGGCAACTGAGTCCGTGGGGAGTCATAATTGGCATATGCGACGTGCAAAAGTGCTGCTCAACATCACAGCCTCCAATGGCTTTGCAGTTCATTGAGTTTACATCCGTGCGTGCCCGGAGATATGGTGATCGATGAAGATCTTGTCCTCAAATGCTAATAACCCTTTGGAGGCGGACTCCCAAAGAACAAAAAAAAAAAAAAAAAAAAAGAAGTTGTCGCAAGATGACTCACAAACCGCTAGATGGGCGCGGATATTCTTTTTCTAAGTGCTGTTCATACTCCACTTGGATTCTCCAAATTTTATTGATCATGACTTGATTTATCATTAATTTTTTTGGTGAAGTGATTATTACGCTAGAGGTGACATTAACCTATTTTAGTTGTTTAGGAGCTTGTTTTACTCCGGAGATCATCTTCCTTCTGTAAATTAGAAAGTTGAGCATAAGGATTTGTTACGATAGATTAATTTTATTTTCGTAAATTGTTTCCTCCTTTTTTTAAGGAAAAAGCTTTTCATATGATCTCAATTCATTTTTTTTAATATCTAATTCTAGTTGTCCATGCATTAAAGTTGATGAATAATAACCCATGCGATTGTCAAAGAACCGGTAATAAGGCAATTTTTTTTTTTTTTTGTTTGAAAGGTAAATAAGACAATAAATAAATCATAAATTGCAAAGAAATAGCACGTAAAGGCGCACAAGCCATCTCGGGCCATAATTAATTAATGCCTTATTATTAAGTCTCGGAACAGGAACGTGCGAGCGATGAAGGAAAATGTCCAAAAGACTGAAAACGAATTTTCTAAAGTGAAAAATCAAATTTACACGAGATGATATTTCTTAAAAGTGCTACCATGTGAATAAAACATGGCGTGCTTAGAAATTCATCCTAAAGATACTCTACTTTTCTAAATTACAATTCTAATAGCGATCAAACTATACCATCAACCTAAAGTGAAATGTCATGTAATGCATAGCAATGAAATCATTCTCCTTAAATGCAATTCTATAAAAGGAAATTTGAAATATACTTCCTTTATGTGCGTGGAGAATGACACGAATGTAATTATTAAGATTAAGACTTTATTCGTTTTACGAAAAATAAATGATTTGGAAAATATTTTATTTTAAAGATGATCGCTTGCATCAGTTAAAATAATATATCAACAAAAAATCTTTTCCTTTTTGATAACAATTTTTCTATTAATACTTTCGTAGATGATAAAATTATCTTTCACCTTTTCATTTTTATAAGCGATGTAAATAATCATTTTCAAAAAAATATTTTCCAGATTATTTATTTTTCGTAAAATAAATGGAGTCCAAATTATTAAAAATAGGAGGAAAAATGATATGGACAGACATCTTCAACCAAAGAGATGGAAGTCTTTAATGATCTTTGTCTTCTCCTGATCTCAAAGTTAATCCATATTTACTACTAAGCCCCTAAGGTTTTTGAACTAATAACACCAACTTGAAATCTTTTTATTTGCATTTAAAAAATCAAAACAGGAAATGCTTGAAAAGCAGCCTCATTCTAGGATTCTCTCTATCTTTGCCAGCCGACAAAGGAGTGCCCATCCCGTGTTTGTCTAATTGCTTGCACGCTTTCATTCGAACTAACCGGCTTTCATTTATGTCACCGACAAAGCTTAACCATGAGCTAACTGCTGTTAGACCCAGCTTTCTTGGTTTTGTGTCAACGCCCCACATCACCGAACCCTTCACCAGAAACGAAGTTTTACTCCAGGAAGGAAGAACGAGGAAGCTTCCTAACTACAGCTTCAGCCTCGAGGTGGATTGCCCAGCGAGGCGAATTTCCTTTTTGATGGAGCTGTCAGCTTGAAGTTTGGCATCAGGGGCAGAAACTTTCCCATTTGGTAGCTTGAGCAGCAAATAAATGTCGGTATCTTCTTGGATTTGAGCTCAGTGGATGGAAATGGGTTCTTGAAAAGCGCAAGATTTGTCGGTACTTTGAATGCTCAGAGACTCTTCTTGTTCTTGAATTGCATTTGCACCGTCTCTGATCTGCTCTTGCTTTAGTGGGTTTCCTCGTTTAAGAGGTTACCAGCTGGTTTTAGTGTTGTGGGGAGGGATGATATCTGTTATATACGTTAATCCCATTTTGAGGCAATAATGACTCATGATGGAAATGGACGTGGCGGACACACGGATTGTGAGTGGTTTTTAGCAGGAATTCGTTTGTCAAATTGAGGCCTTTGTTCAAGAGGGGGGTGAGTTTTGCCAACCAAATGGTCACAGACCACTATAAAGTCCGGGTCTTTGGTCCATTCAATGGATTCGCCATGATCGGTTCGTTGTTCTCTTTCCTTGTAGTGATAACCTGTGCATGTCTGTTCGTCTTACCCATTTTTGAACCGGCCATATACACATCCGGGATTCCCAAATCTAGCGGTTCAAATTTGATGCGCACTTGCAATGTGTTTGAAGGGAGTTGGATACCTGATGAAAGTTACCCCCTGTATAATGCCTCGCAATGTCCATTTGCTGAGCGTGGTTTTAATTGCTTGGCTAATGGCCGCAGAGATAGAGGATATGCAAAATGGAGGTGGAAGCCTAAGCATTGTGATATCCCACGGTTTGATGTTCGCACGATTCTAGAGTATCTTCGTGGCAAGCGTGTTGTCTTTGTCGGTGATTCGTTGGGTAGGACACAGTGGGAGTCCTTCATATGCATGCTCATGACGGGAATAGAAGATAAGAGGAGTGTATATGAAATAAATGGGAATCAAATCACTAAACAGATCAGGTTTCTCAGCATAGGGTTTAGCTCTTATAATCTGAGGGTCGACTTCTATCGGTCAGTATTCTTGGCACAGCCTGGTCCAGTGCCCAAGCGTGCACCCAAAAGGGTCAAATCGACCATTAGACTGGACAAGTTGGATGATATTAGCCAAGAGTGGATTGATTCTGACTTTCTGATCTTCAACTCAGGGCATTGGTGGACACCTACAAAGCTCTTTGAGATGTAAGTCATCCGTGAGTACATTTTAAGTCAGATATGTGTGACTGGAAGTATGACTTCTTTTCCATAACCTTTACCTATCGTTTTTTGTTTAGTCTGTTTCAATAGTCTTGAAGAGGGTTTATCTGCTCAAAAAGTATATGCAATGCCTACCGGCAAGATCTTTTTCTTCGCAGATCTCCAATTTCACTAATTGACCATTCTGTGACATGCTTTTCTCAAGGGGTGCACCTTTTGCTCTATAAAAATAAATAGTTGGGCATCCTAGCAGTCAGTATGATGCTGATGCTAGGATAGGCGAAATGCTAAATTGTAAGCTAGAAGTTGTGGAAGCAATATGATGAATTGAAGCAACTATATGATATCATAATCTAGTTTCCTTCTATGAAACTCTGATCTTCTTCCCCATTTCACTGATCCCCCCCCTTAAAAAAAAAAAAAAAACAAAGCATCTTCCCTATTTCCAAATAAAAAAAAAAAGATGGCCTTAATTTCATTTAGATGGGCCTGGCTACATGTAATTTTCACTCAATAAATGAGCTTGAGCAGACGTTTTCCTTGATTTTCGGCACCTGACGCTGTGGGTCATTTCTGCTTCTCTGTGCTTGGATAAGTCGGAGGAAATCTTAGTCTGTGGTAGATGATCATTCCATACTGTGTAAAATCAGATATCTGGGAGAAGCCTACAAAAATGTGATCCTTTTTGGTATACCAGGAAATTTACTTGGTGGAAGCACGTTAAAATGTTAAACCTGATGGTGATAACTTAAGTTTTTCTGGGACTCTGGCATTTAAAAAAATGTTCTCTCTTCAGTAAAGTCTTTCAATGCTACCTGTTCGTAAATTTGTTGAATGAGCTGTTGCATCATTTTTGTGGCTGTATAGTTTCCTGCTAGAGATTCTACACGGTGAATAAAATTCAATATGGATGACCTCGCTTTGTCGGATAAGGCTTAGAAGTGATTGCTGTTGACCCGGAACAGAATTCTAACATGCTTTTGCAGACAGGGGTTCTTATTTTCAGCTCGGTAAGTCCCTGAAGCTCGGGATGCCAATCGCATCGGCCTTCAAAACTGCTTTAAACACTTGGGCGTCTTGGGTTGAGAGCAATGTCAACCCCAATCGGACGTCTGTGTTCTTCCGGACATTCGAGTCTTCTCACTGGAGGTATGTAAGCAGCATTGGCCTCTTTTGGTGGGTTGGATTGCTACACCAAGAATTTATTTTTGATGTACTCCATTTAGCGGTGAAATGAGTTATGTCTTTAGCTGTTGGTCCGGGAGGAAGTTCCCTTTTAGTCTTCTTTCATCTGACAATTTGCATAAGTTCGTCCATCTTGTCCTTGCGAATTACATATGAAATATAAAGTGCGATGCAATGTGCTGTGACTAATGTTGGTGTAGACAAAGAAAAGAACAATAGGGTTGAGTCTCTTTTGCTTGTTTAAATATATATATTTGCCAGTCTAGGAATGTAGGACCTCCAACCAGTGATTTCACTTGTTTCAGCGGTCGAAATCGCAATTCATGCAAAGTTACTCGAAGGCCCTCCTTGAAGACCAAAGGGAGGGACAAGAGCTCAATCTCGGAGATAATAATGAAGGTCACGAAGCAAATGGCATTTCCAATACGTGTGCTTCATGTTACTCCGATGGGGGCATTCAGGAGCGACGCGCACGTCGGTACTTGGAGCGATAATCCATCGGTGCCTGATTGCAGCCATTGGTGCCTACCAGGAGTTCCCGATATGTGGAACGAAATCCTCTTCTCCTATATGCTGTCCAAGAATGGCGAGCTGTTCCAATGAGCAACAGCTGTTGCAACTTGCGGCTTAAACTGGGTTGCAAATGAACTGTTTCCTTATTACCCAGATTGAGAATTCGAGGAATATAGGAAGCAGCACTTGTTATGATCTCTAGCGTCGATAGTGTATGCTGTCTGATTGTTGGCTGGGAAAATGTTAGTTCTTTCTGGGATTATGTTTCCTCTAGATTGCTTTGTACTGCTGATCATCAGCAAGGAAAGGAGATATTATGAAACAGATTTGATATGCAATTGGACATTAACATTCTGCATTTGAGTCAATTTATCACTCAGCCTGATAAATCGAATCGACAAGAACATCATGATTACGCTTGTGGTTGCAGAACTCGGAACGTCCTTGCTAAAAACAAAGGTCCTGGTTGGAAGTTGAATCCATGAACCAGAACATAATCCATATTGTAATCTACTAGCCACACTTCTAAGTTTATAATACACTTTGAAATGAAAATGAAGCGTCAGTCGTCTTTCATGCATATGCTGTTCTCAACGCCCGACTGCCTTAAAACCTCAAAACGAAGCTTCACACTCTCCATTATTTGTTCCCTTTCTTGTCTTTCCGTGTAGATTTTAGGATTATAGCTGGATCTCCCTGTTGAAGATCCAGCTGAACCTCACACCTTGCGGACCCATCATCCGGGCTCGCTCATCCGCCCGCTCCTGGAGCCTCCTGATCCGGGGGGCGAGCCCGCACACGAAGTCCTGCGCCCGCCTCCCCTCGGCTGTCATCCCCTCCAGCTTCTCCAGCCTCCACCGCCCGACTAGGAACTCGAGTATGTCCGCGTAGTCGTCGGCGGTGTACACGCCGAGCCGCTGCGCCACAGCCGAGAAGTGCTCG
The DNA here is from genome assembly GCA_014182565.1 of Eucalyptus marginata. Classification (NCBI taxonomy): domain Eukaryota; kingdom Viridiplantae; phylum Streptophyta; class Magnoliopsida; order Myrtales; family Myrtaceae; genus Eucalyptus; species Eucalyptus marginata. The sequence continues at coordinate 35,693,669 of CM024590.1, forward strand.
AACAGCTTCGGGTCCTGCCCATCGTACATCAGGTGCGCGGGCATCGTGATCTTCTTGCGCATCATGTCGGCGATCGCGACCATAGCGTCCGTGGGGTCCACCTCGAGGAGCTTCCCGACGATGTTTGCGTAGGCAGTCTCGTGGCGCTTCTCGTCGGCCGCGATGGTCCCGCATATGCGCGCGAGCACCGGGTCGCCGCCCTCCTTGGCCAGCCGGGCCGTGTTGCCATGGGAGACGAACGTGGCTCGCTCCTGGAACGACGTGTAGACGAATCCCAGGTACGGGTTGTTTTCTGTTCCGGGGTCCTGTCGAGATTGCAAGAATCCGGAAATATTTTCTATTCAACAAGCGTCTAACGACAGACATTCAAAAATCACTGTGTATCCAAAAACAGAAGAAGACGACAAAATGCAAATACAGTAATCATACATCAGAACGAAAAATTTTTTATAAATTTTTCTACCGTGTACCTCTTTACGCTTTCAAATTGGCAAATAAAATATCTTTTTCAAGAATGGTTTATTTGCTATCCAACGAATGCTGGAGTTTTCTAATGGCAATTCCACCAATTACCTGGTGAGTCGCCTCATCTGAAATTGACAAGTAAGCGACAACGTACTATAAAAATATCACAATCACATTGTCAAATCTGCAAAATCTGAGTTACCCATTATTCTACTCGATGCAAGAACCGTGCATCGCGATGAGAAACAATCGGAATCGTACCATTCCGGCTCCGATCAAATACTGGACCGTCCTCTCGATCGTGAGCATGTCGACCCGGCCGGACAGGTAGAGGTAGGTCCGGAGCAGGTCCCCGTGCCGGTTCTCCTCGGCGGTCCAGGCCCGGGTCCACGTGGCCCACGGGCTCTGGCTGGCCCCGGTCTCGTCCCGGACCCCGTCGAGCGTGTTGAGCATGGTCTGGTACGTGGGGAGCGCGTCCTCGGTGATCATGTCCCCCACGAGCACCACGAAGTACTCGTCCGGGAGCTCGGCGGTCCGCTCCCGGAGCTGCGCCACGCGGTCCGCGAACTCGTCGGTGGGCAGCGACGAGTCCGGGACGAACTCGTGGGGCTGCCAGCACCGGTCGACCGGCTTCAGCAAGGGGAGAATCTTCTGGGAGGCCCAGCCCTCGAGGGACTTGAACACCTCCACCTTCTCCGGCGGCATCGAGTGGGTGGTTCCCTGATGCTTCAGGACAGCCGGCGGCGGCGGAGCAGCCACCGCAGAGATGGGCGGCGAGCGGCGGAGGGACACGGCGGCCGTCGATGGAGGGGCGCGGCGGCGGGGGGCGGAGGCGCCACGTGGGGTCCAGGCGAGGTGCCCTGCTGGGGAGAAGGAGGCTTGCATGGCTGCTGGGATGTCTGGAGCGTGCGAGGTCGATGGCAAATAGAAGGCAGTCGCTGTTTTATTTATAAGCAGCTAGGGCAACAAATTGACCTCAACGTCCGATCAATTTACACGTATGCCATTAGCATGTGGTTTTGGAAATCGCTCGCCCTCTTTTTGTTTTTGCCCGTAAGCAACCTCGGTTGTTTGGATTTAGGCTCGTCATTTAGTGAAAATAGGACTCAATTGTTTTGTTCGTCCACCATTAGATAAACTTATTTCCACAAGAAAAGAGGACATTTTCATAAAATCAATGGCGGATTTCTCTCTCGAATTTTCCATCAAAATAACATTTTTAAATTTAAAAATGAAATTAGAATAGATTCTAGAGCAATTTGGATCATAATACTAATTATATTTCGATTCCTTCATTAGCGAAAAAAGGAGCATTCTTCACACAAGATGTCTACCGTCTCCGTGCGGATCTATTGCGGTATATTTGCTAAGGAATTCAGTTTTGACATAGTCGTGGGTTTGGCAAAATAAAAGTCAGTGGGAAAAGCCAGATTTCCGGGGGGAGGGGTATAATGGTCATTGGATACAAACGCAAAGAGTTTTCCGGGGAACGCTGAAGTGTGGGACAAAACCAGGGGTGCAGTTGTTTGCTAGAGAGAGAAACCGTGGGTTTTAAGTAACCGCCCCGACGCAATTAGACGAGTGGCCATAAAATTTCTGAGATCTCTTTTTTAATTTTATAATGTTGCAATAAATAATTAAGTGGCCCTCATTAATAAATGCCTCTTTTTTTTTTTTTTGGTCAGATAATAAATGCCTCTTGAGGCATGATAACGTGTGTTGTATTAGCAAATTTCGATTTTCCATATCCCAATCATTCGCTCCACCAGAACAGCTTACGTCGGAAATTAAAAGTGCCTTCATTTGGAATTTCTTTGGGACTTTTTTTCTTTATTAAATATGGGAACCAAAATCCATTAATGTCTGTGTTTCCAAGATCTCTTTCTTATATGTATAATGTTACAATAAATGATTAATGGGCTCTTATTAATAAATGCCTCTTGATACTCCTATTATGGATATTGTATAAGCAATAAATAATTGATAGGCTATTATTAATAAATGCCTCTTGAGGCTCTAATTATGTATATTGTATAAGCAAATTTCGATTTTCCATATTCCAACCTACTAGAACGATTTATATCAGAAATTAAAAGTTCATTAGTTGTCAAACTAGTGCTTTTAAGATATATGTGAATGGATTTTAAGTCGGGATATTTTACATCAAAATTTTTTTAAATAGATATGTAATTATGGACACATTTTAAGATTTTTTTTTATGGCCTTTTTCCCCCACAGGAACCAAAATCCATTGGAACGTCTGCCTGCGTGTCTGATATGAGATGTAATTTGGTCAGATCTGATTGACCCACTCTAGGACTTGGGGCCGAGTTAGCCATGATTATTATTTTTTAATCGAATGGTTAGTCATGATTGCTCCAACGACAATGGCGATTTCTCTCGAGCTTTGACAACTTGTTACTTCCTTGACTAATGGTCCTCTTGTTCGAAAAAAAAAAAAAAAAAAAAAAGACAAATGGTCTTTTGGAAATTTTAGCATGACCGCTCTTTTCTCCGGATTTGTCGGGTCATAGTTAGATCGAATCAATATGTATATTTAATATGTTTTGACCTATTTAGTGATTCATGCCTAATCTATATATGACTCGATTCATATTTTTTAAAACACTTTAATTTTTAACTCAATTTAAAAATCATATCTAAATTGAAGAGAAAATGTAAAGTGTGAACAAAGCCTTTAAAGAAAATGATTAAAGAGTTACAAAAGTGGATGGAATTTAAGTAAATTATTGACTTATCTATCACTCATTTACTACCCATTTAACATTCATATTATATTTAAACTTATCTATAATTAATTTATTGAATATAGTTAATCCATACGATAACTTGGCTCATCGTATATAAGTTAAAAAATCAATTTATAATCTTTTTTGATAATCTAGTGTACTAAAATAAACACATGCTCTTCACGATCTCAATGATACATCAACGATAAATGTGGAAAGAAATTGTAAGATTGAACTTCAATTGCTTACACATTGTCCAATAGGTCTCTACCGTATCTAATCTCTCAGCGACAAGACTATGAATATGTACTTCTTTATGGATTCCCTAGTCCCGGCACGGGTGGAATGCCTCGAAACAGGAGTCCCGGCACGGATGGATTGCCTTGAAACCGACAGGGGAGCCGATCTTAGCTCGGACCGCCGGAGATCGCTCGGAAAATTGGCCGGTGGCTGCATCACGGAAAAGAAATTCATTCAAGATGACCAGTCACCGACCGCGTTACATGAATCAAATGCCTCTGCAGTTTAATGGGCAGAAGAATTGCTTGCATGATCTTCTAAACTTGAACGGATTTTACATATCTTAGAGATCAGGAGGAGGAAGGCCCCCCTTGTCCTCAAGTTTCACTTACCTGCGTTGCTCCTTCATCGGCCGCTGCCTCCCGCTCTCTCTTCGCTCTCAAGCAACAACGTATCAGGACGGCCAAGGCTACTACGATAACGAGGAGGGCCACCAAAACGATGATGAACACCACCCACGGGGACATATGATTGGACGAAGCCAGCAGTGGCGGGGGTGGCGGCACGGGGAATATGTATTGCACGTATGGGGGCGGCGGCGGGGGAGCTAGCACGTGCGGAGGAGGAGGCGGCGGCGGCAGCCGGACCGGCACATGTGGTTCATGGGGTGGCGGAGATGGGTAAGGAACACACGGCTGCCCGGGGCGGTACCGCAAGTCCTTGAGTCTTCGAGAGGCCATGGATTGATTCGTCGATGAAAACTCTCGTGTATATGATTCGAGTTATATATCAAGCGAGCAATCGACCGTGCTCGATTTTCATGGCAATTCGCGAATTCCAAAAATGGAAAGAAAGAAAGCAAGCTACGCCTCTTTATATTATATCCCTTAGTTGATTATTGCTATTATTGCACTCAAATTACTTTACACAAATACAGGAATACTAGGTATATGTTATTATATTGGAAGGTAATTCTTGTTTTCCTTGTTTCATCTTTACTTCATATATTTACCTAGATGTTTCTCATTGGGTATTTAAGGAAACCTGAAATCCTTTTTTCTATGTGGACATTTATTGGAATCGATGTGGATCTTATCGGCCAACTAAAGAAATTTTAAAACTGCACCATGACTGCATGAGCAAAATTTGTTCTTCAATTAAAGAGCGTCACTTGTAAATGGAGAATAGCACAAGCAGCTCCTCCGTCTGGATCGATCGAGCTGATCTTTGCCAGTCCGCGGTCGCCGCCCCGTATTTGTTTTTTCTCAAATGCCTCGTTGATCTTCGAGAAGGGAACCGAGTCAGTGATGAACTTCTCCAGCTCCAGTTCTGCAATAATTGGGAGAAACCACGAACTTTGCTTCCAGGCTTTCTTGAGAATGATATGCATCATCGACTTCAGGTCTATTTGGCATTGAACGCCATTGCTCAACAGTCGTAATTTCACTTGTTTCAGATAAGCATCCATGTATATCAATCGAGGTCAAATGTGCGGCAAATCCAGTAAGCATCACACATTATGTTATCGGCTGATGATATGAGCATCAGCATCCTTGAATACGTCAGGACCATGTTCAAGAAGAGGAGGAAAGCAGAGAGTCGGTTATTTAAATTCAACCGGCATGGTAGTTTTTGGTCGCCACCACGTTAGCAGATGCCTTGTCGCGTAAGTGCGGCGCTCCCTGAATTTCATCCCGATGAGCAGGTAACGTAGCTGATGTCGACTGATGGATTACAGCAAGGCAGCACAGTGTAAAGAATAATCATGTGAGGCTTAAACTGAATTCCTTGGCCACCCAGAAATAGACATCACGTGTGGCAAAGGGCAGTGAAGAGGATCTTCAAACGGACTTCCTTAGCCTGCGCCGGCGCCACCTCGACCTTCTCTACTGACGACGGCTTCCCTGCCTCCCACGCCACCGCGACCACAACAGCAGGATCCCCAAATAAACGATGACCAAATGTGAATTCGCAAGAGCTAATGCCAATTCAGTCATATAGCAGCAGCATCACGAGCACAGATGAAGGAAACTGTGAGCTGCTACTAGAATAGAAGCCTCGAAACTCCATAGCTGGCCTGCTGTTTTTCGGATATTATAACATTATACTGCCAGATCATGTTTATTTGACATCGACCAGCTCATCTCTTTTTCTCTTTGCCCCATTTTGTGGGGAAATAATTTAAGGATACGGCGAAACAACATAAGGCGGCAAAAAATTGGAGTGAAAACAGTAAAAATTTTTCGGGTTTGTAATTTATCGATCAGAAAACTAGTTGAACGAAGGTTCATCCCATCAGGATTGGTGGTACTACTGACTTGAACAAATTAGTATACTGATCTCATAGAAAAACCTAATTTGTTGATAAATATCTTAAGTGCACCGGGAACACGTGAAACCAATGCGTCGCAGCTTTGATTTTACTAAATCCCACATGCAACTCACATGATCTAAGGGTTGATGTGCATCGGATCCACATATACCCAGTGCATCCGAAAATGTCTCTAATTTATTATCCACATAGAGATAAATTGGACATTTGCAAAGTAATAGTTGGTCCAGTAGAAGGGAATTCATAGCGAAACACAAACATGATGACAAAGAATTATTTCGGTTAGCACGTCTAAAAGAGAAAGCAAACATTGAAATCTAGATTCAAAAGATTAGATTTTACATGGGAAACAAACATTAAAATAGCGAGAGAGCAAAGCGAATTTAAGGGTATCAAAAATACCCAAACCGATCCCAATTTCCATCCAAATTGGACCAATTCGAATTGAATTGAAAAATTCGGATCTTTTAGTTTGGTTATCTTTGCAGTTTAGATAATTTTTCTTAAAGAGTGGACATCGTAACGGTTCGGTTCCAAATCGAACAAAAACACACAGCAAAAGCCCTTTAGTTTTCCCTCATCCTTCCGGTCCTTCATGTCACGCCCCGATCCTCGGGCACGCGCCCATCCCTTACCCTTGGTCGATTAATAGCGACTCCTGACGCATCGCCGACCCTCGTTCATTTAATACGCGAAATGGGAAGTATAAAGAAAATCCCTGCAATAAAAAAGAATGGGATAGAAAAGTAGGGCCATACTTTTCACATTGAAGCTTATAACCAAACTTCTATACAAAATACAAACCTTAAAGTACTTCACAACTATTCACAACCTTTTACTCTAACTCTAGTCACATCAAAAGGAGTTCACAAAGAAGATGGGATCTCATCCATCCAGGATCGTACTCAAACATCCTCGGTGCTATCTTCTTCTTCCAAAAATTCTTCTCCTTCGGTTTCACCTCAAAATTCTCCTTCTCAGATTCCTTCTCCTCAGCTCTTCATCGGAATCCTGAAATGTTATCCCACAACCGGGATGAGACTACGTCTCGCGAGTTCTACCCCACTAAGACTCAATTAGGGAGCCAATACACTACTGCTCGGTTGCCAAGACAAAGACGAGTCGAGGACTTACCTGGCCTCAAATTCCACCCGCATGTTAGCACATATCACATAGGCATCCAAGCAATCACATCACTGATCGAAGCATCGATCAAATCGACCTAGTCGATTTCACACCAACAAGACCACTCACGGTCATTCCCATTCAATCAATCAATTTACAACATCAGACTCAAGCAATGGTCAATCACATTAAATCACACTCAGATCGGATCATCGATCAATCGGACCACATCTCGGCCATTCCTTCCATCCTATATAACCTCCAATATTGCACTCTCCGGTCACGAGCCACATCAATGCTTTCGGGCGTCAAGTTCGCCAATATGACTTATCCACTAGACAATTGCGTGCGTTCTTTAAGGCGCCGTTTCGCCAAGTGATATCCCACATCACCGAACCACGCATGCCTATAACCATGTACTCACTAAACAATCATGTGCGTTTTTAAGCGCCGTTTTCGCCAAGTGATGTTCTTAATCACCGAACCACACATGCCTATGATAATGTTTTCAATAGACAAGTGTATGCGTTCTTTAAGGCGCCGATTTTTCGCCAATGGTGATACCCTTAATCACCGAACCATACATGCCTATAACGATATGTTTAATAGACAAGTGCATGCGTTCTTTAAGACGCCGTTTTCGCCAAATGATCTTCCCCATCACCGAACCATGCATGCCTATAACAATGTTTAATAACAAGTGCATGCGTTCTTTTAAGACGTTTTTTCGCCAGGTGATCTTCCCCATCACCGAACCATGCATGCCTATAACAATGTACTCACTAGACAACCGTGTGCGTTCTTTTTAAGGCGTCGTTTTTCGCCAAAGTGATATCCCACCTCACCGAACCACACATGCCTATAATGATGTTTAATAGACAAGTGCATGCGTTCTTTAAGGCGCCGTTTTCGCAAAGGTGATCTTCCCCATCACCGAACCATGCATGCCTATAACAATGTGAAGTATTAGACCGATACGTGCGTTCTTTAAGGCGCCGTTTTCGCCGATGACATCCTTAGCCACCGAACCACGTAGGTCCATACACCGCGCCCGATCGGTGCCCAACCCCAAGGTACTTCTGATTCATTCTCACCATTCCACATACTTTACAACTCAACAAAGCATAAGAATGCTAAATAAACAAACTTGGCCAGCTTCCAAACAACAATTCAATCTCAATCAATTCCAAACAATTTAGGGTAAATCCCTAAAATATCGCAATTTAATTAATTCCATACAATGTAGAGCTCAAATAAATAAACGGATTGCGCATGACAATCAAGACGAGATTTGGTTCTTAGCCATCTTTGCCTTAATTTCCGAAAAATAAATAATTAAATAATTAATTTCGAAAATTAATGATAAATATTAAATTCAATTTAGCTCAAAAGACAGCCCGATTAAATAAACGGACTTCACCATTGTCATCAGCATAATATTCCGGTCCTACTATCATAGTTGAATTTTCGGAAAATAAATAATTATTTAATTTAATTCCGAAAAATAATATTTAAATGCCAAAAATTCCACTTAGGCCCAAAACATCAAATTGAAGTTCGATTAAGGGTCGGAAAATTTTGGCTACCTCAATAAATAGTAGACCATGTCTACTTGCTAATCACACCTTCAATTTAGCTAAATCACATCAAAATCAACTAATAAACCTTAATCAAAACACATAAGCTTAATTAAATACACTAAACAACCAATTAAGCATAATTAACCCACTAAGCAAGCATTAGTGTGGTTACCCACCGGAATCGCGCGCAACCGGTACCAAATCGACGGGCTCGGCACGGGGAACAACAAACTCCAAAGCACGGCACGACTCCGAGGCCCGGAAACGGCCCAAAGGCGGGCCTAAAGCCGCTGCAATACCCACTCGTGGAGGCTGCGTTTTCTGCAAAAGAACTCACAAAACAGCCATAAAACCCAACCACAAGGGCGGCAAGGCACGGGGGAAGGTCGGTGGAGGTCCGGCGAGCTCAACCGGTGGTCGGAGGTGGCCGGACGAGGGCTGAACGGGGCTGGACAGCAGCTGGTTCGCGCGGAGGAGGACGCCCGGAGCGCAAGGAGGGCAGTGGCGGAGCGCGCGGTGCACGCGGATGTGCGGGCGGCGGTGCGAGGGCGGCGGAACGGCGGCGACGGGCGGCGCGCGGGCTTCGGCGAGCTTCTTCTTCTGGTTTGTTGTTTTCGGACAAGAAGAAAGAAGAAGAGGGCTCGTTCACGTGGGGGAAGAGGGGAAGAAGAAAGAGGAGAGAGAGAGAAGAGAATAAAATAAAAAGAAAAGAAAGGAAGGGATAAGGACATGGACTAGTCAAAAAGAAAAAGTGAGAGAGAGAGAGAGCAAATTGAATTTGGCAAGGGTGGGGGTGTCGCACGGATTGGGGGGAGAGGAGAGAGAAAAGAGAGAGAGAGAAAAAGAAATTTTAAATAATCCATTATTCATGTTTTTCTTTTCTCTTTCCCTTTCTATTTTCTTTTGGCTCCGATTTTCCTTCCGATAATTTCTTTCTTGAAATTTGACTCGCAATAAATTGACGGACGATGAGACAAATTCCCAAAAATAAGAATTATGGACACGCTTAAAATTCGATTCCCGAAATCGAGTTCATTTCGTGGTTAAAATCGACCGAACACGATTTTAGTCCGATCCGACCTATCGAGTAGCTTTTAGGGATTTTACCGCGGTTATATCCCTTAACGGCTCACTCAATAGATGGGTTAACTCATGAGTGATCGCTGAGAAAAAGCGACCATCGGCGCGTCGACGAGATGCCCATTTCAAATATTCGGGACGGGTCGAAAATTCGGGATGTCACACTTCACTCTTTATGGATAACGGGCCGGGCCGGCCTCCTATGGATTCCTCCAACTCCATGAATGACGGGAGGAGTATGAGGAAGGCCGGCTTTCTATATGAAGATTCAAACAAAAAGGAAAAAGGTCAAACCATATCTTACCGAAGAATCTTTATGTGGTCTCACGCGTTAGTGTCACACCCCGAAACTACAATAAAAGGGTGATGACACGGTTGTCCTTTCTCACGAAGGACGCAATCTCAAATATAATCAATTAGCTGATATCAAAATGTATATCTCCAAATATATATACATAATAGATAAAGCAACCTATTGGTTATAACATTAGAGTTTCTATAGTCCATAAAAAAATATGTACATTCAAAACTCAGCCAACCCAACAAACTTACAACAACTATATAACCAACTCCTTAAGCCATACCCCAAAATAAATTCTCAAAAGTTATCCAGTAGCACTCTCATCCTACTTGCTGCTAACCTTGGGATTTGAAAACATGGAAGATGAGTGAAATGAGCAATCACAGCTCAATGAGTAGTACATTCCACAAAAGCATATCAAACTTCCACATGACACATTTAGAACTCAAGACATGACTCATTATTGCCAAACAAAAATATAATAACTTGCATGAATAAAATGCATTATACATTACCTCAACATGGCTATATCAAATAGCATAGTTTCTCATTCATCCATAATAACAAAACAGACATCACTAGTTTGGTTCAATAATCGGATTCATCCTATCTCATATCAATGATTCATTCCAAGCTCAATATCCAAACTCAAGGCCCTAGAGATAGCTCCTATAAAATTATATTATTGTGTAGCACTTAACTCTTTACTACACATGTAAGTAGTGCAAGGCCCTAAAGGTAGCACTTAGTCCTTGATTATAAGGCCCTAGAGGTGACTCATACTAAATTTTGTTGTCGTATAGCACTTAATTATTTACCCGTTCGTATCACACTTGATTTTCTCAACACAACATATATCATCTTTTAATAGTCATCACATAATCACATAAATTATATGTACCAAAACAACATGCATAACCCTTCGAGAAAGGTTTGTTGAATTATCCCACAATCACTCAAAAGTACCGAGCACTCTATCCATCTTTATATAACAAATGGGTCATCACTTCCTTACACGAGTATATGCCAATTACTCTTACCTTAGTATATGAGTTTCACAAAACCAAAGAAAAAATTAATACTACTCACCTGTGGATGTTCCAAAATCAAATAACACACATTATTTAAGCCGTCGATCTCGCGATCCTATCACATAAGTGAGAAACAACATTAAATTTGAGTAACATACTATCTCAACTACGAAACGGCTATATTATGCCTAAACATTAACAATAAGATTTATACGCGCTAATAAATCGCATGCTCAAACCAATTATTCAAGCCATTTGTAACATAGCACTTGAGTGTAAAACTTGGCTACGCTATAACTTTCGCTATTGAACTCCTTTCCAAACATACTTATAGTCAATAGAAAGTCCTTAAAAGATACTACAATAATCCCAACTTGATCGTCCCAAAATCAAGCCGAAAATTGACAAAATAAGGGCCCAAAGTTGCTAGACACGCACTGTTCATTACGTGCGGAAAACTTTGAAATTTTGTTTTGGGCAAACCATAAGCTCAATTCAAGATCCGTAAAATCCTATGGCTGCACGCCACCCTAAATTATTATTTCTGTAAAAATACACAATTCAACGACTCAAAAATCGGATTTCACCACTCAATTTTCCCAAGATTCTGAATTTGAGCCTTAAACTCGGAAAATACTTCAATTAGACGAACGGGGGGGCTTGAGCACTTACCAGGCGTTGCGTTACGGAATCGAGTCAACTTGGTGAGGCCCTAAAGGCATGCATAAGAGAAACCTTTTACCTTCTTTTTTTTTTGCCCTTCTCTTCTTCCTTCTTCTTCCTTTTTTATTTCTTTCCCTTTTCTCTCTCTTTTCTCTCTCTTCCCAAGTTGGTCGGGCTTAAAAAGACCAGCGTTCCCCCCTTTTACTTATTTCTCCCCCTTTTTTTTTTGGTTTTTGTGTTAAAAAAAAAACAAAAGTGGATCCCACCACTAAGTTGAAAAGTCAAATATTACATTTAGAGAAGCCAAAATTATTATCCTCAGCTACACCACTTACTCCCATTAGCCATTTCATCTTTGCTCCTACCGATGGCCATTATGACCACCAACACCATCTCCTTCCACCACCGTCCCGTCCCCAACCACCTGCTTCACCGGCTCCACAGCATACGTGCCACCATCAACCACATCACACGTCTCTAGCCCCCACTCACTCCACTGCAAACCCTACCCACCGGCACCATCCCCTCCTTGTGAGATTTTGATGAAACTACTACTAACTGATATAAAAACTGAAGTTGTCACGTGCCTCTAGCCCCCACTCACTCCACCACAAACCCCACCCACTGGCACCATCCCCTCTTTGTGAGATTTTGGTGAGACTACTACCAACTCTTTTAAAAACTTAAGCTGTTAGACGAAGACGTGGTTTAATATTTAATTTTTATACTTCCCTCACACTTAGTCTAATCTTTTTGACTAGTACTAAGAGTGGACACATTTAATTGGGGAAGCAAATCGGGCTTAGAAAGATTTGAACTCAATACCTCCTACTCTGATATCGTGTGAGATTTTGCATTCATTGTTCTAAAAGTTTAAATTATTAGACGAAGACTTATTTTAATATTTAATTATTCTAACACTCTTTCCTCCGCTCCTAATCTAGCTCCACGCAAGATATGTTCCTTCAATGACTTAGGAAGTATTGCTCTGGCCTTAGCATGCCACCGAAGGATCTAACAAACGCCGGAGGATGATTGGGATTCTTGTGGTGGTCTTATCTTGAATGGAGTCCCCTAGAGGAAAGGTGGTGACCGGAAGAAGCAGCAGGAGGGACTGGCCAAAAAACTAAAAAGGACATTTGAAAACTGAAAATTCAAATCGAATCATGTTTTCTTTTCGGGTTCTTCACAGTTCGGATCACAATGACCATGTGTCTTTCATATTCAATTCGATTCAGGGAGCAGTGAGAACCCGGCCGGACCATTGACATTTATAAGTTAGGATCATTCCTCAAGTTATGAATCACAACCGAGAAGTCTCATGAATGTTAGAAAGCCCAAAAGCTGCTGTAGAATTTTCCGAGGGCTAGAATTTCGAGGATTCTTACGTCAACTTCTCATATTGCACTGACTTTCCTTTCAACATCTGCGTATTTTGAGGCTTGAATAACCAAATATATATGCCTCGTGACCAACATGTATTGTGCCCTTTGGGTTTCAGAAGTCGCAAGATTCAACAGATGAATCCCCAAAAGAACTCTTCCCAAATCATCCTGCTCTAACTTTATCATGCATGATCGGCCGGTAAAAATGCTTTACTTCAACTCCACATATCATTGCACTTACGGATCGTAGTATACAATTCTATTAAGGGTTCCGGTTGACATGTAGATATATTTAGATTATTTATGATATTTTGCATATCTTCGCGATATTTTGAATATCTTCGTGATATGCTTGATATCTTCGTGATTAATTGTAATTAATTGTATAATATTTTGTTACCAGAGATAGTCAACCTGTAAAGCCTATAAATAGGTTCATGAACTCCTCATTGTTACACATCAAAATTTCTTCTGCATATTTTATTAACTTGGTATGAGCCTGAGAAGTTTTTTGTAACGCTAGCCGACCATCTTGGAATCACTACAACAGTTAACTGTAAGTCAATTTTTATTTCAACAAGCCAAAACTCACTATCAAAGGACGTCGCACGCGCCACCTACAGATTCTGCGTGAGAGATCCACGCTCCCATGTGCGTTATACGCGATCAGAAGACCGGCCATGTATTGTTGATGTCACTATTGCGGCATCCTAACATCATTCGCTGTGCTGTGTCAGCTACCAACGCGTCATCCTGACGCATTATTCTTAACTGAGCATAAGAGAAAACTCAGAAAACACATGAATCTGATTGAATCTTCATCTTTGTTAGTTGGTTGTTAACACGTGGGCTAATATATCGTGTCCAATGATTGAAACCCGATAAGAGCATTTTTCATTTGTCCAGTACAGCTATTGAAGTGAGGGAGAAAAATAGGTTGATCATTAAAATGGGCTTCGACAAATTGCAGAACTGCACAAATAGCTGTATAAACTAATACTTCTTTTTTGCCCCTTCCTGGAAAAATGAGAAAGTTCTCAATTTAAAAGAAAAAAATTAAGAAAGCTTACTGTTGGCAACAAATTTGTTCTAGCCTTCCTAAACAGTGGACATCAAGTGATCTGACTACATAGTAGACTTAATGGTGTCCGATCCAAAAGAGAGCGAGGACATTGTGGTGACAAAAGAAAGAAATAGACAGATGCAAAAATGTCACCTGGGTGCGATTGAATAATCGCCACCAAGTGGATTAATCATGCATTCTTTGATTGGAACAGCTAGCAGCATCTTGGCTTTAAATGGAGATTTACTGTCCTTCTATGTCACAAGAAGAGAAAGAAGGCTCACTTGGCAACTTGAACATGTAGATCTGTCATGTTGAAGTAGAACCGCAGTAAAACGAGGGAATATTTGGGACTGGTTTAGCCATCGCCCGTTGAATTTTTTCCCTCTCATGATAAGGCTCATTGATAAGTCTAAATTACTGTTCCTAGATATAGGAATTTGGGCAATCTTCCTATTTTTATTTGCTATGAGGGAAAGTGGCTTCGCGATTTTGCTGTATCTGTACCCACCAAAATGGCACTGCCCATCAAAGCAAAAGCTAAAAACTGCAGTTTACTCGTTCTTTAGGTATAACACAAGGCAGCATATTTTTCTTTCTTTCAGAAAGCAAGATGTCAAGCAATGTTGGTCAGGCTATACATTGCAGAGGTATCGTGCTTTTCTTTTTTAACGCAAAGCTTTTTTTTTCCCCTTTAATGGAAATAAAAACTAATCTGCTAGAGTTTTGTAATATTTTGATGGCTTAATTCAAGTGGGTTCTCTTTGGGCTTTTAGCTGCTGTTGCATGGGAAGCAGGGAAGCCTTTGGTGATTGAACAAGTGGAGGTAGCACCTCCACAGGCCATGGAGGTTCGCTTGAAGATCCTTTATACCTCCCTGTGCCACACCGATGTCTACTTTTGGGAAGCCAAGGTAAACAACAACAAGACGCCTGCTTAGAACGATCACAACTTGAAAAGGAACAAGGAACCTAGAAACGGTTTACACCCTTAGAATCTATGTCGGCTAATGAATCTCCTTCTGGCAGGGACAACACCCTCTATTTCCTAGAATCTATGGTCATGAAGCTGGAGGGTGAGTGAATCTGTTGGAAATTACTGATCCATTTTCAACAAAATCTAGAAACCACTAGCTTAATGGAGAAAGAAAAAAGTTGGCGGCAACAACTTGCTCTAAGTCGGCAACAACAGTGCATGCAAGAAAACCAAGTCTTGAAAACTCTCAAATATTGAAGAAGTTTCTGGTACGTGGGCAGCAAGACCACGTGGCCAGTAAAAAGGCAAAAGAAAAGTCAACAAAAGCTGCTGAGACTAGAAAAATGAAGAAAAATGGAGAAGCCACCAGAAGATCCAAAGAAGCCGCACGAGCAGGAGATAAAGAAGCAAGTTTGTAATTTTATATTAATTTTTTGTACAATGTCGGTTGTGTAAGGCAGTAAACTCACGCCTATAAATAGGAGTTGAGGTGTGTGAGGTTCACTGTGTGTGTGGGGAAGATCCTCCACCGTGAGAGGTCTTAGACCTCCACCAATCTCCATCAAATTATTTCCTTTAACTAATGAAACTATTTTCCTCCATAACCATGTTCTTTATTTTTTAATTATCATATCTCGTCTCTTGTCCATCCTCTATAAACTATATTATACACTTGCACACGTCACTAACCAAAAATTATCATCAATACCAAAACTATGCTTCCGCGCATATTTAAATTTTAACAGAATCTCAGTAAGACTGTCGAATTATTAAAAATTCATGGAACTGATAGCATTTGATGAATCTGTGAATTTGGGTGAGTTAGGATTGTGGAGAGCGTGGGTGAGGGAGTGACTGATCTGAAACCAGGGGATCATGTCCTCCCAATTTTCACTGGGGAATGCAAGGAATGTACCCACTGCAAATCAGAAGAGAGCAACATGTGTGACCTCCTCCGGATCAACACTGACAGAGGAGTCATGCTCAGTGATGGGAAGTCGAGATTCTCCATCAGAGGACAGCCCATATACCACTTTCTAGGGACTTCGACATTCAGCGAGTACACCGTGGTTCATGTCGGCTGTGTTGCCAAGATCAATCCACTCGCTCCTCTGGACAAAGTTTGTGTCATCAGTTGCGGGATCTCAACTGGTATGTTGATGCTCAATGCATCCCAGAGAAATAACAATTAACCATCTCTATTAAAAAATTAATAACGACAAAGGTTGTGGCTTTTAGGCCTGGGAGCAATGGTGAACGTAGCGAAACCACCCAAGGGTTCAACGGTGGCTGTTTTCGGATTGGGAGCTGTTGGGTTAGCTGTAAGTCCTGCGGTAATGTAGACTTTGATCTTTGAGAATTTGACAAGCAAAAACTTACGCATCTCTTGATGATGGATAGGCTGCTGAAGGTGCAAGGATTGCAGGGGCTTCGAGAATTATCGGAGTTGATTTGAATCCAAATAGATTGCAAGGAGGTTATTACTCAATCCCATGATGCTTGACCTCTCACTGCTCGAGACTATACTGATCATTTTTATAGATCTTTCCCAATATTATACTGAAGTCCTTACTCGACACAAACTATAATCCAAATCAAAAAGTCTTGCAAGGATAGCGACATTGCAGTGGTAAAATTTGTCAAAGATAATATTGAGAAAAATGAAGAAGCCATAAAACTAGAAACTTGACTCGCGGCTTTCAAGCAAAGACAATAGATCTAGCCAATTGTCACGACTTTCAATCAGTGATCAAAGTCCTTGCTGAATTCATTTTCTTATTTGCTAAAAATGGGGCCTATGTTGCTCTCTAATAATTACTCTTACTCATTGTCTCTCAACAGCAAAGAAGTTTGGTGTGACTGAATTCGTGAACCCGAAAGACCACAACAAACCTGTTCAGGAGGTTTGTACTGAACTGTCTAAGGAAATAGAATCCATTCCTCCGGTCTATATCATTCTTAAGTTTCCCTCAAATATTGATTGCTTACCAGGTGATTGTTGAGATGACAAATGGAGGAGTTGATAGGAGTGTCGAGTGCACTGGAAATGTCAACGCCATGATTTCCGCGTTCGAATGTGTACACGATGTATGCACTTTTCTTTTGGTCATGCAAGCAATTTGTGAGTGAGAAACTTACAGGCTGTCCTAATTATATATTACGGATTCTAATGAATTGAGAAACTCCTAACAGGGTTGGGGAGTTGCTGTTCTTGTGGGAGTGCCCCATAAAGATGCTGTCTTCAAGACTCATCCTATAAATCTACTGAATGAGAGGTCTCTGAAGGGCACGTTCTTCGGAAACTACAAGCCACGTTCAGACATTCCCTCCGTCGTAGAGAAATACATCAACAAAGTAAAATACACTCTGAACTATAGCAATCGAAAGTATCAATTTATCTCTCTGTTCTTTACTTATGTCCTGTATGAAATTGATTTCCTAGTCTTAAATGTTCCAGGAGCTTGAAGTGGAGAAGTTCATCACTCATGAGGTACCATTCTCGGAGATCAACAAGGCATTCGACTACATGCTTGAAGGCGAAAGCCTTCGATGCATCATTCGCATGGAGGAGTAAAGAAGCGGATAAAAAACCCGATAGCACTGAAAAGAAATAGAAGTAATGTGTGAGAGAATTCGCCGAACGAGCGTGCTTAAGGGTCCAATTTAAGGTTCTTTTGGAATGTTCTTCTGCTATCATCCATGTACTTTCGAGAATAATTGCATCTGGTTTGTGATCCTTTAGCCTTTAAAACTTGACTCGACTTATAATCCGTAAAACTCCTTGAATGTGCAAAATTATCAACTTGGACTTAATTCGATGTTCATCAACGGTTAATTGAAGTGACGATTGGATTCGAAACATTCTCGGAATCAAAAACTGTAGGGTGATTCATCTTGCAATTATAAATGAAGAGTTGAAGCCTTCGTCGAGTTGATATAAACCTTCTACAATAGTCGTCACACTTTACCTCTTAGAGAGTTCTCTCATGATCAAGTATTGAATATAGAATTTCCATGAGTTAATGCATGAGCTGAATTTCCAAATTAAGGAACCTTTTCCATGGCATCACTACGCTCAATGAGATTGTTAGGATAGAGTTTTCATATTCTACAATCGATTTGAAATTCAAAATATTATAAATGATATGCTAGATTAAACTAGAGAGCAGATGGTAATTTAAAGTGACATGAGACGCAATTGTGAATAAAATGCTCGATCTTCAGATTCCTTATTGACTTACTGGCATATGCTAATTATCAACTCTTTAATCTATAACATCTGCCCTGTAACTTTTACTTGAAAAGCGAGTCAAGTGCCCATTCCATTATAAACATGAGGCTTATCAAAAAGACAAATCGATCCAAAGAGTGATGTAGTGTTATCTTTGCCAAAGATATCCCACAAGTCTTAACCCAGCCAATAAAACTGCATACGAGAACCCCAATTAGTTGAACTTCTCGACGTTGTTCACCGAACTCAAAATATCCACCATTTGACTTGGATATAATGCTCGGCATTACACCAAGTATGCTGTGTCCTAGACCAATTGATCACAGTGCCTAACTATATACTGGCAAAATTTCAGCATACTCTGGTCCCTAACCACCGTGCAATCCTGACCATTTTATTCGCGTACCACGACCTTGATCACTGGGTTTAGGGTTCTTGACCACCTGCTTTGATACGATTCTTGGCCCTTGAGCTCTAATACCACTTATTAAATTTTAGACATGCAGCTTTGATACCACTTGTTGAGTTTGTGGAAATGCGATACAATTATAACACCCAAAAATCTCACTTTAACAATTACAATATTGTCTCACACCACAAACTAGCTCCTACCATACTCAGAGCAAACTAATTCCTACTAACTTTTCATACTACTCTCCCTCGTGGATGGACTACTTTCTTTTTCTCTATTTGTGAAGCTCTCCCAATTTAAGGCTCTCTCTGGCCTTCCTCTTTCGGTCTCTCTACGTTTCTCTCATCTCTCTATGTTACTACAAACGCGAAGGGGAGCACCTATTGAGGACGTTAACAAGTCGCCTAGTCGCTATGGGCAAATTTCCTCCCAAGGAATTCTAGAGGTGGCGCACAAGTTGACGAGTTGCTTGACAACCTGTGGCCAGATTTTCCTTCGGAAATATCTAGAGGTGACAGCTTGAAGAAAAATCTAGAGAAGGAGAGAGAGATGAGGCAGTGCTTCTTCGACGATTTACAGATCATCCAAATCTATTGAGGGTTGCCGCAGTGGATAAGAGAACACTCAGAGAAGACATAAATCCGACAGTGATAGCTGCTTTTAGCACAAGCGAATATATTGTGTCCGATGACTGAAACAGGATAAGAGCATTTTCATTTATCCGGTACAGCTATTGCGGTTAATGTGAAAAATAGGTTGATCAGCAAAATAGCTTAATAAAACTGGCACTGCATTTTCTCCCTTTCTGGAAAAATTAGAAGTTCTAAATTTAAAAAAAAAAAAAAAAAGATTAAGGATGCTTACTGTTAGCTAAAGAGTGGGCCCCAAGTGATCCGATTGCATGGTAGATTTAATGGGGTCTGATCCGAGAGAGAGCGAGGATATTGTCGGGACAAAAGAAAGAAATAGACGGATGCAAAAATATCATCATGATCGTCACCGAGTGGATTATCGTGCGCGCTTTGTTTGGTCTCGGCCAACAGCATCTTGACTTTATCTGAAGTTTCATTGTCCATCTTTATCGCAAAAGGAGAGAGAAGACCCACTTGGCAATTTCAACATTTTGATCTGTCATGTTGACGTAAATCTACAGTAAAACCAGGGAATTTGATATGTCGAACTGGTTTCAACATCGCCCGTTGTATTTTTCTTTCTCGTGATAAGGCTCATTGAACAGGTCTAAATTACTGTTCCTAGTAAAAGGAACTTGCGCAATCTTTTTTTTTTTTTTTTTGCTAAGAAGGAAGGTTGCCTCTCCTTTAGTTTCGTGTATATATATCCACCAAAATGGCACTGCCCATCAAAGCAAAAGCTAAAGGCTTCAGTTTGATTGTTCTTTAGGTATCAGATAAAACACAAGCCTTTCTTCTTTGAGAGAACAAGATGTCAGGCACTGTTGGTCAGGTGATACATTGCAGAGGTACGCACTTTTCTTCTTTAACGAGAAGCTTTTTCTTCATTTAAATGGAAACAAAAACTAATCTGCTGGAGTTTTGTCATATTTTGATGGCCTAATTCAAGTGGGTTCTCTTTGGGTTTCTAGCTGCTGTTGCATGGGAAGCAGGTAAGCCTTTGGTGATTGAACAAGTGGAGGTAGCACCTCCACAGGCCATGGAGGTTCGCTTGAAGATCCTTTATACCTCCCTGTGCCACACCGATGTCTACTTTTGGGAAGCCAAGGTAAACAACAACAAGACGCCTGCTTAGAACGATCACAACTTGAAAAGGAACAAGGAACCTAGAAACGGTTTACACCCTTAGAATCTATGTCGGCTAATGAATCTCCTTCTGGCAGGGACAAAACCCTCTATTTCCTAGAATCTATGGTCATGAAGCTGGAGGGTGAGTGAATCTCAGTCAGACTGTCTAATTATTAAAAATTCATAGAACTGATAACATTTGATGAATCTTTGAATTTGGGTGAGTTAGGATTGTGGAGAGCGTGGGTGAGGGAGTGACTGATCTGAAACCAGGGGATCATGTCCTCCCAATTTTCACTGGGGAATGCAAGGAATGTGCCCACTGCAAATCAGAAGAGAGCAACATGTGTGACCTCCTCCGGATCAACACTGACAGAGGAGTCATGCTCAGCGATGGGAAGTCGAGATTCTCCATCAAAGGACAGCCCATATACCACTTTCTAGGGACTTCGACATTCAGCGAGTACACCGTGGTTCATGTCGGCTGTGTTGCCAAGATCAACCCGCTCGCTCCTCTGGACAAAGTTTGTGTCATCAGTTGCGGGATCTCGACCGGTATGTTGATGCTCAGTGCATCCCAGAGAAATAATCTATATCGACATTTTTCAATCTCAATTAAAAAATTAATAACGACAAAGGTTGTGGCTTTTAGGCCTGGGAGCAATGGTAAACGTAGCGAAACCACCCAAGGGTTCGACGGTGGCTGTTTTCGGATTGGGAGCTGTTGGGTTATCTGTAAGTCCTCCTGCGCTAATGTAGACTTTGATCTTCGAGAATTTGACAAGCAAAAACTTACGCATCTCTTGATGATGAATAGGCTGCTGAAGGTGCAAGGATGGCAGGGGCTTCAAGAATTATCGGTGTTGATTTGAATCCAAATAGATTTCAAGAAGGTTATTACTCAATCCCACAATACACGGCCTCTTACTGCTCGAGACTATACTGATCATTTTTACAGATCTTTCCCAACATTATACTGAAGTCCTTATTCGACACAAACTATAATCCAAATCAAAGAGTCTTCCTAGGATAGCGACAGTGCGGTCATAAAATTTATCAAAGATAATATTCAGGAAAATGAGGAAGCCATGAATCTAGAAACTTCACACACGGCTTTTGAGCAAAGATAATATAGATTTATCTAATTGTTGCGGCTTTCAATCAGTGATCAAAGTTCTTGCTGAATTCATTTTCTTATTTGCTAAAAATGGGGCCTGTGTTGCTCTCTCACAATGACTCCTACTCAATTGTCTCTCAACAGCAAAGAAGTTCGGTGTGACTGAATTTGTGAATCCGAAAGACCACAGCAAACCTGTTCAGGAGGTTTGTACTGAACTGTTCTAAGGAAATAGAAGCCATTCCTTTGGTCTATCTCATTCTTAAGATTCCCTCAAAATTTGATTGCTAACCAGGTGATTGCTGAGATGACAAATGGAGGAGTTGATAGGAGTGTCGAGTGCACTGGAAATGTCGACGCCATGATCTCCGCATTCGAATGTGTACATGACGTATGCATTTTTCTTTTGGCTGTGCATTCAATTTGTGCGCGAGAAATTTACAGACTCTGACCTAATTATGTATTACGGATTCTGATGAAGTGAGAAACTCTTAACAGGGTTGGGGAGTTGCTGTTCTTGTGGGAGTCCCCCATAAAGATGCTGTCTTCAAGACTCATCCTATTAATCTGCTGAACGAGAGGACTCTGAAGGGCACCTTCTTCGGAAACTATAAGCCACGTTCAGACATTCCCTCCGTCGTGGAGAAATACATGAACAAAGTAAAATACAGTTGAACTATAGCAACCGAAAGTATCGATTTCTCTCTCTTATTTGCTTATGTCCAGCATGAAATTGATTTCCTGGTCTTAAATGTTCTAGGAGCTTGAAGTGGAGAAGTTCATCACTCATCAGGTCCCATTCTCGGAGATCAACAAGGCCTTTGACTACATGCTCAAAGGCGAAGGCCTTCGATGCATCATTAGCATGGAGGAGTAAAGAAGCGGATGAAGAACCCCATAGCACTGAAGAGAAATAGAAACGACTTGTGCGAGGATTCGTTGAAATTGCGTGCTTGAGGGTCCAATTCACGGTTCGATTCGACTGTATTTCTGCTATCTTCCATGTATTTCCTGGAATAATTGCATCTAGTTTGTAATCCTTCAGCCTTTGAAAATAATGCGTAATTATATACTTGGACTTAATTCGATGTTTTCAACACTTTACTGAAGTGATGATTGGATTCAAAACATTCTCAGAATCCAAAAAATTAGGGTGATTCATTTTATAGCTTTAAATGAAGAGTTGAACCCTTTTGGTATAAACCTCCTTGAATAAATGCGCACACTTTCCCTCTCAGAGAGTTCTCTTAGGATTAAGTATTGAATGTGGAATTTGTATGGGTTAATACGTGAAAATATACAAATTAAGGAATCTTTTCCATGGGGAATCTTTTCCATGGCATCACCACGATCAATGAGATTCTCAGGATAGAGTTTCCATGTTCTACATTCAACTTGAAATTCAAAATATGATAATAGATATGCTGGATTAAAATAGAGAAAAGACGGCAATTTATTGTGAAATTCGAAATATGATAATAAATTTGCCAGATTAAGTTCTAAAGCATACGGCAATTTATTGTGATTTGTGACGCAATAGCAACTAAAATGCTTAATCTCAAATTCTTGATTGACTTAGGGCCTATTTGGCAAACATTATTTATGTTTCCCGAAATAATTAATTATGTTCTTTTGTTCCAGAGAATGAAAAAAGAATAGAAACGTGTTTGATAAAAATTTTCTTTTCGCGAATAGATTTTGAACAAAAACAAGAAATAGAAAAAAAATAATTTCTTATTTAAGAATAATTTTTCTTCACTCTTCTTTTCTCTTCTTCTCTTTCCTTTCCTTCTTCTTCCTTTTGGCCGATCGTCGGCCTTGGCTATGGCTGGCAACCTCGTTAGAGTGTCGCCGGCCCCCGACGACGCCGAGCCATGGCGAGGCTTGTCGCCCAAGCCTCACCGTGGCTTGTCGGCCCAAGCCTCACCGTGGCTGGGTAAGCTCTGGCGAGGTCGAGCTCCCCTAGCCACCGATGAGGCTCGGCCTTGCCAGGCCACCGCCAAGTCGGCATCACCCGACAGTGGCCCGACAAGGTCGAGCCTCGCCAGTGGCTAGGCATGCTCATCATACCTCGCCCAATCAGTCTTCGACTGCTACCGCAGCCACAAAGGAGGAAGAATGAGAGAAAAGAAAAAAGAAAAAAAGAAAAAATATTAAAAAATATTAAAATAATTAAAATAAACAACAAAATTATACTATTCTACTAAACGTATTTTTAACTCGAAAATATAAATTTTGTGCAGTTACCAAACGCACTCTTATACTCAAAAATTATTCCCGAGAATAGGAATAGAAAAAATCATTTTTGATAAAAAATTGTTCTTACCGCTAATAATAAACTCTCTAAACTATAATGCCGTTATTACATCTGCCCTGTAACTTTCACGTGAATTTGATGTAAATGAATGAAGTCCTCCATTTTTCTCTACTCGAAAACCGAGTCAGGTGCCCATTCCATAATAAACATGAGGCTTATGAAAAACTACAGATCCATCTGAAGATGAAGTTTCACATCTAAACAGCTGCGTCGTGGAAGAAATGTCAACATCCAACCTTGCAACATTAAAGTACCTTGGAACAAGGACATATCATTTTCTAATTGGGTCCTTAAACTTTTACAGGATGCACGCATCGCCTCCCATGACCCCGACTTATCTATAACTCTACAAAGCATAAGCAACAATTTCCTGCAAAATTTCTGTGACATTAAGCAAGAATTATGTACATTGCGAGCCCCAAAGATCTAGACTCTTACTGGAATCACAGTTATGCTAACTTTGCCAGAATTCCCAAATCCAATATCTTGACATCAAGATTGTCCAGTTTCACAATACCATCCTCGCCATCCACACCCATCAATTTGCCATTGCGACCACGTAATTGGCCACCGACAATCTTGATCTTATCCGACTTCCTTGGTACCACCATCTCCATTTCGTTAGGAAGAAGTGTCACCGTCTCCCCGTTGCCACTAGGCCCGAGGGCTACCCGACAGGAGCCATCCTGGTTCAAGAAGAAGAAATCAGTCTAACCGTCAGTCAATGCTCCAAATAACGAAATAGCTTTGACACCATACCCACTTGTCATAGGCTTTCAGGAAGCTGAAATCGACTATCATTGTTTTAAAAAGAGAAGCTTCGCTAACAAAATGAACCAAATAATTCCAATAACAGAGTTGCAATTGTTTTGATTACGGAGGCTTTTCGATGTATTACTTCAGATGAAAAATTCAAGATACAATCACAAATCCGCATTGCACCAGCTTGCTACAAACATTTGATCATGTATATATCCTTACGCACAGTTTCAATTACAGTTAACAACACGAAACTGGAGAACCGTTTTAAAGTTTCAGGACTCGGAATCAGATAGAAATGTTGCACCATACAAGCACCCCAACGTTAAAGGACAACCATGCAAACATCCCAAAGATCAAAGAGGAAACAGTTTCAAGATAAGGGAACTAGCGAGTAATCTAAAGAAAGCCCATCGAATCATATTTTTGGATTCCGGCTTACTGGTCAAAGCAAAGGAGAGACATGGAAATATGCAAGATTTTTCTTCTCTTTTCTGCTCATACTACAACAGTGTTTCTTTTAATGAATCTCATTGTTCACACACACAAGTGCATATATTGAGAGGGAACAAAGCAACAAACTTACAGGAAGAACCTCTCTGATAACTCCAACACTCTCTTCTCCTGGTCTGGACAAATTAACCAGAATTTCAGGCATAAACCATGGTCCTTCATTTTCCCCACCTGTGACAATAATAACTGAATAATGAGAACTCTAGAAGCATCAACAAAAGGAGGATGTTGGACGTGATCATGACCATGAAAAATATTTAAGCATAAAAAATCCAACTTCCATATATCTTAAGATCAGCTTCATGAATAAAAAGCATTCAAATCTGCCCCAAGGGTCCCTAAAACTAGATAGCTAAATTTTTAGATCCCTACGACTCTGTTCGACCACAAAACCGGAGAACCACATATCGATGAACTGCGCTTGCTCATCCAGCTTTCCAGAAGGAATGAATTGATGACCATTGGAGTAATTAAATGAGGGGTATGACAAACAAAACAATAATAAAAATTTCACCCTCTTCCGTACAGCAATACGCCACTGATACTTAAATACACGAGTCTAAGAGTAAAGTCTCCCATTTTTCCACTTTCAATGCCCCAAAAAAAAAAGGATTAAATACGAAAAAGGCCACCGGGCACCAAATCTTTGATGGACAGTTCTGAGTAGACCGTAAGTACTTTCAAGCTCTCATACATGTCATAATCATATGTTACCAGAGAGAGTTCCTACCTAAAACAGGAGACATGACATCTAGTCCACCGGTTCCAGGCGTCATTGGTTGCCCTCCTGGAGTGCCGGGCAGATAAGATGCTGAACTTGGCGTCATAGGTTGACCAGGAGTGGATGGCAAGTAAGGGCTAGGAGCATTTGCTGCAAAAAGGACAAATATTAGATGACAAAAATTAAGATTAGAATCTTGGGAAACAACACAAGCAAACGGAAACAACACTGGATATAGTTAACTACCGTAGGCAGAATTGCTATCCCTTGGCGTACCAGCTTCACTATAACTGCCACCAGGTGTAGTTGCCCAACCTGAACCAGGTGTGGGTGCATCATATGTACGTGAAGGAGGACTTCCTGGCTGAAATAATTGATCCAAAAAGGAAGTGTAAGGGAATATCCATATGCAGTAAAAGATCCATTTGAGCCAAAATTAAGGATGCCACCTCACCTGATACCGTGGACTACTTCCCCAAGAAGCAGGATTCGCATCTTCATAATCATCCCTTAATTGAGAGTGAAAAATATTAGGGACACTGCTTTAGCAAACATATATACCAGAAAATGGTAAATTGAATAGCAATCAGTCGAATCCCAGGGATGAAATACGCTCACTGGGAACAAAAGGCAGAAAACAGGAATTGGGGCAAAACGTATGGATACGTGACTCATGAGATCCAAACAGTTTGCATGTTCAAAGTGTCGACATTACGACTTGCAATGGTTATCAGATTTCTATTTAACTGGAATATTCCCCAGACTGAATTCTAACTTGAAAATCAGTGGCTACTGTTAAAATTTATAAATCCTTTCAAAATCAAACTAAATTGTCATCCCTTACCACTAAACAGCATCTAGAACCATGATAATGCTGTACATCCTCAGTAATATGATACACTTTAATGCATAAAAGATGATGTCAACAGCATCTGAACCATGAATTAAGTGGTCTAATGTCCAGTATATCATCAGATCACTTCATAGTTAAAATCACAAGGTAAAGAGGCATGCACATCGGAACATCCACCCTTCTAAATTAGAAGAAAAAGACTCCATTGCTGGAGCAGTATTAGCTGAAAGCTGAGAAATACAGATTCCAGTGATAAACACTGGATAGGCCATTTTGGTCCTCAATAACTTTAAAAATCTAGCTGTCCAGGAAGCAAGTTTCAGAGGCAAACCTTGGTGGACTCATCGGAAGCCATGCTCTGTCACGCATAGGTGTTCTCATTCCATCATGAATAGGTGTCGCTGAAAGTAAATTGACATCAAATTATTCACATATAAAGTCAAGGAGGCAGCAAGAAAATTGTCATCAATTGCTTAAAAAAAACAAAGATACAGAGCACAGAACGAGTCCTGAGCTGTCCAATGGGCATTCAACAGACCTTTTTTTTGGATCAGTAATGGACTTAGGAAAATTAGTCACAAAAATAAGAAGGCTATGATTCCATTACAGGAAAAAGTTCATTTAAAAAAAAAAAAATATAGCTATCAAGAGGGGAAAATCAAACCTCCAGGATCTCTCATCGGAGTCATAAATGGATGCAAAGGAGTTCTAGAAGGATGCATGGGAGTCTCACTACCCATACCATATCTTGAATCTCTGCAACACATTGTCCAAGATTATCAACTCAGGTATTCACAAGGGGGAGGGAAGAGGGAATTACATTGATCAAGTCATTGAATGACAAACACAATCCTTACCGGTAGGGAGTTGAAACAACAACATTATCAGAAATCAAACTGCGGTCCACTGCACATAAAATAGGCAATCTATTACATTAAGAAAATACACCATAGAAATTCTCAGAAAGGTTTGTTCCACCAATTGTCCAAAACTTGCCTGTAACAACCTTCATTTGTGACTCCAGCTCGACTCTGACAGACTGACCTTTCACTTCCACAACACGCCCACGATATCCCTTATAAGGACCTTGGCGAATCTTGACCGTAGTACCTGCCAAAGCATCATGGCCCCTCCCACCGCCATGCCTTCCTCCAACTAGAGAAGATGTCAAAAAAGCAATGCTTAGCCCATGCATGGTATCAAAGGAAAATAAAATGTTTACTGCTCAGCAACATACAGCTAATTGGAGGTCTCCCTCCAGAGAATCTCCTTGGCGATGGGGGTATCTGGGATGGTCTCAAATTGGAAAACCTTGACAATGAATCACCCTAGAAAGTTTCTCACAAACGAACAAAGCCTCAATCAGAACGAGTTGGGCGTTTGCCATCTGACTAAAATCAAGAAACAACCAGGACTTACATGTCTATCACCATTTGCTCGTGATCCTCCCACAACAGTGCATGAAACAGATTTACAACAGATAAAACCCGCATGCTCAAGATGGTGCCGATCATAAATAAACACAACTCCTCTAAATATGTGCTCGACAGGTCCTTGTTTTCCCTATTGAACCAAAAGCAGAGAAAGTTAATAACAAATTTCAAGATTTCATGCTTATGAAAAAGAAATATCCAGTAAACTGAATCTCACTTTGGATGGACCCTCCACAATCCTAACAACATCCTTCACGGATATAGTGTTCTTGTTGCGATCCGGGACACTAAATTTCTTATCGATCTTGGACTTTATCTCTCTTAATCTAACAGTGATGACTTCAGGTCTATCTGGAACTCCCTTAAGAACCTGAAAGAAAGTGAAACATCAGTCAGTATGGAAAGAGAAAATCATCTAATTTAATCACTTTTTACATCAAACAACACCCACAAAGGCTCAAATTTCTGAAGGGCATGTCCAAGAGACTTGCCTCAGTGCATGTCACCTACCTGAAAAGCTTCACTTTCAACACGAATTATGACACCGAAGTTGGTATTGCTGTGGCAGAAGGCAAAAAGAGCAGTTAGACCAACAGATGGTAGCAGTAAACTACAAACTAGAATGTCTTTAACCAAACGCAGAACTCACTCCAGCAGCACAAGGTCGTGAAGCTCATAGTCTCCAATTCTGGTTACTCCAGATGTTACCTCTGAACTCTCGACGACATCATCTGCAAAAACGGTAATCTGAAGACAGCAGAAGTTATTTCTTCACTCAAAGTAGTAGAGTTAAAGAGGTGTTATAAGAACCCAGAAATCACAGAAGAAGTTAGGCTCACATGTTCCTTCGTTGTATCCGACAAAATGATCAGCGCATGCTGCTCCACCTTTACAACCATACCAGTAGCACCTTCTTGGGTACCAGAAACGACCTTAACATGATTCCCAGGTTCAAAGTACTTGCAAAGTTCTTTCTCGTTAACAGCCAGTGTTTTCTGCATGAATCAGCAAACATATATGTGAAGAGATATCTTCAGGATAGCATATAATGCTAAAAGCAATTGATTTGAAAACAATAGGCCTTGAGTTATTTCTTACAGGAAGGCCTTTCATTTCTGGTCGAATATGTACATTCTCTTGCTCGACTTTCTCAACCCAACCCTTCAAATTTTTAAGATCACCCTTCACAACAATTACAGCATCGCCCTTCATGAAATGACCCTTTTTCCTGTTCGCAAATAGGGTTGACAGACTACCTATATCGCCGTCCCCACTCTCACCGGGCTTCCTGAACTTCTCAAGTTCATCAAATGTGGGCTTTATATTATTAGAGCTTATTGATTTCATGGAAACAGTTTTGAACAAGAAACCATCTTTAAACATCATGCCGGCAACATTCTCGAAATAATCACCAGTCATTGGATCTCGCCTACGTTCCACACGGATATTCAGTTCCCTGGAAAAAAGCACACTCCGAGAGTCTGTAAGCCAAATACCCCCAAGTTATCCTTAAAAAGGAGAAGCAGAAAAAAGAATACCTGGCCTCTTCAACATTCATAAATCGTGGAGGGGGAACAAATGCTTTCTTCTTCACTACCTCTCTACCTTCCTGGTGATGAAAGAAGCTATGTATTAAAATTCACATGGAAAGTAACAAATCAATTAGAATAGATATGAGAATAGCAAATGCCTTCATAGAAGACAATCCATTTCATTTCTATACTTTGTACAGAGGCAAAATACTCTGTTTATATTTTTGAAATTGATATGGATAATTACATCCACACACATATAATAGTGCTTGGAGTGTGTAATAGAAGAAATGAATGCTCCGTTACCAGCTTATTTGCAACAGCTTGCAAATCAATCCTTGGTATTAATTTCACTGTAACTCGTTGGCGGACATTATCCACATCTACAACCTGCAGACTCCAAAGGCGCATGTAATGTAAGCCAAAAAACGCAGTTGTAACAATTTGTTTGCCCTCAAAAGGAGGGGAGGGCTGGGGAAGACAGGGGGAGGTGCAGGAGGAGGGGCGGTTATAGAGGAAAATAAGTAAATTGACATTAGTAAAGAAACTCTGACATACTTTGGCAAGGTCTCCTTTGTACTTCCCTATCTTCATTCGGACCCATGTGTCTCTAGAAAGATCAATTGCCTTACTTTCAACTGAAAGGACATCCGTCATTTCTCTAATTGGGACAAGCATTACTTTTTGTGAGTATATATTTCGAAGACCTTTGCATGCCTGGAAAAACGAAGGTGCCCAGGTTATTTACAACATATGACACTGGCCTACACCTCTGAAATTCAACTGGTCATGCAGAATCAACATACTCAGGAAAACTTACCTCCCTGACATGGGCCTCTTTGTCCGCTTCAATGTATATGTAATTTTTCAGATGGTCAAGTGCAACGGCTGACCTAATTTGCAATTCAGGTCCTCTATCAATGGCTTTCTGCATTAGGCACACGGCTGCCTCTCGCTCACGACCAATCTATGAAGTGCCACACAAGAATCATGTCATTCCAAGCTCACCAAAGAATCAAGGATACCAACTACTTATAAGGAATTGGAGGAAAAAAAAAGCTTAGTTACAATTTACAAACAACAGAGGACGTACCGCACATTTCACCATCCATAGCTTTGGATCCCTGACAGAAGGCAAAAGAGCCTGCTGGTCTACATCCGTTGTCTCCTCATCATATTCAGTATGAGCAGACCTAGCATATCTTGCCTGAATCCTTCTTTCAAGATCATCAACATCCTCCTGATCATCCTCGCGGGGAAGCAAAGGTCGCCGATGGATCTGTCTATTATCATCATCATCAGGTAGGTCGGCCCCATTATCGATAAAATCTGCATGGCCAGGTTCATGCCAATTCCGTCATTAATGCAAACAAAAGGTCCACCAAATAGTGACGGTGTATGAGAATTTGGTTTTGCACAGGAAAAAATAAAGCCCCTTCAAGATCAACAGCAGCTTGGCGGTGATAGCTTTATAAGTTCCCCAAATCTTTTGTGCAGCAATCAATTTTCAGTAGTAGAATAGCATAAAGGCTTCAACACTTTAACTATCTTTCTTTTATTTAAAAAACGAAATGGGAATGACAATAGATAGGCATAACACTATGTCTTCTCCAAAAAAATTACACAGATAGACAAATATTTTAAGTGTCCCCAACACTCTCAATTCTTTTGGAGTTTCCATACACAAGTGAATAATTCAGAAACCACTATAAAAGGTTTATTTAAAATAACCGTTACACATTTGATAAAAGATCACTACTTCAATGCTTCAACTGCAAACAGGGGCATAATATGACCACAGAAGGTACCCTCCATCATACAATAAAATCCAGCCCCCATACATTGCAGCAGGAAGTCGACAAACCAACCTCATATGACCTACACTCGGCACCATTATCTTCTATCAGCCAAATTTTGGAAAAGAAAATAAAGGAGTCAGTATAGCGCCCTTTTAGGCAAACATTGCCCACTGACCCAATATTTTTCCGGAAGTAATCTAGAACCAATAAAGCCGAACTGAGACTACATGAAGAATTTGTTCTGGAAATAAGTCTCCAATATCAAAATCATTTAAAAGAAAAGAAATCTCCTTGATCTATATGACAAGAATTTACTGACTGTCACTAATTGAAAAGTGCCTTCATTCACAATTCCCTGATACGATAGGAAAAAACCCACATTCCTATAAACAAGAAATATGGTCAAAACAGTACTCTCCTTTCATAAACAAATATAACAAAGATAAATGCTAACAATGTCTGCAACCTGTTATTAAGGTTTTTCATAGACATGCAAATGTCCAATTTGCTCTGCAGAAAACTAAAATCCATCCTTCATTAATACAAGTTTCATCAATATTCCTTCCTAAGTTATCTTGTTCCAGCTTCCATCACGCATTACAAGGCCATTACACCATGAATAATGCATTGCCTCACTGGGCAAGAGAGAAAAGATGCTTAAGCAGTTGTGCTGAGAAAGAGAATCAAGACAAAGTGCAAGTAAAGAAAAACAAAGTTTCTCCAACCCTAGTAGTATTTCCAGTCATGTACATACATTAAATTGCTGACCAGCTAATTTCATGTCCAATGTTCATAGAGTTTGAGAAGAAGCTCACTTTTAACCCAGAAGAAATGTGGGCGACAGGACGTGATAATCACATTATAAAAAACAGATTCTGATCAGTTCATAATCAGCCAAACTTCCAAATGATCACATTAATACATTCCGTTCTACTGCAAATTAGTCAGCCAGATGTCTCCCCATCAAATGGAACAGCCGTAGTGCCAAGACTAATCCTAATTACCCCAACTGATAGCTTCATTAGGTATAGGATGTAAGTAAAATTATGGATAAGCAATTGTTTAGCTCAGGTAAGCAAGGTTGAAACTTTCTAGAAGCGGCGAAATTTCAAGCTCAACACCACCTAGCACCTCACGCCCACGGATAATATCACCATTCACCAAGTTTAACAACCGAACAAAAAACCATCGGCACCCAATCTACTCAAACTCAATTTAAAAAAAAAAAAAACCTAATTTGCAGCAAGAAATTCCGTTACTTTCCTGCTGGTCTCCCTAACCCAAACTTCAAAATGGCAAGCTCGGCAGGCAAATTGAAACGAGCGACTCAAATTCCCCGTTGAACACATCGGAAACCTAATACCACCAAAGACACCGGCGGAGGAAGAAAAGAAACGCTTTTTCCACTTACCGTCCTCGCCGTCGTCCTCGTCCTCTTCCTCATCGCTATCCACCTGCGCCTCGAGATCGAAGAACTCCGACCCCGATCTCCTCTTCGGGCGCTGCCTCTTCCCGCCGCCGCCGCCGCCGCCGCCGAAATCCTCGTCGTCATCGTCGTCCTCCTCCTCGTCGTCGTCCTCGTCCGCGACGTCGTCTATGAAGTCCGATCTCCTCCGCTTCTTGCCGCCCCCGGTCTTGCCGAAGTCCTCCTCCTCTTCCTCCTCCTCCTCCTCCTCGTAGTCGTCCTCCAGGGCCTCCCGCTCCTCATAGTCGTCCTCCTCATCGGGCTCCATGTCGTCGTCCTCCTCGTCTCTGCGGCGCGCCATGGCCCGGGCGGAGGATCGGATTTTAGCGACGGAGCAAGTAAGGAATCGATCGATCGAGGGGGAAGGGGGAAAAATGGAGAGCGATTTCGATCGATATATAGGCTCTGAAGGAGATGAGGGTGACCCTCGGTTGGGGGATTTGCGGGATTCTTAAGAACCCTAGAATTGGTAATTTCGTTTTCAGTTGAAGGGTGAAAAAATCATGGAAATCGAGTCGGTGCTGGGCTTTTAGCGATTTGAAAGAGTTGTTATTGGGCCTATTTACTGAGGAGGCAGTTGGGCTTGGGCTTGGTCTTGGGCTTGGGCTTGGTCTTGGGCTTTATATATTTATAGTAGTAATACATCATGGAAGGGCATTTTCGGTTTTCCGCACGATTAATTTCCATCTATCATTTTCCATTTCCAAATGATAAAAGGTATCGCGCCTTTGTCATGTCAGCCGTTCACGGGTGTGTCTAGAATGAATCCTTCCTTTCTCTCACTCTTCTTCTTTTTTTTTTTTTGAAATTTTGTGGCTCACACGCTTCTACTTTTCTCTCAGAATATCTGAAAAATAACACGTGAATCTATATATGTATATGTATATTTATTAAATTGGACAATTTTTATAAAATTTGACGGAATTCTTTTTTGCTTCTAAAAGTCGTGCACGGACATGCTTTAAAGAGGGTTATATGTGATTAAATCTAGGAGTTGGGTTCTTTGAATAAATTTTAAAGGTCACGGTACTTCTGAAAATATTATGGTTTTTTAGGGTTTTTAGAATATTAAACCTCTGAATTATCAAACATTTCATTTTATGGACAAATTTATCATCTTATTTCTTGCCTATATTTTTCAAGACGTCTATAATTATGGTAATTAGATGGATTTTTGTTAAAGAGTCCCTTCTAATAAACACAAGAGTGGTCATTGCAAGTACATTGATAGGGCAAGCAGGTGCACAAACATTTTTCGTTTCTTTCTTTTCGACCTTTCATCAAATTAATAAGAGGGTCGCTAGGTCAAATTTTTGCACCTTTCATCTAGAACACCAGTGTTTACAATCAAAGGTAAGGTTAGTGAACACTGTGGCTATGCCATCTCAAACAATAACTAAATGATTATCTTCAAGTGTTTAATAAAAATAGAGTTTTCCCAAATGTACACCCCATTCTAATAAAATGAACATTTTTACAGATAAAATGTTGGAGTTAATTAAAGATTTCTCTAAGAAAAATTCTTATATTAGAGATATATAAAATTCTATTAATTCTTTGTATCTTTAAAAATTGCACATGTAATTAGATTGATATATTATCTTAAATAGTTATCTAATAAAGCATGTTGATATACGATCAATGGTACAGGGGAATCAATCTCATCAATGAGTTGCTTGCCACACTTATCCACACTAATTCATCCTATCCAAAATCGAGCTCATACAAATTTGATCCCCACAAACTGGAACATTCATCGAAATCCATACCTCCTCTCACCATGTCTCTAACCTCTTGAAACGGCTGGCAGATCATCGAGAAATGCCCTTTGCCTCGTGAACTGCTCTTCAAAGTCTCGCATTCCTCTCCACTTCTCATATTTTCTTGTCCAAAATTAATGAACAAAGATATATAGATAATGCAAAGGAAAATTTGGAAAGCTCATAAAAGAGGGATAAAAGGGATTTTTTATTTATTTAATGTGTAGATAGATAGATATTTATCTTCGAATATTTTCTTTTCAAATTGATGACCAAAGATGAACATAGAAATTAAAGTTCAGTGCAAAATTAATTGCAAACCAGATATTTCTGTTGTGAAAGTTGATTTTGTTTTTTTTCCTTTTTAAATGTTGCCTTTCTAATTTGCTTCCAAAATGCTTAACCAAAACATATATTTTATCGATTATACATATTACGTGATATAACCAATCGACCAGATCGTCATGTGTTTAAATTTATAAAATTCTTATTTACAATGGACTTAATTCCTCACGTTTCGCTCCCGCACGATGTATCCCATGCACATGATACCCTCTTGAATGGCAGGCACCGTGTTATGCCACAGCAGCCCTTGGCCAACCTCGAGTAAGCCCAGCCGTCATAGACCGATCCGTTGGATTTCATGGACCCAAACGATCCGACGGCCCATAATACTTTGGACCTCACAGGAATTATGCGCATGGAAGAATAACTCGGCAGTGGACAGCAGCCACGTGTCAAGTCAGCAGCTCACAACCAATCGTAAAGAATCCGTATTTACAGGAAAGCTGCGACCACGGCCACAGAAAATCTTAACGAAAAACTTGCATCGAGTCCCTTCCTTCTGCGCCACACTTAAGCGGCAGATCTTAGCTTCATTACTAGAACAATCTCTCGTCATTACATTCGACCTGTCACTCAAACATTCACAACCCTCTAGCCACCAAATCCACCATCAACCAAGTAATCTCGCCAGTGATTTTCCCATACTCTATACGCTCTGCGAGCTGTGCAGAGGAAATGGGAACGACCCTGATAAGCAGTTGCAGGGTTCCGTGGAAATCTAACCTGCAAACTACTACTACTCCTCTGCATATTGTTTGTCATTCTCCGGTTGATGACAGGCGCTCGAGAGTAAAAGCTAATGGGTATTCGACGGAAACCGGTTTGGCCAGCGAAGAAGAAGATAGGTTGGCTGGAAGTGGAGGTTTGACAAGGAGGCTGGCTTTAGTTTCGGCGGCGTGTTTGGTTTCATCGACTGGTGCATTGGGGTTCTCGGGAGAGGGAGTGGCCGTGGTGAAGCAAGGCAGTGTCGCTGGGAGGATACCGGGATTGTCTGAACCTGATGAACGAGGTCGGTTTTCTCATTATACTAGCTTTGATTTGCTTCAGCCAGATCTTTGATGGATTGATTGAAGACATATATCTGGAGATGGGTTTGAGGTCTATATAGTTCCGACGGTCACCAACAATTGCCATCTATGAATTCCTAAAAGGAGAAAGGAAATGCTACCTGCTCTGTTGTCCCTTAGCCTTGCCAATATTATAGGCTTGACTCTTCAACCCGTGCCGCTAACAATTGATAATTTCTACTTGCTCTTGTGACGTGAACAAGAAAATCACTTGTGATAAGAGAAGCTTGTGCTCAGACAGGTTGGAGGACCTACCGCAGACCAGAGGACAAATCAGGAGGCCATGGTGTCGGATGGAGTCCTATCATCCCTTATGCCTTTGCAGTGCCTGAAGAATGGGACGAGGTGCTCATAAATTAACACTATCCTCACTTTCCAGATGCTTGCATGACATAATTCTGGTACAAAACAAAAAAAAACTCAAAGAGGAGAAAGAGGGACAGGAGAGAGAAGATAAGAAATGAAAGAGTGAAAGAATTAATATGAATAAAACCTCTCCATCGAACTCAAGATTTAGCATTGGGAATTTAGAGTTTCCCTTTGTTTTTTCAAGTCAACACAGTACTGTCATGCATTTGCTTTTCTGAACAAGAACAAGCTTTCCCTTTGGTGAAAGTGACTAACCTATATATCACAGGTTCCCGTGTCAATTGCTGATCTGGGTGGCACAGAGATAGATTTAAGATTTGCCAGTCCTAAGGAAGGACGCCTGTTTGTTATTGTTGCTCCTGTTCGCCGATTTGCAGATGGTGAGTTGCCCAGAACTTTGCTTGTTTCTGGTTGCATTCTGCCTCTCGTAGTTGCTTACTTGTATTCGTGGGGTCCCGAACATTGGAAGGACATGATTACTCCACTTGAATCGTTAAACTGGATTTGTGGATGCGTATGACTATTCCAAGAGTATCTAAACCAATTGCCCTCACATAAAATCTTTGCAACGCAGATATAGCTGAGGATGCGAGAATTGAATTAATTGGACCTCCAGACAAAGTGATAAGTGCATTTGGGCCAGAAGTTATTGGAGAGAACGTAGAAGGAAAAGTCATGAGTATGAGCGTGGCAGAACATTCTGGAAGAACATATTACCAA
Source organism: Eucalyptus marginata (assembly GCA_014182565.1). Lineage (NCBI taxonomy): Eukaryota > Viridiplantae > Streptophyta > Magnoliopsida > Myrtales > Myrtaceae > Eucalyptus > Eucalyptus marginata. The sequence continues at coordinate 35,730,833 of CM024590.1, forward strand.
TTTGAATTGGAGCCACCGCATTGTCTTATAACAGCAACTGCAGCCGGAAATCGCCTTTACCTGTTCAATGTGACTGCAAATGGTATGGAATTCCACATATCATCACTTGCCGCATTTTACTGGGAAAAATTTAATTGCTTGAATGTATCTTCACCCTTGCAGGTCTTCAGTGGAAGAGGCATTACACTGATTTGAAAAGGATAGCAGATTCATTTCGTGTTGTATAACTGGGATGTGCTCTTCGTGGATATAGTGTGGAAGTTACCCTTTCTCTATGATTTTGTATGAGACTTGCGGTGACTATACAGTGTGATTTTTATATAGAGTAAAAAAACCGATGAATTTGAGATAGAAATTTCTCTCGCAAAAATCTCGGGGAAGAAACTCTCAAGTAGTTATCTGTAGTAGTTCTGTTCTAATTTAGAGGATATCCAGATCAACCAACACAACTCGGATGTTTAGAGACTTTGCGCTTCATTTCTCCATAGTCCAGAGCTTGGCTAATTTGAGCTCCAGCGATATCCAGCTTCAATTGCTTTTCATATAAGATGTGGTAAATGTCCCCCATTCTTATGAACAATGGGGATCTTTTCTTTTCCTATGTACGTCTGTAGGAGCAGCAGGCAGCACGATGCAAGTACTAGACACACCTTTTTCCAAGTTTTTGCAAGGCTGATGTAGAATTAGCTTTAGCACCATGCCCGTGGCTAAAGACACGACAATTCTCATCTCTGTGTCAACCCAATGAATATTTCCTACCATATAGTCGAGGCTGGTGCTTTGACTTGGAAGCACAGTAGTAATTGGCTTCACAGGCCAGTACCGTAGAAATTCCGTCTCAGCATATTGTCCAGTATGACATGATATTTTTCCGCGATAAGCACGCCAATCAGGTGAGTAAACCTTGTGAACATGAAAAACTGCCGGTTCCCCACTAACCCCTCCGAACATGGTATAGCATGGAATAAAATTCAATGGGAGGAAAACTGGCCTTCACAGTCACCAACTTTCACAGCAAGCAGCCATTGTGGAACTGCATCCTGGCACTTTCTGAACCCCTTTGTATCCCATGACTAATCTCATCCTCTCAGCCTTCTCCCATTTATCAGAAGCAGCATAAATATTTGACAGTAGCACATAATGAGAGTCATCATGGGAATCTTTATTGTGATGAAGTGTTCTAATGTCCTTCAAGACATCCTCTGCCATCTCCAGATTTGAGTGGATTCTGCATGCCCCAAGCAAAGCACCCCAGACTGCATCATTTGGTTCCACTGGCATTCCCTTGATTAGCTTAAAAGCTTCTTCCAATCTTCCAGCCCTCCCTAATAAATCAACCAAGCAGCCATAATGCTTGACCCTGACTAATATGTTGCATTTATCCATCTTTGAGAAGATTTCCAAACCTTCATCCACAAAACCACCATGAGCACATGCCGATAATACAATGAGAAATGTCACTTCGTCTGGTTTCTGACCTGAGTCTTCCATTTTCGTGAAAAACTCAAGAGCTTCTTTGCATTGTCCATGAATGGCAAAACCTGAAATCATGGAGTTCCAACAAGCACAATTTTTCTCGGGCATCCCATCAAAAATTGATCTTGCTTTAGTTAAATCCCCGCATTTGGCATACATGTCAACCAGCGCATTCAAGACAAATTGATTAGGATTAATTCTCTTATTCGTTATCATATCATGTATTTTCTTACCAACATCCAATGATCCAGACTGACCACAGGCTGATAGGGCACCAACCACAGTAACCTCATCAGGCTCTAATCCTTCAGCTTGCATTCCACTAAATGCTTGCAATGCTTTGTCCGAAAATCCATTCTGGGCATATCCAGAAATCAGTGCATTCCAGTTCACCAAGTTTTTCACTGGAATTCTGTCAAAAATCGCCTTAGCTTCCTTCACATCACCTCTCTTGCAATACCCAGAAATCATTGATGACCACACGAAGAAATTTCTTTCAGGCATATCTTCAAACATTTCCCTCGCTAGTTCCATCTCTCCATTGCTTGAGTATCCGTCCACCATAACAGTCCATGTAACTACATTCCTCATCTCCTGGGGAACCTGATCAAAGAGCCTCCTAGCAGTCGCAGTATCTCCGTTCTTGGCAAACCCATCGATCATCTCGATCCACGTCACGTGGCTTCGTGCTGGCATCCGTTCAAATAAACACGAAGCCGACTTCGTATCTCCATTCCTCAAATACCCACCGAGCATAGCGTTCCACGTCACAACATTTCTCTCGGGCATAAAGTCAAACATCCTACGTGCGTCGCTGATATCACCACACTTGGAATACAGACCAACCAGCGAGGTGCCCACTACGACATCGTGAGCAGACCCGAACTTGATCGATTCCGCGTGCAAAGATTTCGCGGGACCAAGCAATGCGAGAGAAGCGCAGGCTTTGGCGACCAAAGGAACGAGACCCAAACCGTAGCCTCCGTTGCAGCGGATTTGTTTGTACAAGTGAATTGCTTCCCTCGGCGTGCCCTGCTCGAGGTACTTCCTGATGAGGAGAGACCAGTTGGGTTGAGCTCTGCCGTTCTTGACTGGGCTGGAGCGGGCGCGTTGCTCCTCGGAGTTCGGGTACGCGGTTCCTCTGTTGGGCTCTTGCGACTCTCGGGACAAGCTTGGCCTCATGTCGGAAAAATCGTCGACTCTGGCCGAGACATGTGGGTGCGAAGATGAGATGTTTCATGCTCGTAATCTTACGAGAGGGCTTTGGCCGCTTATGACAAAATTCTATTTCTTTATTTTTTTATTCCTCGAAACAGATTTAAAATAGAAATTCGTTTGATAATGCAATTTCATTTTTCAATTTCCGGAACAGATTTCTATTTCAGAAATATATTTGAAGCAGACATCAGAAGTTGAAATTTTTAACTTTTTTATTTTTAGAAATAAGAAATAAAAATTTTTCTCATCGTTTACTCTCGTCATTGCCCGTCACCCACTTGCCGCCCGTGGGATGCCGGGCGCCCGTCGCCGGTTGCTGCACACCCGCCACTGGCCCCAACCATCAACCGCCGACCACTAGACATCAGCAGTTAGCCACCGCACTCCGGTCACTAAATGTCGAAAGCCCCCCAATCGTAGGCCGCTCATCGCCAATCATTAAATGCCGAGGCTCACCACCAACCACCGGATGTTGTCGACGACCGTCCGCCGCCGCCACGGGCCGGATGTCGGCCACCCGCCACCCACCCTGAACTCCAGCCACTGGCCACTCGCCGTCGGCCTCCTGTCGTCGAACTCCTAATGTCGAACATTGAACTCCGGACATTGGACGTCGGTTGCCGGTTGTCGGACTTCGGTGTTGGACTTTGGACTTTGGTCGCCCACCGCCAGTCACCGAACTTGGTGCCAAACATCGAATGTCGAACTTCAGACTTCGGCCGCCGGTCACCAAACGCTAAACGCCGGTCACCAGACATCGGTTGTTACCGCTCCTAAAAATAGAAATTTTATTTTGTTATCATACAAATTTTTATTTCAGAAATAGAAATTTTGAATTGTTATCAAACGCATTTCTTTACTCGAAACTCGTCCATGTAATAGAAATTGAGAAATCAATTTTTGTCTAGAAATTGATTTTTGTTTCAGAAATTTTGTCACGTGCGCCTTTTATGTCCATAATGACGGCAAGAACGCCCTCTCTCATCTTCGCTTTCTCCGAAGCAACTAAAATAACTGTCTTTTGAAATCTGAATGATCAAAGATCACCGGTCTTATTAAGGTTTTTCTAAGGTTTAGGTCGTTCATGCGACGGGAACAAAAGTATGATCTCACTTACCAAAAAATAAGAGTGATCTAAACTGCTAGCTTTATGCATGTCCGGTTGGGGTCTTGTTTTTTCTTTTTCTTTTTAATTGCATAAAGTTACCCAGTCCAAACTCAATTATATACACTAATGTTGAAGCACGCACAAAGTGCATACATGCTAATAGAAAGTTTTCTACGACCCAAAAGGAAAAGACAACATTTTGAGAAGAATCGGATGATTAGTTACAAAGTGAAATAGTGATGGTGGCTAATTATTAAATATGCATGACATGGAGTGATTAGTCAATTGAATGAGTTTGGTAAGTAGTAAGGATAACAATTGAATATTAAAAAGTAGTGAGATTTGTTAGTTGGTGAGGCAATAGCTTATAAAAGCAACATCGCGTGACTCTTAAAGGATGATTAATAACACCGGGACAAAAACATGGTCCGGATTATCAAGGGAGGCAGGAGAATTTTCTACAATGAGCGAAAGCTTAATGGAGCAATGCCATACGGAGCTAGGAGGCTCACGAGTTGTAAACTTCTTTCGACAACATCTTGGAAATGAGGATCAGCGAACTCAATGCACAACTTTGACTATATATAGGCCAGTCTCGAAGAGTAGAGACTGCAAATGATGGGCGGGCCCTCTCAGGCCTATCGCGAATCCGAACGATTAGGCTTGGTCGAGCTGAGTTGGCCCATGATGGATTCGACATAAAAGTTCATAAGGAGGAAATATTACCTGAAATTATCGGAGAGTGCTGTGGCCGACAATTCCAATTGCAGTGCATGAATTGTATAGGGATTTATGTCTTTAGATAGGTTCGAAGTGGACTTCACGGATTCTTGAAATACGATTGACTTAGGTGCAATAAACATAATCCATGCCACATTAGCTCTTTGGAAGGGAGAGCGACACCTTCCATTAGATGATCCATAGTGATTGCCACCCTTTTATCTACTAATGTAGTCCTAAATTTTTTGCGTGAAATTCTAATGAAGTTCTTCTAGTCAATTTTCACTAGAATTTGTTGACGTAGTCGTGCATACGTAGGATGGCTAGCAATGATTGAACTATCACATCAACAATTTCCGACAAAAATTGATTGGAAAAAATACATTGAAATTTGGCACAAAAATTTAAGACTCAATTGGTAAAATTGAAAAATTAAAAAGTGAATTGATGTTCATACAATAGATTTATGATTGAGAATCTAGAGGGTCAAATTTGCCGGACTTTCTAAATTCGTTTAGTATACGTAACCACTCACCACATGATTCCGCAAATCCATTGTCAAATTTAGCTACGGAATTTACTCGTGAGGTGCATTTCAGAAAGAATCCGATGCTAGTCCTCCAAAACTTAAATTAAAACACTACATACTCCCACCTTCCAATATCCTCCTCCACCTTTTTGACATTGTGGTCATCACTTTCATCCGCAGTACGAAAGTCGAAATGTCCAACAGCTCAAAGCCCCAGAAAGGACCCAGACACGTTAACATGTTCAATTTGGTAACAATAATCCAAAAGCCTCCTCGGTATCCCAGTTCACGACATGTGCTTGCGTTCCGTGTGTTGGATCATCATCATCATCGACCGGCAAACTCCACTTTCGGCGATAGTAAAGTAAAGCCAAGCCCTTGCTGGATCGATTGGCCATTCCATCTAAAGATTCTGCGGGCAGAGTTTGGCAGTCTTGTCGCCTCTTCTCTTTCCATATTCTCGTGACCAGAAAGAACAAAACTCCTCCATGTTGAAGATAGATTGTCATTATCGGCTGGTCTAGAGTCTTACGCCCGGATATGATGTATGGTCATGTAGATTGTCATTATCGGCTGGTCTAGAGTTTTAGCACGGATATGATATATGGTCATGTATCACATATCTGGTTGGGACCGACATCACTTTTTTCTTTATATTCTCGAGCTTGGATTCTAGTTGGCACGGAGATCATCGAGAAGTGGCCAAGGTTTTGAAACCGTCCACATATCTCTTGCCTCAACATCACTAATTCTTCGATGTGGGACACTTCTGACACAACTCAAGCATGCATTTCGACACATATCAATGGTTGAGCTTTGTCCATGTGGGTACTTCTTTGGATAATCACAAGAAGGTACTAGAGAGAAAAAGAAACAATGTGAATCATGGGACTCAGTAACGACCACCATTGCCCATAGTGTCAAACAATTCATTAATGAGAGAGAAGCATCTCTATTATTATATCCATGAAAAGGTCGCCTCCCGAAGACTCTAATGTCAGTGCGCACACGTTCTAAAAAATTAAACAGATCCTTTGGACAGTGCTTGTACGGGTAAAATGGAGACAAATCTCATCAAACCATCCCCGTGATACCACCTCACCTTAAGAATCACAATGACAATTGAATACCTTGACGTTGCAGGATTACCGCAATATGGCTCAAACCCTAGCCGACCAAAAACAGTTTAGTTGAAGAGATGTCCTTCAAAAGGTTAAGCCCTCATCTGATCAAAAGCTAATCGGATGTGGACTTTTATAGCATACGCTGAGGTTCGAGGGACTCGATTCTGCTCATTTCTTACGCATGCAACCTCCCCTACATTTTGTCTTCCTCTAGCAAGGACCCGAAGTATCATCACCGAGCAGGACCCAAGCGCGCTCAAATGGAGTTGCACGAATATTGTAGCGTGACTTGTACCAAAGGGCACCAGATGCGGCGCAATGAATGTCCGAAAGGGAAGTAAACAATTATCACGTCCCATATTTATTGCTCTGTCCAGTGTCTGAAAACTTGGCTCATTCCATCGAGGTGAGGGCAAGACATGTCAGTAATCTGAGATAACCTATCGTGCATGAAACCATAGATGCTTTCCAGTTCGATTATGTGGCCGAATCCTGGGTCGCTCAAGCCCCACAAGACTCTCTGGTGCGCTCTCAGCCATGGGAAGGTTTCTAGGCGATTTGGCTTACGTTGCCCTCCCTTTTAGGGCAATGTACACATCATAACCTTCAAGGCTTCAATGCCTGCTACAAGTTCACCACCCCTAACATTATGATGGGCCCTTCTCAAATCGAGTGTGTTTGATTCCACATGCATGCATAGAGCGTTATCGTCACTTTGACTCTTTTCTGTCATCAGTTTTGGTGATTCTTAAATATATATGTCAAAGAAGATTTTAAGATGGTTAACTCATTTCATTCCAAACGTAAGTTCTGGATCATGATTGTAATGAGCATTGGAAGATACATATATATCGAGGATATCATTAGCTGACTTATTATTCACCAACTCATCTGTCTTTAATGGTATGAATAGCCATGTCATATTCCAAAGTTACATTCCAATCACACATATGTCACAATATAAACATTTATTGCGGAAATCAAGAATTTTAGCAGTAGTGAAAATGACAAAATACTCATCTAATACTACCTAGATATTTAAGCGCACATGGGGAGAGCCATTGCAGAGTTGACACGTGGCCCTCTTGGTGAGCAACGCATCTCCCCACCTCTCAAAATGCTTAAAAAAGAACTGAAATTTTCAAAAATAAAAATGGAAAAAGCTTCATCAGACGCCAATTAATAAAAAATATAGACAAAATTCGTTTTGGTAAAGCAATCACAAACCATCTTCCTGCATGCTTCTTCTGGATTTTTGTTAGAAGTATTTCTTCAAAGATAAGGGAAAACATTTAAAAAGCAATAGTTTCATTTGATACTCCTCCCGAGTTTGGATGGGTCAATCTTTTTTTTTTTTTTACCATTTCCAAAATCGAAAAGGTAAAATTGAAAAATTCTAAAACATGTTCTCTCCACACTTTTCTCTCCTGTTAAATCTTACAATAACTACCAATCGCAATTACTGAGGTAAAAATGAAATTTAAGTCAATTACCCAAGGATATAAAAGGTAATAGATCAATCGCCCAATAAGTGAAAAATCCCAGTGCAGCTTCTTTTGGATGTAGCAATTATTTAATCAATCTATTTACGAAATGCACATGCCGTTTTATTTATCTTCACACATTTTCAATAGGAACAAAAAAAAAAAAAAAAAAAAAGGAGTATGTCAGATGATTTGGCTAAATCTGAACCGACCCAAGTTTTAATTTTTCAAATATTTTCCTACCGACTTAGTCAGCGACGCAGCGTAGCAAAGCAGAATGCAAAATTCTTGTGCCTTATATATATATGTCCATACTTTCCACCGGGCATGTATTTAATCCAAAGTTATAGCCATTTAGAAAGAGGACTTCAGTCCCAAAATTGCCACTTCATGTACGCTATATACTCAAGTAATAATCAAATGTAAAATTGTACTCTTTGACAGTAAATCTTGACAATATCGATCTTGATGACGGGCACGCTTACAAAATTTGCCTAATCCAATAAATGTGGCTATTTTCGATCCAATCGGGCTTATCGACTCTAGGGATTTTGTTCCATCATTCCTACTCAAATTAGGAGTCAAAAATTATCTAGAGTGCGACGAAAATAACCACATCTTTTAGAAATCCAATTCTCAAGTCGTTTGTCAAGGATTTGAGTAGAGGTGAGTATTGAGGACCATAGGAACTGGAAATCGCTTGGACCTCGGTTGGGACCGGTTCTAGAGGACATCAGTCCGGTTCCTAGTTCTAGGATTGGAACATCAAATCGATTATATATATTTTTTATTTTTAAAATTTCTTAAAGAACATAACCCAAAGTTTAGGTCTTTCCCTCTCACCTCCTAAATCCCGATCTCCCTTCCGCAGCTCAAGCCCCACTCCTCGCTGGAAATTCCACTGGTTCTATTGAACCATTCAAGAACTGGACCAAATTAATTCAGTCCCAGGATCATATGGATTGATTCCTGATTCTCAGTTTTTAGGTGGGATTGGATTGGATTGGAAACCTATCACTATTAGATTTGAGGATCAACAGCACACTGATATAGGGATCACGGTGGCGGGAGGTTCTGCTGGAATCTTGTCCAGTCGAGTTCCTTAGTTTAGAGTGCCCACTTTCTGAGGCATTCTTGTGTCCTCATTACATGGGAAAACGCCTCCAATTCGACCGCTAGTTCAGAGGCCAGAAAACCTTACGGCGCCCTCCTTATGTGCTTCAAATCCCTAGAATCTTGTCCCACCATACATAAGGTGCGAAAATAAACCTCGAGGAAATCAAAATTGAAATAAATCCCGTGATCTCTGTTGAAAGCAAATTCTCGGCTTCCCTCCCACGGTAATTTCAACCTCAAACATACGTTGTCTTAAAAGTTTTAGGGATGGTATTTAGTGAGAAAATCAGTTCATCTTGTCTCCATGATGGACGTGCCAAAACAGTGCGCGTTAAACATGTATCAAGTTGGCGAACTAGCTATATCGTTCCCTCACGCAGAGGAAGATTAGTCGCGCGCAAAACGTAAAATCAGCCGACAACGGGGATGACAATGATGGTGAAGATAACAATGATAGGAGTTTGAGTAGGTACATCTTGTCTAGTGCTTGGCAATTGAATCACGGCAGGTTTTGGGGGTTTCGGCTAGAAAGCATAGCAAAAGTAGAGGGTGAAGTGCATGGGACGTGGGGAGCGACGGCTGTCATTCTTTGACCGCAAAGCGAGGTCGCTCCATGCATCTGAACTTGGATGGTCCAATCACGGGACAAATCGTCGGTCGCTGCCAGCACTAGCTCCAAATAATTGGAACTGCTCGATCAATTCAGCTTTAAGCTCACCCCTAATTATTCTTGACGATATTAGGTAAGGCGACACTGTCATATTGTCTTATTTTGGTCCGAAAGGTCCTAAACCTCTTGTATGATGATAGATTTAGTTTTAAATTTTTCAGTTTGACTAATTTAATCCTAAATTTATTGTACAACGTTCTACGCGACACGACCCATATTTATGTGAACAATTCTTACAATTAAAAAAAAGATTATGATTTTTTCTTTCTTTTAGTTTCCTTTCACTGTTCAATTCTTGTTGGAGCTGGTGATGGTTGATGACCCTCGCTGGTCATTGGTGAGGGCTAAAGAAAACATAATGAAAAAGAGGATATTTAATAAAAATTTCCAAAAATTCGTTAATGTCAGCGCTAATTGTATCACATAAGACAATCAACGGCTACGTTAGCGATTTCTTGATCAATTTTGGCTAAAATGATATTGGCAAATCGTCAAAATGTCTAGGATTAAATTCACTAATATTTATAATTAAATTTGTCACCGTAGCAATTTTCCCGTCTGTTTCTAGGATTGAACTCTTCTCACCTGAAAGCATGCACACTCGATGCGTGCGTGTGATTGAAACCCTTTTCGTTTCTCAATTCCAACGTTTTCCTCTCGTTGGTGATTATTACGATGGATGTACATTCTATATGAATGTGCTCGTGCCAAGAGATCTTCATCTCTGTGATCTATCAAATTCCTCCTCCTTCTTTTATGTTCGCAATCCGATGTTTTCAACTGAATATGAAAATCACATCATTTCGTCAATCTACAATTTTTCAGATTTGGTATGAGCTTCAAGGATTCGGATTTTGGAATTTCTTATTGCCCCTGTGGCTGCACCCGCTCCGTGGGGACTGTCGTGCTACATAGACCATGCTTCTTCCGGACGTTAATATTGAATCCGGCAGTATTCCCGGCATGAATCAAGGATCGAAATTCTAGAGTTACGTTAATTGAATTAGAGAGGCACACACTCAAGCTTTGATGCCTAGCTACAGCGTCGTCGCATGCTGTGGGATTATTCGATGCTTTTTTGCATTCGAAACTCGAATCCTCGTGCGCTGATAAATTAATGAGCATTCGATCAGATTCAGATGAACCAAAATGCCCCCAAGGACTTCTGAAAGTTATGCCAGACATTGCTGCCTCGATCATGGGCCATTTGTATTTTAGCCCTTTTGTTGATGTGAAAGAGACATTGAATTTGCCGATTGCACGTTGTTTTCTTGTTAGAGTTATGAATTCAGATCATTTAGCTAATTTTATTTATTTCTCTTTTATTTTCATGCCGGGGTCATGCGACATTGTAAAACCAAATTCTGTGCACACTCTTGCCGATCTTACGGAGACAAGTTATCTACATCGAGAGTTTGAGACTAGAGAATTTGCCAGGGATTATGTCTTTCTGCATTGCGTTGGCCGACATTTTAGCTCTCATATGGTGGTTGTGGCTAATCAAAGCCATATGCATGATTGCTGGCACACAACATATTTTGCATTTATGTAGTCAACACCTTTAACATCGTCTCGTAAATATTGTGTTTCTTCAATATCTGGATGAGAAAGTTGTTCAAAAAATCCTATACTTATTGCACTTTTGTCAATTTAATTATAAACTTTTACACATTTTATCAATTAAGTCCATCTGGCTAATTTTTGCTTGAAATCGTTGGCGTGGACATAAGTCATTTTACGTGACATGATTGCGTTGACATAAACAATTTTTAATAATATTTTTATATTTTTTTCTTTTCATCTATTTTTCCCTTTTCTCTTCATTTCTTTTCTTCCTTTTTTTCCACTTTTTCCCTCCGTCAGGCCTCAACGATGGCTGGTGGAGGTCATGGGCCTCAAGCGAGGGACGCCCGCACCTGGGCTAGCAAGGGCTTGCCACGCTAGGCTTCGGCGTCCCTCGCCTAAGGCTGATGAGGACGGCCCTTACCTAAGGCTAGCGACCTCCACCAGCCATCGACAAGGCCTAGTAGAGGATAAAAGGGAAAAAGAAAGAAGATAAGTAAAAAGGTAAAGAAGGAAAAATAAGAAAAAAAGAAAAGTAAAGAAGGAAAATTGAAGGAATAAAAAAATTAAAAATTAAAATATATTGAAATATTATTAAAAATTGTCTAAGTTAATGCATGACATGCTACATAAGGCAGTTGATGTCCACATTATTGATTTATGGCCAAAATTAATCGAATAAAATCAATTGGCAAAACATAAAAAAGTTGAGGATTCAAGTGGCATAATTACAAAAATGTTAGAAATGAATTAATAAAAATGTAATAGATTTAAGACTTTTTGAATAATTATTCCAAATTGTAAAAGTGAAAGAGAGTACGGACTGTGTGACCATGAGTTCATGGCACCTTAAATTATTATATAAATAAAAAAAAGGAGTCAAACATAAATCGTAGCCGGAGAGTCGATCAAGTATCATAGTACAAAAAGATGGAATCTAAGAAAATTTTATACTAGATAGCTAATCTAAGCAAATCACACACCATGGTGAACGAATAGTATTTCGAATTCTGTGGTAAGAAGACCAAGTTTTAAATTCACATCGGAGCATCTTACGCAGAAACCAACACTCAGAACTCAAATTTTAACTCGGTCAATGACCGGGTTACAGACATGTACTTAACTCATTGGGTGCGAAACTAACAAGGGCAAACGATTCGATGTTTGTAATTTGCGAGGACGGATCTTTGCGCCCGAATCGATCACCCCCCCTGTCCGCATTTCCGAACTCGACAAGAGTTGGGTGTTTCTAGTCAGTCATATCGTCCGTTGTCTCGTATGTAGATAGCACATTATACCTGCGCCTGAGCCCTCTTCACAGGCGCATCGTCCGCTCCTGCATCGGTATCACTACCGGCAAAGGGCAGGCTGCTTCGGGGACGAAGCCGCGAGCGAAGACAAGCTCTTCAACAGCATGCTCGCCCACGTCGGCCGGCCGCGCACGGACGTTACCCTGCTTCCCCCCGCCGCGTGACCCTGCCTTGGCGAAGTCTTGTTTAGGGGGGAAATGCCGAAGGACAGGGGACGAAGGGGAAAAACTTTTGACGCGTTGATCGACGTTGACGTTGTGCCCCTGTCACGTCAAGCCGTAAAGTTCATTCGATTTTACAGTTACAGAGATGGATAAGAACGAAGATGGCTCCGTACTGTCATCTTTGATATTGTGAGAGGAAATAATAAATGAGAAAACTAAAGAAAAGCGCGTCAGGTACCACCTCTATATAAACCCAAAAATACCCCGTCTCCCCTCTTCACAATCTCTCGCGCATCTTCTTCTTTCTCGACCATTCCTGACCCTGAAGCAGTTCCCTCGCCCGGTGGGTTTTCTTTGTGTTCGCAAGCAACCGCTCGAGGAGAGAAGAAGAAGAAATGGACGTTCTGCATTTCGTGTTCGGTATTTTCGGTGGGTTCTCGTTTTCTCGTGTTGAATTTGGTCGGACTTTCTCCTTTCACAAGTTCAGCCTTCCTTTTTTGGAACTCGAACTAGTTTGTGCCCTTGGTTTTGCATTTCACAAGTTGATGAATCTCTCTCTCTCCCTCTCTCCCTCTCTGGTTCTGTCCATTTACAGGAAACGCCACTGCTCTGTTCCTCTTCTTGGCGCCAACGTGAGTAACCCCTGCGAATCCCACAAAACATCTAGTGTTTCATCGTTCGGCAGAGAATACGCTGTTCCTCCTCCTTTTTTTGAAAACTTTTTGTATGCAAATCTCTGCTTAAACACGCGAGAGGAACTACGAAGGACTTCTTCCTTTCTAAGTCGAATATCAAGTGTTCAGATTGGAACCTTTTGCTCTTTTTACTGACTTCCCTTCTTCCTTTTTTCGGGTCGATTCAATCAATAGCAAAGATGAAATTGTTGTGGGTGGTGATGATACAGGATAACGTTCAAAAGGATAATAAAGAGCAGGTCTACAGAGGAGTTCTCAGGGATTCCCTATGTCATGACCCTCCTCAACTGCTTGCTTTCTGCTTGGTACTCTTCTCGTGACCTTTCCTTCTCCTACCAACTTCCCTTCCACTTTCTATATTGTACCAACTCTAGTCATTTTAACTCATTGCATTTCTGGTACCATCTACGGTGGAAGTTACTTGTGATATTGTGATAGGTCCGTCATGCATCTACAGTTCGTTGCAGGTGGAGCCACGCAATTATTTTCTGTTGTCTTCAATTACATAATACAACGACAACTTCTCTTTAAACTAGAACCTTGTGGAGCATGTAGCTATGTCATGTCATGCATCTCTAGAACTTATTTTCTTCTCTACAGTTAAATCTGGTGCAAGCTGAACTGTCCATCCATTATTTCTCTAGAATTTGAATGTTTTGAATGAAATGAAAATGGACTTTGAGTTTTTAGCTCCTCAACATGGTGGGTTTTACAAATCCACCGTGTTCACTTGCTGATGTGATGCGATCGATCGATTCGCAGGTACGGCCTTCCGTTTGTGTCGCCGAACAACCTCTTGGTGTCGACGATCAATGGCACTGGCGCCGCGATCGAGTTCGTGTACGTCGTGATTTTTCTCATCTTCGCCCCGAGGAAAGAGAAGGCCAAGATCCTGGGCCTCCTCACGTTTGTGCTCACCATGTTCGCCGCCATCGCCTTAGTCTCCCTCCTCGCTCTCCACGGTAACAAGAGGAAGCTCTTTTGTGGCGTGGCCGCCACCGTCTTCTCCATCATCATGTATGCGTCGCCTCTGTCGATCATGGTAAGAGCTAGCACCATGTGATGCTACTACCCTGTTTAAGAATCGACCATTGTTTTCATGGTCGATTAGAAAATTTTGGATACCAATTATGCTAATTTTGTAAACTAGTCTTTGTGTACTCAGATTAATGTTAAGAGATGTGAACGTTAGATGAACCAATTCACACGGAAACAATAAAGACAAATTTATGCACAAACCATGTGCAATATTGATAAGAAAAAAAAAAAATTCTAGGATGAAAGAGACTCCATAAAAATTCAAAAATTCTGATTCTCAAGCTATAATAAGCTGATTCAACGTATTCTCTCCACTTATGTTGTGACGTGCAGCGGCTGGTGATCAAGACGAAAAGCGTGGAGTACATGCCCTTCTTCTTGTCCCTGTTCGTCTTCTTATGTGGCACTTCCTGGTTCATCTTTGGCCTCCTTGGCCATGATATCTTCGTCGCTGTAAGCGGTCCTTATTTCCCTTTGCCCATTTTCTTGAGGCCGTTCACTGTTTTTTTTTTTTTTTCCCAAAATCTATTTCATTGTAAATGCCGGCGAATGAGAAATTTCTTGATTGAGTAGAAATTACTTTTTTTCTCATGCATAATAATAAAATATTGTTCAAATTGTTCATATCAGTGTTGTCTGAACAACTAGCGTCCATGTTAGTGCAAGCTGACCAAAATTAATCGGATAAACTGAATTGGTATAATTATAATAAGTTTTAGATTTTTTTTTTTTTTTATAATTTTCCATTAGCCGATCTTTTCCAAATTATAATGAATTTGAGGATTTTTGGTGGTGGGATTTTGGCAGTTACCCAATGGGTTTGGATGTGGGCTTGGGGCAGCGCAGCTGATATTGTACTTCATTTATCGCAACAACAAAGGCGAGCCCAAGAAGAAAGTGAACAACGACGGGTCTATGGAGATGATGGGCGGGACGGAGAAAGATGCCGACCGTGACCCAGTGAAGCATCAGCTCGGTTTGACGAACAAACGAGTTGATGAGCAGGTTTAGATAGATAGACATCGGCAGCATCATCCTTTTAATACTAGCATCACATGACTCTGTTGTACACTTGAATTGAACCCCCTATCTGGAATTTTACTAGCTCCATTCTTGTGTCCTACATTGATGGTCACTTCCGCGGCAATCTAGTCTTGTTGCAGGACGATTAATGCCGAGAAAGTAGCATGAACTCGGTTAAATGGGTGTGGAAGATAAACTCACTGGTGCACTCGCTGCCCCGTCCCTCGTACGTTTCTCTATCGATTGCACTTGGCTTCAAAAATAGCATCGCTGGAGGAGCTAGACTCAACTATCATAAGCCGGTGCACGAGTCCGCCGTGGGGGCTAACGTCAATCCAATACCCAGAGTTCGTCATGCGCAAGCTCGTGACGTCATCTTTTTAACACTCGCATTACAGGACGACGTTGTACAGTCAAGTACCCCACGTAGAAGAATCTCACGAGCTCAGCTCTGTGTCCTAAACATTCAAGTTTTAAACTCGAGCGTATCTCAATTAATTATATCATTATATCTCGTTACGTTGGAGATAAGTACATAGCGATGGATAGAATGACACGAGATGCGCACAAGGTCAGGAATATCGGACTTGCATGTCTCATCGGCAGCAGAGTCAT
This sequence comes from Eucalyptus marginata, assembly GCA_014182565.1. Lineage (NCBI taxonomy): Eukaryota > Viridiplantae > Streptophyta > Magnoliopsida > Myrtales > Myrtaceae > Eucalyptus > Eucalyptus marginata. The sequence continues at coordinate 35,746,686 of CM024590.1, forward strand.
CATCCTCTGTGAAGACGTAGATGCGAGAACGCGCATTGGCATGACATCAGAACGCGTGTCCGGAGGAGCTGCGTCTCCCAGTTCAGCGACGGAAGTCGTGATGATGAACTTGAAATGAAGGCCATTAGAAATTGGGACCAGATAAAAGTGCCTGGTTCACATCACCCAATGTCGATGAGAGATCTAATGAATCATATTGGACATTGTACCGGAGAACATTGCACTATACCTGCTCGGGGGAAAATTGTCCAACTAAACCTATTACATTTCTGCCAATTCAATCCTAAACCTTTTAATTTTGCCAATTCAATCCTAAACATTTTCACTTCTTACGATTCAGTTCATCCGGCCAATTTTGACGAGAAAATCTTGACGTGGACGGTGCCATGTAGGACCGCCGACGCTAACGGACAATTTTTAATAATATTTTAATATTTTTTAATTTTTATTCTTTTTTTTTTTTTTTTTCTTTTTTTCCTTTTCTTTTCTTTCTTTTATTTTTGGCTTTTTTATTTCATTTTCTGGTGGCTGGCCACCGGCCATAGCCAGCCGGCTGGCCTCGCCCACCATAGGCAAGGCCTAGCCGAGCAAGGAGGAGCCTCGGCGAGGGGAGCCCTCGCCCGGGCGTGGCCTAGGGAGGGTTGCTGGGCGAGGCCGACCCTCGCCTAGGCCAGTGCCCGGCCTAGCCAAGCGTCGACCGAGCGACGACGATGGGCGAGGCCGCCCTAGCCTAGGCAAGGGTCGGCCTCGCCAGATTTGGAGAGGGGAGCCCTCGTTGGGGCTTGCCCTCGCCCAGGCGAGCGTTGGCCTCACCTAGACCAAATCCGGCGGGCCGGCCCTCACCCGACCGGTCGATGCCCGGTTGGCCGGGGTGAGGGCCGGCCTCGCCGGATCCGGGTCTAGGCGAGGCGGACGCTGCCCGGAGGCGGCGACCTCGCCGGGCGACCCTCATCGGGCCGCGCCTAGGCGGGGGCTCCCCCTTGCCGGGGCTTCTCCTCGCCCGGCCGGGCCTCGCTTGTGGCGGGCGAGGCCCGGCCGGGGCGTGGTCGGTGGCCAATGGCGTCGTCGTGGCTAGTGGCCGACCACCGGAAAAGGAAGAAAAAAACCAAAAAGAAAAGAAAGAAAAAAAGAAAAAAAGGAAAAAAAAAAGAAAATCAAAAATAGAAAATCAAAAAAATCAAAAAAATATTAAAATATTATTAAAAATTATCCACGTCTTGCCAACGATCATACGTGGCACTGCTGGCGTCCACATCAGCATTTTCCGGCCAAAATTGGCCGGATGGACTAAATCGGTAAGAAGTGAAAATGTTTAGAATTGAATTGGTAAAGTTAAAAGGTTTAGTACTAAATTAGCATAAGTGCAATAGGTTTAGGACTTTTTGGACAATTTTCCCCGCTCGGTGACCCCGGTCGACTGCAGCGTCCGTCTGATGATAAATTCCTCGTGGCAAGGGTGAATTCTCTCCGCTGCCTCTCGCGAAAGGCGAAAGGATACGACGACCGTTCAAAAAGGTGAAATTGCTGGGGGTGACGAAACGGGATAGCGTTCGAGAGGATAAAGAGCGGGTGTCATTGACAGTTGACACCAAAATTTTGTTCGGCGAGATGGACGGAAAATCTCCATGAAAATCCTTGACGTGAATAATTTTCTTTTTCCCCGTTTCTTGGGTTGGGCTGTGGAGTGGTGATTTTTATGCATGAGAAATAATTAATTTCCGCTCAATCAAGAATTTTTCATCTGCCAAATATCTTAAAGAAACGGATTTTGGCACAAAAAAAAAAAAAGGCCTAAACACCATGGATGCCGAGGGTTGCCTTCTCCTATGCGATGTCTGACGAGGGCGCCCGCTTGGGTGAGGGCCAGCATTGTGAGACTTGGTGAGGGGAGCCCTTGCTAGGGCTGCCCTTGCCTACGCCAAATCTGGCGAGGCCAACCCTCGCTAGGGCTCCGCCTCGCCATGGTCAGGCGAGGCCAGTTCACCCGGTCAGCTAGTGGTTGATCATTGGTAAAAGGAAAAAGAAAGAAAAGAAAAAAAGAAAAAAAAAAGAAAAAGGAAGTCAAAAAATTATTAAAATTGTCCACGTTAGTGTCGATGGTGAAACATAAGTAAGCCAGCATTCATGTCAATAATATCTTGTCAAAATTAGTCGGAAAAACTAAATTGACACTAATCAAAGCATTAAATTGGCACCATAAAAAAAAGTTCATAATTAAATTGATATGTAATAAGTTTACGACTATTCTGACTCTAAATTGGCACACCTCAACAATATCCGGTTAATAAAAAATTTCCAATCTGCCAAAAGTTAGAAAGAAACATACTTTGGCAAAAACACATGGCCTAAAGAAAATGGGATGAGAGAAATATGAACCGTTATAAAGAGACGAAGGGGTCACCACCTAAACATATCTTGGTTGATGCTATGGATGATTATGGTTATGGGGAGAACTTGAAATTAAAGAACCGGATCGGTGGGAACCTATACAATTCCAAATTCCAAGGTATGCAAAGTAGGTTTTAAGTTCCAAAATTTGGGAAATATATTTCAATGAGTAGGTTCTAGGTTTTAGGTAGGTAGTATCTAGAACCTAGAACTTGAAATCGAGAACAAGTTTATGTTTTTCTTGGTCTATGGCTTCGCATGATCTTGTGGTATCTCATAATGTCCGATGATGTGTTTATAATCTGAAATCACTAATCTAACCTTCCGTTTTATTGCTAAGACTTTTACCTTGTTAATGTTTCATTTTTTTGTGTGCCTAAATATAAGGTGTGATCAATGAATTGTAACAACAAATGATGATCATTAAATATAATGATTTTCTGCAATTGTTTAATTAATAATATATGTAAAACTTGGGTAGAACTTGAAACCAACCTTGAAATTTGTAATTATATAAGTTTTAAATTCTAAGGTATGTAGGATAGGTTTCAAGTTTCAAAAAATAATAAATATATTCCAATTGGTAGGTTTCAAGTTCCAAGTGAAACTTATACGGAACCTGGAACTACTCACCCTTAGTTGATGCCGTTGCATTGTTTTTTCTTTTCAGATTTCTACCAATTTGTTAATCATTGTCCCACGTTTTGATATGAAGAGAGTTTACTTTTGCATTAGGAATGGTATCTTGCCAACGTAGCTGTCATACATGCTGTGGTACAATCATTTCTAACACGGTATAAATCTTAACCAGAATGGAAAACTGTCGAGAAGCTTGAAGTCCCATTCGACAAAGTAAATGGATGGATCTTTCAACTCATTAGTTGATACAGCTCCTCGATCTTGATTCTCAACAGGCAATATTATTTTATTGTTTCATACCTTTCATGTCATTTCTAATGCTTTGTTTGTAGTCAAGTAGTTATTTTTGTTTGGTTTACTTAAACATTTCCCTTTCACACGTAGGATTATTTCACACTCCAACAGCAATAAGTCGGTGCTATCAGTTGCGAATTTTCCTTCAAAATTTGAAAATGAGAAAGCGTTCCTTTAGATTTCGAAAAATCGTGTAAAATAATTTATGTATAATTTTAAATTTTAAAGATTGTAGCCCTTTTATAGATTTCGTTTTGTGAGAAAATATAGCAATATTTGTCGCTAAGTATTGTATTAGTACTCTTTGTGTATGGAACTTTTAATTTACTCGAATTTTATAATTCACTTGATTATGCATCATTATCTACGCAACCTACTGTATATAAAATTTGAATTTGTACGGGACCAAAGAGCATTTGTTGGTTGTTGCAATACACTTGACATATACAATAATGTATTAAAGAAACAAATTTTCTGAATAATGACCATTTTTCTTGGTGAACAAAAATCTCCATATAAGCAAATTGTTAGCGCGCATTTCAGAGCAATAGATTTAAACACCATGATGGCTGCTTTTATCGTGGAATTAACAAATTCGATCACATCATAGTTTTAGGAGAAAGCTAAATAGCTCATTGGCAAGCCTTCACTACAATGAATTGACTGGTGGTATGTCATTGTACTGATTAAGCAGCGACTTTGTCTTCCCCACTTTCGCATTTGCCGCCACCGACTTCGGCACTCGAGCTCCCCACCTCCGTCGTCATTCCCTGTGCATATTTATAAGCAAAGGGAGATTAGTTATCCTCTTCAAGGCAAACATGACCAACGAGTTGATTATGGAAACCTTGCCCATTATTGAAAACATCAGCAAAAGTGAGAAGCATATCTTGACAGACTTAAAGAAAATCGGACTCGACTTCCGACTGGAGACGGGAGACGACTGATTGTTACAGGTACAGAACTCAACGTTATTACACATTATCAAATGAGTAACCCAAAGTTGTTACAGGTACAAAAATGAAAGGAAGGACCGATAAATAATGGTTTGAAGTTATTTGTTTGATCTGATGTAACCCAACTTCCGTTCAAACACAAGCTAAAGAATTAAACGGAAGAAGAAGAAGAAGAAGAAGAAAGAGCCAGCACTGCCCTTTGACCGCCCATCCTGATGAAAGCTTCTGCAGCTGCCTCCATTAGTGGATATGGAACCATTTTGACCGCCCATCCTGATGAAAGCTTCTGCAGCTGCCTGAAGATGAAGAGGCTCGTCGTTAGTGGATACGAAACTGAGCATTGCGTAACAGATCACATGCGCACATAAACGCACTCTCAGAAACAGAGAAAGGAAACCGAAAAAAAAAAAAAAAAAAATTAACAGCTTCCCAACATAAAGGGTGGATAAATGTGTACGTAAACACATGTGAGGACGCAGGATACATACTCTGGCCTTGGCCAGCTCTTCCTTCGTGAGTGTGCGTGGCTCGGTATCGATGGGCAGTTTTCTCTCGAGCTGATTAGAGAGTTTTTGGGTCTCCATAGTAGAGAGAAGTATGTATTAGGTCTTTTGTTGAACAAAGTACCAGATCAGAATGAGAAGGAGGCTAGGGTTTATGTTAAAAAAACTAGAGATGGAGATGCTCACAAATCCCATAAGCAGATCATAGTTTAAGACCATCGTACTTACGGCCAGTAAGCTGAATTTGGTCGAATTCGGTATTGGATGATCTCAAGTAGAAATTAGAAAAATTATATAAGTGGTTTATAAACATTGACTTAACGTGCAATGTTCATAAAATTTTAATTTATTTAATGGTGTCTATGAATCTTAGTCTCATGTGCAATGTCATCCATGAATTTTTAATTTTTTGTTCAACGTGAACCATGAACTTTTGATACATTTTCAATTTAATCTCTAAACTATATTTAAATATTCAATTTTGTCTTTGAACTTGAATTAATGAAATAATAACATTGGATATTTTCATATTATTTAGGAATTAGATTGAACATTTACCAAAAATTCGGGGATCACCTTAAATAAATTGGAACTTAGGGATGATATTGCACATTAGGTTAAAATTTAGGGATCGTACTGAACAAACTAAAAATTCATGGACCTTATTACTCATTGAGCTAAAGTTCAGTGACCATTTCATTAGAAAGTTTTTGAAAGTCCAAGTACTTGATTAGATAAATTAAAAGTATAGGACTTAATTAGAGATAAAGGTGAAAGCACATAAATGAAAGATAGAATTTTCCCTCATATGTATATTTCAAAAGTATCTATTTTTTTTTTTTTTTTTTTGTGGTATTGTATTTGATTCTTCACATCTATTTATACACGTCATTTGTTCTCTAGATCTATTTAACAAAATAATGATGGAATCTCTACGGTTTTATATGCAACACACACAAACAAACGAATAACAGATTTACCATGTATATGAAAATGGTTTTACATATGAAAATTTACCATGTATACGAGAATGGTTTTGCATATGCATTTTACGTGCTGGTGTATATGAATCATGACCCGGGTGGAAATTCTTGACAAAATGCGACGATATGACTAGGGCACGATGGAAGTTTATTTTGTTGACATAAGAAAGCAGATAAAAATTGATATATTTCTATATACTTTTAACACAAGAAAGTTGATAATCACATTAGCTAATGGGAGGAAATGACATGAATGGTTAATACAAATATGATGACACGGCATGGATTATTGGCCTTATAAATAGACCGATAGAGAGATCAACATATGATGAGTATAGATAGATCGATACAGAGATTGACATATGATGAGGATAAAAGTATGTCGTCCATATTGCTACATATTTGATGGTAAACATACATAAGGGTGCGTTTGGTTCGGTATTTGGAAAGCCCCTTGGAGCCCCAAAGCCCATTGGAGAAAATTTGGGGTGTTTGTCAATCATTTCCAAAGGGCTTTCAAGTGAAAGCCGGCCATTGGGAATGCTGAAAATGAAAATTAGTAAGTTGCCTATTTTACCCTAAAAACTTTACCGAAAAACCAATTTTATCCATTTTGAAAACTAAAACCCTAGATGCGATCTCTCTGCACCCTCCCCCACGCTCTGCACCCTTCCCCAGCCCTCTCTCCCTCGTGACGACTGTGAGCTCATTTGCCGTCCTCCGATCCGCCGTGGACAACGACCGCCGCAATCGATCGACCAAGAGGCCGGTGAGAGGCCGGTGAGTGGCGCGCGAGGCTGGTGGATCCCCGATCGGGAGTGTCTTGGGTGGGATGGAACTGGACGTCCGAGAGCTTCCACCTCACGCTCGTGTACGACGCCGCGGAGGATCCGGGCCACGCCGGTGTCGAGGATTTGACGCACGCGTCGGTCTTGTCGACGGCATCGTCGGGATCGGGGTCGAGGTCGTCACTGGGGTCGATGTCTCGTCAACCCTAGCTCCCTCGCCGCCGCCGCCGGCGTCGCCTTCCCTCTGACCTCCCGCTCCGAATTGGGGCTCAGGGTTTCCCGTGCCCCTCCCTCGTCTCGCTTCCCGGTTGTCTCTGCCGTGCGCCAGCTCAAGGGTAAAGCTCTCTCTCTTCGGGTCCACATTTTCCTTTTCCTCCCGCGGTTGTGTTCGCTGCATTTTGCTCGTGCGGTGGAGTCGAGCCCGCGCTCGCTCCTTGTGATTCGAGTTCGGTTCGTTTCAAATCGAGTTGATTCTTGTTGGTTCTCTCTGTCTTGAATCGCTCTCTGCATTTCTGACGAGATTACATTGTGGACTTAAATTGTTGGTTCTCTCCGCCTTGTTGATTCTTGTTTGTCGGGAAGGGCTTGTGGTTTGTCAAGTTTGTAGCTCACGGAAAAACTAGTCTTCTCCTGGGATGCTCGAATGGCGAATCCACAGGAAGTAGAGCTCTTGGGGCTCTGGGTCAACTCCTTCGTGCGGAGGATGGAGTGGGCATTGAAGCTCAAGGACATAGCCTACAATTGCATCGAGGAAGACATCCTCAACAAGACCGCTCTACTTCTGCGGCTCAACCCTGTTCACCAGAAAGTCCCTATCCTTGTCCATGGAGGCAGAGTAGTTTGTGAGTCTAGGAGGAATGAAGCCCTGTGTCAATTATTGCACTTGCTCCTTGCTCGATGTAGAGAATAGTTTTGCTTGCCCTTGTTTTCCTTATGAGTTGAGCTTTGGATTTGTATTTAAGATTCAAGAGTTAAGTATGGATCGTGGTTTAGTGCGGTTTTTGAGTTACTCTGCTCCTGTGTATGATTTCACTTTGTCTTAGATTGTTTGTTGTGCAAATTGATAGTTGAAGCTCCCATTGCAAATGAGTAAGATTGCAAATTAATTCCATCGCTTCGGTTGCATGTCTGGATTTAGTATGCTAAGCAAAAGAAGAACAGGCCAAAAGAATCCACTATAACCATGGCAAATCCAATTTCCAAAGGTTTTCGCCAAAGTTACTTAGGGAAAATCCTGGGGTCATGTTCTGGCACCGAGGATCAAAACATTAACTCATTTTGCCAACTGTTCATTCAACTAGGGTTTCTCGAAAGCACCCAATACAAAATGTAGTGATGCTCATAGTTTAGATGTAAATCAAAATCTTCAACCTTATTTGTTTTTACTTGAGCCTGCCTCTAGATCTTGCATAATAAGTTTATACCTCAACGATACAAAGTAATTCCGTGACATCCTGATTTTTCTATTTATGTTTTTAATAAAATGAGACGGGTATTTCATTTTCACGCATATAGTTCTTTTCCTTGAGTCGGCCACTCATGTGAAAACTAGTCTATCAGGTAAAGCCGTTAAGAAATTCTAATGCATCAGACTCGAGAATTTGACCTAAGAAGCGACTTTTCGACCGAGCTAATCTACAAGGGTCATTACAGCACAGTTAAAAATTGATTAAAGATCGGAGATAGGTCGACTCGACAGAGGCACGTGATCGAGTGTGGGTGATTCCACCAGATCGCACTATTCTTGTCGGTCGGCACTGGATCGGCTTTTCTGTCGATTGGGTACCTTGTGTCCATATTTGAAACCTTGAGATTACCACGACAACCGAGAGTCGCCAATGTGTCGAAGATGTACATTGTGGCTTGAAATAATCAACCACAAGTCAAATGCACAAACATTTTTAAAAGCTACTTGGTAGGTTAGGACGCGCTAATATCGTGCTAGAGTAAAATTAACCGTGAAATTGAAAGCGAATTTAGAAATTGGAAGTCCTGTTATGTCACAAATCTTATTAGGAACATTGAATTAATTTATGGACTTTAATTGGACTCAATTGGAAGAGAATGGAATGGAATTGAAGAAATCAATGTACAAGATTTCATGCCACGGCGGAAAAGGAAATTGGACCCATTGGAAGATGTTGTGGAGGATTGAGATAGTGGAAGATGACATCACTTGTTGTCATGGTGGTTGGGGCCAAATTAAGAAGAAGTTAACAAGTGGAGGGTGGAGATTTGATCTCATAAAGTGGGGTTGTCCCTCTCATCCATCAACATCATCTTCTTCATTTGGTTTTTCCTTTTGAAAATTGGGAGGAGAGAGAGAGCTGCGACCGGACTAGCTAAGCCAACCGCCCCCTTCGCCCGCTTGACGCCGCCGCTCGCCGCCGTTGCCGTCACCGTCGCCGATGTCCGTGCGCTGCCCGCGCACTAGGTCGTCGATCCACACGCGGCCCTCGTCAGCCTGTCCGAGACGTCGTCCATCGCCCAGCATCATCATCCGGAGTCATGAGCCATTGCTTGCCGCCGCCAAGGCCACCGAAGGACCACTAGAGTCGCCGTCTAGCATCGCCCGAGCTGCCGCTGTTCCTTTCCGTCGGTCCGCGCCCAACCGGCGATCGGAGCTCCTCCGACCAAGCTTGGACAGCAATCGGAGTTCCAGCCCTAGCCGGACCTTCGAGGAGCGTTTCCGGGCTCTTCCCGACCTCCTTTGGCATCGCCCTGAGGAGATTTGTCAACGGCCTCGCTGTCCTCTTCGCCGGAGACTCGTCGAAAAGTGATTCCGGTAAGTTTAGCTCACTAAACCTTGATTATAGGGTTAATGATGCTTAGGGTGTTCTTAGTTCAAACTAAGTAAGCTTAGGTTGTTAGATTAGTTTAATTAGGTGTGGATTAGATTAAGGGGTGTGATTAGTTTAGGGTGTGTTTAATTAAAGTTAATTGAATGGTTATGTTAGTTTAATGATAATTGGACTTAAATATATAATTTTGAATTATATATGTATTTCGAAATTATTCAATTATTTAATAAAATATTATATTACGAAAATGATTAAAATATTATTATTTAATTAATTTCGGAATAAATTTAATTATTTATTAAATTTCGAAAAATTATTTCAGGACCTTATTTTCTTAGAATTTTGCGCTGATCGCTGCTATGTATTCAGATTTTGAAATTGATGGTTGGATATTATAAATTGAGTGTGGATTGTGAAAAATATGGATATTATTATTTAATTAATTTTCGGAATAAATTTAATTATTTATTAAATTCCGAAAATTATTTGGGGACCTTAAATCGTCAAAATTTCATATTGATTTCAGTGGTGCTTGGTGCTTTCTGTTTATTTATTTGAGTGCCGTTTTGTGAGAATTGAGTGAATTAGTGGTTAAGAGAGAATTATCCCAAAATTTGAAAATGTCAGTATTTTATGGGAAAATGACCATGAAAGGTTGTGAGTGGACTTAGAAAACCGCCAAAATATGGCTGTGCCAATAGGGCTGAGATTTACCACTGAATTTGGAATCGGTCGTGCCCATCAAGCCGTGATCTACCACCTATTAAAGATCGTGCCGAGTGAGGTCGTGATGCCACTAAATCTAAACTTGCCGTGTTAGGCCGTGATTACCACTAAATTTAGATTTGCTTGTAGGGCTGTGTTTGAGGGTTGAGAATGAATAGTCAGAATGACTGTGTGATGACCTCGATGACATGTAATCGACTGAGTTGATTGATCGCTGAGTCGATCCGAGTAATTGAATTGTTTGAATTCTATTACCGTATATGCTTGAGTAATATAAACTGTGCTAACCCACAGGAAGGAAATAAGGCAAGGTAAGTTTTCTGTGTGATGTGGCTAGGCCACCCTTGGGCGTATTTTTTTTCTAATAGGGGTTTAGAGGGTTGAACTTGCTGAGAAAATGTCTCACCCCGTTGTGGGCCAAAATTTCAGGACCGTAGATGGCGGAACCCCCAGAGGCTGATCAATCATAAGTGGGATTGAAGAACGAGTCCAACTAGTGGTCATAGGACTGTTCCTTCTTTTTGGTGGACTGATTCCTTTTTGTAGGCTGACCCTTTTTGGTATATATATGTGTAATCTTTGGAGTGATTATCTATGAAAGCATGTTTGTTTATGAATGAGTTGATTTCTTGCTTTCCTATCCTATGAGTTTTTGTCAGGGGTTATATATTATGTTCCGCATGCGCATAATAAATAATTGGGGTCGACGACACTACCTGGAAATGTCGCATTTGCATGACCATAGTGGGTTATTCACGTATCTCGGGGTTCGGGGCGTGACAAATTCTATGGTTTTTAAGGATAATGAGCTTCTTTCCTCAAAGCATATGTTATCATGTTTTTATTGTAATGAAAGTATTCTTCTTGTAATTTAGAAAGAGAGGATGTAAATTTTTTCCATTTGATGTTTTTTAGCAAAAAAAAAGAAATTTTAATTTTAATAAAATTGTTTACACAACATCTTTAACATGATTGTCAAATATAATTTAAAAAAGTCGCAAACATTATTTTTTTAATTTTAAACAAATAAAAATTAAAATATTTACCAAAGGGGCTTTGTAAATGTGTTTCTACCAAACAGCATTTCTCTCAAAATTGCTTTCCAAAGTAAAATTTACTAAACAATCTTTGCATTTCCTCAAAACCCTTTAGGCTAAACTGCTTTGCATTTTCCCAATGAGCTTTCAAATGCTAAACCAAACGCACCCATAAAACTCCACAGTATTCACCACATTCTCTTAGGAATGTGCTATGAAAATGAAGTTTACATCAGAAATATTACAGTAGAAATATGATATTGATAATGAATAGAAGCAGCATAATGGCATCTTTTCGATATGACACAGCGATCCATATTAGAGTTTCTTTACTTCATTGATGTCATCGGCTTCGTCATCGTCTTCCTCTGTATTGGCCATGGAGTTGAGCTTCGCGTTGACTGCACTTCCAACCGGTTTTAATCCTTGTAAATGCAGCCTCTGAGTTAACTGTACCTCAAGAAGTAGCCTTCATAATCACAAATTAGATCTCATTGATCTGATCTCCATAGTGTCTCGAAGATCAGCTTGTATGCCCTATGCCATAAATTTTCGAGCCAACAAACATTCCGCGTCATACGTTGTGAAAAGAATATTGCTACTACCGAGGGTTGATATTATCACAGATTTACACTTTTGGTATGTATTATGTGGTAGACCCTCGTCAAATACACAACATGGGTTTAATTTGTTCGAGCATATTGTAATATTGTGAAGATATTAATCAAGTAAAGTCATTTGGGATGTTCAAGTATTGATCTAAATCTATCATTGATGACCTTTGTTGTGTACCGAAAGAGCGTGGCCTCCCAATGGTTATAGTCACCTTATATCCAAAATCATCCAGCGAAAGGTAATGATTTGCGAATAATTAGTTTAATTACATCCCAAGAGTCATATAAGATGAACAAATTGTGCTTAATCAATGATAATGCTGATTCCATCTTAAAAATCACATACTGAAAGAACGCAACTTTTAATAGATAATAATGTTAGAATATAGCTTTTTAGAGCTTTTGTTGTATTCTGGGAGTGTTTTGCTTTCTATTATTCTCTCGCTACAGTGACTAGTGAAGGAAATAACACCTTAAAGGAAGTGATCTACATGCTTCGGAGCCTATTTCCGCTTCCACATGCATTTTATTTTGTCTAAACATACTTCGGTGCCGCCACCATACTAACATAAATAACCTCATTTTGGAGCCACTGTTTAGGCTTTTGGCTCTTATTTTACCTGGTCCACGACGTTCTAGTGGATTTTTCATCGGGCCACCGTTTTCTTCCTAAGATGGACTTCCTTGCGTTTGAAAAGAACAACTTTGAATCGCGAGTATTGATTTTGTGCATGTTATTCGAAAGTACAAAGCCTTTTATGCTTAAAGAACATTTTAAGAAGTTACTTATGCATGGAGTAGATTGCCCTTCTGTTTTTCCATTTCGGAATTCTGGGTACCTGATGAATTGAGAAACATTAACCGATCATTGGAATGTATAAATGTATATAGCGATGATTAGCTCCAAGAAGATCTTCTCCGCTTCCTCTCGAGTATGGTATTGATCACTTCAAGTGCTCCCTTCTGCTAAAATGCAGACGTTCGTTAATTATCAAAGAAAATGTACCATGTAGAAACTAGCTAGCTAGAACAAATGCAGAACTTCATGAGGATTATAGAAAAAAAGAAAGAGTTGAACCGGGGCAGTCTCAAATTCTTCATAAGTGAACGTTTTGGCCTCATTGTCAATGGATGAGCTCTTTCATGCTTAGGGGCAGATGGCGACGACGGGGTTTCCATTCTTGCCTTCTCAAATGAAACCTAATGATTGGAAGATGGTGGGTACACAAAACTTTTTGTCTAGATGAATCTACTCTTTGCCTTTAGGGCTTGATTTATATCAATGACGGAAGAAGGAGATGAAGAAAGAAGCTAATAAGTGCTGTAATAGCAATTCAAGATCGTGCAGGAACGTGGCAAACATTCATGCAAATATGCAGTAGAGCTCTGTAAACGAGGAATGGCCAAAATGAGAAAATCGCTTGTGGATTGTTGAAGGCGAGTTTAGACCTCGTCTTGTGTCAGTGCCGTTACCTTTGCAGGTGCGGCTGGGTTCATGTTGGAACAAGCCCCAATTGACTCGATAATTAGTTACAAGAGAACAATATTAGTCTGCTAGGATTGAACACGGAAGTGTTTTTAGTATATCTAACTTTATTGGGGAAAATTACAAAAAAAAAAAGAAGTCATAAATCTATTGCAATTATGTCAATTGAGTCATAAACTTATTTTTTTGACCAATTGAATCATAAATCTTTTGTAATTGTACTAATTCAATTCATCTGGCCAAATTTAGCCAATAAGTATTGACGTGGATGCTGGCCAACGCCGGCCACGGCCGTCTGGCCAATGCTAGTGTAGATAATTTTTAAATAATACTTTCATTTTTTTGAATTTTTTGAATTTTTTGAATTTTTTTATTTTTTCCTCCTTCCTCCTGCTTCCTTTGGCCAATTGCCAAATCGAGGAGACTAGCTAGGTGACCTCGCTGGCTAGTGGCGAGCTTGCCCTCTCCTAGATTTGGGGAGGTCGACCTCATCAACCTTTAGCGAGGGTCGCCCTTGTTGGATCTGGCAAGGGCTCGCCTTGCCAATGGTTAGGCGCGCTCGCCTAGCCCAACGATGGCCAGGCGAGCCTCGCCACTAGCCGAGGAGGTTGTCTCAGTTTGGCAACATCAGCTGGAGGGAGAAAGACGAAGGGGAGAAGGAAAAAGAAAAAAATAATAACAAATTCAATAAAATTAAATATTATTAAAAAATTATCCATGTCAGCGTTGGCCGAACGGCATCCACGTTAACGCCGACTAGTCAAATTTGGCTAGATGGACTTAATTGGTATAATTGCAAAAGATTTAGGACTTAATTGGTCAAGAAAATAAGTTTAGAACCAAATTGACATAATTACAATATATTTAAGACTTTCTTGGTAATTATCCCAACTTTACCATCAACCCATTTTGCATATCTCGTAATATCGTTGCCGCATGGTTTTAACCCTAATTTTCCGTAGCATATGTGATGTCGCAAATGGGCATGCACCACAAGGGATCGGGGTTTTGATGCCACTATTTAACGAACTCTTTTACTAGAGCCTGTTTGGTCATAACTTAATACTTATCATACCTTCATTGACTATGATTAACTTTGTCGCAATCATCATACATAATATAGCTACTAGAATAACTGTCAACACATCTAAGTATCTCGCATTACCGTTGCTATATTTATTTTGCATTTGACACCAAGACACACTGAAGATAATTTTCCATAACATATGTGATGTCACTTTGGGCATGCGCTTCAATTGACTATGATCGTCGGAATTTTAATAACATTGTTTAACGAATCCTTTTATTAGTGTGTTTGGTCATGACTTAGTTCTTATTGCCCACCAATCGTCATAGTTAATATAACTATTCGGATTATCGTCAATAGATTTGCATATGTCATAAAGAGAATTTTCCATAGCGCAAGTGGTGTCCTTGATGAGTTACAATCACCCATGATTGTCAGGGTTTTAGTGACATTATTTAACAACATATTTTACTAGAGTACGCTTGATCATAACTTAATACTTATTGTACCTATCATTGACTATGATAAAATTTGTAGTGATCATCGTAATATAGTTATTGGAATTATAGAAAAAGTGTTAGAAAAGTTCTAAATTTTTTTTACTTGTGCTAATTTAATCCTAAATCTTTTATTAGTCCAAATTCAGTTTTAAACCTTTTGATTTGGTACCAATTTAGTCCTAAATATTTTATTGGTGTCAATTTAATTCTAAAACTTTTAATCTAGTATTAATTCAATCATTCTAGCTAATTTTCACCAGATATTGCTAGTGTGGCATGACCGACGCTGATATGGGCAACTTTTAATAATATTTTAATATTTTTCAAATTATTAATTAATTAATTAATTTTCTTTTTCTTATTTCTTTTCTTTTTTTCTTCCCCTCATCCTTCCTCCATCCGGTCGTTAGATGGGCAACCAACCAAAGGCGAGGGCCGGCGAGGTCAAGGTCAACCTCGTCGGCCTTTGGCAAGCCTCATCGGCCACTAGCAAGGCTCAAGTCCACGCCAATGACTACGAGGACAGCCTTGCACTAGGTAGGCGAGGCTTGCCCTTGCCATATCTAGTGAGGGCTCGAGTCCTCGCAAAAGCAGCCTCCGGCGAGGACTCGAGCCTCGTTGGATTTGGTGAGGCCAGGCCTTGCGTTGCCTTGCCTACCCAATGCGGGGCCATCCTCACTATCGTTGGCTAGGGCTCGAGCCTTGCCAATGGCCAGTGAGGTTTGATGGCCCTCGCTCGGCGACTGGCTAGAGGAAGGACAAGGGTAAAAAGAAAAGAAAATAAATAAATTAATAAATAATTTGAAAAAATATTAAAATATTATTAAAATTGTCTAGTTAATGCTGACCATGCCATGTTAGCCGACCAACATCTGCATTAGCAATATCCAACCAAAATTAGTTGGAAGGATTGAATTCACACTAGATTAAAAGGTTTTAGACTAAATTAGTATCAAGTCAAAATGTTTAGGACTGAATTGGCATTGATAAAAACTTTAGGACTAAATTGGCACAAATGCAAAATATTTAAAACTTTTTTGACACTTTTCCCTTGGAATTACCATCATTGCACTCGCATATCTTGTACCATCGTTTGCTACATTCATTTGCTTTCAACACTAAGACAAACTGAAGAAAATTTTCCATGACATATGGATGATCACCAAGAGGCTTGTGTTTTGACCTACCACGATGTTCTTGTCATTGACTATGATGAACTTCACACCGATCATTTTATCTAATGACAAATATTGGAATTATTCGCAAAGATGGTCGTAAGTAAAACGTACATAGCTATTCGAATTATTCATGTCCTTATTGTTGTAACAAAGAAATCTTGAGGCCGCACATTACCTAAATTTTCTTGGATGGTAAAGCAAAAAAATCAATTATTTTTATAAGATTAGAGATTTAGAAGATCATCTTTTATGTTAGCTCTAAGCCTGAGCTTTTATTTATGTTGGCGCGACTGATAATAACTGGTATGCTCACCATTATAATGATATTGCATGAGGAAGGTGCGTCCCTTGTGGTGAGAAGAGGGTTTTGATGACTTTTGTACTGAAGTTGGCATTTGTTTTGAACTTTCTCTATTAAGACTTTCGTTCGATGCCCTTTGTTCGCTTTCCTTCGCCAATGGGAAAGGGGGAAAAGATCAGCGACGCCCGTTCCTCCGCTTCACCAACCTGCCTCGGCGAAGTTTTATTCAAGGATGTTAGAAATATAAAACTTATCACGAAAATACAATTGAATCTTAAAACTTTTAGAAAGTCTAATCAAATTCTAAAACTTGTGAAATTGACAATCGAATTTTTCATTAATTCTGTCTAATTTGACTAATCAAAAATACTGACGTTGCGTTTTTTTTTTTTTAATCACTTTCTCTTTCCTACGTAGCGTTGATGTGACTAAAATAAAAAAAGATATTCCAAAATGATGTCATTTTAGCCCAAAAATGAATTTCAATAAAAATATTAATAAAATTAAAATAAAAAATAAACTAAACTTAAAAAAGTATTTATTTAAAAAAAAAAAACAACAAAAGGGGCAAACCGGCGAGGGCCTGCAGGGCCTGCACAGAAGCGTGCAGCCGCAAAAGGAAAAGTCCAAGAGCCCTTTCTTTTGTTTTATTGGGCTGAGCCTTAAACTGGCGGAGGAGATTTAGCATGCCTGCGACGTCAGCGTATGGCGTGATTCCATGCAACCACCTAATTGTTTCTCCATGCAAGTGCAAGCGGGCTTCTTCAAATGTAAACCATCTGGACAAACAAAAGTCAAAGGCCGTTCACGAGAATTACTCGGTTTAACTTGAACAGCGTTTGCTCGACGGCTCAAACTAGAGACATATTTTAACACTTACTTCAGAAGATGCCATGAGCAACAATAATTCTGTAAAGAATGCTCGCCCACGTCAAGAAAGTAGGGCTTGATCTCGATGCCCTTTGTTTGCTCTTCCTTGGCCAATGGGAAAGGGTGAAAGATCAACCACGCCCAACGCTCTGCTTCACATGCTGCATGACATGCCTTGGCAAGGTTTTATTTGAGGGAAAAAGCCACGAAAAACCTCAAACTTTGCTCAAAGTGACACATTTATCCCAAACTTTTTTTTGTGACGTGAAAAATCTTAAACTTTGCCAACCGTGACATATTTACCCCAAACTTTTTTTTTGTGACACAAAAAATCCCGAACTTCTATCGTGTGACATATTTACCCAAAAATTATAGGGTATTTTGGTCTTTTTACTTTTTAATTTTTTTTTCTTTGTTTCTTCTTCTTCCCTCCATCGGCCATACGCTGGAGAGGGCCGTCCTTGCCCGTCGCTAGCGAGGGCCACTCGACGCCGGCAAGGGCTTGGCGAGGGATGCCCTCTCCAGCGTCGGGCAGCCCTCGCCTGTGTCGGGCGAGGGCGCAAGGGAGGCCCTCGCCCGACCTAGCCGAGGGCCGCCCTCACCGGCAAGGGCAGCCTGACGCCGGCCAGGGCAACCCTCACCGGACACCGACTTCCCTTTGCCAGCCATGGCTGGCCGGCGGAGGGAAGAAGATGAAGAAAAAAAAACAAATAAGACAAAAAAGCCCTTGATAGGGTAAACGTGTCACAATTTGAAAGTTTAGGATTTTTCACGTCACAAAAAAAAGTTTGGGGTAAATGTGTCACTTTGGGCAAAGTTTGGGGTTTTTTATAGTATTTTCCCTTTATTTAAAAAGAAATGCAAATGAACAGGGAACGAAGGGGAAAAACTCTCCGCGCGTCACTTGAGGTTCTGTACCAATCGCATCAAGCCAAAGTTCATTCGATTTTACAGTTACAGGGAGAGTTTTGAGAAGAAGTTTCTCTCTTCCCTTTTTCTAGCACCATGATGGATACGGTCGAAAATGGCATCCGTGAAGATATTTTTGTTATAGCGACAGGAAATAATAAAGAGAAAACTAATTAAAAGTCAACCAATTTGCCTCCTTTTTTAAAAAAAAATTATATTCAGACCTCTATAAAATGCCTCATCTCCTCCACAATCTCTCGTGCATCTTCTTCTTTCTCGACCATTCTTGACCCTAAAGCGGTTCCCGCGCCCGGGGGATTTTCGTTGTTTTCGCAAACAACCGCTCGAGAAGAAAATAAGAAAAATGGCCACGTCCACGCTGCATACCGTGTTCGGCGTTTTTGGTGGGTTCGCGTTTTCTTGTGAACTCGACCTTCCTTTTAGGAACTTGTACTAGTTTGTATTCTTACTTTTGCATTTCACAAGTTGATGAATCTCTCTCTCTCTCTCTCTCTGGTTCTGTTCGTTTACAGGAAACATCACTGCTCTGTTCCTCTTCTTGGCGCCGATGTGAGTAACCCCTTCAAATCCCAGAAAACGTCAAGTCTTTCATTGTTGGGCAGAGAATACGTCGTTCTTTCTTCTTTACTTGAACTTTGTGTACTAGGGGTGAGCATGTTTCGAGAGTATAACTCGAAATTGAATAATCCAATTCTGGGTTCAAAGGTATGTAAGATAGGTTTTATGTTCCAAAAATTGGAGAACCTATTTCAACAGATAAATTTCCAGTTCTAGGCAAATGAAACTTGGAACCTGACCTAGAACCTGAAACATGAAACCTAAAACAAGTTTTTGTGTTTTCTTGGTCTATATTTTTGTGCGATCCCGAGTATTTCATAGCGTCCGATGATCAGTGTATAATCCAAAACTACTAGTCTGAACTTCCATCTTATGACCGACACTTTTACTTTATTAATATTTTATATTATTTATGTGTCTAAATATAAGTCGTGATTAATGGATTTTAGCTGCAAGTGATGATCATCAAAAATAATGATTCACTGCAATTAATAATAAAAGTGGAATCGAGTAGAACTTGGAGTGGACCTTAAAACCTATAACAAGATAAGTTCGAGGTTACAAAGTATGCAGGGTAGGTTCCAAGTTTCGAAAAATATAAACTTATTTAAATGAGTAGGTTTTAGGTTCCAGATGAAAACTGCTCAACCCTACTTTGTATGCAAATATTGCTTAAACTTCATTATAGAACTAGAACTGGGAAGGACTTCTTTCTTTTTAAATTGAATTTCAAAACTTCATATTAGAACCTTTTGCTCTTTTTACTGACTTTCCTTCTTCCTTTCTTTCGGGTTCATTCAATCGATAGCAATGATCTAATTGTTGTGGGTGGTGATGATGCAGAATAACATTCGTAAGGGTATATAAGAGCAAGTCTACAGAGAAGTTCTCAGGGGTTCCCTATGTCATGACCCTCCTCAACTGCTTGCTTTCTGCTTGGTAATTCCTCTCGTGTCCTTCCCTTTCTTCTACCAACTTTCCTTCCACTTTCTCTGTTTTATATTGTACCGACTCTAGTCATTTTAACTTATTGCATTTTGGGTGCCATTTATGGTAGAAGTTACTTGTGAATTGGGATGGGTTCGCCATGCATCTGCAGTCGGTTGCAGGTGGAGCCACGCAATTATCGAGCGACGATATTGCCCCTTAGGTTTTGGATTTTCGCCTCATGCCCCCTGTTTGTATTCAATTATATAATGCAATGATAACTTCCTTTTAAACTAGAACCTTGTAGAGCATGTAGCCGTCTCACGTTATGCATCTCTAGAACTTATTTTCTTCCCTACAGTTAAAATCTGGTGCAAGCGGAAGTGTCCATCCATCATTTATCTAGACTTTGAATGTTTTCAGCGAAATGAAAAAGGAATTTGAGTTTTTAACTCCTCAATATGGTGGGTTTTACAAATCCTCCATGTTCACTTGCTGACATGATGCGATCGATTGATTTGCAGGTATGGCCTACCACTCGTGTCGCCGAATAACATGTTGGTGTCGACGATCAATGGCTCCGGTGCCGCGATTGAGGTCGTGTATGTCGTGTTTTTTCTCTTCTACGCCCCCAGGAAGGAGAAGGTCAAGATCTTTGGCCTCTTCATGCTTGTGCTCACCCTGTTCGCCGCCATCGCCTTGGTGTCTCTCTTGGCTCTCAAAGGTGACCACAGGAAGCTCTTTTGTGGCGTCGCCGCCAGTGTCTTCTCCATCATCATGTATGCTTCGCCCCTATCAGTCATGGTAAGCTCTAGCATCATGTGACACTACCCCATTTAAATCGTCGACCATTGTTTTCATGGTCGATCGAAAAATTTGGATACCAATTTAAAGAGATGTGAACGTTAGATGAACCAATTCCAGCGGAGAAAATAAAGATCAATTTATGCACAAAAATTCCGAAAAATCTGATTCTCAAGCCATAATAAGCTAATTCAACGGATTCTCTCCGCTTATGTTGTGACGTGCAGCGGCTGGTGATCAAGACGAAAAGCGTGGAGTACATGCCCTTCTTCTTGTCCCTGTTCGTCTTCTTATGTGGCACTTCCTGGTTCATCTTTGGCCTCCTTGGCCATGATATCTTCGTCTTTGTAAGCGGTTCTTATTTCCCTTTGCCCATTTTCTTTAGGCCATTCTTCTTCTTCTTCTTTGCCAAAATCTATTTCTTTATGAATTCCGGGAATGAGAAATTTCTTGATCTAGTGGAAATTACTTTTTTTCTCATGCATAAAAATCACCATTCCATAGCCTCAACCCAAGAAACAGGGAAAAAGAAAGTCATTGCCATTGAGATTCGATGAACAAGATGCTCTCAGCTGGTTCGCTTGTTCACCAACAGAGAAGTTCTTGATCAAAAGAGGGAATTGAATTTTTTTTTTTTTTTTCCTGGCAAAATCGGATCATTCAACTTGTCACAGCCAATGAAAAGGCCCTCTCTTTTCGATGAGCGTGATGAGAAGGATCCATGGTTGGTTACATTATAACCATTCAACAATCTTCCTAAAACAAAAAAAAAAAAAAAAATAAAAAATCAGATTTTTAGATGCTATATTCTTGGCCCGATATTCATGATGATCGAGATGCTGTCATTGATTCGGGTAAATTAGCCGGTCGTTTCCAAATTATGAGGAATTTGAGGATTTTTGGTGGTGGGATTTTGGCAGTTACCCAATGGGATTGGATGTGGGCTTGGGGCAGCGCAGCTGATATTGTACTTCATTTATCGTAACAACAAAGGCGAGCCCAAGAATAGAGTGCACGACGTCGTCTCTGTGGAGGCGAAGGTCGAGGCGGAGAAAGAGGCGAAGGTCGAGGCGGAGAAAGAGGCCGAAGGTGACCTAGCCAAGCATCAGATCGATATGATGAACAAACAAGCAGATGAGCAGGTTTAGATCGATGTATCATTAATGACATCGTCTTCTTGACATTCGTAGCACATGATCTTATTATGCCCTTGAATTGATTCTGATATTCAAAATATACAAACGCTACTTCTCAGTTATAACTATCTGTTTTGTCTTGGAAAGTTTCTTTTATCAATTTCCAAGAATCAATTGTCGCTTTCACTGTGCTCTATTCTTGTTGAAGGACGATTAATGCCAATAAAAGTAGCACGAACTCGGTTAAATGGGTGCGGAAGATAAACTCGCCAGTGCACTCGCTACCCTATCCTAGGTGTGTAAATGGGTCGGGTCGGGTTTTGATGTTACCTGACCCGACCCGAAACACATTAGACTCGCATAATATGTTTCGGGTCGGGTCGGGTTTATGGTTTTCCCCTTCTTTTTTCAACGACTTCAAACTCCAAACCTTCCTCCTCGCCGCTTCACCGCCGTTCGCCGTCGATCTCCCCCCCCCACTCTTCGATCCATGTCCGCCGTTCGCCGTCGATCTCCCCCACACTCTCCGATCCATGTCCGCCGCGGCTCCAGAATCCCCGAACTCCGATCCCCTGACCCGTCCTCCGGACTCCTCCCCAATCGAGGTGAAAACCCTAGAGAGCAGCCCCAATCCTGACGAGAAGTGCATGGAGGCTCACTCCGACTACTACAAGCCGATACAGCGCGCTGAGAAGGTGGCGGAGGAGGAGGCCGTGAAGGAGTTGGAGAGAGAGGCGGCCGCGAAGGACGCGGAGCAGAGCGCGAGTGCGGGACCGGCTTCCGAGGAGCGAATCGAGACCTTGTAAGTGTTGGCCTTCTGTAGTGTTCGATGGAATGCCCCAGAGATACAGAGAGAGGGAAAGACAAGGGAGGAAGAAGGTGGGAGTGGGTTTGGATCACCGACTCGAGCTGTTAGGAAGGATTCGATTTTGATCGGAGCGACATGGGGGGTGGATATATAAGCAATGAAAGAGCTGGAAAAAGTCTTGTTCTTCTTGTTAATGGCGGGGAAACTTCACTGTGGCGTGCGTAGAAACGCTTGCGGGCGGCAACTGGCAGGTGGGGTGGAGGCCTTCTTCTTGCTTCTTTAATGCAATAAGGTCGCTTTGTTTACACTATCCTGGGTCGTCAATGGAGCTTCCAGGAAGTTGCAGGGTGATGTTGACGAAGGAGAGAGCTTGGCAGTTCGGAATATGTTTCGAAGGATTTGAAGGATTTGTGTTTGGTAGCTTGTTTGGAATTTGAGTTAACGTGTTTCGGGTCCAACAATGTTCCAACCCTGACTCGACCCGAAACATGTTTCTTTACTTGTTTTGTATCCGTTACCCGAATAATTTTAAGACCCGAAACACGTACTCAATTTGTTTCATGTTCAGGTCATGTTTGGGTTGGGTCGGGTCGAGTTTTTTTGACACCCCTACCCTGTCCCTTATACGTTTCTCTATTGATTGCACTTGGCTCCAAAAATAGCATCGCTCAAAGAGCTTGATTCAACTATCGGAAGCCAATGCTCGCAATCTGCAATGACAGCTAACGTCAATCCACATGCGCAAGCTTGTGCCATCGTCTTTTTAACACTCGCATTACAAGACCTAGTTATACAGTCGAGTTGAACCCTACGCAGAAGAACCTCACTAGCTCAGCTCTATGTCCTAAACACGCAGAATTTACTTTTTTAATCTCAAGCATATCCCAATTAATTATCTCATTGCATTTTGTTACCTTAGATAAGTATATAATAAGAACAAAATGACACGAGATGCAAATTATACTTTAGGCATACATGAGGTGGGCACAAGGTTTGCATAGGGTGTGCACTAGGTGCGGTTGATAGTTGACAACAAAAAGGTTGGTCATTGGCGCCCGTTAAGGATAATAACCTATGACTGGTTTAAATTCAATTTTTTCTTTTAATTAGTTATTACCTATCTCATTTTGTTATTAATGCAGTTATTATTATAACGGACTAATTCAAAATATTTGAATTAGTCCATTCTTATCTTATGTAATTACTGCAACAGCTAGTAGATAAACTTTACACATTAAATAAATTTAAAATTTAAAATCACATTACATATTGGTCAAAGTTCACAAACCATTCGTGTAATTATCCCGTCAGAATTTTTTTGAAATGATTAAATAAATTAAAAGTATAAGACTTGATTAGAAAAAAACTCGAAAGTATATGAACAGAAAATAGAATTTTCCCTCGTATGCTTATTTCATGTTAGTATTTATTTTTTGTGATATTGTATTTGATTCTTCACATATGTTTATACACATCACTTATTCTCTAGATCTATTTAAGAAAACGATGATGGAATCTCTACGATTTTATATGCAACACAAAAAGAAAAAAAAAACAAATAACAGATTTACCATGGATACGAGAAAGGTTTATCTCATGCGTTTCAGGTGCTAGTGCATATGAATCGCGACTCGGGTGGCAATTTTTGACAGGATTCACTAGGGCAGGACGGAAGTTTCAATTTGTTGACATAAGAAAGCGGATAGAAATTGATGAACTTCCATCTATTTTTAACACAAGACAATTGATTATCACATTGGCTAATGGAAGGAAAAAACACAAATGATTAATACAAATATGATGACACGATATGGATTATTGGCCTTATAGATAGAGCGATAGAGAGATCGACACATGATGAGGATAAAAGCATGCTGTCCATATTGCTACATATCCGATGGTCAACATACATATAACTTTATACTATTCACCACATTCTCTTAGGAATGTGCTCTGAAAATGAAGTTTATGTCAGACAATATTACAGTACAACTGGAAGTTAATTATGATAAGGGTATGGATAGAAGCAGCGCAACTGCATCTTATTCAGATGACCCCACGATCCATCTTAGGGTTTCCTTACTTCATTGATGTCATCGGCTCTATCATCATCTTTGTCTTTATTGGCCATGGAGTCGAGCTTCGCATTCAGTGCACTTCCAACCGGTTTTAATCCCTGCAAATCGCATCTGAATTAACTGTACGTTAAGAGGTAGACATCAGAACACACATAACCGTTGCTCATCAAAATCAACATAGTGTCTCAAAGATCAGCTTGTATGCCAACACCATAAACTGTTATGCCGACAAGATAGGGTGAAAATTCCGCATCATACATTGAGAAAAGAATATTGCTACTACCAAGGATTAAGATTATCGCAAATATATACTTCCCGTATAGATCATGTGGCAGATCTGCGTCAAGTACACAACATGGGTTTAATTTGTTGGAATAGATTGTAATATCGTGAAGATACTAATCAAGAAAAGTTATTCAGGATGCTAAAGTAATGATATTAATTTATCATGAATGACATTTGTTGTGTATTGATAGAGTGTGGCCTGTCAATGGTTATATTCATCTTATATCCAAAATCATCTAGTGAAAAGTAATGATTTGCGAATAGTCGATTTAAATACATCCCAAGAGTCATACAAGATTAAAAAAAAATGTACTTGTTAGTGATCATGCTGATTCCATCTTAAAAATCATATATTGAAAGAACGCAACTCTTAATAGATATGAAGTAGAGCTTTTTAGAGGCTTTATTGTATTCTAGGAGTGTTTTGCTTTCTGTTATTCTTCCACCATAGTGACTAGTGAAGGAAATAACACCTCAAAGAAAGTGATCTACACGCTTCAAAGCTTATTTCCACTTCCATGTGCAATTTACTTTCTCTAACATACTTTGGTGCCGCCGCCACACTAACATAAATAACCTCATTTTGGAGCCACTGCTCGGGTTTTTGGCTCTTGTTATACCTAGTCCACGAGGTTCTAGTGGATTTCTAATCAGGCCATTGTTTCCTTCCTAAGATGGACTTCCTCGTGTTTGAAAAGAACAACTTTGAATCGCGAATATTGATTTTGTGCATGTTATTCGAAAGTACAAAGCCTTTTATGCTCAAAGACCATTTTAAGAAGTTACTTATGTATGGAGTAGAGCTGCCCTTTCGTTTTTCCATTTCGGAATTCTGGGTACCTCATGAATCGAAAAACATTAACAGATCATCGGAATGTATAAATGTATATACTAATGATTACCGCCAAGAAGATCTTCTCCGCTTCCTCTCGAGTGTAGGTATTGATCACTTCAAGGGCTCCCTTCTGCTAAAATGCAGACGTTTGCTAATTATCAAAGAAAATGTACCATGTCGAAATTAGTTAGCTAGAACAAATGCAGAACTTCATAAGGATTATAGAAAGGCAAAAAAAAAAAAAAAAAAAACAAAGAGTTGAAACCGGAGCTTTCTCAAATTCTTCATAAGTCAATGTTTTGGGCTCATTGTCAATGGATGAGCTCTTTTCATGCTTAGGAGCAGACGGCGACGACGGCTTTTC
This sequence comes from Eucalyptus marginata, assembly GCA_014182565.1. Taxonomy (NCBI): domain Eukaryota; kingdom Viridiplantae; phylum Streptophyta; class Magnoliopsida; order Myrtales; family Myrtaceae; genus Eucalyptus; species Eucalyptus marginata. The sequence continues at coordinate 35,772,502 of CM024590.1, forward strand.
CATTCTTGCTTCTCAAATGAAACCTAGTGATTGGAAGACGGTGGGTACACAAAACTTTTTGTCTAGTTGAAGCTACCCTTTGCCTTTAGGGTTTGATTTATATCAATGATGGAAGGAGATGAAGAAGGAAGCTAGTAAGTGCTATAATAGCAATTCAAGACCGTGCAGAAAGGTGGCAAACATTCATGCAAATATGCAGCAGAGCTCTGTAAACGAGGCATGGCCAAAATGAGAAAATCGCTTGTGGATTGTTGAAGGCGAGTTTAAACCTCGTCCCTTCTTGTGTCGGTGCCGTTCTTTGCAAGTGCGGCTGAGTTCACGTGTGAACAAACCTAATTGACTCGATAATCAGCTACAAGAGAACAATACTAGTCTGCCAGGATTGAACACGGAAGTGTTTTTAGTATGTCTAACTTTACCGTCAACCCATTTCGCGTATCTCGAAACATCGTTGCTGCGCATAATTTGGCTTTCATCCTAAGACGCACTAAAGAGAATTTTCCATATCATATGTGAAGTTACCAATGGGCATGCACTGCAATTGATCAGGATTTTGGTATCATTATTTAACAAACTCTTTTACTAGAGTCTCTTTGGTCATAACTTAATACTTGTCATACCTGTCGTTGAATATGATGAACTTTAAGACGACCATCGTGCGTAACATTGCTACTAGAATAACCGTCAACAAATATGCATATCTCGCATTTCTGTTGCTACATTTATTTTTCATTTAATACTAAGACACAATTAAGATAATTTTCCATAGCATATGTGATGTCACCAATGGGCATGCGCTTCAATTGACCATGATTGTTGGGGTTTTGGTAACATTGTTTAATGAATCCTTTTATTAGTGTATTTGGTCGTGACTCAATTCTTATGGGAGAAGTGCCAAAAAAGTCCTAAACCTTTTTTCTTTGTGCCAATTTAGTCCTAAACCTTTTTTTGATGCCGATTTAGTCCTAAACCTTTTTACGTTGTGCCAATTCAGTCCTTTTCGGACAATTTTGGCCAAATTTTGCTCAATGGACGCCGGCCGGCTAACGTCGCCCGATCGATGCGACGTGGATAACTTTTAATAATATTTTAATATTTTTTATTTTCTTTTTTTTTTTTTCTTTTTTTTTCATTTTTTTTCATTTTTTTCATTTTTTCTTCCCTCTTCTTCCACCACCTTCGTCGCGTACAGCAACCCCCCCCCAGTCCGCTGCCAGATCGCCGTCGGCCCTTGAGGCTGTAGAGGAAGACGGTCCCAATGTCGCCGGAGCCGATGCGGCAGTGGAGCCGGAAGTCGCAGAATTCGGGCCGTGTGCCGCGGTGGAGCATGGCGGAGTAGACAAAGTCGGAGGAGGAGCGGTGCAGCTTTATGGCGAGGGCCTTGACGGCGAAGGCGGGGCTGGGGTGATGGTGGTCGAGCAAGGCCGCGTCGAAGGAGAGGCGACTGACGCTGCTGTAGCCGCTGCGGGAGCTACTGCTCATTGAACTGGCGTGGGTCGAATTCAAGGTCTCAACGCTGCAGAGTTCACCGTCCGAGTCGCGGCGATGCTCAATCATCCTCTTGACAAAGAAAGAAGCCCCCCACCAGACCCGGTTCTCTCTCTCGAAGAATGGAAGAAGGGAGAGACCCGCAATTTGAAAGCCGGTGAAAAATGGTCAGAGGAGGAGGAAAGTCAACAGAGTGAAAACGAAGCGCGAATCTGATCACTCGTGCATTGGATATAGCTCGAGCTAGCAGCCCCGAATCAAATGCTTTAAAAATGAGGAGAGAGAGAGAGATGGAGGGAGAGATTCGTCACGTAAAGGAGAGATTCATGAATCAATTAGGGGGGCATTCAATGCTTGACCATCTCGAAACCGGATGACTGAAGGAGGAGGAAATGAGCAGTGCCCACTTTGAATGAGAAACTGGGCACAGAAGAGCTCATCAATGGCGGATGAGGAAAGGGAGGAGCAGGCTTTTTTTTTCCTCCGGCTGGAGGAAGAAGAGGGAAGAAAAAAAAAAAAAATAAAAATAAAAAGAGAAAAAAAAAAAAAAATATTATTAAAAGTTGTCCACATCGGCGCCGATCAGGCCACGTCAGCCGGTTGGCGTCCAGTCAGAAAAATCCGGTCAAAATTGGTCGGAAATGACTGAATCAGTACAACGTAAAAAGATTTAGGACTAAATCGGCACAAAAAAAAAAGGTTTAGGTATAAATCGGCACAAAGACAAAAGGTTTAGGACTTTTTTGGCACTTTTCCCCAATTCTTATTGTACCTTCCAATCATCATAGTTAATATAGCTATTCGGATTATCATCAACAGATTTGCGTATCTCATGTTACTATTGCTGCATTTATTTTGCTTTTAACACTAAGACATGCTGAAGAGAATTTTCCATAGCACATGCGATTGGGAAAAATAACCAAAAGTCCTAAATTTATTACATTTATATCAATTCGGTCTTAAACATTTCGATAAGACCAATTTAGTCATAGACCTTTTTTATATTGATATCAATTCAGTTCGTCCAACCAATTTAGACTAGAAGTTGCTGACATGGTACGACTAGCGCTAATGTGGACATTTAAAATACTATTTTAATATTTTTTGAATTTTTTTGAATTTTTTTTATTTTTTCTCATTTTCCTTTTCTTTGCCTTTTTCTTTTTTTCCAGTTGCCATTGCCGGCCACTGGCCACAAGCCATGGTCGGCAAGGGCTGGCTGTGCCTACACGAGGGCAAGCATCTACCGTCTCGCATGGGTGATGGCCAGGCCTAACAAGCCTCACCCTAATCCTCGCCCAGGTGAGGTCGTCGAGCCTTGCCATTGCTCAAGCGAGGCACTATGGACCTCACCCTCCTCCAGCCTTGGCTAGGCAAGGCACAGCAAGACCACCCTAGCCTTGGCAAGGGGGGCCTCACCTGGCCGGTTGGCACTTGCCCTTACCTGTGACCGGTGAGAGTCACCCAAGCGAGGCCAACCCTCGCCAACCATGACTATGGCCAGTGGCTAGCCATAGTCACCAACAAAACAAAAAGGCAAAGAAAGAAGAAGGGGAAAAAAAGAAAAAAAATCATTTAAAAAATTCAAAAAATGTTAAGAGATTATTAAAAATGTCTGCGTCAGCACCGATAATTATGCTACATAAGTTGATCGGTGTTCACAACAACAATTTCTAGCCTAAATTGATTGGATTGACTAAATTGGTATCAATATAAAAATGTTTATGACTAAATTGGTCCAATTGTAAGGTTTTGGACTAAATTGATATCAATGCAATAAATTTATGACTTTTTTTTTATACATTTCTCGCATGTGATGTGCTTGATGAGTTACAATTGACTATGATTGTCAACCTCTTCTGCTAGAGTGTGTTTGGTCATAACTTAATATTTATTGTACTTATCAATGACTATGATGAATTCTGTAATGATTATCGTACGTAACATTGTTATTGGAATTGTCGTTGATGCACTCGCATATCTCGTACTACCGTTTGTTCTATTCATTTTCCTAACAAACTAAAGAGAATTTTCCGTAACATATGTGATGATCATCAAGAGGCATGCGTTACAACCTACTGCAATGGTCCGGGTTCTTGTAATGCTGTCTAATAGACTCTTCCACTAGAGCACTATTGATACCTAAATGTTGGCCCCGCATATGGTCATTTATCTGTATAAAAATTTAGGGATTGACCTGACCCCTAGGCAACATTTCCGTTGCATAATTTTACATCGCATTTATTCATGTCCACATCGAATAATTTTCATCGGAGTTAACATTATAAAAGGAGGACGTATGGGTCAACATTATAAAAGGAGGTAGGAGGATATCTTCAGAGATCTCATGTCCACTATCTCGAACACTTTTCGATGATATCCACGACCACTATCGTCCCCATCACTGTCATCATCATTTCATTTCCATTTTTGATCCTCGACACTTCTTCACGGATGATGGTGTTGGCATTGGTGTTGCTCATGAGTTTTGCCTTCATCTTGCTTCATGGACGACGACGATCATTAAGCTAAGTCAAGCATGTTTTGTTAGTTTGACAGTGTGCGATTCCATTTGCCTATGCAAACTATTGTAATTGTGTTTTTGTTTATTCTCCAGATTAAGCAACCTCCTGAGGATTCACATCTTCGTCCCATTCGGTGAGCACACTCACGATCTTTTCTCTTGACAACGCTTAGCATATTCGCAAGAAGTCATCGCAAGATGGAGGATACACACCTTCACGTTTCTCAGTCACCACGCGCACATTGGCTAAGTGAAATAGAATGGGAAACTTGTAAGGGAGGAGTTTTTTTTTTTTCTTTTTCTTTTTATTAACAGAAAAGCAAAGTATTACCCATCGGTTCCTTCGCCATCACGTTCTGTAGACTTCCATGGTGACCTCCTTATTATCTTCAGAGGACACAAATGAGAGAGAGAGAGAGACAGAGAGAGCCGCACTTTAGAAGCGCTTGTGTCCCTGCCGCTTCAATGCAACGTCGCTTGCGATTTCGGTGACGTTGCAGCTCTCTGTCCGCTACCATCCAACCCTGGCGAAGCCCACTGCAGGTCATTCCGGTGAGTTCGGGCCCCCCTGCAGCAATGAAACGATCTGGTGATGATCGTAGTGTCCTCCTACGTCCACGCCATCGTGCCATCCACTGCTGAAGCTCTTGCTGTCATCGCCTCATTGGCATCCTCATCGAGTTCCTAGGCGACACCAGCAAGTTTATGCTCATGCCCGGTCCACTCCCGTCTCCAGGGAGAACTAGATCTCGGCAGATCCCCTCGGAATGACAGCCCACACTACTGCATCTCCAGCTGGCCGAGCAACAACCAACATTGAGTCTAGCACTTTCAGAGTAGCCCATTGCTTTGTTTAATTCTAGCAGGTTGTCTTGGCGAACACTGCAGTACCGTTATTCTCGGTGGAGTGCCCTGATACCCACCGTCGTTGCTCAGTTCATCCCGGAAAGGTTCGACTAGCAAGGCTACTTCTTCACTGCAACCAGCCTTTTTGTGCTCCTTGCTGGATTTACACCAAACCCGCTGGCTACGCTCCTTTACATCTTGTCCTATTAGTCTCATATGCCTCGGGCTAATTCTAGTCAAGGTGAGGATGAGGTTTGTTCGAATAATTTATGGTCCCAGTACGTGATATAAGTACATGTTTTTTAAGTCGATGAATGCTTAGGTCACTTTGGTTTTATTGTTTCCAGGCATCAACAAAGACATATTCGGCTTTTGAACCTTTAGACACTAAGGTCTAACCCAATAATGTCTTGCGTGGATTGTTATTTATGTTGTGATTAATTCGTACATTGTCATTGCACCTCACTGTATTGCGCATGTTTAGAATTTAGAGTACATTCATAATTTAAGTTTTTTTTTAATATATAGTTAGGCCAACACATGTTAATTAGAATACGTAGAAACTTAGGTAATCTGTAGTTTTCATTAAAAAAAAATCAATTAAAATCATGTAGATTGCACGCTGGTTTAAAATTGTTTAGTCTCATAGCATGCGTATCATTCTTGCCTGTCATTTAGTAATTAGTGCATATAAGTCAATTTCCTTTTAATATAAGACTCTACGATTTATCCTTGTTTTTGTTAAATTAGGCATGATAATAAAAAATAAAAAGAAACGGTATTGACCGCATGTTAATTCGTTAGAATTTCATGCAAAGTCATCATGCATAGCATGCGTGCATTTCGTCTACATATTTTTCTAAATCATAAATGTAGTAACTTTTTGATGATGAATAATAACATATTTCTGTGTTGTGTACGTTCAGGTTCTTGAATTCTTCTTCCACAATCATTCATGGTTTTGATTATCGGATGTTATTTTATTATTTGCGCGCTCGCGTGGTGATATCTCACATATTAGTGGCATCGTATAAAAACCAATAAAAATTGAATGCAAAACATTTTTGAAACAATGAGGAAAAATACCGAAAGGGCGTTAGATTAATCTGACGTAATTAAGTCCCTACACCTATAAATCCCCGATTCGCAAAAGTAAAATATAGTCCCACATTTTATTTGGGTGTCTAATCAACCCAAACGGGGTAATTACACTATCAGTGCCAAAAGTTGTGTGCGGCGCTCACTTTGGTGCCAAAAGTTTCCGTCAAATCACTTAAGTGCCAAATCGTAGGAAAAACGATCACTTTGGTGTCACCGGCAAGATATTCCGGCCAAAATGATAACATGGCTTTTATATTTTAAAAAAAAAAATCGACATGGCTTTTAAACAACGTCGTTTTCCGTCATCCTTAAGAAAACGACATCATTTTGCTGTCATATGTGGATGGCCTCACAAAAATGACGCCGCACAGAGCTCGTATGGGGATTGAAATTAGGATTTTTTTGTCAAATCCTCGCCCAACGCCGACCTAGCTCGCTTGGCCACCATCGCTCATCCACCATTGCTTGGCCACCGTTGCTCGGCCTCCGTCGTAGTTGCTCGACTAGGTGAGCGAGGAGAGGCTGAGGTTGTTTCTTGGGCAAGAAGCGATGAGGAGAATCGGAGGCGAGGGCGGAGGAGGAGGAGGAAGAAGGGGGGTCAAAGGTGGAGAGAGCGAAGACGAGGAGGGCGAGGGAAACAAGGAGGGCACAAATGGAGATGGTGGATTGGGCTTTGCTCAGGGAGCAGCTGAAGTGGGTCCTTCTAAAGGGGGAAGGAGAAGGAGGAGGAGAGGAGGAGGAGGACAAGAGCTTGGGCTTGTCGACAATGTCCGCCGAACCGGAGGCGGAGTTGGGCTAGTGCTAGTGTCGATGCTGGTGCTGGTGCTGGTGTTGGTGTTATTCTTCGGGGAAGAAGACAATGGGGAAGCCATGCCTCTCTCTCTCTCTCTCTCTCTCTCTCTCTCTCTCTTAATTTGGGGATTTAGGGTTCTGACTTAGGGGAAAGACGCCAAACGGCGTCGTTTTGTTATTTAGATGCTGATTGTATTCTCCGGCAAGCCACATTAGCTTCAAAAATTAATAAAAAAGTACAATGTCGGATTTCCGGTCAATCGGATCGACGTTGGCACTAAAATGATCATTTTTCAAATTTTTTAGTACTTAAATGATCCAAAATAAACTTTTGGCACCAAAGTAAGCGCCGTATACAACTTTTGGTACCAATAATATACTTACTCCCAACCCAAACCGATTAGTGATGGCTCCATAGGTAAGTTTAAATGCATGTTAAATTGAGTATCAAGTTGTGATTGGTAGGACTTGGGAGGGCCGGCACTAAACGCGAGCAATGACCTCTTGAGAGGATCCTTTGTTCCCATTTAGCAATTTATTAGCTTCCCATGGTGGTGCGCCTTTGGGAAGGTCACGACAAGCACCTTTGGTGATAATTTTATACTTAGTGTACTTGTCATTGATTATGAAGAACACCGCACCAACCATCTTATATAATGATAAATATTGGAATTATTTGCAAAGATGATCGTACTCAATGCGTACGTAGCTATTCGAATTATTGGTGTCCTTATCATCATGATACCCTACATTGCCGAAATTTCTTTGATGGTAAAGCAAAGAAAAATTAATAAGTATAAGATTAGAGTCTAGAATATCATCTTTTATGTCAGCTCTAAACCTAAGCTTTTATGTATATTGGCACGACAGAGGATAACTGGTGTGCTTACCATGATAATGATATTGCATGAGGAAGATGCATCCGTCATGGAGAGAAGAGGGGTTCGATGGCTTTTGTATAGAAGTAGGCAATTCTCAAGAGCTTTCTTTATTCGTTGAATGACCAACGAGATCATCCAACGGCTCCTACATCAGAAGGCAGGATTGCCATTGGAAGGAGACCTCGCTCTCGATGCCTTTTTTTTGCTTTTCCTTCGCCAATTGGAAAGGGAGAAAAGATGAGCCACGCCCGTTGTTCCGCTTCACCTGCATGACCTACCTTGGCAAAGTTTTATTCAGGGATATGTTTATTAGAAGTCCATGATATTAATTAAATTTAATTAAAAATAATAAATTAAATTTATTAAATAAATAAATAAGAGCAAAACCGGCAAACCGGCGGGGGCCTGCAGAGCCTGCACCAGAAGCGTGCTGCTGCAAAAGGGAAAGTCCAAAATTGCTTATTTTCTTTTTAATGCAAATAGGAGCTCTTTATTTTTTTTTTCGGGCTGAGCCCTAAATTGGTGAAAAAGAGTAGCATGCCTGCGTGGTCAGCCTATGACGCGGTACCATGCAGCCACCACCGTGCAAGTGGACTTCTTCATCACATTTAAACAGTCAAGAGGAGAGAGAAAGAGTAATTAATGCACCGACAGACAAAGTCAAAGGACATTGGCCAGAGTTACTCGATTTAATTTGGTCTTGTTAGCCCACGTTTTCAAACTCAAGACGTATTTTTTAATACTTACTTTGAAAGGAGCAATGAGGAACGACAACTCTTCAAAAGAGTGCTCGCCTGCAACAGAAAGCAGGGTTTCCATCGGACGGAGACCTTAATCTCGATGCCCTTTATTTGCTCTTGGCCAATGGAAAAGTGGGGAAAAGATCAGCAACGCCCGTTGTTCTGCTTCACCTGTTGCATGACCTGCCCTTGCAACGTTTTATTTAAAGAGAAATGCAAAAGAACAGGGAACGAAGGGGAAAAACTCTTTGCACCTTACTTGAGATTGCGCCCCCATCGCATCAATCCAAAGTTCATTCGATTCTATAGTTACAGAGAGAGTTTTGAGAAAAAGGTTTCTCTCTCTCCTTTCTCTAGCACCATGACGCATTCGGTCGAAAATGACATCCGTGAAGATATCTTTGCTATAGCGACAGGAAATAATAAGGAGAAAACTAAATAAAAGTCAAGCAAGTTACCTCGTTTTCTATTATATTCAGACCTCCATATAAACCCCAAAATGCCACATCTCCTCCACAATCTCTCGTGCATCTTCTTCTTTCTCGACCATTCTTGACCCTAAAGCGGTTCCCTTGCCCGGGGGATTCTCGTTGTTTTCGCAAACAACCGCTCGAGAAGAAAAGAAGAAAAATGGCCACGTCCACTCTGCATACCGTGTTCGGCATTTTTGGTGGGTTCGCGTTTTCTCGTGAACTCGGCCTTCCATTTAGGAACTTGTACTAGTTTGTATTCTTACTTTTGCATTTCACAAGTTGATGAATCTCTCTCTCTCTCTCTCTCTCTCTCTGGTTATGTTCGTTTACAGGAAACGTCACTGCTCTGTTCCTCTTCTTGGCGCCAATGTGAGTAACCCCTTCAAATCGCAGAAAACATCGAGTCTTTCATTGTTGGGCAGAGAATATGTCGTTCTTTCTTCTTTTCTTGAACTTTGTGTATTAGGGGTGAGCATGTTTTTAGAGTATAACCCGAAATCGAAGAATCCGATTCTAAATTCCAAGGTATGTAAGATAGGTTTTATATTCCAAAAATTAGAGAACCTGTTTCAACGGATAAATTTTCAGTTCTAGGCAGATGGAACTTGGAACCTGACCTAGAACCTGAAACATGAAACCTAAAACAAATTTTTGTGTTTTCTTGGTCTATATTTTTGCGCGATCCCGCAGTATTTCATAGGGTCCGATGATCAGTGTATAATTCAAAACTACTAGTCTGAACTTTCATCTTATGACCGACACTTTTACTTTATTAATATTTTATATTATTTATGTGTCTAAATATAAATTGTGATTAATGGATTTTAGCAGCAAGTAATGGTCATCAGAGGTAATGATTCACCGCAATTAATAATAAAAGTGGAATCGAGTAGAACTTGGAGTCGACCTTAGAACCTATAATAGGATAAGTTCGAGGTTACAAAGTATGCATGGGAGGTTCCAAGTTTCAAAAAATATAAACTTATTTAAATGAGTAGGTTTTAGGTTCCAGATGGAAACTGCTCAACCCTACTTTGTATGCAAATATTGCTTAAACTTCATTACAGAACTAGAACTGGGAAGGACTTCTTTCTTTTTAAATTGAATTTCAAAAGTTCATATTAGAACCTTTTGCTCTTTTTACTGACTTTCCTTCTTCCTTTCTTTCGGGTTCATTCAATCGATAGCAATGATCTAATTGTTGTGGGTGGTGATGATGCAGAATAACATTCGTAAGGGTATATAAGAGCAAGTCTACAGAGAAGTTCTCAGGGATTCCCTATGTCATGACCCTCCTCAACTGCTTGCTTTCTGCTTGGTAATTCCTCTCGTGTCCTTCCCTTTCTTCTACCAACTTTCCTTCCACTTTCTCTGTTTTATATTGTACCGACTCTAGTCATTTTAACTTAGTGCATTTTGGGTGCCATTTATGGTAGAAGTTACTTGTGAATTGGGATGGGTCCGCCATGCATCTGCAGTCGTTGCAGGTGGAGCCACGCGATTATCGAGCGACGATATTGCCCTTAGGTTTTGGATTTTCGCCTCATGCCCCCTGTTTGTTTTCAATTATATAATGCAATGATAACTTCCTTTTAAACTAGAACCTTGTAGAGCATGTAGCCGTCTCACGTTTTGCATCTCTAGAACTTATTTTCTTCCCTACAGTTAAAATCTGGTGCAAGCGGAAGTGTCCATCCATCATTTATCTAGACTTTGAATGTTTTGAGCGAAATGAAAAAGGAATTTGAGTTTTTAACTCCTCAATATGGTGGATTTTACAAATCCTCCATGTTCACTTGCTGACATGATGCGATCGATTGATTTGCAGGTATGGCCTCCCATTCGTGTCGCCGAATAACATGTTGGTGTCGACGATCAATGGCACCGGTGCCGCGATTGAGGTCGTGTATGTCGTGGTTTTTCTCTTCTTCGCCCCCAGGAAGGAGAAGGTCAAGATCTTTGGCCTCTTCATGCTTGTGCTCACCCTGTTCGCCGCCATCGCCTTGGTGTCTCTCTTGGCTCTCAAAGGTGACACGAGGAAGCTCTTTTGTGGCGTCGCCGCCAGTGTCTTCTCCATCATCATGTATGCTTCGCCCCTATCAGTCATGGTAAGCTCTAGCATTATGTGACCCTACCCCATTTAAATCGTCGACCATTGTTTTCATGGTCGATCGAAAAATTTGGATACCAATTTAAAGAGATGTGAACGTTAGATGAACCAATTCCAGCGGAGAAAATAAACATCAATTTATGCACAAAAATTCCGAAAAATCTGATTCTCAAGCCATAATAAACTGATTCAACGGATTCTCTCCGCTTATGTTGTGACGTGCAGCGGCTGGTGATCAAGACGAAAAGCGTGGAGTACATGCCCTTCTTCTTGTCCCTGTTCGTCTTCTTATGTGGCACTTCCTGGTTCCTGTTTGGCCTCCTTGGCCATGATATCTTCGTCTTTGTAAGCGGTTCTTATTTCCCTTTGCCCATTTTCTTTAGGCCGTTCACTGTTTTTTTTTTTTTTTTTTTTGCCAAAATCTATTTCATTGTAGATGCCGGCGATTGAGAAATTTCTTGACAGAGTAGAAATTACTTTTTTCCTCATGCATAATAATAAAATATTGTTAAAATTGTCCATATCAGTGTTGACCGAACAACTAGCGTCCATGTTAGCGCCGGCTAACCAAAATTAATTGGATAGACTGAATTGATACAATTACAATAAGTTTTAGATTTTGTTTATAATTTTTGCATAGATTAGCTGATCGTTTCCAAATTATAATGAATTTGAGGATTTTTGGTGGTGGGATTTTGGCAGTTACCCAATGGGTTTGGATGTGGGCTTGGGGCAGCGCAGCTGATTTTGTACTTCATTTATCGTAACTACAAAGGCCAGCCCGATAATAGAGTGCACGACGCCGTCTCTGTGGAGGCGAAGGTCGAGGCCGAGAAAGAGGCCGAAGGTGACCCAGCCAAGCATCAGATCGATATGATGAACAAACAAGCAGATGAGCAGGTTTAGATCGATGTATCATTAATGACATCGTCTTTTTAACACTCGCATCACATGACTCTGTTGTGCACTTAAACCGAAACCCCCTTTCTAGAGTTGCACTAGCTCAATTCTGGTGGTCTACAAATGGATCGACTACTTATTGGCTATATCTATCTGTTTGTCTCCAAAATATTTCGTTTATCAATGTCAAAGAATCAATTGTCACTTTCACACCGCTCTAGCCTTGTTGAAGGATGAAAAGTTTCCTTTATCAATCTCAAAGAATCAATTGTCGCTTTCACCGTGCTCTATTCCTGTTGAAGGACAATTAATGCCAAGAAAGTATCATGAACTCGGTTAAATGGGTGCAGAAGATAAACTCATCAGTGCACTCGCAAGCCTATCCCTCATACGTTTCTCTATCGATTGCACTTGGCTCCCAGAATGGCATCACTCGAAGAGCTTGATTCAGCTATCAGAAGCTGATGCTCACAATCCGCAATTGCTACTAACGTGAATCCATTACTCAAACCTCGCTCGCATTACAGGACCTAGCTGTACAGTTGAATTGAACCCCATGTAGAAGAATCTCACTAGCTCAACTCAGTGTCCAAAACACGTAGAATTTACATTTTAATCTCAAGCATATCCCAATTAATTATATCATTACATTTTGTTACCTTGGATTAGTACATAATGAAGAATTGAATGACATGAGTTGTAAAATATACTTTAGGCGCACACGAGATGGGTATCGCACGGGGTGTGCATCGGGTGCGATTGATAGTTGACAACAAACGGGTAGGTCACTGGTGCCCAATCCTGGGCCTCCTCATGTTCATGCTCACCAGGTTCGCTGTCGTCGCCTTCGTGTTCCTCTTTGCTCTCCACGGCAACACGAGCAAGCTCTTCTGTGGTGACGCCACCACCATCTTCTCCATCGCTCTACAGATGACGCCACTGCTCTATTCCTCTATTCCTCTTCTTGTCGCCAACGTGAGTATCGTCGTTCATCTCATAAAAAAATAAAAAATAAAAACTTTGGGATCAATATCACCCCTTAATAAAAAAAAAAATTAAAAAATTATTCATATCCCATGGGCCTTTGCATTGCATTTAGGCATTATGAGCATTTTTCTTAATAATGTTCTGCTAGCAAGTTTCACCGGTCTGGTCGTGATTTTTGAAAAGCAGTATCACATGGAGATCTTGAGAATTTAGCCACGAAAGGGTAAATGGGAACTTTCTTCTATTTAGAATTCGGCCGAGAAACGACACGCGCAGTTTCCACAAACGTTTGGCACGTGCGCTAGGTTGTGATTCTCGTTTTCGAGTTGACTCTGCTCATCGGTTCGTGGTGGGATTCGATTCCATGGTGCAATCGATGAAATCTGGAGATTTTGGAGCGGATCATGGGGCTGCATCGTGCGGCAGCAACAAGCTTCCAGGTAAGCTTGAGACCGTCGAGGATCCGCTGGAAGAGGAACTCGTCCAGTTTGGAGCAGCTATGGAGTGCGGGTGCCAATGCATTTCCAGTTCCATCTCTGTACAATCCACTCGATGAGCCAAGCCCTTTGGGTTTGAGATTAAGAGCAACAATCTTGTTCGCGAGACATATAAATATGGAGTAACGCTTCCTCTGATACAACTGACAAGATGAAGGCTTCAAATTTCCCAGCTTCGCTCACGAGGATTGGTTGATGCTGCTGCATTTTTTTTTTTTTCTTTTGAGATTTCTTCCAATTTATTGATCGTTGTCCTACGTTTTGATCTGAAAAGAGTTTGTTTTTACGTTATGAATGGTATCTTACCAATGTAGCTGTCATACATGCTGTGGTATAATCATTTCTAACACGGTATAAATATTGACCAGAATGGGAAGCTATCGAGAAGGCTTGAAGTCCTATTCGGCAGCTGTGGTGGGTCTCAACTGCGATGAGGATGCTCCAAGTGAATTCACGGAGTGTGCATCTTTCAACTCGAAAGTTGATACAACTTCTTTATCTGGATTCTCATCGGGCAACATTACTTTGTTGTTCGTGGCTTTCATGTCATTTCTAATGCTTTGTTTGTAGTTAAGTAGTCATTTTAGTCTGGTTTGGTTTACTTAATTATTCCCGTTTCAAATGTGGAATCTTATTTGACACTCCAACAGTAATAAGTCATTACTTTCAATTACAAATTTTCCAGCAAAAATTGAATATGAGAAAGGGTAACTTTAATTTTCGAAAAATCATGTGAAACAATTTATGTATAATTTTATATTTTAAAGGTTGTGACCCTTTTATAGATTTCACTTTGTGAGAAGATAGTGACTTTTGTCGCTAAGTATTTTATTAGTATTCTTTGTTTTCAAAACTTCCAACTCACAAGAATTTTGTAATTCACTTGTTCCCACGTCATTATCTATGCAATCGGCCGTATATAAAAATATAAATTTGTACAGGACCAAAGAGCATTTGTTGGTTGTTGCAATACACTTGACATATACAATAATGTGCTAAGGAAACAAAATTTTCTGAATAATGACCATTTTCTTGGTGAACAAAAATCTCCATATAAGCAAATCGTTAGCGCACATCTCAGAGCAATAGATTTAAACACCATGATGGCTGCTTTTACTATGGAATCGACGGATTCGATCAAATGATAGTTTTAGGAGAAAGTTAAATAGCTCATTGGCAAGCCTTCACTACAATGAATTGACCGGTGGTATGTCATTGTACTGATTAAGCAGTGACTTTGTCTTCCCCGCTTTCACATTTGCCGCCGCCGACTTCAGTGCTCGAGCTCCCCTCCTCCGTCGTCATTCCCTGTGCATGTATATAAGCAAAAGGAGATTAGTAATCCTCTTCAACGCAAACACGACCGACGAGTTGATTATGGAAAGAAACCTCGCCCAGTATGGAAAACATCAGCAAAAGTGAGAAGCGTATCTTGACAGAGTTAAAGAAAATCGTACTTCACCGGGGACGGGAGATGACTGACTGTTACAGGTAACAGAAGTCAACTTTTTTTACCCATTATCAAATGAGTAACCCATCGTTGTTACAGGTACAGAAGCGAAAGGAAGGATTGATGACTGATGGTTTGAATTTATTTGTTTGATCTGATGTAAACCATCTTCCGTTCAAACACGAGCTAAAGAAATAAACAGAAGAAGAAGAAGAAAGAGACAGCATAATGAGATCAACGCTCACCGCGCTTTGACCGCCCCTACTGATGAAAGCTTCTGCAGCTGCCTGAAGATGAATAGGCTCCTCGTTAGTGTATATGAAAATGAGCATTACGTAACAGATCGCACGCACGCACAAACACATTCTCAGAAACAGAGAAAGGACAAAAAAGAAGAAGAAATTAACAGCTTCCCAACATATATGGTGGATAAAATGTGTATGTGAACACATGTGAGGACAAAGGAGACATACTCTGGCCTTGGCCAGCTCTTCCTTCGTGAGTGTGCGTGGCTCGGAATCGATGGACAGTTTTCTCTCGGGCTGGGTAGAGTTTTTTTGGGTCTCCATAGTAGAGAGAAGTATGTATTAGTTTTTTTGGTTGAACAAAGTACTAGATCAGAATGAGAGACGAGACTAGGGTTTATGTAAAGAAACTAGAGACGGAGATGACATTAACTGCGAGATTGAAGAAGAAGGAGAAGAAGAGAGAAAGAGAGACAGAGAGAACGTGGAAACCATGAGGAGATGGCAGGAGAACAAGAGCACTTGGCAATGCAGTTGATTGACTGTCCTTGGGATGTTACGTTGTGAGCTGTCTTTTTTGGCATGTTGTCACTGATTGTGGTCGACGCGTTTGACCAATTTAGGGAGGGCCTTAATTTCGAGATTTTGGAAATGAGAGGCTATTTCGAGTGATAATTGATGCTCACAAATCCCATGAGCAGAGCACAGTTTCCGACCATTGTACTTACCGTCGCGTAAGCTGAATTTGATCGAATTCGGTATCGGATCAACTTAATTAGAAAATAGGAAAATTATATAAATGGGGAAAAATTGTTCAAAAAGTCTTAAACTTATTACACTTTTATCAATTCAGTCTTAAATTTTTCAATTTTGTCAGTTCAATCATAAATCTTTTTGCTTCTTGCTAATTAAATTAATCCGGCCAATTTTGGCTAGAAATTTCTAACATGGCCAGTTAATGCTGATGTAGCACTTTTTAATAATATTTTAATAATTTTGAATTTTGAATTTTTTTCTTTTTTTTGGTTGGGGGGTTTGGGGTTAGGGCCGGTGAGGGTTACCGGCCAACTCTCGCTAGCCACACGCAAGGGCCAACCGACCCTCACCGTCCTTGGGCGAGGGCATTGCCACACTCGCTAGCCCTGAGAGAGGGCAACAACGCCCTTGCTCACAAAAGCAAGGGCTCATGAGCCCTTGCCCAGAATTAGCGAGGGCCGCGACATCCTCTTCGGATCTAGCCAAGCGAGGGCGGCGACTTAGCTCATGGCCATCGTCGCCCTCGCTTGGCCATGGGGCCAAGGCATCATGGCCCTCGTCTAGGGCTGATGAGGGCAACGACGCCTTGCCCAAGGCCGGCAAGGGCCGATCGGCCCTCACCGGCGTCACGTCAACGCTGGCTAGTCACGTCAGCAATTTCCAGTTAAAATTGGCAAGAAGTGAAAAAGTTTAAGACTAAATTGGTAAAATTGAAAGATTTATAACTAAATTGACAAAAGTGCAATAGGTTTAGGACTTTTTGAACAATTTTCCCATATAAATGGCCCATGAACATTGGCCCAATATACAATGATCCTAAATTTTTAATTTGTTCAATGGTGTCCCTAAACTTTAGTCCCATGTGCAATATCATCCATGAACTTTTAATTTTTTGATTAATGTAAACCATGAACTTTCCATACATTTTCAATTTAGTCAGTGTACTGCGTGTAAATATTCAATGCCGTCCATGAACTTGAACTAATGGAAGAATGTCATTAGCTATTTTCATATAGTCTAGTGATTAGATTGAACATTCACATTAAACAAATTGAAAGTTCAAGGATAACATTACATATTGGATTAAATTTTAGGGATCATATCAAACAAATTAAAATTTTGGAAACCACATTACACATTGGGCCAACGTTTATGGACCATTTGTGTAGTTATCTCATTACAAATAGTTTGAAAGTCCAAATACATTTATTATATAATTTAAAAGTATAGGACTTGATTAGAGAAAATGTGAAAGTATAGGACTTGATTAGAGAAAACATGAAAGTATAGAAACAAAAAAATAGAATCTTCCCTCATATGTTCATTTCACGTTAGTATTTATTTTTTATGATGTTGTATTTGATTCTTCACATATATTTATACACATCATTTATTCTCTGGATCTATTTAAGAAAACAATGATGGAATCTCTACTTTTTACATGCAACACTCAAACAAACGAATAACAGATTTTCCACGCAAAACAAATTTACCGTGGATACTAGAATGGTTTTCCTTATGCATTTCACGTGCTGGCGCATGTGAATCACGCCCCGGTGGCAATTCTTGACAAGATGGACGATATGACTAGCGCACAAGAAGTTTAATTTGTTGACATAAGAAAGCAGATAAAAATTGATTTACTTCCATCTATTTTAACACAAGATAATTGATAATCACATTGGTTAATAGAAGGAAAAAACACAAACGATTAATACAAATATGATGACACGATAAGGATTATTGACCGTATAGACAAAACGATAGAGAGATAGACATATGATGAGGATAAAAGCATGCTGTCCATATTGCTACATATCCGATGGTAAACATAAATATAACTCCACAATATTCGCCACATTCTCTTAGGAATGTGCTACGAAAATGAAGTTCATATCATACATTATTACAAGACAACTATGATATTGATAATGCATAGAAGCAGCACAATGGCATCTTTTCGAGATGACACTAGGGTTTCTTTACTTCATTGATGTCATCGGCTTCATCATCATCTTCGTCTTTAATGGCCATGGAGTCGAACTTCGCGTTCACTGCACTTCCAACCGGTTTTAATCCCTGCAAGTACAGCCTCTGAGTTAAATGTACCTTAAGAAGTAGCCTTCCGAAAACACATAACCGCTGCTCATTAAAACCAGCCTTCGTAATCACAAATTAGATCTCATGGATCTAATCTCCATAGTATCTCACAGATCGGCTTGTATGCCTACGCCATAAACTTTCAAGCCAACGAGATAGGGCAAACATTTTGTGCCATACATTGTGAAAAGAATATTGCTACTACCAAAGATTAAGATTATCGCAAATATATACTTGGGGTATAGATTATGTGGCAGATCCTTGTCAAGTACACAACATGGGTTTAATTTGTTGGAGTAGATTGTAATATGGTGAAGATATTAATCAAGAAAACTTATTTGAGATGTTAAAGTAATGATATCAATTTATCAAGAGTGACAACTGTTGTGCACTAAAAGAGTGGCTTTTCAATGATTATATTCATAATCATCTAATGAAAAGTCGTGATCTAGGAATAGTCAGTTTAATTACATCCCAAGAGTCATGTAAGATGGAAAAAAAAATGATTGTCAATGATCACG
The DNA here is from genome assembly GCA_014182565.1 of Eucalyptus marginata. Taxonomy (NCBI): domain Eukaryota; kingdom Viridiplantae; phylum Streptophyta; class Magnoliopsida; order Myrtales; family Myrtaceae; genus Eucalyptus; species Eucalyptus marginata. Next base: position 35,790,913 of record CM024590.1, read on the forward strand.
TTGATTCCATCTTAAAAATCACATATTTAAAGAACGTAACTCTTAATCGACATGAATGTTAGAGTAGAGCTTTTTAGAGGCTTTGTTGTATCCTGGTAGTGTCTTACTTTCTTTTATTCTCCTGCCATAGTGACTATTGAGGGCAATATAACACCTTTAAAAAAGTGATCTATATGCTTCAGAGCCAATTTCCGCTTCCACGAGCAACCGCCACTATACTAACATAAACAACCTCATTTTGAAGCCATTATTCAGGTTTTTTGGCTCTTATTTTACCTAGTACACAAGGTGATTAGTGGATCTTTCATTAGGCCTCTGTTTCCTTCCTAAGACGGACTTCCTCGTGTTTGAAAAGAACAACTTTGAATCGCCAATATTGATTTTGTGCATGTTACCCAAAAGTACAAAGCCTTTTTATGCATAAAGACCATTTTAAGAAGTTCATCATGCATGGAGTAGAGTTGCCTTTTTGTTTTTCCATCTCAGAATTCTGGGTACCTGATGAATTGAGAAACATTAACCGATCATCGGAATGTATAAGATGTATATAACGATGATTACCACCAAGAAGATCTTCTCTGCTTCCTCTCGAGTGTGGGTTTTGATCACTTCAAGTGCTCCCTTCTGCTAAAATGCAGACGTTCGCTAATTATCATAGAAAATGTACCATGCAGAAACTATCTCTAGCTAGAACAAATGCAGAACTTCATAAAGATTAAAAAATAAAGAGTCGAACCAGGGCTTTCTCAAATTCTTCATAAGTCAATGTCTTGGGCTCATTTTCAATGGATGAGCTCCTTTCATGCTTAGGAGCAGATGGCGACGATGGCTTTTCCATTCTTGCTTCTCAAATGAAACCTAAAAATTGGAAGATAGTTGAAGCTAGTCTCTGCCTTTGGGGTTTGATTTATATCAATGACGGAAGAAGAAGATGAAGAAGGAAGCTTAGTAAGCGTTGTAACAGCAGTTCAAGATCGTGCCGGAACGTGGCAAACATTCATGCAAATATGCAGCAGAGCTCTGTAAACGAGGCGTGGCCAAAATGAGAAAATCGCTTGTGGATTGGGGAAGGCGAGTCTAGACCTCGTCTCTTCTTTTGTCAGTGCCGTTACCTTTGCGAGGGAGGCGGGCTTCATGTGTTAACAAAACCCTAATTGACTCGATAATTAGCAACAAGAGAACAATAGTCGTCTACTAGGATTGAACAGGGAAGTGTTTTAAGCATCTCTAATTTTACCGTGAGCACATTTTGCGTATCTTGCTGCATTCATTTTGCTTTTAACCTAAGACACGCTGAAGAGAGTTTTCCGTAGCATTTGTGATGTTACCAATTAGCATGCACTACAATCGATGCTAAACATTAGGGTTTTGGTAACGCTATTTAACGAACTCTTTTATTAGAGTCTGTTGGTCATAACTTAATACTTATTGTACTTGTCGTTGACTATGGTGAATTTTGTGGCCATCATCGTACGTAATATAGCTACTAGAATAACCGTCAACGCCTCTGTGTATCTTGTATTACCATTGTTACATTTATTCTACATTTAACGCTAAGACACACTGAAGATAATTTTCTATAGGACATGTCATGTAACCAATGGGCATGCGCTTCAATCAACTATGACTGTCGGGATTTTGGTAACGTTGTTTAACGAATCTTTCGATTAGTGATTTTGGTCATGACTTCGTACTTATTGTACCTACCAATCATCATAGGTAATATAGCATATCTCATATTGCAGCATTTATTTTGCTATTAACGCTAAGACATGATGAGGAGAATTTTCGCTAGAGTATATATGGTGAAAACTCAATACTTATTGTACTTGTCATCGACTATAATGAACTTCGTGCCAATCATCTTATATAATGATTACTATTGGAATTATTCGCAAAGGTGATCATACGTAAAGCAAACGTAGCTGTAAGAATTATTCGCACCCTTATTGTTGTTACAAATAAATCTTGAGGCCGCGGCTTCCAATTGCCAAAATTGTCTTGAATGGTAAAGCAAAAAATCAACGATTTTCATAACATTGGAGATCCAGAATATCATATTTTATGTTAGCTCTGGACCTAAGCTTTTATATGTATTGGCGCGATTGACGATAACTGGTATGCTCACCATGATGATGAAATTGCATGAGGAAGACGCGTCCCTCGTGAAGAGAGTGGGTTTGATGTCTTTTGTACTGAAGTTGGCATTTCTTGTAAGCTGTGAGCTTTCTCTATTGAGACTTTCGTTGAATGACCAATGAGATCATCGAACGGCTCCGGACTCTCTTCTAAAAGGATCATATGATTTCATGGGACTTTAAAGACCGCTTGATTACGTTTATTCGTAATTCTCTCGTGGAATGACCAATGAGATCATCGAACCGCCGAACTCTGTCGTTGGTATTCGGGCCCCGCCACCAATGACCCGGCGGTAATCGACTACCGGCCGCCCGTTTCCATTTGCTGTTGCCGGAGAGGAGTATTGTTTAGTTGACTCCAAATTCTTTTTTGCAATCCAAACAATTGGACGGGAGAATTCATTTGAGAATTCCTTGTCGTGGAATCAAACGAGGCCTAATTGCAAACCAGCACCTGTCGATTGATTACTCGGAATAATGAATTTTGTAAGGATGTATTAGCTTCCCTTCGGTCTCCCGTGAGATTGAAAAGTATTTTTTTTATTGTCTTGTCAAATTTATTCCTGAACTTTAGAGCTCTTTCATGGCCTACCTAGGGAAATCCTATAAATTCACAAACCTGCTTGTTAGGAGAAAAGGAGTTTAGAACTTCCTACCTCCCAACTGCCACGGGTGGACGGTGGCCACTAAGACGAGCCCTCAATGGTTAGATTAAAAAATAATTCAATTAGACAATTAGGCCACCACTTATTGACAATCGCTTGATGGTACTCTCTAAAGCTCAGATGAGGAATTCCCATTCTCTCTTCTTTCTCTTTTGAGTTTTAAATACTCGGTGTCCGGCTTGTATACTAATTTAAACATCGGATCCAAGAATCCGAACGCTTTAACCCTCGCCAATGTGCACAGGTCTTTTTCTTTCTCAGAATGCTTCGACAAATCCCTCAAGATCGGATAGCGCATCAACATAGTCGATTATCGACAATCGATCGATGATAATCTCTAAAGCTCAAATAAGGGATCACCATTTTCGGTTCTTCCTCTTTTAAGCTTTAAATACATAGCGTCCCTAGTATACTAATATAAACATCGATTACAACAATCCGAACGCTTTAACCCTTGTCAGTGCGCGTAGGTCCATTTCTTTGGCAAAAAGGTTTGACAGATCCCTCAAATTAGATGGCGCATCAACATAGTCGACTACCAACGATTGCTCGATGATAATCTCTAAAGCTCAAATAAGGGATTCCCATTCTCTCTTTCTACCTCTTTTAAGTTTTAAGTACTTAGTGTCCCTTGGATACTAATTTAAACATCGGATACAAGATTCTGAACGCTTTAACCCTTGCCAGTGCGCGCAGGTCCATTTGTTTGGCGGAAAGCTTCGACAGATCCCTCAAGATCAGATGGGGTGTCAACATAGTCTACTAGAAACGCGATGCCGCTAAAAGCTTAAGTAAAGGTCAGCCACGTTAAACAAGATTAACTTGGAATTCAAGTAATCATGAAAAGAATTTGGCCTAAAGTGGATCTTATTTCAAACAACAGCCTGAAGTGGCCATGGTTATTTCAAATAAAAGCCTAAAGTGAACATAATTATTCAAATAAGGGTCTTATCTCACCAGTCACCAACTAGCTAATTTTCCAATCAGTCAAGGGCATTTTCATCCAAATTTTTTTTTCTTCTTTTCCATGTCGGCCGGCGGCCGCTAGCAAAGGTCGACGAGGGCTCGATAACCCTCGCCAGCCACTGGGAAGGGCCAATGAGGACCCGCAAGCTCTCACCAACCGCAAGAGAGGCCACCTTGACCACATCTGGCTAGGGTCGGCCTTGCCTAGGGCCCGCGAGGGCTCGACGACCATCATCAGCAGCAAGCAAAGGTTGTCAAGCCCTCGCTAGCCATGGGCAAGGGCTTGCAGCCTGACCCTCGCCAGATCTGGTGAGAGTGGCCTCGCTTGCGGCCGGTGAGGGCCATCGAGCCCTCGTTGGTCTCGGGCGAGGACTTGCAAACCCTCACCTGGGACCGCCTCACTGACGGCTGCAAGGGGCGGCCTCCCCCAAGGCGAGGGTCGCCTCGCCGATTGAGCGAAGGTGACCCTTACCAGATTGAGCAAGGGCGACCCTTGCCCAACCTTCTACGAGCATCACTTATGCTCGGCCAGCCATCGACAAAGAAGGAATAAGAACCAGAAAAAAGGAAAGGACAAAGAAAAAAGAAAAAAATGGAAAACGATGAAAAGGTCCTTAATTACCAAAAAGTTAGATCCTTATTTGAAATAAACAGTACCACGTCGAGTCCTTATTTAAAAATAAAATCCACTCCATATCCTTATTTGAGAAAGTGATAACACTTCAAACCCTTATTTAAAACAAGATTCACTTTATACTCTTATTTGAGAAAATGAACACACTTGGAGCCCTTTTTTGAAATTTTCCCACAAAGTTTAGTAGCCACGAAACTAATTATCGCAAGTTTCATAAAACTATCATTTATAATAGGGTAAAAGTCACAAAAAACCCCAAATTTTACCAACTATGATATATTTATCCTAAACTTTTTTTTATGACGTCAAAAACTCTAAACTTGTACTCGTGTGATACATTAACCCAAACTTTTTTATGCAATACCAAAAAACCCAAACTTATACTTGTGTAACATCAATAATCTTAAACTTTTGTTTTGGAACACAAAAAACCCAAAATTTACATTCATATGACACATTTATCTTAAAGATTTGGTGTCATTAAAAAAAAATTGAGATTTTTTGTGTTACAAAATAAAAGTTTAGAGTAAATATGTTACACTTATGTCACATAGATAAAAGTTTGAGATTTTTTGTATCAGGAAAATTTAAGGTAAATATATTACGGTAAAATTTGAGGTTTTTTTTTGGATTTTTCTCATTATAAAAATCAAAAAGAGGGGGATAGAAAAAGGAAAGAAAATAATTTTGTCCTTCCTCCCCCGTGGGGACCTCATTCGGCGGGCGCCAACAATTTTGTCCTTCCTCAGCCCTCCGATTCATCCATCGAACGGAAACCGGCGGCCAAGCGGGCGGCTCACAAGCGAGATCGAGATTCCTCTACGGTACGCGCGAGGCAGAGGATGGCAGCTCGAGCGCGTCGGTCGGGCATGATCACATAGGTACCTAGAGAGAGAGAGAGCTTTTCAGAATCTTCCATAGAAAGAAGAGCACGCAAGCAAGAGGGTCTGGTCAGGTCAGGGCTGTCCAGCTGGATTGATATAAATAAATTAATAAATTCCATAATTTACAAGAACTATGAGAGAATCATTATAATTTGATGTTATCATCGGGAATTTTGTCAATTAATCGATCAGATCTCACAATTAATGATAAGAATCTCTTGCATCATTTAATAAATTAATCTTTTTCCAAAGATAAGTACATTAAAATTCCTAAAACTAATCACAAAAGTGTAATTTAGTCCTAAAATTTTAAAAAAATACAATTAAGTCTTAAAATTTATAATAAAAATGCAACTAAATCCCATAACTTTTTAAAATGCAATCAAATTCCAAAACTTATCAAATTGATCCAATGAAATCCTTTTTTTAAGGACTTGATTATACTTTTATGATAAATTTTAGAATTTGATTGCACTTTTTAAAAATTTTACTACTTCATTGTATTTTCATGACAAGTTTTAGGAATGGATTATATTTTTTGAAAGCTTTATAATTTAATTATATTGAATTACTTGTCTCAAATTATATTTAAAAAAAAAGACGAGGAGGATTAATCATTTGATAAATGGGTTTTGGGTATGACGTGGAAAAAGTTTCCCGTGTCCCCTCTCCGGTCTCGCCCCTCCTCCCCGTCCTCTCCAAGTCTCCATAACGCCTAACGGCGCTTCCTCCATCTCCGTCAAGCCAACAGAACGGGGATTCCATGCCATGCCAGGATGTGATGTGGCATGGCGCATGTATGTATGGATGGATGGATGGATGGATGGATGTCGGCGTGATGTGACGCATCGCGTGACGCAGGATATGCTGGCTTAGTTATCTCTGCTCTCTATGCATTCTGCGCGTTGATGAGTGACAGCACGCATTTCTAAGCCACGTGGCGACGCATCAAGGGAAAGGAAAAAAAGGGGAAACGCCTTGTTTGGTTTTGGCGTATACTAAATGATTTGAAAAGAACATCTTTTTAACATTAATCGTTTATTAGATACGAATTGATGAAAAATGTTTTATCCCGTGAAAACATAAATTATTACCAATTTATTAAGTAATTATTTCGAACGATATAAAAAATCAAAAGAAAAATTATTTATGAAATATTCATTTTTTAAAATAAATGGAATTTTATTATGATTTATCTAAAACTCACGTGAATTCTTAAGAGATGATGGGATGAACTCGATAAGACATGACAGGGTTCTCAATACATTTATGTGATGTTTTAGCTTCAGTAAATGTGATTAAATTGATTTATCCAAATGAGTCTCTGCGACATTTTAACCGAAGCTTGCTCTTGCTGACATTTCCTCGGACGGACAAAAATGGCCGAAAAAGATTAAATTTCGAGCAACTTTTGCTATATATGGATACCAAATTTCGTGATTTCAGACCGAGATGCTTTATCAATTTTCGGCAGCAAAATGAAGTGTTCCATATTGACAAAATAGTGGAGCTAAGGAAGTTGCCTGCACCCAGATCATCACTCTTATGGATTTGCACAGCTTAAAAAGCAGAGGACTGCACCGTAACAACCGACCGAAGTAGTCCGAAAAGTAGCATGAAACAAATCCATAGTCTAACCAAAACAAAACTAGCAACAATATGCGATGTCTAATCCGTCAAAGAGCACAATCAAGCGAAAGCACATGACCGGGGGAAGAAACTCGCATTCTGCCTACTTCCTTTCTCATCACTTCAGTTTCGTAGCTCAAAAAACCACGTTCTAACATAACTGCAGAAGCTCCCTTTGATTCAGAGGAAAATTACATAACTAAAAAGGAGGAACAAAGATGGATTTATTGCAGTATCAAAGCAATCTGTCAGATTTGTTCCAGAACCTCAAACCACAGGAGACCGTGCAGGGTGGAGCGCAGCTTCTTGGCCTTCACTCCCTCAGAATATATGGACAATGTCATAAGCAAATCTTGTTCCGTCAAGGAGTAACACGGAGGTAAATCCACTTGTATCAATAAGAATACAATGCATTTGAAAGAAAACGCTCATATGCTTCATAGTCCAATACAGTCACACTAGCAAGCATTTGGCAACACGATGGTGTTGGTTTATCCATTGCACATATTGTCATGAAAACCATGCAGGGTCAGAATGAGACATTCGGAATAGATATATAGCAATAGGCATGACGGTTTAAGGAATCAGAAAAACAAATCAAGAAAGAATCAACTTAAACAACTCAAATAACTAGGACACACATGAAAAAGGTGCACAGGGATGGGGGTTAGATATAGGAGGGGAAAACATAGAGATTATAGAAGTTTTGTTATCAGTCACTCTGGCTATCCTAGTCCATTTTGGTCACTGGCCCCCAATTTCCTGCCTTACAGATAGTTATGAAATAGCAGAAACAATGGTGTAATTTTGGGATAATGACAGTGTAAGTCCTAAAATCAGTTCTGATCCATCACTTTGTTCCTAAAATTCTTTTTGGTCCATTTAATAACTTAAAAAAATTTTATGACATGCACTTTCAGCACTTCCGATTCATCCATCAGTTTTTTTTTTTGGGTGGAGCATCACTCGGGGCAATTTTTATAATTTTTCAATCCCAGTGGCTGTTGACGTGATGAAGCTTCTTCGAGCACAAAATGACGTTGTTTCACCAATAGCACATCAGAAAAAATTGAACAATTAAAAACAATATTAGAAAAAAAACATATCTGAAACTTAAACAATTTAATAAAAAAAAAGAATGAGCACAACACAGTGGAGCTGCATAGCAGCAATGAGGTCCGCAACACTCCCAGCACAACCGCCATTGAATTGATTGGGGCCATTTGTAGTGACTGAGAGGGTCAAAGAACAAGAAGTGAGTACCAAGCAGCCCCCTCGCCCCTGCTCATGGGCCTTGCTGGTGGTCATGAGCAGGCTGCTCTCACATTGAGAGAACCTGCTGGCCCTGATCGAGATAAAGGGGATGTGGTGCCACCCCCTGTGCAGCCACCAAATCCCCCACCCCCTTCCTTCCTGACACTTCTCTCTCCCTCTGTCTTCTTACATATTTTTCTTTAATTTACTTTTTTCTGATGTAGCATCCACATGGTGTTATATTAGCACCACGTGTCTACGTAATAAGGAAAATTTGATAACAAAAATCCCATGTAGACTTTCCTCCCACTTAAACTAACGCTAGGAACAGATCAAGTGACAAACCGGAACAAGTTTTAGGACCCAACTAAAAAAAGTTTTAGGACTAAAGTGACTAATCACACAAGCTTTAGGACTTCTACCATCCTCATCCCAATATCTGTATATTTTTTTTTTTTTTTTTTTTTTTGGCATCTTATCTCACCAAATGCCCCATTGGGAATAAATATTTTATTCTTAGGTGCCTAATATCATGCATAATGCCTAATGGCATAACTCGTGACTCAGAGAATTATGTGTACGAGAAAAGTACTGACGAGACCATGATATTATCATTCATCCATGATCCATAAGCTACTCAAGATGATCCTAATATATGCAATAACTTCTCAGCCATAATTAAACACTGATTTTATCATAAAGGATACGTCCAAAACAGCACGAACGACTGCAAAACAGAAGACATTCATATAGATAATGTTAGTAAAACCATGAACTTAATGACGAAATGGAGATACTGTGCTACTCTGAGAACAATCAGATGTAAAACTAAATATTCCATTCTTCATTCTGATACTTGTCTGGCATAAGCTTCCTAACATATTAACTCGTAAGTGTTATATCTCACTATCTTTAATTTGATTGAACAGTCAATTTGAAGAATATCTCTCCTATACTATGCTTATGACTGATTTATTATTTTTCTTTTTCTTTTTCATTTGTCTCAGTTGATATCTCTATAATTTTATGCATTGCTGATTGGATTATTATTAAGGTGACCATACCCATTACATTTTCATTTTAAATGCACTCGTTACACATAACACAAGACAGACAATGCATTGAAAATGACAAACCTTCCTTAATTAGGTGTTTGACAAATGGGGGCACTAGTCTGCAAAATCTTTATTATTTTGTCAATTTTTTCCTCTACAGTCAGGATTTTTATGCACGCACTAATAACGAAGTCTAACTAAATTTAAATTGAACTTTGCCAAAAATTGCCCTCCCCCATCCCTTGACCACATTTTAGCATTGTCAATCTTGTTTACATTAAAGAAAAACTAAGTACCCCTTTCTTACTCAGGAACTGACTTCACTAATAAATCATGGGATCTCTTTGGCTGGAGCAAGAACTTGTCAATAACTTGAGAATGAATTTTAGTGTCAATATAGGTCATCAAGATGTTTCCATTATTCCATTATTGGGGAAAAAGAATCTACCAAGTGAAAAAAGTTAAATTTTATGGAGAATGAAGCAAGTTACCATAAAAAACATGAGGTTCCATTAAATGGCACATAAACTCTCCTCCTATAGACTTACTTACAAAGCCATTAATCTGACATTATCCAAATCCAACATTAAGGGATTAAGAATGAATATTGTCAAAATCTAGACTTTGTAAATGTAACTATGCCAGGTCTAGGGTAAATCATTTTAATTCTTTGAGAAAGATCAAAGCAGAACTTTTAACTTACATAAAAGATATAATAGAAGATAGATTGACCAAAATAGAAGCATACCATAAGCCCACCCAGGAAACCATCAAGTATGATCTGACTCCAGCCAGTAAAGTACGAGTGGATGGAAAATCCAGTCTTCGCAATAAGGCCAATTGAGGTGATGGCCATGACAAGAAAGTAAATTACGAACCCAGTTAAGCCTGTGAATCCTAGAATCCCAGCAATGACACCACCAATAATGGACATAAACGTTCGGCTGCACACGTGAGAGAAAAAAGAGGCTTTGGGTTTCAAACCGGAACTGAACAATAAAACATTTCAAGACAACTTAAAGGCTGTCTGTTAGAAAAAAAAGGTACTTTACATGTGCCTTCTAATACTGAATATCTCCTAGCATACAAACTTCTGGAAAGTTGATCCATAAGAACATCCAAAAAAGTAAGCACGCATATCGATAAATCAAGATGCAGTCTGGGAATCTATGAGCATCCTCAATTAGTCCCAATTCAGTTTAAGCTTAAAATATACTGCAATAAAGCAAGGTAAAAGAGTTCACGAAAAGCTTCTAAACAGACCTGTAATATATGACTTTCATGTTGCTTTGCATATTCTCGGCATTGAAGATTGGGACATCAATCTCCTCGCTTTCTTTTCTTCCAGACGTCTCTGATTCATCATGTCCTGCCATATCCCTAGGAATCTGCATCCAGCAATTAAGCTCTCAGAGGATGGGAAAACGGTAGAGCAGACCACTCATAAACCCATTTACATGAGCAGTCTGGCCTAATTATTTCTGCTACACTACATCGTTTAGAAGGGTCTTTATTGACCTATGACAAATCGATTTACCAACGAACCCAGTGGAAAGAAGATTGCTTCTATCTCCATGAGGGATAGAAGCAATGCTAACTTGCCAAGTAGCATTTGTGTTCAAAAAATCTGGATTACCCTGTCCTATGCAAATGATATAGCATATAATATGGGCTGAAGTAAATATTGGACTCAAGATTGAACCTTGGTCAATCTACGTTGATCCCAACACAGCCAAGTAGAAGTATGCAGGAGCTGTATAGCCTCCAATGACAAATTATAAGCACCGGAAAGCACATCGAGCCCCTTAAGTTTCTCCTATCGAACTAATGCAGCCCAAAACTTCACAACATTATCAGTTTGCCCTAAAGCAATAGCAAGACGGATATTTTGGAAAATTCAGTCACGCCTGAAGCGAAGCACACGACAACCAACGGGTGAGCATCGGATCCGGTTCGACCCGGGAACCGGCCGGCATCGAACGGGTCTTTTCGATCGCAAGCAAGGTCGTCGAGATCGAGATCGCACTGCAGGATTGTTCTGAGGTCTCCGAGGATCGCAGGGATCCTACAAATTTCACAAATCGAGGCCGAAACTACGGAATCCTATCTACTCCTCGTGCGATTGCACGCTACGTTTACGCGCGATCTGACGAGCGCACGACAGGGAGGAGAGGGGGGGGGGGGACGAGACTCGCCTTGATTTCGACGGAGAATCGGCGAGCCGGGCGCGGAGACGGCGGAGATCGGCGGCGACTCCGAGTCGGCGAGCTGCAAAGGAACGAGGGCGGCGGAGCTGGGTTGAGAGAGAGAGAGCGACGCTGCGCGAGTGAGGAGAGCAGACGAGAGAGACAGTGACGCGAAGGCAAGAAGAGATGTAAATTATTTTACTTTCACCTACGGCCGAATGATTCAGAAACTATTTTTTTCGATTAAATAATTATTCGATAAAAAAATTTCATTATCAATCACAATTTATATCTAATTATCTCCTTTAACAATGAAAGTATTTTACATTCATTAATTTTTATAAGTGATACAAAAACGATTATTTTTTAAAAATATTTTATAAATCATTCGATTTTCACAAAATAAATTAAATTAATTTTTATTACATTTACAACAAAAGAGTAAATTATGCATTGATTTTTAATGAATTTTCTTATGATTGGCATATAGAATTATTTGGTTACAAAACTAATTCTAAACACACATATTACTTATCTCGACAAAAGCATAGGGATTTTTATTTTATTTTTATTTTTTTGAATATTGATAGATAGTGGACAAAATAAGAATTATGTTCTTTTTATTTCGTAAGCATCTGGATTCTAATAACATGTATATAAACTGATTTTAGCCAGTAGTTTTGTTTCTTCTTCAATTCCATAAAAAAATAAATTACAACCTAAAGATAAATAAGTGCTGTCTATGATTATCGAGTACATCATTATGCTAAGATTATTCTTCGAATGACTAAAATAATATATAATCATGGTTCGGGGTGGAGTTGACTATATTATAGACTATGGGTGTATTTATAGATACAAGTTATAGTCAAATTACTTATATATGAATTAATTCAAAGCACTACTATTAAAGTATAGTCTTACATTGTATAAAAATTATTAAATTTACTATTGGAGGGTGTGTTTGTTTGGGGAAAAGTGTTTTTTGGAAATTGGTTTTATGGATTTTCATCCGTTTGATTTGCAGAGAATGACTAGTCAAATAAAAACACTTTCTAATTAACGAAAAATTATCTCGTGCCCTAATGAAAAAAGGAAAGTAAAATGAAATGACAATATAAGCAGTTGAAAATTTGGTCTATTTAGGAAAAATAAGCTTACTAAGTAACAAACTTTTGAATTCAAATTCAAACTAGATATTTCAAATTATATGAAGTACTTGCAAATTACTATTTGTTCCTTATTCAGGGAAAATTCTAAATAATAACCTAAAATAATTATGTCAGTTTTAAAGAAATGTCCGATTTTCTAGTGTGTCAAAAGCATTTTCATCCTTTATCATTTTTAAAAAAAAATTCTTTTTCTCTTTTTTCTAGTTTTCTCATTCTTCTTTGCTGAAAGCTAGGACCAACCACTAATGATACTTGGAGAGGACTCGGTGAGGGGCACCCTCCCTACCACAAGCAAGGGACGACCTCGCCTAGGCAAGACGACCCTTGCCTTGGATGAGGCTACCCTCATCTGCTATAGGCAAGGGATGGCCCCGTGATGAGGCCTCCCTTGAAAGCTACGCTCACCAAAAAGGAAAAAAAAAAAAAAAAAAGAGATAATAATTTAGAATTAAAATCATTTTATCAAAAATACCCTTAACTGATCGGAATATTTAGTTGGTCAATGACCGACGAGGTCAGGCTCTTATATGAAATTTCCATGGCCAGTCAAAGCACTTATTTAAGACTGATATGATCATTTTATGATATTATATAATACAATGTTCACTTCGAACCCTTATTTAAAAAAACGAAGGTAGTTTAGACCCTTATTTAGAATTTTCCTCATTTTTTCATTAAGGTAAAATTTTAAGATTGCATTTGGCAGGACTTTGAGAAGGGACTTGAGCCTTTAAAAATCCCTTGAATAAAAGTAAAGGCATTTGTTAAGAAAATTTTGAAGTTAGTATCATCGAACCCCAAAACCTAAGGTTGGTCCTCCTTCCTTTCGCTTTTCAACATTTTCCAAAAGTCTCTCCAAAGGTTATTGAATTTTTTTTCAGTTGTCATTCTTGCCGTTTTAAACTTTTTAAGAATCCGCTTTTACCCCCAATTGCCCTTGCAAACTCAGATGGTTGTGCGTAAGGGTGAGCAATTCCAAATTTCTCGCAAGTGGAACCTGGAACATCGAGTACAGGTTCCTCATTTTTTGGAACTCGGAACCTACCCATTGAAATATGAAACTTGAAACCTATCATGTTACAGATTCCGGGGTTAATTCTAGGGTTTAACGGGTTCTTTTTTATATTTTTTCATTTTTAGTTAAACAAAACGAAAATGAACGCAACAATAATAAACAAGCTTGTCATTCATCAAAGAGAATACAAAATGAACAAAACTATTAATAGGGGAAAAGGAATCCTTGGCAAGGAATTTAATTAGATAAAAGAAGGGTGTGCGATTTAGATTCAACTTAGAACTTGGAACCTATCCATTAGAACATGTTCCTCATTTTTTAGAACCTAGAAACTACCTTACATACCCTAAAACTTGAAACCACCATGTCATAAGTTATAAGATCTACCTAGGTTCCACCTATATTATTATTTGAACGATTACAATTCACTAACCATAACTTATATTTAGATACACGAAAAATATGAACATTAATAAAGTAAAATTTTTAGCCATAAAATGGAAACTCGAACTAGTATTTCTGGAATATACACTCATCATTGAACATTATGAAATATCGGTGGATCGCATGGAGACATTAACCAAGAAAAACATTAAAACTTCTTGCAGATTTTAGGTTCCAGGTTCCTCCAACTAAGAACCTGAAATCTACCCGTTGAAACAAGTTTCTCATTTTTTAGAACCTGGAACCTACTCTACATTCCTTGGAACCTGGAACTATAGGTTCCTATTGGTTCGATTCTGATGTGAATCGTTGCGGAAAGATCGTTCTACGAATGCCCGAATGGTGCGAATTGCAAACCTCAACCTCCAATCGAACCTGTGATTGACAATGGACGAACCTGTGTCAACCAGCCAATGTTATAGACGCCACGAGCGAAAGAATTCGCTAGCTCGCTCGATAAGTTGAATCGAGCACCACAATAGAACCTTGATAAGGTCAAATCCTCAAACCTCTCAATTTTTATTCCCTCAAACTAAAAATATATCCCCTCCAAATAAATTCAATCAGCCCTTAATATATGCCTTCTAGCCACCATACAAACCCTAAAACCAGCCCTAGAGTTCGACCAAACTAACCCCCAAAACCCTAATTTAGTTTTGTTATAATTTAGGAGATCTAATACTTCCTATTCTAGAATATGCCTAAATAATAAGATAATTTTATTGACTTGGTCAAATATTTGGCAAATAAATAATCAAATTACGTCAAGATTTCCAAGATTCTTTAAGATTTGATTCAAGGTTATCTACAAGTCAAATATCACAAACCATAACGCTAACAGCTTGCCTAAATTGCTTGGCCCGTGCTCGAATGATCGAACCGGTTGGAATAGACAATGGGTCCCTGGCACCTCCTCCTCGATATGGCTCGATGTCCGCATCAGATTCTCAGGTTCCCGGTTTTATCTCGGAACTATGCTCATGCCTAATTGTGCGCGGCCTCATAACAATGGCCTTAAGTCTGCTTGGCAAACATCACTGTAACCAATCAACTGGTCGTCTACTAGGCCGCGGAAGTTGCCGAGGGCTCACGAGGCCTGGTGCAACGAGGGTCGACCGGCCGAGGGCTTATCGATGGAGATGTGGTGAAAGATTTGATCGACGTGAAATTTGATGGTGTTGGAGATGCTTGCCACTGGTCACCTTCAAAGCTTTGCCTATTATTCCTGCCCTCTCTACCGATGCTCGCGTTGCATGCCCTCTCTTTTTCTTTTTTTCTTTTCTTTTTACTTCAAAGTTGCTTTGAAAAAAATGATAATAGTCAATCATCCTAATGCTATTATAAGTGGCTTTACATTTTTCCAAAACTCTCCCACGCACACCTTAATTCATCTCAAGAATACATTTTGCCTTTAAATGGAATTGATCAAGAAAATTCTGAGGTTAAAATGCAATCATCTTTAACTTTGGGATTGAGCACCTTCTTATAAAGGGGATGATTATTCAAAAAATCCTCAACCTATCATAGGCCATCCTAAACCTTTTAATGGAATCAATTTAATTCTAAACCTTTCAATAAACCAATTTAATCGCAAACCTTTTGAGAATATTTGCCTATATAGTCCTAATTTTTTTTTATTTGCTAGTTTGGTCATTTTGACCAATTTTGATAAGAAATTACTAATATTAATGCTGACCATCCTATGCTATATGGCAAGACAGACAGTATTGATATTGACAATTTTTTATAATTTTTATTTAAAAAATCTTCTTCTTTTTTCTGTTCCACAATAAAAAATGATGTGGGGTTGAGGCTCAACAACCCACGTGAGCAAGGGCCTGGGTGATGCCCTCATAGGTCGGAGCAAAAGCGTCTTAACCCTTGCTTAGTAGTTGGTGAGGGTAGGCAACGACATCCCCAGCCCTTATGAACACCTTCGCCTATGGCTGATGACCTCCACCGGTTGTTACTGGTCATTGCTACGGCCTTGACTGATGAAAGGAAATAGATAAAAAGAAAATAAAAGGAAAGGAAAGGAAAAAAATAATAAAGAAATGAAAGAAGAAAGAAAAAAATTTAGAATTTTAAAAAAAATGAAAGAATGGTCTATGTCAGCTTTGGCCGACTAGTGTTCATGTCAATGACTTCCAATTAACATTGGCCAAGATGACTCAATTGGCAATCGTTAAAAGATTTAAAACTAAATTGACATAATTAAAATATTTATAATTAAATTGGAAAATCATTAAAAGTTTTGAGACTAAAGTGACATAATTAAAAAGTTTAGGACTGAATTGACGCTGTATAATAGGTTTAAAACCTTTCGAACAATTTTCTTTATTGCAAAGATCAATAGTTATGTTTTCGTCCATCCTAATTGATTAAAAAGGAAAAGAAGACTCTCCTAGAATTATTTGATCGATGGAATGTAAATATGATTATCACGCATTCTTCTTTTGCAGCTAAAGTGGCAGATATGATTGGAGAATATTCCTTCTAATCATGGGCTGTTCATCAAGTATTCTCAATCGATTTGCCTTATAACAATTCTCGACACAACATTAGAACATGAATCAATCACAACACAATCCAATACAATCAACTTGAATCCGACATATTTTCACTAGTTTCAGCAAAAGTAATTTTGTAATTGCATTGAACCATTTTTGCGACGACACTAAATGACACAAACACAGATCGTATTTTTATGCGCCCATCAAGACACCCGACCCCGATTAAAGCTCTCCGCAAGCTTGATTAGATTCCAAATTCAACAATCCATCCCCAATTAAAATCCGACTTATTCATATAATTATACGGATCTACAAATTGGGTTTTGTTTGATATGTAACCCTAATGACTTGAGAATTGATTTGGGGTGGCCGCCAATGGAATTCCAAACTTGTCTCTCAGCCTGTCGTCACCGAGCACATGTCTCAGCCATTCACTAGATTTTTAGTCGGTCCGTCGTGGACCCAAAAGCCATGGATGAACTCCGTCCAGAGCTCATCATCACATTATCTTCTGCTTCTCTTTTGGTTTCGCCTTTAAAAGGGAAAGGCAAAAGAAAACAAAAGCAAAACAGACGTCGGCCCTTACCCCAGCAAGGCCATCGGAACGTGTTCGGATGACCGCGATGATGGCTGCAGGAGGAGAAGATGATGACGATGGGTTCGCACGCCATGCGCATACATGCGATGCGCAATCGACACGTTAGCACGTAACGGAAAAGCGAGAGAGAAGAATACCATTTGACTTCACTTGAGAGAGAGAGAGAGAGAGAGAGAGAGAGAGAGAGAGAATGAAGAGAATTCAATCCGATCGAATACGGCTTTGACGTCCGCAAGGACGACACACACCAACACACACTCTAATTCCCCTCTGTACGCAGCACCCGACACAGCTGAGGAGGAACAGGTCATCGACATTGCCAGTGTCTCGAAGAGGGGAGAAAAGGAAAAGGGAAGAGGGGGCAAAAGTTTTCCCATGTAGATGCGAGTGTTCTTGATACAGAAGCAGGGAGATAGAGAGAACCCACCACCCAGCTATCGTGAGCACGGAAACAGAGAGAAAAGTTTCGTAAATTTCGCAACAGTGGTTTCGGAAATAGCGGCGAAGGCTGATGCTTGTAAATTTCGATTCCGGCTTCCGGTGAGTCCTCCCAAGTCTCCGTATTTTTTTCTTTCCTTCATCTCCTCCTTTGGTCTTTTTCTTTCTTGGGTTGGTTTTGAAATTGCCTTTGAGTGAGGCTCTTCACTTAATTTGAAGTATCGGGATCGTTGATTCGGTCACCGTGAAGTATCGACCGGCGGCTGTTCAAAGATGTTTCTTTTCGAATTCTTCAGCTTCTTTTTCCTCTGTTGGTTCTAGCTTGTCGAAAAAGGCTCGTCCTTTACCGTGTTGATTGAGCTTTTCTTTTGGGGTTTTGGGTGGGAATTCGAACTTGAGCAGATGATGAATGGGTCTCTACTTTCGTGGGTATGCTCCGTTTGCTTTCGTTTTTCACGGGTCTTGCTTAGATTCTTTATCTGCAAGCTGAGTTCGCTGATTCACTTCGGATTTATCGCTATTCTCAGACTCTTAACATGTATTTTCTTGCAGAAAACCCATGCAAGAGCCAATTGACGATTTCTTGTTGCCTGGAGGTAGCGAATTTGTAGAATGCTCAAGAGAAAAGCTTGTTCCCTGCCCTCGTGCGTGTGTGGTTTATGGACTTTGTTCGGAGGTACTCAACATCAAATGCTCCGGCGAAAAGCTCGGCCATTTCTATTGGTGCACAAGAAGGAACCTCACTCCCATGGGTTTGAATACGGGGGTGAAATTTCCCAGGGTTAAGCATCACTAGTTTTTCTACTAACCTTGTGTAACGAGTCCATGCAATTTGAGATTTTTTTAATACTGTTATTTGGATAGTTCTCTGTAGTTCATACTTTCGCAAAGAGGCCATTTTCATAAACTGACAGTGCAAAAAATGGTACATTCGGGGTCGAGCACGCCCATTGGTGGTGCCCAGTCTGTCTCGCCTTCGCTTTTGCGATCGAACTCGGGTATGTTAGGAGCCCAAGGCAATGCTGTGCCTTCTCCAATGACGTTTTCCAATGTTGTGCCACCACGACCTCAGGTTGGTGGTGGCTTGAATGTGCTTGCGAATATGTTGAATGCGTCCTCTGAGCTTGGCCAGTCATTTGGAAATGTTGGTCAGAATCCAGCTGTTGCTGCTTCTGGAAGTAGCCTGCATGGAGGTATCAATTCAGCAACAGAGTCTGATCCAATGTCATCTATAGGCAATGGAATGGGTTTCAACACCCCTTCTTCAACATTGGTTCCTTCTAACATTGTTAATCCTGGTACCTCTGTTCCAGTCCCAAGAAAGCAATTTTCGAACCCACCGGGTAACCAGTTGATGCCAGATTTCTCCCTGACCCAACCCCAGCCTCAATCTTTTGATCAGCAGAATTTCCAGCAAGCAAGTCAGCAGTCCATGCAACAGGTGTTCAACGAGGTCAACACATCACAGTCATCACAGCAGCAGTTCCAGTTGCCTCATGGAGGATTGGCTGGCATAGGACCTGTGAAGTTGGAGCCGCATATGGGCAGTGATCAGGTAGCACAGCAACCACAACATCAAATGCGGTTGCTGAGGAATCTTGGACATGTAAAATTAGAGCCGCAACAGATTCCAAACATGAGAAACCTAGCACCTGTAAAACTTGAATTACAGCACTCAGACATGTCTCTATTACCTCAGCAGCAGCAGCAGCAGCAGCAGCAGCAAGTTTTGCACTTACAGAGGCAGTCTCCTCAAGCTGCGGCCCCGATTAATCTCATGACCCAACAAAGACTCTTGCAACTCCAGCAACAGCAACAACTCATGAAGGCGATCCCCCAGCCACGGCCTCAATTGCCCCAGCAGTATCAGCAGCAGAACTTGCCCTTGAGATCTCCTGCGAGACCAGCATATGAACCTGGGACATGTGCACGTAGGCTGACACGCTTCATTTACCAGCAGCAACGTAGGCCAGAGGTAGACTTTGTACTTGATGAATAGTTTTTCATGGATGTATATTGTGATTCAACAATTACTAATTTCTTTTAGGACAATAATATCGAGTTCTGGAGAAAGTTTGTAAGTGAATACTTTGCTCCCAATGCCAAGAAGAAATGGTGTGTCTCTATGTACGGAAATGGTCGGCAAGCAACTGGAGTTTTTCCACAGGTTGGCATTTAGACTACTTTACTAAAAGAATGTCGACCTCTACCCTATCAATATACTGGCGACTCTTGTAATTAGAATGTAGTTATGTGCACCTCAGTCCCAGACCTGCTCGGTACGAGTAGGTTCTTCTAAGGCCTATAGCAAATAGTCGCTAACATTATCTCACAGATTTTTGGCTGTCTGTGCGATCTGGATCTAGTTCTTTAGTTTAGGTACTCATGTTATGAACTGTTTTGGTAACACATGTTCTTGCAGGAAGCTTGGCAATGTGAAATATGCAATCGCAGGCCAGGCCGAGGATTTGGTATGTTCAAATTGTCACATCCTTGATTTTGTTTATTGCTTCTTGTGGATCAAAGAATGGCTATTTGATGAAATCTAAATAGATTAGAAGGCAGCTTCCTTCGTTTTTCAGTGCATGCATCTTCTGTTTCCTTACGTCATGTTCAATATATGCCACTAGTGAAAAATGCTTCATTCATGCTTTCAGAAGCAACCTTTGAGGTCCTTCCCAGACTTTTCAAGATAAAATATGAAAGTGGTACTTTGGAAGAACTACTCTATGTTGACATGCCACGGGAGCGGGAAAACTCATCGGGTCAAATTGTCTTGGACTATGCAAAGGCGATCCAAGAAAGTGTTTTTGAGCAGCTTAGGGTTGTTCGCGATGGTCAACTTCGAATTGTTTTCTCTCCCGACCTGAAGGTGGTCATTGGTACATTATTTCTCAGCATTTGGGCTATTGGGTATGAACTATTCAACATTGCAATCTTGTGTTGCCTTTTGCGCCAGATATGCTCTTGGGAATTTTGTGCAAGGCGTCATGAAGAACTTATTCCTCGAAGATTGCTGATACCTCAGGTGAACGAGCAATTTATACGTAATCCTTTCAAGGGCTTTGTAGAGTATGTCTAATTGTGAGAATGTTTTGGCCAGAATGGAGTTGAACTTTTAAGAAAAGCCATAACTAGGTGCCTTGAGATACTAAACTTCACAGTTACTAGCTAGGTGGCATTAATAAGACTTAATTTTTGCAATATGTACCACCCCATGGAATGGTGCGAAGATCTATTTGACACTACCTTATGTCAGTAGTTAGTTTGTATTTTTGGCAGCTCACGACTGATTGGAGGATAACTAAGTACTACAAATCATGGCCACTCCGTACCTTTATTTGGTATCTATGATTTACCAATGAATTAGGGGAGCTCCCCAGAGAAAATTGACCTTTTAGATGACATAAGTAGCATCATTCTTACATCTCCGAGTTGTTTGATAGTTCAGTGACAGTCACAAGACAAAAGGAAGGACTGTTCGAATGAAACGAGGAGTAAAGTTAAATTTCTTGAATGAATAGTCAATTTAGTGGTAATCCACATTCTCTCTAGTTGATCTTGATCTGCCCTTGAAGTTCATCACCAGTGAAAATGATAAGCCCTGTCTCAAAAGTGGTGCCTTGTAATCGGTTATTGTTTATTATAGTTGCCCGATTTACCTATCAAGCATCTAAATGAGATGGTGGTGGAAGTGGCTGTCTATTAGAAAAGGCACTTCTGGAGATATTTCGTCAATTATCCATAACGGACTTATTAGTCAGTGTGGGAAGTACGACATCTGGTGAACCTTCTGCTTATTTGGGTGGTTTCAGCACATTTCCTGATCTCTAATTGGCTATTAATTCAAGGATCTTTACAACAAATGCAGGTTAGTCAGTTAGGAGCCGCAGCTCAAAAGTACCAAGCAGCTACCCAAAATGCATCATCTAATTTATCTGTAGCAGAGTTGCAGAATAATTGTAACATGTGAGTTTTCTTTTAATATTGGATTGAAGCACTTTTTCTTTCCTGAATCGGTATCATCAGTGGACTTCTTCGCCTTTCTCTGACCAATGGAGGTTTGTAAATCTATGTATTTCTTTTCGATCTCAGTGAATGTGGGCCCTTCCCATTTCTCTCTGTGAGAGAGATAGAGAGAGAGAGAGAGAGAGGGGGGGGATGCTTGCTCCATTTGAAGCTTCCTTTGCAATATAGAGCCGAGTCCCATGTGTGCCTGTGTAGATAGGTGCAAATGCTAAAAAATGCTGAAGAAAAAAGGGACTCTGCAATTTCCCTATGTGTTACAATGCAGTACCCACTTGGTTGGATTAATGGCTGTCTGGCACTGTTTGCTGCTGATGTGCATCAACTTGATAATTAATTGTCTTTGTTTTGTTAGTGTTTTTTGTAATACGGAAATTGGGATGGAGTGAGTTATAAGAATTGCATCACTGGAGTGGGAGAGGACTTACTTTGGGATGATTGGGATCTCCTAATAAAGGGGAAGGATTTTTTTCCCTGAAATTACCCCATGTCTTCATTTCGGAAGAAGTTCATGATTGTGGACTTGCTTTCATATAATATGAATCTGATATGTTGAAGCTACTTTTATGAATTACTTAAATGAAATCAATAGACATTGCATGACATAGAGTTTTCAGATCCATGATTCCAGTTTTTAGTCTGTTCTACCTGCCCATTGTGGTTGATTGCCTTGCTGATGGCTAATGGATTTTCGTATTTATCCTCCAGGTTTCTTTCATCTGCTCGGCAATTGGCAAAAGCTCTCGAAGTGCCATTAGTAAATGATCTAGGTTATACGAAAAGATATGTACGGTGTCTCCAGGTAGTGCCTACTGGCGCCATGATCCATGCAGAAATTTTTGCAATACATTTTTTTTCATTGTCTGTTAGATCTTTGTGATCTGCGACTCATTTCTTTATTTTTCTGTCATTCCTGGATCTCCTGCAGATATCTGAAGTAGTTAATAGCATGAAAGATTTAATTGATTACAGCAGGGAAACAAGAACAGGACCCATGGGTAAGTTTATATGCAAGTATATCTTCATCATGTTAGTCATCTCCCCTTCCTCCAGATATTTTCAGAAAACACATTTTTGACATTTTGCTTCCTCCTCAGAAAGCTTGGTCAAGTTCCCTCGCAGAACAAATCCGCCATCTCAGGGTGACAATGTACCTCTACAGCCTGAGCAACAGCACCAGCAGCGGCAAACAGCTGGTCAGAACACTAGCAGAGACCAAAATTCTGTCCAGGCCAGTGCAACGCAAATTCCTACACACAGTGGTGGGGTCAGTGTAAATAACCCTATAAACGCGGTTTCCTCTTCTGCATCTTCCAGCACCATTGTTGGCCTCCTACACCAGAATTCAATGAACTACAGAAAGCTAAGTCCTTTGGCTAATGCGGGTAGCCCTTACGGGGGAGCTGGTGGGGTCCAAAATCCCTCTTCCAGTTCCTCCTCTGCAGCTCCTCCAAAACAACCGAACACATCCTCATTCCAACCACCTACACCATCCACCTCCAACAATCCAATGCAAGTTCCCCATAATGCCCCACCTGCTATTTCCAGTGAGGGCGATGCCAATGATAACAAAAGCTGTGTCCAGAAGATCCTCCAAAACATGATATCGGGCCAACTCAATGGTTCAGGTGGCATGGCTGGCATCGGTTCTATGGGGAACGATATGAAAAATGTCAACGGTCTTTCACCAACTTGTTCCAATATGAGCCAGAATAGTACCGGCTGCTTTGTTGGGAATGGTCCCACCAGCGGCAACCCTGGTTTTGGAAGTTCTGGGTATGGCACCATGGTTGGGGGAATGGGCCAGGGCCAGGGCCAGTCTGCAATGGTCAGTGGCCTCAGGAGCGCGATGGCTAATGGTTCACTTATGAACGGACGGGTGGGAATGATGCCAATGGTCCAGGGACAAAGCATGAATCATCAACAGGACTTGAGTAGTCAGCTTCTTAACGGGCTAGGAGCTGCTAATGGCTTTACCGATCTTCAGTTAGATTGGAAACCATCCCCTTGAACATTGTGGAGAAGCGATGAATGGGTTATTGGTAGCAGAAAACATCACTAGACATGGCACGAATGCCATCAGCCCCTTAGGAGATCATATACCTGGTGGGATAGTTTTTAGGGGCTTCCTCCGCTTTCTGATTCCGGAGAAATAGCAAAGTAGAACATACAGCATAGAGTGTTTGAGTCTCATAATGTCAAATGTCTTAAAATTGCTCCAGTTTTTCCACCTGAGTGGTTCTTCGTCACATAATTAATACAGCTGACTGTCCGACTAACTGCCCTTGACATGGTGAATTCGGTACTGGGAGGTGTTACTCTCTGGTGGATGTCCCGGAAGTGTGTACTTCCGTCGATTCACAGCCAAACTGAGAAACTATTCACTGTACCTCACTTCATATCTGCCCCTCCGGGGTGCCTCTCCTCTCTCTCTCTCAATGTATAAACTTGTTGGGCCTTGAAGCAGTATCAATGTACAACCTTTTATTTTCTGGGTCTGTGAAGTGATTTCATTTTGGTACTTTTCTTGACTACGTTCTTGCCATGAGGCTCCAGCGTCTCTTATATTACTTTGGCTTGAAGTTGCAGTAAAACCAGGTTTTCTCCAATTCCAACTTCTTTTGCGCAAGATAATGTCCTTCCCACCATGTCATTTGGATGGCCAGGGAACTGGGGAAGTGTCTTAATAAGAGAGAATGTCCGTGTGGTTGATGAGTTACTTGTATGTATCCGAGTTCTCAAAATCGATCAATGACTTGAACAGAATCGAAGGCAAAGAAATTGTACTACTTGAAAGAGAAAAATAGAGCTGGTTCAGGGCGCTTTGACTCTGTTCTAGACGGATTGTTCATGTGATTTGGGATCGTTGAGTCACTTCTAGTCATTCAAATTAAGCTTGTCGGGCTAACTCTGCATTGAGCACAAAAAGGGAGGAACCGGTAATACCTCTGTGGCTGAAGAAAGAGCAGATCTTAATTAAAACACATCTCTTGCCAAATGAGATCTCCATTCTTCTTCACCCACAGAGAAACGGTAGATTTCAAACGGCAGTATGTTCATGTACAACAACAACATACGATGATGTGAAAGGGTCTTAGAAACATATCAAGTAATGTAGTACAAGTACTGAGGCAAAATCCTGAAGAGTGATTGTTTTGAGAGGCTCTCAATTCACATATCAAGGTACTTCTCAACGGTGGCAGATAAGGTGGACTTGGGGACGGCCCCGATCACACTCTCCTTCTTCTCGCCATTCTTGAAGAAGAGGACAGTCGGGATGCTCCGGATCCCATATTGCGTGGCGATGGTGGGGCAGTCGTCGGTGTTGAGCTTATAGCAAGCGATCTTGCCGGCATACTCCTTGGCCAGCTCGTCGATGACGGGGGCTATCATCCTGCAGGGTCCGCACCATGGCGCCCAGAACTCCACCAGGACGGGGTTCTCGCTGGCGATCACCAGGTTGCTCCAGCTCGAGTCGGTCACCACTCGTACTGCACAAATATCGAGTCAAGCAAGCACTTCCATATTATCTGTTGTGGCAATTTATCCTTCCCCTTTTCATGGGGTACTCCAAGTATCCATGTTCATAGGACGATGGTGAAAACATAATTTCTGCCGACATGTAAGGATGAAAGCCAGTGTTTTAGCGCTGTATGATCAGTTTTTAACCAACGGCTAATGGAAAACCTAATATGGGTCGGTCCGCTTCAAAAGTAGACTATAAGATTGAAATGACTCAAACAGCTCGCACCACGAACTCATCGCCCTCGATGGGGTGAAGATGACTATAGATTTGGTAATACTTGGTGATTTTCTCTCTAACGTTGGGCTTGTAGCAGAACTAGTCGCTTGTGTTGTTACGATCATCAATATAATCTTCCTCGTGCATCCAAACTTCAAGCAGTCGAATAAAAAGGCGAGAGTTCGAGGACGCACGAGTTAGCTCGCACCCATATGTATCACATTGGCACGAAAGAGCAGTGCAAATACATGGTCTCCATGAACTAGAAGCTGACCTTCGTCTAGCGCGTCGCGGGCCTGGCAGATAATGCTAGACCTCCTCTGGTGCCTAACGCTGAGCGAGCCGGCGAGAGGAGGAGGAGAAGAAGACAGCGAGAAGTTGAGTGCGGACTTCTTCAGCATCGCCCCTCCTTTTCGTGTCGGCGGATTTGGCATCCCTCTGTATGCGAATGCGACCGGACGGTCGCAACACTGCAAGACTCTACCCCTCGTCGCGCTCATCATCTGTACACTCTGCTCCATTCTCTTCCCCCCTCTCTCTCTCTGTCTGTCTGTCTCTCTCCCACTCGCCAAACGAGCTGCTTCCTATGAAGTCTCTCCTGAGTATCTTTTTGGTTATCTTTTGGGGCGTCCTTTATTCTGTTCTTTCCGTTCGTTTTTCCTGTGCTCACCGGGATGAACGTCAGCTAGAGGAGCCTGTGAACGTGAATGGGAGTGGGTGGATAGATACTCGAGGGGGATCGTGAGGTCCTGAAGGCGTTCGGGTGCATGTGGATGGTAATAACCAAGAGAGCGAGCGAGATTTGAGGCTTTGGGCTGGAATAAAACGAGCAGCACAAAAACAATGGGGATAGGAGCAAGCAACAATCTCCTTCGCCCTCTCCTTCGCCTCACTTGTGAAATCTATGCACAGCTGAAGACGATCGTGGGCCTGCGAGCTGCCGGGCCCGATTGGCCTGAAGATGCAATCTGGGTTGTCTTCTGGTCGAAGTGACTTTTCTTATCGAGTCCAATCGATCTTGAGTAGGAAGTTCGATTGGAGTTCGCTTTTGATCATGGGCGGCCTAGGCAGAACATCTGTTACAGCTCGTTCCTAGGCTGGCCTGCCTTTGATCCGCCCGTTGATCAAGGTTCTAATGTTGCTCAAGCCCGAGAGCTTAGCCCCACTTGCCAAGTAATCTTGGTGGGCCGACATGACTATTTTCCTTTATTATTATGTGCCGGAATCCGCACGCTTCAACCCACAATTGGATTGAATTTGTCTTTTTTTTTTTACTCTTCCTGGAGGATATCCTCAAATTTTAAGTCATAGAATTCAGGCGAATTAGTATCTCTATGGAGCATTGCTGATGAACTCCGAAAACTGAGAGAAGCATGAGGGATGAAATTATAATCGGATTGCGGGAGTGTCATCAAATGATCTGTACTACAAAATGACTGCTTAAAGGACGTAAGGTGGAAGACGTTTGAAGGTGAGATTGGTCATTCGTGCACAAATTGTTTTGAGGATTATGCTGCTCTTGACATGATGCGACAGGATGAAACTAATTGTATATTGAATCAAAACGCATTCTCACTCTAGATAGGAAGATGTCCAAATTGATTGAAAACATGAAACTATTGGTCATAATGAAGTGTTTGGCGATACTAATCACAGTAATGTTTTTATAAATGTAGACTGACCTTGTCGATTGGTTCGTTAGGCTTCGCACAATCCCAAATCGAGCTCGGCTGTGACTCATTATATGGCATAATTATCGAAATTATTATGATGTGTGGAGCTCTATTTTTTGCTGATGCATCTCGAATTCATTAACCGACATAAATAATAAAATCTGCATAGAATTTTTGTGAGAAAATGCGATATACATATATTTATAATCATTCTACTTTGGCTCCAACTTTCCCAAACATGGATCGAGTGAGCTTTTATTGCACGAATAGTTATTGGCCACTTGGTTTATAAAATTGTTGTTAAGTATGTGTGGAAAACCCACATCTCATAAATAAACGGGGCAAAGGATAGGGTTTTGAAACTAAGGTGGTATAAAATACACGTTTCAAAATTAGAGGATACAAACAATGTAATCCGAAAGGTAAAGTTTTTATGATATGTTTTCTTTTAGATTTTCATAATCTTTGATTATGGTTTATAAATTATCTTGATCAATGGACCTCATTAGGGTACACAATCAAATAGCTCGCCATACCCACAGAGAGAGAGAGAGGGAGAGAGACAGAGACCCAACAGAGCAAAACCGAGAGACCCGGGAAAGGGCGAGAGCTTGCCCGGGAGGCCGAAGAAGGCTTTCTTTCTGGTTACCCAAGAAGCAGTTCAAGAGCGGGCAAGGCGCAAGGGAAATAACGAAGAAAAGAATAGCAGCTTTTCGACACGGGAGGCATGGAAAAGATGGCTTCTTCAAGCGACAAGAACCAAAGAAGCGACTCCAACAATGGCAACGCCTTCTTCGATGTCTATGGACCTGACGTACTCTTTCTCTCTGGGTTTCGGTCTAATCTTTTTCTTTTTCTTTTCTTTTTTTTAGGGGGTGGGGTGGGGCAAGAAGCAACTCTTGTTTTTTTGTTTTTTTGCCAGAGAGTTTAAATTGCTTATATTTGGCTTGTCTGCTTGAGTATAATGGACGGAAGATCTTACGTTTCTGTTGGAATAGCATTAGAAGACAGCTAGTCGTGTTTCAAGAGGCGAAATCTTCGCTAGTTCCATGGGGTTTAAGGGGGGTGGGAAGGGTTTGGATTTGCTAATTGGGTTGACCCAACTTTTGCAGGCTAAAGCAGAAGTGGAATTGAAGACTCCTGAAGCTAACTCGACCCTGAATTTGCAAGTAATTCCCTTCTTTTCTCCTGTTCCTGAACATTCTTGTTGGTGCTGCTATGATATGTAGACATTTGAGGTTTTTGGTGGAACAGGACGTTCAAGGACTTGTTACCTGGGTTCTTGCTGAAGGGTTTATGCCGTCATGGGTTTTCATTAAAGTAAATAACTTCTCGTTTCTTTCCCTTGAACTGCTCCTTTTGATATTCGCTGATTCAGTTTCTGCATTTTGCATAATGTTTTTATTGATGTCGACTAAGGTAATGAGGTGATGGACTGTATGAAATAGATAAAAAAACAGATAATGCCGAGCGTCACTGCATCTTTGGGATGTCTGCTAGATGGAGAGATGGTTCATGTTTACAGTTGAATGGTGTTAATTCTGCATGATGTATAAGGTCTTTCGTCGATATAATTTGATGTGCATGGAATGTTGCGGTTATAATGATGTTTTCTGTTGCTTTCTGCAAGCTATCGTAATATTTGGCTTACCATTCAACTATAGCTTATATGAGAATCATGTCTGTTCTACATGCTACGATACTTATTTTTAAATGGTGTCTCTCTATTTGAATTGTCTGTTGTCTACTGTACCAGTCTTTTGGCGTTTGATTCATGGTGCTTCGGCTTGCTAGAAGTTTATTTTTACTTCATGAACTGTAATTTGTTAGATTGAACTTGAGCAGTTCTATTCTTATCCATTTTGTTTATACAACATACAAATATTAAGGCAGCAAACTGTATGGGGAAGTGAACTGCCATTTCCGATCTTCAAAATAAGCCACTGTCCTAGAATAGATAATGTATGTGCCATTATCATTCTTGTCCCTCTATTATTTGTCATATGCTATTTGTTTGCTTTCAATATTTATCAGTTCTTTTGGTTCAATTTGCAGAATAAGCCCCTTATTCCAAAAGTGGTCATGCTTTATATCCCAGGACTGGATGCTGCACTGTATATGTCAAACTCCAAATTACTTGCTGGGCTTAAACAATGTTGTGGAAATCCAAGGGCAGTTATGGCTTTAAGGTTTTTCAAATTTTCTTCCTCCTCTTGTCTTTTTTGATATATTTGTCTCGTGTGTTTTTGCGTGCTAAATGCATAAAATGCTCAATCCTCATTGGATTTGGTGTTTATTCCATGCTAGTTGTGTATCAGATGGGATGCAGACCATAGATGCACTTCTGACATGCAAGCTAAAGAGAAAAAGAAGTCAAAGTGATTTGGCAGAAAACCCTAATCAGATATTTGGAAAAGGTTTGTTGCGGATCTCATGGAAGTTCTTTGGCATAGAAGATTATTTCATTTCGACTTACATGTAAACTATGTGGCGATGTGATACTAGATTCCCCTCCATTGGAACTGCAGTCGGTAGCTGCAGAGAACAAACAAAAGGCTGTTAAAACAGTTTATGAACTGACCAGTTAATAGTCGAACCAAAATAATGCTGCTTATGGGATGTAGTTGCTTACATGAAGAGAAAAAAGCTAATCACTTAGTTATATTATCATTTGTTGGGATGCAAATATTTTCTTAGCTTTGAAGATAAGATAAAAGTGAAAGAAAGAACATATGGTGGCAACATGAAAAATTAGTGGTAATTTAGAGAGACCTATTTGGATCTTTCTAGAGAGGAATTTTTAATGATTGATAAAATCACAGCTGTATCTGTATTCATAATCTGGCGACGATCGGTTTTGTGATGATTATACAGTAGTGACATCATTGCCGCCAGATCAAATTTCTGATTGGATGTGTTTAATTATTTTTGGCTGTTCTCATGGTTGACCATGCTGTCATACTTATCTTTCAATTAATAGAGGAGCAATGTTGTTGCCACAGATCTATCCTCTTCGGAAATCCTGAAGAATATACCATTTCCCATCTCATATTACACACTCACAGCCAAAGAACTGGAAGACAATGGTTACTGTCTCAGCCAACCAGGTAAATAGAAATCCCTCATTTATCAATTAAATTTGGTTTGAAAGCTTTAGCTTACAATTCTTTCCCACACCATGAAGTGGCTGCTTATGAAGCATTGATGTTGCAGGATTTGTTTCTACTCTTCCTGCTCCTTCAGGATCTTGTCCCTATGAATTGTTGGCTCTTGATTGTGAGATGGTATGGAAAATCTCTGACTGGTCTTGAAGTGTACACTATATTTAATTGTCAAAGAATGGTTTACTTGTTCTTTGATTCTCGATCCTTTTACTGGTTCTGAGGTTCACATAGATATGATCCTAATGGATCCAGGATGATTGTTGCGAATTTTCTGATAGGAAGTGTTAAAGGGGAAATGACCCTTTGATCATCTTCTTTATTTTTAAATTTGTGCTTTTCTCAATGGGCAACTTGCTGTTGTTGACCTGTTGAAGGAGTAGAAGCCTGGTGTAAATTACAAGATAATTTTTTGTCATTCAAGCATAAGTTCAGAATACTTAGGTTTCCGAGGATGGCTTGTTGGTTGCTATATCCTTGTTAATTTTCTGTTATTTCAGTGCATTACAGGTGAGGGCTTGGAACTCACCAGAATTACCCTTGTTGATGTGAAAGGAGAGGTATTCATATCATCTGACTTTTCATCTATTTTTTTTAAAGAAATAAGTCCTCATAATTTAATTTTCCTTTTTCTCTTTCTTTTTCACTCTTTTGGTTCTTTGGGGCTTGAGAAAGTGGAGGGAGTGCTGGTAGTTGAGGAGGGAGAGCATTTTTAGAAGTTGTAAATAAGAGAGATTTCAAAATGGTACTTTATTTCCATCTAACTTCTAAGTTATTAGTTGCAATGCTGAACTTTTTTGGTTTGGAGAGTGGTTTGATTAAGGCAGTGGGTGCTATATTGAGAGAGAGTATGAAACTTTCAGGTTTTTGTGTTGGGGAAAACAGTTTTCCATTAGTCTTTACTCTTTGAATTGGTTAATCGATTTCATTGTGAATGGATTTTGTAACATAATGATATTACCTGCGAATTATGTGTGAACCCTGTTGGTAACTAACTTGGCAGCTGGCACTGAGATTATTCACCCTATCTTGCATTACTTAATATATTTAGTTATCATTTTCATGAGTTTGAATTGAATTGCAAATTTATTAGGTCTTTTATGTGACTTTTCATAGGTGCTTTTGGATAAACTTGTCAAACCCTCAAATCACATAGTCGATTACAACACTAGGTATGGTTTCTGATATGCTGTTGTTTACTTCTCTTACATCATTTGCCTTGCTATTTTGTTGGGTTAAGTTGATGTATGTAAGTATTCGGAATCTCAGCAACAGCTTCTCAATTGATGCATGGTCTGGGCTGATGTAAAGATGTTTGTGACTGAGTTTGGCTCAAATAACTCAACCCTTGAGAAAACTCTTCATTCACATATTTTCCCGTATCTTTTGTGTATATGCAATAGTCATCTATTTTCCTGGGGCACTGGGCGGGCAGTTGTATGGTGGGGCCTCCTTTGGGGTTGTGAAGTTCTATTAGCCATTGAATATATAGTAAAGCACATTCTTTTCCTTAAGTGGAGTGAATTGTTGTCTCGTTTTGTGAATACTGCAATACTAGTTTTGATAAATTGATACGAAGATTATATCTATTGTTGTCCAATTACCCTAGTAGTCTGTTGTTATTATCAATTGACCATATTAAGTTTTCGGCAGTAAGCTTAAGATCCATTCTTTTATCAGTGCAAATGTTCTCTCTCTCTCTCTCTCTCTCTCTCTCTCGTCCAGTTTTGTGAGCCCGACCATTTTCTTTTTCTCTTAAAAACAAATATCTCCATCTAAGGACCATTGACCTTTTTTGTGGTTGAGCTCTGCATTTTGCCTTTTTCAATAGTACTTGATGTGGCAATTTTCTAAATAGTATGTCTCTGTCAAGTAAATATATTATGGGAAAATCAGACAGACATGTAAATACTAGAAAAGAGTTCTTTCTTCTTCACCCCTTATTTCCTTGGGCCAAGCAGATTTTCTATCAGATGTGTTGGATTCAAGATTAAAATGCCGGTATCCTCTACGTGTGCACACTCCTCAGGCAGTTGGTTGTTAGTACAAAGTGCGTGAGGTGGAGATCAGGACATCAATGATGTAACTATATGTGACATTTTTTCTAGTCTCCCAATTTGTAGGATTAAAATTAATGAGTAAGCGAGTGTGATAATTATGTTGTGGGAACTTCTCTTCCTGGTGAATTTTTTTATTGTACACTGGTTATAATTTCTTATCATTTTAGTCCCTCTGACTATGAATTGGCAAGTGAGAATATTTCTGCATGGAAACGTGACTGCTATATGTGGAACTTTTACTGTTATTGTCAACTCTATTTTCTAATGTCCTGTACTGATAACAATTTTTTATCACCTTTTGTTCACCTGAAAAGTCCTATCTCTAACTATGGACTGAGCATACTGCAGTTGAAGTATGACTATTTGTTGTGACCATGTATCCAGGTATAGTGGAATCACATTCGAGATGCTGGATGGTGTTACAACAAGTCTCGAAGATGTTCAAGTGAGTCACGTGTATAAATGACAATGCAGGTCTACGTGTGTTTCTGTGTGCCTGCACTGCATGTCCTTTTTTAATGTAGCTTTGTTCTTTTTTTTGTGCTGTCAACTCTTACTGATGTTAAATTGTCTCCCAATTTTTTGGTACCCTTGTTCAGAGAGAGTTCCTTAAGCTGGTTTACCAGGAGACTGTTCTGGTTGGGCATTCGTTGGAGAATGACTTGTTGGCATTGAAGATTTCTCATAATTTGGTAATTGACACAGCAGTATTGTACAAGCACCGTGGAGGGTCTTACAAGCCTGCTCTTCGTGTGCTTGCCAAAAGATTTCTTTCTAGATACATACAACAGTCAGAAAGTGGACATGACAGTATTGAAGATGCAAGGGCTACTATGGAATTAGCATTGTTAAAGATTAGACATGGCAAGTGATTTGTGGATGTTGCATTTGGATAAAGCCCTTTCGTCTGTGTTTAATAATTTTTTAAACTTATATGTTGATTTTGCCTGTTTATTCCTATATACTGCAGGACCTGATTTCGGAGCTCCACCATCATTTATTCGGAAGAAATTTCTTACAGTTTTGAGTGAGTGTGGGAAACATTCCTCTTTCATTGATGAGATATCGACAGTCAAGAGATATGCTGCTGGATCGTCCCATGTGTTACCAGTCTCTTCCGATGATGATGCTCTTTTAAAGGCCACAAAGGAGGTAGATGTTTAAGAGTAATTGAGTTTGCTTTTCCCGTCTAGTCCAACAATTTTATAAGCCTTTTCCTTTCCAATTTGTCAGGTGAAAAGTGAACGAGCCCACTTTGTTTGGGCTCATTTCACAGAACTGTATTCCTATTTTGAGAAACAAGCTGAGGAGTCTGATAGTTTAAATAGAAGATTGGCAGAGCTGATGTCCTTGCTAACATGCAAGAAGAATTCTTTGAAAAGGAATGGGGCCAAAAGTAGGATCGCGCCTGAATTAGAAGAAATTCTTCTACGTATTGATACTAGAGTCCGCAGCCTGTATGACGCTTTACCCACCAATGCCATGCTTATAATTTGTACCGGTCATGGGGACACAGCTATTGTACGTAGGTAAGTAGACTCACTTCCTTTTCAATTGTTTCTTTTTGTTAACGTTAGTGGAATTGCTATCTAAGCTTCTGAACAAGGCAAGGGATAGTAAAATTGCGTTTTACCACTTGAGTTAATTGTATCGATGATGTCTATAAGTTTTTAGTACCAACAACAGTTTGTTGTTTTCATGATTGTTTTCGTGGGCTGGTCATATCATCTCTTCGGCCTTTTTCAGTTTTAACTTTTGCATACATCAGATTCAACATGAAAATGGAAGCAGTCTTATAGCAATTGTTTTAGATCTTTCCAATGATTATAACACGGTGGATGAAAGATTGCTCCTGTTGTCTTCCCTTGGGGACCACAGTTAGCTCCTGTTTTAAGATCTCATCTTTAGGAGTCTGTGTACTTCTGCAATTTCATAGCAACATCAGAAATGTAGAATGACCGTGAGGGACTAGGCTGAAGTCATTTGCACCAAATGATATCATAGCATGAAAAGTCATTTGGTTTACAAGAGTGCTGTATTATGTTAGGCTTGGCAAATTTGTGGATGTCCCGAAATGAGGAATTGGAATTTAGGCTTACTCAATTTGATTAGCTTCATTTTGCTATTCTTTTAGATTGAATTTCAGAATTTATGCCCGCTTATGTTTATGACTGAGCCGAGCAGTCCATTGCCTTCATTTCAGTTAGAACGTCATGAATGATTATTCAACTTATCTCATAAGCACTTTTTCCTGCACTGATTAAGATTGAGGAAGATGCTCGCGGAGCAGACTGAAACCACAATAGGTCGTGAGAAGATCGTGAAGATTTTGGAAGAGCTTCAGGCCCAAGCCGAAGTAGCTCTATGTTTTGTGGGAGTGAAGCATTGACTTTTGATTGGAGGACTATTGGCATTCGTTTTTGTCTGGCCAATAGATTTTGGGAGCTGTAGTTTCTCTTGTAAATATGTTTGTACTTTGTTTGCTCAGACGTTGTAGATCCGTGTTTAGTTGAACTTTCATTTTAAAAATCTGGTTAACATTATTTCTGCGGAAAAAAGAAATGTCAGAAAGCATCTTTAGTTTCAGAACTCGAGCGTGTCGATTCTTTTTTCTGGTATCTCGTGTTAGAAAAGAAAGAGCAAGTCAATTGCAGACGTTTCTCCACTTTCCAAGAGGTGGATTTGAACTGCTTCTATTGTCTCTTGCTGCAATCCTAAAGCATACTGTCAAGCTTGCAGTCGATTTGTGCTTTCTTCAGTCATCTCAGGTAGAGGAAAATCTTCATGGTTTCGAGACGACGACACTACATCAACTTCTTTTCTGGTTAATTCTTTGGCAGCTTTAGTTCTCTGGTCTGTGGCCAAGGGAGTAACGTGTTCTGAGATTGGGCAGGTGACGCGGTGCTCTGGGGTCTTCGTCATTAAGGTCTCAGCCGATATTGCTGCAGAGGAATTTTCACTTTTGGTGAAATCATGTTTATGTTTCGTCGAGGAATTCACGCTGAAATTAGAGTCACCCATTGTCCAATTCCAAAACTGCAGAAATTGAGGATGTACCAAGAAGCCGGTTCTGCATGTCCAGATTCAGGAAATTTGTAGTGAATCGGTCTAATCCTGTTTGCCAGAACTCTTTCCTCTTGTGATCGCCTCTGGTTTCATTTGCATCATGTGCATGCTTCGGTGGAGCAAAAGAAATGGTAAATGCTCTCTCTGTTCCACCTAACCCCACTTCAGAACTTGGAGATTCTTGATCAGAATTCGAAATGGAATCATGACAATTATAGCAGCATCTTACGCCGACCAATATTATCTCAACATAAACATTTTCTTCTTCTTGCTTTTTCTTCTACTAAAAGAGAGTTTAGGGACTTGGACATAATTTGTAGAAAATTAAAGGGGCTCTAAATAAATTAAAAAACCAAGGCAGGCAGATCCTTCTTTTGGCTTCTCCTCCTCCTCTTTTTCTTATGGACGTATCGTTCTTGAGTCTATTTGTGAATCATCAACGAGATAACCCAAAAGTGATGCTATTCTAGTTCAAATCCATCTTCTAATTGGTTCCCAAAACAATGAATATGACAACATAAGAATATTCTGCAAAAATGAAAGGAAAAGTCAACTTTTGAAGCTCAGCATCCACCCATTGCCCCAGATTGGGATGTGTACAGTCAACATGACGCATTCAACAGCATCTCTCTTCAACGATTTTTACACTGGTGAGAAATGAGGAAACGGAAGAGAAAACCTTGAATCCACATCTCATCCTCATTTAATTCATGTGGGTAAATCCCTTTTTTTCTTCTGGGAATTTGCCGCACGAGTTTCATACCCTCGATTTACGGACGACAGCTCGTCGGTTCGATATTCTAGACTTTTGATCCATGCAACAACTTCCTTGTGGTAGAAGACTTCTCGATTGCGGATGAAGTGATATGTTCATGCCCCTGAACTGGTTTCTTGGTGTCCAAATGCAAGTTCTTGAATGAAAAAAAAAAAAAAAAAGGCAAATTGTGAGAGGGATTCTAAATATGGGACTGTGAAGGACTTGATAATGACCTTGAGAGAGAGAGAGAGAGAGAGAGAGAGAGAGAGAGAGAGAGAGAGATTAATTCAATGAAGTAGTCACTTTACTGAGACATAATCTTGAATTTTGTGGGCTAATCTATGGAGGTTGAGATAATGATATGACATCAACAAAATTTAGATGTGCAATACATTCTGATAATGGATTTAAAGAACTAGTAGGTACGGTGTCACGCTAACTAAGCACATCAACTATGATAACCGTCTCAAACTTCGCTTTTACTTGGTTGAAAGCGACGTTGTCCGAGACGATATACCGCATACTAAGCTACATCTTACAAGCAATTTAAACTATTTGAATTGATTATTCAGTTAAACTTGAAATCGTCTATCGTTAGCTGAAGGCGGCGTGGTGGCACAGTTTGTATATATATTTACCTACTTTGATATAGCATGTCAATGTCGACCCCTCATCACAATAATCAGCTGGAAAATCAATTACTAGGACAAGGCAAACGAAAATGTCTCCTGTCGGCCAAGTTTGGATGTCATAATCTTGCATGTTTATTGATAGTGAAGGATGTTGAATAGCGATCGTCCCGTTAATTTACAGGAACTATGGCTAACTAATGTACATATCCAATTTCAAAATTACTATTGTTAAGGACGATTCGCGCGAGTTATTTCAATATAAGCTCTCATTTTAGAAAAAAAATGTTTTCCTTTCACCATTTGTTATGCAAAATCCTGCGTTTGTATAGCTTAATAATATGCATTCATTCGTCAATGAAATTGATAATTCTTACTCATCATCTTCAGAGGCCGATGAAGACTAGGCAAGGGGAGCCCTTGCTAGATCTAGCGAGGGATGGCCTTGCCCAACCCTCTTCGGCCCTTGCCAAAGGCCAGAGAGGGTGTCCTCGCCCTTGTCTCCACCAGCCATCACGGAGGCTCAACACTCATGAATAGCGCTGAAAATTGATAAGGGATTATGTGGATCTCTTACAATCGAACAAGAACGACACCATAGGGAATAGAAAGAGAATTCGGAAGCACTGAAAATGAAATAATTTCTGAGAGTGATCCTCGTCAAAATGGAAGCTTGTGACTTCACTAGATATTCTTACAATCCATTTCACAAGTCGGACTCCATTTCTCAAGAGATATTTTAAGTGCTTCAGGAGCATCGCAATCCATCTTAATTACGAGCTGCCATGAGCTTATGGCTTTATTTTTTCCTCCAAAAAATTAAATTTTGAATGGCTTGATGACATCTGGAGTTTCGTGATTAGTTGAGTGGACGACTCATTCAATGCCCTTAAAAAGATCTCTTCTTCTATCATGGGAGATCAGCGTGAGGGAAAGCATAAAGAGCAGAAAACCCTAGAGGGTAGCTGAACTGTCACGATCTCAAGGCACTAAACCCGTCTTACGCACATCATATTGGGAGAAACTGGCCAAGAAACGAGACGTCACTTTCAGAGCTGAAATGGGGGGGGAGAACTGAGGACACATCAGGCATAACCTAATAGAGGATATTGATTTACTAACTCAGAAATTCCAACTAACTGTACTTCTCACCTCGCAAAATCATATTATTTTAGCCAGAACAAATTCGCGTTAGTTTCAAATCAGCATGAGGGATACAAGAAAACTCTCCCAACAAAAACAGATTCTTGCGGGTCACTTCACCAATTGTGCTGGATCACACTTCACCACTAAATTCATGTAGCCTCAGGACCTGTAGACATTGGCTGTCTTGGAATTGATCATTACCTTCCCCGGCTGCTAAAATGGCAAGGAAAAGTCATGTGAATTGTGTACGTATTGCTTGTTAGGTATAGCTTGGTGATAGTAGGAAAATTCATGCTAGCTATAGCGTGGGGAACTATATTCAGACGATTCTCAATGTGAATATAGGACGAGCAGATACAAATAATTGGGTTAATTATGGAATACGTGTGCTCGCGATTCGAACACGAAACGATACGAGATAATATCTTTATAAGGGAAACTCGATTCTAACGCAATACCAACACGATGACTACGAAAGTTGATAGCAAGACATCGGTTCGTTTTGACAAGTTTTTCATTTTGTTTGCATTCGATAAAACATGATGGTAGTATAATTCTTTTAGTAATGGACATGACAACAAGACAAGGATGGCGACTCTTTAATATGATATTAAAACCCATACAGAGAATTGGCTAGCCATATCTCCCGCTCTGCACCTTTTTTGGGCATGGCCTAAGAATCATCATATTCTCGAGTAATCAATGAAGCCAGCACAACACCAACCACCGTGCAACAAAACGCATTGAATGACGATAAGGAAAGAGGGTAAGCTTTTAAAAGGTGGAGTTAACATAAGGATGGAGGTAATTTGTGGTTTCGGGGGTGTGTATGGAAACGGGACATAGGGTTAGTCAAATTGGTTTGTTAAGGATTTTTAGGTATGTTACATCAAATGACGGTCTGCGTGCGTGTGCGGTTGGGGAAGAGGAAGTGGAGGTGTTTCTTAAGATGGTGGTAAAAGAGAGGTGGCATTATAGTTTTCAACGAAGGACGTTTATTTTGGAGAGAAACGGATGTTTGGCTAGGCAAGTAACTGAAAACATGCTTTTGAGTCCATAATATCGAAAGCTATTTCAGACCCATCTGTTGTTTCGTCAGAGAGAGAGATGACATCTTAAAATGTTTGTCAGGCGGGCTCATAGGAACGTGACTTATTACAAGAGTTGACGAATCACTTTCTTGTGACAGGAAAGAAGCAGCCATGGCTAACTCTGGTGACGCGTCCAGATGAATCTCCTTTGATCAGTCGAGGTTTTTTCCTCCCTCCAAATTTGTCTTCAAGCTCGACTCAATTAGTGATCCGATTGGACGAATTTCATGAAAGCGCAAATGAATTATTCCCTAAGGGATTCGTTGTTGCCAGAACAAGCTAGGGTAGGCTTGAAAGCTTTTCTTAGGTTGCAACTAATGAACAAATTTAAACGGCATTCCACCTTCTCATTTTTATATTGGTTTCCATAGTTCTGTTTTTTTAATCAAATTGTTCAGCTTGGATCCCTATTTCGATTATGTTACGACTCCCCTAGCATTTTGGACCAAAATAATTCCGAAAAGTGGATTTATAGTTGAATTACGTAGATTGACAAAAATAAATCTCTATTTCGAGTGTCTTTCACTTCTAATTTTTTTGGTTTTTAATATATGAGATTTGAGTTTAGTTCAATATATAAGCACCCGAAATCTAATATACATGATCATTTACGGTCCCTTGTAATCATTTTACATGTATAATAATCTTTTAAGGTTAAAATATCTTTAATTTTGATGGGAGAAGCACAATAATAATCTTTTTACGTGGCCCTAATTGTCTTGTGTGATTAATGTAGATGAGATCATATCACCCTACAAAAGCAGCATTACCTTGCAGATTATATTATAGCAAGGGAAAAACAGATGGAGAGTAGCAAAGATGTGAAGCCAAGGTAAATCTGAAAAAATGTAAATTTAATATATGCATGACCCAAGATCCTCAGAGGAGAATCATGGTCTAGAGCGATGATTGTCCAATGCCCATAATATTATAAGTGACCTTGACTTTAATATCCACAACCAAAA
This sequence comes from Eucalyptus marginata, assembly GCA_014182565.1. Lineage (NCBI taxonomy): Eukaryota > Viridiplantae > Streptophyta > Magnoliopsida > Myrtales > Myrtaceae > Eucalyptus > Eucalyptus marginata. Next base: position 35,830,820 of record CM024590.1, read on the forward strand.
CGTGTTCTTTTTTAGTCTTTGGCGACTTTAAATATGCATAGGCAATATGAATGCATTTAATAAGTAGCTGCTGTAAGTCGTACTAAAATGGTCCATCTGCCTTTTCAATAGGTCATTTCCTTTTCTACAATTAGAATACGGTTTTAGTTAGATGGCAAAGATAGGAACGTACTCCAATTCGCCCTACTTTTTATCAATGTGAGAACTTTCAATGTAAGAGTTTGAAAGTTTTGTCACTTTTGCATTTCCCTCGTGTGATAAAAAAAGAAGTTCCATTAATTTAGACCAGACCAATCTACATTAGTGTCGTGGTGCATACGGTGGTTAATGGAATCTTTTGCGTATGGATATGTTCATGACAGATCATTTCCCATTTCCCATTTCCTGCATAACAATTATTTGGGTAGGTAATACTAGGAAGGATTTTGAATCTCCAATTTGAGTGCCGATCCTTTTTTATGAACAAATCAATCAGACACCTTGTTTTATCATCTTGGGGGAAATCGACTTAAGATCATTAAAGAAAGTCTTGGACAGTATAAATACATCCGTTGAAAAAAACAAGAAAAAAGATATTGGATTAGCGGTTTAGTACACATATTCTACATTGGTAACGAGTATTTGAGCCCTGTGTAAATGCAAAACCTAGAAGCAAACTGAGAATTACTATTGCTGCTCAATAAGAAATGCTTTTTCTTAAAACGACGCATATTTATTATATAATATATATCTTGTTCTACTTTGAATAAAACTAAATCTCTTGCGCGTGCACTTTTTCTCAGTTTTTGCAAAACATGATTGATGAGATGGCATGGACAAGATGCGACCCACCAATTGCAATTAGAAACCCATCTTTTTATGCGTAGCAGTTGGTGACGATGGTTTCTTGATCCAAGCTCGTGATGTTAATGGATAAACTATTCTAAGAAACTCTTTTTTTTTCAGTGTTCGATTTCGTGGGGCATGAAATCTCAACGTCAGTTAAGAAACTATGAACTACATGCGTTATTCAAGCGCATGAAATAGCGCCTTGTTTTTTCGGTTATTGACATATTTATAATTTTCAACTTATTATTTTGACTTGCCATCCGAGTTGATGAATCGTCCAAACGCAGACCGTTTACCTTATACAATTCTTAATGCTGTTCTTGCACGGAATCTGATTTTGGCCTCTCGCAGTCCCAATCCGTGTCTCGTCAGTTATGCTCTTATTTTCACCCACACGAGAGAAATTAATTCCTTTATCTTTTCGTTTTCTCAATTTGAGCCATCACCCACGTCTTTTCATGCAACTACCATATTCTTTTCGTCAATTTTTTATTGCCCTTCGATCAGTTTCCATGGATAGATCCACGCGTTGAATTCAAAACCCGGGTTTTTTTTTTTGCAATTCCTGGTTTCTCCGTGTTCCTTATCATTTGTTTGCCCAACAAAATCGAAACAAGAAACTATCATTGCTTGAGTGTCGGTTTACACAACTAAATCAATATAATAATCGTTTCTTGATCCAGCGACAATCTTGTTTACAGACAATAAACCTCCAACATAAGTCTTCTTAACATTTTCCAAGAATGTGGTCAACCCAGGCAAATTCTGAATCTTTCACGCTAGGATTGGGGGCGACATGTTCTTGAACAAATCTTATTGGCTGCGACATCATTAAGTCACGCAATTCTTATCATATGGTTTACACATGGACATAATAATTAATAGCTGTAAACTATAGGATCAATACCCTGAAAAACTCAAAATTGATACGTTTGTGACAAATTTACCAAAAACTAATTTTTTGACCATGAAAAATCCCAAACTGGTACACCTACAACAAATTTACCCCAAATGATCTCAAAAAACTCTAAACTGATACACTTGTGACCAATGTATCCCAAACTTGTATATTTGTGACAAATATACCACCTGTTAAATTAGATTAATAACACCCAAAAAAAAAAAAATCACAAAAGTGGTACAACTGTAACAAGAATATAGTAAAATCCCAAACTAGTACACTAGTTTACTGTAATGTGTCGTTCAACTCATAATTTGACAGTAAAATTTAACGAAAACTAACAGAGGATAAATTTGTTATAAATATACTAGTTTATGGTAAATTTATCAAAAGTGTACTAGTTTGGGGTTTTTAGTGGTAAAAAAATTAGTTTAGAGTAAATTTGTCACAAGTGTATCAGTTTAGGGTTTTTCAGGATATTAACCCTAAACTATATATGTACATATACCGTGAAAAATAGGACTACGTCGCCGTTTGCATCACATACTTTATGTTATTTTACGTCTAGGAGCGTCTGTACCCAACGAAAATGCCAGCCTGGAAATATGTCAACACATATTTGATTTATACTTCAAAGGATTGGGAAATGAGGGATATATATATGGAAGTCTTCACAATCGCTAAAGACATTGTCCAAGAGCTGGTTTCACATCAGTTTTTGGAAGCGTACCGATCCTGATGAGTATTATCTACGTTAGGTGTTATTACAACAGCATTCACTGATCCATCTACCACATGCCTTTATGCCTCCAAATAGGATTTCATCATCGTGAGTGTCTAAAAAGAATCAAGCGTTTATGGGGTGGGCGTTTTATATTGACATGGACACTTTTCCATTCTACATATATATAAATAGAAACGCATTAAGAATCTTCGTTAGACATGCTCAAGAAGGATAGCTTGTTCATTATTATGGCATTAGCCTTAGCTTATTCGTTTTAGGTAAGCAGAAGCCTTCTTGCAACCCATCTCTCTCTCTCTCTCTCTCTCTCTCTCTCTTATCCCATTAATAAAAGAAGCTACATACATATGTTTATCACATGAGAAAGATATAACTAGGGCTTCTTAGAAATTAGCGAACCATATGAACGAAATAGTAGGAACTTTGAGAGACTCATCCTCTCATGTTTTTGGCATTAGGAGCGAGTTGAAGGCCCGTATAGAGCAAATTCAATATGTCATGTAAACCGCATTGGAATGTGTAATTTTTTTCCACTCGATTAGCTATTACGTGAATCTCATTCTTCCTTAATATGCTACCCTCGGTCAACAAAATTTTCTTATTCCCCCTTTCCTTATAAAGTAGAAATGATCCTTCTGGAGGGAGGATCATTAGGAAAGCAGTCTTTGAATTATATAGGAGAGCTGTCCCTATGAGACAAACCAAGCAACTGCTCAGATAGCTAGAGCTTCTGATATCAACGTAGTACCATGGCTTTAAAAGAAGTGATTAAATGATTAAGGAAGAAAAAAGAAGAAGAAAAAAATGGGTTATATTGAAAGAGAATGATCATATATTATATATATGCGAAGCAATCGTTCATTCATATTTCACGGGTCAATAACACACAAACAAGAAAAGGTTTCAGTGCTTTTCCTCCGCAGATACATGAACATGAATTGGCAGCCTTAAATTTTCTTTTTCTTTTTTGTCGTGTAAAACCAACAAAAGTGACTGCTCATCCACAACCCTAAACCAAACCCCACTTTCTTATTTTGCTGGCTCTACTTCTGATGATAATACACATATTCCATTTCCTATATATACTTCTCATCACGAAGCCAGGCATTTACTTTGATCTCGCATCGGATGTGGAAGAATTCCCCTCGGCCACGCCATCATGGATTCGTCGGGACGTGCGAACTCCGGCTCTGGCGACGATGGGAAGAGTGCTGCTGCTTGTCCCCGTGGCCACTGGAGACCCGCCGAGGATGAGAAGCTCCGGCAGCTCGTTGAGCAGTATGGTGCGCAGAACTGGAATTCTATTGCAGAGAAGCTTCAAGGAAGATCAGGCATGAAACTTTAGTTTGATCCGTACATCTATGCATATGAACTCTCTCTGTCTCGCGGATCAATTTTACCTTTCAAGATTTGAGTTTGTTCGCGCATGTTTTCATTTCTTGTTAGTCAATTCACGATCAGATGATGTAATGCTATGTGCTGTCGAAAGTTCAGTTGGACCTCTCTCTCTCTCTCTCTCTCTTTCACTTCGAGGTAGCTTTTATTTGGTTTAATTTTATGGCGAAGTATGGATTTAGAGAGTATATCTGAAACAGCTTGGTGAATTTCTTTACCAATTTAATCTGCAAAGGATCTTCGGTTGAATGTTAGTTTAATCTGGAACTCTTGTTTTTTTACAGGAAAGAGTTGCAGATTAAGGTGGTTTAACCAACTCGATCCAAGAATTAACAGGAGGCCATTTACCGAAGAAGAAGAGGAGAGGCTTCTTGCAGCACATCGCGTGCACGGAAACAAGTGGGCGCTCATAGCGAGATTATTTCCCGGTCGGACGGACAACGCCGTGAAGAACCATTGGCACGTTATAATGGCTAGAAAGCAAAGAGAGCAATCGAAGCTCTGTGGGAAAAGAATCCATCAAGAGTACTCTCTCGGCGACACCACTGGTTTGCAAGGAAGAAAGACTCATTTTCAAGATGAATTGCTTGGTTCGCAATTCAGGTTCGATCAGGGAAAGGGATTTTTCATTTTTCAAAGCCCCAGTAAAGAGAGGAATTTCGCTCTATCGTCATCTTCGTCGGCTTCTTGGACTTTTGGCAGCCAGTCGCTTGCAAAGTCCGCACACAACTCTTCTTCAGTTGATGATTTAAATAGAATAGAAAGAAGGGATTGCTACAATCGAGCTTCCAATAATTATTCCGGTAGAGAGGGGTCGAGAAGTTTGAGCCAACCCTTCCATTCCCATCCATATTCATCCGCTTCCACTGCTTACTCGATTAGCCATTACCGGAGGGTCGTTCCAAGTCCATTTGGGTATGTTTGCCTCGGCGATGGCTGCAACGACAGTAACACGACGAAGAAACAGGAGATTGTGAACTTCCACGATGAAATGCCGAGGTTAGAGAAGACGAGATTGCACGCTAATTCGATGCATCAAGAACAAGCAGACGAGTCTCTCAAGCACAAGAACGTTCCTTTCATAGATTTCCTTGGTGTGGGGATTTCTTCTTGATATGACTATTGATAACGAGAGAAATTTTCCCAGATATTTATCCGTGTCGTTTTTCTTTCCTGAGTATCTAATCAACTAATTAGTGGTTTTGAGGAATTTCACTTAATCTTCTTCTCGTTATAATTCACATGTTTATAAGAAGCGGTTAACAAATTAATTAAGTAGTTCTCTACTAGTCTGACGTTCATGCAGGTTATAGCATCTCTGTGATCTAGGCTTTGCCTCATTGCTCGAACTGAATAATATTTGTTTTGCAACCCCAATTGTTCTATAATTTTGACTTGTGAAAAGAGCACTGCAAGTCATTTTATACTCTTTCTTCAGTCAATTAATAGGTGTACATTGTGCAATACATTTCCTTGCCCCATTCTCATCAACGTATGTATACCTGCTTGGTGAATCAATATTCATTCCACAAGATAAGTTATTGGAAAGGTGCTAATTCTTCATCTCTAATATGAGGATATGAATGCACCTATTATCAAACTTGAACCAGTTCTCAGACATCCACTTTGATTTTTAATGGAGTTAGGTAGTGATCACAAATGCTCAAACATCTCAAGCTGTCCATGCGTGAATGAACACCGCACAGCTTAGGTTTGCGAGCTAATTGAGATTGGTATTTACTTAAGTAGACCATAACAAGCAGATACGAAGAAACACAGGTGCAGCATAGTCACATTACAATGACTTGAGGATCTTAACTAACTTCTTGACAACAAGATGGTCAAGCTGCATAGGGCACGCGTGGACATAAGGAGGCAGGAAAATGCAAGACTTCAACTACTCACATTGCAACATCAGAGAAACTGTCCACGAGAACTAAGATCGCTTTCGACTCTATAGCATCATCAAAAGACTTTCTATCGGAAATTGCTAACCCTTTTCACATTGGTTGGTGACTTGTTAAACGCAAAACAGAGTTCCAACATGTAACTGACTTTTTCGTTGTCGTCAGTGAAGTTTTCCCCATATATTTGGAAATAGTAGCGTGCAACTATTTGCTGACGGCTTCATTTTACACATAAGACAAACCCCAACGGGGGTGATTCTAAGTTGTGGTTAACTAATCTCTTTCGTGGTGAAACTCTCATTTCCCATCTTAGACATTGCTTTTGGTGTGTTGTTAGCAAATGATCGGGGAAGGATAGAATCAGATTTTTAGGTGTGAATGGGTCTACAAGGAATTATCTGCCCTACAAGATTACTAATAGTTATTCGCAAAAATCGTTCAAGATACAATAAAGTCTCAAAATGAGAATGCCATATAACAATTATGATATTTCTCTAAGAACTCTCAAAAGGAAACGAATTAGAGAATGAAGGCTGTATTTTTTAAGAAAGAAACGAAAATTGAAGTGGACTAGAAATGAGAAATGTTGAATATATAACAGTGAAAAATTATATTTAAATAGCTACAACCTTTCAAAGGTGGTAAGCCGTCTAATAGGCGTAAGGCGGCAATTTTAAATTTGAATTAAAAAATAAAATAATAATAATGATTGAGTTTGTGGGCCAGTATATAAGTGCTAAGCGCGCCAAAATTCAGCACCCCCACACGGATACAATAAGGTGCAGCCCATTTATCCTATGACCTTCAATTGTAAGGTTAGAAGTAATTTCACATTTATATATAGATCTACACACTCATATCTATTCATTGTAGGCAATACACTTCTTTATTTGTTTTATAAACAATCCATCGACGTACATATTATATATAAGTGCTTAGACAAAAATAATAAAACTACAAAGATTTTCAAAAATAAGGTCCAGTGCACCAAATTTATACGTGGGCCAATGGGATAAATTCACGACTCACGCACTCGGTTCAAGTGATAACTATGGAGAGATAGATACGTCTGAAACATTATAGGGAAAGGGAAGTCTTCTCAATTCTGCCCCCTTGATAGTGCACAGTGGTGGAAATTGCAAGGAACGAGACAAAATTGACTCGAGAACCTTTCCGAAAATCAACCGTCACCTTAGAGAAAATTCAACCGCAGGTCTACTACTACTTATTTCCTCGAAGCTTCTCTTTTCTCACCATCATTTTTTTCCCTCTAAATGTAACATCCTTCATTTAGATTGACTTTTGCTTTCACCATTGATTAATTGACTTTTGCTTTCGCCATTGATTAAATTTGGGTGCAAAGTTTTGGTGGGAAGAATATGTACCACAAAATCATGGACAAGGAGCAAGAAGACATGCAGTTTCTTGGTCTCTTTGGCATCTACAAAGAGTCGTGCAAGATCAGACTGCAATGGAAGAAACTCTTCGCTCGGATCGCTCTCACGCTCGTCCTCCCTCTCCCTTTCATTTTTCTTGCTATCACATGAAGGTCTCTGACGCCTTCTTCTCTGGAACCGTCCACGACTCGATGGCCCTTGATGCCGAGAATTACGACAAGCTCTTGGACCGCCTCGACAAGGAGACGGCTGTCTACTTTGCCTCGGTCTATGCAGGCCAAGAGGTCTCCTACAAGAAGGTCCTGAGGGTGGTCCCTAGGGTTTGGAAAAAGCTAATGGCCATCTTTCTGTTGATGTTTTCCCTTATCTGCATTTACAACATCGGTATAGTGGTCTTCTTCTTTGCATGCCAATCCATCATCAGCCCGAAGAATGCCAGTACGAAGTTTCACATAGTGCTTGGGGGGTTTTACTGGGTGGGTCTAGTGTATATCAGCATGGTATGGCAATTGGATAGTGTCGTGGCTGTGTTGGAGGAGGCTTCTTATACGGGTCATGCCATTGACAAGAGCCATGCACTAATTAAAGGGAAGCTGCGGGTGGCGTCACTCATCTTCTTGAAGTTCAATCTGCTTCTTGGGCTCATCCAATTAGGGTTCCAAAACGTGGTTCTTCATGGGAACAACACCGTCTCAATGGGGTTTACGAGTAGAGTCGCGTTCGGAGTTTTGTGTCGTTCACTGCTTTGCGCGTTGATCCTGTTCAAACTCGTCGTTTACACAGTAGTCTACTTCGTGTGCAAGTCGCACCATCGTGAGAAGGTCAATAAGTTGGCACTCTTGGATCATCTCGAAGTTTATCTTGGTGAGTATGTTCCTCTGGTTTCCATGGATGTTCAGTTGGAACAGTATAACGTTTGACCCCAAATTGTGAGAATCATATAGTAATCAAAGAGCAAAAGATCTCAGGTTCATTTGGTATACTTTCATTGGTTCGATTCAAATTCAGAATCCAAATGTCGGATTTCCACCGAAATTTTTTTCTTTCGAAGGTCGGCTGTTATGAACAAAAACCCAAAAAAAGGGTTGGCTGAAAAATTAAATAACCGTGACCTCGCAAAAATAAAATGATGCAGAATCTATCAGATTTTGCAATTAAATCAACACGAGATCACCCGTTATAGTTGCTCGCAAAATTGAGTGTTTTCCAGCTCTAGTTTACAGAAAAACCCACAGAATTCAGAGCTCCCAACAGTATGCGGCAATTCAAGGAGACGTCCTTCTTCTCTATTTTTTCTTGTGCGGTTTAAGAGGAAATATAGATCGTAAAGAAGAAGGCAAGCCGATCGATAGAGGAAACAAAGTCTCAACATGAACCGGTCTACATCGTTCGTTCAATACAAGAAACAAATCCTCAGCGAAGGCCGGCGAGGGTGGCTGACGATTGGCGGGGGGAAGAGATAGAAAAGAAAAATAAAGAAGGAAAAGAAGAAAAGAAGGAAAAGAGACGAGAGAGTCAATAAAAAAGTTCGAAAATATATCTCAAAATTAAGTTAAATATTTGCGTTAGCACATCAGTACTAGCTGTGCTACGTAGGATGGCTAGCGTCCACGTCATCAATTTCTAGCTTAAATTAGTCGAATGGACTAAATTATTATCAATGTGAAAATGTTTATGACTAAATCAGTCCAATTGAAAGGTTTAAAATTAGTTAGTACCAATGTAATATATTTAGAATTTCTTTATTACTCTTCCCTCGTAGCATAATAGAGTCGCTCATTCTTTTTGGTTTTACCATGCGCACAAAGCCACGTAAATTGTATATTCAAGGTGCGAGATGATTTAATAAATGACCCAATTCTTTTGACTCATATTCCTATATGAGCTTTTCATTTTAAGCTCAAAATTCACCATTAAAAAAAAAAAAAAAAAACTCAAACGAGCTTCGCCCAGAGAGGAGTAAGAGTACTTGAAACTATCTTTTTATCAAGGACATGATCCTTGTCTATGACACTACCCTAAAAAAGACCACGATTGTTTTCATGTGTATGCAGAGAGAGATGATTGGATTATAAGCAACGATGGAAGTCAAAGCTGTTACAAAATCGCACGTCGATTCCTAAAAATAACGCTCACAAACAATTCACCAAGCAGAATATAATAATAAAATAACATAATCAGAAGAACATGCCGGCAAATTTGTTATCGAAGTTCACCCAAACTTGGGCTACGTCTCCACGCAGAGGCACTCTGCGAATCCATTAGACTTTGAAAAAAGTTGGAATACAACGATGATCTTTTCTCAAGATCAGTGCACAAAGAAATTGAGAACCCTCATAAAGAAAAAACTCACTTTTTTCTTCTCTCTTTTTCTTGTCTCTCTATTTTCTTTTTTAGCGTCTTGATGGCTAGCGTCTTGCTATCGCTAATATAAATGTATCACTTTTAACCTAAAAGCAAATATGATAGAAAAGACAAAAAAAGTCCCTAAAAACAAATATTTGGCTTCATCTATAACAATCTCCCACTTGAAGACAAATATACCCAAGCACCAAGCAACTTTGCATCCATCTTCTTCAAAAAATAGTAATTGAAAAACTTGTGCCTCTATGATACTCCTCATCAATCAACATGGAGTAATACCAATGGTAGTAGTACAGAAAATATGCTTCTCTTTGTCTACTACCTTGGTCAACATGTCAGCTGGATTCTTCGAGCTATCAATCTTCTATAGCTTTAACCCATTATCTTTCAATGCTGACCTGATAAAGTGATAACATTTCTTGATATGTCTAGTCCTTGAGTGATAAGCTGCATTCTTTGCTAAGTGCATTGCACTTTGACAATCACTCCACAGTGTACTGACTAGTTGTTTTCGATGTAGCTCCCCTATGTAATCTTATAACCACATGATTTCCTTGGAGGTTTCTGTGATCGCCATGTATTCTGCCTCTATTGTCGATAAAGCCACTACTTTTTGTAGTTGAGATACCCAATTCATTGCTGTACCTGCAACTGTAAAGACATATCTAGTGGTACTCTTACCACTATCTTGATCACCTAAATGCTTTGCATCTACATAACCCTGCAACTCTACAGATGTACCACCATAACAAAGTGAGTAATTGGAAGTACCTGCTAGATATCTCAATATCCATTTCACTGCATTCCAATGCTCTCTGCCTGGGTTATGCATATATCGACTTACAACTCCCACTGCCTGTGCAATGTCTAGTCTCGTGCTCACCATGGCATACATCAAACTCCCCACTGTTGATGCATATGGAACTACTGCAATCTCATCTTTCAAAGCTTGAGTGCTCGGACACATATCCTTGAAAAGTTTGAAGTGACTCACTAGAGGAGTTGCAATCGGTTTTGCCTTGTCCATGTTAAATCTCTTTAACACCTCGTTCACATAGTCTTCCTGCGACAATCATAATTTCTTATTTTTCCTGTCCCTAATGATTTTCATGCCTAAAATATTCTTGGCCTCTCCCAAGTCTTTCATAGCAAACTGTGATGATAACATCTTCTTCACTTCTACTATTCTCTTCTTATTGGAACTAGCCACCAGCATATCATCCACATATAAAGAGAGATACACAATGTCACCATTATCATATTTGCGAAAATAAACACAGTGATTAGACTCACAGTGTGCAAATCATTTTTCTTTCATGAAACCATCAAATTTTAGATACCATTGCCGCGGAGCTTGTTTCAAACCATACAAGATTTTCTTTAAGCGACATACCATGTGCTCCTTACCTTTGACTTCAAAACCCTTAGGTTGTGCCATGTATAGTTCTTCATCTAAGTCACCATGTAAAAATGTTGTTTTTACGTCTAACTGCTCAAAATGAAGATCCTCCACTGCAACTATACTTAGCAAAATTCTAATTGATGTCATTTTCACTACAAGTGAAAATATCTCGGAGTAGTCGATCCTTTCTTTTTGAGAAAAGCCCTTGACTACAAGTCTCGCCTTGTATCTAATACTACCATCTGCTTCATTTTTAATCCTGTACATTCAGTTATTTAATAAATTTTTTTACCTGTGGGTAACTTGGTCAACTCCCAAGTTTTGTTCTGAAGTAATGAGCTCATCTCATCTTTCATAGCACACTCCCATTGTAAGTGAGACGTGTCTACCTTTGCCTTATCATAAGTCTCTGGTTCCCTTGAATCTGTATATAAGACATGGCTCAGAACAGTATTAGTTGATGGATCAAAAATTACCTTTGGCTTTTTCACACGTGTAGACCTTCTCAAGACAAATACTTCAGGGTCGTTAGTTTGCTCTGAATCACTGCATTCCTCTTGAACTATCTCTTTACTGATAATAGGCTCATCTTGAACCTCTCTTTCAAGTGCACTTTGATCTACTGGAAACATCTTCATGGGCATTGTGTTTAATTCAACATATTTTGGTTGTACTACCTTCTCATGCTCTGTCTAACGATCCTTGTACATCTTTTCTTCATGGAATACCATATTCCGACTGTGGATGACTTTGTTATTCTCATAATCCCAAAGCCTATAGCCATCCTCGTCGTCACCGTATCCGATAAAGACGCATTTCTGGGACTTAGCATCAAGCTTTTTCCTATCCTCCCTGTCAATCAAAGCATATGCAATACAACCAAACACTTTTAGATGTGAATAATTAATCTTTTTACCTGACCACCGCTCTTGTGGTAATTCTCCATTCAACGCACTAGATGGACTTCTGTTGATAAGATAAATAGCTGCATCAACTGTAGCAGCCCATAAGTGTAGCGAGAGACCCGCGTGTAGCCTCATCCATCTCACACATTCTAGAATAGTCATGTTCATCCTTTCAGCTACACTGTTCTCTTGAAGAGTTTTAGGAACAATCTTTAACCCGTGTATGCCTTCTCGACTCAAATATTCTGCAAATTTTTTTACTTGTGTATTCACCACCATTATCAAACTTCAGAGCTTTAATCTGATAACTTGTCTATTTTTCTACCATGGTCTTCCACATTCTGAACATCCCGAATACTTCTAATTTTTCTCTAAGAGCATAGACTCAAGTCTTCATTGTTGCATCATCAATGAAGGTGACAAAATATCTCTTACCGCCATAAGAGAGTTCCTGAGCAAGTCCCCATACATTAGTATGAACCAACTTTAGCTTCTGGCCTTTATTTTGTCGCCCATTCAATTGAAAACTAATAGCCTTCTGTTTTCCATAAATGCAACTCTCACAAAAATCTAACTCAATTTTTTGCAAACTTGAAAGTAATTTCCTCGAGTGTAACTGCTTTACACATTTTTCACCAAGATGTCCCAAACGATAATGCCAAAGAGTAGACAAATTACCAACCATATTACTGATATTGTCTCCTTGGAGAATATAAAGTGTACCTGTACGCTTTCCCTTTGCTACTACTCTTGCCCCTGAGGTTATCTTCCACTCTCCGCATCCAAAGGTTGTTACCAAACCTTTTTGGTCAAGTTTACTGGTTGAAATTGAATTTTTCTTTAATTCCGGAATATGTCTAGTTTCACGCAAAACTAGACATCCTCCACCTAAGATGTTCACAGTTACAGTTCCTTTCCCAACAATGGGACACATGTGGCCGTTTCCCACAACCACTTATCCAAAATCTCCACTGGCATAATAATCAAATATGTCTCTTTGCGAGGTGCAATGAAAAGAAACTCCAGAATCAATAAACCATTTATCTATTGTCAAATCAAACCCTGCAGACAAACACAAGTTATCTAGCAAAGATTCATCACTAACCACATTAGCTCCTTGATTCTCATCTTGTTTTCTTTTTGTAGGCTTCACACTGAAACTTCCGATGTCCGGTTTTATGACAAAACTAACACTCATCTTTTGCAACCTGTCTCTTACCCATTGATTGTGATCTGCCACACCCATTGAATTTTCCTCTTCTTTTACTTCTTCCACGGTTCTCCACTGCGAGTGCCGTTGAAGATGTAGATGCAGAAAAATTATCTCCACTTGAAACTTTCCTTCACATCTCTTCATCCATGATACTACTCATAGCATCATCAAGAGTTAAATCATCTTCATAGTGCTCGAAATTCCCTACACCTGCGGTATTGTAGCTTTTCGGAAGAGAACATAAAAATAATAAAGCTTGAAGCTTCATATCTAAATTTATGCCTGTGGATTCTAATTGACCCGTGACCTACGTGAAACTATTAATATACTTTGCTACAGAACCTCTATCAGATAACTTCATATTAACCAGTTTCTTCAGCAAAAATACCTGATTTGATGTGGACGGCTTCTCATAAATATTCGTTAGAATATCTATGGCTTCTTTTGTAGTTTTTGCTTTTGTGATGTGGTACCCTGTCTTTTTCGTCAACCTAGATGAATTGCACCTAATGCCTTTCGATCGAGAATTTTCCATCCGGCTTTTGCTGTCGGATCCACTTTCACTATCTCGGGTTTCCAACCCTCAAGTGGTGCATAAAGATCTTTTTGATAAAGATAATCCTCGATTTGTAGTTTCCACCATCCAAAATCTTGTCCATCGAACTTATCGATTCTGATTTTATCTTCTGCCATCCTGTTTGCTTTCAATCGAACGTCACCGAAAAACCATCGATGTTCTCGATTAGCCAACCTAGGCTCTGATATCAGTTGTTACGAAAACGCATGTCGATTCTAGAAAAATAACGCTCGCAAACAATTCACCAGGCATAATATAATAATAAAATAACAGAATCATAAGAACATGCCAGCAAATTTGTTATCGAAGTTCACCCAAACTTGGGCTACGTCTTCGCATAGAGGCACTCTGCGAATCCACTAAACTTCGAAAAAAGTTGGAATATAACGATGATCTTCTCTCAAGATCCGAGCACAAAGAGATTGAAAACCCTCATAAAGAAAAAACTCACTTTTTTCTTCTCTCTTTTTCTTGTCTCTCTATTTTTTTTTTCAGCGTCTTGACAGCCAGCATCTTGCTATCGCTAATATAAAGGTATCACTTTTAACCTAAAAACAAATATGATAGAAAAGACAAAAAAGCCCCTAAAAACAAATATTTGGCTACATCTATAACAAAAGCGCCCTATTGGAAAGATCTTAGAGATTTACTAGTATAATAGTTTTTGAGCTACCGTGAAAATAACAGTTTGTTGAATGAATTCTTGAATAAGTGGACTCCACAACAATTTATAATTATTCGTTATTTGATTTTTTGTGATTCAAAATAGATTGTTATCCTTAGAGTGGATTAAAAATTCACACCAAATCATTTCTCTTCTTGTACCTACTTGAGTGATGAACTCCCCTTCAAAATTACGTTGACCAGGCATCATTGTGCACCCACTCTCCATTCTCATTGCTAGCAACCACTAGAAACCTCCCCACATACGCCTCACTCACACCCGACCAAGTGTTCTTAGCCTGGACCCGCCACTTCCCGGCATTCGTGTCAAAACTCGCTGACATCACGTGCCGATTATACCGAGGTTCGACGTGGAAACTTTTCATGTAGGTCTTCAGATAACTTAGGAAGCAGCTTTTGGGAAGAAAAGTAGATGCATTTAGACGAGTGAGGCATGTGAGGGAGCTTGTAGAGTCGCGTGCCGATATGGAGTTTCAAACGGTCGCAGGTCCTCTTCTTCCCGAGAGAGAGGCACAACAATCCTCTCTCTCTCTCTCTCTCTCTCTCTAAAATGATGTTGGCGATGAAGAGGCGGTTCAAGCATGCCGATTCAGCGACGCTGGAAGGACCCGTGCCCATAATCGCCACTCCCATTTCAATTTCTTTTTGGATAGTCATGTTATTGTAAAATGATCTATATGGCTTTGATAGCATAACAATTTTTGAGAATAACAGTTTCTAAGGAGCCATAAATTCTTGAAAGAGTGAATCCCACAATCATTTATAATTATTTGCATGCCGATTCAGCTCAATCATTTCTCATGTAGTGGAACATGGCTTATCCTTAAGATTTATTATTTTCCTTTTATGAGACAAGTGGGTAAAATGTGTTCCCACCATGCTTTGAACAATGTAGAAGTGGCTTCATATAAGGAATGTTGAATCGTAATTTAAGAGGTTGTCAAGTTTTTCTTGCTGGTCTTAGATTGCGACCGATCTTGTTTTGGTCCCAACTATGTGGCAAGCAAGTCCTCGCATATCAAAATACCGCCGAAACACTTTATTGATTTATGCTTTGATAAAGTTTGATTACTGCATACAGAGCGACGTTATCATGGACCCTTTACAATTCATCAGTACAAGCCTATCGTCGCATGTTCGACGTGCAAGCATCGCATTCCTATTTTTCTCACTCGCTCTTCCTTCGGCCCTGAAGTTCGAAGTTAATGTCATTAGCTACATTCCGCGCATCGCTGGCAATGCCGAACAGGCCCCGTTGAGAGAAGCTGACACCGTACAAGCCATTTTCTCCTTTCCATTGGTCCCGGACCTTGGTCATGCCTTGAACGTTGAAGAGGTCATCTCCACCCTAATTAAGTTACCGTAGATATCAAGAGGAACAAGGAAAAGTTATCAATTGATTTTCTTTCTTCTAATAGCAAAAGCAATTATTATTAAGTGACTTAAGGGAAAGAATTAAGATAAATGAAATTTACCTGGAGCCATTTCCGGACATTGCTTTTGTAGCCAGTGGCAAAGATTATGGCCTCAAATTGACTTGTTGTGTCGTTTACAAAAGTGACCAGCTTGCCGTGAATGCGTTTGATGGAGGGGAAAACCTGCATCGTTTGCTTTATTATAACTTGTGAAGGTTTAACTTGCTTTTGATTAGATTTTAAATTCTTTTTCAGAGAAAAAATGCCTATAATTACTCAATCTACCTTGATTTCTCCGTCCTTGATCCTTTCCATTGCCCCGACGTCAATGGTGGGGGATCGTCCGGTCGCTGCTTTCACATAGAACGCACCATGTTTCGGCTTCTGAAGGCCGTACTTGGTGAAGTCGCCATACTTTAGCTTGCTAAGTAGCCTCATCAAAATGTCCACGATTCGGCGCGGAAGGAATTTTATTAAAAGCATGCCGATAAACACCATTTCCTTGGTAAAAACTTCCACCTGCAAATTCTCTTTCTTAGGCTATACTTGTTACAGGATATTATCATTTAAATATATGGGAGCATGACTATATGAAATCAACTACTTTCTTCTTCACTGACCAAAAAAAAAAAAAAAAAACTACTTTCTTCTTCCAATCAACTCACAACTGAATTTGCTTAGGAAGGTAAACTTTGCTAGTTTCCATCCCAACCAAAAAGGAAAAATGCATGAATTGAATTATAGAAAGAGTCTGCATACAGTGCTTCGAGCAACAATGGAAGTGTTGGCACCATGGCTCCACAAGTCATACGCGATCTCCATTCCTGAGTTCCCACAACCCACCACCAGCACGTTTTTCCCTCTGAATCCCCTCCCATTCCGGTACTTGTTCGAGTGCATCACCACCCCGCCAAAGCTCTCTAAGCCGTCGACCTCTGGCATCACGCCCTCACTGTTCTCCCCGGTCGCCACCACCAGGAACTCCGCCACATAGACCTCATGCTCGCCCGAGTCTGTGTTTCTCGCCACAATCCGCCACTTGTCGGTTTGATCGTCGTATGACGCGCTCTCGACGGACCTTCGGCAATACAGCTTTACCTCGAACTGCGACTTGTAGTTGTCGAGGTATTCTATGAATTGGGCCCTAGGGATAAATGTGGGTGAGTTGGAGGGGAAGGGCATGTGGGGGAGCTCACAGAATTGCTTGCCTAGGTGGAGCTTCAATCGATCGTACGCCCGGTTTCTCCAAAGAGAGGCGGAACAGTCCTCTCTCTCGAGCACGACGTTGGCTACTCCTTGGCGGTTCAAGCATGCCGCTGCCGCTAGGCCTGCAGGGCCCGCGCCAACAATGGCCACCACAACCTCTTTCTCATTGGCCTTCTCCATGATGATTTGGCTCTCTTCGATTCAACAGCTAGGGTGTTCTCAGTGATGTGGTATCGACAGATACAAGCTCGTGTGCTTTTTGTAGGGAGAGAGCATTTACTCGTGTATGTAAGTAAATCTGAGTATAAATTGGCAGGTTCAGAGTTGTCAAAAATGGATGATTTTCCTTAAATTTTCTTATTTAGTAAATCTGAGTATAAATTTGCAGGTTCAAAGTCTGAGTATAAATTGGCAGGTTCAGAGTTGTCAAAAATGGATGATTTTCCTTAAATTTTCCACTGTTGGGAAACAGTTTCCAAAAATGCGATCTGAAACTCAATCGAACGCCAAAAATGTATGCGGAAAACGAGCCCAGAAAAAATACGTTACACCGATCATAAGGTACATTACAGAGTCGAACATATCTTATCTTTATTTGTCGCAATTTGAAGAGGAATTCACCGATGTCGTTCTTTGAAGTACTGTCTTGGGGAGAAACTTAGAGAGCTTTCGAGGAGTGTACTGTCTTGGGGAGAAACTTAGAGAGCTTTCGAGGAGTGTACTGTCTTGGGGAGAAACTTAGAGAGCGTAAAAACCAAGAGAACGTGTTTTCTCTTGTTTTTACATTACGTAACTTCTCTAAAAAATAACCAACTTAAAAGATTTTCCCCTTTATTCTTTTATCTACAGTAACTGGCTCTTCTTCTATGGGCCCTTCATTTAAGGGTCGGGTTTTTGGGCCCAACATGGGCGGACGGGCCTAAGTAGGCCCATCAAACATAAAAAGCCATCATCCACTAATCAACTTCATCCGTTGGGATTTTTTCCCATACATATTCTTCACCTAATTATCAAGCCATCTAAAATTGGCATTGGCATCTTTTTCATTTTCCATTCACGTAACTATTCACCTACTATTCAGTGATGCTTTTCAAGCAAGAAATTCCAATATTGTGATGAAGTTTGCCCGTTTGAATTCAGTTCAGAGTATTCCTAAATGCTAGATTTTATTCTTTAAACGACACTATGTACCATAGTTGGCTCTCCTAGTTTGTACATTTTCCTTGGCAAAAGAACCCTTGAAGTGTCAAAAGTTGGCACAAAGGGACACTTAAGCACCACTTTTTATGAAAAATGGGACACTTGGGGTGCGCATGGTAGTAACGCTTCTTTGGCTGGGGAAGTTTTTTTTTTTTTTTTTTTTTTTTTTTTCGGAAATAGTTCTTTTCTATTTCTATTCCAGGGAACAATTTTGAGTAAAAAACCCGTTTGGTAATTGCACAAAATTTCTATTTCGAAAGAGAAAAAGAACAAAACCCGTTTAATAACCGCACAAAATTTCTATTCCAAATTTTAATTTCATTTAAAAAAATTAAAAATAAGAAAAATGAATAGATTAGATATTACATAAAATTGACAAGATCAAAATATTATTAGATTAATAATACATTTGCTTAGGTGTAAGAATTATAGTTGAAGATGAACCTGTAACATAGGTGGTATTGTAATGGAATGTGAGCTATTATCTTATATATGTGTGTGAGGATCTTTACTCATGTAGTTTATAGCCTATTGAATTTAGGTAGCATTTTGAACTATAATTCTCAATAATATATTTTCTTTTTGCGAATTTTAATGTTTGGTATAACAAATATTGCGGGAAAAGCACAAGGGATATGGTCAGCCAAATTAATTTGTAGTGATTTCCTTGGGACTAAGTTTTTACTCTTTAAAAAAAAAATTGTAATTCTAGTGCATGCGTGGCTTGGGGATTTTAGTCTTCTAATCTTGACATGGATGTCGGGTTGGAGTTGGAAATTTCCAACTATTGGAATGGTGCATGCATGGCGTGGCTTTGCTGTCATTATGCATTTAGTTCATAGTATGCTCCTAAAATACTTAGTAAAGACCTCGGTCTCTTGCATTTTGAGCCGTCGATGCATCCCATCTTGATGCTACTTTTTACCTTGCTTCTTCCGAATTACAAACTATTTCATTTTCGTGTTTCACATAAGCTTATAAGGTTTTGGCTAATTTTGATGAAGGGAGGTGTTTTTCCTCTCCTCTTTTGCTTTTTTTCTTTCTTGACTAGGATGCAAGCTTCGGACGGCGGTTTGTAGGTCTTGAAGTGTCAACTATACAATAGCTTACAATTTGCTTCTCTTCTATTTGTCCACATTTATGATACATTCAATGGCATTTGTGCTCACGGAGATAGAATTTGATGACCTTAATACGATTAATAGAAATGTATTCATAATAGTTTACAAACACTTCACAAAAGTTTTCACCAAAAAACAAAAACACATCGCAAAAGTTGGAAATAAAAAGTCATGGAATCTCTTGCATGTTGTGATCCTTGCCATCATATTTGCGTTATTTTTCCTAATCATGTTTATCTCAGCCGCCTCATCACCTGGTGTATCATCTACAACCTCGTCTTGTGTGGGTCCAAATGGATACCCCGGATCTCTATATAGGGCAAAGTTCCTGTCCATCTTATCTTGGTCGCGAATATAATATGGAGAGTACAACATGCGATTACAATATATGTTTGCTTTCGAATTGAAAATGGAGGCATGTGTCTCAAAATGGAGAAGCGATTTTTTAATGCCCCAAATGACCTCTCGATAACATTTCTCAATGAAGAATGCTTATAGTTGAATAATTCTTTTGCTGTTCTGGGCTGTCTAATTCTACCCCTATAATCATTCAAATGATACTGTTTACCTTTAAATGGAGTCAAAAATCCTGGAAGTGCTGCATAACCAGAATCTACTACATAGTATTTTCCTACAAGAATATATACATAAATTTGTTATGATATGCAATAGCTATACAATCATAAAGAAAATCACTTGATATAGACAAAGCAAATACCTGGTGGTGGTCGAGGAAATTACAATTGAGGAGTCTCGAGTGCTTCCGAGAGAACCCGACGATCATTGGCAGATCCTTCCCACCCAGCATATACGAAAGTAAATTTCATATCGAACGAACAAGCACACAGCACATTTTGAGTGGTAGTTCCTATCCTGCCTCTAAATGGGATTTGTTTCAATATAGGGACGGATGCATTAATGTGGGTGCCATCAATAGCACCAATGCAGCCCTGTGATTTTATGAAAGTATAGCGTTAGACAATATTATTAGCTATATATATTTTAATAATGTAAAATTGAGATAAAAATCATACCCTGAAGTAACGTCTATGGTTAGGATCGATAAGAATCTCTTCTGGAACAATATCAAAAGAAGGCGGCCTGATAATCTCTTTTGATAATTCGAGAAGTGCTTTTAATACTAGAGTAAAAAACTTACTGATTGTTTGTCCCGAACATTGAAATCTCTCACATAAATCTCTATTGGAGTTTTTGTGACCAACCATAGATAAGAAAATCCCAACTTGTTCATCTACCCTTACATATCGAGTATCTTTCAGCCAGCCTCTTGCCTTCATTAGATCACATATGTTAAGAAAAACATGTCTCTCTAACCTGAATTCTTCATATATCCTATCTGAATGTCCGTAAACAATTTCCCTTACCCATTCGGCTCCTGATAATTTATTGTCCCTAATAGGCTCTTTCGTATGCAAAGACATGCCCAAAGTAACAAGAGATAACCATGCCATTATTATGTCAATATCAAACTCATCCAAATACCATTCAACTGCTGCTACATCTCCATTAGACACACTATTTGATTAATCTTCCATAGTACCTATGTCATCACACAAATACAAGAAAATCAATATAGATATATGTACAAAAAAAAAAAAAACCAATAACGTAAGTAATAGAGTGAAAGCAAACCAAATATAAAAATTCAACATAATCCATCATATCCAAACCACAACACAAATGCAAAAGTCTCAACATTAATATCTTGAACAACAAAATAACAACCAACAACATAAAAAACATAGTCTAATAAAACTCCATGCAATCCACGATACATTCCCTAACATCCACTAAAGACATCGGAGAGGTCCATATCTCATTTCACTTGGGGTTTTGATAAAAACCTCCCTCCACATGGCATTAACACAGGCTCGTTCCACAGCTTTGTTGTAAAGATCCGGCTCCAACGTAGGCATGGCAAGTAGGATATCAATCACAATAGATACGGAGAATGGGTCTATAGGTGGTGATGTGACTTGTGAGTTGACAGAACCACTCACAGATTGACTAGCCCTACTTTTGAGCATCTCTTGTAAGACTTTGCAGGTGTTAGCAACACCAAATGATTGATTCCTCCTTCTCCTTTTACTATTTGGAGTTTTATCCATCCTATGTTTGTCATGAACTGGAGTAGGAGGATTGTCAGACATAAAAACTTCCTCATCAATATGGTGTTCATTAAAGTTCGCTGGTTCATTGTCTGCATCATCACCACCAATGCCAAGTTCATTCGACATCACAAAATCATCGGCATTTCTTACTACATACTCCCCAGTAGCATATGTATCACCAAATATAGTACACAAGTCGGGATATTGAGGAAACCCATCCTTCTTGAATTTTGCCCACTCAATATTATCCTGCAATTTTCACAATGACGACATATATCAGCAATACAATTAAACATCTTGCCATGTACATCTATAGTGATCTCAAAATGATCAAATGTTAAATCATACCTTGACATGAGATTCCCATATACTTGGATCATCAACAACAACTGTTTTGTTCACATTACCCCAGCCAAATCCGGATTGTGAAAGCAGTTTCTTGAAACTAGCATACTACTTTTTCAATTTGTTCGCCTTGTTCTTCAACTATACTCGAGTATATTGAAGTTCTGCTCGTTTATTCAATTATGTCCGTATGTTATTCCAGCTTGCTTTGTTGAAAGTAAAAGAGGCGTGATTTCCCTTTTTGCCCTCTTCTACCAACAAACTAACGTACAAGTTGGTTAGAGGCTTAGTCCACTTTGCGGTGAATGCCTCTTTTTGGGATGCCATGTAACCTTCACTAGTTGAGCATCATATGAGTTCAAGACAAATAAAAAAAGACTGCAACATGCTGCTTCCTTCTATCCAGAATAGAGAGAAAGAAAATTGATATTCATGATCCTCTACCACAGAACAAGCTAAGTGCATCCAAAGTTCAGAGAAGCAGCACGAGAATTGTCACTGACAACTATTTCACCATAGTGACATGATGTCCTCAAACGAAAAACTAGAATGAACTTGGTCATTCATATTAATTGTGAACCCTACATGTGCTGGTTATTTCAAGCAGAAATTTGAGGAGCAGAGTAGCAATTTTTCAGATTAAAATAACATCATAGAAAGGGCTTAATTGAACCCACTTCAGAAACACCATTTAAGCTAATGGAAAATTGAGCAGGTACAGCAATCAAAAGCAACAACAGCAATAACAACTATAATATCAATATGCATCCAATTGTTGAACTGAAGTTCATATGCACCCAGAAGGTATGACAAAGCATCACAAAAAATGTTCAAAGTTATACGGTGCTCTCTAATGAAATGATCATCAATGTCAACAATAAATTGTGCAGACACAGATGAGAATAATCGACCTCTCGAGCAAGCCAAAGAAGCAACAAAAGATTGGTGTAGCCATTTGAATGAGAAGAAATTTCAATCCTTCAAAACAAAAAAAGGTTAATTTGAAGATGAGAAAAGGCCATATGCATTTTCACATCTACTTTCTCTATACTAAAGCTTCTACGTTAAAGGAAGCGCAATATACAATGACCCAGAAATGGGAATCTATTGTGAATATATGTAGTATCTGCACAAACGGGTTCCACAGAAACATCAGCTCAAATAAACACCCCCCTTAAAGCATCGATTAGCTATGAGACCCAGATAAAAGACAAAGGGCTTATAAACAGACCTAGAACTTGTCAAATCCTATCGATACTGCATTACAAGCAATTTCTGAACAAATGCTCTATTTAATCCATTTGTAATTAGTTTACTCAAGTGCTCTATTTGTATGTGTGATTGGCAGAAGAACCCAAAACAGTTCGGAAAATGCAATGCGAGACGAGCCCAAACCAAGAACAACCCGTAGACGAAATAAATCGTTGATTGAAGAAAGTAGTCAAACTCTGGAAAGGGAGTTTCGCACCTTTGGAGCGGGAGATCCGGTT
This sequence comes from Eucalyptus marginata, assembly GCA_014182565.1. Taxonomy (NCBI): domain Eukaryota; kingdom Viridiplantae; phylum Streptophyta; class Magnoliopsida; order Myrtales; family Myrtaceae; genus Eucalyptus; species Eucalyptus marginata. Next base: position 35,854,044 of record CM024590.1, read on the forward strand.
GGAGCAAATTTTGAGGTTGTAGCGAGACTTGGCGAGGAGCTTGTTGAGCTCGATGCGAGACTTCTGGGCGAGCATGAGATCGGCGGAGGAGGAGGAGGAGGAGGAGGTTGTTCCGTCACCGCCGTCTGGGGCGGTGGAGAGGGACTTGGCGGTGGGTTGGGAAGAGGAGGCGACGGCACTGCAGGCTACGGAACGGAGGCCATGAGACCGGCGACGACAAGACTGGCGACAACGGGACCGGCAACGACCGAACCGGCGACGAGGGGAACGGCAGTGGCGACGGGACAGGCGGCGATGGGCTGGGAAGAGGAGGCGACAGCACTGCAGGCTATGGAACGAAGGCCACGAGACCGGTGATGACAGGATCGGCGACGACGAGACCAGTGGCGACTGGACCGGCGACGACGGGAACAACGGTGACGATGGGACCGGCGGCGATGGGAGCTGATGAGGTCGGAGAGAGGCAAGCGGACGAAGGGAGAGGTGAGCTGAGAAGGGGCGTGAGTTGAGAGGGGAAAAGAGTAGTTAGGGTTAAGAGAAGTTGTTTCTTATTTTTATTCTTGGGAAGAGAAGTAATTTTTTTTTTTGCTTTGGTTTCTATTCCAAAACCATTTCGAGCTAAGTTTTTATTTTAGGGAACAGAAAAACAACTTGGTGTTACCAAACAGGGTTTTTTTTTTTTTTGGTTCTGGGGAACAAAAGAACAAAAATTCAAAGAAACAGAAATGTTACCATGCGCAGCCTTAAGTGCCACATCCGGCGAATCTTGCCGGAAAACCTACGTGACATTTTTTTTATTAATTTTTTTGCTTACGTGACTTGCCCGACTCAGCAAACCACACACAAAAACGATATCGTTTTAGTATAATTTGAATTTTAATATAATAATTAATTAAATTAAAATTTTAAAAATTAATTAATTAATTAATTTAAAGGGGGGGAGAAGGAGGCAGGCGGGCAGCCGGCGGCTGAGGGCTCAGCCCTTGTCGCCGCCGCCTCCCCTCCGTCACCGGGAAGGTGCGGGAGTGTCGCCCGGGGCCATCGAGCCCTGGCTAGCAATCGATGGCCCCAGCCTAATTGGCGGTGAGGGGCTGCGTGCCCTTGCCTAGATCTAAGGCGAGGGTCGTGGCCCTCCCCCAGATTCAGCGAGGGTTGGCGGCCCTCGCCCGGCCGACCCAAGGGCCACCGCCTGTTGGGGGGTCGCCCCAGATCTGGGCAAGGGCACGCAGGCTCTCACCTCTAGTCAGCTGGAGTTGCCAGCTGCCGGCTAGGGCTTGGTGGCCCGGCCAACACTCCCACACCTTCTTGGTGACGAAGGGGAGGTGGCGGCGGCGGCTAGGGCTAAGCCTTCAACTGCCGGCTGCCTCCCTCCTCCTCCAATTTTCTTTTCAACTTTATACGAATAGGAATAGGAAAGGGTGATATATTTCTACATTTAGAAAAGAGAAAAATTTTTGGATCGAAATCTAATAATAAATAGAAAAAAGAAAAAAGAAGAAGAAGATTCCCTTAATCATTTATAGATCTATTGGATATTGATAAATGCATTGAATTAGTATTCATGTATCAGACTGGAAGGTAAGACAATACATAGGTGCAACTCCTTTTTTCATATACCATACATATATGGTACAGAATATATATGAAAAACGCATAATTAACAAATTTGCAATCGTGCACCATCGTGAGAAGGTCAATAAGTTGGCACTCTCGGATCATCTCGAAGTTTATCTTGGTGAGTATGTTCCTCTGGTTTCCATGGATGTTCAGTTGGAACAGTATAACGTTTGACCCCAAATTGTGAGAATCATATAGTAATCAAAGAGCAAAAGATCTCAGGTTCATTTGGTATACTTTCATTGGTTCGATTCAAATTCAGAATCCAAATGTCGGATTTCCACCGAAATTTTTTTCTTTTGAAGGTCGGCTGTTATGAACAAAAACCCAAAAAAAGGGTTGGCTGAAAAATTAAATAACCGTGACCTCGCAAAAATAAAATGATGCAGAATCTATCAGATTTTGCAATTAAATCAACACGAGATCACCCGTAATAGTTGCTCGCAAAATTGAGTGTTTTCCAGCTCTAGTTTACAGACAAACCCACAGAATTCAGAGCTCCCAACAGTATGCGGCAATTCAAGGAGACGTCCTTCTTCTCTATTTTTTTCTTGTGCGGTTTAAGAGGAAATATAGATCGTAAAGAAGAAGGCACGCCGATCGATAGAGGAAACAAAGTCTCAACATGAACCGGTCTACATCGTTCGTTCAATACAAGAAACAAATCCTCAGCGAAGGCCGGCGAGGGTGGCTGACGATTGGCGGGGGAAGAGATAGAAAAGAAAAATAAAGAAGGAAAAGAAGAGAAGAAGGAAAAGAGACGAGAGAGTTAATAAAAAAGTTCGAAAATATATCTCAAAATTAAGTTAAATATTTGCGTTAGCACGTTAGTACCAGCTGTGCTACGTAGGATGGCTGGCGTCCACGCCATCAATTTCTAGCTTAAATTAGTCGGATGGATTGAATTATTATCAATGTGAAAATGTTTATGATTAAATCAGTCCAATTGAAAAGTTTAGAATTAATTTATACCAATGCAATATATTTAGAACTTCTTTAGTACTTTTCCCTCGTAGCATAATAGAGTCGCTCATTCTTTTATGGTTTTACCATGCGTACAAAGCCACGTAAATTGTATATTCAAGGTGTGAGATGATTTAATATACAACCCAATTCTATTGACTCATATTCCTATATGAGCTTTTCATTTTAAGCTCAAAATTCACCCCCCAAAAAAAAAAAAAAAAAAAAAACCCTCAAATGAGCTTTGCCCAAAGAAGAGTAAGAGTACTTGAAACTGTCTTTTTATCAAGGACACGATCCTTGTCTATGACATTACCCTAAAAAAAAGACCGTGACTGTTTTCATGTGTATGCAGAGAGAGCTGATTGGATTATAAGTGACAATAGAAGTCGAGGCGCCCCTAATGGAAAGATCCTAGAGATTTACTAGTATAACAGTTTTTTAGCTACCGTGAAAATAACAGTTTGTTGAACGAATTCTTGAATAGGTGAACTCCACAACAATTTATAATTATCCGTTATTTGATTTTTTGTGATTCAAAATAGATTGTTATCCTTAGAGTGGATTAAAAATTCACATCAAATCATTTCTCTTCTTGTACCTACTTGAGTGATGAACTCCCCTTCAAAATTACGTTGACAAGGCATCATTGTGTACCCACCCCTCTCCATTCTCATTGCTAGCAACCACTAGAAACCTCCCCACATACGCCTCACTCACACCCGACGAAGTGCTCTTAGCCTCGACCCCCCACTTCCCGGCATTCGTGCCAAAACTCGCTGACATCACGTGCCGATTATACCGAGGCCCGACGTGGAAACTTTTCATGTAGGTCTTCAGATAACTTAGGAAGCAGCTTTTGGGAAGAAAAGTAGATGCATTTAGACGAGTGAGGCATGTGAGGGAGCTTGTAGAATCGCGTGCCGATATGGAGTTTCAACCGGTCGCAGGTCCTCTTCTTCCCGAGAGAGAGGCACAGCAATCCTCTCTCTCTCTCTCTCTCTCTCTCTCTCTCTCTCTCTCTCTCTCTAAAATGATGTTGGCGATGAAGAGGCGGTTCAGGCATGCCGATTCAGCGACGCTGGATTTATTTTTTTTCCTTTTCTGAGACAAGTGGGTAAAATGTGTTCCCACCATGCTTTGAACAATGTAGAAGTGGCTTCATATAAGGAATGTTGAATCGTAATTTAAGAGGTTGTCAAGTTTTTCTTGCTGGTCTTAGATTGCGACCGATCTTGTTTTGATCCCAACTACGTGGCAAGCAAGTCCTCGCATATCAAAATACCGCCGAAACACTTTATTGATTTATGCTTTGATAAAGCTTGATTACTGCATACGGAGCGACGTTATCATGGACCCATTACAATTCATCAGTACAAGCCTATCGTCGCATGTTCGACGCGCAAGCATCGCATTCCTAATTTTCTCACTCGCTCTTCCTTCGGCGCTGAAGTTCGAAGTTAATGTCGTTAGCTACATTCCGCGCATCGCTGGCAATGCCGAACAGGCCCCTTTGAGAGAAGCTGACACCGTACAAGCCATTTTCTCCTTTCCATTGGTCCCGGACCTTGGTCATGCCTTGAACGTTGAAGAGGTCATCTCCACCCTAATTAAGTTACCGTAGATATCAAGAGGAACAAGGAAAAGTTATCGATCGATTTTCTTTCTTCTAATAGCAAAAGCAATTATTATTAAGTGACTTAAGGGAAGAATTAAGATAAATGAAATTTACCTGGAGCCATTTCCGGACATTGCTTTTGTAGCCAGTGGCAAAGATTATGGCCTCAAATTGACTTGTTGTGTCGTTTACAAAAGTGACCAGCTTGCCGTGAATGCGTTTGATGGAGGGGAAAACCTGCATCGTTTGCTTTATTATAACTTGTGAAGGTTTAACTTGCTTTTGATTAGATTTTAAATTCTTTTTCAGAGAAAAAATGCCTATAATTACTCAATCTACCTTGATTTCTCCGTCCTTGATCCTTTCCATTGCCCCGACGTCAATGGTGGGGGATCGTCCGGTCGTTGCTTTCACATAGAACGCACCATGTTTCGGCTTCTGAAGGCCGTACTTGGTGAAGTCGCCATACTTTAGCTTGCTAAGTAGCCTCATCAAAATGTCAACGATTCGGCGCGGAAGGAATTTTATTAAAAGCATGCCGATAAACACCATTTCCTTGGTAAAAATTTCCACCTGCAAATCCTCTTTATTAGGCTATACTTGTTACACGATATTATCATATAAATATATGGGAGCATGACTATATGAAATCAACTACGTTCTTCTTCCAATCAACTCACGACTGAATTTGCTTAGGAAGGTAAACTTTGCCAGTTTCCATCCCCGCCAAAAAGGAAAAATGCATGAATTGAATTATAGAAAGAGTCTGCATACAGGGCTTCGAGCAACAATGGAAGTGTTGGCACCATGGCTCCACAAGTCATACGCGATCTCCATTCCTGAGTTCCCACAACCCACCACCAGCACGTTTTTCCCTCTGAATCCCCTCCCATTCCGGTACTTGTTCGAGTGCATCACCACCCCGCCAAAGCTCTCTAAGCCGTCGACCTCTGGCATCACGCCCTCACTGTTCTCCCCGGTCGCCACCACCAGGAACTCCGCCACATAGACCTCATGCTGGCCCGAGCCTGTGTTTCTCGCCACAATCCGCCACTTGTCGGTTTGATCGTCGTATGACGCGCTCTCGACGGACCTTCGGCAATACAGCTTTACCTCGAATTGCGACTTGTAGTTGTCGAGGTATTCTATGAATTGGGCCCTAGGGATAAATGTGGGTGAGTTGGAGGGGAAGGGCATGTGGGGGAGCTCACAGAATTGCTTGCCTAGGTGGAGCTTCAATCGATCGTACGCCCGGTTTCTCCAAAGAGAGGCGGAACTGTCCTCTCTCTCGAGCACGACGTTGGCTATTCCTTGGCGGTTCAAGCATGCGGCTGCCGCTAGGCCTGCAGGGCCCGCGCCAACAATGGCCACCACAACCTCTTTCTCATTGGCCTTCTCCATGATGATTTGGCTCTCTTTGATTCAACAGCTAGGGTGTTCTCAGTGATGTGGCATCGGCAGATACAAGCTCGTGTGCTTTTTGTAGGGAGAGAGCATTTACTCGTGTATGTAAGTAAATCTGAGTATAAATTGGCAGGTTCAGAGTTGTCAAAAATGGATGATTTTCCTTAAATTTTCTTATATGGAAGTAAATCTGAGTATAAATTTGCAGGTTCAAAGTCTGAGTATAAATTGGCAGGTTCAGAGTTGTCAAAAATGGATGATTTTCCTTAAATTTTCTTATATGGAAGTAAATCTGAGTATAAATTGGCAGGTTCAGAGTTGTCAAAAGTGGATGATTTTCCTTAAACTTGCCGCTAATCAACTTCATTCGTTGGGATTTTTTCCTATAATTATCAAGCCATCTAAAATTGGCATTGGCATCTTTTTCATTTTCCATTCACGTAAGTATTCACCTAATTATTCAGTGTTGCTTTTCAAGCAAGAAATCCAATATTGTGATGAAGTTTGCCCATTTGAATTCAGTTCAGAGTGTTCCTAAATGCTAGATTTTATTCTTAAAACGAAACTATGTACCATAGTCGGCTCTCCTAGTTTGTACATTTTCCTTGTATTTGACTCTGCAATGTCAATCTACATGCTGTCTATAGGAATGCTTACCAAAAATTTGTCTTTTACATTAACTTATCTTATCTTCGGCAGTGTTTTTTATTTTTTGTAATTGGAAAAAAAGAAGAAGAAGAAGAAGTGGGGTCAAAAGAGGCAATTGAAATATGGCCATATAAAACATATGTTTTGCCTCGAGTTCAACGTACTTGGTCAGATTGACTGGATACTAAAAAGGGGTCTTGTTACATTTCCATTCAATGCATGGCCATTTGTTCCATCTTCAGGACTCTCAATGTGGGTTGTACTTTAACTTCTTAGATTACTTTCTTGTTTTGACAGTGGAGAAATAGGTAAGCCAAGTTAGACCCGTTAAACAAATAGGCCGGGTCGAGTTTGGTCTGACTTAAATAGATTCATTTAACCCGTTTTAATTGATTTTCATGCATTATAAATATAATGACTCATATCCAACATAAGTCATATCCGACCCGACTCACATTATTAAGACATTTCAATATTTAATCCAATTTACGAAAGAGGAATGCATATGTGACTGTCTTTAATTTATTATAAGAACAACGATCTAATAAATAACAAATGATTAGGAATCGTTGTGAGATCCACTCTTTTAAGAATTTGTGACTCACAGCATATTATTATTTTAACAGTAATTCAAAAACTATTATGCTATGAAAACTCTTTACAAAAACTCATACACAAACTAAAGTGAAAATACAAAATGAGCGAGCAAGGAATCAAGTGTGGGCGAGAAAAAATAAAGAGAGTTGTAGAGGTGGATTAGGTTTAAGTAACCTGTAAACCTGTTCATAATCCGTTTATGACCCATTTAATATCCATATTATATTTAAACTCATTTATGACCATTTAGTTAATATAATTAACCCATTTAACACTCATATGGGTTGGTGGCGATCGATCCGATTGTTCTTTCGAGAAAAAAAAGCCTATATTTTTCAGCTTAGTAAGGAAGGTACTTGCACAATAACCTGAGGACGTTATCCAAGATATTAGAGGGGAGATACTTGCACGATAGCCCGTACCACCGGTTGCTGGCTCAACACATGAACCCGAAGTAGCCAAGAAAAAGGAACAAAATATATGGTCACTTCTATCGATTCTTATTCGTGCCTGAGATTTTCATCTAAACAACAAATTCAGAAAATGGAAACGAAAAATATTGAAATTGCTTTATGCATAGAAGAGTAAAAGTAATAGAAATTAGGGAATGTGCAATAGAACCGTAAACCATATGGACTGCCTAAAATTAGACCGGACTGGCCTAGCATTGGCGGATCCCATGAGGACTGATCTAATTCCCAGTTCCAATATACTAAACTCAGCGAGTACCGATTGGGTTCTTGATTTTGGGTGTTAAACTATCCATCCGAATTGGACTGGTATATATATTAAAATAAAGAAATTGCAACTTGAGAAAATTGTTCAAAAAGTCCTAAATCTATTACACTTTTCTCAATTCAGTCCTAAATATTTTAATTTTACTAAATCAGTCCTGAACTTTTTCACTTTTTGCCAATTGAGTCCATTCGATCAATTTTGATAGGAAATTACTGACGTAGCATTTTTTAAAATTTTGAATTTATTTATTTTTTTACTTCTTTCTTCTTTCTTTTTTGGTTTTGGGGGGCCAACCCTCCCCCACCATAGTGGAGGGCTGGCCAACCCTTGCCGGCTCTAGGCGAGGGCGTTGCTGCCCTCGCGACCCCTGGGCAAGGGTAGCGACCTCACTTGGGCCCCTCGCTTGGCCAAATCTGGCCCTTACCCAACCAGGAATCGAAAATCGTATGGACTACTTGGAAATAGATTGAACCGGCCTTGAACCAATAGTTTCCATGGAGAGTTATTCGATTCTCGATTCCAATTTACTCAAACTGATGAGTATCGGTCCGATTCTCGGTTTCGAGCACAGAACCACTCACCCGGACCGAACTGTATATATATATTCAAAAAAAGAAATTGCAACTCAATTGCCTAATTATTTTGTAATTTTTCAAATAATATATATGTACATATATATATTTTTAGTTTTGGACATTATTAATTAATTTTGTCTCTCTGATGTGTAATTGAGTTTATCCCCCCACTTTTGTTGTTCATTTTAATAATCCATTTACGTGCTTTCTCAATCAAAATAAAAAAAATAAAATAAAAAGAAAAAAAAGGAAGAGCATGGAAGAGACCAACCGGAGAAAGTCTTTAAATATTGCGGCGCTTTGTCATTATGATATGAAATTAAGAGCCAATGGCTTGTTTTAAGGGCACTATTAGGTCTTTCCTTACCCATCACCGTGATTAAATTATGTTGACGTTTATAAAAGATGGATCAAGTGTTTAATGTTTTGACTTCTATGGAGGTTAGGGCTTCTAACGTAGGGTCTAAACTCAACATATTCCTACTATCGAGAAATCCTAGGAGAATCACACCATGACTTTCGAAGAAATTAAATTCCTAACTAACCAGTATTGTCGATTCATTCTACCCTATAGTTTTCAATCCTTAATCAAAATTAATGGGTTGTAATTCAATTTGAATTTAAGACCGAACAAGCTTTAGTGCTCTAAATAGAAATTAAATGCACTGTGATATTAGTTAATAAATGCAATTTTGTAGGGTTCCATAAGCTCACATGAGAACCAAACTAAACTGGCGGTCCCATTCTCGGATAGATCCATGGAACCAACTGGAGGTTTTCATTTCTAATTTTTTGGAACCAATCCATAGTGGGCACTTCCCAATTCTAAGCTAAGAAGCACTCACTTGGACCATGCTCATCCCTACTAGAAGCTAGCTTTTCACCACGAACGTGATCCTTGTCAACGACGATCCTTGTATAAAAGACCATGACTATTTCCATGACGAATACGCACTTTGTGTGAGAAAGATCACTGGGCTACGAGCGACGAAGGAAGCTGAAGCGCCGCAATCGGAAAGATCTCGAGCGATTTCCATTCCGGAGTTTCTGCAACTAGCCACCAAAACAGTACATTCCTTCCCCGATAATCTCTCTCATTCTTGTACCTGCTCTAGTGCATGAACACTCCAAAACTACGTAGACCAGGCACCGTCATTGGGTACCCAACCCTCTCCATTCTCACCACTAGCAACCACCAGAAACCTCCCCACATACGCTTCACTCACACTCGACGAAGTGTTCTTAGCCTCGACCCGCCACTTTTGGACATTCATGTCCACAACAGGGCCCAAAGTATTATCATTTTATCAATTAAGGATTCGAAGTAGATCTTGTTTCAAATAAGAATATGAAGTAGTATTGGTTATTTCAAATAAGAGCCTAAAGTAGCCATGGTTGTTTCAAATTAATACTTGACCTCGCCGGTCGCCAATTGGCTAAATTTTCAGACTAGTCAAGGGAGTTTTTGTCCAAATGTTCTTATCTTTTTTCTCTTTTCTTCTTTTTTCTTTTATGGTGTTGGCTGGTGGCCATTAAGAAAGGCTAGCGAGTGCTCGGCAACCCTTGCTAGCTATTGGGAAGGGCTAGCAAGGACCTACAAGCACTCGCTGGCCCTTACTAGCGATTGACAAGGTCGCCAAGCCCTTGCAGACCGCGAGTGAGGCCACCCTCGCCAAATCTGGGGAGGGTCGGCCTCACATGGGGCCAACGAGTGCTAACCTCACCAATGGCTACAAGGGGTGGCCTCCCCTAGGGTGAGGGTTGCCTCGCCCAAGTGAGGTTGTCCCTCACCTATAGTCGACATAGGTGGCCCTCACCAAATCAGGTGAGGGCGAGCCTCGCCCAGCCCTCTGTGGGCATCACTGGTGGCTTGTCAGCCATGGGCAAAGAATGAAAGAAGAAAAAGAAAAAAAGGGAAATTTTGTAAATTACAAAAATACCCTTGACCAATGGAAAGTCGGCCCTTATTTGAAACAGACATAACCATTCATGCATTTATTTGAAATAAGGTATACTTCCAACCTTTATTTAAGAAAATGATGGCATTTTGAGTCCGTTTTTAGAATTTTTCCCTTTTTATGGAAAGAATAAAATAGGAAAAAGAAAGAAAAAGGAAAAAATAAATTATTAAAAGATAAAAAATGCTATTCGTAGTAAGTTCAGGCCCTTTTTTTAGACTTATATGGCAACTTCATGCCCTTATTTGAAATAAGATCCATTTCAAGTCTTTATTTGAGAAAATAAGGGTTATTCATACCCTTATTTGAAATAATGTCTACTTTAAACTTTTATTTGAAAAAATGATGACACTTATAATCTATTATTGAATTATTATTTTTACACAAGTGTATAAATTATTATCTCACTATGGTTTGAACAATATAGACATGGCTACCCACCGATGGGCAGCTGAGTTTGTTCGACTTTGGCCACTTCATCACAGAGGTCCCAGGATCGAAACTCGCAAACGCTAATACGTCTTAAGTGGGGGCCATGGTGGTGGGGTCCTGTGCTAGCTTCCTCCCAGATACTGACGCTTGGTCCGAAGTGCACTGCGCACTCTACAGAGAGAGAGAGAGAGAGAGAGAGAGAGAGAGAGAGAGAGAGAGAGGGGATGTTTTCAAATCATTCTTGCTAGTCTTGGATTGCCACAAGTCTTATTTTGGTCCAAATAATGGGCAAACAACCGTTTGCAAATCAAAATTTGGCCATATAAAACATTTATTTTGCCTCGAGTTCAATGTACTTGGTCAGATTGACTAAACACTAAAAAGTGATCTTTGTTACGTTCCCATTCAATGCATGGCCGTACGTTCCATCACCCATCACCCGTTATACTTTAACTTCTAAGATAACTTTCTTGTTTTGACAGAGGAGAAATAGGTAAGTCATATAATATAACCGTTTCTAAACAATTTGTTGCACAGAGTATCATTGATTATTGTCGGTAAGTGACTCGAACTGCTAAAATTTAAGAACATTAGAGAAAGAAATTTCAAAAGAGGAATTCGTAAACCCTTGAATCACTAAGGGTGCGTTTGGTAACACTTCGTTTAAAAATTGTTCCAGGAACGTAAATAGAAAAAGTGATTTTGTTCCGGGAACAATTTTTGAACAAAAAAAAACGCGTTTGGTAAACTTGTTCCGTAAATAAAAAATGAACGTAAACACGTTTGTAAATTTGTATTCTTTTTTTTATTTCTTTTAATTTTTTAATATTTTTATTTTTATTTTTTTTTTTTTTTTTCTTTTTTTCTTTTTTTCTTCTTTTGGCCGGTCGCCGGCCCGGCCATGGCCGGTGATCGGCCGACGAGGGCCGGCGACCTCGCCCGGCCACCACGAGGCTCGCCGGCCCCGCCGAGGCCGAGCCTCGCCGTGGTTGGGCGAGGCTCGGCCTCGCCTTGGCCGGGCGAGGTCGGGCTCGCCCGGATCCGGCGAGCCCGAGCTCGCCCAGCCCAAGGCGAGGCCGAGCTCGCCTGGGGCCGGCGACGCTCGGCCTCGCCGGGGTCGGCGACGCCCGGCAAGGTCGCCGGCCCTCGACGACGCCGCCGGCCATGGCTGAACCGGCCAAAGAAAAAAAGAGAAAGAAAAAAAAAGAGAAGAAAAAGAGAGGAGAGAGAAAATGTGTTTCTAATTTTTGTTTAAACAAGAAATAAGTTTTTTTGTTTCTTGTTTCTGTTCCAAAAGTGTTCAGGGAACAAAAAAATAAATTTGGAACAAAAACGCAAACAAACGTTTGTTGCTTTTTTTTGTTCCCCTGGAACAAAAAAACACAAAATCTGTTTAAAAACAAAAAAAAAAAAGAACATTACCAAACACTACCTAATCTGCAAATAAAATGACTTCATTGATTTTTACTTTGATGAAGCTTTAATTCTATTTACACTGCGAGGTCATCATGCATCCTATATTTTTTCGGTACAAGCATATTGCAGCATGAACAACATCGCTTCTTAGTTCTGTCGCTCACACTTCCTTCTGCGTCGAAGTTCGAAACTAATATGGCATGCTACATTCCGCGCGTCATCAGAGATGCCGTGCAGGCCCCGCCGAGAGAAACCGACGCAGTACAAGCCATTTTCTCCTTTCCATTGGCGCAAGACCTTGGTCATTCCGTCTTTGTTGAAGAGATCATCTCCACCCTAGTTAAGTTACCATAAATATCAAGATAAAATGGGAGAAGTTGCCAATTTACATAAAGCAATCATTATTAAGTGGCCCAACGAAAAAAATAATACAAAGAAAATGTACCTCGAGCCATTTCCGCACATTGCTTTTGTAGCCAGTGGCAAAGACTATGGCCTCAAATTCACTGGTCGTGCCATTCATGAACGTGATCAGCTTCCCGTCAATGCTTTTGATGGAGGGGAAAACCTAGATCATAGGCTTTATTATAACTCGAGAAGGTTTGACAGACTTTTGATTCAGCTCGAAATTCAATTTAAAAAAAAACAAGTCCATAACTCCTTAATTCACCTTGATCACTCCGTCCTTGATCCTCTTCATTGCCCCGACGTCGATGGTGGGGGATCGTCCGGTCGCTGCTTTCAGATAGAATGGACCTTTCTCTGGCCTCCGAAGGCCGTACTTGAAATATTCACCATATTTGAGCATGCTAAGTAGTATCATGAAGATGTCAACGATTCGGCATGGGAGGAATTTTGACAAAACCATACCAAGAAACACCATTTCCTTGGTAACGACATGTACCTGCAAATTCTCTTCATTAGGCTATTAAGGTCGTGAAAAAACGTAGCCACTATCTATAGCTATAAAAGAACATAAGGGCTTCATTTGCTCTCCATATCGTTTGATCATTAAGTCGTTTGCCACTCCAAGTAAATGGATTCCTTAATCATTCTAATATGTCTGGTCTGTTGCAAGAGATCCCGCTATCAACTCCCGGCTGAATTTCCACGAAAAGATTAAAATTCTCTAATTTCCATCCGCTTACTAAAGAAGGAAAATTGCATGAGTTTAAAGAAAGAGTTTGCATACGGGACTTCGAGCAACAATAGAAGTGTTGGCGCCATGACTCCACAAGTCGTAAGCAATCTCCATCCCTGAGTTCCCACATCCCACCACCAGCACGTTGCTCCCTCTGAATTCCCTCCCATTCCGGTAGTAGCTCGAGTGCATCGCCTTCCCGTCGAAGCTCTCTAAGCCGTCGACCTCTGGTGTCACGCCTTCGCTGTTCTCCCCGCTCGCCACCACCAAGAACTCCGCCACGTAGGACTCATGCTCGCCCGAGCCTGTGTTTCTCGCTGCGATCCGCCACTTGCCGATTAGGTCGTCGTACGATGCGCTCTCGACGGACCGTCGGCAATGCAGCTTTATCTCGAACTCTGACTCGTAGTTGTCGAGGTATTCTATGAACTGGGCCCTAGGGACAAAGGTGGGTGAATCGGAGGGGATGGGCATGTGGGGGAGCTCGCAGAATTGCTTGGCTAGGTGGAGCTTCAACCGATCGTACGACCTGTTTCTCCAAAGAGAGGCGGAGCAATCCTCTCTCTCGAGCACGATGTTGGCTATGCCGAGGCGGTTCAAGCATGCCGCTGCCGCTAGGCCTGAAGGCCCTGCGCCAACAATGGCCACCACAACCTCTTCCTCGCTGGCCTTCGCCATGGATGATTTGATTCTCCTTGATTCCACAGCTATGGTGTTTTCAGGGATGTGGCTTCGGTAGATACAAGCTCGGGTGCTTTTTGCAGAGGGTGAGTGTACACTCATTCATGGTGCGCCTCGATTAACCTTCGGTCATATGGAAGTTCAAATGCGCAGGTTCAAAAGCTTACTTGAAATGGCCATTGGTCCACTTCATCCCTAGAAATTACATTGGATTTTTCTTTCCTATTATATATACTTTATCTAACTATGGAGTCATCTTAAATCGCATTGTAATCTTTGACTGGATACGTCTTTGACCTGTGCTTAATTCCTCTTAATTTCTCAATGGAAACAAAAATCTTATGCTATGACGTGTTCTATTCAGTGTTGATTTTCGAGCAAGAAATTGAATAGGGAGATTAAATTTACCCATTTAAGTGAAGAGCATACGTGTCACTTTAACAATGTAAATCTACATGCTGTGTATGGGAATGCATATCCGAAATTTATCTTTTACAGTAACTTATCTTAACTTTGGCATGGGTTTTTATTTTTTGTAATTTGAAAAAAATATAAATAGTTCCTATAAAGAAAGAAATCATTTGATGACTTATTATAGAAAAAAATTAATATTTAAGGAGAAGGATTAAACGTTTATTTTTCATATGGATATATGTCTTCAAAAAAAAAAATTATTCGGGTCTCACTCACACATATCGATCCATGTACACTTCATAAAACATATTTAAATAGGCACAGATAGTCATATGAAATATAATAAAACATTTCAATGTGAACATGATTGTCAGTAGAATTATTGTCACTATGAATAAGGGTAATCCTGATTCTTTAGTGCTAATTTTTCTCATATTTTTCCATAATAAGCAACTGTAAATTTCAGGGATTTAGTCACACGGTGAAAAACCTTTTACAAATTGATTTTTTTGGTTTTTTATGGAAGTGCGTTTTGTGGTGATCTTGGATAAAAAATCATTTAGCTTTTAAAGTAAATCTGCACACTAAGTATGGAAATGCTGTGACTGACAACCCTTGCGGACTAAATCGGGAGAGGGTGGCAACCCTCTCCCAAATTTGGGCTACGGTCACTGGCCTTGAGGTTTGGCGGCCCACACCCAAACCAGGTCAAGGGTGGGCGACCCTTGCCTAGATGACTTTCTCGTTATGTGGAGCTTATGTGCCATTTACCTATTGCCACATCTAAGGGTGTGTTTGTTTTATTGAAAGTGTTTTACCGGAAAGTGTTTTTCGAATTTTCAGCTGTTTGGATCTCTAAAACAGATTTGGTTAACGGAAATGACTTTCTGATCAACACATATATCGTGTGTTATTTTAGGAAAACGAATTCCTCCGCGTGAAGAGATGAAAACACTTTCCCTTTTCAATTTTTCTCTGTCCTTTCACTTTTCCTTTCCAAGTACGCCGCTCTCTCCCTTCGCTCTTTCCCTCATCTTTCTTCTTCGGCTCTTCTTCAACGACACGCATCTCCTTCGCCATTGGAGGTCCAGATCTTCTTCTTCATCATTGAAGGTCTGGCTCTTCTTCAACAACGCTCAACACGATTCCAGGTTCTTTCGCTTTTTCGACGTCGTAGTGGAGGGAGAGGTGCTTGGAGACGAAGGCCAGCCGGGGCTCCGCGACCTCGCCCTTCCGGTCGTTGCGGAAGGAGAGCTTGAGCTTGGCAAGGCCGTCGAGGAGCTTGCACGAGACCTTTCGGAGGAAGACGGAGCTGTCGCTGTCGTACTCGAAGGTGACCCGGAGGGCCGGCCACAGAGGATCCGCGGTTGCTGCTGCAGCGGTGGCGGCGGCGGCGGCGGCGGCGGCTGCTCCCGGCCGGGGGGCGGAGGCGGCGGCGAGTATGGCGGGAGGAGGAGGCTAGGGATCGGAGGAGGGGGCGGCGAGGAGGACGAGTCAGCCATCGGTGTCGTCGGGCTAGAGAGAGAAAGAGAGGGAGGGAGTTCGGCTAACTTGAGTTCGGTGTGTGTACAGCCCATTTTTTTAATTTTTTATTTGGGTTTTTTTTTTTTGGGTAATTTTGAGCGGAAAATGGATTTGATTTTTGGATGGTTGTGCGCGAGCCGGGGGTTCAAATTTGGGGGATCGATTTTGCTGGAAAATGACTGTTTCTTCTAAGATTTTTTTTTCTTTTTACATGTATTTCTTTTATTTATTTTCCCAAATTTCTTGCCTCTTATTTAAAGAGAAGCACAACCTTTTGAAACATTCAAATCTATAATAAGAAAAGGAAAGAAAGAGATTTTAGCTTGCTAGTGCCGATTATATGGACAGATGGTGACGTTTTCCTCCTTTCTCTCTTTTTCTTTATTTTCGCTTCCTTTACTTCCTACTTAATATTGCGAAAAATACAAATTAATATAATATTATATAAAAGATCTCAAATCAATATAATTATTATAAATTAATTTTTTTAATTAATTTTTTTTATCACAAAGAACCTCTAAACTAGTACATTTATAATGAATTTATCTTTTATTAATTTTTGTCAAATTAATTAATATTATGCATGGGAGGCGCATCCATCTAAAGAGAGCCAAATGCATTGAAGCGATTAATGATATCGTTTTGACTTGCTCTTGTAACCGGAAATCATGTCCATTTTCAAGAAAAAAAATACGTGTATGAATTCAAATTTCTTTTTCATTTTGTAGGTTCAAATTCTAGATTTACTAAACTGATTGAGAAAAATCCGTTTATAAAGTAACATGGACTCAACAAATTAATTTGGAAGTAAGAGGCACACTATTATCAATTGTTAGATTATTTTTCAAATACGATCCGGGGAAAATACTTTCAATCACGTATCACCAAACAAAGGAAAACTAACCATTTTCGGAAAATGGTTTCCGGAAAACATTTTCCAAAACGTTACGTTTTTCGTGAAACAAAGACACCCTAAGAAGAATAGTAAATAAATAAATAAAAGGATTAAAAAATTAAAAAGCAGCTGGTTGTTATCTACCCTACTCAGCCCGCTTGAGCTCCTCTGACCACCACCTTCTTCAAATACTCAACCCGCCCAAAGAAACCTTCGTCATCTTCGATTGCAACTTGAATTCAATCTTTGTCAAACTCAAAATCACAAGATTATCCTACAAACTCAACAGTTTGAGGCTCAATCATTTGTCACGGAGAGATAGAGAATGTGACATAGAGAAATTTCTGTTTTCAATAATAATACTTAGATTATAAAGTTAAGAATTATTTACTTTAAAATTTGGATGGACATTTGGAAAATCTTAGTTAGATCATAAATTTTTGCGTGGTGTGGAACGCAAGGAGAATGATTTTTCCACAAATGTAATCATCCTAAGTCCAACGTGTTGAAACTAAATTGACAAGCTTTGACATATACGTTGATAATTAGAGTGATGCTAATTAATTTATCATCATCTTAGTTATTGATGGGTACGAATACTTTTCGAATTATATGTTAAATGATTGTTAAGTTTTACATTATACTAAATCGAGCTTTTCCTAGTATTCGGAATGATTTACTAATAATTTTGGTAAATTCAAGCATCATGGATTATATTATTTATTTATTTACCTTAGTTGACTATAATACTAATCATAATGTGCTGGTTTCTTTTTTCTTTTTGCTTTTTTTTTTTTGCATCATAAGGACACTTATTTTATTGAAATTAAACCTCTTATTTGCTTTTTGACATAATAAGCAAGTCATCATTACCGTTAAACATGAGTCATCACCTCTTCTTCCATTTGGTCAAAGATTGAGTAAAACTCGAACACTTGTAAATTCTAGTTCACATGCAAGCTTACGCTTAACCATTTACTTCTCGCCATTAATGCTAAATTTGGCAATATCATACTCATTTTCACCTTGGCCGTGTCATTCGCCTTCAATCTTTAAAAGAAAATTTCTACCTATTCCAATCTTGTATTTTATCTTCCAATAGTTAGAATGTGGTTAAAGGATTTGATTATTCAAATTTGTTCAAGATAAGTGAAAATTCTAGACGTTAAATTAAATTAATCTACTCAACACTTTTAAGTTGGTTGGTTAATATATGTGTAATCTTCATTTTAGTCAAATCTGAAGTTCAATGCAAATATGTGCATTAGTGACGGGGAGGAGTTGTGATTGTTTGATTTATCTTGTTAATTACGTACATGCCTAAAAGGCTTTTGATCGGTTTTCTCGATCAATCCATTCGGACACCAAGTTCGATCAAGAGGGGATTTGCCTTTGGGGTTAAATATGGATTGGCAGTTGTAATGAGTTCATAAATAGGTGGTCACCAGATGGAACCAGACACCATCTTCGAGCGCCATTGTCGCCCCTTGCGATTACGTGAAATAGTCTTGCCTCGGCCCATCTGTCTGTCCGGCATCTCTGTTTAAAATTGCTTCTTTCTAAATCGATAATTTTCCATGATAAAGATTTTGATTAAGGAAGCAAATACAGAAACGGAGCTTAAAAGTTTTTTTTTCTTTTTTTAAATGACCATAGAATCTTGACAAAAGGACTAGATTAGCACATGCATTGATGAGTTGAATGCAAAATCCTATTTTGTAGGACATTCAATCTAGCATACTAGCTAGCGAGAGCATGAAGGTTTTTAAAGTAATAATACTTCTACGCAAAATTTTGAAAGTGTGTGGATATCGAATAGTTCTTGTGATTGTTTATAATCGGAAGTTAAAACAATTTTTCATTTTCAAGTATCGAGAGAGAAGTACAAGAACAAATGCAAAACCAAAGATCTCCATAAGCCATAAAAAAGATTTCCCACCTCTCAGCCTTTTGGATAAGATCAAGTGCTCATGATATATGTGGTTGTGCGCACACACAATGGCATGAAATTAAATTTGTAATCGGATGTGATGATCTTAGTCTTACTAAATAAAATGCAGATATCATTACTTATAATATTAGGTCATAAAATTCATTCTTATTACAACAGTAAAATATATGATTTTAAGCAAAGTTAATTGATATCATCCATAATTTCGTGACCCTCAAATTGATTGATCGGGATTTCTAAGCAATTTCCTTGGGAGTCAACTCATTTCTAGCTAGGGTCTAAAGAAAATGAATTGTTAATAATTTAGACCATGATTTGATAATAGCTAGGATCCAAAAGAAAATCGAATTAGGTTATAAGAATGAATTGATAATAGCTTAGACCATGATTGGACGAGCTAAACTTAAATTAATCAGATTCGGTGGCGCGTCCGGCGAATTTTCATTTAGTTTTTGCTTATTTTAACCCCAAAAAGAGAGAGAAAAAAAAAAGAAAAAAAAAAAGGAGCAAAAAAGGAAGACTTTAGAGGTTTCTTCGGCCTGATGCAACCTCGCAATCTCGCTCGCGCTCCTTCTCCTTCTCCTTCGTCTCCCTCCTCCTCCTCCTCCTCTCTTCGCGCTCCTTCGATCCCCTCGCGAATCTCTCGATCGAGATTCGCGTTCCGATTCCAGATCGGCGAACGAGCTCGTCCTCCCCCCGCGTCGCGGATTCGAAAGGTCTGTATTCTCTCTCTCGCTCTGTCCTTGACGGAGTTGCGTGGAACAGTTCGCCGTTTTCGCGCTGTCGGTCGCTCAGATTGGTGCGCCTTTTCTGCCGTGGCCAGGGGCTAGGGGCTAGGGTTAGGGTTTTGGGTGCCCGCTGCGAATGGAGGCCTCGTCGAGCCAGCCGGAGTTCGATTACCTCTTCAAGCTGCTCTTGATCGGGGACTCCGGGGTCGGGAAGAGCTCGCTCCTCCTGAGCTTCACCTCCGACACGTTCGAGGATCTGTCTCCTACAATCGGTAACTTTTTTGGCTTTCCCGTCTCGTGGTTTTTTTTCGGTATGGAGATTATGGGATGGATGAAGGAAGGAGGCGTTCGGTGGTTCCGTGTTTTCTCGTTCGGATCCATGTCGTTGATGTTTAGGGAAAAAGGAAAAGAGTTTTCTTTGAATCTTGTCTGGGATTTCAAGGATTTTTTCGTGTCCGTTTCGTATTGTTGAGCCAAATATGTCCGTGCATTACTGCTTCTGGATATGAAGTGAGGAATTCCGGGTTTAACGAAGAATTCTACCGCGATTAAGTATTGTGGATTGTGATTATACTTTTAAAATACTGTCATGCGATAATGTGAACTGTCCTCTTTTCTCCATTCTCTGTGTTAGGCGGGAAATCACTGTTGCAACTGGGGAGGTGGGGCCACAATCATAGTTTTAGCAAAGTTTAACTGAACATAGTTTTCTTTTCACAATTTAAGCATCGATTATCTGGCTCAATTATGGTTCTCTAGTTCGTTTTGTCTTAGCTACCGCAGCAACAGAGTGAATTGAGAAGCATAAATCAAAGTAGAAGTAGCCCGAAAGAAGATAAGCCTGACCTAATGTAGGCCATGTCTAATTTCCAATTAAAATTCGATATGACATCATGCATGGACTAAGAGATTACGTCTTGTCATGTAATAGCTCAGGATGTTCCCTCATGATCTTTCACTTTGGGGACATGTGGTCTGACACTGAGTGGCTAACTTTATCTCCAAGTCATTATTTGTTACCATGAGCCCCTACAATGCTCTTACGACTTAATCACTTAATGATTTCAAATATTAAAGTGGCACCTTTGTATTGAGAGTGCCATACATTAAGAAACCTTTATTCTTAGTTGCAGTACATGAGTGTGAGTTAGCGCATTTTTCCAACAAGATATGTATGCCTCCTAATCTTTTGTGTGTTTTTCAGGTGTGGACTTCAAGATAAAGTATATTACAGTTGGAGGAAAGAAGTTGAAGCTTGCTATATGGGACACGGGTAAGATTATGCACCAATTTACTCATGAAATTTACCTCTTATGTTCTAGATTCTGGATGTTAGCTTCTTCTTATATCCTAAAATTACAAGGTGGTGGCACTTCTTATGTTCTAGATTCTGGATGTTAGCTTCTTCTTATATCCTAAAATTACAAGGTGGTGGAACTTGTTTAACATATTCTCTCTCTCTCTCTCTCTCTCTCTCTCTCTCTCTCTCTCTCTCTCTCTTTTTTTTTTTAGTGGGGGGTGGGGTGTTGGGGGTTTTGGAAAAGATTGAGCTACTGATGTCTATGATTCTTTGATGAATGTGAATTGTGGGTGGATAGTTGTATAAATGCATTCTGTTGTTTTCTTTTTGGAGGGATTGAGAGCTAGAAATAAATTTTATTATGTGTTATTAGCGAGCAGCGCTCTCTTTGTTTGTGTGGAAACTGGTCCTTACAATAATAGATTTATTCTTTCATGGTGCAGCTGGGCAAGAGAGATTTAGAACCCTGACCAGCTCATACTACAGGGGAGCTCAAGGGATAATAATGGGTATGCTGGTTAAACTTCTTTATGCTTCTTGCTCTATTGTTTTTCTTTTTTAATTTGCTTCTATACTGTATATCAAACTATCTGAGCCTTTTATGTTTACCTATGTTTCGTATTTCTTCACCCCCCCCCCAAAAAAAAAAAAAAAAAAAAAAAAAAATCTCCGTGGTTAATGGTTTTGTGTGCCTTCTATTTCAACCGAGCTATTAATGATGTTTTTGTGTAAAATTCAAGACCTTCGCTTTAATTGAATTTGAAAGATTATGCAGAGAGAAAACAAAACTGTACTTTGAATTGTTTGTATAAATCTGTTGCTCTATAGCGATTTATTATTATGGGTCGATAGTGGAAAATACCTTGAGCAAATAGTGTTGAGTTTCTGAAGGATTGCTTGGGTTCTCATTGAGAAACTTACTCAAAGAAATTTGTCCTTAATGAGATAAGTAGTTCATAAAATCCCATACTGGATTTTGTGACATGAAAATCTTGTGTTGAGCAGCATGGATGGAAAAGCCGAGGACTTGTTTTTGCTGCAGCTGTTAATGTCTAGTTAGTTAGTCACCAATGCTTTTGCCTGCAGGATAGAAGACTTAGGCACTTTTGGTGTCAATACTTCATAAATGGGCAAAGCTGTTTTCTAGTAACTATCTTTTTTTTTTTTGGTTTGAAACCTGTCTAGTGATATGATACCTGATACTTGACTGATGTTATCTCAATTGGATCAACATTTTCTTGAATTACGAACAGCTTGTCTCTGTTTTGGAAATATCCACCGTTCTCGATGTTTTCCTTAACTTACTTGATGTTATTTGTATTTGATGTGGACAGTATATGATGTGACGCGGCGAGAGACATTCACAAATCTTGCTGACATATGGGCAAAGGAAATTGACTTGTACTCAACTAATCAAGATTGCATCAAGATGCTGGTTGGCAACAAAGTCGATAAGGTTTGATCTTTTGTGGTTTGCAATTGCATATGAGAACGCCTTTCTAGGATTTTAAGTAGCTTTGCAATGTCAAAATTATGCTGTTGGGTTAAGATTTCTGATTTGCTCGATGGTGATGTCTCCCAACTGCTACCTCATTACTCATTAGCCACAGTACCCACAGCATTTTTAAGGGTGTTTTCAAGTTCATTTTGTTGGAACTTTTTTTTAGTTTAATTGTTGTCAGAGTTTATTTCTCGACTTCCCTGATTGGTGTATATGTAATCTTGTAAATCCAAATATCCTGTGAAAGGTTAACAGGTTTTGTTAATTACTGATTACATCTTTTGCAGGAAAGCGAAAGGGTGGTTTCTAAGAAGGAGGGGATTGATTTTGCTAGAGAATATGGGTGCCTTTTCCTTGAATGTAGTGCAAAAACTCGGATAAATGTAGAGCAATGCTTTGAGGAGCTTGTTTTGAAGGCAAGTGTTCATAATGCATCTTAAGTAACTTTTTACAATCACATATTTGTTTGGGTGTGGATCTCTCCAGAGCAATCTATTTTTTAAGATTGTTTACTGTTTGGCTGCCATCTCTTTAAGATGCGCGTGGCCTGTTTGCTTTTGTAGCTCCATGTGGGCTTTCAGGGTGTCACTTTAAGAGGTGCATGCCCTGTTTGCTTTTGTAGAATGTGGATTTTCAGGGTTTCATGAGGATGTGATTTATTTTATATTCATGTATGAAAGTCGAAACCCCTGACTATGATTCATGTTTGGATATTCTTTGCAGCTTCTAGATTGTAAGTCATGTTGCAATCTGTGCATGATGAAAGATGTGCATCTGTGCACTCAAATATGCTCTGCCATTTAAATCATCTTAACCAACCGACTCCTCTGTCTGTGCATTACTTTTTTCTCCTTGGAGTTGGCTCACATATTGGTATGGTGATCCTTTCTGTTTTGCCAGATTTTGGAAACTCCAAGTCTTTTGGCAGAGGGATCGGCCGGAGTGAAGAAGAACATATTTAAGCAGAAACCTCCAGAAACAAGTGCCGCAGCCAGCAGCTGTTGTTCCTGGTGAACAGACTATTGTTTTCAAAATATCTCACAACTCATGCTGTCTTTTGTCTTTTGGATCGTCACAAGCTCAACCATGTAACAGGAATCAATATGTTAATTTGCACATGTTTGCTTGTTTATCTATTTACTTGAATGTATTTAGCTCCACAGATTGCTTGTCTTTAATCAAAGTCGATGCCACGTTATGGATCTCTCAATTTGTTCTGCTTTTGGGTGCCCGATTGCATTATTGCATGTTCTCTCTGTTTGGCAAGCTTGGAAGAAATTGACATTTGTTCGAGTCTTCATCTGGTGGAGACCGAAATTTTTCTGTTTGAAATGAAGGGAGCAATAGAAGTAGAGTCATGAATTAGTCTTTTACTATTTCCAAGAGCATTCGCCAAAAGTGCTGTATGTTAAAAAAACTGCAATAATTTGTCCCGTCACAATAAATTGAAACGTGTAGAATTCGCTTTCTTTTGCATTTCTAGAGCGCGCTTTTATAATCTGAGATGTTTTATCGTGGAATCAACAAACGTGAATTTAGTTTGTCGGGCTTTCATTCATCCATTTTATGAAGGGAAGCTAAGTTCCCCTGAGTTTAGTGCTTCTTTCATCTATTCTTGAAATTTGCATAACATAATATTTTAGGTATCTAAAGTTTGTTGGTAAAGAGGGAGTTTTAAAAAATGTTTATCCACGTTACAATCTATTGGAATATGCAACTTTATTGCTTTTTGCTTGAAGCATTATCCAAATCTTTAGACGTTTTGAGTCTTGACTACTTCTCAACTCGAGACACCAGAACTTTTTTACAATATATATATATATATAGGTGGATTGAGAAATAGTTTTGTTCGTTATGATTTGAAATTTCAAAAATATTTTAAATTTTGATGGGATATTGGTTAAGCCCCCACAAATAGGCCTTCTTTTTTTAGGTAATTGTTTCTTTCTTTTCTTTTTGAAATACCAATGATTTCTCAATTAAAAATATAGAGTTTGTGCACAATGACGTAAACTCCAAAAATTAAAAGAAAATCAAATTCTGTGGACAAATATAGTTACAATAAAATCATTATTTTGACCTCTCTTTTCATTTTTCTTCTCGCGTTTCCTTTTTACTACTCAAAAATAGTAAAGAACTCAAAATTAGAATATTTAGCATTTTAAAATATATATCGTCGACACACGGTTTTGTGCGTGCATGTAATTTAATTGATATCACCCGAGTAGATTTTGGAAGTTTTATTGTGTGATAGTTTTCAAAATGTTAGATTGTTTCTAGATTATTTAGTTTGAGAGGAAATGATATAAATAATCCATAAACTTTGATTTAGTGTGCAATATTATTTATAAAATTTTAATTTGTTCAATGTGGTCTTTGAATTATTAGTCAATGATCAACCTAACCCCTAAATTATATGAAGATATTTGATGTCCTTCCATTAATGCAAGTTAATGGCTATTGTGCCTTCAAATCATATCAAGTTTGACTGATGAAAAAGTCACACCTAGATTATTGAAGTAAGATACCCACCTTAAATTAGGATATGACAGTCAACGTTGTCAAATAATGATGGAGATGTTAATGCCCTATTTTTTCCCCCTTTTCTAAAGTAGATGTACATGCAGATTATATAATAATTCACAACCCACATAATCATTTGAATAGACTGAAATGTTACATTGACCATTTAATATTAATTCAAAAATCATGTTGAACAAATTGTACATTAGATTAAAGTTTAATAATCTTTCATGTCATGTTTCCTTTAGCTTTATTACAAACACTTCAATTCAACAAGGCAGGTTAGGTAGACAGCAGAAATCCAATAGCAGAATTTACCTTTCTGGGTATAATATTTGTATTTTTATATAAAAACATCTAGAATAAATGACTACTCACATTATGTTAAAAATATTTCTCGGTGAAAGAAACACTTAAAATGCACATGAAGCATGGATTGGATAATTATTTTTTATATGGTCTTGTTTATGTTATTAAAAACTTTACTTACCTAGTGCATTCATTCCATTTAATTGACAAATTTGCTTGTGCTTGAAACATTTTGATAAAAATAGCATCTTGACATTACCTCATAATTATATTATTCTTCATCATAGTTTAAATACAAATAAGAATATATATATTTGTCAAAGCCCAGTCACATTCTTATCAATTTTATATGTTTTTTATTTTATTTTACCAGACTTCAATCTCGAATATTAATAAAATAGAACGATGCCTTTTTAATATGAATTTTGATTGTTAATTTTCTCTAAATCTGCAATCCTCATAATTTGATTGTCATTCCGAACACGAAATACTGAATTCTTTTTAACTATTCAATAATCGATACAGAAAATTCTGATATTTTTCACAACTTTTGGAAGTTTTTTTTTTTTTTTTTTTCACAACTTTTGGAAGTTCAAAATGCATTTTCCATCCTAGACGAAAAAAAAAAAAAAAGAAGTTACAAATTGAAATCAGAAATAGACGGAAAATCTCCCAGACGGTCCCAAAAAAGACCACCTCGTCTCCGACAAATTACGTTCTCTTTTTTTCCTCCATAAAAACAAAAGGAGAAGAAGAGAACAAGGGTTTTAGGCTAAAACCGCATTCCTCTCTTCCTCCTCCTTCACCACCGGCGCGCTCCAATGGCGGGTGGGGCGCCTCTGTACGTGAGCTCGAAGGCGGAGCTGAAGCGGCGGGAGCAGCAGAAGAAGAAGGCGAGGTCGGGGGGGTTCGAGTCCCTCGGCCTCAGCCCCGACGTGTTCAGGGGGGTCAAGCGCAAGGGGTACCGCGTCCCCACCCCGATCCAGCGCAAGACCATGCCCCTCATCCTCTCCGGCGCCGATGTCGTCGCCATGGCCCGCACCGGCTCCGGCAAGACCGCCGCCTTCCTCGTCCCCATGCTCGAGCGGCTGAAGCAGCACCTCCCCCAGGGCGGCGTCAGGGCCCTCATTCTCTCCCCGACCAGGGATTTGGCCCTGCAGACCCTCAAGTTCACCAAGGAGCTCGGCCGCTTCACGGGTTAGTTCCTTCTTTAACTCGTGCCTCTTTTTTTTTTTTGTGTATTAACGATATCTGTTAAAAGGCTAAGACAGAATGATACCTAAGGAGCTTAATAAAATTATGCAGTTTTTGGGTCTATAAGAGATTCTTGCAGATTTTGAAATGTAGGCGGCGTCAAAATTTGGCTAAAACGAGGTGGGTCATTTTCTATGTGATGTTAGCTAGTCGTAGGGTGATCATTCAGCTTGATTAGAATTTAGCTCTACTTTTGGTTTTTATATGGGACACAATTTAGATAGCTCCACTGTTACTTTATCTGTGGGAATATCTTTGACTGCGTATAATTTTGTTAGAATTTGATGGCATTCGTGAAGTTGATAATTTTATGATGCTGTAGATCTTCGGACGAGCTTACTCGTGGGTGGTGATAGCATGGAGAGCCAGTTTGAGGAGTTGGCACAGAACCCGGACATTATAATTGCTACTCCTGGTAGGCTGATGCACCATTTGTCCGAAGTTGATGACATGACGCTGCGGACAGTGGAGTATGTGGTTTTCGATGAAGCGGATTGCTTGTTCGGCATGGGTTTTGCAGAGCAGTTGCATAAGATACTCTCCCAACTCAGTGAAAATCGGCAGACGTTGCTTTTCAGTGCGACTTTACCCAGCGCACTAGCTGAGTTTGCCAAGGCCGGTCTCCGAGACCCTCAGCTTGTTCGGTTAGACTTGGAGACTAGGATCAGTCCTGACTTGAAGCTTGCTTTTTTCACTTTAAGGCAGGAGGAAAAACTTGCTGCAATACTATATCTAATAAGGGAGCAAATTAGTTCAGACCAGCAGACACTGATTTTCGTTTCCACCAAACATCATGTGGAGTTCCTTAATAGTTTGTTTAGAGAAGAGGGTATTGAGCCTTCTGTATGCTATGGTGACATGGATCAAGATGCTCGCAAAATCCATGTGTCAAGGTTTAGATCAAGAAAGACTATGTTGCTGATTGTCACTGATGTCGCAGCTCGGGGTATCGATATTCCGTTGCTTGATAATGTGATCAACTGGGACTTTCCCCCTAAACCCAAAATATTTGTCCACAGAGTTGGACGGGCAGCGCGAGCTGGTAGGACTGGTACTGCATATTCATTTATGACAACTGAAGATATGGCTTATCTTTTAGACCTTCATCTATATCTTTCAAAGCCAATTCGGCCTGCTCCTACTGAGGATGAGGTTTTGAAGGATATGGATGGAGTGATGTCTAAGATCGACCAAGCAATTGCCAATGGAGAAACTGTTTATGGACGCTTTCCACAGACAGTATTAGACCTTGTCTCTGATAGAGTTCGGGAAATCATCGATTCATCTGCAGAAATGTCTGCTTTGCAGAAAACATGTACAAATGCTTTTAGATTGTATTCAAAAACAAAACCGTCACCTTCGAAAGAGTCCATAAGAAGAGTAAAGGACTTACCTCGGGAAGGCTTGCATCCTCTCTTCAAAAATGTACTTGCAGGTGGTGAATTGGTAGCTCTGGCTTTCTCCGAGAGACTGAAAACATTTAGGTATCTTCTCAATTTCTTTTCCTAAAATGCAGCATGCTACGTATCTATCAAATTATTGGATATCTGCCTTGGTTCTATTCTGAACCAACAATTAACATTTCATAATTTTACTTTCTGATTTATGCTAGACCAAAGCAGACGATTCTTGAAGCTGAAGGGGAGGCTGCTAAATCAAAGCATGCGCAGGTAGCTTCCAACAGCATGACCCCCTTCTGGAATGCTTTCTTAAATCTAAATGAGGATGCATCTTTTTTTGTTTTTCAATGGCTAGTTCCTCCTCAGAGCTCATACAGCTATTATGCTGCTATTGCTTAGGGGGGATGTTCTTATGCAAATCTTTTTATGGTGTCAACTTTTCTGGCTCTCTTTAACTTTCCTCCAATTCAAGTGTACTGTGCAAGCATGATGTTGATATGTGAAGTATATAATCTTTAAGTCAGAGATTGTGAAATGCTTATCTTGTCAATTGTTCTATTTACTCTGGTTTATTTTCAGGGTCCCTCAAGTCAGTGGGTTGATGTGATGAAGAAAAAAAGAGCTATTCATGATGGCATCATAAATTTGGTACAGCAACAAAAGCGTGACAGCAAACCTTCAGAAGAGGTTGAGGTATGGTTTTATTTCCTTTTTCTGTCTGTGAATATGTATGGTACATAAGAAAAACACTCGTGTAGTTTATCAGTTAGAGGATTAAACTTGGACCATCTGATCTCATGGACTTTTTTCTTTCTGGTAATGGTGTATGTCATGATATTTTCTTAACCCACACCAATCTTTTATTCATGCTTATTCTCTTAGTTATTTTAAGTGTTTGCTCTTAAATAACAAAAGCTGTTCTGTTCATGATTAAAGTGTAGGATGTGTAATTGTTCTCTTTTTAATTGTCAACTGGAAGTTAAAAGTAGGGATTTTTTTTTCCTCCAAATGGATGTGAATTCAATGGTGTTTCATAGATGTGTGAATTTGCACACTCTATTGTTTCCCTATAGCACCCTATCAAATGCTGTTGTGATGATGAAGTAAAAACTGGAAAGCCTAGGACATGCTGTTGCACTGCCCATTTGAATAGCTGAAAATGCATACTCTTAGGTGTCGTAATTTCAAAAGAAGATCTCAAGCCATGTGATATGTTGTTGTAGTGCTGAAATGTTGCTAAAATTTACAACAGTGTGCTGTAAGGTCAAGGAAGTTAGTGACCTTAAGCAATCTGGCTCGAATAGGTTGACTTGGGAAGATTATTTCATGTCCTTGTTGATGTGATAAATATTGGCATGATGAGGCAATTTTATTCTTTTATATCTGGTTGTTTTTTGGGGTCTTTACTTGGATACTAAGTCCTTTTCCTGGTTAACTTGCAGATTAATCCAGTGAGCACTTCTTCTAAGGAAAAGGAGACAAAAGGTTCTCTTTTTTGGATCTTTTTTATTCTATTGCTCTAATATTTTTGTTGGTGCAACTGGTTGGGCATAAGATCAGATTTCATGAAAAAAGACCACGTTAACAAGGCTTCCAGGCAGTTGATATGTCTTCTAGATTTTCTGGTCTTGTTCCTTGATTTATGTTTTAAGACAAACATTTTCAAATTTGAGAAATATCATTCTGTCACCATGTATGCAGTCTCTTTCCCCCTTACTCAAGAAATGTTTTTCTTTTTCCTGCCCAAGCCAATTGTGAGGTTAAGTATCTAAGATTTGCCTGCCTGCTCTTTTCCATCTGTGATGACAATTAACAAACTAAAGAAGGATATGAGTGAATGCCATTGGATAGTTTCATGTTGATGAAGGAAGAAGAGCAGACTTCTTAAAAGAAAAATTCGTTGAGAATTTTTTATTTCCACATATCTGATTCTAAAGTGTTGAGGACTTTTGCTGACAACTGTATCCTTTACCTTGGATTATTTTATTCTGCATTTGTGAAATATCCGGATTGAGATGGACATGCATTTCTCCACCATTGAGCGTCATCAGATTATTGGGTCTCACAATTTCATGCACAATATTTTTATGTCTTCCAATTTTATATGGTCCTTTTTCTTAAAAAATTTTCTCATGGTGCTAGAGGCCCGTCGTTCCAAACGGAAGTCAAGGAATTTCAAGGATGATGAGTACTATATTAATTCAATACCGACCAACCATGTAAGTAATATTATTGAGGACACATGCTTCTTGGTTGAATTTATCTGATTTTGCATTCATAAAGGCCAGATGGTAAACTATCATTTACTCCTTGTATTGTACAGCATATGGAGTCAGGGCTCTCTGTGAGAGCTAATGAAGGTTTTGGATCAAATAGGTAAATGATGACCATTAAACTTTTCAAGTTTTTAATTGATGTCGTTACATGCATGTTTCTCTAGTGGCTATGAGAAGTAAGTTTTTTGCTATGGGCTTTTTCTTTTTGTTACTTTTTCCAGGTTGGAAAGTGCTGTCCTCGATCTAGTTGCAGATGACAGTGGAGGTATTCGAAAGCAGAGGTCATCATACCATTGGGACAAGGTACATAAGTCAGACCGTTTTCGTCACCAATGACTTCTTTTTATTGAAAAATGGGAGAGTTTATTTTCTGTTCGTGTTCTTTTGATGGCAGAGGAGTAAAAAGTATGTCAAGTTGAACAATGGTGAACGTGTTACGGCTAGTGGAAAGGTACCTTCCAACCTCATCACAGTAGTTATAAATATGTGGAATCATTGGGTTACCATTGCCTTTGGGCAAGATTACTTACATATGAGTTTGTTTTGATGAAAAATATTAGTTTTTCCTTTTTGTGTGATGAATTGTGACTTGTGTAGCAACGTATTCAACTATGATAGAGTTATTATTCCAGAGGTAGCCCTCAATATAGATCTACATGGGAATTTGATGGATTTCTATTGAATGCTTTCATTCTATATGTGCAGCTTATCAATTTCTATATATGATTTTTTTTCTTTTGTATGTAACGATTGCTGCACAGATAAAGACTGAGAGTGGAGCAAAGGTGAAAGCAAACAAAACTGGCATATATAAGAAGTGGAAAGAACGGTCACACAGCAAAATATCACTGAAAGGAACTAGTAATGAAGAAAACTCTGTTGAGTCTGCTGGCATGGCAGGTGAGCTCTGGTTGACGATCTTTACATCTTCGCGCATCCTCCCTTGATGATCAGTTTAGATATAAATTTCTTTTCTGGGTTTTTTTTTTTCCTAACTTGGTTTTAATTTGTTTTTTCCTCTTCCCTTGCAAAGCCTCCTTTTCTTGGATTTTGCTCCTCTGTTGCTCCTCTTCTAATGGGAACTCACAAATTTTTTTTCCCGGTCTGAGGAACTCACAATTTTTCAAGTAGTAAATATTTA
Organism: Eucalyptus marginata; assembly: GCA_014182565.1. Classification (NCBI taxonomy): domain Eukaryota; kingdom Viridiplantae; phylum Streptophyta; class Magnoliopsida; order Myrtales; family Myrtaceae; genus Eucalyptus; species Eucalyptus marginata. The sequence goes on from CM024590.1 coordinate 35,885,048, forward strand.
CTAAAGGTTGACCTGTTTGTATTGCGTTTCTGTCTGCAGGAGATCGCAAATTTCAGAGGACAAACAGGCAGTTCAAGGGAGGATATAAGCAGCGTTCGCTTCCGAATGCTAATGTTCGTTCAGAGATTAAGAATCTAGAACAGGTACGGAAGGAGAGACAGAAGAAAGCAGACAAAATATCATATATGAAGAGCAAATCAGCTAAGAGCAAAAAGTCCGGTAAGAATGGGAATGGGAAAAAAAGAAAGGGTAAGAAGTAAAATCACGTGGGATCTGATTTATCAGCATATCAACATGCCGCAAGCAATTTTGGTTAACCTTTTCTTTGGATAGTGGATTCTGTGTACCGATTGCCTCTTACAATTACTCCGTTGTGAGTTGATTTGGGTGGATTAACCCATAGATAAGAGGCCTTTGCGCTCAAATTTTCAACCTCAAGATCATCGCAACCTTTTTCCTATTTACATTCGAAGTTTACTCGATCAAGTAAATTGCACAATTAGTCCCTGAACCTTATTGTGTATTTCATTTCGGTGACGGGATTTACATGTGTTCAGTTATGTTGGTCACTATCAATCGATTAAGAAACAACGTTGGACCTTTAGGCATCAGCGCCTGCGCAAACGGCGCGGACATAGCAGATGCTATTCTTGAAGAATTTCGGTGGGCTAGGAACAGATGATATCACGAGATTCCAAAGCACTCGCCGACTGAATTAATGCCGTAGGGACCACCTCTAATTGACTACTTCACGTCATTGTCACGAACGACGTTCATGTCCCTAGGCATTTTGTGGCGGAGAAAAAAAGGGAGAGGAAAGAAAACGATTGTTCCTTGGACCGAGGCTATGGATCATGGACCGCATAGATTCCGCGCAACGAAGCCCGGACCGATATCCTGAAAGTCGGTTTGATCGAGACGGTCCTAGTGGTCTCTCGGCGATTGTAGTTCATACAATATTCTGTCGAAGGTAGATCCGAAGTTTATGACCCACAAGAGATAAGGTCAAATCCCAGCACATTATCTCCGAAATTAACAATCTTTTTGTCGAGAATCTTCATATGGAAGCCACCGTTTTCGTGACTCAATTTAGGACGATGTCCATCACGTTTCCTCTTCGCGTGCCCACAAGAATCATACCCACGTCATCAAATCCTAACGACGGTGTACTCCTCACACCGAGAACATGACTCGTATTTTGGGCGACCAAGTGTAAATATGAGATGAACAATAATAGTTCATACCTCGTACCCGCGTGACGTCTGTATTACCCAAAGCACTCGCAATACTTTTCGGCGTATCAGAGGCATGGAAATCGACTCATTGTTCATAAAGAGGCTGGCACAAAACCACAGCCTCAGTTACAAAGAATATCATCGATTGACATGTTCGAATATACTAACTTAACTTTTCAGTGCTCCCTACGTTACCCGGTCCTAGGCCCGTAAGAAATTAGCAAAGATGCAGATTACGAGCATAAAATCTCCGTTCCTAATCCTGTCCTTAATTGTTGTAGCAAGACAGAGAGGTAGAGAAGAAACACAAGATAAACCAAGAGCGTCGTTCCAAGAAGTCCAAGTTATACACACTTCAAAACGTGTCAGAGACCAAAACATGAAGTCTCTAGTAACATCATGGAAATGTACTTGTCTTCCGAGTGGTTGATTTTTCAAAACAGACCCTTATATACAAGAGGCACAACATCATTTTCTCCTCCGACCTGCGCTTTTGTGAGAAGCACATCCCGGTGTATCTTCACCTCATCGATCGAATCAATGAGCTAGGTGTGGAAGCGAGCTCGGAACACGGTGAGCTTGGAAAGCACAGGCACAGTGCACCGATGTCAAGCTCAGGCAACCACTTATTATCAGAGAGTGCCTCCCGGGGCAAGTATGCAATGCAGGGAATGAGTCACATAATGCCTGAACGGCGGGAGGAGTAAGAGCCGTGCACTGGCTGATATTGAGATTCTTCAGCCCTTCATCGTCGCTTTGACCTTTCTTAGACTCCCATAGGGAAGGCCTGTTCTTCGGTAGACTATGTGCCAAAGAGTACATCGCTCTGTCTGTGATGTTCTGGCAGTAGTACAGCCCGAGAGATGTCAGGTGTGGACACGCATTTGCCAATGCAATCACACTGTCATCTGCAAGAAAAGGAGGAAAACATCAAGAGCAGGACATCATAACTGGCAAGGCAAAGCGCCATCTTATTTCTACAGCTTGGAGTGCAATTAGATGATAATAGCAGAATGTGCACACATTTAATCTACACCTAATAAAGTCCAGAAGTTCCCTATGATTCTCAGGTAAAGTTTGATCATAGAGATCAGAAAATCACAAGTTCTTTACTCTCCCAGTGATATTTACGCTCCTTTACTGGCTCCTCATTGAGAAGGTATCACTGCGTTGAAAATTGCCTAAAAATGTTAGATGCCATAGCAATATCATGCATTACTGAAGTACAGAGATGGAAACATATAACTCTCGCACTCGTTCAAGACTTACTCGAACAATTATTCGACAGAAAATACCAGCATATTGAATTACAAAGAACCCCTCTAGGTAATGAGAAAAGGAAAGCTAGTTGAGTAGAGCAATCACGTAACACAGGCAATCCAGTTGACTATAATCTATTTGAACACCTGAGGCGACCCTTTGTGGCCAAATCACTAGACAATTTTCATGGATGCAGGCAACATCTTAAATTTCACGATGGAAAAATCATTAAAGTGAAAATGAACACACAAGACAAGCACAGTCGACTTGCAGAAAAAATCATATCCACATTTCATCTTACTCTGTTCTTAACACATCAGCAAACAATTGGTCGAGATCAGTTTGTATCCCATGGAATAAAAATAACTTCAGTACAGCCATCATATCTTAGAGTACCTGTTATATGGAGACAACCACATAAGTCAAGAACTCTGAGATCAGGACATCCAAATGCCAAGCTTATGACCCCAACATCACCCACATTGTCACACCATCCCAGATTTAAAGATTGTAGTTGATTGCAGTTGCGTCCTATAGCCTGTGGAGAAATATTACTATCACAAATTGGACGATGCATATATAGAAATGACAGGATACAAGGGAAACGAGTTGGTTATACCTGCAATGCACGGTCTGATGCTGCCCTACCGCATCCACAAAGATTCAAAATCTTCAATTGCCTACATAGATTAGTCAGGTATTCGAGAGCTTCATCACTGAATGCTGAACACCCACTAATGTTGAGCTTACTGAGATTAGGACATCCTTGGGCTAGAGCGTATAAGGAGCGGTCAGTAAGTTTGAAGCTTTTGCTAAGGTCCAGGTCCAGGAGATCATGACAGTAAGTTGAGATGGCCTTAACAGCATTGTCCTCAAGCTGTGGTTTGTCTTGACGCAGCACCAATGTCTGCAGCTTCGTAAACTTGGGGGCAAGAGATAGGACCAAGTTGTTCATGTTCTTCTTTACCCTAAAATATAACATGAAAGCCGCATCATGAAGAAACACATCATACAAGAACACTTCATTAAGTCACAAGTGATGCAGATATTCTCTTGGCTGATGTCCACCAAGATCTTTCCCATGATCATACAGTGATTGACATACTAAAAGAAAGAGTTGTGTGTGCAATCAGACGTGGCACATCAGGAGCCACATTCACGAGTTTCAAGCTGATGTCAAGTTCATCACACAAACTGCACCAGAAATACAAGTACAGAAGTGAAGCACATCCTTTATTTTTTGTTAGGATTGGTGCCCTCACAAATATTAAGATAACCAACCCTTAGTCACAGAGTAAACTCTTATGGCACAGGTACCTACCGAAGCGACCAACAGACTGAAAAGAGAAATCAAGATTAAGCCTATCCTCTTCAATTAAAGTCACGGTGCAAACTCTAGTCGTCATAGTCCTAGATAAGCAGCAACACATCTATAGTTCCCACCATCAGGTGGAGAGGGATACAGTGGAAATTGCATACCACACCAGAGATAAATGCGTGAGGCCGAGGCCAATTGCATCTCTCCATCCGCTGCAAACCCCAGAAGCGACAATTATCATGTGATGATCATCGACGAGGGACAAGATCCGTAGCAACAACTCCATAGGTATGTCCTTCCATTCGGTGATGACTCCACATTCCATCTTCGCCTTCCCATCGCTACCACCCCCAGGCATCATCAGCTTTTCAAAGCACAAGTTCAAGTCCTCAGCCTTCAACTTGTTCTCAACCACCATTTCACTCGCACTAGGCACAACCTGTAACAACTTTTTCGATAAGAAACTCCCGTTGAAGTGGGCACGGAACAACGTTTCGGTCGAATGCAAGTCGTAAAACGGCAAGAGAGTAGTCAGAGTACAAGATCAGCACGACCCAAGCGTGTCATAACCAATAAACAAGATCATAGGGTGCGTCGAAAACACAGCACAGAAGGAACTTGCAGTCATACGACGACACCATACTCAATTAAGGCACGTAGCCACCGGTGCGCATGATCAAATCAGAAGGGGCAAAAAAAAAAAGATCGAAGAGGAAACAGAATTTCTCCAAGGTTCATTCTTTGAAACAGAGTCGGCACCGTGAGAAACTGGACTACCGAGAAATCCATCAGTTCCATCACTCAACTAAGAAAAAAATTTCCAAAAAAAAAGGGAGAACTGGACAGGGCGAGCTAGACAACCACGAGGCCGTCAAAAGGAAAGCAACTTCAGCCAAATTAGCTAAGGCAACGAAGCAGCAAAATATCTGCTCCACCGGTCATCGATTCAGGAAAAGACGAAAAGGGAAAGGAAGAAAAGGAAAGATCGGCAGCCCAGTACATCATCAAGACGAAGAGGGAAATGATCAAGAAAAGAAAAAGACCCAACAAAGCAAAGAACAAGAACAAGAACAAGAAGCGAGAGGACCGACGGAAAGAAGGAACGACGGGGCGTGATCTTGAATACCCACCTGCGACCTTCGAGAGGAGAGAGATGGGTTGCCTTCGCTCGGTCCTCTTGGAAACCTTCGAGGGCCTTCTTCGTCTCCTCCTCCTCTTCCTCTTCCTCGTGCTGCGTCAACATATACGGGGGGCGAAGGAGGACGAGAATCGGCTTTGGCGCTTATTTAAAGTCGGGGGCGACTTCCGAGAAAATGAATTGAAAAAACTCCGAATTTATTAAAATTAAAATAATTTAAAAAAAAAAAAAGAAGAGAAGGAAGCAAAGAGACAGAGGGAAACGTACGGAAGCGAAAGGGCGTTAACGACGCGTATGAATCCACGTGGCGTGGAACGACCGGCAGGCACCCTTGGGCCCCACGTTTCTCTTCTTTTTTTTTTCTTTTTTTGGCCTTTTCTTTTCCCCGGCGGAGGTGGCGGTGCTGATAATGCGGAGTGCGTTCCTCTGTGATTTCCGATGATTAACGAATTTTTTGGCCAAAATAAGGGAAAAATTTCACGTAAAATGAGGTCTTGGAAGAAAGACCAATCTTTCCATCTAAATTAATCGTCAAATAGATATTATCATCAAGGTAGAAAATTTCATAGACTAAAGTAATATTCACGAGATTAAATATCCCTTGATCTCGGTGGTAGAATTGACGGCGATTCCGCGCCCTTAGTTTTCAACGATAAGCTTTGTTATTTTAAGATGGAGGGGGGTAATTTAAAGATTTTGCACTCCGTCCTCATCTTTTGAGTCGAGGGAAAGGTGACGACGGAAGAAGTGAAAGGCGGGGGGCCATGATGAAAGTTTTAGATAAAGACGAAATTTTATGTGGGGGTATTTTTTTATTTTTTTTTTTTTTTGATGTAAAGTTAAAGTTTTCTGAATGAGAAAAAGAGGGGAGTGCAGAGAAAAGATGGAGCGGTGGCAGACAGATGAGGCATGCGTGTGCGTAGAAGATTCTCCAATTTTGCCGAAAACCGAAGCCGTTCCCCCCAACTAAAAGCAATTAACATTCTCGGCAGATTTCCCTCTTCTTTTTTTTTCCTCATGTTCACTTTCTTTCTATTTTTTCCTCCTCATTGAATGGTGGTGATTTTAAATTTTAAATGATTCTTGAAGTTTTTTGTCAAATATACTATGTGATCTCTGAAATTTCAATTTGTTCAACTAGATCCATAAATTTTAACTTAAATATATTAAACTTTAAATATATTCAATGTAATCAATAAAATTTTGATACATGTTTAATTTAATTCCCGAATTATATGAAAATGTTTGATGTTTGAGATATTGAATATTTTTATAGTTCAAAACCGAATTGAACATGTGTTTAAAGCCTAAGAATCATATTTAACAAATTAAAAGTTTATGAAGTATTGCATGCTGGGCTAATCGGGGATTACATTGAACAAATTTAAAATTCAAAAGACCACATTGCATATTTGGCCAAGTTTTCAAGAACCATCTGTGTCATTTACTCTAATTACATATCCATGACTGAAAAAATATTTAAGAATATTTTCTTGAAATGGCATCTCATTATTAATTTGTCCTCCCGATTAATCCTGACATTTGAAAAATTTGTGAAAGCTTTGTAATAGTCAGGGGAGCTTAATAAAGGAATGGAAAGAAAAATAAGGAAGTAAAAGTTGTTCTTATGGAAAAGAGTTTATTCAATTTTTCTTTTCGTCAGCGAGCTATAAACTATTCAAGTTGAACTTCAATAAGACGAATAAACATGGTGAAACATTAGGGCACAGAAGCTAGAAGAGATGAAGCAACTCCACCATATACAATATACAAGGAGCGAAAATCGTATGAACCCATATGCATCCAACAAAAGATATCATCGACTCCTTTCACTTATAAAGTGTCGCATCTATCGGGCAAATATCGCTTGACCCATAGGCCGACCGCAATAAAATAAACAAATCATTTGAACACAGAATCTGTAGCGCTTGGGCTAAATGCTTGTGTGCTTATAGCCTACCCTTGAGATTGTTTTGACCTTGGATAATAGCAAAAAAACGAAAAACCAAGAAAAAGCAGCCACTAATTTCCTCCCATTTAATGCAACGGTGAGAACTAGATTTGTCGGGTCAAGCAAGGCATTTTAATCAACTTTTGTTTTCCATTGACAAGGATGGAATCGTGGAGAGAGGAAATTACCATGAATAGATGGGGCCTCAGCGATTCTCTTCGGGTAGGCAAAAAAAAAATCGAATTTTGGACCTTTTATTTAGTGCATCAAGTCCTACATTCTACACACACATATATGCAAAATAAATTAAAAATTTTAAATCTTTTTATTGGCGCGGCCCAGTTTTAAATCTCTATATCAATCCAAATAAATTCTAAATGCTTAAGAGAAAATTTAATCGGGTTTCAACCATCCATCGAAGAAATACAACGTGAAATAATCAATTCTCAATTGCACCATCAACATGATTTGATTCCACTTCTCAAGAAAAATGTTGCCAATTAAAAAGATCTACACATTCCGATTACATTCTCTGGTCTGAACTTTTCATGGGCTTTTTCTTTTCTTGAATTCTTTTTTCATAGTGCTTAGTTTAATCTGATGATAGAGACGTGTGGAGATATGTAAGAATCTTTAGACATCGTCATATTATTTTTCTTCCTGTTTGTTTCGCAGCGAGATCCAATCCCCGCATCTATGCACCAAACGAATGTGCCCGAGAATTCTTGTCGAGTACATGAGTCAAATCCTTCGCCCCTGATTGATTTGATCCGGGGTGAGGACAAAAATTCCAAAAGCCTATGGCCCTTGCGGCACTATAAAAAGGTTGCTGCATAGCATGCCTAGCTTATCAAGATTGAGCAAATGACATTGAAACCCACGAAAAAGAAAAAGAGAGTGAGAAAGCAATATCGTAGACTACCTTAATTATCAATTTTTTTGCACATTCAAAAGCCAATGATTTCGTCGAGAATAATGCTGCATAAAAAAGTTCGATAATAACATCTCGATATCACTTTTCATGGTAGCTTGAGCAAATTTCTGATCCTAGCATATCTCTATTTTTCTTAATATTTTGATGATAAATTTATAATCGTGTATATCGATTTTATTTCGAGAGATCTATAGGCTGAACTTTTAGGTTGAGGGATCAAATTTTGAGTTATTGAAAAAAAAAAGAAAACATTTATATGTTTAAAAGCTATACTCCATGATTGCATATATTCTTCATCTAAAATGGTTGATCGTGAAATTGCAATGATTTTTCAAGTTGATGAGAACAAACTTTTCCATTTAAGTTGAATTGGCTGGATTTTGAAGATAATGACATAAAAAGTTGACATTTCATGATTGCGTATATCTAGGACAAATTTTTTTGAGTCGATGGAACAAATTCTTAAATATAAGCTATAAAGAAGAATGAATTCTTAAAGTTCACATTTCATGATTGCGTATATTAAGCTTTTACAGTTATTAGTAGTGAAATTGTAATAATTTTCCAAGTTGACGAGAACAAAATTTTGCGTCAAGCCGCATGATAATAGAAACGGTAAATGGAACAAATTCATGCATAGAAAAACTAAATGCTTAAAAATTAATATTCCAAGATGATAGTTATCTTCCACTTCCATGATCGCACGTACGTATCCTGCATCCAAGATTATCGGCAGATATCTCACGAATAAATGATAGTAGAAGAAATTTTAAAAATTACGTATCGTTTTGGTAAATAAATGAATGCTTAAAAATAAATAGAAGTAAACTTTAGCAAATGTAAGAACCATTTTTAATGATTGTTTTAGAGAAAAAAATATTTTAAATTCGCTTCCCATATATCATAAGTGTCACGAATAAAAAGGCTATATGTATCTTAGTCATGACTCTTATGATAAAATGCATAATTATAGAATACTCTAAACGAAATAGTTTTTTATAGTTATATCTGAAAACTTACACGACAAGCACGTAGAACAAAGGGCCCGTTGCTTAACTTTTAGATTATTCAAATACGATTAAATGAAATATCAAAGATATTTCTTATCCCTTCAAAATTGGTCAAAATAAACTTTGAATTAAAATACTTTTTTTAGCAACTATTGGCACTCTGTTTTCTTTTTTAAGTAATATACATCAGTGACAAGTTCAAAGTATAATAAGCATCATATATTAAAATATACTCATTATAACTTCTAAATGATATCTCATGCTCCTTTCAATTCAATATCATTCTCATAGAAATGTTAAAATATGGGGTCTCCAATTTTTCACTATTGTGACATGAATATCTATATTTCATTAAATATCGTGACATGAGTAAGAGACGAAAAACAAAAAAACATATACAACCCAATTAATATTAACAACGTTGGGAAGCATATTTGGCTTGCTTTATCAGTATATGTGAAATATATTTACAACCAATTTTGGTAATGGAATTTCCTCACGAAAAGGAAGGAATATGTCAATATTCTTATTCTAAAAATAAACAAAGATAATTCTAGGTATGCGTTTTTTTGTGAAAAATTATTACAAATTTATTTAAAAACACAGAATGATTAATAATTCTTCTGCAAGATATCTAACAATTCTTTTTATGATACATTTTGGTTACATTTTTATGACTTTTGAGGTATATATAAACCCTTGCGAAAATAAACAAGATGGACATAAAATGATAAGTAAAAAGAAAAGGGAGAATATCCATAGATAGCTCATGCGGAATACTAAGATATCTCGAACAAATTGTCTTTTTAACTCTCAATAAATAGAGAGAAGCAATTGAAGAGGAGAGAATGAATCATTTTATTCTTGTGAAAATTCTACATAAATACCTCGTTCGCTTTTTATATTGCAACTCGATAGTACAAAGGTGAAGATATCCGCAAATGGAGGAAAATTATCAAGAGAGGGAAATTTATATTCTTACTTTATGCTCTCATAATTTATTGATTCACATTATTTTATGTGCTCAAAATATTGCATTGTACTCATATGTTATGATTCAAAAAGTACGACACTCTCTTACACGTCATGTTTTCTTTTAATTGGAGAACAAACCTCCGTGAGAATATTTGGGTCCACTTTATATAGAACTCCTCATAAAGTCTAGCAGAAAATTTGATCGATGCAAAAAAATTATTTCTTTATACTTCTGTATGTATTATTTCTCTAACGGAAGTTTATATAAAAAAACAATATATAGAATTATGTACAGACTATATTTCTAAATCCGTACGACGTACTGGGGTATATTGCTGGTGCTAGATAGAGGGTGTTAGGTGTTATATATGTACATATATGTGTATATATATATATTAAAAAAAAAAATTGGAAGGCGAAATGAAATGCTAGGCTAGGCCAAAGCAATCAGAGTACGGAAAGTTGGCAATGCAGTAATGCACAAAGCAAGAAAATATTAAGTTTTTATCATCGTCACCCCACATGCAGCCCAACTTCAACGCCCATCATCCATAGTGGTCCGGTGGGTCCTTCGAAATGCTCCATCAATGGCTGTAGATGTTAGATACGTCCTGCAACATCTCCTCCCCCTTTCTTTTTCTTTGTCTATCTATCTTCACCGTACGATCGCATTCCTTTCTTTATCTCTTCTTTTGTATTCTAGCCCCGATGCTCCGCCAACTTTTTAATGATATCTCCATCTCTTCTCTTTCCCCTCCTCGAACCCGTTTTTGGCCGACTGATCCCGCGGCCCGATCGTGTATCCAGCACAAGTTCTCGTCCTCATGCATCATCACATGCCCCGTGCATGAGTGGTTGCAAAAGAGGGAAATGATTGAAATGGGGAACAGGACTGGGAATTCGTGTGTGCGCATTTGAGGTGTCAGGATGCTGTTGGCAGTTTTTTTGTCTCTGTTCTTTTGTTCCTCTGTTCTGGTCATTTTCTTGTGTCGTCTAGCACTTCGGGGGAAATGGTTTTTCGACGTGTTTCCAACGGCTGACTTGACACCGTTCATGTGAGTGTGAAAGATACATTAACAGATACATCAGAACTGAACAAATGGTGTTTTGGGATTGCTGTGGTTTTATGCCATACCGAGGCACCTGCTAGGAGAGATGGTTATGGAATGAATTCGATCCTAAGCCGACCATCTAAGCCAAAAATGATACTTTACTTCAGAGTATGTGCATCGACAGAATTGCTCTTTTATCTTGTATTGCATGACTTGAAATACCCCAGAGCTGAATTGATACAAAAGGTTATGGCAGTGAAACACAACCCGCGACACAGAGTCGAGCTCACAAGCATGTGTGAATGCACAACCTGCTCGCAGCGCACGGAGATGAACTCTTAATGTTATTCTCAAATTCTGAATGTCAAAGGTGGTATTTAAAATGGACATAAAACTGATTAAACTTCAAATTCTGACAAACTTTAAAGAAGTCATCATTCAGACACAAAAACATAGTTACTGTAATAAAGAAAATAAATCATCTGAGATATTATTCTGAACTACCTAAAATGTCATCTAAAATTATACGTAAAGAATAAAAAAAAAAAAATAACAATCGTGGTGAATATCCGACTGCATTGAAAGGTAGCACGCTAGAAGCAACCAACGAATTCGGCAGTGTTAAGGCAATCTTGCATTGAGTACTAAGAGCAAAAGAACTGCAGACTTCGGCTTAGGATGAATCTCAAGAAGATGGAATGAACATGAAAGCTAGTTCAGTTTGCAAGAACTGGATGTCAATAAAGAACACCTTCTCAGAGGGATTAATCATGTACGTTCTTTGCCTTTCCGCAGCAAATGTTTGACTGAGATTTATTTATAAGACTACTTAAAGGAGCACTGAAGAAAAAGCAGGTAAAAGAATTTCTTCATAAGATTCTGTATCAGAATTATGTTCTACTTCCACCCTCCACGATTTTGAAGGCATATGATTTTTCTGATTGTATCAAAGACTAGCAACAAAAAAAGTATAAAAAGAAAATAATCTGCATAGGAGAATCTTGTAATGCCTCGCATGAGAAGAACCAGAAATTATTCACACATTTCCTAAGAGAGGTAGGTTGCCAAGTCAAGGATTCTAAGAACAAGCGACCCATTTATATGCTAGCTTTTGATGTTTCTGGCCATAAAGCCAGAAAGAAGATCAAAGGAAATTAAAGCAAATCATACTTCAAGCATCATATCTTACAGTTCCCACCATGGATGCAAGGAAGCACGGCCATGCCAGCATTTTGTCAACAAATGGCTTATTCTCTATACATTTGGAGGGTGCTCGTTACCAACCTTTAAGGACATTCTTTGCTTTATATTGGTTTTCAAGCCAAGAATCTCTCTAGCAGATTCCCGAAGAAAAAGCTTGTTTTGGCCCAATTACTGGACTCGGGAGCCTTGGCGCTACCACTGGCCGGGACCTTCTTCACGTTCAGCATCATTGTATGACCGATTTCCTTGCGAAGTGCCTCAATGGTTTTCATGTCCACGGGGTTCCCGGAGGAATCTCTCACATAGAACACATTCATGGCTTGCTCCCCGACCGTGGTGACTCCTGCTCTCGAAACTGACAGCCCGTTCTCTCGCAGGATCCTCGTCACTTCAGATAGCAGTCCTACTCTATCTTTTGCACATAGCTCTAGGCTTAAACCCTGAAAAATATCAACATATAGACAGAATGCAATAAGAGGATGACTAAAGGACTCTAAAAATTTTCAAAATTGAAAATTTTCTTCCTTGGCTGCGTATCTACATCAAAGTGCAAGTACATGATATGGGAAGTCTTCTCGATTTTTGTAAGCATTCTCACGCACCTCGCTTACTCTTCTCCGAATTGCAGCTTCCAGACATTTTATGACCCTTTCCCTCTCGCCTTCACTATCAAGAGTGCAACCATCCATATGACGAATGTAATACTCCTGAAAGATTATAAAACCAAGCCAGCACATATTCATGATTCAACTGATCAAGTTAAGCCAAAAATTGCAAAGTAATTAGTCGAACAAACTACCATAATTAAATGTTCATACTGGAAAATGAATGACACACTAAGCAGCGCATCCAACATTCCCGGGAGGAGTTTACAGAGGATGACGTTGGCATTTAAACAACAGAATTTTTGAAGTCTTTAACTTGGACCTTTCTGGTAATTCCTGAATCTTTCCCGCCCATGGGTTATCTCGCTCCAAGAATCCAATATTACACTTTCAGTTTGGATATTTAACTATGCCAATCAGACCAATGAGCATGTAGGCATTGTGTAGAAAATAAAATACTCAAGCTAATAAGCTGAATGTCAACTTCTGAAGGACATCAAGGTCTAACTCCACACCACTGATGCTATTGCTGAATGTACTGATGCATAACAATTTTAATGATTCAGTGCTGCCAAGCCATATCAGATGATGCAATTAAATTAATTTTGCCTGTGGATGCCAGTATAAAAAACCAATTTTGTTTTATTTGGGAGTAGTCTCTCCATGTCTGTACTGCAAGGAGAAAGTTAATGATGGACTAGCTAATTGGGAGAATTTAACAAGGAATTACCTGTAATGCATCTGGGCCATCAGACGAGATAGTAGCGTGAGAAACAACATACTGCATGTCTGTGAGTGTGCACACTATGTCAAAGAGTAGCTTCGCTCGGTCTTTGCATCTCACACTAACCACTGAATACCCCTTCTCCTTACAATGCTCAACGGTGATTTTGGGTTTCACCAAGGGAGAATACTCATCTGCATTAGCTGTCACTCCACAACTTTCATAATCCTTATCGGCGAAAAACATCTGGTGCAGTCGCCTATCAACATGCGTGAATCCCATGGAGAAACTGGTGCGGCCCACTTTTTCATCATCATCATACCCACGGATGAGGTTTTTGAGCTGCTCTTCCATTATCGATAGTCTGTTTGGATCATCCACTGCACGGCAGTTAATCTTATCATTGACGTAAAGAACGCAGGCTATTCTCCTATTGTGCGTCCAGACTTCAGCAGCTACCACGTTAATGTCAAGGTTTGCTAGGACGGCTGAGATTTCAGATAGGAGACCTGGGCGGTCTCTGCCAATGAGCTCAATAGCTGTGTGATCACCAATTGAGTGCACTCCAACTTTTTTGCCCGGCCATGCCTTGGTTCGATCTGTGTGGTGGCCATTTGGACCTAGAGCCTGTGGGAAAGAACACACCAGAGGATTCCCTTTTAGAATGTTAGAAAGTGGAGGATTCATGCGAAGAAAATGGTGTCTCACTTTTCTTCCCCATCAAGTGAAAGATCTCGCAGTGAAACCTATTTCAGAGACACTATGTTTTCTCTTTTTCGGACATGAAGAAAACAGTCAATGCAGATTCAACAAACAGTGAAAACAATTTACCTTCTCTATGTAGTCAATGGTTTTAGAATCCGTGATTTTCTTTCCGTGGTGATTGGTGACATGAAACACTGTTGGTTCAAAGAAAATAAAACATCACTATTCATAATGAGATTGCTATGAATGACTTGAAAATTTCTAGAATCTTTAGCAGAGTCATACCGTCCATAAACCATCCTCCATCAGAGGAGATGTAGGCCTTGGTGATGATAAGATCAAGGTCAGTAAGTATCTGTACAACTTCTAGCAGTATCCCTGGTTTATTCATGCTATCAACCTGGATATCACAAAGCATGGTTATCATGTATCCAAATTAACACAAATTTCGAGACTATAGTACATTCTGTGTATGCAAATGTAGATGTCTACTCTTCCAAACCAGAGAGTTGCGCTAGATTTGCATAATTTTCATTGGTCATCATTAAGACTTCGGTTTTGCTGCCAGAGGAGTGTAGAAACACTCTATCTTTTGCCTACTTGTACAAGCAAACATCACACAGTTGATCGAGATCCCTTGTATTCGGCCATATATTGTAGTATTAAGCACCGGTTTCTCAAAGACATTGGTTTTTATTGTATTTCTGCATAACAAAATAACCGAGCCTAAGAAAAGCTCAGAGAAGAGGCAATAATATTTATGAAGCCTTCTATTACTCAAATAAGTCGAGGGCTAAAGCTATGAATTTCTAAAGGGTCATCAACAGAAGTATTCACTGTCGTGGGTGTGGAACACCCAGCATTGCTAGCTGCCCTCCCACCTTTTTACTTGTTAGAAAAAATCTTACCTTGACAAGTGTGCAGTCGCTGCAACTGGTGTTATCTACAGACACCCTGCAAGAGGCATTGAAATAAGAATGTGCTCCCGTTGGAAAACAAGAATGATGCAAAACAATGAGAAACAATGGAAAAAGCCCATAATTCATCTATATTACTTGGACATTAATAAGAGAGAGAGAGAGAGAGAGAGAACCTTGGAGGGTTGATCCTTGTGCTGAGGTTCTCATACTCAGGATCAAAGTATGGCCAACAAACCTTAGCCATTATAAGAAAAATTCACACAAGGAAGGCGGTCTCTATTCCTTTAACCTGTAAAATGGTGCATCAGAATTGCCAAAGTGATAATATAGTTAAACATTTCCCATTACTCTTATTATTCATATAGGGGACATTCCGGTTGAGGTGGTTTTTTTGTTTTTAAACTCAAAGAACCTTCTTGAGGCCATAAACTGAATTTCAGAATTACCACAATCGCTTTCCTCTCTGTATTTTGAAGATATGCTCACATCATGATAGCATAATCTGCACAGAGAATCACCAGGCCAAACTCTCTGATATCTGCACAAAAAATAATATCAAGTAATTACTAGGTCAAGATTCTGAAGTGAATTGGTCCAGCTAAATATCCAAAGGTTCCGTCGCATTGCGCTGAGAATAAACAGTAACACGGATGAGAACTTACATAAAAATACTTCCCTAGGAATACTGTCATGATAATACTTCCCTAGGAATACTGTCTAATGAAGTTCTATTTGGGTTGAAACAGCATCTTATCAAACAGGTTACCAGAGAACACAGCAAATAAAATATCTACAAAATGATACTACTTCCATAAACATGTAAATTCATAACTATGACATCAATCGGAATAAATGCTTATAGGCACACTGCTACACACAATAGGAATCAATGAGTATGCAAATAGTAGAAGATGCCCCATTATCAGGAAAAGAATAAGTTGAGAGGTCAACCCCATACGACTTGTTTCTATTTCGTCTAGAAATGATTGACCTGTCAATGACACTGGCACAACTTAAGTCAACCGAGCACAATTTAACTATTGGTTAGTTAGATCTCTCTCTCTTTTTCTCTCTCTCTCCCTCTCTCTCTCTCCCCCTCCCTCCTTAAGGGATTTCTAAGTGCACTGGAAGGACTACTTCATCCATCTATCCACCTATGGCAGACTGCAAACTGCCATACATTTCATTGTCTTTCACCCTCAAAATGTTACCTACCAAGCATTTTGTACTGATTAAGAATACTTTGTATGGAACAAGCTGTAAATTCCCAGATTTTGCACTTAAACAAAGATGGATGCTAATTAGTAATTACCTAATAATTATGGCACAATGAGACACACAGTAAGTTTCCACTATTTGGAAGTTTGTGGCAAAGCATCATTGCAATCACAAGAAGCAACAGGTTATCAGAGTTTGTTGGCAAGCTGTCTTTGCAAGTTGTCAACAAAATGGACAACACAGCCGCCATTGCTTTCCTTATCACTTTTGTTGTTTTCTTGGGGCAACAAAACAATTTCCTATTCATTGTTATTCCCACTAGTTAACCATAAAAGTTCAAACAAGATCCCCAGAAAATTAGAATTCCTTCAATGCTTCTCTATCCAATTCCCAGTACTCATTCCAGAATCGGCTGCTTGAAGGTTCCACACTCCATTTTGCATAGAAGAAGAAGGGAAAGGAAACATCTCTTGCCCACGGATAATCCCTTTGACAAGTAAATTTTCTCACTACATGGCGTGAACTATACGATCGAGTTGCTCGTTATCATCAGGAACAGTACTTACCAATTATTCTGAGAATCCACTTCTACGGCAAATTGGCCAAGAAAGAAACCTGCGTTTTCCCAAGAACAGAGCGTCACAATTTCTTCAGTTCTCAACTAAAGCAACTGGAGAGAGAGAGAGAGAGAGAGAGAGAGAGAGAGAGAGAGAGAATGATTATATAATATGTTCAAGAACGGTGCCAGCTCAAAAATCTTGGGGGAATTGAATTCCTGGAAATCAAGTAATGTCTTTGAATGGAAACTTGGAGCAAAACGAGGGAATTGATGGACCTACCACTCAATTCACCAAAAACGGAAATAAAGTGGGGGAAAAAAGAAGTCGTGTAATGACACAGAAAATGGATAAAGCCGTGTGTCAACTAGGAAGAAGCAAACTTAAACAGCGCACACACCTCATCCCAAGAACAAATTCATAGCAATGACACTCAAATCATACAGATAAAGTCACGACATTTCCAAGTGAAACAGCCATCCCCTTCTGGGTTTTGAATCTTCAACTCGAGAGTACAGAAAGAACAGGCGAATGGGGAAAAAAAAAAGAGAAAAAGAAAAACGGAGGAAAGAACAGAGGAGGAGGAGCACTCGTTCAGAAAGCTCGTACCTGCGGGCAAAGGACGGAACTTTTTGTCTTGTCTCTTCACATTTTCGCCAGAGAGATCGTTACTGCGCTCCCCAAACCAGCACCGCAGACCGCTCCGCCCAGTAAATATCAAGCACGAGCCCACCCCTCCACTACTCTGGTTCTGTCCATTTTAAATATTGGCAATTCTCGTACCTCAGCTTTCGACGTCCCTTTTTGGGTTTTTCGATTTGATCCCCCGCTTTCTACGTTGGATTACCACTTCCCCCTCAACACAACACAACCCATCTCTCTCTCTCTCTTCCTCTCTCCCTCTCTGTCTCTGTGGCGTGCATAATATAATATGGAAGGAACCATGAGAGATTGCGTGGATCTGGAGTGGCACTGTTCTTTAAATATATCAGCTTTTTTGCCCTCGGGCGGGTCGTTAAGACAACTAAGTTAGGATGATGCTCTGCTGCTAATGACGCGGCGACCAAACATTTGTCTGTCACAACCCCCACCACCAACCTCATCGACCGGAGGGAGTCAGATTGCTCCGCCGTGGACGACTCGCCGCGGGGCGCCTGTCCCTCACGCGCCCCCGCCTCGAGGGGGGAGGCGGGCGGCGGAGGCGCCTCCACGTGGGCGCCAGATGCTGCGTGCAAGAGACGTCGCGCTCGGAGGGAATATGCGGGTGGGGCTTCGTTCTTTGCCGTCTGGAGCAGGCATGTGCTGGCCGTCGTTCTCCATAGCTCTTATCACTATTGGAGGCTCATAATTTTCACTCTTAATAAACACTTAATAGAGATACTTGATTTTGATACTTGATTGAAAATGTAAATGATACAATATAAAAATTGAGTTAATATCATAAAAATCACAAACTATACTCATCGTAAGATAAATACGCAAACTTTTCTTTTGCGTCACAAAAACCCAAAACCGAAACTCTCGAATTTATACAAGTGTGACATATATACACTAATTGAATTGAAATGAAGGCTATAAATATAATATTGGTTTGGGTATTTGGGTCACATTGGACAGGTTTTAAGTTTTTGTAATACAAAAAAAAAGTTCAGAATATTTGTAGCAAAGTATAATTTGGGTTTTTTTTTTTTTTTTATTGGTATTAACTATAAGAACTAAGAAATTTTATTTATTAATTAGTTAACTAGTGCCAACCAACATTTCTCATGAAATCCTTCTAAATGTTGAATAGTGGAGGACAAAACTATAAAACATTAGGGAAAAAATCCATATTTATTGAACAAAACCAAATTTATTTCTTGCACTTAACTTGAATGAATCAAATGGAGATGTCAATTTGGCGATGATCAAACTAATCTAACATTTCACATAGATTGAGAATATTCTCTATATACATATATGTATTGCCGATGTTTCCTTCATTTTCTTTCCATTCGATATAGCTCATTTTTCTGTAGATTTTTTTTAAACAAAAAGAAAAAGCCGTTGGTGTAAATTAAATATCAATGTATTGAAGAAATGAGAAATGGAAGGAAGTAATTTGCTTATTCCTTTGTTCACATTAAAAAAAAAAAATCTTGTTATTACCTTAAGTTTTATGTAGAGGCAAAGTATATCGATAAGATAAATAAACGAATAGGGAATAGAATGTAAATAAATTTCAGGAAGACATTAAAGAAATCGGGAAAAGATGGAACTAAGCCAAAAGCAATGTTCAATAATATACAAAAGCATCAACTACTAGGTATCCATGAAAAGGTTCCACCAAATTAAATGTGGGACACCATTATTTTCTAAACTTATTTTATGAATCTTACATCGTTCATATTCTCAAACGATATGGATTTCATTTTAGCCACTTGTCAAAAAGTTATCTATTTTGATATATTATTTGTCTTGTGACAATTTTTATTCGCGACGTCATTTATATATCATCTGAAAAGTGAGTAGAAACATATTTTTCAAAATATATTTTCCAAGATCAGGATACGATCGAGACAAATGAACCATGTAGGTTTCAAGAGAATAAAAATGTGGGCAACTGTAGAAGATGCAAAGGGCTGCCAAGTGTTGCTGTCAAATTGGATCCTGTCTTCGTCTGCCTTTTTCCCTTAATTTTGAGTGGATCAAGGCCCTCCCTCTCTCCACCACCCCTTGCTCATGATTAATCAAAATTCCCCAACCATTTGATTCGCCATGACATGGCATGGATCCCTCACTTTGTGGTAAATTGAGAAGGTCCATCTACCGGAGATTGCTTCATTTTTTTAATGAATGGTTATGACATAGCCCATGATGATTCCTTTATTTATTTATTTTTTTAACTTTATGCATCATCACATTCGTCTGGCAAAATGATTCTATCTTTCCTATTCAAGCACACAACACGTGATGATCTATATATAACTTATTTACGCAAGTAAAACTTCGTTCTCTAATCTCTATTTAGTCGTCATTTTCATGTAAAGATTGCTTGTGCAAAGAAAAAGGAATCCACATGATTTGTGCTATTGGTATAACTCCTTATCTTTAAAATACAAGGATAAATCTAATTAAGGGCTTTTCAATTGTTGAATTACGTTAATCAAAGTTTGAGATTGTACAGAAAAACCCAAAACAACCCGATTGTTATAGGGTTAGAAGACTTCCGTGATTTGAGATAAGGTTACTAGAGTGGTCTAAGAGGCCTAAAGATACCAAATGCAATGGTAAAGAAGACGGATTCTTTCTCTCTTTGGATGCAGATGATCTCAAGAGATGCGCTCATGCAACTATATAGCATCTCGCGCTGGTGGGGGTACCAACGATTGTTCAAAAACAATCACGATGTCTCATCAAACAGTGCCGTCGAAGTGACCATCACAACCATTTCTGTTCATCGCTCTCCCCTTTTGCTCCCCCATTTCCGAACTCCACCTTTCCAACTCAATTATTGCAACCGTTCCACTTTCGCCGAGTGCTGTGTGCTTGGTCAACTCCACACACACACAAAATGCCTCGAGACATAATTGCGATTGGGAAAGAAAACACAGTGGAGATGCGCATCGAGGGTAGAGTGCACATCCAGGAAGATGGAAGATGATGGATCGGGCACGAGCGAGAGAGAGAGAGAAGATGAAGAAGAAGCTTTAACAATCATTTCATGAGTGTTTTCAGTCAGCGTCATGAAAGACAGAGGCATGATACTGTTTTGTTGATACTGTAAGAAGAATTTTTCTTTAAAAATGAGGGGAATGGCACATAAACTGAAATGGGAAAAAAATAAATTTTACCTTAGGCCAAGACCAACAAGTTGTTACAATGACGATAGGGTATAGTCTTAAGGGAAAGTATGCTTTTATCCTTATTCATGAAAGGCAGAAGTTGTTCCATATCCTATTAAACTCGGTATCTTGGTACTCGAAGCACGCAGTTGGGACCATTGTAAAAGTCACTTGACAATTTTTAGCTTGTCCAGAGGAAGTAAATAGGAGACTTCCTCAAAAGCAAATTGACCGTGCGAAAATTCTTAACACAAGGACCCAAACAATTTGGGACCCAAAGTATATACTTGGACCGACATATTATTCTTTGGCTAAGAGTCCTAACACAAGTGATGCATGAAATCATGAATGGAGACTCAACCCAAGGGAGTCGAGTGATACCAAAATTGTGCTCCTAAGACTTCAAAGTAGAACATTGGATTGTTACAAATTAATTTTGATTCATAACATATGGACCTAAAGCATGGATTTTTTTTTTTTTTTCCCAATTTTTTTTTCGTGTGGGTATTTGCCCTCCGCGGACAGAGAGATGCAGCGAGGGGTTGACCTACATCCCCATGATGCAAAAGGCGGGCACTTATTATTGTTTGGAGGGAGATGGTGTTTGCTTTTAGCAGTTCAGGCACAAGATGTAGCTCCGACAACATTGATGGGAAACTTAAGAAGAAACTAAAGATGATTACTTTGATGCTCCCTCCAGTTGTGCATTCGATTGGGCTTCCCTTCGAGGATCTGCACAACCTATAAAAGCAGCAAAGGACCCTTTTCATATGGATCTCATAGTGAGAAAAAGAAATTTAAAAAATTACATGTCTAGGTGGATTCTCAAGTCGTAATAAAAGTGAAATTATCCCAAAACATCAAGAGAAATTACCTCTCCCATCGAGGGTCTTAGTTCGGGATTCCTTTTCAGGCACAAGTGTGTCGCTTTGGCCATGAGGTAGAGCTCGTATGTGTCGTACGACTCACCGATCCGATCATCAATGAGTTCGTGCAGTTCCATCTTCTCGAGGAGTGGTTCCGCCTGCAATGTCGCTCAATCACAAGGGGGAGAAAACGGAAAGATATATAAGATGTTTAGGACCAAATTAACATTGAAGACCAAAGCAATGAATGAACGTACCCACTGTCTCAGAGACTGATGTGGCTTGTCACTCTTAGGATCAACTACCTTACGCCCTGATATGAGTTGTAAGAGAACCATCCCATATGAATACACATCTGTTCTTATGGAAACCGTCCCATTCTCTGCATATTCCGGTGCCAAGTACCTACATGTTTCAAAGAAAATCTTAGCTTTAAGTGGAAACTAAGCATTAGAACGTGCAACTCTTTTTCTAATAATGCACTTCAATGACAAATCAATCCTCACCCTAATGTTCCAAGAATCCTTGTGTGCTCTGGATCATCACTTGTTTTCCACTTAGCTAGGCCAAAGTCACCTAGCTGTGTGAAACCAGGAAGTTTAATCGGACTCAGAAACATTTGATTAACCTAACACATTGCAAAGGCATGGATTTAATTTGGTAAATAGGAATCAACTTGAATTGGCAAATAGTTACCATGGGCACGAAGTCATGTGTGAGCAATATGTTGCCGGGTCGCATGTCGCGATGAATTATCGGGCCGCCGCGACACTCTTCGTGTAGAAAACGCAGACCTTTTGCTGTTCCAATGGCTATCGCATATCGCCGATGCCACTCTAAGACACTTGTTGGATTGCCTACGAAAAAGGCACTTCTCAAGTAATTCTTAGACTGAAACAGATGATTTAGACATTATTATACACACAGAATTTGTCATATTCTTTTCTCGTGACTAGCAAGATTGATAAATTCAATTTTGGTTTAGGTTTCAAATTAAGGAAATATCAATTACCAAATAGATGCCAGTCGAGGGATTTGTTGCAGATGTATTCATACACCAACACATTGAGGTTCTCCTTGCAACAGTAGCCCAACAGCATCACAATGTTCTTGTGGCGCGCGAAACTCAGCACGTGTATCTCAGAATTGAACTCCATGAAACCTTGCGTGCTAGCCTCCTTCCGCACCTTCGCCGCGATCTCCTGACCGTCTTTGAGCTGGCCCTGTAGACGTAGCCATACCCACCTTCTCCAACCAAATTATCCTTTGAGAAATCCTGGGTTGCGAGCTGTATCTCGTTGAAGCTGAAAGGCATAGCATCCTTGATGTGTAGTTTGGTCCGTGTGCCACAACTTGAACAAAGGATCGGCGCTTCTGAGAATCTGCCCCGAGAGGCGGTCTTTTTCTGGATGCCTTGATAGATTGAGATGATATTGTTCTCCTCTTCAGTCGGCCTTTCTGGAACACAAAAGAAAAAAAGAAACCAAAACAATTATTTTATCTCAAGTGAATTTATATTCAGAAACAAACAACGACTTAAAACAGGATGAGCAAACTTATACTATGCTTAAAGATTAGACATATGCTTCCAGAAACATACTATTAAAGAGTAATAGGATGTTACCAGTTTTTTCACTCATAAAACAAGTCTCTAAATCAGATGAAGTCGTCTCGGCTTTGAGCATGCCAGAGCCTTGTATAGCATTATTTGTCAAGGATTCAGTCCCATGGTAAATATTGGATTGCTCTGTGATGTCCCCGACTTGGCTAGCAACTGACAGAACGGACTTAGTAATAGAGTAGAATGACTTGTGCTCCATTGAGTTCGTGTCGATTGCGGTTTCAAGCCTCAAAACCTCCACCGACAGACTATCTTGAATAATTGCAACTTTGCAAGGTATCTGTTTTAGGTAAAACCTCAAGTCCCGTCTTAAGTGCCTGTCAAAATTATCAACCAAAATACGGCATCTCCATAATTACATGCCAGGCCAATGTGAAAACCTTTTATGTAAGAAAATCATTCGACATTTATGCTCAAGTAGATGATGAATTCATAAAATGCATAAGAGATTTTTTTTTTTTTTTTGTCATTTTAGATGATGTATTAAGCAGTGAAATGCAAGTAAAGTAGCGTTATATACCTGTCAAGAATGACACAAGTTGGTTTGCAGGTTATGGCTTCTTGCAGAATCACTTGCTTGAGTGGGTATCCTGCTGTTATTTTAACTTCAAGATTTATCTGAATTACAAAAAGTACATGGGAAGAATGATTAGCCCTATCCCCTTGAATAGCTATGTATGTAATGGACAACAATGTATTGTTCTCCTAGCTCCTTTCAATAAATCCTAAACCTCTAAAACCCTAAAACTCTAAACCCTAAACCCTAAACTCAAAACCCTACAGTTTTGATAAAACAACAGCAATTTCCGACATTCAAGTAATGACATCCTATATTTAGGGATATACGTACCAATAGCATGAAAAGTAGAGAAATCCTAATTTATGTGTTGCAATATGAAACGTATAGAAAGACCGAAACATTGATTTCATTGATCACTTACAATGATACCATCATGGCTCAGCTAATCATGCATTTATTAGTATGCTTATGTGTTCTCATTAAAAATTAAGTGTATGTCCTAGGCAAATCTATGGAATTTGTTTTATTTGAGTTGAAATTCTACGTAAATTGTCCAAAAAGTCTTAAATCTATTGCACTTTTACCAATTGAGTCATAAACCTTTTAACTTTGCCAATTGAGTCATAAACATTTTCACTTTTTGTCAATTGAGTTCATCCAGCGAATTTTGGCTGGAATTCGCTAACATGGACATCACCATCCTACGTGGTATGGCTGGTCTGTGTGGCGACGTTAACAAATTTTATTAATTTTTTTAATATTTTTAAATTATTTTTGCGGTTTATTTATTTTTTTTATTTTTTTCCTTTTTTTTTTTTTTCCTTTGGTCGGTTGCCCAACCTCCAGGGACCAACCAGAGGCCATGACCGATGAGGGTTAGCCTCAAGCGAGGTCACTTTTGTCGAGATTTGGCAAGGGGCAACCTCGCCAGCCTCGTGTGAGGCCTATGAGGTCATCCCTCGTGGCCTCTGGCAAGGTTGGCGAGGTCACCCCCGCCATCCTAGCAAGACTAACCCTCGCCGATTTTGGGGGTTCTGAAGGTTGGGCAATCAGCCAAAGGAAGAAAAGGAGGGGGAGGGAGGGAGGGAGGGAGGGAGTGAGAGAGAGAGAGAGATTAAAAACATAAAAAATTCAAAAAAAAAATATTATCCACATCAGCGTTAGCTATGCCACATAAAACGATCGGCATCAAAATCAGTGAATTCCGGCCAAAATTGATCGAATAGACTCAATTGGCAATATGTTGAAAGGTTTAGAATTCAATTGACAAAGTTAAAATGTTTAGAACTAAATTGGTAAAAGTGCAATAGGTTTAGGGCTTTGTGGACAATTTTCCTGATATTTGTATTCTCGCATGGTTATGTGTCTCTAACAAAATTTTGGGGTCTCATTGTTTACCTCCTGGTTTGGCTCATGGAAAAAAATCTATGAAGTATATGTAACATCAATTCAGCTATGAACAGTTGAAATAGAAAGTATATGATTCTTCAATAAGTAAAATATTACCCCTTGGTCTTCACAGTTCTCAGCACACGGCAGTAACATGTGTTCAAAAGTCTCTATCTTCTTGGAGACTTCTTCCTCCACTGCACGAACCGAAGAAACATCTGGTGTGGTTGCAAGGTGATATCCCACTATGCCGAGGCAAACAACACATCCTCAATCATAAACTTAAAAGGAATGTTGAATTTTCTTCTTCTGATGGAAAAAACTTTGAACTTTCTCTAAGTATTGATGATACGCTCAAAAAATTAAGAACGATGAGGTCAAAGACTAAGAAAGCGTCCAAAGCAAATCAAACTTTGAATGTTGATGGATTTTCTGATTTGTTAAACCATTGCTGAATTGATCGCAATCCGAGAACGTGATACGTAGATACTTACTAGGGTGTTGCACCTTATGTAGCACCCCAAGCACGACAATGGTGTCACCTCCTCGAAGAATGTCACCTCTCGTTTGCATGTTGTGGAGCGTCACCGTGAATTCGTGCTCATTGCGGACTTTAGTAGCATCATACGCGACGATAACATGGGATGGAGAAGGAGGAGTCTCCATGGGACGCAATTGCTCGATGATCACTCGAGAAGCTAAGCTCAAAAAGAAAAATATCCAACTACTTAACCAAAATCTAAGTTCATATCAAAATTGGGTTAACAGATAACAGAATATATAGAGGATCATATTGACGAATTCAGCTTGTACAATGAGTATAGAAAGGACGAGAATTATGAGTGGAGATCAGGATTGGTTATCCAATGAGTTTTGATCAAGAAACGGAAAATTTTCACTCTCTTTCCATTTTCCTTCAATTAGGTTGTCTCTCTTGGTGTCACCTTGGAGGGACGAGGAAGATTCGTAGGATTTTCCCAAGAGATGCTACTGAATATTCGGATCATCGTTCATAACAAGTTAAGAACGGCTGCCGTCGACATAGTGAGCAAGGGAACGTGTAGATGTTTGACTACCTTCAATTACAAGAATCCTCAACCCCATGTTCCTAACCTTGTCAGTGCATGCTTTCGTCTCATGTTGTGACCAGATGCGCAAGGACTCTTGCCTTCTTTTCTCATATTATACAGCCAAATAGGTGAGGCCCTAACGCTCTCCCTTTTACGTCAATCGGCACATTTTCTTTATGAACAACTCCGGGGCAGGAGTGCAGAGGCCCATGAAACCTCCCGTAAGCCTTACAAGTCGGAGTAACTCCGGGACTTCGACTTGGCATTTTAACGTGTCGAGTTTCTATCGTCTAATGAATCCTCATGATGAGATTTGGGCGACGGACTAATCTTTAGTCCCTCTCCAAGAAACAAGTGGAGAGGCATTTCAATACCTGACCTTACAATTGACTGAACATATAAATTTTCTAGCCAAGATTAATAGAAGATGCTTACCGTATATCAACCCTACGAGCTATCATCCTCGATGCGTTTGTCTCTCGAACTATTTGTTTCGTTTGATTTTGTATCCAGGATTGATAAAAAAAAAAAAAAATCACTGAAATATGATACCAGGATACATCCTTCAAAAGTATGAGATGGTTTAAATTTGTACGGACGTCAAATTAGAAGCATGTAATAGTTGTCACAGCATAAGAATTTTTAAAGATTTATATACAGAGCAGTGATTTTATTAAGCTTTGGTTTCGAATTACTGAGGCTTCGCTTCGGAGACAATTCTTTTCTTGAATAATTGTAAGTCCATCTACACAGGGACATCAAGTGGATAGTCTTTTGGGTGTCTTGTGATGGTCTCCCGGAGTTGACTCTCTTGCTCATGAAGATTCGATGGAAGAGTGTCGTACACATCCCTGAACATGTCTGATAATGGAGGTTTCTCATACGTCTCTGCAGTCTGAATTGCTTGGAGTACCTATCAAGAGGAAAATTACGTTACAGAAACTGTCAGTGTCGGTCATTTTGTGAGCAAGCATTGAATCCGATCTTGCAGAAACAATAGGTAGAATGAGGCCTATGCAAATTTAACCTGCTTTCTGATGTTATTTCGAAGCTCGACCTCCTTTTTATCATCCCACCACATGTTCCTTTCAACCCATTTTCTGAATCTATTTACAGGGTTTCGTGACATTTTCCAGTACTCAATTTCATCCATGGGTCGATACTTTGTCGAATCGTCTGATGTGGAGTGGTGTCCTACTCGGTAAGTTAAGGCCTGTCGATAAACAAAAGCATATATTCAGCAGAACGCTCAACTTGACATTACTACAGCAGTTTGCTCTGAATTAGTCCTACCTCAACTAATATAGGCATTTGATCCTTGATTGCCACTTCACGAGCTTCACGTACTGCTGAATAAACAGCAAGAGCATCGTTACCATCCACTCGAATGCTACGAATTCCATATGCTTGACCCCTCACAACAATGCCGTCACCTGAAAATACATGACAACAAGATAACTATTCTGTCAATGCCATAGGGCGTAGCCACTTCAGAGCTTTTTGTTATGAATGATTTCTATCTTAAAGGTGCGTTGACTTAGAAAAGTTGCGCTCGCGCTTCTAACCTAATATCAGTATATAAAATATATCGAGAGTGCAAGATGGGTACTTCGAAATTGTTCTCTTGTGTGGGTACTGATCGCCCATCCGTTATTTCGACAGATGAAAATGACCGGGGCTTCCATGACCGCTGCAAAGTTCAAGCCGGCATGGAAATCTCCCTGAAAGGAATGCTCAATTCATCAGCTTTAATTCAACAATAGAAACAGCAAAAAAGATAAACCGAATGTGCACTAATACCTCACTAGTGCTGCCATCACCAAAATATGCAGCCACACAAGCACTTCTCTTATCCATCTTAAGAGAATACGCAGCACCAACGGCTTGAGGAATTTGCGTTCTGGAGAAGAAATAATCGCGTGCAATGTCGGGAAATCAGCTTGACAATTGACGTAATCGAGAGAGATCCATGCAGAATTCAAATGAAAACAAATAGAGCTGGAGCCTCACGCGATTGGCGATGACACAGTGAAATAATTGTGCTTATTAGATCCGTAATGAATTGGCATCTGTCGACCTTTTCCATAGTCGACCTTGTTACCGAAACACTGGTTAGCAAACTCTTGTAACGTGAAACCGCGCCACAGTAAGACACCCTGTTCTCGGTACTGTAGCATCACCAGAGCCATTCGACATCAATTACTATCAGGAGTAAACAATTGGTAAAAGCAGAAACATAGTAATCTTTGAAGTAGGAATGATCGACACAATAGTTAAAAATTCTAGTGCTGCTCCATCCAATATGCTCGAGCGAAACATTAGAGCATTCCTCTGTTTGGTCGCCAAATCAAAACTATGTTATCTCAAAACTGAGATGTACACAACGACGCAATGTCCATTGACACGAACATATACATGTGCACTTTCCATGCGTGTCTATGTTACCTTCATGAAAAATAGAAAACACACCTGAGGCATGACAACGTCATCATCCGTAAGGGCAGCTGCGGATGCTATGTTGATAGCTTCTTCCCCTGTCGATGTGAGATAGAACGATATCCGACCTTGCCTTTGTGCTTCAAAGAATATGGCGTCCATGATCTGCAGGGTGACCATTTCCGTATACATTTTCACGGCGAGTTCCTCGTTCACCTAGTCAACACCGTAGACGAATAAATCATTGAGTTTTCGGGCGCAACACGAACTTATATGGATTTGAATCGGATTGGGGAACCGCTCGATGCAAGTGAGACTAATGTGAGTCATATTCATTCAGATATAAGACTTCATATGCAGTGTTCATATGAACTACTTCAATGCCTCTTCATCAAGCTGGAGATACCTGGGCAGAGCAATCATTCTCGATTTGCTGTCCATAGTCATCGAGCACTCGATAACACGGTACTCTCTGCTCGGGCGACTCCGTCATGAATTCCATTTTGGAGGTAAATGCGACCTTTCCACCAGGGAAATCCAAGACCTGCATTGCCATGTTAGCAATTGACAAAAGAAGAAGCATTTGCAATCTCCGTTGAGATTTAAGGATTATATTAAGCGAATGACCGTTGACCTTTTAGGCCCAATGGGCCGGACAGAATGGGCTTGAAATGATTTCAAGCAGGCCCAAATGGTGAACGAGCCGAGACGAAGCCTAGTCTCAAATCAACTTTAGTATATATTTACACGTTTTCTAATGACTGGGGAGAGAAATAGCTTGGTGCAACGTCGTGAAAGAGGAGCATAGAAACTGCCTAAAAGTTCAAAGATCCTCCAGTGATTTATGCTTTTTGTACTTTTTTATTTTTTACTCTACACTTCTACTTAATATTAAACCCTTCAAATACAATATAAAAAAAAAGATAACATTTTTATGGCGAGGAAAAGCTTGTCGTTAATATTGCAATAAAGAAATACGATGGGAGCCAACAAAAATAGGCCAAACAGAGGATAATTCTACAGTATTTATAAAAATTAAAGACAAATACCTTTTTTTAACGAGAGAGCAATAATAATTATAATACGGAGTCGCCCCAAAATTAAGGGATAAAGTTGAAATGCAGTTTGGTTCACTAATTTACGTAGGACCATCTATATCCAACATCGTGGTAACGAGGGACGTGGCTGGGACCTTCTGCGTGTCCCCAGACAAAAGTTACCGAATTCCCCACGTGAAACATACCTGAGCACCATCATCAACAGTATCATCGTCTTCCGCCTCATGCACCGACGCGAGATGCTGCTCGGCTCTGGTGGACTCAAAGCGCTTGGCCGAGAAGACCGGGAGCCGGGCCGGCGAGATCCTCCCGGCCGCCCGTCCAGTCCCGACGCTCCCGAGAGGCTGCACGGCGGGCAGGGGCGCCCCCTGGCGATCAAGAACCGCACGCGGCGACGAAGGGCGCTCGCCGCTTCTTCTGAGGTAATGAGCGACGGCTCTCGTCCTCCGGAACCAAGTTGCCATCGAGAATCGCGTGAGGGACGAATCCCAGATGGAAGGAAGGAAGGAGGAGGAGGAGGA
Source organism: Eucalyptus marginata (assembly GCA_014182565.1). Lineage (NCBI taxonomy): Eukaryota > Viridiplantae > Streptophyta > Magnoliopsida > Myrtales > Myrtaceae > Eucalyptus > Eucalyptus marginata. Next base: position 35,915,158 of record CM024590.1, read on the forward strand.
GGATGCTTTGGAGAGGAGCTGGGGTGGGGAAAAAGATGCTCAATCCTGGAGTCTCTGGGAGAGGAATAGAGAGGGAGATGCGGGGACGCGATAATTAATGGTTTCTTGGAGACTTAGAGCGAGAGGGGTGACCTGGGCTAGCGGTCCGCAGCCTTATCTCGCGTGCGCTGGCTTGTGACGGGAAAGAGTAAAAGATGCTCTTTCTTTCATTCTTGGTTTGTAGATCCGACCTCCAACTCGTCGCTCGTTCGTTTTTGTCGCCTTCTTCGTGTTGGAAAAAGAAAAGAGTCAATACCCTAAAAAATTCAAAATTAGTACAAATATAATAAATTTATCCTCAAACTAATTTTTTAACACCAAAAATTTTAAATTAGTATACTTTTGACAAATTTACTCTAAATCGATACACTTGTGACAAATTTATCCTTTGTTGATTTTCTTTAAATTTTACTATTAAATTATTGATTTGAATGACACGCGTGGCGGTTGTTTAGTGTATCGATTTAGAATTTTACTTTGTATTTGTCATAATAATACTATTTTTGTGATTTTTTTGTGGTATTAATTCAATTTTATAGAATGCATATTTGTCATGAATGTACTAATTTGGAGTTTTTGACGGTTGAACAAATTAGTTTTAGGGTAAATTTATTATAAGTATATCACCTTGGGGTTTTTTGTGGTCATTTATGGTAAATTTGTCATATATGTACATCTTTGAGATTTTTATGATTAAAAGATTAATTTTGGATAAATTTATTACGAATGTACTAATTTGGAATATTTTAGGGCGTTAACCCAAAAGAAAACAAACAAAAAAAAAGAAGACCCTTCCTATTCATTCGCGAAGGCCTTTCAAAGTACGTTCGTTTACTTTTCGTTGATTTGCTAAACCCGAATCGCCACTAACCCAAAAAGAAAACAAAATAAAAAAAAGAAGACCCGTCCTATTCATTCGCTAAGGCCTTCCGAAGTGCCTTCGTTCTCTTTTCGTTGATTTGCTAAACCTGAACCGCCACCTACCCTTGACTTCAGGAAGAGCCTGGATCCGTTTTTAACGTCCGCGCTGCTGCTCCGGCTTGCGCCGCGGGGTTAGGCGGAGCATGTTATCGCGGGTGCGGAGCTTTTATGATGATTCCCAAAGGAGCCGGTCGCCATCGAAGAGCCGGACTTTTCTCGGGGAGAGATAAGCCTTGGATACGAAAGTGCGGTCGGCATTGCCATGGGGGGTCCATCGTCGTCATCGAATTGGCACCTCACTGGACTGGACGGTGATGTGTCTTTGAAAAAAGACCTGACTGAAGGATGGACGCATTCCGTCCGCAAGTATTTACTCCATCCATCTTTCGTGGTGTCCTTTCGCAACGCTTCCGGTTTATGGAGGTGATGTGCTGTGGGGTCCGACTTCACTGCAAACACGCACCACGTCTGGTCTGGCATGGCTTGCGTAATTGATGGATGAGTCCGAACAGAGGTTCCGTTTCGGACCGAAAATCCTCGGCCCCCGGGCTGTCCCTTATCATCATCCTTTTGGAATTTGGCGTGTTAGGCTCCGTACATGGGGCAGCAATTATACAATCACACGTGCATTTCGGTTAAGTCTCCTCCCGATAATGATCCGGCGTATAAAATTGGTGTTCATAATTTAGCAAAACTGAAACTGCAGAGTTGGGGCCTCCCTTCATCACAACTATATTACATGGTGACGAGATCTACGATACATGATAAATGGGCTTACCATTTGTGTATATACAAATTCTCTCCCGCTCTCTATCCGATACTTTACAACCCTCTGCCGATAATTCCCTCACCTATCAGTCCCTGGATTGAGCTTCCATCAATTGATCTGCAACCTTCTTCCCAAGAGCTTCATTCCCATAAGCCACATAAACATCCCAAAGCCGATGACCACATTGATGTGTCTGCATCGAAAGGCATTTATTTGCTCTGTCAGATCTGTGCCATAGTCTTAGTAACCAGCACAGGTAAAAAGATCAATCATCCAAGAGAAGTGTTTGACCCTATTCCTTGGATCAATATCATATGCCTATTTCACACAAGCAAAGCTTAAACTGAATATGAAGACAAGCCCACTCCTCTTGCAGAAAAATCCATGCAGATAGAGACAAATCATTAGTAATTTATGAAAATATCATTTACCTGCACTACTACTTAGATGGTCTGTCTTGCTTGAGATGTGACGGTTCGACCGATTAGCCACTTGCTACACTTATGCCTTTGACCAGAGCTTTAGTTTCTGGATTCTGAAATAACAGAAAAGAACTCGCAATTGGTCACAGCATAGAGTATCGACTAATTTGCAATACAAGGAAAATGAAGCATGAGTATGCGAGCTGAGATATTGGTGACATTCTTGTCAGAGAGACATCGGATACCAGCTCACCAAAACCAATAAGTACCCACAACATCAGATCATTCAGGAGCGCACGAGATTTCTGGTAGAAAGAGTAACACAATGCACCAAAACTATGCATGCATACTTAATCTGGCATCTCATCCAGCCGTTTCCTGAAAGTTTCCTAAACCTGATAATAGGAGTTAAAGGACGTTTATGCAACAAACACTCGAGTCTTGAGGTACCAAGCACCCATTTACTTCAAAAAGCAGCAGAAAGAGAGAGATCTATAACTGTCTAAAATCTGCCTCTAATAGACATATCTTAACCACCAGATTGATCTTGAAAAACGAGGGCAGAAAAGACATTACCAACTCTCCAATATGTTTACCAATCTTGACATATATACCTTTATTTCCAAGGCATAATGTTTGAAGAGATGAACTTCATGTATACCAGATGCCCTCTTCACTGCCTTCCGGCAATCTGACCACAGAGAGTATCAGTAGTCTACTGATGCTAGATGAGCATCCATTATCGGTAACAAGATCCACCATAAAGCAATTCAATGATGAAAACAAGCCATAGGAAAACTAATAAACAACGAAAAGAATAATGTACCATATTTAGCATCAGCAGTCAGCCCAACTACAACCAGGATCTTTCCCTACTTGTTTTTCCTTCATCATGTACCTAACTTCTGCTGATCTTTCCCAATCCCCAAAGTCAGCAAGTATGCCAGATAACTGTACATAAGCACCTGAATTCTCCGGATCAAGCTTGATAATTTTCTCTGCTACTTTCTTCCCAAGAGTTCTATTCCCATGAGCCACACAACCTCTCAATACAGAAGACCACATTGTTGTATCTGCATCAAAAGGCATTTGCTCTATCAGATCGATGGCTTCATTCAGATAACCAGCCCGTGCAAAAAGATCGATAACACAAGAGTAGTGTTCGATCCTTGGATCGATGTCATAATCCAATTTCATCGCATATAACCATCTCCACCCCTCTTCAACCAATCCACAATGATCACATGCAGACAGGACTGCTGTGAAAGTAATATCTGTGGGTCTCAAACCAGCATGCCTCAGCTCCTCAAACAGATTCAATGCTTTCATCCCATGGCCATTGGTAGCATAACCCATCAACATGGCATTCCAAGAAACTTCGTCTATTTTCACCATTCCATCAAACACTTTTCTCCCTTTTTCAACATGACCACACTTGCAGAAGAAATCGACAAGGGAAGTAGAAATGATAGGGTCATGTTCAAGCCCAATGACAATGGCTCTTCCAAAAATTTGTTCCCCTAGATCAAATGAGGAAATAATAGCACAAGAACTGAGAACACTAGCAAAGCTGAACTTATCCATCATCAAGCCGAGCCTATTCATCTCACAGAAAAGATCTAAAGCTTCAACAGGACAACCATTCTGACTGAGACCTACTAGCATTGAATTCCATGAGATCAGGCTTTTCTTTGACATAGACTGGAAAATTTCTTTTGCATCATCAACCTTTCCACAGTTAGAATATACCGTGATCATAGAATTGAGTAAGATTGTGTCATGAACTTCCAGCTCATCAAAGAGATTGCAAGCATCCCTAAGACTTCCACATTTATAGTACATGTCAACAAGAGCACTTGCGACGATAACTTTATTAAGGAGACCACTCTTCCAAACATGGGCATGCATTAGCTTACCCTGTGCAAGGACACCTAAGCTGTTGCATGCACTTAAAATACTGGCTACTGTAGAGGCGTCCTCACGGACGGCTACTTCACGCATCTTGTTAAACAGAACTAAAGCTTCCATTTCCTCGTTATTAGCTACATGGCCTGCAATCAGTGAATTCCATGTAACGACACATGGGTTATTGCTACTGCTGAAAACCCTTCTTGCCTCATCCATTTTACCACAGTTGGCATACCCAGAAATCAATGCCGACAGAGAAAAGTCATCTGGTTCCTCCATGCTACTCAAAACTTGATTTGCACTATCCAAATCACCGCATTTTCCATACAAGTTTACCAACGAACTAGCCAACACCGAATCAAATGCCACTCTGTCAATAACAAGGCGTGCATGAATCTGCTTGCCACAATCAATAGCCTCCAGGTCAGAACAAGCACCTATGACGGTGGCCAGAACAAAAGTATCACCCTGTGTTCTCTCGAAAGGATCCGAATTCATGTCCTTAAACAACCTAAGGGCTTCCCTGGGACGCCCATTCTTGGCAAAACCATGGATCATTGAATTCCACGCAACTGCATTCTTCCTGGGCATGGCATTAAACAAACAAGAAACGGTCGGAAGATCACCCCTCTTGGCAAAACCTGAAATCACCACGTTCCAAGAGAAATCATTGCGGCAGGGCATGTAACTAAAAAACTCCAGAGACTTGGCCGCCTCTCCCGTCCTCATATAGCCCTCAACGATCGTGTTCCAAGTGAAGCAATTCCTCAGAGGCATATCATCAAACAGTCGCCGTGCATTATCCATTTGGCCGCACCTGGCGTAGAGCTGAAGGAGACGGTTTCCGAGCGTGATGGCGCAGTTCAAGAGACCCTTTTTCAGGAGGAGAGGATGGAGCTGTTTGCCCTCGTGGACGGCGAACCGAGTGCTGCAGGACTGGAGTAAGTGCCCGCAGGTTTGCACATCCATGTCCATGATGTCTCGATGTTTACGCTAAAGCTGCTGTCGGCCTGAACTCCAAAATCGCCGACACCGGCGTCCGCCAGTCCGACGCCACCAGACGACGGCGTCCGTCGGCAAGCCCCTGAGTCGGCCGGTGCTTGGGGGCGAAGGTGAAAGCAGCATTTCTACTTGAACTATCAAGCTACGCCGTTTTGGTGAGTTGCAAGCAGTCCGGGGAAAAAGTTTCATTCTCTAAAATACTTATATTTTCCAAAATTATTTTATTCGATTTTTTTCGGATCTTGTATTTTATTTGATTTATAAAGTATTAATATCACAAAAAAATTCAAACTAATATATATTTAACAATTTACCTCATACTCTAAATTGATATGTCGTGACAAATTTGACGTATATTGTTAAGTTTATGAATTAAAATAATACGTAATAATTTAATAATTTACTCACCGGTTATTATTATTTTATGGTAATATTAATTTAATTTAATATAAATTAATGGAGATAAAAATATGAGATTTAGTTTTAGATAAATTTATTCTAAATATACCGATTTTAAATTTTTTATAATAAAAAATGGTTTGAGATAAATTTATTATAATTATATTAATATGAAATTTTTTATTATTAAAAAAATTTAATTTATCATTAACGTTATTTTTCGTGATATTAGCATGTAATTTATGTCCGGTTCGCAAAACACAAACCCGCAAGCCCGGACAAATCACCTGCGTCTCGCATTCGCTCGATCTCTGTGCTCGGACAACTCCGTTCGTTCCTGTCGAATTTCGCCGCATGCTCCGGCTCCGAGCATGTAAGCGACCGACAGGAAGTCGCCTTTGAGCATCGTCGCATCGTCCGTGCTCGGTTACATGGGCGTGAATGCCGCCTCCCTACTCAACCAGCTCCTCCACCAAGTCCGCCGCCCCAGGTCGCCGCCGCCGCGGCCGCCGCCGCCCGGACCCGGCGCCGCCAAGGCCCTGACCGAGACCATCCTCGCCCACCTCGATGGCGGCCGCCTCCAGGAGGCCGTCAACGTCCTCTTCGCTTCCCACGAGCCCCTCCCCCACTCCCTGTACGCCCGCCTCTTCCAGCTCTGCTCCTCCGCCCGCGCCACCGTCGAGGCCCGGAAGGTGGAGTTCCACCTGGGCGCCGCCTTCAACCGGACGCCGCCGGCCTTCCTGCTGAACCGGGCCATCGAGGCTTACGGGAAATGCGGTTGCTTGACGGACGCCCGCGAGCTGTTCGACGAGATGCACGAGAGAGATGGCGGATCTTGGAACGCGATGATCGCTGCGTATGTGCGGAACGGGCGCGCGAAGAAGGCGCTGAGCTTGTTTTCGGACATGAACGCGTCCGGGGTTTCCGCTAGTGAGGTCACTTTTGCCGGTGCGCTCGGTTCTTGCGGTGTCGTTCGGGAGCTTGGTCTGTGCATGCAAGTCCACGGACTCATGGTGAAGCGTGCCTTTTGTGGTAATGTGATTTTGGGGAGCTCGCTTGTCGACGTGTACGGGAAATGTGGTGTTATGGGTGACTCGAGGAAGATGTTCGATGAGATGGAAAGACCAAACGCGGTGACTTGGAATGTGATCGTGAGGCGGTATCTTGAGATGGAGGATGAGAGGGAAGCGATTGTTATGTTCTTCAAAATGTTTCTGACTGATACTAGACCGCTGAAGTTTACCTTTTCAAATGCTCTTATTGCTTGTTCTAAGATACGTGCTCTTGCAGAGGGAATGCAAATACATGGGTTCACAATTAAGGTATGTCTGGAAGATGATGAAGTGGTTTCCAGTTCACTCATTGATATGTATGTTAAGTGCGTTGAATTAGAATCTGCACAAAAGATTTTTGATCGACCTTGTGCCAAGAACGTGGTCTCCTGGACTTCAATGGTGTCTGGTTATGCTTTGGTTGGGAGAACTGGAAAGGCTAGGGAGCTCTTCAATGAGATGCCGGAACGGAATGTGATATCCTGGAATGCAATGTTGGCAGGGTACATTCGCTCCAGGTTGTGGGATGAGGCCTTGAATTTCATATCTTTAATGCGTAGTTCAACCAAGGACATTGACCATGTCACTCTTGCACTCTTCTCAAACTTGTGTGCTGGCCTTTCAGATGTTTTCATGGGGAAGCAAGTGCATGGATTTGTTTATCGGCGTGGTCTCTTTTCCCATTTACTTGTCAGCAATTCTCTTTGGATATGTATGGAAAATGTGGGAACTTCAGATATGCTCGAGCTTGTTTTTACCTGATGAGTCAGTGGCGGGACGAAGTTTCCTGGAATTCTTTGCTGACCAGTTATGCTCGTCATCAAAGGAGTGAACACGCGATGGAAATGTTCTGTGAGATGCAATGGGAGGCAATGCCCAGTGTCTTCACTTTTGGAACTCTTCTCGCTGCTTGTGCTAATATTAGTGCTCTTGCTCATGGGAAGCAAATTCATGGATTCATGATTAGGAGAGGATATAAGATTGATATTGTCGTGAGAGGAGCTCTGATTGACATGTATTCCAAATGCCGCTGCATCAATTATGCCCTAAAAGTTTTCATGGAAGCAGCTCCACGAGATGTGGTCCTTTGGAATTCCATAATTCTGGGCTGTTGCCACAATAGGTTGGGCCAAGACGCTCTAGAATTGTTCGACTTGATGAGCAAGGAAGGTATTAAACCAGACCACGGCACTTTTCAAGGGCTCTTGCGTGCCTGTATCTGTGAGGATCTTGTCGACTTGGGAGGACGGGTTTTCAAATCCATGACAAATGTTTATGGCGTTATCCCTAGGCTGGAGCATTATGAGCAAATGATTGAACTCTACAGCCGTGCCGGACGGATGCGCGAGCTTAAAAAGTTTGTTAAGACCATGCCATTTGAGCCAACGGTTTCGATGCTTAAGAGAATACACATTGCTTGTCAAAAGCATGGGTTCCCCAAATTGGGAGAATGGGCTTCCAGGCTGCTTGCAGAGTCGAATATTTCAGATCCATGTGAAAAATGAAGTTGCAGGCATACCCAGAATGGCAAAGTAGTTAACTACAGATCCGTCGGTCTGATTAGCAAACAGTTTCTGGGACTGGACTCGCGCTGTGAAGCTCCATCATATTAAGGCCCACCTGGACAATGTAGTCGGTCGTCACAAAAAAAGAAGAAAGAAGAAGAAGCAACTGGCAAAACTGCGCCGCGATCAGTCAGAATTCTCGGCGTGCATATTGCTCCAACATGATGTGCAATGTGTTATCGGCTTGCGAGACCGGACTAGCCTTTCCTCTCCAGAAATCTCCGACCTAATTGTATTTAGATCGATGAATTGATCTCCGAAGCTTCTAAGGGAAGGAGAAACCGACGCGGAAGTGTCCCGTCGAACAACAGGAGCGCCAACCGAATGATTGTGAAGCAACCGAAGGCAGGTGACCATCATATCCGACTACGAGGAGTGCCTTCGAAGGGCCACCTCATTTTCCAGTACTGCCAAAAAACTCGTTGGGCGAGTCCTTTCAGCGCAAGCAATGTCTCCGAGTTCCAAAATTTCTCCCAACCCAATTTTCTCTTTTTTACTGGTCACCTGCGGACGAAGCTGCCTGCCCCGAGCGTCGGGCCATCGAAGAGAACACGAATTCTTGTCGTGAAGGTTGATTACATGAATTCATCTTATTTTCTGTCGAAAATGGGGAAAAAAAAAAGAAAGGTTGGGATTAGGAGATCCGAGTGCCGACAAATCTCAAGGAACAGCGATTAATGAAATGCCTCACGAGACGCGCGACCCTCGACCTAGAATACTAGGAATAAACTAGTCCGCGGGCCAACCTGACGTGCGACGTACCAAACCTCTACTTTTGACCGATTGGCATCCAGTAACCTTGCGACGACTTGGAGATTGACTAGGCTTTTGGATACCTATTTCTAGATCATGGCACCATGCCATACGTGCGATTTATTAAATCCGAAGAGAGTCGGGAGCCGGCCTCTCGATCGAGGGTCTCGAATTCTAGAAATTCGGACCGTCGCCGGTCCAGTCTAAGGACAATCGTATTCGTATGATTAATTTTCTGTCCTCACACGTCCCGAGGTGCGAGTATCCATCCGGAGAAAATAAAGAAAGAGGGAGGATACGAATGGACTTCTAAGTCGATTCGTTTTCATTTTTTTTTTTTTCATTTGGGGGCCAAAATAGACCCCTAAGCTGTTCGAGGGAATATTTTTATACAACCAAAGTTTGTTGAGTGAAGAGACCCGGATGTCTCGGTCCCTAGCAAAACGACATCGCGTTTTGGTATATTATGTAATATATTTTTGTGCAGGCGGAAAAAATGTCTCCTTGCCAGTGCCCTCTTCCAAAAGCAACCCAACAAATATTCCACCCTCCCCCCTAAATTTATCTCTTTATTAAATCCTTTTGGCCAATTAATTAAATTGATTAGCAATAATTAAGGCCTTTCAACTCGGATACGTCTCGAATGGCCCCGTTATCCCCAGTTCCCTGTCGCACCCATCAGAAGTAGACACGCCTGTCTTTCCCTTCCACGCAAGCGGAATATCGCAAAAGCCAACGGACAAACGCTCCTCCTCCTCCTCAAAAGACAAGAAAAGAGAACAAACAAACGTCTCGCTATGCGTGAATTACACCGCGTGGCGTTCACGTCGCGCGACACGATCGGCTGCGTTCGTTTTCTTGGCTCGCACGTTTATCATTTTCATTTTACGTGTGATGAATAAGCAATATTTTTTCGATTCGATTCGGTGATGTTATATTTGTGATGCCGTGTAATTTGATCGTGATGAAATGCGCTTTCCCAGCCTCACGATGTGGGCCTATTTCCTGCTTATCTAGAACACCTTGACTTTTATTTCAAGAGCTCCCCATTAATTAATAGCTCTAGATGAAATAAAGATAGTGACAGATTTTAAGAAATGGCTACAGGGTTGCTGATTTGATAATACCATTCCACCCACCTTTCTCTCTCTCTCTCTTCCATAGCAAACCAGAATCACTCACTTCTCCTTCCTCTCCCCTCCACACACATCACCGCCGCAACAACAACAACAACAGCTACATACCATGCTCGACCCGACCCGGCAAAGGGACAACCTCAGGCTAACCAACCACATCCAGGTCTCCGGCAACGGTGCCCTCGACTACGGTTCCCGGGCTCGAAAGACCGCCGAAAGCTATGCAAACCACAGGGCTACTGCTCAAACCAACATTTGCGACTTCCGCAGCAAGACGAACACGGACGAGGACTCGGGGGTATGCACGCCGCCTCTGTGGCAGTCGAGCCCTCCGGGGAGCCCGCGGCGCCGCCCCAGTGGCGGGGTTGGCAACCATTACAGGAGCTTGTCGCCCTCGTCAAGGACGCAGGCGATTGCTCGTGGGCAAATGGAGCTCATGGAGATGGTGAAGAACATGCCGGAGACGTGCTACGAGCTTTCTCTCAAAGACCTTGTCGAGCTGCCGAGGGCTCGGCAAGAGATCAACACCAGGGCGGTGATCCAGAGGGACGAGAGCGCCAAGAGACAGAACAATAACAGGAGAGCTGATGGGAGCAATAATAAAGGGCAAATGATGGGGAGGAGTGGAAGCATCGACAATGGTGGCTTCTTGCTTAAAATGGTGTTCCCAATTCCTTGGGGCTCAAGCAAGAAGAAGAAGGACAATACAGGCAATAACTTTAGCAAGGTCTCGCCGAGGCCCTCGATGGATGGACTGGCCAACGCCGGGGTCGAGAAGGAGTGGTGGAAGAAGAGGAATTCCGTGTCGGGCGACAGCGAGAGTGTTGATTCGAGCTTGAACGCCGGAAGCATGAAGAGCAGCAGCAGCAGCAGCAGATGCAACAGCTCGAGTGGCAGCAAGAGGTATGTTCATATTAAGCAAACTTTCATTTCCGGCTTTTCTGTGCTTATGCCAGGATGGATCAGGTTCTGTTCCAGCTGATAATAGAGTTGAGAAAATTTGCGCATTAGGAATAGGATTAATGAACCCCAGGAAGCTCCGTTGCAAATTAGAGTGAAAAAAATCAGTCGACGATTAGCGATTAAGAGAATTTTGATGCTAAAAGAGACATCTTTGCATGATGTTCGTGGGTTCTCTGCAAGGAGGGAGGGAGAAATTTCTCTCTGCAGAGACCTGAGCTGGTACTTTGGATGGTTGTTTCCTCGGAGACTTTGCTTGTGTTCCTGGAAACTTTCACCGGATATTTTCCAACAACGGATAAGCATAAGAGTCAAAGTCTCTGTTCTAGAACGGACCCCATTTTTTGGAAAAGTAAGAATGAGGTGTTTCTGTGCAATTTCCAGTTCATTTCCTGGACAATCCATTCCAAGTTTTTCCAACCACATAGATGGTTGGTTCAGGAACAGGGCCAAACATTAGGAAAAATCTCATGATTCTGAAATGAGAATCCTTGCTGTTGTCCTGGAGTATATTTCACAGTTGTTTTGAGTCCAAACTGTACTCGGATTGCCTTCCAAGTCACACCATGCCATATCCTGACTTCTAATCTAGGACACATGACAGGGAACTCTATAATCATGTCCCAAATAGCAATCCAAATTAGGGTTTCATCAGATAACAAAACTATGCATCAAGAAACTTTGTTAAATACTTGTTGTCCAAATGATTCTGATGAATTCCCGTCTTTTGGATGTGATGCAGGCATGGGAATGGAGGGTGCTGCTCGTTTCTTTGGACAAACAAGATTGAATCGCGCAAGTGAGAACGAGCCCGCATTCCAGGCACGGCGGCCTAAACCCAGTTCTAAAATTATGTTTCCTTTAACGCCATATATTGAAAGATCGCATTAGAGTGCCTATACATATTTTTGGGAACCGTTTGACGAGTTTGTAATTATTCTCTTCTCTAAATTTCAATATATGCAAATTCAGTGTTCATTTCCCTTGCCCTAGTCGTGAATCTCATTATTCAAGCAATTTCAATTATAGATTCAACCATATGATTAGTGGAGTTAATGCTATAATACCCAATAATAATGTCTTCCTTGACAAGATTGTGTTCCTTACATATCATGTTGTTTGCGCAAATTCGGTGTCCATTTCGCTCGCCCTTGTTGTGAATCTCATCATTTAAGTAGATTTCAATTATAAAACCGACTATCTGATTAGTGAAGTTAATGCTACGATGCCCAGTAATATTCTCTTGCATATTCTTTCTGACTTGGATCTGCACTAAACAGCAGTGTAACATCAGTAGTATTATATACATTCTTGGAGCGGAAGGAAAGGAGGTTGTCCCTCTCTAAATGAACAGGTTCGGTCAATTATTATGTTCCCTTCAGTTGTCACTTTCTCTCAGCAAAAGAAGAGAGGGGAATAAGAAAGTGAACTTCTTTCTCTTTTCGACATGCCCGTATTCGAATAGGTGGCACTAGGAAAGACAAAACTCAAGTGTGACTTCGCCTTTATTTCCACTCCCAACCATCAAAGGGACAGCAATTTTAGGAAAGCTAAAGGGGGGCTTGTCTTAAAGTCGCCTCGACCTACGCGCTTTATTTAAAGAATCATGTGTTTCTCCGCCTGTCTAATTTGTCGGTCCGCAAGTTATAAATATCGATTGTGTGAAAACATGACTAATTATAGATGTAGGTGTAAGATTTAGATTTGTATTCCACCAATCAAATGGCTCGGAGATGAAGGAAAATATCGCATTTTTACTTGTATATTTCTTTTGTCTTATTTCTGTCGTGAGATGATAAGACTAACAGTAACGTCCATTATCATTAAGTAGGTACAGCTCCATTTCATAATGTCTACCTTGAATACGACTGTGCAAATAGTGGTCATTCTTCCACATGGAATGTGTGGATCTAAGACTAATAGAGCGCTCGTCACTCAACGCCACTTGCGATTGACTCGAGGTAGGTGAGTGGCATCATCATCGCCCTATCAAAGCGAGATATAAAGGTTACCATTGCGATTGGGTCGGAATCGCATGACCTACAATTTAGGGTCATCAACCTCGTGCCGTTAGGCCATCGCCATCAGCTACGGCAATCGCCATCAGCGGCGTGGAATGTAATTTGCGAATGTGTTGTAGCTGACACGACCCAATTAAAAGCTGGTTTGAAGATTGAAGGTGCTTTATTTATATCTTGCCCGATGTGCCGTGAGGAAATCCTCACGCTCCACATGAATTAAAAAAACTGGTTAAGAGCATCAAAGCAAATGATGGAAATAGAGAGAGAAAGTTAGAGACTATGGAGGCTTCATGATTGATATTAGGAAACAATGGAAGAGAAAAGAAAGCATATTTTTATCAATCTTATGCAATTGCATCTTGAGAACTTAGAAGAATCTGTCAAGTGCGAGATCGCGGAGAGGGCCCGTCCTATTTGAAACGGGACGTTGTGGACATGGACCCGCAAGGTTAGAATGGCGATCCCTAAGTAATGCACACCAGCTATTGCAAATCTGATTCGATAAACTGCACTAGACATGTCGAATTTTTTTTATCATTCCCGAAAAATGTACACTCAATTGGTTCATCATAGGGAGATTTGGATGGTATGCCCGAAGAAGTGCATATTTTCCCTTAATCTTCTTCGATAATGGTACGGAACAATAGTCTGATTGGAGTAGATACAAGAATCACTTTAAATACAAGAAGCCGAGTGGGTGGATTAGTCCGAGTGGAGAGGAAAAAAAAAGGATTGAATTGAAAATCTTTTATGGAGATATCCATTTTCTTGGAGAGACATATAAGATATCCCAACATAGTGGCATCTTGATACCCTTAGGAACAGGAAAAATAAATTATAAGAAATCCAAAAAATGGAAAAATTGGATTTATGTCCAACGGATCACACCTACTAAGAAAAAGTATTTTGTTTTAGTTCGATCCATAGTGACATATGAAGTATTGGACAGTATAAATTTAGCAACACTCTAGCAACACTCTTCCCCCCGGATATGTTACAAGAAAGGGAGAAAAAAGAGAAGGGGTATTATTGGCATAAAACTATTACAATTATGTCTATTCAGTTATAAACTTTTTTTTTTTATTTTGCCAATTGAGTTTTTAACATTTTGCAATTGTGTTAATTTAGTCAATCCAACCAACGTTGACGTAGATAATTTTTTAATGATATTTTATTTTTTTGAATTTTTTATTAAATTTTTTATTCTTTTCTTTTCTTGCCGGCCGGAGGAAGAAGGAAAAAAAGAGGGAAAAAATGAAAAGAAATAATACAAAATTCAGTAAAATAATATATTATTAACAAATTATTTATGTCAATATCGGTCGGATAAATTGAATTAACACAATTGTAAAAAGTTTTTAAAAATAAATTTATGAATGAATTGGCATAATTACAATAGATTTAAGATTTTTTTTAATAATTTTTTTTCAAAAATGGGATACAGTTGGTAGGTATAACATGTCCACCATGAAATCACGATGAATTGACATTGCACCCATCGTAGAAGTTAGACTAACTCCTAAGTACAGTATCTCATGTTTATACACCGTATCCTATTGATCTCCTCCAATAGATGAGCCTTGCCTGTGAATTTTAGAAGGATTACACCGACGTCATTAAATTTCTATAATTAAATTTCAATTTACTTGACAATTGACACCCTAAGTCAATGTTGCCAAAACAAGCTTGGTCTCTTGAGCTTATAGGGGTTTATATGGACCGAGTTCTCTATACTCGTCATCAATCTAATAGAAAATATAATGGACCCACTGAAATTATTACATTTGACTCGGGAACAAAATATATCTCGTAGGAAAGGAAGCAATTGGAATTTCATAAAAAGAAGTTCAGCCCTCCACTTTGACCGAAAAAATGATCATTTTTATCACTTACACAAATAAATGAATAGAAAATATTTACATCGTTCACGAAAAATAATTAAACATAAATTGTTGTTTATAATGAAAACATTTTTCAACGATCAATTATCTCAAGGGATGTAAGAGATTATTCATTTTTTTAACGAAATAAACGGAGCCTAAGGTTGGTATGGTTGGAGAATGCATTGCTGTCTTCCATCTCAAAAAATAAGAAGAAAAAGTCAAACACGGTGCACAATTTCTGTAGCTGGGATTGGGAGAAATTTATCGGCGAGCAAAACCTCGTTGACCACTTAACATTGCACGCATCTTCTTTTTTTTTTTTTCTCTTAAAGTTCATCCCAAGCACGTGCAATTTTATATGAATTTAGCTTCGGACTCTGAAATTAATAGAGCTTGGACTTACCCACGCTTTTCCAAGACCGACCTAACACGATGGACTGATAACAACATTGCGATCCATTTTCTTGGTCATGTTAATTAAAATAAATGCGTGAGAGTATGATAGTTTCGTGATCTTTAGGAACATTAAAGAGTCACAACTCTACATTGCCGGACTAATTATTATTATTATTTTTTTGGGTAACTTTTTGCCGGACTAATTGACTAGCCAAATCAATGCGTCTTTTGGGATTTTGACTAGTGTCTTAAAATATTCATTGGCATATTCATTTTTACACAGGCAACAAGAAAATGCCCTTGGTAAAATTAAATGCTGGATTTGGATGGATCTATATATATCTCGTGAAAATAACATTTCGACGAAGAGAATTTTTTTTATTTTTCTTTTCTTTTCCTTCGTCCTTGTTTGGTTGCTTGCTTGGCTGTGGCAATGGCCGGCAAGGATCCACCCTCACTAGATCCAGCAAGGAAGAGCCTCGCCCTTATGGTGATAGGTGGATCAAGAAGGAAAAAAATTATAAAAAAATTCAGAAAATTAAAAGTGCAAAAAATTATTTATATTAGCGTTGACGGTGATATTTAATATGGTTGGCGATCTATATCGGCAATTCCTAGTCAAAATTGATTGGAAGAATTATATTGACAAATTATCAAAATACGGATAATTAAATTGGCCAAATTAAAATGTTCAGAACTGAATTGATATCCGTACAATAAATTTTAAAAAACAAATTCCAGTAATTTTGCCAATAAACTAATATCTATCCTGCTTACATTACTAAGTCAAACTGTGCAATTATTGATAATCGGTGTGGTCTTTTGTCAGGCACGTCATGGCTGAGCAAATATCCGTTCACAAAGTTGTCGATTCCATGACATGATGTCGATATTCATTTATATCAATAATCTACCGTATGTAAATGTTGTATTATTAACGATACTTGACAGTTACTCTTTTTTTTTTTTTTTTTGGGTCAGTTATACTGGAAAGTTCCTTTGTTTTTTCGTCGAATTTGACAGTTCCTTTATTTCTCATAATTTAGCGTGTGGAAAATCCGACATGTTTTTAAGGAAATAAAACCCTTGACTAGTCAAAATCTAGCGTGTCCTGCCCGTGGGGACTCTTGACAGATTTGGATCGCCAAAAGAGTCAAAGACACGAGCTCGACAACCCGGGGCTTCCCAGGCTCTCCTAAAATCCAGTCGTCGGCCTCATGGATCAGCCTTTTTTCAGGGTCCATCTTCCTCATTAATCGCTTAGAAAAATAAGTCAACGGCAAATTTTTTCATAATTAGCAAGCAAGCTACACTTAAATTTAAGAAAATGATTTCATCTTTGAAAAATCGCAAATCATTTTTCAAAACACGACTAGATATTGGCATTTCTACCAAATGCCCCGACACCCATGTTTGAGTTCTCAAGTCCTAGAGGCTAACCCAAGTCTATAAAGATCGGTCCAGAACCTCGGTGCTCTTGCCCGAGTGCTCGTGCCAAAGTCCCAACAGCCATACTCAAGATCCAATGTTTATGCCCAAGTACCCAAGTTTGACATCCAAGTCACTAGGGTATAGGCCTGGGTCCATAAAGGCCAAGCCCGAGTCTCTCAGGGTTGGGCCAAGATCTCGATGCTTATCCTCCAACTCCATGATAGCCATGCCAAGACCCATGTGCTAGTGCCCCCGTGGGGCATGCTTAGATGTGATTCCTTGACGGTGAAATCTAGTTCCACAAAAATTAAGTGTAAACCCCTTGAGATTGAGCCTGATATTTGCCACAAGTTTGTAGTAATTAAATATGTCTTATATCACATGAACAGTTTACGTCTCTCTAGAAAAATATATCAAGTTTTATTTGTCAAAAGATAAAAAATAATTATTAATTGGTTTTCATATTTCAATCAAACACGGGAAGATGTTGCCTTTTTTTCTCGAAAGTAATTTCTTGGAGGACAATCCTTGGATATAAAATGGTGGAGAGAGGAGAGAGAAGAGAGAGAGAGGTGGGAAAAGTAAGGGATGACGTCACGTGAGTGGAAAAACAATTCTCGGATATTCATCGCGTGACATTGACGCGGTCAAAATGTACTTTTATGAAACCATAAGCAAAATGCAACTAACTCTATCTGCATTAGTGAAAGTCTGGCAAGATGTGCTTTTTAATTCTAATTTTTATCATGATTTAAAATGAGTAATTTCAACATCAAAGTATCTACCACATAAATATTATTTTTTCCAAAAAAAGATGTAAATCCTATATGGTAAAATCGAGTCGAAATCGCAAATTACCAAATGCTGCCTAATTACGTGGCCCAACGTACGCCACACCGCTATATGGCATCTTATCCTATAGCACCATCTAAGGCAAGAAGAACGTTAAAAGGAAATCCGCAATCGACATCACCATATATGTCAATACAAATCCATCCAGCCTAAATCTGACAACTCAACAGTCGACCAGAGTTGGATCTGAGGCCGATGCTCATCACCTGGGGTCGGTCGGGGGGACATGGTACTGAAATCGAGCTAGATGCCAATCGTCGAGCGAGGCGGGGTTTCAAAAACGGCAGACAGCTACTTAAAAAAGGAAAATGAATAAGAAAACAGAGTGAGATTTGCTAGTGTGAACACAATTTCACAAGATAATAAAAAAATTCCCCCTCCCCAAAAAAAATACCAAAAAAAGGAAAAGAAAAAAAGAGATAGAAATTCGGGAAAAATTAAATCCCATTTCGAGGAAGCTTCGCCTCCGCCTTATTTGACCGACGAATCGCTCACCGCCCAACAAAAACCCGCAGAAAGATCTCCTCCCCAAATCTCCTCCTCCTCCTCCTCCTCGCGTCCGAAACCCTTG
Organism: Eucalyptus marginata; assembly: GCA_014182565.1. Lineage (NCBI taxonomy): Eukaryota > Viridiplantae > Streptophyta > Magnoliopsida > Myrtales > Myrtaceae > Eucalyptus > Eucalyptus marginata. Next base: position 35,933,238 of record CM024590.1, read on the forward strand.
GCGCCTCTGCTAGGGTTTGCCGCCCCGATCGCCGATCCTCGATCGTCACTCTTCACTCTCGCTCCTCCGGTCCACACCGCCCCGCTCTACTAGTAGCTATTTCACTTCCGTCGGAGGTTCGATCGATCGGTCTCTCTTCGGTTGGCGCGCAGGCGGCCGGTTCCGGGGCGATCGACGATGACGGTGGAGGCGGATTTGTCGCCGGCGGTGGTCCGGAGCAGCGAGAGGGTGTCCTGGCCCCCGGGGTTCAGGTTCCACCCGACCGACGAGGAGCTCGTGCTCTACTACCTGAAGAGGAAGATCTGCAGGCGCAAGCTGCGGCTCAACATCATCCCCGAGCTCGATGTCTACAAGTGGGATCCTGAGGAGTTGCCTGGTAACTGAATCTGCCGCCGTGCGATGTCCTTTTTCTGTTTTGCGTACTTTTTTTTTGTTCTTTTCGTGTTCTGTCCTGCTTTCGCTCGCCTGCGTTGACTTGATCCGTTCGTCGTTGGAGATGCCTTTTCACGCCGATCGTCGTGTCCTTTTGCGTTTATTCTATGTTTGTGCGTCTGCACTTGCGCGATCGGTCCCGGGTTCTAGGTTGGATTCATGGTTTTGTGTCTGTTCTCGACATGTTTTTGTCTTTTTGGCAGGAGTAGTTGTTATCGATTAGGCATCCGTTTATGCCATTTGTATGTGTGTATGTATACGTGGCTTGTTTCCTGCGTCCACTGTCGTAGGCTGCGGGCCTGTTGCTCAATGATGGTTAGCTGATTTAGAGTGAGTGGTGGTAGTTGATGATAGTTGGAGGGGCGGCTTACATATGGGTGATGCCATTTTCATGAATCTGCGTACGTTCATGAATGATGATCGTGAAGCCTTAGTATGGTGAGCGCCTTATTGGTTTAATTTAATGCCAACCGTCTCTAGCAGTGGCTTGGTTCAGCCAAAGCTTTGTCTTGGGTTAGTTTAGTCTAGTGACAGTTATGGAGAAACGATCGTTTTGCATTTAGTTGTTTCATCTTTCTTGGGTAACTTGTTCTCTTGTCATCTACTTATCGTGTTTAGTTCCTTTTTTCTTTTCTTACTGATCCTGCATGAACGCCTTTTCTTTTATTGTCAATGTGCTGAAATCAATCTCCTGTTCTGTATGGAAAATATTAGAGTAGGAAAGCTGATGTTGAGGGGTGGTACGCGATTGTTTTTATTGTCTAGAATAACATAGATTTGCTTATTGTGTGCTTTATTTCCTATCAGTAGTTTTGTTAATTCTCGATTGTTAATTACTGGTTTTCTTAAGACACCTTTCAGAAGAACTTTTAAAATATTTGTGTGGCTCCCTTGAATTGCCTGCAAAGTTCCAACTTATGGATCTGCTATCACATAAACTTCCTGACATGAAATTGCGATGCAGGCCAATCTTTGTTGAAGAATGGGGATAGGCAGTGGTTCTTTTTCAGTCATAGAGACAGGAAATATCCTAATGCAGCGAGGTCAAATAGAGCAACCAGACATGGATATTGGAAAGCAACAGGAAAGGATCGTAACATTGCATCCAATGGCCGTGCTGTTGGAGTGAAGAAGACTCTAGTCTTTTACATAGGTCGAGCACCTAATGGTGAACGAACTGACTGGGTGATGCATGAATATACTCTAGATGAAGAGGAGCTCAAGAGATGCCAAAATGTGCAGGTACGCCACTTGAGGAGGTGCTAAATTACCAGTTCCTTTCCTTATTTATCATCTATACTGAAGCTTTTTCTCTTAATATTGTCAGGACTATTATGCTCTCTATAAGGTTTTCAAGAAAAGTGGACCTGGACCGAAGAATGGAGAGCAATATGGGGCACCGTTTAAGGAGGAAGACTGGGCAGATGATGATTACTCTGCTGTAACAAAGGTTGTTGATCAAGAGATCTGTCCAAAAGAACTTCCTCCAGTTTCTTCAGTAGACATTGTGGGTAACAACATTCAGGTCCTGCCTCCAGCAAATGATATTGAAGAGTTCTTTAAAGAAATTGCAGAGGGGCCTGAACTTGAGCAACCACGATATAATAATTGTGATTATCTGTTACCCCAGGTTGGTTCTTCAATCAGTTTTATCCTTCAGTAGTATGCCGGGTTGGCTGTTTAACTTTTAGACATTCCACTTCCTGTTAATAATTACCTCATTTAATGTTGATTTTGGAATGCTATACTGGTTGGTTGTGTGTCATAGACTTTGCAGTGCCAATTTTATCCTTCTTGTATATCCAATAAGCACGTTCTTTTGGGATGCATGCAGTGTCTCATAACTTGCTTTAGGTTCGACCTCTATTGTGTGTATAATACAAAGAAAGGCTTCTGCTTCTAATTCTTAGTTGTTTGGTAGTTGGTTCTTATCTAGGTATCAAATAGACTGTTAAAGTGGCAAAAAAGTGTTGGTATTGGATGAGGAAATGGATTAATTGCATCTTTGGAATAGCTTCATGCTTTTTTTAATGACTATTTCTTGTTCGAAATGTATTGATGTACACAACTGATATTTCATGTTATGTTTTAGTTCACAACTGATATTTCATGTCATGTTTTAGGAAGAAGAAGCTCAGAGTACATTGATAGATCAGTCATCCAGAGAAGTAGTCGCTTCAGAGCCGCTCTTTGCATATGGTCCGAGTACTCCGTGGAATGGAAGTCTGGCCAACATAGATTTGACCCAGTTTGGAGCATCCCACTGGCAACAATTGCAGGAAGCTCCGGAGACAACACTTGCTCCTGAATGCGGTACCTTGGAGACTCGTGTAAGCGAGGACTTCCTGGAAATCGATGATCTCAACAGTAGTGACCCCTCCTTCTGTGCCAAGGAGAAACCTGCGGAGGATCCACAGTTTAATGATTTAGATGGGCTCAGTGAATTTGATATATTTCATGATACGGCCATGTTTCTTCGTGACATTGGATCCATGAATCAGCAAGATGGTGGGGCTGCCCAGATGAATTGTTTTGATAATGGTTTAATAAACCAATATAACCACCACCAGCAACCTCCCATCTCAAATGTTGTTGAGCAGACTACCAGTCAGTTGTGGGTGCATGAGCAAACATTTGAAGGTTATACCTCAGCTGAAGTTGTCCAGGGGGTCCAACCGTATCCTTCAGGTACATGGTTACACAAGATCTGATATCGATGATTTTCTTAGCTGCCACTGAGTTCTCTGTCTTTGTTTCTATTTTGGACAAAGTGGCTCTCTCCATTTGCCATCCACACAAAGCTCCTGATGGGATGGATGGTATTGGTAGAACTGTCACAGTCCACATGGTGAAATGCAAAAGGGATTTGGTGCTAGCTCCATGAGCTCCTCTAGCACAAGTATTCTCTTTGCATACTGCTGGCTAATTGAGTGTGACATGTGTGTTATCGTTGTCGTCCTTTTCTCCTGAGGGAGTTGTATCTCGCGTTGGCAGGCGCTGATGCGGTGGTCATTGTACATTTGTTTTCAGGTTTTGTAGGCGGTTCTAGTAGCTTGCCCAATGAATCAAGTCAAAACCAAATCGAAGAGGGCGGTGGTGTGATGAGTGGATTCTCTTCTGCAATTTGGGCTTTTGTGGACTCAATACCTACCACTCCAGCATCAGCTTCTGAGAATGCAATTGTAAGTCGAGCTCTGGGTAGGATGTCCAGTTTCAGTAGGTTGAAAGCATATTCTGTTTCCGCAGATGCGAGTGCTGTTAAAGGTGATGCAGTTGTCAAGTCCAGTAGGAGGGGATTCGTTTTGCTTTTTGTTATTGGTGTGTTGGGCGCTATTTTAGGGGTGTTGATAGGAAGTATGAGATTATGGGAAAGATTTGTGTCTTGATGAAGTACATGAACTATGATGGGAGTCTTGAAATTATGCTGGTCTAAGTACATAGGTACATTGCTGGAATATGTGAGCTCTGCTGGTTCTTAAATAAAATTTTCGATATTCCTTGCACCTGTTCTCTGTTCCGGGAATGACGATTTATCTTGCGACCGATCTTCTCTTTGATTTCCTGGACAGCGGAAACCACTCAATGATGCTTTTTGGCTTATTTTGGTGATAGTAGAATTAAGATGGTAGGTTTACTAGTAATATTTTGTCATTTGCCTCGCTGAAGCTACAGGTCGAATTCTCTCGGTCCATTTGCATTCGGAATGTGGTTGAGGGTATATCGGTGACCATGCGTGCAACTTTGCTCCTCTTTTTTGACGGTCTGTGTGTTTCTTAATGGCTTTTACCCTGATTTTGGGATATGAAATGGACTGGGTTACCAAGCTTATATATTGAAGCAAATTAGTTAATTCTGAATTAGGTAACTAGCTATGGCAAGAATAAAATAAAGAAAAAAAAAGAAATTAGTTGACTATCGGGTTTTCCCTACCGATGAGCTGGTCGAGCGATTGATTACGCATGGTCTTGGGCCGAGAGGATAATGTTTTCCTTTGGTCGAAACTTAGCAACAAAGGAATTCTCACTTTCTCTGTGTGGTTGAGATAAATATTTGGTAGACTTTCTTTGGTCAAATTAGCTGCTGATGTTGGCCCGAGACCGCTGGATGCGACATTACGGTTGACGTGAATGTGTTTGACTTTGAACCACGGCCCATTTTTTACGGCTCAGGGTCGGGTAGCGTCATTATTATTATTTGTTTCTGGAAAAAGGTGATTTGACATTTCTATTGTATGACGTTGAACTTAGTTCATTTGACCTCGAATTGTCTATGGCCAGAGAAAGATCCAGTGAGCCTCGATTGCGGGAATACGTCATTCCTCCTAGTTCCACCTACTTTAATTTTTGAACTTAATGTTAATCTACAACTTCTTATTTTTTCAAATCGCAACTTCGATAATTTGGAATCTCTTCATTAATTCCCTGTGTCCCTTCATGCCCAACTAATTTTAGTCCTAAAATTTCTCTTTTTCTTTGGCCTTTTGATAGAGATTGATCGTTTTATTGGACGTAGCTTGTACTGCTGAATTAGTATTTCCATTGCAAAATTGGTGATTTGAGTGCGATATAGACGAGGATAATTGAATGTAATATTTCACCCTTTCTAAATAAAAAAGAACTCTGCTTTTACTTGTGTTGTGCGGGGAGAGAGCGAAAAAGTCAAGTCATTCTGATATTCAGGTAATTTCCAAACAAGAGGGCACCTCTTCTTCAATACCATCGCGCTTTATCCCATTGCTTGGCTCTTGATCTTTTTCAATGGGTATTTATCATCGTGCATAGCCTTGTCGTTCCCGTGACTTCCCGCTATTAATTTAACCGGACGACATCGTGTCGCCGTACAACTCCTGGGATGTGTTGGGGAAATCGGTTGGTATGTACTGTTGATTATCAGATATATGTAAACATAGCCTTGAGCATTACCAAGTCTTCCTCGGTTCTTGTACCGCGCATTAAACAGGTCTAACTTGATGGCAAGAGAAGACACCAGGCCACCAATCACATGATATATTCTTGCAGAAATGTTTACATCTTTCAACCTTATATTTATACGGATTGAGTTTTGCAAGCCCAACTTCGTGTTTGAATCGAATTGTTCAATCTTTTGCTAGCCTTACACGTCGACCTAACATGAGAACCACTAGTTTTGACAATGGGATATTCTTTTTTCAATTACTCATGGATGATGAGCATTTGATTCGACGTGGAACACAAAAGTGAACTACATAGCGGATTAAAAATGCACTATTGCACATATGATAGCTCTTTCATAACTCTTAAGAATAAATTATTTTTGATTACAGATCAACATCGAAGGTTTTCTTTCACGTGTGTGTATGACAGGAACATAGGGGCGAACTCATATGAAGACGAGGTGGAGGCATGCGGGGGGAAGCTAGGAGGAAGTGCTCATGGATTTCTACTACAATCAAGCCTACGTGGTCCAATCCTTGTATTGAATAATTGAGCTAAAGGAACCACTTGTATTTACGATACTTGCAAAATCATCATCTTCTTTGTTCTCCATTCTTTGAGAATAGTCATGGTCAAATCTAGCAGTTTCTACTCCACGTCAAAATGAGAATATGGGGGATTGGAATTCCACCAAATTCTCCGGCCACGACCCGGTCAATCACGGCGCAGTGTGAAATCGATGCACGGGGGGGCGTTGACTTCCTTCGGTTTCACTTGGGAGCGCTGGAAAAATGCGGTTCCCACTCCCCCAGAATCACCAAATGGAGCCTCACTCCCGCCAGCCGTTCACACGCCAATTTTGAGGCGAGCATTTCGACTTTAGCTGGGCGTCGCTTTAATGCTCATCGAGTAATCAGCTAACACATTTTGCAGTTTCTAGTATATTGATAATGGCCACACTATTTGTAATCGGGAAAAGTACATCTTGAACTTATTGTATTTATATTGGTACTGATTCAATCTATTTGGCCAATTTAAGTCGGAAATCACTGACATAAATGCTAATCATTTTATGTGGCATGGTCAACGCTAGATGGATATTTTTTATAACTTTTTGAATATTTTTATTCTTTTCTTTTCTTTTTCCTTAATTTTTTCTTTCATTTTGGCCGATCAAGGTAATCGCCATGACCACAAAGGTTGGAATATACACATGATATGCGTGTGCTTACCGGCCAACGAATATTTGACTGGCCGATGAGTTAGGCCCTTATTTTTAAGCCTAAATAACTAATTCATGCCTTTATTTGAGACATAATTCACTTCAGACCCTAATTTTAAAAAATAATGACATTTTATGAATTTTACTTAAAATTTCTTCCTTTTTTTTTTTTATATAATTTACGAATTAAGCATGCTTAACAAGTAATATGGAGCATATAATAGCAATATCTCGCCTTATCTAAACTCATTATTCTACACAAGTCGAGCATATAAAAGTCCGTGGTTCCACACTAGGACCAAAAGTAGATGACGTGCATTACCTTCCCTACGGCCTGTCGTTTCGTTATCACCGAAACAAAAGTCAAACCAGTAGACCTTTGGAAGCCCGACCGACCGCCGAGGAAAAGGACTAACAACGCTCCGCCTGTCGCTCGCCGGTCACGCGCGAGCCAATGGAAATCGCTCCCGCCGCGCCATTTGGCGGATCCTGATTGGCCCGTCATGCACGTCGCCTCACGGTCCTCCGTTCATTTGCGAACCGAGAGTAAAAAATATCCGGGAATAAAGGCTTGCTGCGGCGAAAAATCTTTCAACCCAAAAACGACGTTCGAAAGATTTGCATAGATTTATTACATTTTATTTTGATGTCACATGAATTCGCCAATTAAAATATGAAGGTTTTCTTTTGGTTATTTCGAGATTTACATAAAATAATAAGGACGGCAATCTTGGTTATGTCGGAGCAAGACCTTTCTAGTATTAAAACATTCGATTTTTTGTTGTTTCGTGGATTTTCTATGATTTTTGGGCGAAATTTAAAAATAAGAATTAAAAAGACCGCAAACTGCTCCGTGGACGACCAACTCCATTATCTTTTCTATCTTTTAAAACAGAGAGCGATGTTAGCATATTTCTCTCTATTTTAATACCTGAACTAGGGTCAACAATATTAAGATACTAAATTATTACCATTGCAACATGCTTACCCAGGCATTCATTTCAGAAAAGAGATCTCGAGGTATGAAAATTTACCTTGAATTGGTCTTTGTCCTGACAAGTATTTTCAAATTGGTATTTTTGTTCAACATCTACCCCGAACTAATTTTCATCCCGTAAAAAAATAAAAAAAAATCTCAAATCAGTATCTCGGAGATCCAAATCGACCCTCAATTAAGAACGAATTCAACCAACATGTGTAAATCTTCCAAATGCAATCTATCTTCTTCATAATACGTTCGTCTAAAGGTCGTTTGCCACTCATGTCACTGCATTTGCAATCTAACGAGATATAAAGCGAATGACGTTAGAATTTTAGATTTTCTCGTGAGTGGAGATCAATTTTTGGGTAGGTGCGTCACGAATTTTGGTCAGGGCTTTTCTTCTTATGAGATGGAAAATCAAGTTAGGATAAATGTGGCTCAACAACAAATACATTAACCTATCAAATGAGGGAACAAAAACCCCAACTTACCCAAAAAAGAAAAAGGTAAAAGAAAAGAGGAGAAAAGCAGTTCATAAAAGCGGCTAAAGCCCCTCCTGTCCAGCCTTGACTCTCTTCCCCTCTCTCTCTCCCCTCTCTCTCTCTCTATCTCTGTGTTCTAACCTCGTCAAGAAGAAATCTGAATCATCATATAATTCATTAGAACCTCCACATCATTCCTCATTCCTCATCTTTCTCCTCCAGGAGTCTCTCCCCGCTCCGCTCCCCGGGAGTCCGTCGCCGGTAAGCCTCCTCCTCGAGATCCCCCTTTCTCACCGTCCGATTCCGATCCCCGGTCGCCGGAATTGTCGGGGCGCCGGGGAATTCCGGCGATCGAGAACCGTCGGACCGCGGTGGTCGGTTCCGGCCGGGGGTTTCGGTTCTCCGGTCGCGCCGAGGGGCTTCCCCCTCGGGCTTTCTTTTTCCCTTTTGCGTTTTCCGGTCCGGTCGATCACTGGTGAGGTGTGTTCAGCTCATTGCCGATCGTCCTCCGCGTAGCGTCTCGCTTTAGGTGCGATCGAGCCGACGGTCGAGGGAATTCGAGCTCGGGCTGTGTGGGTTTTCGGCTGGATTGCGCCGGGTCAAAATTGGTCCGGCCGCCTGCCGTCCGGACGGCTGCGGCGTTTTCCTCGATTTGGTACTCGAGAGCGACCTAGTTCTGAGCGTGTGGGAGGGGGAATTAGCTGGAGGTGCCTAATTAGTGATGATCGGATCGTCAGCTACTTCTTGATCTCGTTTTTCTGCTTTTGTTGCGGCCGTCTTGCCGGTTTCGTTTTGGTTATTCAGATTATGACCGCGTTTTCTGTTTCTTAGTTGTCGTGGGATAAGCCGGACTGGAATTAAGAAGGGGCAGGAACCGATGGCTAATAATGCAGTGGCCTGCGCGGAGCGAGCCACGAGCGACAGTTTGTCGGGCCCTGACTGGGCTATCAATATCGAGCTCTGTGATATCATCAACATGGATCCTCGGTAATGACTCTTTCACTCTCCCACAGCTGTTTCTTGGGTGGAAATTTTCGTCAGATGTATTGCTTTGGCAGTCCTCTGTGGCGCGGCGATATTCCTCTATCTTCCCTGATATCTTCTCTTTTGGATGTAATATCTGCGCCTTTGGCTGGGATTGGAATTGAAACAACACTAATGAATCCACAATTGAATCTTTATCCGTGTGTGCCTGCATATTTCTTGTGATTGATCATAGTGGTTCTATTTATTTCATAGGAAAATGGGTCGACTTCCTTTTCCTAATTCGTTTTCTTCAATTGATATGCCCGGACATCATTGATATTTGATGAATATGCTTGAAGATAGTTAGCAATGTTAAAATGATCAAATGAATGCTAAAAACACGGTCATGAATAGACCGTCATTCAAATGTTTCAAGACACACAAAAACACCCGCGAGCTAGTGACTTCCAAAAATAATTCCTCTTTAATAACGTGTAATTATGATGTGAATTGCATTTGGGCATCAGATTCTGGATAATTCAGGTGCTAGTCCTTGACAAGACATGCTTGATGCATTATGGTATGCTGGCATATGAAGTTTGCATATTAGGGGCTTTTTGTTGCAGGAGTTTTTTGCATTCTATAAGTTGTCCTTTGGACTGTCAGGATATAGTTTAGCTGCTCTTTCTCATCTGGATACATGTGGCAGTTTTTTTTCCCTGAAAAAGAAATGTCTTGGATTCATCTATTGCTTATTGCACAGGGTGTCTATTTTACGTTTTTGTCATATCGGTCTGGTTTCTTGTATATAAATGTTTCTGAACTTTTTCTATAAATGAATTTCTGCAGCCAATCTAAGGATGCTTTAAAGGTATTGAAAAAGCGTCTTGCCAGCAAACATCCAAAAATACAGATTCTGGCCCTTTTTGTAAGTCTCTTTATGCATTTATTTGTTTTTGTATTTACGTATGTATAAGTAGCTAGTGATTGATGTGTATTTGCATGCAAAGATGTGAGCGGTTGTGTGTCCTGGTGTGTGCAGTGCCTTTCCAATATGTGCATATTATGATTGAATTCTCGATATCTTGATTTTGCTCCGGTTGAGTGATGTTTTTTGTTCTGTCCTGTTATTAACTTCCAACAGATCGGTTTCTTTAGCTAATGATTTATTATTCATGTCTTAACCCAGGCATTGGAGGCTCTCAGCAAAAACTGTGGCGAGAATGTTTTCCAGCTGATTGTTGAGCGTGATATCTTGCATGATATGGTTAAGATAGTTAAAAAAAAGGTAAAATACCTCTTTATTAATAATTTCCTTTGATAAGTTTACTGTGTCACACAACATTCTGATGGATGTTTTGTTCAATGTGCAGCCTGATTTGAGTGTAAGGGAGAAAATATTAATTCTAATCGACACATGGCAGGAAGCATTTGGTGGACCTGGGGGGAGGTATCCCCAATATTATGCAGCTTATAATGAATTGAGGGTAATTACACTTGATTCTTGTTTTAGTTCCAGAAGCTATTCGAGCATCAGTGTTATCTGAGAAATACCTTCATGTATAATTTCCTTATCTTGTTTCATCTTTCTCCTTACAACTTTAATTGGTCACTGAGCTTGCTAAGATTAACTTAGATTATATTTCTTGGAGTATGCTTTTGCAAATAAAATAGCATGGTTGACGATATCCAAGCTAAAATAAGCGTGAATTTCAAATATCTGTAGAAACTTTAGAACCTAAGAGTTTCCTCTAAGTCGGTTAGAGACAATACTTGAGGTGTGTAGATGTTAAAAGGACACACTGGTGAGAATTGGAGAGTAACAACTGACAGAGAGTGAGTGATTTTGATATTATGGATCCATTTTGCAGGACAGAGAAATCTTTCGCACTCAAGATACCAGTTGTATGGATGGAGTCGATAAGCTTATTTTGTACTTTGTATGGTCATATAATGCCCCTTAAGCATAGGGGACATTCTATAGGTGGAAGAATGCTTTGTTCCCTGTGCTGCATAACTGCATGAGAAGAATTTTCCATAAGACAGGATTAAGGCTAGTGATGGTTTATGGCATGAAATGTTATGCATTCAAGCACCTTATGTGCAAACAAATGAGTGCAGTGGGAGATTAGAATGCTTCAACAGATTCCTGTACACTCAAGAAAAGTTGGGATGTAAAATCACTGTGGTTGAGAAAAAGTTTTAGTGCTCCTTATTGAGGATATGACAAATGAAGCTTCTTTTAGATGATTTATCACCGGAGGTCTTTGGAAATTTAGATTTTCTGTGGTGGGAATCTTTAGCAACAGTGTCCTGGCAAGGTCATTATGACTTCGTTTCCTTGCAGTGCGCCTTTTGGAGACATTGCTGTTCCCTCATATAAACTGACTCAACTTGGGTTCACTTTCTTGTCAATGTCCATAGCTATGGTGTACCATTAATTGTAAAATTTCATGTACTTGAGCTCTGGACTTCTTTATTGGAAGACATTGGTTCAGGAAGATTGGGATGGAGAAAATCTAATTGCTACTTGTGTATGTGAATGGACATGTTTGAATTATAACGTTAGAATAAAAGACTTGCATGACGCGTTTTCCCTTGTTGTTGCCCTATTTAACATGATGGGCCTTTCCTATTAATATGTGTTTGTTATGGCTTGTGTGTTTTGGGTAATCTTAATGTACAGTTCCTAGATTGATCTTGTCAATTATTAACAGGCTGCTGGAGTTGAATTTCCACCCCGAGAAGGAAATGCTGTTCCTTTGTTCACACCACCACAAACTCAACCCATATTTGACCATCCTCCAGAATTTGAAGATGCTGCTATTCAGGCCTCACTTCAATCTGATGCTTCTGGTCTTAGGTACTTCTCAAGGAACATCCAATCCCATTACTCTTAATTTTGTCAAAATGCAAGTCCTCTGAGCTACCTGGCCACTTACAAGTTGGAATTTGCTCCTCCTTTCTTCCTTCTTATCTTTGCGTGGGAGTCTCTGTTTTTGAGAGAGAGCAATATATCATTGTCCCTCTCAAATTTGCCTCTTATGTTCTTCCTTGTGTAAGTGTGAGCATTTGTGCATGTGTGAATGTTGGTGCTTGGGTGCATGTCTGCATGGGCATGCAAGAAGTGCTTTGCTCTTGGACATCTGCCAGTGATTGAGTGTAGACATTTTCTATAGGCATAGTTTTAACAGTTGTTGGGCTATGTAAAAAGTGTTTCTTCACTGAAACGACTTGTGCTGCAAACTGTTAGGACTATAAACTAGTTGGTTAGAGTCAGTTTAGAATTCTAATATCTTTTATAATCAGCTTGTCAGAGATACACAATGCTCGGGGGTTAGCTGATGTTTTGATGGAAATGCTTGGAGCTGTGGATGCTAAGAAACCTGAGGTAATGATCCATGTCACCTTGTTTGTATACACAGTTTAGCTTCTTTCCACTTCTTTTTGGAAACATAATTCTGATGTTTCAAAAGTGGTGTTTATCTGCTATACCCGCTCAACAATTTTTTGTGTGTTTAATTCTCCTAATCTTTTATGCTCCTTTTTTTTAGCATTTTTACTTAGAAGAACTCATAATAAGGGTCACTTAAATTCAAATTCTTACAACTATGAATACTTGGCAGGATTTGAAGGATGAAGTGATTGTTGACCTTGTTGATCAGTGCCGTTCTTATCAAAAGCGTGTCATGCTTCTTGTGAATGAAACCACGTAAGGATGATGACAATAATCCTTTCTAGGGTTCTCTGACATGAGAATTGTCCTGACAGTGAAATTTGTTCTTTCAGAGATGAGGACCTTCTATGTCAAGGACTGGCGCTAAATGACAATTTGCAGCGTGTACTTAGCCGGCATGATGACATTGCTAGAGGAACTTCTACTGCTGGGGTAGTATCAAGTGTAAAACCAGTTATGCCACTGGTAAATGTAGACCATGAGGATGATGAATCGGAAGATGACTTTGCCCAATTATCTCACAGGTAATACATCTGCATTAGTGCCGCTGGGAATGTGATTGACACAGGACGGTGCTAATTGCATTGGGTGATAGATCAAAATATTTTCATGTCTTGCGTAATGTCACAAAGTTGAAATGTTTTAAGTTCCAGAGAGCTTCCTAATCCTCTTTTGCCCAAAAAAAATATGGTGCATACTGTGGAAGGCGTAAAAAAGCACGATTCATATATCTAGCCTAGGCTTTTGGCAGTGCATTTGGTTATTTTACGCATTAAGAAATACTAAATTTGATCTATCTGAAGTTTTTAAACCATGGAACTCTAAAAGCTCTACCAAATCCTTATCACTTATCTCAGAAATTTCACTTTTCCTTTTTGCAGGTCATCAAGGGACAATGGTTACAACAGAAAACCAGTCAACACTAAAGCGGAACCATCTCGACTGAACCCACTGGCCCCTCCACCCTCATCAAAGAAGCCAATCTCGGGAGATTCTGGCATGGTGGACTTTCTCAGTGGTGGTGCTTACAAATCTGAAGGCTTTGTCGATACATCGCAGCCTTTTCGACCTCCTAATCATTTGGACAACAGTTACTCTCCTCCTTCATATGGCAAAAGCCCAGAAACTTCACCCATTTATGATCGTCAGCCTGCATATGATGAGCCTCTCCCATTGAGCAGATCCACTGATCGGCTTCCTCCAGCTCCCTGGGATACAACTCAGTCTCCTACAGTTATTCCACCACCACCTTCGCGCTACAATCAGAGGCAACAATTTTTTGACCAAAAGCAAGGTTTCCCGGGAAGTTCTCATTCAAGTAGTGGATCGGGTTCCTCTTACGACAGCTTGGTGGGTCACACTCACAACATGTCTCTGAATTCATCTACCCCAACCAAGGAAGCGAAACAAGAAGATGCGCTCTTCAAGGATCTCGTGGATTTCGCAAAAGCCAAGTCGTCCTCATCATCATCATCCTCAAAACCTAACAGGTCATTCTAAGTAGTGAGCAGCGTGAGATATTGATGACATGTCCGAATACAGGGTTTCAGCTATTTTACCGATCCCTTTCTCAGAGATATATATGTCAGGTAAATAAATTCTTGTGGGAACTTGGGTCATCATGGTTTGTGTATATGTTTTAGTTGGTTATTTTGAGGAGGAGCTGCTGTTGCTGTATGTATCATTCGAGTGTTATCAGAGAGTTTATTGTTTGATTGTTACTAGTTTATGTTTTGACTTTTCTACCTGGTTGCTACTTGCTGTCTTCTCTCTTTATCTATCAGAAGTTGCTAACGGGTCTAGTCAAATTACGTGCAAATAACGAGGATCGTCAATTTAATAGGACCTTTGAATGTGTTCTTGGATAAAGAAATCAAAGAATACGTCCTAGAACTTGATAACTTCCGACTTGCTGTACTCCTGATGAGTTGTCTAACGTCTGAAACGGAGTTGGTTTAGCCGTGGTTGGTAATTTTTGATGGACGACGGTAATTTTTTATACATGTTAGTCATCGATGTCGATAAGTCTCATCATTTCATTGGTAGCCCCTTAAACACGCTAGAAATTTATGAATCCTAGTAACTAATACTTTTTTCACTCTTCGAAACTTTTCATGGTGGCGAATGTATTGTTGTTGACAGTTTTGGGGTGTTCAAAATCGAATAGTCATATTTAGAATGCTAACAAGTAAATTGTAAGTCACTTTGTGGGCGTCTTTCCACAATGAACGTTAATGAGGGAAAACGAAAGCTCGGTTTTCTATATAGAGAATTAGCCGCAAAATGAATTTGATTATCTCCAGAATGTGAGGCCCGGACCCGTGAGATCCCAACCACAAAAGGTATTTGAAAAAACTTTCCTTTGACAAAATGAATCTGAAGCGTGTACCATGCCAATGTCGAATGGACCACATCAAAAGCGAACAACCGAACAAAACAGCAATTGGATAACATGGTCGTCCATCCATGGCTGATTTCAAATCTAAGGAATAACAAGTCCTATTGCCGACTGGCCCATCTGAAGGGCAGCTTTGTTAAAATGTTCTGGCATGCGAACGTGGAAAATTAGCCAATTAGTTAATATCCGTCTTTTCCTCCCTCCCTCAATACTACAACCTAGAACACGAGTGACTGTAGGGATACCCATCTCATCTACTGATGGAAGAATTGGTCTGATTTCATTTTCGAACCAATCGAGATTGATACCGGTGGACAATTTTGTACTGCTTTTTCCAGTGGATATCAAGCTCGTGGGTACCACAAACAACCTCGGGACCACTGTTGGCCCAGCGAATGAACATCTAACAACAAAAGCTAAAAAGCCGCCCCGTCATAACTCATAAGACAGCGATGTGAACACATATATATAGTCCGCATCAACCCTTTGTCCTTGAGCTTTAAGCGTTTTCTGCCATGTTTGAATGGCAGTGTCAAACAATGGGTCAGCGGGGCCTGCGGAGGTGGATTCCACACCATTTCTTTGGCCCACATTCTTCTTCTTCCTTTTTTCCCACATCATGGGGCAGTCTATGATCTCATGTACTGCCTGGTTATCTGTTCGCCCGGATCAAAACGAGACGGGGCCAAGGGATGCAGCAACTTGAGTCTATTCCTAGCACTTAGGTAGTGGTACAACCATCCTTTTTTAGTCGTCGATCATCACAGATCCATTTTCCGGCATTGCTTTTTAGGTGCCATTCTCAACTTCTCCTCATGAGGGTCTTGCTCTTTCCTACGAGAGCAAGGAGCGGGATGGATTGGTGGAGAGAGACATTTTTATAGCCAGTTATGTTCTAGGGTTCCTATAGTTCAACCAATACTTTAGCATCTCATCCCTTACCTATTCGGCCAGCCAGGCCAGTCTTTACCTACTCAAAGTAAGTCTCTTCCCAACGAGAGCAGAAGAGTCCTCAAAGCTAGTCATAAGCTAATGCAATTGTAAGCCTTCCACTCAGTGAAACATGAGATGCCTGCCCAATTTTAGTTGGTGTCTATAGCCAGCCAGTCTTGCTTACTTGGTGAGAGCCTTGTGTGTTTAAGGCAAATATATCTTAATTTGCAGGGATATTTAGGAGGTGCTTTCTTTTCTTTTAATAAGTACAACACAAAGATTCTGAATAATAACCAGACGCCTCCTTTGTATGATTTCTTTCCCTATTTTTTGCACGCATTTTTCGATCCTTGTCTAGAACTGAATTCTTTCATGGTTGTGAAAGAACGTTGCAGTTAGAAATGCATGTCTTAAAAGAGGAAAATGATGCGAGTCAATAGAGGATAAGATGAAAGAAATTTGTCTGAGGTGGTGTGTGAGGGAAGTAGGGACACTAATTACCTCTCATTGAGATGATGAGACTTCGACCCACGGATTTAGCTCGAAAGAGGCACGGGGAGGTTTTAAGAAAGAATAAGAATTACTCACCAGGCACTAAACTAAGCTCGATCGACCATTTGCGTTGTGCAAGCAAACAAAGTGTATAGTGGAATTAATAGCACATTCTGAGATTGGAGATGATCCCCAAAACTTACCTTATTTCATCAAAGAAGCTAGCCTAAGCATCACGTCTCTTCATAGACAAATTTAGGATTTATGATCTCATGCAAGATCGGTTTAGGATCAAAGATCCTTTTTTTCTATCAATAGGAAGAGCTTTTTATTTTTATTTTTAATTTCTACCAGTTGATATGTGATTAGCTTATTTCGCTCTCCCATTCTTCGTTGCTAACCCCACCATTTCTTAAATCAGTTTTCTCCACTCAAGGAGACACAACAAGCCCAGTACAATCTGAATTCTATAATTGCAGAAACATGAACAGAGACAATAAAAAACAACAGGAACGAAGTCGAGTAATTCCCACCTAAACTTTTACATGCACATCACTGGTCGTGCTCATCAATTTCAGATAACAAACATGATTAGAAACTTGCAATTCTAGCGATATGTCATGCAAATATTGCAAATATATATAAGGTATGAAACAATATGAAAATGCCCTTGAGAGTCACTGACTGGTGAGATCAGATGGATGTTCCTTAAATTTCGCATTCTCGGAAGTTTCTAGGCATCAAGATGATAAGATAAATGGATGTGCGATACTAACGGAGATGGTGGTGGCAGCTTTCGCGGAGGTGGCCAAGAGCGAACTTGCTCCCAAGTTTCAAGTGTCGATACAAGAGCGTGAACATCTTCCTCTTGATGCCCCCTCTAACCGGCGGAAACCTCACCAGTCTTGAACTGCCCGTCACCCTCAGCGTTGCGGCCACGAGCCTCGGCCTCTCCACCTCCTCCATCTTCACCTTCTGCTTCCACTGGGGTATCACTCTTTTGTGCGTGTGTGCGTGTGTATGCGTGTGCATGAAACATCACTGCATGGAGAAAGAGAAAACTGTGGACGGGTGGGAGGGAGGAACCTTCGTGTCACCTTCATGCAGAGGGGGCTTGGGCAGACAGGGCCAAGCTGCGGCCACTTTTGGGCGTGTGGGAAAAGCAACTTCCTACGCTGTCCAAGTGCCAAGAGAGTGAAACTCCGGGGCAATCTTTTCTGTTGCCCTATCACGAATAACTAACGTCCAAAACTGTACCTTTGGTTATAGCTTTCTCGGGAGAGGGGCGAACACAAAAACAAGTCCGAATGATATGGGGTATGTACTGACAGGGACATGGCATCGACTCCTTATCAAAACATTTTCGATTTAAAAATGTGCCAAGTCCAAAGCATGGTTAGTGTTGGATTACTCCACGAAATCTTCTCTTTTACTTTGTTAAACAGTTACGGAAGATACGTGAGAGAGGACATTAATTACCTCTTGTGCAGACTAAGGTAAATTTCGCATGTGTGAAGCTCCTACATATCCACCAAGAACCATCTATTTAGCTACACTCATTTTGAGAGATTATCTTTGGAGCTTGTACTTGTGATCCATTGCATTTTTATGTACTCTTACCAAAGAAGTGAATCTCACAATAAGTTTGTAGGATCCAAGGACTATCAACATGGATTGAGCTTGAAATTTGTCGGGTTCATGGGATAATAACTCAATCTATTTCAGGTTCGTTCACAAAATATTTGCCCGGTTGATGATTCTTCGGACTATTGGACGGACTATACTTCTACCGGCCCCTTGCAAAGACAGAGCTGGAAAATATACATCAAATTGGAAATGAAGGGCTAGCACATGGTATGTTGCTTGTAATAGAAGTAAGATGGTGTCGACTAGGGTTGTCCTCTGCGGTCAGGTCGAAGAAGGCGACTTATCTTGTTGGCAGTGAATTTAATGCTGCGGATGACACCATCAACGATTCTTTGCTTGATGGATCCTCTTCTCGGAGGGGCGACGCAGCTATGTGCCCTTCGGGTTTTCATGGCATCTGATGTTTCCTCTGAACTCAGTGCTCTCTTTCGATTGTCTATGCGATGTGCATGAGCAAGTGACCGGCTTGGTATCTTTTATCTCGTGTAAGGTTTTATAGTACACGCCTCCGCGGTGAAGGATGCAAGCAAGAAGATGAGATCGGAGAGAGACAAAAATAGGGCTTAGAGATGGATCCGTTTGGAACTGATGCCATATATATGTCGTTTTCCAACGTGGCTTAAGCTTATGGTGAGTCAGCTAAAACAAAGAAGCGGAAGAAAGAAATCTATTTTATTGAAATCTCATCACTCGGCTCCCTCGGTGAACGTGTTGCACTGATATTTCGGGCACGAAGTATCCCCATTTCTTGATAGGATGACTAGAAAAGTGCATCACGGACGTAACAAAATATTCTCTTTTCTTGTTAATTACATAAGTCGATGTTCAGTGGACGGACGGACGATATTTTTATGCACTTTGAATCCTCAGATTGATCTCCTGAACACCCCAAGAAAATAAAAGAATCCTCGGATTAGTTTCTGCAATGGACGCTGTTGCAGGTTGCGCGGCAAGAGTTTCAACGCATGATGCACGTTATGTGTCGTGTTTGTATGGATTAGTTTATCGATGGTTATAGCGAAGCCACGTTCCCGACCATTATTTTCCACAGCCGGCCAGTGGAAATGACCCTTTTCTTCTTTTCTTTTTCATAGACGAAATATATAATTATTCTACTTCTGTCAAATAATTGTCAGCCAAAAGGGGGCTTGCCGAAGTCAACGTTTTTTAGTTTTATTTTTTCAGGGAGGGGTCGCTGTGATGGACAAACTTCAATAAACATTCCACAGTAAGTAAACGTTCCGATCTATAATCCAACATAAGATGCTTAAAGAAATTTATCTCGGATGAGAAACTATAAGTTTTGGTGCATGTACTAGAACATGTGCGAATTGAGTGCATATACAAACGCTTGGCTTTATATCGAGAGTAACTTTGAAATGTAAAAGGTTGAGAGAGAGAGAGAGAGAGAGAGAGAGAGAGAGAGAGAGAGAGAGAGAGAGAGAGAGAGAAAGAGAGGGGGAAAAAGGAAAAGCAAAGAAATTGGATGTTAATAAATTAAGGGGTATTTAATAATCTCAAATTAATTTTCCAAGTTTGTATAGGTTTGTACATATATGAAATATTTTTTGGTTGAAAGAATAGGAGAGGAGTTATTTTCTTAAACACGACAATAACCAGCTTTTTCCCTTCTTCTTTCTTAAAAGTAAAATAAACGAGGGCCATAATCAGCCGGCGGAGCTTCAGCCGGCCAGAGACATGAAGGCAAAATTAGGTTTTTCTCCCCCACTTCTCACGAAAATTTCTAAATTATAACCCATCTTTTCATACCATATCTTATTTTACTCCCTTCAACCCCAAACAAATCCTCGGTTCTCCGTTTTACTTCTAAGGGCGAAAGTCTCCTGTAGCAGAAAATTACGCGCAAGAAAGCAGAAAGATAATCAGACTTGAATCCGATGTTGCTACAATCAATCAATTACATCTAAGATGTAAAACTGCATGTGAATTAATACCAAAATTGCGGCACAAGGGGCACATATGAACAATGTTATATTACTTGAGGAAATTTTTTTTTTTTTTTTTTTTTTGTTAATAGCACTTCAAAGAAAGTTTGATTGGGAAAATGATATTAATGGTGTTATAACTTATATGACACTCACTTTACTTTCGCAACTTTTAACTCCGGAAACAAATGTTCAATCACGAACCCTACATGGCCTCAGTTTCATAGGAACATACTCCTTGTGGCTTTTTTCAAAGAGAGTTAAATCCAAAGTGGCAAAGTGAAGCAAAAAGGGACCATCCACTACGTCGCAACAGGAGATGATTAATTGAGGTGCAGCAGTTGCATTACTCTCTCTCTCTCCCTCCCTCCCTCTCTCTCTCTCTCTGTCTCTCTCTCTCTCCAGACAAAGATTGAAGACTGGATAATGGCCGCAGCTCGTATAAAAAAAATTAGGACTTGAAGAACGATGATGAATCTTGCAATAGGGAAAATGTGAGTGATTCCTTGTGATTTATGAATTAGATTGTCATTTTTTTTCCACTCATCGACAAAATCAGTTTTTGTTTATTCTGTTTGATGTGGTTGTGAGGACTAATTTGAAATTTATCGCCTTTTTATGTCTTATGATTCCTAAGATAATATTAATGTTGCCGTGGGTGATACCACTGCACCGATTTATGTTTTCTATAGTACGGAGTTTGTTATTGGTGATAAGTGGGAATATATTGATTAAAATGTCTAATATTATCCTAATCAATGGGAGTAGATTATCATATAAAGAACTTGCAAATGTCATGATAATGATTAGGGTGCAAAGATAAAGAGATGAAAGTGCAAAGTGGGTTAGATAGTGTGGTTCTAGAATGGCCAAGAAAATGGATGATGATATAATTGCAAGTAGGTTCATAGGTTGTGTCGTCTAGTTTGTAACGGCAATAAGGGATTTGAGATCATGAATAATGACAATAAGTATGTCGTCCAACAGGAAATGGAAAAGTGTTAACATATCACAAGTAATTGGAATATCATGTGCACATATCTTTTTTGCCATCCTGCCTAAGCATCACAATCCTAAGGAATACCAAGAAGTCTAGTACAAGACAAGCAAAAAATGCTTCATAGTAATTCATGATGCAGCCCATCAGAAGTAAAAGATTTTGAGAGAAAACAAACCATGAAGCCGTTAACCCTTTACTACTGAGAAAACAACCTAGCAAGGCATAAAGGAAAATGAAATTGTAAGAAATTCTGGATATAGATAACAGGTTGAGTAGAGCTGGTGGAAAAATTAAGCGTTCACTCTGCCACAAGAAAGGGCAACAACAAGACTGGATGTCCAT
This sequence comes from Eucalyptus marginata, assembly GCA_014182565.1. Taxonomy (NCBI): domain Eukaryota; kingdom Viridiplantae; phylum Streptophyta; class Magnoliopsida; order Myrtales; family Myrtaceae; genus Eucalyptus; species Eucalyptus marginata. The sequence goes on from CM024590.1 coordinate 35,954,450, forward strand.
CTAAAAAGCAGCAACAATTGGAGATAATAAAGCCAATAATGCAAATATCGCCGACAACGCAGTCTGTTTCTTTGCTTTTTCCCTTCTCCTCTTCGACAGAGTTCTCTATTTTTTTTTTTTTTTTAATGTCTTTAATTAATAACCTTTTTTAGTTAAATGGGTTTCTTTCTCTTTAGATCCAATTAAACCATATATAATTAAGCCTACAACTCAAACCCATTAACAATCCTTTTATTAAAATTTGACTAACCCATATATGACCAAGCTCATTGAATATGGGTCAAAAATGGGTTTTCAACCCATTTTGACATCTCTTGTTATGTGTAGTATAAAAGTTATGACACTAAAGCAAGTGTCATATTAAAACTACAACATTCCCAATTTCGTCAGATAAATTTTGGTGGAACGAAGAAAGCATCTGTCTTTAAAATCCACATGAAAATGTCATATTAATCGTTTAAAAACTTATGATACTAAAGAAAGTGTCATATGAAAATAGTGACATTCCCAATTTCATCATATGAACTTATGATGGAATGGCGAAAGCATCTGTCTTTGAAATCCATATGAAAAATTTTGCATTTTGTGTTTCCTTGTTAAACTTATTTTCGAGGTCATGCGTAGTGGAAACCATTTTTTGCATGATTAAAGAGACATAATTTAATTGATAATTAGCATGACGCGTGATATCATTCAATGCGTGAGTGGAGACTCCTGTTGAAAAAGCACATCTAAAGTCATTAAATCAAAAGGTATTATAAAGATATTGAAACTGTTTAATTTATCCCAGCCGGCCGCAAGAAAAAAATAAATTATTCCATTGACGCTGGAAGTAATGTTAATTTGGTTATAAGCTGATCAGTTGAGAGTTACCATATGTAGGACTTTGACGTATTGTCTTATATGGTGACAAGATGTTGACCTCAAGATGAATAATCCATTCATAAATGTTTTTATTCATTTTCTATGGATTTGCTTTGACAATCTTAGATTTACATCGTCATTCTGTCATGCCCTTTCTTTTAAAAAAAATTAATGAGGCATTTGAAACTTTTTGGACACATGATTAAATCCCAACTTAAAATAACTCGAGATACTCATATTTGTGCTCGTAGGATGGCTCCATAACAATGCGCAAATGTGTAATTTAAAATAAGTCCTATGAGGAGAACGAATGCATTCGCCACTCGATCAATTTCTTAGAGTTGTCTTTCGATGATGTTATCTATACCAAGACTATATTGTTTTGAAAGCCAGTAAAGATTGAAAAAAAAAAAAAACCTCTTCACTGTAAAAAAATTGATTCTTTACTATGATTTTGATCTTATTAGTTTGTGAAAAAGTGTAGAGATACTAAGGATAATTAAATGATGTCTCAGATTGAGTACTTCGGCATGACCAACTTGCTCAAATATCCCAAATAAATATTGTCACGCCTCAATGCACCGATTTTCTGAACTTGTACCCCTCAAGAGCCTCAACTACAATAATTGAAGTGGCCCTTCGCATGATAAAGGTTTAACTTGATTTTAGGCTATATAAATCAAATATAACCCTCCATTGCCATGGAGGAAAAAGGCTGAACTACACGAGGATTGAACCAATAAGGCTGAGCAGATGAGAAAACTGGCGGACAGTAGGCCCATTTTGCAGGAGCTGATCAACCTTATTCAAGCAACAGACCGACATAGCTCGAGCTCGATCTCCACACCCAAAAATACTGGGGATAAACGCTCCAAATGAGGAGAAAAAATGGCTTGTGGAGAAACAAAAAAATGTGAAACTCTGCATTCATGATTTCAGATTGGGAATCTAGTTGTTGTTCTTGTACATTTCTTGAGCAAGAAATACATTCAGATGCTGGCGTGAGGAAATTGAAGGAACGGGTGACAATTGCACCATTTTTCACCATTACGAGCTAATCGAATGAGTTAACTGCAAAGGGATCAGGGTCGAATAATCATAGTTACATGGCTCCTGACCTTTTCATCTCCAATGATGTTACCGATCAGCTGAGTCATCCTTTGCTTTATGTGCGAAAATCGGGCGCTTAGAGGGGGCCATTGGCATTGTGTTGCCTGCCCATTTACAGAAGGTAAGGCAAAGAGAGCTTGGAAGAAGGTCAAAAGTACACAACATTTAGTTTGATCCTACACAATTTTTGTCACTTAAGGCATTAAAAATACCCTCTGTCAAGTGGAGAGAAGGAAGAATATAGAAGAAAATAACAGAAAACGCGCGGTGTCATTTCCCTCCAGAAAGCAATAAAGACAGTTTCGAACTTCGAATTGCTTATAACGAACTAACAACAAACTCAAAACGCTGAATTACAAACCATAGTCCAATCTGCACCAAAACACTAGCGCACGATCTCATTGGATGCCAATGAGCCTGAATTTTCAGGGTAAACAGATTTTAGGCAAGAAATGATTATTTCCTCCAATCTGCACTGGACAATGCTTCTGCGCAATACGAAATATGAATAACTGATGCAATTCACTCCAAACATATGTGAATTCCCGACTGATCAGAACTATAAAAGCAAGAATAAGGGAGTATATAGTAATATTACCTGTGCAGCATATCCTTGAGAGCCCCCCCAGCATTCTACGCGGTTGCACTTCTTCAAAATTCCAATGGAAGCAAATCCATACTGGAGCATTCATTAGCTCTGGATGATCTCTGAAAAGTAATGCGACCCCATGTAACAAGAGAGCGAATATCTTCCTCTTAATGCTCCCTCTAACCGGCGGAAACCTTGCCATTCTTGCACCGCCTGTTGCTCTCTGTGTTGCCGCTGCTAGCCTTGGCCCCGCCAGCTCCATCTTCACCTCCTGCTTCCACCGGGGTATCGCTTCTGGTCTGTATGTGCGTGCGTGCGTGTGTTTGCATGAAGCGTCACTGCACGGAGAAATAGAGAAATGTGGAGGGAGGGGAGGAACCTTCGTGTCACCTTCATGCAGAGGGGGGCTTAAGCAGATCGGGCCAAGTTACGGCCACTTTAGTGTGTAGGCAGAGCAACTTCGTACTTCGTCCAAGTGCCAATGAAGCGACACTTCGGAGCAATCGTTTCTGTAGCCCGATCAAGTAAAACTATTGTCCAAAACAGTCCCTTTGGTTAAGGCTTTCCCGGGAGAGGGCCAACACAAAACAAATCTATATGATATGAGGTATATACTGATAGGGATCATAAGGATCGTCTCCTAAGTCAATTGACATCTTCGATTTAGAAAGCGCACGTCCAAAGCATGGTTAGTGATTGTTGGATTACTCCATGTAATCTACATTTTGCTTTGTTAGTAGTTACAGAAGAGAGGAAACTAATTACCTCTTGTGCAAACTAAGCTAAATCTCGCGTACGTGAAGCTTATACCTTTTCACTAGAACCATTTATTTAGCTACGCCCATTTTTCTGGGAAAAATTATCAAAAAAATCTTAAATTTATGACATTTGTGCCAATTTAATTCTAAATATTTTTGACGATTTGCTAATTAGTCCTTTAGGCTAATATTAGCTGGAAATCATCGCAATCTAGTCATGTCAATGCCAATTGAAGTGGTGGTCTAGTTAGCGATATGTACACTTATTGATTAAGTGAATATTATGAGATTTTATGAGATTATTGTTAACTGTTTTAAAACCTTAAGTTGGTAGATAAACCTTGGCTTAATATTTAATTATTCTATCACTTCCCCTCACGCTTAGCCAGGTCTTTTTGTCTAGTACTAGAGAGGAAATATGTGATTAGGGATGCAAATAGGAACTTCAAAAAGATTTGAATTTAGAACTTCTTTGATAGCATATGGAACTACTTAAACTTTTAAAGAAGTTCTAATATAATAAAATATTATATGTTATTAGAGTAGGAGGTCTTAATTTTTTCCAAAGCTCATTTGCTTTCCCAATTAATACGTTCGCACTTAGTATCGGGCAAGAAAAGACCACGCCAAGTGTGACGGAGAGTAATAGAATATTTAAATATTAAATCATCCATTTATCTAATAACTAAAACTTTTAGTAGTCCCATGTGTTATCAAAGTGTGAACAATTCTAAAAGCTTAAACTTATATTACAGTTGAATCTTACAAGGTTTTTAAGCAAGAGGTTCTGAATTTAAATCTTTTCAGGTTCCATTTGCTTCTCTTTTTAAATATATCTACATTTAATATTAGTTAAAAAGACTAGACTAAGAATGAAGGGGAGTGATAAAATATTTAAATAATAAATTACGTATTTATCTAACGATTTTTACAACAAAGAGCAGGAAAATACACATCAAAATGAAAATTAAGGGCTTGCACATTATTCGTGCGTCGTAATATAAGTGCGACAGTGTCGACTAGGGTTGTCCTTGGCAGTCACGTCAAAGGAGGCGACTTCTCTTATCGGCAACGAACTTAATGCCGCGGACGAAGCTAGCGGCGTCCGCAGCCATCATTCGCTTGATGGATCCTCTCCTCGGAGGGACAACACGGCCACGCACTCCCTGGATTTTCACGGTATCCGGCGATCCTTGTGGACTCATCGTTCTCTGTTTTTACTTTACGCGATCCACATGAATGTTTCCATCTTTGTATGAATGTTTTGTAGAAGACGCCTGCGCGGTGAAGAATGCGAGTAAGAAGCTACGCCTTAGGGAGAGACAGAAGTTGGGCTCAGAAACGGATCGATGTAATAATGTAAATGTCGTTGTCCAACGCGGATTAAAATTTAACCCACGGGTTTCATCTCATGTCTCTAACTCGGTCGGTTGACGTCGTACGAGTCGCCAAGATTCCTACGAAAACGTGTTGCGTTGATGTTTCGGAGCACGTATCGTTACCTCCTCTAGATACGATGACGAGAAGTGTACCGCGGAAATCACGAAAATGTTCTCTTCTCTTTTAATTACACGAGTCAGTGGTCATCGGACCACCCTCGGATTAACGGGCGATGCACGGCGATTGCGGCTTGCGTCATGATAGTCTCAACGCATGATGCAAGCTTACACGTCAAAGTCGTGTTTTCCACTGCCGATCTGCCAAAATGACTCTTTTCTCTCTTCTTAATCGATGAACATATTTCATTTGTTCTGTGAAAAGCAAATGATTGAAAAATATCTTCTTATAAATAATTATTATATCATTTGCAATGATTATCAATAAAATATGTTTCACTATTGATAATAATTAAAGTCTCAATATTTTTGAATGATGAATTTTTTTTTATCTACTCTTTTCTTTTAGTAATATAAGTGACTATTTTTTAAAAGAAAATATCTTTTAAATTATTTATTTTCCACTAATCAAATCCACTATCTAATCGTGTAAATGTTAGACAACCAAAAAAAAAAAAAAAAAAAGGCTATGCGGAAGTCAACAGTTTGTTTTCTAGGGATTGGTGCTGTACTGTAATAAACAACTTCAAAAAACGTTCGTTAGTACTTTAAATATTACAATCTATATAATAAAAGATGAGATCCTTAGAAGAAATTTTTCCCGTTTGAGAAACTATAAATTTTTCTGCCTAATATACATTGTAAAATTTTGTGATGCCACTATTGGCTCTAATAAAGGCACGGTTTAATATTTAAATATTAGACCATTCTCTTTATATATATACAATAAGAGAAGTAAATAAAAAACTTGGAGAGATTTGAATTCAGAATCGCTTAATTTGTTATCATGTAAAATTTTATGAGAATATTACTAACTATTTAAAAATATTAGATTGTTATATGAAAGTGTGCTTTGATAATTAAATATTTTAATTTATATTTAATGAAGCACTTGAGCATGCGAGAGTCGAGTGCACATGCAAACATTTTCAATGATGAAGTTGAAATGCAAAAGCTCGAGTGAGAATGAAATAAGGAAAAAGAGAGAAAAAGCGAAGAAAATGGATGTAACAGAATTAATAAATGTTCAATATACATTTGTCCATTAAAAATAACTTGCTTTTTTCTTTTTTTTTTCAGTGTACAATATATGGGGGCGAAAATCCAGGGAGAGAGATTAATCAAATGATGGAGGGAAATAAGTTTTTTTTTTTCTCCATTTACTTCTATGGGCGAAAGTCTTCTGCTGTAGAAAATTAAGTATGGTGACAAGATGTCTTTACGTGAAAATTATCTATATGGAGACTATATATTTCTGAAAGCCAGTAAAGATTTGAAAAAGGAAAAAATTGCTTTGCCGTAAAATCTTTGGTTCCTTACTCTGATTCTGATCTCACTAATTTGCGAAAAATTGTAGAGATACTAAAATTAATCCCTAAATTAATCTACAAAATAATGTCTCGGTTTGAGTACCTGTATATGACCAACTTGTTCAACTATCCCAAAAACATATTGTACGCCTCTTTATGCTCCAAGTTTGGAGACTTGCAAAGTGCCCCTCAAGAGCCTCAAAGTAGGCTTTCGTAGAGCATAGGTTCAATTGGATTTTGGGCTATAAAACTCATTATCACTCTCCATTGCCATTGAGTAAAAGGCTGAACTGAACCAACATTTTTTACTTTTTGTTGATATTCTAAATCTATTCCTTTGTCACTAATCTGTTCTAGAGAATAGACAAATTAGCTAACATTCTTAAATTGATTTCTGTTCCAGGATACAAAAAGACATTAAAAAAAAAAAATGGGATAGTTACCAAATAGACCTTAATATGTCACTTTACAGGAGCTCATTACCCTCAGTTCGAGCAACAATCCCCAAAGCTCAGTTGAGCTCAAGCCCAAGCAAATAAGCTCCACACCCAAATAAGGGGATAAGCACACCGAGGGGGAAAAAGGCACGGGGAGAAACAAAAAATGTGAAACTCTGCATTCATGGTTTCAGATTGAGAATCTAGTTGTTTCTTTTTTGTACATTTTTTTCAGCAAGAAATACATTCAGCTGCTGGCCTAAGGAAATGAAAGGAATGGGTGACAATTGCACCAGTTTTTCAACATTTCCAGCTAATGAATGAGTTAGCTGCAAATGAATCAGGATCAAATAATCATAGTTAAATGCCATCTGACCTTTTCATCTCCAGTGAAGTTTCTCTGCAATGTACCAATCAGCTGAGTCATCCTCTGCTCTATGTGGGAAAACTGAGTCGGGCTCTTAGAGGGGCCCAGTGGCACTGTGTTGCCTGCACATTTACAGAAGGAAGGCAAACAGAGCTTGGAAGATTGATTTAGGGCCTCTCCACTTTCTAGGCACAGGGGAATCATCATTGCTTCCAGCCAAAAATCCTTGAATTTGTTCTCTCTGTTCTCCACACTAGACGGCCAAAAGTATACAACATTCAGTTTGATCCTGTGAAATTTTTGTTAATGAAAGACCTTAAAACTACTCTGTCAAACGGAGAGAATGGTGAATGTAGAGGGAAAAAGTATAGAAAACGTGCAGTGTCATTTCCCTCCAGAAGAGCAACAAGGACAGTTCCAAACTTGAATTGCTTATTAAGAACTAACAACAAAAAGGCTGAATCACACCACTGCACAAAAACACTAAAGCACAAGCTCATCGGGTGGTGCCTAATGAGCCTGAGATTTCAGGGCAAACAGATTTTAAACAAGAATTGATTATTCCCTACAACCTGCACTGGACAAATTTTCTGCGTGATGTAAAACTGATGCCACTGTATCACTCCAAACAGATGGAAGTCTGCATCTAATCAGAATGCAGATATACTAATTATAAAAGCAAGGATAAGAAAGTATAAGAATATTACCTGTGCAGCATCCTTGAGAGGCCCCCAGCATTCTATAAGGTTGTACTTTTGAGAACTTGAATGGAAGTAAACCCATACTGGAGCATCCATTAGCTCTGGATGATCTGTAAAAAGTAATGCATCCCCATGCAACACGGCTTTGAGTACCTAGTTCAAATGGAAAGAGAGATCCTTTTCATTGTCAACCTGGAATTAAAAGTCATCGATGTATACTACTGTTTAAAAAAAAAAAAAAACATAATCTTCCTAAAATGAAAAAAATATATGAGCATTTTTATGCACACATGGCTGAGGATATGTGAGGATTGAACTTGGACAAGAAAGTAGATTTTCTCTGCTCAAAACTCTACGGAGGAAGTTCTTCCATGGGAACTGTTCATGCCTTTAAGATATCCCTAAAGCTATAATACCATTCCTGCAGTGAATAGCTTTCTGATTTGCTCCCCGTCCTCTGCAACTAACATCAGGCATTATATTGTCGTACAGCAGTCACCACTAAATCTCTAATTGTTCTCACATGCATTTACTTGCGACTGTGAACGATTAAGCATGATATGTGTATCATTTGGAGGCGAACACAGAGTAGATAATTACCAGAGGCATCTCCTTGGAGAAAATGTGGTATCTTAACTCAGCAGCAAGGTCTAAAAAGGGATTTGGACCGCTAACAAAGCAATGAATGTGCAGACACATCTCCTTGTTGACTGACTTCCACTCAGCAACCACATCATCCTTTTCGTACCATCCTCTTAACTGGCATCAAGGCAAGCCAAATTGAGCTCATAGAAATGCAATTCAGTTAACGACTAAAGTTTTCAATAGACATTGAAAATGTCTATTCTATGTGCCACATTCAACTAAACTTCTGATGATAATCCTCCAGATCATGTTTGTTCAGTTGATGAGACAGGAGAGGTAAGAAAATATTTGCAAAGGGAAAGTATATACCTGATCAAGACTGATGACATTGGAGATGGTCAAATTCAGATTGGCGGTGAAGTCACAGTGAGATAAGATGTAAGTTCTCGGGATGATTCCAGAATAGTTGTCGGACTCTCCTCCTGTAAAATCGACTTTTAACTTTGCAGCTTCAAATCTTGCTGGAGGGACCAAAAGCCTAACAGCCTACGAACTCAGAGAATATCAGAACGGAAGCAAAGATTGGCTTTAGAGGCTAACAAGAAGAAAATTCTAGCACAGTTAGCAATGTGCTTCTGCACTTCCGGAAATAAGCATTTAGAACCTCGAGACAAAGGTATGAAAGTGACATGAATGCCTTAACAAATGTTCAGTCCAAGAACACTCCCGACCAGGATGGTTCAAGCATCTCATATCTCAAGCAGAGCAAAGCATCTCTCAGGGGAGAAAGATATCCAGACGCAGAACAGGCATTTACTTAAGATCTGAAGCGTTGGAAATACTTCCACAAGAGTGTGTGACGAGTGTTGCGGATACACACACACACACACACATCAATGTACCTCCAAGTTCAAAAGCGAAGAACTATGTGACGAATCATTCCAAGTAGCTCATTCACTAATTGCAGGACTAAACAATGACCAAGATTATAATTACACTACAGCGTCCAAAATGCAGCAGGCATTTCACCTTCAAAAACCATTCTCTCGACCGTCCAAAATTACTCAACCCATCACGCTAATCACCTACTCAACCAAACCACAATGCGAGCATCCGAAAACACCTCCTCCGTCGAAATCCACAAACTCAATCCTCCAATTACATGACAATGCGGGGATACCTCAGAGACGAGCGTGTTGTAAGGAGATCCCCGGTAGCACTGGACGGAGATCACGGCAGGGGGCGGCGGCGGTCTCCTCGGCGACCGGAGCTGACAAGCGCCGGCGTTTGGGGTTGAAGAGAAGGCAGAGGGAGCGAAATGGGAGGCCATGGGGGGTGCATAACACTGGTTTTCTTCTCTTCATGTTGCACGCCCCACCACCATTGTCTCCCCCTCAGAGAGAGAGAGAGAGAGAGAGAGAGAGAGTATGTGGAGAGCAGAAGAAATTCTTGTGACTGTGATTCGCCTCCCCGACGAGACGACGGTCCAAAATCTTCGACAAGTCGCTGGATCCACCCGTTGTTCTCCCTTGGAGAGAAAGCGGAAAATGATTGGTGGAGAAGGTCGAACCGTCTTGACAGGTCAGCAATCGGTTTGTAGTTTTTTTTCCTGAGGCTGTGGATAATGCGGCGACGTGGCTGTCGCTGTGACGATAGATGGGCCCCCGCACTTATCCATCGCCCGTTGCGACCCGGCCCATCTGTATCAATTATTAAATACATGACAAATTCCTCTTCAACGATTGTTTTCAAGAGTCGGCGCTTAGAAACTCCAATTATTTGTAAGGCATTAATCATTCTCCCATTATTTTTCTTTTCTAAAATCATTCTCCTTTTTTTTTTTTTGTTGAAAGAAAGAATCCATTCATTCATTTCTTAAAATAACACTTGAGATATACATACAAGACTTTCAAATCTAGTAAATCCTTTTAATAAGTGCTTTTCTTTTACACTCCTTATTCATTCTGTCTCGTTTTTGCTAAATAACAGAAAACACAAGTTTTAATGTGATCCATTGCGGAAAATGATCAATTATTGAAAATTCTGGCATATTTTGCGACTCTTCTTATTAAAAAATTTATTAACAATATTTTTTTGTATTTTATTGGTACTTTAGTAATGTTGTTGATCACACATAAAATTTCTCAATGTTAAATAATAAATACAATTAGGAATTTTCTGAAACGTAATTGAGTTTCCATACTCTACATTAATATAAGGGAAAAGTCTTATTTGTCTTGCTATCCAATTCCATACCCATCCTTTTGCCAAAATAAATAAATAAATAAAAATTCCAGAGCCATTCTCACATCACATCCTAGTAAAAAAAAAAAAAAAATCATAAATTAGTACACCTATGACAAATTTATCTTTAATTATTTTTTTGACCATCAAATATCCCAAACTAATAATTTATGAAAAATTTACTCTTTGTTAGTTTTCATTAAAATGGATCAATACGACGAAAAATCATAAACCAGTACACTTATGACAAACTGAGGGTAAAACTTCAAATTGATACACCTCTCAACTGCGCATGTTATCTAACTCAGTAATTGAACAGTCAAATTTAATGGAAACTAATAAAGATAAATTTGTCACAAGAGTATAAGTTTGGAGTTTTTAATGATCAAAAAGATTAATTTACAGTAAATTTGTTATAGATGTATCAATTTGAATTTTTCATTATAATAACTCTTTTTCAAACTACCCCCGGTTAGTGATATCATCTTCATAGGCCCTCAATTGATTTACTAGTTGTTCTAATCTTCCATAATATACTTGGATGGTCTCATAATCTTTCATTTTAGCGTTCTCGAACTCCCTTGAAGTCTAATAATGCATAACTTAGTTGTGCCTTGGGACTCTTTTTGTAGTAATCCCATGCCCATTCTATAGTTTTCTTTCCAATGATTATTCTTAGAAATATCATTTTTGAGGGTGCTTGCTGGACAACAAATAGAGTGCGTTTGGTTCAACTTTCCTAAAGGGTTTTCAACTTCCAAAACCCCTTGGGGAAATACTGAGGTGTTTGGCAAGTTTGTCCAAGGGGCTTTCAGTTAAATGCTGGTCTTGGAAAAGTTGAAAGCCCAATACTGATAAGAACCAGTTTTAGGCTTTCCACATTTGGCGAGATGCTGAAATTACTTTTTTTTTTTCTTTCAAACTATTATCATGATTTTTTTTAGTTTTTTTATTTTACTTTTTATTGTTCCAAAACCACCCTTAACTTTACTAGAGTCAAGTAAAGAGTTTAATATTTTTTTAATAAAAATGAAATCCAAAAGCCATTTATAAAAAAGATTTACCAAACACTTTTTACGCCAAAAAAACTTTGCAAAGAATTTTTTACCAAATGCAATTTACATTTCCCCAAAGCCTTTAGAACAAAGATATTTGCATTTCCCCAAAACTCATTTCCAAAACTGAACCAAACGCAGCTATAGAATCCTTACATCCTTTCGTAGCTTGTTGGACAACACATAGAATCCTTGCATCCTTTCCCATGATTATTCTCAGAAATATCGTTTTTGAGAGTGCTTGTTGGACAACACGTAGAATCCTTGCATCCTTTTGTAGCATCTCTATTGAAACACGTGCAAACCTTCTTTCATAGCTGCATGTCCTTTTTCCACAATGTCCACAAATCTTGAGCCATCAAGAAAGTAGTCCTAATGTTATAGTTATTTCCATCGACAGTAGCAATTGTCAATGAATGTGAGGTGGAGTTGGCGATAATTTTAGTGTTGGATATTTAGGTGGATGATTTTAGGCGGGTGGATAGGAAAACTTCCGATACCAATTTAGTGAGGCTCTTATAGCACCGGTAGTTTTTAGATATGAAACGAGATGTAAGTGAAAGAATGTGAAGGTTTGAGTAGGACAACGGCTGGGATGAAGAGAAACAAAGTTTTAATTATACTTACCTGGATTTTACTGGGGTACAAGAAATATGGGATGGCTATAGTTTGTCTTCTGTTGGCTTCTTCTATGTACATGAACGATAATTGTCCAAGACTATTTAGGCTGCATTTGATTGAACTTTTGACGAAAGTTTTTGGGAAAATATAAATGACTTTAAGTTAAAGAGATTTTTCAAAATACAAATTGTGTTTGTTAAATTATAATTTAAAAGTCCTATGTAAAACAACTTTAGATAAAATAGTTGGAAAAAATATTCTTGCAAAGGACTTTTCTTATTTTTTATTGAAAAAAAGAAAAAAATTCAAACCCTTTGTTGGCTTTGGCAAAAGGCTTAGATTGTCGGCAACCCGATTTGGCACCCGCAATGGTTGTGCGACCTTTGCAACAGGTTGTGTGACCCTCGGCAATCCCTCGTGGAGGTCATGCGACCTCGAGCGAATGTTGCCTAAGTTGCACAACCTCACCAGCCCTTGCAACCAGATTTGGCCTTGCTGCCCCTTGCACCCAAATCTGCCTTGGGTTTTGCTATGACAAGGCCAACATTTGGCCAAAAGGGTTGTAAAAAATTTGCAAAACACCTCATATTTTCCCTAAAGATTAGAGGCCCAAAGTCCATTGAAAAAGTGGTTCCCAAATGGAACCCTATAGGCCTTTTTGACCGGCATTCCTTGGGAAATATCTCTAAAGATTGCATGCTAGCAAAAACCTATCATGGCACCTAAAAAACCTAGGCCAATATTCAAATCGAAGCAGCAAAATTGAAGAGCCACATTGATTTTGGCCTTTTCCTTAGTAGAATGCACACGATCCTCGGATGTCGTGGATAGAACTTCAAATCGAAAGAAGGAAAAACCCTAAATCGGCACATATTCCATGATGGAAGCCTTATGAAGAGGAACCTTTTCTTCGGTGAAACGAGGGAAACAGCCCCTAAGCGATAGAGGAATCCGAAGATGCATGAAACAAGGATCCAAGATCACCTGCTCAGGATCCTCCTGGGGCTCATTGAGGAGTTGGAGAAGATAGTCGTGATGGTTGTCTTTTTTCCTTGAGTCCGTCAAAACGAGGTAGATAAGTCGAAGGTAAAAATGCAGCAGCTTGATTTTTAGGAGCCATTGAAGCAATGAAATGAAATGGAATGGGGACATAGAATCAAAGCGAAGTTAGAAAGTCAAATGTGTCGGTTTTGTGTCAAGAGAAGACTCAATGAAGGTAAAAGTAAAAATAACAAGGAGATCTTGCCAAGTATTTTATAAGGTTAATACTACTAAAAACCTCAAATCGATACATTTATGACAAATCCACCTCAAACTAACTCCAAACCGATATACTCATGATAAATTTATTCTATATTCTGTTAAATTTTACTCTCAAATTGCTGAGTTAGATAACATGTGACAGTTAATAGATATGCTAATTTGAGGTTTTACCCTCACTTTATCACATATATATCGGTTTTGTGATTTTTTGTAGTATTAATCTAATTTAACAGAAATTAATTGAGGTTTTTGGTGATAAAAAAATTAACTTGAGGTAAATTTATCACAAATGTACTAATTTGAGATTTTTTGTGATAAACAAATTAGTTTGGAGATAAATTTATTATAAACATGTAAGTTTGAAGTTTTTCATAATATTAATCCATATTTATATAATGTCAAAGGAAGCAATGATTTAGAAGTGCCGATTCACCTATTGACAGTTCATGAAGCGTGTTGATCATTATAAGTGTCTCAATTTTACAAGGTAATAATCACTTGACAAATTTAGCCAAGTGTTGGTTGTGTTATTGTAAACTACTGATACAAAAACACCGGGTGGTGACCATGATGATTATGAATGACCATGATATATAGCTGTCAACGTACGATGACAATTTGTTGACGATTATCACAAAGTGTTGGACACGAAATTAAAGGAGACAAAGTGAGGAGGCCAATTGAATACGAAGACACTGATTGTTGGTTAATTTCGAGAAAATTGACCAAAATTTTTTTAACTTATTGTATTTTTATCAATTCAGTTTTAAACCTTTTAATCGTGTCAATTAATTCATAAATCTTTTCATGTTTTGCTAATTAAATCCATTCGGCCGACTTTAGTCAGAAATTGCTGACGTTGATGTTGACCCTCTTATGTGATACAATCGATGTTAAAGTGAAATTTTTTTAATACTATTTTAATGTTTTTTTTTTAATTTATTGTTATATTTTCTTTTACTCTTTTTATTTTTTTCCTTTCCTTCTTCTTCTAACTAGTCGCCAAGCAAAAAGAGAAAGAAAAGCATAAATAAAAAAGAAAAGAGGAAAAAAATAAAATAAAAAATTGAAAAGTTATGAAAATATTATTAAAAATTATCCACGTTAACGCTAGCCACGCCACGCAAGATAACTAGTATCCACGTTAACAATTTCTAGTAAAAACTGGTCGAATTTATTAGTGGACCCTAAGGTACTGCTCGGAAGTTAGCTAAAAAAAGCATTGAACATAGACCTTTTATTTGGTTGAATTTATCTTGGAAGTAAGCTAATAAAAACATTAAATAAAGACTCCAGTTGGTCTAGTTGTTGTAGCCGGTCATTCGTAACTTTAGTACCAACTCTGCATTATGTTTTTCTTCTTTCTTTTCGATATGTAACAATTTTAAAGTCTTCAGCATTTCGATGATAGGATGATAAGAACCATGTTCAAAATTGCTAGTCGTGTTCATTTTGAATCTACTGCGTCAAACCCACCTATTTTTCTCCTTGTCCAAACCAACTCCAGAGAATTAATTTCCTTCTTTTCAGTCAATGTTTAAAAATATTAACTTCTTAGAAAGTGGAACTCCCAACGACTAATTATGCGGGATGTAGAATTGTAGATTATTATATCATATGACCCAAGCGAAATTACAAAGTAATCTACTTGCTTTAAGATGATGGCACGTTGTACAATAGAAAAACTGAACTTAACAATTAAAATAGAGTACTTATAGGATAAAATTGTCAATGTAGTAAGAATCTTCCAGGACGACTTTTCTTATCCTTGGTTTGACGGTTGGTGAGAGGGTAAGAAGTTAGAACCTCCAAACCTATGATAGATAAAAAAAATTTGTGTAATTTTTTTTTAAACTAACCATCCAATGCTCTCATTTTCTTTCAAATGTTATCGGGTCAGTCAATGGTACTAGGAAAGAAAAATATATGAGATCAAATAATGGATGGCGGGCCATCAAAGTACCTTATATTGGGGTTTTATTAAAATGCCTTTAACAATCAGTATAACTCGTCTCATACTCTGAACCCGAAATTTTAAGTAGCGTGCGGGTGAAGTAGTTGAGCAGTGTCTTGAGAGTCATTTTTATTTTAAAAATCTGCCCTAATCAGATTTATTTAGTTCGTTTCCCTATAAAATAACAGAAAAAGAAAAAGAAGACAAAGAAAAAGACTATTTGGTTAATATGCCATGCCATCATGTCTTACATCACACACGTGATAACTATTAGAAGAAGTTCTAAACTTATTGTACGAATACTAATTAAAATCTAAAATTTCAACTGGCCAATATACAATTTTTTTTAAATTCTATTTTTATTACTTAATTATTTTGTAGTTTTTTGACTAATATATATACATATATATAGTTATTGGACATTATGACTAATTTTGCCTCTTGAGTGTGTAATAGGATTAATCCCTTATTATTATTATTATTTTTTTTTTGGCATTCTAGTAATATTTACTTTATTTCTTAGCTAAAATAAAATAAACAAACAAAGATGAAGGAGAAGGTCTGTTGGAGAAGTTCATAAATATTGTGGTGCTTTGTTGCGACATGGATACTAGTCGTCTTACGTGACATGACCGGTGTTCACATAAACAAAATTTTGAATTTTTTCCTCTCTCTCTCTCATCGTGGATTGGCAACCCTTGCAGGCCCTCGTGATCCTCGACCATCGGGGACATGCTCAAGAGATTCACTCTAAAGATTCCAGATCCTTATCCTTATGTTGAAGAAAATTCGATGTTGACATGATGGTTAGGTTACGGGTATAATTAGGTCTGCCAAAAGTTAGTAAAATATATTAGAATAAAAAAAAGGCTAGGGCAATTAGATTCTGATTTGCTTGGGGAATTTCATGACAAATGGCATGATAGACATAGTGGTTGAGGTCTTCATACTTTAATGATGGGAAAATTACCAAAAAAGTCATAAACTTACTACAATTTTTCCAATTTAGTTCTAAACCTTTTTTTCTTTGGCCAATTTAATTCCAATTTTTTTTTTATAATTGTGCTAATTCAATCCATCCAACCAAATTTTGTCGTGATGCCGACGTGGACATCGACCAAGCACCGGCAAACAATTTAAATAATACTTTTTTAATTTCTTATTTTTAATTTAAATTTTCTTTTTTTCTCTTCCTTTTTTTTTTTTTTGCTCCTCCCTCTTCTTACCAAGCAAAGGGGAGGGCCGGTTTGAGGTGACCAACTCGGTCAACCTTGCCTAGATCTGATGAGGCAAGCCCTCGCCAGTGGATCGGCGAGGCAAGCCCTTGCCTAGATCTAACGAGGTTGACCTCACCTAGCCACGGCAAGGAGAGCTCGCGACTAGCTAGTTGCCTCATTCTGGAGACCGACCCTCTATTTTGGCCAGTCGCCGGAGCAAGAGGAAGAAGGAGGGAAGGGGAAAAAAGGAAAAAAAAATTATTAAAAAATTGTCTGCCGACATCGGTAGGCCAAATTTGGCCGAATGGACTGAACTGACAAAATTGCAAAAGGTTCAAGACTAAAAGGGGGAGGTTAGGGGTTCGAATCCCCACCTTCTCAAGGGAGGTTGGGGTGGGGACGCTGTAGTTTCAGGAGTAGGTTTCGACTCCCACACTCTGCAAGGATGCATGGCAAAAGTCTGAGAGTGAGCCTTAGAATAGGAATAGAGTAGGACCGACAAAAAAAAAAAAAACTGGCAAAAAAAAAAGGTATGGTATCAAATTAAAAATTTGTAATAAATTTAGATTTTTTTTTTTTTTTTTTGTAATTTTCCGATATAAAGGAATATCATATTAGATATTACTCCATTGTCTTTGTCGAGTTACTATCTGGATTTTATGTGATTGTCAAATTACAATTCGGATTTTATGTGAGA
Organism: Eucalyptus marginata; assembly: GCA_014182565.1. Taxonomy (NCBI): domain Eukaryota; kingdom Viridiplantae; phylum Streptophyta; class Magnoliopsida; order Myrtales; family Myrtaceae; genus Eucalyptus; species Eucalyptus marginata. Next base: position 35,971,778 of record CM024590.1, read on the forward strand.
ACCATGCTTAAACATCCTACATTAACATTCGATTCATTTTTTGTCGAGTGTGAATATTAAAAGAAGACATTTGTCACAGTCTACGAAATTTCGATCATACAGGATAAAACAAGCTCTTTTTGTCTTTGTCATACCATAGTGAAACCGACGATTCTCATGCTCTTCTAGATATTTCAAATCATCTTGGTAATGCTTGCATCAACAAATGACACACATATTTCAACTTTTCCGTTCACAACATGGTGAGTTACATCAAGTTTGGTTTACTTTAACTACAACGAATTAAACTGAATCTGGAAGATGGTTCATTCCCTACCTATAGGCGTTTTGTTTCTATTTGCTGGTTGTTCATGCTGTGCTTTCCTTTCTTAGTTGGAAACTGTGGGCTGCCATGCCTGTGGTTTTTCCGGCATCCCTCCACTCATTATGATCCGTTGTTTTGAGTGTGGGTTCTGATACCGTGTTCTTTTTCTTTTTCCTTTCGTTTGTTCACTCATTCCTTTTCAATATATTAATTACCTTTCACCATTAAAAAAAAAAAAAACGAATTAAACTGGCTAAATGTCATCAACATTTAGTCAACTCAAGTGGGCTCAAGTTGATTTTCAGGAACAAAGTGGTTCTTTGAAATCTAAAATCTGTACCGGAGAAATCAAGCTCTCTCTGTCTTTGTCACGCTAGAGTGAAACCGACGATTCTCATGCTCTTCTAGATATTTCAAAATCATCTTGGTAATGCTTGCATCAACAAACGACACACATATTTCAACTTTTCCGTTCACAACACGTTGAGTTACATCAAGTTTGATTTACTTTAACTACAACGAACTAAATTGACTAAATGTCATCGACATTTAGTCAACTCTAGTGGGGTCAAGTTGAAGTTTAGGAACAAGAAGTCTGAAATCTATCCCCGTCAATCTTAAAAAAAAAATAGAATTACGCGAATTGTCATGTGATTTGCTTGGTTTTGTCAATGTCTTTTGTCCTTTGATAGGATTTCCAATTATAAATTATTTAGAATGAGAAATTTTTTGCTTTGAATGAGTTAGTCCAGTCAAAAAGAAAATATTGAGAATTAAGGGTTCCTTTATTTCATGAAAAATAAATAATTTATACAATATATATATATTTTAAATTATCACTTTTATTGTTTGCAAAAATGATTAAACATAATTACATCAACAATAAATACAATTTTTCATTGGCTAATTATTTTCAATAATACAATAGATTGTTTCTAAAAAAATAATTTCAAATTATTCATTTTTTTTTCCAAATATACGGAGTATAAATTATTGAATATTTTCTTTGAAATTTCTTTATGGATCTTTCTTCTGATTTGAACCCGTTCCTGTTTCTTCTTCTTGCTTAATTCTCCCCTTTCCCGTTCCAAAACCTGTCTAGTCTCAAAGAAAAAATGGCAGGTGGCAACACCGCGTACATGAGAATTTTGTTGACCAGCCTTTAGTATATATGTTAAATAACTAACTTGAAAACTTTAGGATCTGTATGTTTGGGATTAAGTAAAAATAAAAAGTATTTTTTTTTTTTTTTTGCTTTTCTCGTCAAATTTAAAATTACAGTTTTAAAAAAAAAATAATGAAGCGAGTATATGTGAATATGCTTGTCAATAATTATATGTTATGAAAGTTTCAATTGCTTCGGGTTCAAAAAAATTCAAAATGTGTCTATCAAAAGATATAAATTAAGAAAATATGAAAAAGATAAAGTCTATCAGGATACACTTTAAAATTACTGATGTAACTACTTAGATCGTTTTATGTGCTACTGAAACTTCTGAAACTGAGCCATCTCATACAATACGTCCTTAACTAGTATTTGGACACTCAATAATATAACCAAAATTGTAATAATTCCATATCTATTATGATTGAGATTTACAATATGAAAATACTTAGTGAAGTATTATAAATGGCTCATACATTTTGCTTACTATTTATTATGTCTCCAAATATTCTGAGGGCCAATATGGATAGAGTATTACTTTTGACTTTTTTTTTTTTTCAAAAACTACTTAGCAGTTTGCACACTTTAATTATTTTTTATGAGTCGAGACACTTGAAATTTCCACAAAATGAAAATATTGATTCCTAAGTCCACATACGATTTCCTACAATTTTTTTTTTAGATTTGAATACTATTGTAATATTAAATGGAAAATAAATTTTGTTATTACCTTTAATTGAGCTAAAACAAATTGATCCTAAATCAACGCTAATCAAGTAAAAGAATCTTCTCTTTCGGAGGGAAAGAACGTAGATTCGTTTGCAAGTTGTCAAATCCGCAATCAGTGGTTTTTTGAACGGGGAAGCATTAAGGTGTGTTTTTGGATAGACTAATTATCACGTCTCTAAATTTTCTATAGGTCAATATGGATATATTACTTTTTCCTCTCTCTTAATAAATACTTAGCAATTCAAACCAGGAACTTAAATTAATAAATAAATAAAAAAAAACAAGACTTTCTTGGATCCTCGACGTGGTTGAAGGGTTACCTGATTAAGAAAAGGGAATTTCTCCCCTACATGGGCCTCTTGCGCCAGTCCTCAATTTGTGAAGTGGGCTGTTAGAATACATTCTTTATTTTAATGTGCTGATACTCACATGCCTCATAACAACTTGATTAGTATAGCTCCTTTTTCCTACTCTATTCTCAGGAGTATCCTCTAATCATTTTACATCTCGGGGATCCCGAGATCCGAACGAGACCTGAGATGAAGCCTTTTAACATCACTTTTAGGATGCAAGAGTCAATATTGATGGAGTATTACCTTTCCTTTATTTTAAGAAATACTTAGCAATTTACACACTTTAATTATTTTTAATGAATCCCGAACACTAGAAACTTTCACAAATTGAAAATATAGATGCCTAGATTCACATATAATTTTCTATAACTTTTTTTTTTGAAATTTGAGTATTATTGTATATGTAAAATGGAAAATAAAAGAATTTTTTACCTTTAATTAAGCTAAAACAAATAGGTCCTAATCAACGCTAATCAAGCCAAAAAGGTTGTTCTTTTTTCCTTGGTCTCCAAATGGAAGAAGAAGGGAAATAAAAAAGAAAAATGTATAACTGATGAAGAAAAGAAAAAAATTCAAAAAATATTATAAATTCAGAAAAATAAAAAGAATTCGTCAACATTGGCGTCGATCATATATTGACAAATTGTTCCCAATTGTTCCCAACATTGAGTCTAGTCTGATTCCATCTGGTCCAGTTATGTATTATTAACGATTTTCTTCCCTATCGGAATATTGAATTATGAGAAATTTGACTTCTGCCTAATATAACAAAAGATCAATGTTCGAAACAGAGACATCATTCGGATTTCCCAACGGCTCCAGCGAGGCCCAATTAGAATTATGCTAATCGTCAACATCATTTTGTTTATGCAAACTTTAACAACCCAAAAGTCAGGTTCATGTGCACAAAGTCTGTGGTTTGGGTAGCCGTCATTTCGCATGCGATACTCGAGGGATCCTGATGTCAGAACAATGACGTAGGATTTGCTGAACCTCTAGTCCCCCGTCATTTAATGGAGCCTCGTTGCTAGCAGAACGTACGTCTCTCTCGACCGGCATACGCAACAAGAAGCAAATCTACCTGAAGGAAAGGATAAATGTACGATGGATCAATCAACGAGAAGAAGCAATATCTTTCTGTTTGGTAATAGACAAAGAGCAACCGATGCTGCATACATTAAGTCCAAAAGCAAATATACGGTCCGATTTTCACTTCGGGTTGGAGCAAGGGTGTTCTGTCACTTACAGTGGCCTCTACAACATTTCATTCCTCATCCCTTTTGTAGGATTGCCTTCTGTATTTGGGGGAATGTTGGATCATCTGCCCCTTGGATTTTCAATATTACAAATGCCAGGTTGCGTTTCATGCTCAACGATCCTAATGGTGATTTAATTTTTGACCCATCAATAAAGAATCATATGCACGGAATGAGCATGATTCATATTTAAAAGAATAAATAGCTGACGGCGGGCAACTATGAGTCTCTCCATGATCGTACGTGCTTGTGGAAAACTACAAAGGAATTTCCTACTTTATGCAATACAATGTTTCGAGGAGTAAACAAAGACCTAATAATCCATGGAAAATCTCTAAAATTTTAAGGGGGCGCTTTCAACAGCAGTAACCAAAGCATCTATATAAGCCAACCTGCCAAACGTTGATATCACAGCCAGCTATTGCACTTCACACTCTTAATAGAAAATGGAACGCTTGGCAGGATCTCGTCTGATTATGCTATTTCCGTTCTCATTCCTCTTTGGAATACAAGCACTTAACTCATCCTTTTTCTCTCCTTCCTCTCTAGGGGCAGCTGCGCCCTGTCGTCCTGATCAGAAGTCTGACCTAGTTCAGTTCATGAAGGCGATGGTGCCGAATAATTCGACATCCTTCTTCTGTCAAACGGACGACATTTGGCTCAGTGAAAAAAATATGGTTTCCTGGAACGCTGACACAGATTGTTGCTTGTGGGACGGAGTCACGTGCGATCATATGACAGGTGATGTGATTAGCCTTGATCTTGGCTGCTTGCCCCCAAACCCGGCTTGCTATTCTTCTGCAGGGTCATCAAACAGCATTGAAGTATCCACGTTGGGTTCCCTCAATCATTCTTCTCCTCACAAAGCAGAAAGTCCATCAGAGTCGAATTCAAACATGCTGCTTCAAAATTTGACCAAGTTAAGAGTCCTCATTCTCGATGGGTTAAACATGTCTGGCATTGACGTGAGTGGCTTGAGGAATCTGTCTCCATCTCTGCAAGTCCTCAGCCTCAGTTCCTGCAAATTGCGTGGCACGTTAGCAGCAAAGATTTTCCTTTTGCCAAAGCTGACATGTCTCGATTTATCGGGCAACGAGGAGCTTGCGGGTTACTTACCCGAATCAACTTGGAATAGCTCAAGGTTTTGGACTTGTCCTCCACAGCTTCTCGAGTATTACCATGAGTCCATTGGCGACCTTCATTTCTCCTGGAGATACTCGGCTATACCATTGTAATTTCAATGGCTCCATTCCATCTTCACTTGGTAACCTAACACGACTCACCAGATTGGAACTCTCATTCAATGAGCTTAGTGGTCAGGTTCCTCCGACTCTGTCCAACCTTGATCGGCTCACTCTGCTCGATCTTGCCTCCAACAATTTCGGAGGTCCAATGCCCGATGTCTTCGACAACAAGACACAACTTCAACAACTGCTTTTCTCACATAACCGCTTCGTTGGCCCCATTCCTCCGAGCATAAAAAATATTTCCAATCTAGCCCAACTCGACATTTCCAATAACCTCATTGGCGGGTCTATACCATCATCACTGTTCTCTCTTCCGTCCTTGACGAGCCTAGACCTCAGTAAAAATGGGCTCAGTGGTCACATAGGCAAGTTCCTTGCCGCACCCTCATTAGTCCATGTTGACCTGAGTGGTAATCAGTTGCGTGGCTCAATCCCAAGCTCGATTTTTCAGCTGGGGAACCTCACCTATTTGAGTATCTCGGGAAATAAACTGACCAGTGTTTTAGACCTACAATTGCTGTCGGGACTCAGATGTCTAACAGATCTTGATCTTTCGGACAACATTTTGTCACTGAGCAATAGCAAAAATGTCGATTTTGTCTTGCCGCAACTTTCAAAAGTCAGTCTTTCAGGGTGCAATATTACTGCAATCCCTGCATTTTTGAGAAATTCAACCAGCGTGGGGTGGATAGACCTGTCGCACAACATAATCCACGGTGATATCCCACCATGGATGTGGGATGTTGGGACCAGGTCATTGTCTTATCTCAATGTGTCTCACAACTTCCTCACTAGCTTCGAACAAGTTCCATGGGAAAATCTTATAATCCTCGACCTGAATTCGAACTTGATCCAAGGGCCATTTCTGCCACCATCACTCCCGAATTTGGTTCTCATCTTCTCGCTGGCTAGCAATCGAGTGACTGGCTATATCCCTGGCTCTATTTGTGAGATGAAGGGCCTACAAATTCTTGACCTCTCTCGGCAACAATTTCACCGGAACAATCCCTCAATGTCTAGGGAACATCGGCCGACAGCTTTTAGTGTTGGATCTCGCAAGAAAATGGACTTTCCGGCACTATCTCACTCACATTCGGCAAAAATGCTGTCCCGAGAAGTCTTCACCTCGGTGGAAACAAATTTGAAGGCCTGTTGCCACGCTCTGTAATCAATTGCACGCAACTTGAAGCACTAGTTCTCAGTGGTAACAAGTTGAACGACACTTTCCCAAGATGGTTGGAAACACTTCCTAGCCTGCGGGTCTTGGTCTTGCGATCAAACAGACTTCATGGCTCCATAGGCAACCCCAGAACTAAATTTCCCTTCCCGCAGTTGCGCATTCTTGATCTTTCCTCCAATGAGCTCACCGGTCCTTTGCCCAGCACCTACTTTGTAAATCTGAAAGCAATGATATCGACTGATCAGGATGGATCCAAGTTGCGATACATGGACCAAGGTTACTACCAGGATTCCATAAATGTGACGATGAAAGGACATGAAGTGCATCTCCCTAAAATCCTAGTGACCCGAAAGACTGTTGATTTATCAAGCAACAAGTTCCAGGGAAGGATTCCGGATGTAATAGGAGAGCTGGGATTACTGAAGGGGCTCAACATTTCTCATAATAATCTCGAAGGCCATATACCATCATCTTTGGGCAACCTTTCCGAGCTTGAATGGCTGGATCTTTCTTCAAATGATCTTAGCGGGGCGATACCAATTGAATTGACAAAACTCACATTTCTGGAGGTCCTAAATGTCTCTTCCAATCAACTAATAGGATCGATTCCTCAAGGGAAACAATTCAACACATTTCAAGCCGAATCCTATCTTGGGAACCCAGGATTGTGCGGATTTCCATTGTCCAAATCTTGTACAGATTCCAGGGCGCCGGGGAAGCTTCCCGTCCTGCCTGAAGGCGGGATCCACTCGTTCTTTGCAAATTTTGTCAAACCAGAGGCCGTGGAAATAGGATTATTATGTGGCATAGTGGTCGGACTAGTCATGAGTAACTCGCGATATCTTAGATCCTTTTGGCGAGCAAAGAGGGAAGTCAGAAGATAGCTAGGAAACATATTTCTCCAATGGGGCCTTGAAACGGCGCGACATATTAGCCATGGTAGCGGATTAGTGTTGCTGAAAAAAAAAAGGATTATAAGTGCAAGGCAGTGTTGCCCAATCGTGTGACTCGTTCACGCGAATGGTGAATCTTAGGACTGTGTAAAAAGTTGCGGAATAACTCCAAAAAATAATATTTCGTACAAAAAAAGTTCATTGAACGTTGCAAAAACACAAAAAAGATGATAATCGTAAACCCCATCCCAGCTGTGATGAGGAGCCTTCGTCGTCGTCGTTCATTAGAAAAATCGACACCGGCAACTCGGTTGCAAGCCAAAGAGCAACGTTGGAGACGTTAATAGGTGTCATCGTAGACATAATTCATGGGGCTGTTTCACAAATCACAAGTTAAGAGACTTGAAAGTTATCATGGGGGAAATATGACGAATGATCGGGAAGAACATTGAAGTTAAACTTTAAAGCATAATATCACTTTTTTTAAGGGATTATTTGCCCAACAACGTTGTTAATGGTCACCAGAAAATTTCCTTTAAGATACAACACAGTCTCGATTGAGAATACTAAATATTAATTCCACTGTTTGTTCAGGGTCTCTCAAGAGAAATAATTAAAATGATTGATGTATTTTTGGAAAGAAAAACTCAAAAAGACTTCATTTTCATTCATTCTAAAACTGATGTACTTATCTCAGTCTTAATGAGTAGAGGTAACCCTTCAGAAAATGTTGCAAGTGAATAGGTACGTTTTTAAAGGTTATCTTGAAAATACATACAAAAATTCGAAAAGAAATAATAATTAATTTTTTAATAATTCCGAATTTTATCATTTCTGAATATACCGAATAAACAAATACAACCTTTCAATTAATAAAGATTATCAAGATAATAGTACACAATAAAAAATAAAAATAAAAATAATAAATGAGGATTTGTTGGTAATTATTTCTCGCGGAGGATCACCATAGGATTAGTTGTATTCTTGACCCCGTCATGTTTGGTTAATCGTCACCGTAGGAGTTGCTTCTTCGTGAAACACCTACTTTACACGCAACGGAGGGTCTTTGGATGTCTTTGTCATGCCAGTAACACGGTAACACCTCACCGTCTAAACATAAGCTTTTCGTCTATTACTCGTCAATGTTTTTTCACTTGTCATCCTTCAGGGCGTAGGGCTTCTCGTGTTTGGATCTTCATATTCACCAAGCGTTCACTTTCCTAATCAAGTAATTGCGTCTACATATGCATCTTCTGTTCTACCTTTACCGATCAATGGACATGTTCCCAATTCCTCGCCTATTTCTAAGAATGCCGTTCCGGACCCCTCTCCTATTTCTTGATGATGCTCACATCCCTCCTAATGCCGCTTCTTTTGATCGCGCAATTTTTGCTTCCTGGATTATATCATTTGATCCTCAGCCACAACGTTATCGACGTCCGCCCTGACCTCCACCTTATCTTGGCACCCATTTTAGTTCCTATCTTTCTCAGATTGTATAAGGAAAAGAAAACATATCAACAATTGTTTGAGGGAAAAACCAATTAAAATTCTTTCAATTATCTCTCGTAAATTCCTTGCTTCATCAGATTGTATGAGGAAAATTACTTTTTCCCATGCAAACGTTTATTTTGGTGTAGACGACACGTATGTGAAAAAATAACAAGGGAAAATAAACAAGAAGACTTGAAAACAGCATCAGCCTTCACGGAAGAATCATGCAAATGAGAGAAATCGAGAAAAGTGAAAGGCCGATATTCTGCTATGAGACAACTCAAGCTAAAGTTTGGCCAATTAAGATATGTGAAGATTTCCCAAATTTGGAATTCTTTTTATCTTGGAGAGTAATGAGAAGATGGGTTTGTCGTATATCAAGTCCTAGTTAATTTATGGAAAATGTCTCAGAATGATTGTCATTGCCACGGCATATATGAATGGTATCTTCCCATTGGTAAGGTTTGCAGTTTGGTTTGGATTAGTAGTTCTGGGTGGTCTAAGTTTTTAAATGGGTGCTTGTGAACTTCGGCGACATTCCGACCAAAAAAAATAAAGAACACTTCAGCAACATATTACATGGCGCAGTCTTTTTGATGCAATAGTTTCTCTCTCGATCTCATTTGAATATAATAATGCAGCCGCGCCACAGAATTGTAAAGGCTGTAAAAGGAAAGGACAAGATACGCACGGGGTGGTGTTTTAACTTTTAAGGGCTTGGACACTGCTCTATAATTTGATTAATTAAGGATTAGTTGGTTATGCCGACAAAGGAAACATTTGACTGATCTGGGACAACTCCTGATTTATGCAGCCGCATGAATTTGTTTATTACTTTATTTTGTTCTCACATTATTCACTCGATGTCAGCACAACTTTTCTGTTTTCATTATAAATGCCTGATGATGCTCCAACAGCGCGAGAGACTATTTGACGGAAATCGCTTGTTGGTGATTATGATGATTAATGATGACCATGATATAGAGCTGTTGACGTAGGATGGCAATTGTTGACGATTATTACTATGTGTTGGACACGAAATGAGAGGAGACAAGTGAGGAGGCCAATTGAATATGAATATATGATTGGTAGTTAATTCCAGCGATATTTAAAGAATTGCAATCGCTTGTGAATATGGTGAGATGTGATCATAGAGCATAAAGTTCAATGATTGTAATTGTAACTGTTTGTAACTGCATGAAAAATATTATCTGCTTATTTGAATTACTTTGTGTAGACTATAAAAGTTAGTGTGCATTGTAGAGCATTCACGATCATCAACAAAAAATTGTGTTTCTAATTTATCAATTTATGTTAGTTTTTAGTATTTGCATTTCTTTTCCTTTATTATTCTTAATTCTTGTTAATTCAATTCGTGTCTGAATTACCACTGAACCCAATTTTAAAAAAAAATAAAAGATCAAGTTTTGGTAAAGGTATCTTATTAATTTCTAAGGAAAAAGTTGGTAATGAAAAGTTCAAACGCCACGAAAAGAAGTTTCGATCCCATGAATTATTGTAAAATGAGAAAGAAATTTCAACGCCCACTGAACCAAAAGCTAGATCTTGAGCTTGGGCACGACTCTGCAGAGCTCAAGGTCGTAAACCCAAATAGAGGAGGGCGGAGGGAATGGGACTGCGAAGAAGAAGAGCTGTCGATGGAGTACTCCAGTTCATCACTAGGAAACTACGAAAAGTCAAAAGAAGAAAGAAATAAAAATAAATTTGACTACATCGTATCATTGATCATGTCATGTAAGATGAGCAAATTATATCCTCCATGAAAACGATTTTAGCTAGATAAACTAAATTTGAAAATCGTCAAAAATTTTAAGGTTATATTAACCAAATCAAAAAGTTAAAACTGAAAATGATCCATATAATATGTTTAGGACTTTTAAGATAATTTTTTCTTAAAAATATTATAGTCAAATTTATTTAATGGCTATGACCACCGAATTTAAAAGCACTATGGAATTAAAAACGTTATAGTCAAATACATGTAATGACTATGATCACTGAATTAAGAGAACACTCAAAATTTGTTTAATGACCACCGAATTACCAAGACTGTTTTTCTCGGTTGAAATTATTAATGGACCCTGATTTACCGCACGGAAGTTAGCTAAAAGAAAACATGAAGCAAAGACCTTTTTGGTCCAATACATCTTGGAAGTATGATAAGAAAAAAATCATTAAACCAGAGAGTTCAATTGGTCAAGTCGTTGGAGCCGGTCATTTCCAACTTTAGTACCTATTCTGCAATATGCTTTTCTTCTTTCTTTCCGATGATAGGAAGATAAGAACCATGCTCAAAATTGGTCAAGTCGTGGGAGCCGGTCAAATCTTCAGCATTGCGATGCTAAGATGATAAGAACCATGTTATAAATTTCTAGTTGTGTTCATACAGAATGAACTGCGTCAAACCCACCTAATTTTCTCCTTGTCTAGAACAACTCCAAAGATTCATTTCCTCCTTTTCCGACTATATTAAAATTTATTTACTTATTACAAAGTAGAATTCCCAATGACTTGTTATATATGATGTAGAATTGTAGATTATTATATTATATGTGTTTCTTCTTTTCTTAGTCTATGACTTTTCTAGAGAAAGCACGTCATAGTGGAAAAAACTAGTGCGACTACTTAAGGATGCAGGTCAAACATTTCGTGATTTAAAGATTGGACAGTAATTTTGGCATATGAATTGACCCGTGTATATGGGTGCAAGCAAAACTACAAACTAGTTGAATTGCTTTACTCCTAAACTCTACCAAAAAACTTCTCCACCACCATTTCAGCCCCTTTTATCAGCCTCAATCGCCCGCCGCCCCTAGTAATTTAGGTATAATTAGGCGGTTTGGATGATAGCATGTCGTGCAGTGAAAAAAACTGAATTTTACAATTAAAATAGAGTATTTATAGCAAGCCTAATACCTTAAAAAACCCATAATTTTAACTTAGTTCTAATCCTACCATAAATTTTTTTTTTTTTCATTTAATAAAAAGCATTGAACTTTTGGTTCCTTCCCAATTCTAATCTGAGTTTTTTTTTTTTTTGTCTTATAAAAAACCAAAAGTTTTAGATCAAGTCTCATTTTTACTTTCAACTTTTTTTCTCATAAAAACCATCAACTTTTACTTGAGTCTCATATTAACCCGTTAACCCTGCATTCAAAATCACTTTCCATTATGTGGCATTTTCACATCATTATTCTAGTTTTTCCCCAAATTTAATATCCAAGAAAATGTCTTTTGAGGATGAATTTCTATGTCAACCTAAATGCCATCTCATTGGATCTGAAATTTGAGTTAAAATTTGAGCAATTAGGATTAGTTTTTTCAACCATTCTTACTTTTGAGAGAGTCTTCCTTCTATCTTGCTTGGGTATTTTTGATTTTGCGTTTAGTTTTCAATCATTCGTGGTCAAAGAGCTCACACTTGAGACACTCAACTCGGGATTCTCAAAGCAGCTCGCTTGGGAGTTTTCCATCTCTCAATTGTCAAGAGAAATTTTAATTGAAGAGTCAATGGGGGCAACTTTAGGACTCAAGTAGAAGTTGGTGATTTTTTATGAAACAAAAAAAAAAAAATTGTGGTAGAATTAAGACCAAATAAAAAGTTGGTGATTTTTTTTTTTTGACAAAAAAGAGTTTAAGTTAGAATTGGGACTACCCCTAATGTTGGAGCTTTTTATGAGATAAAAAAAATTAGAGTAGAATTAGGATTGGACCTAAAGTTGAAGATTTTATGAGGTATTAAATTTTCAATTTAGTAAGAAATCTTCTGAAACAACTTTTCTTACCCCTTATTTAATAGTTGGTTAGAGATTAAGAAGTTCAACCGTTTGAATCCATGATAGATAAGATTGCTAGTGCAATTTTTTTTTTTTTTTTTTTACTAACTGTGTATGCTCTAATTTCCTTTCAAATGTTATTGGGTTAGTCAATATTACCAGAAAAGAAAAATATACGGGATCTAATAATGGATGACAGACCATTAAAGAACCTTTCATGGGGGTTCCATCAAAACACCATTAACAATTCATATAGGTCTGTGCTTTTTTTCATCCATTTTTTGGCTTTTGACACCCATACGACCTTGAATGAACTCAATTATCTATTGTGGGACCCACTCTCCATTTAAGATTATTTACTTTTTTTTCCTTAATTTTTTTCTTCCAAGTTTACTAAGAGACAAATCTACTATGTTCAACTTAAACAATAAATTTTAAGGTGGAGTATGGGGATTTACTCTCGATTTAAGATTATGTCTTACCTTTTTTTCTTCTTTTTTAGTTTTCTCTTTTTTTCTTTCGCTCCCCTCTAGGACAAAATTGGTTTCCCTCTTTTCCAAACTATTAGTTTAAAAATAACCAAAGTACAAGTAAAAATAAAAGAATCGTCTACTAGTTTTAATGAAAGCATTCGGTTTAATTTTTAACTTAATGTGTATGATTACGTTGTAATCCATGTATTGTAACTATTCGAATTTTGTTTTATTTGGTGAATCTAATATTCTAACTTTTTTTTTTCATGCCATCAATGCACTATTTTTTGTAAAGATTTTTAAACAAATTTAAGAAAATGACAAAATTCAATACATTCAACATTCTAAAAATCCCTTATTATCATGCAAATTCAAAAGAAAATGCTCCTAATTATGACAATTGTAATTGCATTATAAGACGCTCCATTCAAACCATTTGCAGATACATAGTTTTTCTCAATCCTAAATGCATCAAAATTTCCAAAGAAAGAGAAAAAAAAAAGGTAAGAAATAGTCACAAATCTAGAACGTGCAAGGTCTATTATGGTCAATTTAAGGTGATAGAGTGTGTCAAAAGTCACAAAAGAAATGGAAGAAGCATGAGTCATATATAACCTGTTTGATATTTTGAACCCGAAGTCCAAGCAGCGTGCTGGTGAAGTAGTTGAACAGTGTTTTGGAAGTCATTTGCTTTGAAAGTCTTCCCCAATCAGATTTATTATTATTTCATTTTCTCTATCCAAAACAGAAAAAGAAAAAGAAGACAATGACTATTTGATTTAACATGCCATGCCATCATGTCATATGTAGGGATCATTAGTAAAAGAAGTCATAAATATATTGTATGGATGTCAATTCAGTTCTAAATCTTTCAATTTAGTTAATTTATTCTTAAATCTTCGATTTGCCAATATAATCCTTATGCCCAATTGTGGTTAGAAATAGCTAATATGGACGCACGTCGTTCTATGTGGCATGGCCGTTACATAAGCACACATGGAAAAATTTTATAATTCATTAATAATTTTTTGATTTTTTGTTTTCTTACCTTTCTTTTGTTGTGGACTGACGACCCGTGGGCTTTCATTGTGGCTGATGAGGGTTGTGACACCCTAGCTAAATTTGGGTCAGGTGAGGGCGATGTATCCCTCGCTTGTGGATATTGACCTCTGCTAACTACCGCCGAGGCTGCAGATTGGCAAAAGGAAATAAGAAAAAAGGAATCAAGGAAAAAAGAAAGAAAAGAAAATGGAAAAAAATCTCAATTATTTTAAGTACACTTTCAAAATACATAACATGGGTGTGCATACTGTTTAATAAATTTTGCTAGTTCAGCATTTCAACGTTTGGAATGAGTGAGATGCTCAAGAGATTCACTTTAAAGATTCCAGATCCTTGCGTTGAAGAAAATTCGATATCAATATGCTGGTTACTGGAATAATTAGGTCCACCTAAAGTTAGAAAAATATATATTAGAATAAAAAAGGGCGGCTACCGCAATTATATTCTAACTTTATTGGGGAATTTTGTCGCAATTGTATATATCTAGGTATGTATGTATGTATGTATGTATGTATGTATTGACACACACACAACCGGGAAATCAGTGATTGAGCTCTTGACACTCCTATGAATGAAAATCATAGTAGATATTACTCCATTGGCTTTGTCTTTGTCAAAACGCAAATTCGGATTTTATGAGAGGACCATACATAAACATCCTACATTAGCATTTTATTAATTTTTTGTCAAGCGAAAATTGAAAGAAGACATTGGCACCGTCTGCGAAATTTCAAGAAGTATCGTACATAATAGAACAAGCTCCCTGTCTCTATCATGCTATGGTGAAACCAACGATTCTAATGCTCTTCTAAATTTTCAAAATCATCTTGATAATGCTTATATCAACAAATGACATACATATTTCAACCTTTAGGTTCACGACATGTTGAGTTGCATCCAGTTGGTTTGTTTGTGCCTTTTCGCTAATGTGGTGGGCTACCTAACTGCATTCTTTATTTTAACGTTCCCCTTCCGCACGCCCTATCCTCCCCTCATTGGCATAATATCTTTTCAAGCCCCGTACCGGGCTCTACCTTTTAGTTGCTTTACAAATGAAGGATCCGGAGGTCCAGATGAGGCCTCAGATGTGGCCTTTTAATCCCGTTAGCAATGAATTAAACTTGCTTGTATTTTTGAAACAGAAATTGATTTCGGCCGTAAATTGATTTCTCAATTTCTATTAGGACAAAGTTTTCGAAGAAAGCAAAACCCGTTTTTTGATAACGACTCAAAATTTCTATTTCGAAAGAGAAACTGTTTGATAACAGAATAAAATTTCTATTTCTATGAATCATGCTGTCCCCATCTTTTACCTCACTCTTCTTGGTGCTTGTGATGGTAATTTAATTTGATAAAAGTTGGTAAATCACTTTAATTTAGATTGGTAATTTGATAGAGTAGTTAGGAACTTCAAAACATTAGCAATTTATGTAAATAAAAGCTAGTAATTAGTATAAAAAATGCTAATATGCAAACTATAAAAGATTTGGTATTTTCAAATGCTAATATGCAAACTATAAAAGATAAGAGCGCCATTTCTCACTAGTCTAGGCTCTCGAAGATCCAAGTTTTGCTTTAGGCCTTCCCCCCATTCCTTTTTCTTTCTTTCTTTTCTTTTTTTTTTTTCTTTTTGGTATTCCCGTTTACATTTTCTGGCCATGTTTGTATTTTGACAGTGCAATGGTCAATGACTAGTTGGAAAAGAGACTGGTCATCTTCATTTTCCTTTATGATTGAAAAGATCGGTAAGATCGGTACATGCTTACGACAGTGAATGTGCATTGACATGACATCAATCGGATGTTCGATCGGGATTGCTAACAAAAGCCGTTGTATAGGTTGTAAGATCACAATTGGATGTTCTAACTAAAAGGGATAGTTTGTTGAATCACCTACGAACAAAGTCCAGGCACCTTTACCATATTTCATATGAACCTTATGGGGATTGGAGGACACTCAGTCTGGCGTGAAAACTTATTCTTTGATGACACGAGGTTCATTCTCATCTCGTGGAATGTGAGATTAACTATATGCAGGACAAGGCTGGTCCTTTTCAACCGTTTGTCGTCCTCTGTGAGTTTCTGGTGGGGACTTTAAATGATAAGCAATGTTGTTTTGGCTGGACAGGGGACATGCCCTGTTCTCCATAGTCTTTTCCATATTGTACAACTTAGAAGTAAAGGCATTCGAATCAGCACCTTACAAAACCATCAACCTTACCCAAACATTCCACAATCCGAGCAAAGAACTCTCCCAAGCCTTTTAATTCGAAGGGGGCGCTCTGCAAATGGCTGCATCAAATGGAAGTGCAAAAGAAGAAGATAACAAACCGGGCTTTGAATATTGTAAATTATGAAAGCTGGAGGTGAATCCCGCATACAATTGTTTGCTATAAATAAGTGGACTAAGTCAAAAACATGCATTGATACAATTGACTAGCCCAGGAGTTCAGAGTCATGCGCAACTTGATTTTCAGCTACTGCCAAAGTCCCCATCTAAAGCTGCCGATACAGTGTGTTGAAGTGTGCCACGAGGTGATTGTCCTCTTGAAAAAACTGGCGTATGAAAACATAATGCTCCAGTTCCTGCCTCAAAGCCGCAAGTTGCCATACATGTCAAAACATGTGATCGTTTCCACCAAGGACCTAGAGCTACTGAAGACATCATCTAGCAATATGCCCCCTTGATATAGAATGGCTTCACCAACAATTATGCGAAGGCAACACCAAAACCGGGCTCTTTGGTTCCATTCAGTCTCCTGACTGCTGATAATCAAGTCACCATCTTAGCTAAATTTTGACCATGAAATAGAAGGCATCTTGGCCAAGAAACCAAAGAATCAGGCATGGAATTTCAAAAAATGCTGTGCCCTTCCTTGGCCAGTCCCAATTATCTAGACTGCACATACATCTAAACCAGCAGTAGAAAGGCATGACAGCTTCTGCAAAGGAAAGGTTAAACTCAAATGAACTCGCGGATAAGCGCAACCTATTTTTGTAAGGAAATTGCCTCAATGACAGATTGATCATTCTAGCATTACTAAAGCATATCTAAAGCACAGGGGTTACTTCCAGCAGAATGTCAGTCTTACATAACAGACTAGAGGAGAGCTTGAATACCACTGTAAGACTGAAAAAAGAATCAGGAAACGCAAGGAAAAGGTTGAGTATAGTTCAGTCTTTTAGTTGAAAAAGTGCAAAAAATAAGAGCATTAAGTGAAAGTTCTTCCAGTGACATGAAAGAATGCACAAACATCCTTATGCATGGAAAGCAATATAAGATCTCGATGAGCAGATCGCATGACAAGATTTGTAGACAAAGCATGACAGATATCTGATGAAAAGTAGTAAACAGCTCTCGTTCCGTAACCCCATCAAAGTCACCCGACGGAGTTATGAAGGTACAACGCCTAAAAAGAACCCGAACCCTTGAGCCACACTCTTTGCAGCACAGATATCTCTCAACAACATATGCCAATTCATCCACAATCAGAACAAGCAAGCAAGAAGATAGGTTCTCTCACAGATTGCTAAAGCAATCACAAAGCTAAACACCAACCATTGCTTCCAAAACACCATTTCCAAGACCAAGCACGACAGTCCTTGACTCCGAAACAGATCCACAATATGCATATCCAGTCAACCCTCGACTCACATACGACCGTTCCACATCACGCATCAAATGCCATCAAACAAAGTTCTAGTGTAAGCAGAAACTTAATCAGGGGAAAAGAGAGGATGCGGACAAAAGCCGAAACATGAAAAGAGAGGCGAGAAGGGAAGGATTGATCGAACCTCGTGAGGAATTGCGGGGGAAGTTCCAGAGAAGGTCAAGCAGTGAAAGAATCCGAGAAAAGTCTTTTTGTTGAAGAAGCGAGCTTTTGAATGGCAAAACACTGGTCGCACACACAACCCCCTCCAGCAGTAGCTCCGATCTCTGAAACCATGAAAGACAGAGAAACCCAGGATCAAATCTCAATTCGACGACACATCAATCGCCTAGCCATATATGCACGGAACATATAGCTTTTCAACTTACTGTTTCAATGGACACCGATTAAAAATTTATCACTGGCATTGTAATTCGAAGCTTTGGACATAGACAAAATAGAAACTCTTAAATAAATCAAGAGCAAGCATAATACTTAATTAAAAACAAGCTAGAAGTTAGCACCTTGCCTTCTCAAATCAGCAGATTCAAAGGTAGAATGATAATTACCACCATGACAGAGCCCACAAGATCTCTTCGTTCTTTTGTCTTGTACTGCATATTATATCTGTGACATCCTGAAATTCGAGTCCTCTGAAGGACGAGTGAAAGTGAATTTCGTCAATGCATTGCTGGTTGATCTCACTCGGAATTGATCACCTCGAGATACCGACCTTGAGGGGAAAGGCTAATGAGGACAGAACTCGTACGACTAAAGGACTCGACCTGGGAAAACGACTTGACCGTGAGACTTGCGTGAGGACGATCCTGTAGATAGGCAGGCCGATTATAAGGACGACTAGAAGTCGATTCGTGGACATAACATAATGGAACGACGGGTGATTCCGTTTACTGTTATCGAATCCACGAAGGACCCTATGTCAATCCTCAGTAATCGTGTACTTTGAAATAAGAATCTATCCTCCGTAATTTCATGCAGTCAAGGACGTCCATGCATTGAGATGTCTTGAACGTGGTTTGGCACGAGTCGGTTACGCGTGAATCCTCTGAGCCGCCCGTCGCCTCCGAGTTATAACCAAAATGGCATTAGGGCGAAATTGACATGGCAAGAGAACTTAGGACTGGACTTCGAATTATCGGGAATGTCCGGGACGGACTTTGGATGAAGCTACTTCAGACAGTCGACAGAGCCAGTGAAGCCGAGCAATTGAAAAAGGGATTCGGACCGAGAAAGCGAGCCCGTGAGGACATGGGCCGGGCCAAGTCAGTGTGGGCCTTAGGCCCAAGTTGGGACAGCCACCAAATGGGCCTAAGACAATCAAATGAGCCATTGGGCCAAACCAAGTATTCATATTCTAAGCCCATGGGCCAATTCTTAGCCTTTTCAAAGCCCAATAAATTCCCAAGCCCACTCCTATTCATGGCCAAGCCCATTTCTTAGGCCCATCCACCAATTTCAGCCCAAGGTCAGATTTGTAATTTGTGCAAGGTGGAAATGACCAAATTGCCCCCAAAAGCAAAGGGATAAGGGCAAAGGAAGAGAGAGAAGATGATGTCATGCATGGGGACTTTTTTTTTTTTTTTTTTTGGTCAGTATGCATGGGGACTTGAAGCAAGCATTTATGGGGGTCTTGACAGCCCTCCCATCACTCTCTCTCTCCCTCATTCGGTCCCCATCTCGAACGGAGCTCTTTCTCCCTCGTTCTCCCTCTCTTCCAGTTTCTGCTCCAGCTGACCCTTCGGTGAAGAATCGAGTCAAAAGTGGTCTTCCCGGATGAATCACAGAACGTGCAACCTATCACCGTGACCGGGAGAGACAGACCGTTCCAAAGAACCCAATTTCGTCCCGAACGGAGCCGCCGTTCGTCCTGTACGGCCGTCGCAAGCCGCCGGTCGCCGGTCCGTCGGTCCGCCTGCAGCCTGGACTGTTTCGACTTTGCAGCCCGTTTTCTTCCATTCCAGCCATTCCTCCGCCCATCCTAACCTCCAGCAAGACCCCCAAGACCCCCGGGAGCCTCCGGTTGTCGACCAACCCCCTCGCCGGAGCTCCGGCCAAGCCGTTCAACTCAGTTTCTCCTCTGGCAGGGCTGTTTTTCAGTATTTTCAGTGGGAGTCCGAGCTGTGGTTGCTGTGTTGAGCTTGGGACCGCCTTGGATCGTCGTGGTAGAGGTTCCGGTGCGTAGCCACCATCGTCGCCGCCGCGTCGGTGTCTCCGGCCCGCTTAACGGGTGAGTTTAGCTCCTAATCCTTCGTTTAGTGCCTAAACTTGCTTAGGTTGGTTTAGTTAGATTTAATTCTAGTTTAAGTGATTTAATTAAGTTGTATTAGCCTAAGATAGGTGGTTAGATTAATGGCTAAAATTTGTTTAGCTTAATTTTACTTTATTTGCTTAATGTGACTTATGTGGTTAATTAAGCATGTTTAGCTTTAATTGATTGATTGTTTGCTTTAATTAATGTTTTGGTTAATTTCTGAATATAATTTATTATTTATTGAATTCTGGAAATTTACTGTTCACTCGACACTATTCACGATTACTGTTCACGAGGTACTGTTCACGAGTTACTGTTCATGAGCACTGTTCACAAACACTGTTCACCCGAGAATGAAAGGTGTTTAATTTCATGTGTGTTTAATTCTATGAAGTGATTGGATGTGTTATTGCATAAACATCCGCTTGAATTGAGTGACGATTTGTACAATTATGTGATGATTGTGAAGTTTTGGTATTTAACTTGAAAATACCCGGTGTCGGCTTTTGGCACCGTATTTGGTTTATAGGACCAGTTTGAATCGATTGATTGATTGGATTGAAAAATTGAATTGATTTACATCATGTCAGCTTGTGCGAGCTATTATATAATATATGCTACAGCTTGTGCGAGCTATTATTTATGCTATAGCTTGTGTGAGCACTGTATGTCAGCTTGTGAGAGCAATGATCGTTTATCAGCTTGTGAGAGCAACGATCCATATATCAGCTTGTGCGAGCTATCATCTATGTATATATCAGCTTGTGAGAGCAATGATCGTTTATCAGCTTGTGAGAGCAACGATCCATATATCAGCTTGTGCGAGCTATCATCTATGTATATATCAGCTTGTGCGAGCTATCATCTATCTATCAGCTTGTGTGAGTTACCATCTATATATATATATATATATATCAGCTTGTGCGAGCTACCATCTATATCAGCTTGTGAGAGCATGGCATCCATTCAGCTTGTGTGAGCAAAGTGATTGTATTGTTGGATGAATAGATGGTATGGTTGAATAGATGGTATGAATTGATAGATGGTGTCAATCGTATGGTATCAATTGGATTAATTGAATTGATGGACCCGTGTGATCGATTGATACGTGATGAGTGACGCACTATTGTGCAAGAACGCATGAGAATCATTGCATTGTTGATTCCGGTCATGCATGAGTTAAGCATATTGTTTATGGCACACACGAATGAATCGATAATGTGCGAGTGTGGCAATGGCAGTGAGATCGCTGGTGACGCGACTCGTATGTGATTGATGAACTGTATCATCTAACGACCATGTGCATTGTGTGTATCGTGCTGAATTATAACGTGCAGGGTATGGCATACCAGGTAAGGTTGTATGCGAATCGACTGTTAGTTGTTGCTTGTGGTGGGGTAGTTCTGGATAGATACCCTGGGTTGAGTTGGTGTACTAACAGGGGCTTAGGGGTGGAACTCGAGATTTATATCTCACTTTGGTTATTGAATAACCATTTTCAGGTCCTTAGTGTGAAGAGCCAGGAGCTTGAAGCGGAAGGGTCAGGAGCATAGGTGGCTCAGTAGTTCTTTATGACATAGACCTTCTGTATAAGCTTGAAGTGTTTATAAAAGTGTATTTGATTTGAAATTGTCGTCCTGCTTTTCTATCCCATGTTTGTTGAGGTCAGGGGATTAGTAATTCGCTTCCGCATGTGCAATAAAAATGAAGGGTCGGCGACGAGTCCTGGGAACGTCGCAAAATTCTATCGACCACCAAGGGATGTGTACGTGCTAGAGGTTCAGGGTGTGACAATATCGGTATCGCGGAAATAAAGAGAGATTGTAACTTGAAGTGATGAAAAATTTCGACGGTGAGTTGAACGACGATCTGACCGGCAAGAGGACGGTGACGGCGACTGGAGTTGCGGAATCGAGAGCGGAAACGGGGACGCGGACGGAGGAGGCGGGTCCGACGGCACGACCGAAGCAAAAACCTGCGACGGCGTCGACGGCAAGGATGGACAGCTTCAGAGTCGACGGCACGACCGGAGCAAAAACCTGCGACGGCGTCGACGGCGAGGATGGATTCGGAGTCGCCGGTGCTAGGGGTTTTGGTTGAAGCTTTGAGGACGGCAAGAGGACGGCGACGGAATCGACGGCGAGGATGGACAGCTAGGGTTTTTGGTTGGAAGCGTTGAGAAGAGAAAGAGAAGGAATGCCTAGATAGAAGAAAAGCCCGTGAACGAAAGGATGCCCAGAGAGAGAAAAGAAGAAATAATTTCTATTTCTACTTCAGAAATAGAGAAGCTAAAATTTTTAGCTTCTGATTTCTCCTCCAAAACAATTTCTGGAATAGAAATCTGTTTCAGAAATAGAGAAATCATTTTGCGTTACCAAACGGATTTCTGTTCCAAATCTATTTCGGGGAACAGAGAAATAGAAAAATCAAGAAACAGAAATGTTATCATGCGCAGCCTAGATTTCTAGGAATAGAGCAAGACCTTTGAGTGTGAATCTATTTAGGGTGTGCATGACAAAATTTCTATTTCAGAAATCAATTTTTGGCTAGAAATTTCTATTTCTATTCCTTGGATGAGTTTCCAAATAAAGAAACATGTTTGATAATAACTCAAAATTTCTATTTCAGAAATAGAAATTTATTTGATAATAGAATAAAATTTCTATTTCTAGGTGGCAATGGTCGGCGTCCGGCGATCGGTAGTGAGTGGCTGGCATTCGATGGCGGCGTTCGGTGGCCAGCGACTGGCAGTGGGTGGGTGTTGTCCGGCGACAAGAGTGAATGATGAGAAGAGTTTTCCTCGGTCTCCAATGGAAGAAGAAGGGAAATAAAAAAGAAAAAGGTATAACTGATGAAGAAAAGAAAAAAATTCAAAAATATTATAAATTCAGAAAAATAAAAAGAATTCATCAACATTGGCGTCGATCATATATTGACAAATTGTTCCCAATTGTTCCCAACATTGAGTCTAGTCTGATTACATCTGGTCTAGTTATGTATTATTAACGATTTTCTTCCCTATCGGAATATTGAATTATGAGAAATTTGACTTCTGCCTAATATAACATAAGATCGATGTCCGAAACGGAGACATCATTCGGATTTCCCAACGACTCCAGTGAGGCCCAATTAGAATTATGCTAATCGTCAACATCATTTTGTTTATGCAAACTTTAACAAACCAAAATTTAGGTTCATGTCAAAGTCTGTGGTTTTAGCCGTCATTTCGCATGCGATACTCGAGGGATCCTGATGTCAGAACAATGACGTAAGCATTTGCTGAACCTCTAGTCCCCCGTCATTTAATGGAGCCTCGTTGCTAGCAAAACGTACGTCTCTCTCGACCGTCATACGCAACAAGAAGCAAATCTACCTTAAGGAAAGGATAAATGCACGATGGATCAATCATCGAGAGGAAGCAATATCTTTCTGTTTGGTAATAGACAAAGAGCAACCGATGCTGGATACATTAAGTCCAAAAGCAAAGATACTGTCCGATGTTCACTTCGGGTTGGAGCAAAGGTGTTCTGTCACTTACAGTGGCCTCTACAACATTTCATTCCTCATCCCTTTTGTAGGATTGCCTTCGGTATTTGGGGAATGTTGGATCATCTGCTCCTTGGTTTTCAATATTACAAATGCCAGGTTGCGTTTCATGCTCAACGATCCTAATGGTGATTTAATTTTTGACCCATCAATAAAGAATCATATGCACGGAATGAGCATGATTCACATTTAAAAGAATAAACAGCTGACGGCGGGCAACTATGAGTCTCTCCATGATCGTACGTGCTTGTGGAAAACTACAAAGGAATTTCCTACTTTATGCAATACAATGTTTCGAGGAGTAATGTAAAATCTTAAACAAAGACCTAATAATCCATGAAAAATCTCTAAAATTTTAAGGGGGCGCTTTCAACAGCAGTAACCAAAGCATCTATATAAGCCAACCTGCCAAACGTTGATGTCACAGCCAGCTATTGCACTTCACACTCTAAATAGAAAATGGAACGCTTGGCAGGATCTTGTCTGATTATGCTGTTTCCGTTCTCATTCCTCTTTGGAATACAAGCACTTAACTCATCTTTTTTTTCTCCTTCCTCTCTAGGGGCAGCTGCGCCCTGTTGTCCTGATCAGAAGTCTGACCTAGTTCAGTTCATGAAGGCGATGGTGCCGAATAATTCGACATCCTTCTTCTGTCAAATGGACGACATTTGGCTTAGTGAAAAAAATATGGTTTCCTGGAACGCTGACACAGATTGTTGCTTGTGGGACGGAGTCACGTGCGATCATATGACAGGTGATGTGATTAGCCTTGAACTTGGCTGCTTGCCCCCAAACCCGACCTGCTATTCTTCTGCAGGGTCATTAAACAGCATTGAAGTATCCACGTTGGGTTCCCTCAATCATTCTTCTCCTCACAAAGCAGAAAGTCCATCAGAGTCGAATTCAAACATGCTGCTTCAAAATTTGACCCAGTTAAGAGTCCTCATTCTCGATGGGTTAAACATGTCTGGCATTGACGTGAGTGGCTTGAGGAATCTGTCTCCATCTCTGCAAGTCCTCAGCCTCAGTTCCTGCAAATTGCGTGGCACGTTAGCAGCCAAGATTTTCCTTTTGCCAAAGCTGACATGTCTCGATTTATCGGGCAACGAGGAGCTTGCGGGTTACTTACCCGAATCAACTTGGAATAGCTCTCTGAAGGTTTTGGACTTGTCCTCCACGGGCTTCTTTGGAGTATTACCAGAGTCCATCGGCGACCTTCATTCTCTGGAGATACTCTGGCTATACCATTGTAATTTCAATGGCTCCATTCCATCATCACTCGGTAACCTAACACGACTCACCGGATTGGAACTCTCATTCAATGAGCTTAGTGGTCAGGTTCCTCCGACTCTGTCCAACCTTGATTGGCTCACTCTGCTTGATCTTGCCTCCAACAATTTCGGAGGTCCAATACCCGATGTCTTCGACAACAAGACATAACTTCAACAACTGCTTTTCTCACATAACCGCTTCGTGGGCCCCATTCCTCCGAGCATAACAAATCTTTCCAATCTAGCCCGACTCGACATTTACAATAACCCCATTGGCGGGTCTATACCATCATCACTGTTCTCTCTTCCGTCCTTGACGAGCCTAGACCTCAGTAAAAATAATCTCAGTGGTCACATAGGCAAGTTCCTTGCCGCACCCTCATTAGTCCATGTTGACCTGAGTGGTAATCAGTTGCGTGGCTCAATCCCAAGCTCGATTTTTCAGCTGGGGAACCTCACCTACTTGAGTATCTCAGGTAATAACTTGACCAGTGTTTTAGACCTACAATTGCTGTCGGGACTGAGAAGTCTAACAGATCTTGATCTTTCGGACAACATTTTGTCACTGAGCAATAGCAAAAATGTCGATTTTGTCTTGCCGCAACTTTCAAAAGTCAGTCTTTTAGGGTGCAATATTACTGCAATCCCTGCATTTTTGAGAAATTCAACTAGCGTGGGGTGGATAGACCTGTCGCGCAACATAATCCACGGTGATATCCCACCATGGATGTGGGATGTTGGGACCAGGTCATTGTCTTATCTCAATGTGTCTCACAACTTCCTCACTAGCTTCGAACAAGTTCCATGGGAAAATCTTATAATCTTCGACCTGAATTCGAACTTGATCCAAGGGCCATTTCTGCCGCCATCACTCTCGAACTTGGTTCTCATCTTCTCGCTAGCTAGCAATCGAGTGACTGGCTATATCCCTGGCTCTATTTGTGAGATGAAGGGCCTACAAATTCTTGACCTCTCTGGCAACAATTTCACTGGAACAATCCCTCAATGTCTAGGGAACATCAGCGACAGCCTTTTAGTGTTGGATTTGCAGGAAAATGGACTTTCCGGCACTATCTCACTCACATTCGGCAAAAATGCTGTCCTGAGAAGTCTTCACCTCAATGGAAACAAATTTGAAGGCCTGTTGCCGCGCTCTGTAATCAATTGCACGCAACTTGAAGCACTAGTTCTCAGTGGTAACAAGTTGAACGACACTTTCCCAAGATGGTTGGAAACACTTCCTAGCTCAACGGGTCTTGGTCTTGCGATCAAACGACTTTCATGGCTCCATAGGCAACCCCAGAACTAAATTTCCCTTCCCGCAGTTGCGCATTCTTGATCTTTCCTCCAATGAGCTCACGGTCCTTTGCCCAAGACCTACTTTGTAAATCGAAAGCAATGATATCGACCGATCGGGATGGATCCAAGTTGCGATACATGGACCAAGGTTACTACCAGGATTCCATAAATGTGACGATGAAAGGACTTGAAGTGCATCTCCCTAAAATCCTAGTGACCCGAATGACCGTTGATTTATCAAGCAACAAGTTCCAAGGAAGGATTCCGGATGTAATAGGAGAGCTGGGATTACTGAAGGGGCTCAACATTTCTCATAATAATCTCGAAGGCCATATACCATCATCTTTGGGCAACCTTTCCGAGCTTGAATGGCTGGATCTTTCTTCAAATGATCTTAGCGGAGCGATACCAATCGAATTGACAAAACTCACATTTTTGGAGGTCCTAAATGTCTCTTCCAATCAACTAATAGGATCGATTCCTCGAGGGAAACAATTCAACACATTTCAAGCCGAATCCTATCTTGGGAACCCAGGATTGTGCGGGTTTCCATTGTCCAAATCTTGTACAGATTCCAGGGCGCCGGGGAAGATTCCCGTCCTGCCTGAAGGCGGGATCCACTCGTTCTTTGCAGATTTTGTCAAACCAGAGGCCGTGGAAATAGGATTATTATGTGGCATAGTGGTCGGACTAGTCATGAGTAACTCGCGATATCTTAGATCCTTTTGGCGAGCAAAGAGGGAAGTCAGAAAGATAGCTAGGAGACATATTTCTCCAATGGGGCCTTGAAACGGCATTGCATATTAGCTGTTAAAATATGCCTCGAGTTTGAGTCCAATATGAAATTCCGAATATTCCGAATTGGATATGTTGCGGACAATCGAAATTGAGCAAAGAAGATCTGAAGATCAACTTCCCAAAGTTTGAATCCGCGTTGGAGAAATTGGCCGTTGAAATAGGAAAGTTTAACTTTGACTTCGATTTGGATTTTGTTTAAAATATATAGAGATATGTTTTGGATAAAATCGTTTTAGATAGGAAATAGAATCCTATTAGAAGTTGGCATAATAATAATGGTTTTACTTATATATAGACTTGTGGCCGTGGGTGGTAGACGTGGATCGCAAATTGTCTTGAAGAGCCGGGTGAGTGCTTGGTGTTCCGTCATTGATCATGAAGAGTTGGTCTTGAAGCGCCGTCTAGTTGTCGAGTGCTTGGGATGGATTTTTCTTTGTCGTTCTTACTCGTGAATTACATCCAAGAAGTTTAGTGTTTGTAGCCAATTAAATCTTGAGGTAAGATTTGCATGTAATTTTTTCATGAGATTGAGAGATTATTTCTTAAAGAATTCCGGGGCTAAACACTGTGTGAGTTATTGGGTGTAATTGGGGCTTGGGAAACACCGAAAGAGTGTTTGAGTGACTTGAGTGTGTAATCTCCTTGTATCGCTTGATTTATAGTGAAATTCGCTGTTGCTCTCCCCGTGGACGTAGGTCTTTACGATTTAACCACGTAAATCTGGTGTCCGATTTATTTTCTTTTTCTGTCTATATTATTGTTCGATCGCTCGCCTTTTCGCAACATTAGCCATGGTAGCGGATTAGTGTTGCCGCAAAAAAAAAAAAAAGAAAAAAAAAGATTATAAGTGCAAAACAGTGTTGCCCAATCGTGTGACTCGTTCACGCGAATGGTGAATCTTAGGACTATGTTGCAGAATAACTCCAAAGAAAATAGTATTCCTTACAAAAAAAAGTTCATTGAATGTTGCAAAAACACAAAAAAGATAATCTTAAACCCCATCTAAGCTGTGATGAGGAGCCTTCGTCGCCGTTGTTCATTAGAAAAATCGACACCGGCAACTCGGTTGCAAGCCAAAGAGCAACGTTGGAGACGTTAATAGGTGTCATCGTAAACATAATTCATGGGGCTGTTTCACAAATCACAAGTTAAGAGACTCGAAAGTTGTCGTGGGAAATATGACGAATGAGGGGGAAGAACAATAAAGTTAAACTTTAATGCGTGATATCACTTTCTTTAAGGGATTATTTACCTCACATCGTTATTAATGGTCACTAGAAAATTTCTTCTAAGATACAACACAGTCTGGATTGAGAATATTAAATAGTAATTCTAGTGTTTGTCCAAGGTCTCTCAAGAGATATAATTAAAATGATTGATGTATTTTTGGCATTTTCATTCATTCTAAAACTGATGTACTTATCTCAATCTTAACGAGTAGAGGAAATCCTTCAGAAAATGTTGCAAGTGAATAGGTACGTTTTTAAAGGTTATCTTGAAAGTACATATAAAAATTCGAAATAAAAATAATAATTAGTTTTTTTAATAATTCCGAATTTCATCATTTCTGAATATACCGAATAAACAAATACAACCTTTCAATTAATAAAGATTATCAAGATAATAGTACCCAATAAAAAATAAAAATAAAAATAATAAATAAGGATTAGCTGGTAATTATCTCTCGCGGAGGATCACCATAGGATTAGTTGTATTCTTGACCCCGTCATGTTTGGTTAATCGTCACCGTAGGAGTTGCTTCTTCGTGAAACACCTGCTTTACACGCAACGGAGGGTCTTTGGATGTCTTTGTCATGCCAGTAACACCTCACCGTCTAAACATTAGATTTTCGTCTATTACTCGTCAATGTATTTTCACTTGTCATCCTTCAGGGCGTAGGGCTTCTCGTGTTTGGATCTTCACATTCACCAAGCGTTCACTTTCCTAATCAAGTAATTGCGTCTACATATGCATCTTCTGTTCTACCTTTACCGATCAATGAACATGTTCCCAATTCCTCGCCTATTTCTAAGAATGCCGTTCCGGACCCCTCACCTATTTCTTGATGATGCTCACATCCCTCCTAATGCCCGCTTCTTTTGATCGCGCAATTTTTGCTTCCTGAATTATATCATTTGATCCTCAGCCACAACGTTCTCGACGTCCGCCCTGACCTCCACCTTATCTTGGCACCCATTTTAGTTCCTATCTTTCTCAGATTCTATAAGGAAAAGAAAACATATCAACAATTGTTTGAGGGAAAAACCAATTAAAATTCTTTCAATTATTATTCGTGAATTCCTTGCTTCATCAGATTGTATGAGGAAAATTACTTTTTTCCCATGCAAACGTGTTATTTTGGTGCAGACGACACATACATGAAAAAATAACAAGGGCAAATAAACAAGAAGACTTGAAAACAGCATCAGCCTTCACGGAAGAATCATGCAAACGAGAGAAATCGAGAACGAGATACAGAGAGAGAAAAGTGAAAGGCCGATATTCTGCTATGAAATAACTCAAGCTAAGCTTTGGCCAATTAAGCTATGTGAAGCTTTCCCACAATTGTGGAATTCTTTTATCTTCGCGAGTAATGAGAAGATGGGTTTGTCGTATATCAAGTCCTAGTTAATTTATGGAAAATGTCTCAGAATGTGTTGAAGATACGCGAGTATATTCACTGTACAAGTCAAGATCAATTAGTATCGAATCTGATATCAATTAATATCGGATCTGATTTTTGTATACAATACTTGTTTCCTTTTATTTACATACAACATGTAATATATTAGACGCATTCGGTACATTACATGAATATACAATACAGAGGAAAATTTTCCATCCTAGCTTCCTTCTTCCTCTCATCTTTTTTCACCTTCTGACATGGTATCAGAGCGGGTTGCGCATCTTTGATTCGCTTCTACCGCTTTAATTCACTTCTTCCGCTTCAATTTTTTTCTTCTGGTTTTCTGATCTTCTATCGGAAACTTCTTGCTAACCTGCAAAACGCATTAGCACTCCGGCGCAAGAATCAGCACTTTGAAGAAATCAAATTAGCATCAAACGAAGGAAGAGGAAAAGAGGAAGTTCACATTACCGTCATGACTGACGATCAAACCCAATCAGGGCAATTACCTGTGGATGCAGCGACCTCAGAAGCACAAAATCAAGTGCATAACATCATAGGTCGGACTGATCAGCCCGCGATGGGGCAATTTTTTCCATGGCAACCCAATCTGGGGCATCCCCATTCGGGAACTTCCTACCAGTGGGTGCCTATGCCAGTATAGTATGGAGGAAATCCGAATGTATCATCATTCTCAGGAAGTCAGAATCAAAATGGTCCACCAGCTGCGAGCGGGGCGAACCAATCAGAAACAACAGGGTCGTCAAATACGGGCGAAAACCCTAATGGGTCAGGCGATTCACATGCGGGGACTCAGGATCAGCAAGCAAACCCTTATTCGGGCTTTCCACTCGGGTTCCTGCCGTTCTCCTTGGCGGCTGCCATGGGTCGCCCAGAACCCAGCGACGCCTTGTATGTCTCCAATTCCGACGGGCCGGAGTTGCGACTTATTAGTCACCCTCTCACAGGACCCGAAAATTACTCGAGCTGGGCACGAGAATTTCGGAGAGCACTCATCACCAAAGACAAAGAAGGCTTCATCGACGGGACGATTCCAATTCCGACCGATGAAAAAATGGGTCGACAATGGAAAAAATGCAACCAATTGGTAAGAACGTGGATATGTAACTGTATCAGCCCAGAGATCGCAGCAGGTTTACCTCCCACGGAGGATTTAAAAACAATTTGGCAGAATATTCAAGAAATGTATGGAAAACTCGACAGGGCCAAAATTTTTTCGCTGCATCAAGCTCTCAGCGAGCTCAAGCAGGGAAACATGTCAGTGACGACATGCTTCAACAAGCTCTCCGCCCTCTGGAACGAGCTAGAAGCGGCAGAGGAGAGACTCGAAGGACTGGAGACAACGCTCCAGCAATACAAAACCATGAAGGACCGAGAAAAGGCGACTCGTTTTCTTTTGATTTTGAACGATTCTTACCTTCATTTCAAATCACAGATCTTGGCAATCGAACCAGCTCCCTCCCTTGGCCGGATATTTCAGCTCGCGGTGCAGGAGGAGAACCAGAGGCTCACCGCAACCGAGAGCAAATCCACCGAAACCCTGGCCTTGGCGGCGAAAATCGAAAAGGGGCAGAAAACCCTAGCCAAGGGAAGAGAGGCGCTAGGGTTCGGGGAAGGAATGCTAGGGTTCGCGGAAGGGGCCGAAAACCCGAAAGGCTCTTTTAAAGGACCCATGGACGGCCACGATCGATCCCAGCGATCCGACGGTCAGAAGGAGGCGCGACAGTCGGGTGATCTCGACCGTAGAGATGTGCTCGGTTTAAAGGGATCCTACGGTCCGAATTTTTCAAGAAATTCTGGGGGGAATTTTAAAAATAAAGGGAAGTTATTTTGTGATTATTGTAAAAGGCCCCACCACACAATTGACAATTGCTGGAAGTTACATGGGAGACCTGACAGGAAGGGAAAGGAGATTTCAGCAGCAGCTTATCAGCCCAATTCATCCACAAATGTGAATCAACCCATTACACATGGAGAATATCATCAATTAATGCAGGCTTTGCAAAAATTGGAGGTACCAAAAAGGGGGAGCAGTTTTACAGGTATTTCTTATTGCCTTACAAGTAGTATATCAAGAAATGCCTGGATTATCGATTCTGGAGCAAGTGACCACATTGCATGCAATAAGGGGTTATTTTCTGATATTCATGAAGATTCCACTAATCCTATTATTGTGCAATTACCAAATGGCAATATCACTCATGTCACCTTAACTGGGACTGTCATCCTTAGCCCGCAAATTACTCTCCAACATGTTCTTTATATTCCAGATTTTCAATTCAATCTTATCTTAGTGTCTAGAGCCTGCCAAGAAAATTCACGTCAAGTATTTTTCAATGCTGACATCTGTCTATTTCAGGCCCTTTCGACTGGGAAACTGATGGGCTGGGGTAACCTCTCTGAAGGATTGTTTTATTGGAGAAATTTACCACAAAATCTTGATTTACTCTCTTGTAATAAATCATTGTGTAACCTGACTACCAATGATAAGAATTTTCTTTTGCATTCTAGATTGGGTCACAGCTCTTTTCTTCCTTATCCTCAATGTCCAATTTGCCCTCTTGCGAAACAATCGCGAACACCTTTTCCATTAAGTCAACATCGTTCAAGTGATATTCTTTCCTTGTTGCATGTCGATGTTTGGGGGCCATACCATACATTAAATCATGATGGATCTCGATTTTTCTCACCATCGTAGATGATCATTCCGAGCCACTTGGCTTTTTCTCATGCAAAGTAAAGTTCAAGTTCTGTCTCATCTTAAGACTTTCATTTCCTTGGCAAAAACTCAATTTGGGAAAACTGTTCAAAAGATACGGACAGACAATGGAAGTGAATTCTTCAATCATGAATGCACTGCTCTATTTTTGTCACATGGGATATTACATGAGAGGACATGTGTTTATACACCACAACAGAATGGGGTGGTAGAACGGAAGCATCGTCATTTGTTAGAAGTGGCACGGGCTTTGAAATTCCAAGCCTCTGTTCTAGACACTTTTTGGGGTGATTGTGTTTTAACAGCAGCTTATTTGATCAACCGTATGCCAAGTAAACTTCTTGGTGGGCGAACACCTTTTGAGCTACTTTATAAAAGGAAACCAGCTCTGGGGCATTTGAAGATCTTTGGATGTCTTTGTTACGCCACCATAGTAGGTCCTAGAGATAAGATGGGACCCCGTGCTCGTCGATGCATTTTTATGGGATATCCCAGTCTACAGAAGGGATACAGGGTATTTGATCCTGTCACAAGCGAATTCATAATTAGTCGAGATGTTTCGTTCCAGGAGAATTCCTTCCCTTTTGCATCAAACACAGCACAAAATGATCATCTTCATAATATTCAGACGGAGGAGACTCTGGAAGATCCAAATTATGTTCTAATTCCTCCGTCAGCATCTCCCAGGCCATCTAATATGACACCTATGGATATGACGACATCACCTGAAGTGACAATACACCATCAGGAGGAAGTTGCCCCTCCAGTTTCGACTACTGTTGGTGACTCAGATGATCATTCTTCACCATCCCAGCATCATGTACCAAGGTGATCCGGACGTAACACGCGTCCACCAACCTGGACCCAAGACTACATATGTGGAATCCAAAGATCACCAGGTATTCTATTTCCGGTTGCCTCATTTGTTTCCTTTGCTAGACTCTCTCCAGATCATAGATGTTGTATTGCTCGCATTTCTGATGGGCGAGAACCATCAAATTTTGAGGAGGCTCGCACTGATCCTCGCTGGCAGAAAGCCATGGAAGCAAAGTTAATGGCTTTGATGGATAATCAGACATGGGATCTTGTTACCCTTCCTACAAACCGCAAGGCGATTGGATGCAAATGGGTCTACAAGATCAAGTATCGTGCAGATGGATCTGTTGAGAGATACAAAGCTCGTTTAGTGGCAAAGGGTTTCACACAACGGGAAGGTTTTGACTACCACGAAACCTTTTCCCCTGTGGCCAAAGGCATTCGTTCGTTCATTCCCGTCCGTAGCGGCTTTTCGGGACCGGCCATTGCATTAGATGGATGTACACAATGCCTTCTTGCATGGTGATTTGGATGAGGAGATTTATATGGCGGTCCCACCGAGGTTTTACGGAGACGGGGGGAGAATAAAGTATGTCGTCTCCGCAAATCCTTGTATGGACTCAAACAAGCCTCAAGACAGTGGTATGCGAAGTTTGCTGAGTCATTGATAGTTGCTGGTTTTCAATAGTCCAAGTTCGATTATGCTGTTTTCACATGGACTAGAGGTATGTCATCCATCTACTTAATGATATATGTAGATGATATACTTATTATGGGCAATGATGAAGTAGCTATCAAAGAATTCAAAGATTATTTGCATGCAACATTTCACATTAAGGATTTGGGATCACCAAAGTATTTCCTTGGAATCGAAATTGCACGATCGGACCAAGGGATTTCTCTCAGTCAGAGGAAATTTGCATTAGAGATTATATCGGAAGCAGGTTTATCAGGATGTAAGCCAGCTGTAATTCCAATCGAGCAGAACATTAAATTGACTACAGCAGATTATGATTCGTCTCAGCAGAATGATCCCATACTTAAGGATCAATTGAGATATCAGAAACTCGTGGGGAAGCTTATATATCTAACCATGACCGGACCGGATATAAGTTATGCGGTTCGGACACTCGTCGGTTTATGCATCAACCAAAGGAATCTCATATGAATGCAGCACTTAAAGTAGTGAAGTACTTGAAGAGTTGTCCAGGACTTGGGATTCTTCTCTCCAGGAAATGCGACATGAGGATGACTGCTTATTCTGATGCAGATTATGCGACCTGTCCGATGAGCAGAAGGTCCATAACTGGTTTCTGCATCAAATTTGGAAACTCTTTACTCTCATGGAAGACAAAAAAACAACCGACTGTTTCACTTTCTTCGGTAGAAGCAGAATATCGTGCCATGGCCAAAACAACTTGTGAAATAGTATGGCTAAGAGGACTACTTCGAGATTTGGGAGTACAAGTCAAAGGACCGACCAGACTATTTTGTGATAATGATGCAGCCATCAAGCTTGCAGCAAATCCTATTGTGCACGAGAGAACCAAGCACATAGAGGTGGACTGTCATTTCACACGAGAAAAGATCCAACAAGGGACGATCGAGACACAAGGGATTGGAACAGAAGAACAACCAGCAGATATCTTCACCAAACCTTTATGTCAGAGACAACATGCGTATCTTTTGAGCAAGCTAGGCGTCTTGGACATCTACAAGCCACCAGCTTGAGGGGGAGTGTTGAAGATACGCGAGTATATTCATTGTACAAGTCAAGATCAATTAGTATCGAATCTGATATCAATTAATATCGGATCTGATTTTGTATACAATACTGTTTCCTTTTATTTACATACAACATGTAATATATTAGACGCATTCGGTACATTACATGAATATACAATACAGAGGAAAATTTTCCATCCTAGCTTCCTTCTTCCTCTCATCTTTTTTCACCTTCTGACAGAATGCTTGTCATTGCCACGGCATACTAATGAATGGTATCTTCCCATTGGTAAGGTTTGCAGTTTGGTTTGGATCAGTAGTTCTGGGCGGTCTAAGTTTTTAAATGGGTGCTTGTGAACTTCGGCAACATTCCGACCAAAAAAAATAAAGAACACTTCGGCAACATATTAAGTGGCGCAGTCTTTGAGATGCAATAGTTTCTCTCTCGATCTCATTTGAATATAATAATGCAGCCGCGCCACAGAATTGTAAAGGCTGTAAAAGGAAAGGACAAGATTGTCACGCCCCGATCCTCGGGCACGCGCCCATCCCTTACCTTGGTCGATTTTAAAGTGCGATATCCCAGGACTATGTATCGCCGACCCTTTCAATTTATTATGCGCATGCGGAAGCAGTTAAGAATCCCCAGACAATAAAACAATGGGATAGAAAAGCAGGCCATAATTTTCATATTGAAATTCACAACCACACTTTTATTAACAGCACAACTCATAGTATATTTACAATACTATTTACAGCAAACAAGTCTCACACCTATCTACACTAAGACAGGGTTCACAAAAGGGATGGGATCTCAATCCACATCCGGGTTGTACTCAAGATCCCTCTCTGGATCATCTTCTTCATCCAAGATCTTTTATCTCCTCAGGTTCCTCCTCTTCAGCTCCTCCTTAGGGCCCTGAAATGGTTATTCAATAACCAATGAGACCACGTCTCAGCGAGTTCTACCCCTTAAGACTCGATTAGTAAGCCAATACACTAC
This sequence comes from Eucalyptus marginata, assembly GCA_014182565.1. Taxonomy (NCBI): domain Eukaryota; kingdom Viridiplantae; phylum Streptophyta; class Magnoliopsida; order Myrtales; family Myrtaceae; genus Eucalyptus; species Eucalyptus marginata. Next base: position 36,007,477 of record CM024590.1, read on the forward strand.
GGGCCGCTGCTAAGCACGCACAGTCGAGGACTTACCTTGGCCTCGATTCCACCTCCGCAAATCGTATAATTCATAATAGGCACCCAACTACTCATAACAAATCGAACTAGTCGATTACATGTCATAGAGCACACGTGCATTCTCTAAGGCACTAGTTCACCAAAGTGATGCATCAAATCACCGAGCCCACGTGTCTCTTCCAAGATGCCTCACTTAATTCCATGGGCCCACGTGCATTCTCTAAGCGCACTCGTTCACCAAAGTGATGCATCAATTCACCGAGCCCACGTGCCCTTTTTACGATGCAGGCCACGTGCATTCTCTAAGGCACTCGTTCACCAAAGTGATGCATCAAGTCACCGAGCCCACGTGCCTTAGATGCCACTCAAGATCTAGTGGCTTTACGGTCCCACCCGACCCTCTCAAGATTTAGTGGCTTTTTACGGTCCCACCCGACCCTCTCAAGATTTAGTGGCTTTACGGCCCCACCCGACACTCTCAACTAAGGCCAACAATATTGCACCTCATAATTCATTTTAGCACTAAGTAAAGCTCAAATAAATAAATGGACTGCACCACGATGATCAGCACGAAATTCCGGTCACCGGCCATCCCGGTTGAATTTCCGGAAAAATAATTAATTAAATAATTAATTTCGAAAATTAAATAAATAAATATTAAAAATCCAATTTAGGCCCGTATTGCCTGATTGGAAGCCGAGACGAGCCCGGAAAATTACCGAGACTCGTTCAATAAATAACAGAACATGTCTACTTGCTAATGGCTATTTCTAACCACCTAACATGCATCAATTAGTCTCTAATTTAATTTATCTAAATTAATCTAACCACCTAATTGCATTTAATTAAATCTAACCAACCCTAAGTATAATTGGTAGACTAAGAAGACGTTAGTGAGTAAAACTCACTGGTAAAACGGAGACCGAATCACCGCAACGGCGACGCGACGATGGCCGAAATCGGATTTTCGGCAACATCGGCGGGCTTGGGCTGGGCCTTAGACTCGGGCCCAACAAATCTCAACCCAATTTGAGATTTGTTTTCAACTTGGGCCGGGCTTCGCGGCTTTAAATGGGCTGAACACTGGACTGAAAATTTGCTGGATCCATGGGCTTTACTGGACTTCAAACGGTGGCAAGAAGCTGGGCTTCGTTGGGCTGGGCCGAAGAGAATCAGAATGGGCTTGCTGGAGAAGACCACGTGCGGATTGGACTGAAGGGTTCTTGGACTGATGGGCCGCTCGATTGCATGCGTGCAGCTGGCGATGAAGAGCTGTGGGGGAGCTGCTCCGTTCGGTGCTGCCAGCGAGAGAGAAGCGCAGTCAACGGACGGCTTCTGTTGGATCGATTGCTGACCGAATGAAAAAAATGAAGCTGCGGGTCTTCGATGCAGCTGGCGAGAGATGGGAAGACCGAGAAGTGGGCTGGCGTAGTGGAAGATGGGCGTGGCAACGGCAGCAACTTCGATGGATCTCGTGGCTTCCTTCGGCGGTTTCAAGGAATTTCGGTGGGCTTCGCACAGTCAGAAGAAGGCCGCGGGTTGGACTTGACTTCGTGCGGTGATTCTCGCTCGTGAACGCGAACAACAGCTGCAGGGATTTCGTTTTTACTGACCTCCGCTTTGTTGAACCGAAGACGCGTGGATACGAAGTCAACAAACCAAGATCTGTTGGACTCTTTCGTTGACTGGGCATGGGGATTCGGCCATTGGTGGGTAGAGAACGTGGCTGAAGGTGGTGTTGCTTTGGAGGAACCAAGAAGAAGAAAAATTGAAGAAGTCCCAGTGGGAAAGAGGAGGGCGGACGTGCGAAGATGGAGGGGAATGGATCGGATGGGCAGCTGGAAATTCTTGCTCAAGAAGCCAAGAATGGGGGCCACAAGTCATGGCTCTATCCCTTTCATTCAATGCTTGGTCCCCTTAAAGCTTGCATAAATATCCAATGTTCCCTTAAAATACTTTCTTGTAATAAAATCCACAAAATCATCCAAAATGATGCCAAAATATTGCTGCCCTTGCCAATTCCGAATTTCCCAATTTTTGGTCTTCAATTTCTTCAATAATTTCCCAACTTCGACGTCCGATTTTGATGTAGAAAAAGTTCATACCATTCCTACAAGTCCCCTTCGTCATATAGTTCGGTTAGATAGTCAAAATTATTTTCGATTCGCCAATGAATTTCCGTTGATTTTCCGCGGCGTCCGCAACGATTTTCCGTAAAAATCTCTAATCTCCGAAAAATCTTCGAGACCGAGCCGACACTCCTAAAATTAATTGTGACATGACCGAAACTTCAATTTCTAAAATCGGACTCGAGTGGCGGTTAATTTCAATTCGGCGCATTTTTAGCGTGACCTAGGCTACGGTAACTTTCAGATATTTTTAAGTGCAATTGACTCGTGGTCGATTTTCTTCGAGCCACTATAAACCCACTCGACTCATTGGCAACTCTCGGTTGTCGTGAGAATCTCGAGGATCCAAATACGGACACAGGGTACCAAAACAATAAGAAAATCGCCTAGTGCGGTCGACATGAATTTTCTAATTTAGTGGTGTCACCCACGATTAGCCACTCATCACTGTCGATCCAGTCTATCTCTGATTTCAAATCGATTTTTAACTGTGCCGAGATGGCCTCTAAAGATGGACACGATCGAGAAGCCGATTCCTGGTCGAATTCTCAAGTCTATTGCCTTAAAATTCCTAATAACTTCCCCAGATAGTCTAGTTATCTCAAGAATGATCAGTTCTGAGAATAGCCCTATAAACACGTCAATGAAACGCCCGATTCAATCAGAAGAAAACAGAATCGAAAATTTGGGATGTCACAAAGATACGCACGGGGTGGCGTTTTAACTTTTAAGGGCTTGGACACTGCTCTATAATTTGATTAATTAAGGATTAGTTGGTTATGCCGACAAAGGTAACATTTGACTGATCTGGGACAACTCCTGATTTATGCAGCCGCATGAATGTGTTTATTACTTTCTTTTGTTCTCACATTAGTCACTCAATGTCAGCACACCTTTCCTGTTTTCATCATAAATACCTGATGATGCTCCAACGGCGCGAGAGACTATTTGACGGAAATCGCTTGTTGGTGATTATGATGATTAATGATGACCATGATATAGAGCTGTTGACGTAGGATGGAAATTTTTGACGATTATTACTAAGTGTTGGACACGAAATGAGAGGAGACAAGTGAGAAGGCCAATTGAATATGAATATATGATTGGTAGTTAATTCCAGCGATATTTAAAGAGTTGCAATCGCTTGTGAATATGGTGAGATGTGATCATAGAGCATAAAGTTCAATAATTGTAATTGTAACTGTTTGTAACTGCATGAAAAATATTATCTGCTTATTTGAAGTTACTTTGTGTAGACAATAAAAGTTAGTGCGTGTGCATTGTAGAGCATTCACGATCATCAACAAAAAATTGTGTTTCTAATTTATCAATTTATGTTAGTTTTTAATATTTGCATTTCTTTTCCTTCATTATTCTTAATTCTTGTTACTTAATTCAATTCGTGTCTGAATTACCACTGAACCCAAGTCGTAAAAAACTAAAGATCAAGTTTTGGTAAAGGTATCTTATTAATTTCTAAGGAAAAAGTTGGTAATGAAAAAGTTCAAACTCCACGAAAAGAAGTTTCGATCCCATGAATTATTGTAAAATGAAAAAGAAATTTCAACGCATACTGAACCAAAAGCTAGATCTTGAGCTTGGGCACGACTCTGCGGCAGAGCTCAAGGTCGTATACGACCGCAAATAGAGGAGGGCGGAGGGAACGTGGGACTGCGAAGAAGAAGAGCTGTCGATGGAGTACTTCAGTTCATCACTAGGAAACTACGAAAAGTCAAAAGAAGAAAGAAATAAAAATAAATTTGACTACATCATATCACTGATCGTGTCATGTAAGATGAGCAAAGTTGACCAGTCCTCCATATAAACGATTTTAGCTAGATAAACTAAATTTGAAAATCGTCAAAAATTTTAAGGTTATATTAACCAAATCAAAAGTTAAAACTAAATAATGATCTGTATAATATATTTAGGACTTTTTAGATAATTTTTTCTTAAAAATATTATAGTCAAATTTATTTAATGGTAATGACCACCGAATTCAAAAGCACTATGGAATTAAAAACGCTATAGTCAAATTCATGTAATGACTATGATCACCGAATTAAGAAAACACTCAGAATTTGTTTAATGACTACCGAATTACCAAGACTGTTTTTCTCGGTTGAAATTATTAATAAATCCTGATCTACCGCGCGGAAGTTAGCTAAAAGAAAACATTAAGCAACGACCTTTTTTGGTCCAATAAATCTTGGAAGTAAGATAAAAAAAAAAAAAAATCATTAAACCCAAGACTTCAAGTGGTCAAGTCGTTGGAGCCGGTCATTCCCAACTTTAGTACCTATTCTGCAATATGCTTTTCTTCTTTCTTTCCGATGATAGGAATATAAGAACCATGCTCAAAATTGGTCAATTCGTGGGAGCCGGTCAAATCTTCAGCATTGCGATGCTAAGATGATAAGAACCATGTTATAAATTTCTAGTTGTGTTCATACAGAATGAACTGCGTCAAACCCACCTAATTTTCTCCTTGTCTAGACCAACTCCAAAGATTCATTTCCTCCTTTTTCCGACTATATTAAAATTTATTTACTTATTACAAAGTAGAATTCCCAATGACTTTTATCTATGATGTAGAATTGTAGATTATTATATTATATGTGTTTCTTCTTTTCTTAGTCTATGACTTTTCTAGAGAAAGCACGTCATAGTGGAAAAAACTAGTGCGACTACTTAAGGATGCAGATCAAACATTTCGTGATTTAAAGATTGGACAGTAATTTTGGCATATGAATTGACCCGTGTATATGGGTGCAAGCAAAACTACAAACTAGTCGAATTGCTTTACTCCTAAACTCTACCAAAAAACTTCTCCACCACCATTTCAGCCCCTTTTATCAGCCTCAAATGCCCACCGCCCCCAGTGATTTAGGTATAATTAGGCGGTTTGGATGATAGCATGTCGTGCAGTGAAAAAAACTGAATTTTACAATTAAAATAGAGTATTTATAGCAAGCCTAATACCCTAAAAAACCCATAATTTTAACTTAGTTCTAATCCTACCATAAACTTTTTTCATTTAATAAAAAGCATTGAACTTTGGTTCTGTCCCAATTCTAATCTGATTTTATTTTTTGTCTTATAAAAAACCAAAAGTTTTAGATCAAGTCTCATTTTTACTTTCAACTTTTTTTCTTATAAAAAACCATCAACTTTTACTTGAGTCTCATATTAACCCAGTTAACCCTGCATTCAAAATCACTTATAGTTATGTGGCATTTTCACATCATTATTCTAGTTTTTCCCCAAATTTCATATCCAAGAAAATGTCTTTTGAGGATGAATTTCTATGTCGGTCCAAATGACATCTCATTGGATCTGAAATTTGAGTTAAAATTTGAGCAATTAGGATTTTTTTTTTCCAACTATTCTTACTTCTAAGAGAGTCTTCCTTCTATCTTGCTTGGGGATTTTTGATTTTGCGTTTAGTTTTCAATCATTTGTGGTCAAAGAGCTCACGCTTGAGACACTCAACTCGGGACGCTCGAGCAGCTCGCTTGGGAGTTTTCAATCTCTCAATTGTCAAGAGAAATTTTAATTGAAGAGTCGATGGGGGCAGCTTTAGGACTCAAGTAGAAGTTCGTGATTTTTTATGAAACAAAAAACAAAAATTGTGGTAGAATTAAGGCCAAACAAAAAGTTGGTGATTTTTTTTTTTGACAAAAAAAGAGTTTAAGTTAGAATTGGGACTGCCCCTAATGTTGGAGCTTTTTATGAGATAAAAAAATTAGAGTAGAATTAGGATTGGACCCAAAGTTGAAGATTTTACGAGGTATTAAATTTTCAATTTAGTAAGAAATCTTCCGAAACAACTTTTTTTACCCCTTATTTAATAGTTGGTAAGAGATTAAGAAGTTCAACCGTTTGAATCCATGATAGATAAGATTGCTAGTGCAATTTTTTTTTTTTTTTACTAACTGTGGATGCTCTAATTTCCTTTCAGATGTTATTGGGCTAGTCAATATTACCAGAAAAGAAAAATATACGGGATCTAATAAAGGATGACAAACCATTAAAGAACCTTACATGAGGGTTCCATCAAAACACCATTAACAATTCATATAGGTTTGTGCTTTTTTTCATCCATTTTTTGGCTTTTGACACCCATACGACCTTGAATTAACTCAATTATCTATTGTGGGTCCCACTCTTCATTTAAGATTATTTACTTTTTTTTTCTTCATTTTTTTTCTTCCAAATTTACTAAGAGACAAATCTACTATGTTCAACTTAAACAATAAATTTTAAGGTGGAATATGGGGATTTACTCTCGATTTAAGATTATTTTTTACTTTTTTTCTTCTTTTTAGTTTTCTCCTTTTTTCTTTCGCTCCCCTCTAGGAAAAAATTGGTTTCCCTCTTTTCCAAACTATTAGTTTAAACATAACCAAAATACAAGTAAAAATAAAAGAATCGTCTACTAGTTTTAATGAAAGCATTCGGTTTAATTTTTAACTTTAATGTGTATGATTACGTTGTAATCCATGTATTGTAACTATTCGAATTTTGTTTTATTTGGTGAATCTAATATTCTAACTTTTTTTTTCATGCCATCAATGCACTATTTTTTGTAAAGATTTTTAAACAAATTTAAGAAAATGACTAAATTCAATACATTAAAAATTCTAAACATCCCTTATTATCATGAAAATTCAAAAGAAAATGCTCCTAATTATGACAATTGTAATTGCATTATAAGACGTTCCATTCAAACCATTTGTAGATACATAGTTTTTGTCAATCCTAAATGCATCAAAATTTCCAAAGAAAGAGAAAAAAAAAAGTAAGAAATAATCACAAATCTAGAACGTGCAAGGTATATTATGGTCAATTTAAGGGGATAGAGGGTGTCAAAAGTCACAAAAGAAATGGAAAAAGCGTGAGTCATATATAACCGGTCTGATATTCTAAACCCGAAAGTCCAAGCAGCGTGCTAGTGAAGTAGTTGAACGGTGTTTTGGAAGTCATTTGCTTTGAAAGTCTTCCCCAATCAGATTTATTATTATTTCATTTCTCTATCCAAAACAGAAAAAGAAAAAGAAGACAATGGCTATTTGATTTAACATGCCATGCCATCATGTCGTATGTAGGGATCATTATTGAAAGAAGTTATAAATATATTGTATGGATGTCAATTCAGTTCTAAACCTTTTAATTTGGTTAATTTAGTCTTAAATCTTTAATTTGCCAATATAATCCTTCTGCCCAATTATGGTTAGAAATAGCTGATGTGGACACATGTCGTTCTATGTGGCACGGCCGTTGCATAAGCACACATGGAAAATTTTTATAATTCTTTAATAATTTTTTGATTTTTTGTTTTCTTACCTTTCTTTTTATTGTGGACCGACAACCCCCATGGGCTTTCATTGTGGCTGATGAGGGCTATGACACCGTAGCTAAATTTGGGTCAGGTGAGGGCGCTGTATCCCTCGCTTGTGGATAGTGATCTCTGCTAACTACTGCCAAGGCTGCAGATTGGCGAAAGGAAATAAGAAAAAAAGGAAAAAAGGAAAAAAAGAAAGAAAAGAAAAGGCAAAAAAATCTCAATTATTTTAAGTACACTTTCAAAATACATAACATGTGTGTGCATGTTGTTTAAAAATTTTTGCTACTTCAGCATTTCAACATTTGGAACGAGTGAGATGCTCAAGAGATTCACTTTAAAGATTCCAGATACTTGCGTTGAAGAAAATTCGATATCAATATGCTGGTTACTGGAATAATTAGGTCCACCTAAAGTTAGAAAAATATATATATTAGAATAAAAAAGGGCGGCTACCGCAATTATATTCTAATTTTATTGGGGAATTTTGTCGCAATTATATATATCTAGGTATGTATGTATGTATGTATTGACACACACACAACCGGGAAATCAGTGATTGAGCTCTTGACACTCCTATGAATGAAAATCATAGTAGATATTACTCCATTGGCTTTGTCTTTGTCTTTGTCAAAACGCAAATTCGGATTTTATGAGAGGACCATACATAAACATCCTACATTAGCATTTTATTAATTTTTTGTCAAGCGAAAATTGAAAGAAGACATTGGCACCGTCTGCGAAATTTCAAGAAGTATCGTACATAATAGAACAAGCTCCCTGTCTCTATCATGCTATGGTGAAACCAACGATTCTAATGCTCTTCTAAATTTTCAAAATCATCTTGATAATGCTTATATCAACAAATGACATACATATTTCAACTTTCAGGTTCACGACATGTTGAGTTGCATCCAGTTGGTCTGTTTGTGCCTTTTCGCTAATGTGATGGGCTACCTAATTGCATTCTTTATTTTAACGTTCCCCTTCCGCACTCCCTGTCCTCCCCTTCCCTCATTGGCATAATATCTTTTCAAGCCCCGTACCGGACTCTACCTTTTAGTTGCTTTACAAATGAAGGATCCGGAGGTCCAGATGAGGCCTTGGATGTAGCCTTTTAATCCCGTTAGTAATGAATTAAACTGGCTTGTCATCCAAGTTTAGTCAACTCGAGTGGGGCAGGTAGATTTCCAAGAACAGAGCAAGACCTTTGAGTGTGAATCTATTTAGGGTATGCATAACAAAATTTCTATTTCAGAAATCAATTTTTGGCCAGAAATTGATTTTTTTATTTCTATTCCTTGGATGAATTTCCGAATAAAAAACACGTTTGATAATAACTCAAAATTTATTTGTAAATAGAAATTTATTTGATAATAGAATAAAATTTCTATTTCTAGGTGACAGTGGTCGCCGTCCGGCGATCGGTAGTGAGTGGTTGGCGTTCGATGGCAGGCGTTCGTGGCCAATGGCTGGCAGCGGGTGGGTGTTGTTCGGTGACAAGAGTGAATGATGAGAATAGTTTTCATTTCTCACTTTTGTTCCAAAAATAGAAAAGCTAAAAAAAATTTAGCCTATGATTCCTGTTTTAAATATATTTTTGGAATAGAAATTTGTTCAAAAATAGAAAATAAAATTGCATTAACAAACGGATTTCTATTTCAAATCTGTTTTAGAGAATAGAAAAATAAAGAAACAAGAGAAATATAAATTTTGTCATGCATATCCTTAGTCAACTTGAGTAGGGTCGGGTTGAGGAATAGACCGGGTCCTTTGAGTGTGAACGGTCAGGTTGATTTTTACGAACAAAATGGGTCCTTTGACTGTGAATCTATCTAGTCAACTTGAGTGGGGTCAGGTTAATTTTCTAGAGCAGAGAGCGGGTCCTTTGAGTGTGAATCTATCACCTTCAATCTTAAATTAAAGTTGCACGAAATATCTTGTGATTTTCTTGGTTTTTACCGATGTCTTTCCTCTTTGAGAATGAGAAATTTTTGCTCCAAATGAGTTAGTCTAGTCTAGGTGGAAATATTGAAAATTAAGGGCCAATTTGTTTCCCAAAAATAAATGATTTAGACAATATTTTCCTAAAAACTATCAGTTTTATTGTTTGCAAAAATGGACAAGCTAAATATATATCTATTGTCCACGAAGATGTTTAGACATAAATTGCATCAACGATCAATATAATTTTTTATTGACTAATTATTTTAAACAATATAAGTATTCATTCTAAAAAAATAAATTTTAAATTATTTATTTTTTCTCGAAATACTCGCAACTGAAGTTATCCAATGTCTTCTTTTGAAGTATCGTTCGTTTGATTTGACCCCTTTGCTGTAATGCGCTGTTGCTGGTCATGAAGATTTGAGGATTTGCTTTTGACGGGGGTAATTACCAAAAAAAGTCTCAAATTTATCGTACGGATGCCAATTTAATTATAAACTTTTAATTTGACTAATTGAGTCCTAGAAGTTTTGACGATTTGTCAATATACTTAGTCTAGCTCCTTCTGACCCGCAATTGCTGAGGTCTACGCTTGTCAAGACCAGTTATGTACTACAAACGTTTTTCTAGCTCAAATGCAGGGAAGCAGCGGAGAACCACAAGACGTCCTTCGGGTGGAGGCCCATTTAGAATCCTCCTCATCGTCAACATCATTTTGTTTACGCATACTTTAACGACCCAAACGTCGGATTTACGTGCATGAGTCTGTGGTCTGGTCAGGCGTCATTTCGCATGCAATGTTCTAGTGACTGATGATGTCAGAACAACAACATAAGCATCTGCGGAACCCCTAGTCCTAAGTCGTTAAATAAAGCCTCGTTTTGACCAAAAGAATAAAATGAAAAAGTAAAGCCCTCGTTGCTGCCAACTCGCGAGAACTTAAATAAAAATGCGCCTCTCTTCGACCCCCGTACACAACAGGAAGCAAATCTACCTCACAAAAAAAGGATAAATGCACCCTGGAATCATCAAAGACTTAAATCTTTTCAAACGAGATCTCCATCAGCGAGAAGAAGCAATCTCTTCCCGTTTGGTAATAGACAGAGCAATCGATATCTATTCTGGAGGTTGACACCCAAAACGGGGGGAAAAGCAAAGTGCTGTCTAATGTTCACTTCGGGTTGGAGCAAAGGTGTCCCGTTACTTACAGTGACCTCTGCAAACATTTCATTTCTTGTCCCGTTTGTAGGATTACCTTCGGCATCCCGTGCAACGTTGGATCATCTCCTCTTGCGATTTTCCAATATGTGGACAGATGCCAGGAAGATCCCAATGGTGATTTAATTTTGACTCGCTGACAAAGAATCTTATGCTCGGAACGAGCACATTTCTCATGTACAAAAATAAATGGCTGATAGAGGGCAGCTATCAGTCTCTCCAGGATTCTTGGTGGTTGTAGGAAAATTACGGAGGAATTTCCTAGTTTAAGTGGTCCAATGCCTTGAGGAATAACGTAAAATTTTAAACAAAGACCTGGCAGTCCTAGTTTATGCGGTTTCCACGAGGATAACCAACACATCTATATAAGCCAACTCTGCAAAATGTTGACATCACGGCCAGCCATTACACTTGCTCCCTACATAAAAAATGGAACGCTTGATAGGATCTTGTCAGATCATCCTGCTTCTGTTCTCATCCCTCATTGGAATTCAAGCCCTTAACTCTTCATTTTTCTCTCCTTCCTCTCTAGGGGCAGCAACACCCTGTCGCCCTGATCAAAAGTCTGACTTGCTTCATTTCATGAACGCAATGATGCCTAATAATTCGACGTCCTTCTTCTGTCAAATGGACTACATTCCCACTGGACCAAAGAAGCTTTCCTGGAATGCTGACACGGATTGTTGCTTATGGGAGGGAGTCATGTGCGATCGGATGACAGGTCATGTGATTCGCCTTGAACTTGGCTGCCACACCATAAACCCGACCTGCTACTCTTCTGCAGGGTCTTCAAACAGCACTGAACTATCTACATTGGATTCCCTCAATCTTTCTTCTCTTCACAAAACAGAAAGGCCATCAGGGTCAAATTCCAATATGCTGCTTCAAAACCTGACCATGTTAAGAGTCCTCATTCTCGATGGGTTAAACATGTCTGGCATTGACGTGAGTCGCTTGATGAATCTCTCTCCATCTCTGGAAGTCCTCAGCCTCAGCTGTTGTAAATTGCGTGGCCAGTTAGCAGCAAACTTTTTCCTTTTGCCAAAGCTGACATGTCTCAATTTATCAGGCAACAAGGAGCTTTCGGGTTACTTACCTGAATCATCTTGGAACAGCTCTTTGAAGGTTTTGGACTTGTCCTCCACAGGCTTCTTTGGAGTATTACCAGAGTCCATCGGCAACTTGCACTCTTTGGAGATACTCTGGCTATGCCAATGTAATTTCAATGGCTCAATTCCATCTTCAGTCGGCAACCTAACACGACTCACTAGATTGGAACTCTCATTCAATGAGCTTAGTGGTCAAGTTCCTTCAACTCTGTCAAACCTTGATGGGCTCACTTTGCTCTATCTTTCCTCCAACAATTTTGTAGGTTTAATACCCGATGTCTTCGACAACAAGACACAACTTCAACAACTGCTTTTCTCACATAACCGCTTCGTGGGCCCCATTCCTCCAAGCATAAAAAATCTTTCCAATCTAGCCCGACTCGACATTTCCAATAACCTCATTGACGGGTCCATACCATCATCACTGTTCTCTCTTCCGTCCTTGACGAGCCTAGACCTCAGTAACAATAGGCTCAGTGGTCACATCGAAGAGTTCCTTGCTGCACCCTCATTAGACCATGTTGACCTGAGTGGTAATCAGTTGGGTGGCTCAATCCCGAGCTCAATTTTTCAGCTTGGGAACCTTACTTCCTTGAGTATCTCAGCAAATAACTTGACTGGTGTTTTAGACCTACGATTGCTCTCGAGACTTGAAAGTCTGACAGATCTTGATCTTTCAGACAACGTTTTGTCACTCAGCAATAGTAAAAATGCCGAGCATGTCTTGCCGAACCTCTCTAAAGTCAGTCTTTCTGGGTGCAATATTACTGAAATCCCTGCATTCTTGAGAAATTCTACCAGCGTACAATTAATAGACCTGTCGAGCAATATAATCCATGGCAATATCCCGTCATGGATGTGGGATGTCGGGACTGGGTCACTGTCTTATCTCAATATCTCTCACAACTTCCTCACTAGCTTCAAACAATTTCCATGGAAAAATCTTTTATTTCTTGACCTGCATTCAAACTTGATCCAGGGGCCGGTTCTACCTCCACCACTCCCAAATTCGGTTCTCTTCTTCTCACTAGCTAGCAATCAATTGACTGGCTATCTTCCTGGCTTTATTTGTGCAATGAAGGGCCTAGAGTTTCTTGACCTCGCTCGTAACAATTTCGTCGGAACGATCCCTCAATGTCTGGGGAACATCAGCAACGACCTCTCAGTGTTGGATCTGCAAGAAAATGGACTTTCCGGCACAATCTCACTCACATTCAGCAAAAATGCTGTCCTGGGGAGTCTTCACCTCAATGGAAACAAATTTGAAGGCCTGTTGCCGCGCTCTCTAATCAATTGCAAGCAGCTCGAAGTGCTGGATCTCGGTGGTAACAAGTTGAACGACACTTTTCCAAGATGGTTGGAAACACTTCCTAGCTTGCGGGTCTTGGTCTTGCGATCAAACAGATTTCACAGTTCCATAGGCAACCCCGGAACTGAATTTCCCTTTCCGCAGTTGCGCATTCTCGACCTTTCCTCCAATGAGCTCACCGGTCCTTTGCCCAGTGCCTACTTTATAAACCTGAAGGCAATGATGTCGACTCATCAGGATGGATCGGAGATGCGATACATGGACCAAGGTTACTACCAGGAATCCATAAATGTGACAATGAAAGGACTTGAAACGAATCTCCCCAAAATCCTTGTGATCCTGACGACAATTGATCTGTCAAGCAACAAGTTCCAAGGAATGATTCCTGACGTGATAGGTGAGCTAGGATCACTCAAGGGGCTCAACCTTTCTCATAATAATTTCGAAGGCCATATACCATCATCTTTGGGGAAACTTTCCGAGCTTGAATGGTTGGATCTTTCTTCAAATAAGCTTAGTGGGACGATACCAAGCAAATTGACAAATCTCACATTTCTAGAAGTCCTAAATGTCTCTTCCAATCTACTAACAGGATCGATTCCTCAGGGGAACCAATTCAACACATTTCAAGCAGAATCATATCGTGGCAACCCAGGACTGTGCGGGTATCCGTTGTCCAAAACTTGTACTAATTCGAGGGTGCCAGGGGAGCCTCCTGTCCTGCCTGAAGGCGGGGCACACTCGTTCTTTGCAGAAATTCTCGAATCAGGGGCTGTGGAAATAGGATTAGCATGTGGCATAGTTCTCGGGCTGATCATGAGTAATTTGCGATATTTGAGATCCTTTCTGTGAGCAAAGAGGAAAGTCAGGAGGACATGAAATAGAAGCTGCGGTGGCTGATTAGTGTTGCTGTATAAAGAAGATTAAAAGTGAAAAGCAGTGGTGTTAAATTGGGAATCGTAAGACTTTGTAAATAGTTGTGGAATAACTACAATACAAAGAAAAGTTAGTTTTGTTTTTTTTTTTTGGTGACCGAGGATCCGCCAGAGCATATGCCCTTATCGGCTTATGCCGATTTGGGGTCTCACGGGTCTCTGCGGTGGAGGACCTACAGCGACTATACCTCGGGGGAAACTGGCTCAGCAACTCACCGCCAGGGCCCTACTTCAAAAGAAAAAAAAAGTTAGTTATGTGCTGCAAAAACACATAATCAAGTTTTACTAATTTTGAGGTCGGTGCGCACAAGGATGCGAGATAAAAGACTCGCGCATGGAAAGAGGAATGGTTAGTGCAAAAAACGTTCTATTTGAAAAACTCAACCTGTACAAACGTTTCATTTCTCACAGTGACCTGTTCAAGCATTTCATTGTCCAAAACTTGTACTAATTCCAGGGCGCCGGGGAAGCCTCCTGTCCTGCCTGAGGGCGGGGTGTGGGAATGGAATCAGCCTATGCACATTTTCTGGAATTAGGGGCTGTGGGAATGGAATCAGCATGTGGCACACTTGTCGGGCTGGTCATGTGTGATTTGCGATATCTGAAATCTTTTTTGCGAGCAAAGAGGGAAGTCAGAAAGATTGCGACCACAAATATTTCTCCAGCACATGAAATAGAAGCTGCGGTGGCTGATTAGTAGGAAAAAGTATAAAAAAAATCATAAACATATTATATCGATATTAATTAAGCCATAAACTTTTTAATTAGACTGATTTAGTCCTAAACACTTTCGCATTGATACTAATTCAATTCATTTGATCAATTTAGGCCAGAAATTGCTGTGAACATTTTTAATACTTTTTTTTTCAATTTATTGAAGTTTTATTTTTATTTTTTTTCCTTCTCATTTCTTTTTTTTTTTTTTTTTTTGCCGGTGGCTCGGCCTCACAGAGCTTAAGGCGAGTGCCAGCCATCTAGACGAGGGCCCCCTCGCCAAATGTGGTGAGGTCGACCCTCACCCCTACCCTAGGCGAGGGTCAGCCTTGCCCAATCTAGCAAGGGGGCCCTCACCTGGACTATCAATCCTCGTCGGCCATGGCTATGGCTAGTGGTCGTTGATGACCATCAAAAAAAGAAAAAGAAAAAATTCAAAAAATATTTAAAATATTTCTAAAAATATCAACGTCGGCAATGGTCATGAGATGTTGGACGGCCTACATCCACATTGAATTGATACTAATGTGAAAAAGTTTAAAATTAAATCGGTCAAACTAAAAGGTTTATGACTGAATTAATATTAATATACTAGTTTTAGGACTTTTTTTTTTTTTTATACTTTTCCCTCGATTAGTGTTGTTGTATAAAGAAGATTATGAGTGCAAAGCAGTGTTGTTAAATCGTAAGACTTTGTAAATAGTTGTGGAATAACTACAATACAAAGAAAAGTTAGTTATATGCAGCAAAAACACATAAAAAATATGATTATCGTAAACCCCATCCAAGCCGCGACTATGAGTCTCCTTCATCGTTGTTCACCCGAAAAATCAACACCGGCGACTCGGTCGCAAGCCAAAGAGCAACTCAAAGATGTAAATAGGTGTTGTTGTGCACGTAATTCGTGGGGCTGTTCCAAAGATCACAAGTTAGAGAAACTCAAAAGTTACCGTGGCCAGTAGATGCACCAACGCCACCCCTTTCTCCTCATAATCAGGTTTTACTAATTTTGAGGTCAGTGCGCATAAGAATGCAAGGTAAAAGATCCGCACATCGAAAGAGGGATATTAATATATATATTAAATAGTTCTGACTTGGTCTCTCCTTTCAATGATTTTTCTAAGATAAGGGTATCGAAAAGATTAGATTGTAGTGTATATAACCAAATTGAATGGACAGCCGAAGGGAAAAAAAGATTAACGGACTGAACAAGATCAAAGAGGAATGGTTATATGCTCAGACATTTTGACTTGTACATCAGTCTCAGAGTTACATGACCATTTCTCAAAAACGGATATATTAACACATGCAACTCCAAGCAAGTCTAATTAACTTTAATCTAAAGGATTCAAATTGATACCAAATCGAGCTAAATCAACAAACTTGTTAATATGCATATATTTCCAATGCATATGATTGTGCTTGTGGTGATAACATAAATATGGTACGTATGTTTGCTATCTCATAGCATACATTATGCACTTTTGGCTCACACCCAACGCACATGGAATAATAAAAAGCTGATACACACGCATGCAAGTTGGCCATATCACGACCCACTCGGGCCGATTACATCAAATCCTAACTTATTTGATCAAGTGGACCGCCCAAGCAAATGGGCATCCAAGTTGGTTTGGAACGCCAGATTTTGATTTTTTGTCCTTTTATTTTACCAGTGAAAAAGACGAATGTGCAGGCTCTTAAAAAATGTTTTTGGAACTATTTGAAAAATGGTATTGACATGAAATAATCGAACAGTGAGTGATGTATTGGACCTAAGCAGGTCCTAAAAAGGCTCAAGGGAAAAAAACAGGCGAGAGATTTACCCTAGGGTGGGAGACCTCCAATGTCACTCCCATATTCCTTCAAAAAAATTGATTGGGAATTAGGGGCCCTTAGGTAGTGAAGATAAATATAACAAAGGATTTATCCATAGTTACCGTCGGGTAAGTAGGAATATATTAGCCTCACATATCTTGAGTGAAAATGGAAGGGAGAATACCCCTCCGCAAGGTTGGCTGCCCTTCTGGCAAAGTCAATTCAACCGACTGCCAACCCTGTATCACGTGTAAATGTCTAGGTGAAAGGGAGGATCTGCTGGGAAAACTCAACGTGTCAAACACAAATTTCATTTGACCAAAGAAAAATAAAAATAAACTGACATTTCCTGACTAAGTTAAAGAGGATAATGCTAAATATATCAAATTCGACTGCAAAATTATCATGCCAATTTGACATGACATATTCATATCCACTAAATCTCATTTTAATTTTTAATCTATCCAGTATTAGTAGATGGAAAAGAAAAGGAGTAGATAGTTTTTTGGAATTTGACGTAATGGGTCCTTCAAATTAATTAATTTTTTTTCTGGTAAGTGTATGCAATTAGAACTCATCACCATAGAAACTATTCATTCATTAATATTTTGACATGAGAAATCAGATTGAAACCAAATCCATTTAAGGTAAATTTTATTTTCACTTATGTACTCCATGCTTTTTCTAATAAAATTCTTGTACTTTCAATTTTCTAATCAAATCCTTTCACTTTAACAAAATTTCTAATCAAGTCCTTGGTAAAATCCCTCCAAATCCAGTCGGCACTACCATAAAATAGAATTTTTCCCACATAGACATGTACGTGAACATCCACATTCGCTAAGTTTCATCCCCATCATACTCTAATATAATTGACATTGGCTCAAATTTTCCACAATAGCATCATCTAAGATGACTAAATTTGTATGCATATCGTAAGTTCGAGTCTGACACCATATGATGGTTACATTATCTGAATTTGGCCGAATTTGGTGTTAGGTGCGACTTAATTGCAAAACTTGGGAAAAAGCATAATAACTTAATTAAACAGTTTAAAATGTACGGAGGCATCATCGGAAAAAATGTGAAGATAAAAGGACGACATGTGGAATTTTTCCTGCCTTAATGCAATTAGATTACATGTGTTGCAAAATATCACATAAGAAATGGGCCAACATTATCTTGACGGGCCTATACCGTCCAATGCCAGCGAGTTATGAAACATGAGCAGGCTTCGTGATAAGTTTGGCACAAAGGTCATTCAACACTGTATGCACATGGAGTTGTCTCTGGTCTTTGGGGCCGCTTTGGGGCCGATGCAAATAGTTGAGAAACAGAAAAATGGTGCATTCCGCGTTACAGACGCATTATTGTAGACCGAGCTGTTTTCTGTGTCCAAAAGTTTAACTACATCAAAAGCAGACTCATCCATTAAACACTAAAAAAATTGAAAAAAATTACCAAATTGGTTCGAAATCTATTGTATAGATGACTATATAGTCCTAAACTTTTAAAATTTGTCAATTTAGTGATAAATATTTGCGCGAAATTTAAATGCAATCACTCTGATCAATTTTCGTCGGAAATCGTTGATATAACAATTCGATAATTACCGATTGTCCTACATTAGGATTTTGCATAAATGTTTATGATTAAATTAGCAAAATTGAAAATTTTAGGACTGAATTGGTATCCGTATTCCGTACAATAAACTTATGACTAATTGGGTAATTTTCTATCAAATATGTGAACAAATTGTTGGACTCATCCCTTGAACGTTCCTAGTCATTATTAATGTAGGACTAGCTCTTGTAGTAAAGGAAAGAGGACCATTTTTTTTTTTTTTGGTTCGAAAAAAAGAGAAGCATTCGATTCAAGTAAAACTTGTCCTTAAGTTTCTTGTTTCCGATCTCTCTGATTGGTTGGCTTTGTGCAACGAAAAAAGATGGTACGCTTTGCGGTGGATGAATTGTTGAGATTTGTCTTTGGGTTGTATGGTTTTTATCATGTTAATGTTTTGGATATAACTGTCGAGATTTGTCTGTTGGACTCATCACACGCGATGACTAGAGCGATTCAACCCGCTTACCTTGTGCGTGAGGGGCCGCCTGATCCCCGACCCTCAGATCGCGCTTCGACCCGCTCTGCTCCTCTGGCTTGTACTTCGCTTGCAGAGGCGTGGGAGCGACGCGGAGAAGAAGACCAGCGCGCGAGCTTGGCCGGGGAAAAGGAAAAATGGGCCGGCCCGCGCGGATGGAGAAAAAGGGCAAAAGGGGTTGCGCCGGGTCCAGCCGAGAAAAGAAATAGGGGCCGGCCCAATTTAATTTTATGAAACTTCACAAAACTGTACGCTCGAAATATTTAGGACTACATTGCAAGTCATCAAAAAAATTATGACTAATTGACACAATTAAAAGGTTTATAACTAAAATATCTGTTATACAATAGGTTTAGGACTTTTGGACAATTTTCCTCAGGTACATAAGGAAAGGTCAAAGATTTGTTTTTTTTTCCCCTTTTCTTTTCTTCTCCCTCAAATGTTTCCAAACTTTAGATGAATACATCTTATTTATCAATAAAAATTGCGAGTCTAGCAATTTTTGAAAAAGGAAAACCAAATAAGTATTTCTACATAAATATCAATAACCGTAATTTTCCATCTATCCTTTTTAGTTCTTTTCACGATCTCTCTTCTAAATGTATGTAGACTTTATGTGGTTTAAGCATATCTCAATACTTAGGAATCGAATAAGACCATTTAACGCTATAATGCATGTGCATGATTTTTGTATGGAATAGTCTCACTCAAACAATATATTGGGGTAATAATGTGAATTTTTTTTTTTGTCGGTTTTATTTTATTCCTACTTTAACTCTTAGTTTCAGACTTTTACCTTACCTCTTTACAAGGTATGAGAGTCAAAATTCATAACCGATACTAAACCGTCTCCAAACCAAGCCCCCTCTGAGAAGGTAGACATTTGAACCCCCAACCTTCCCCTTTTTATGTGAGAATGGTGACCATTAGAATAAATCCAAATAATTATTATAAATAGGAATACTTTACGGGCTGCACATTTGATTGCAGTAGTACTTATTATAAATATGTTTTTGACCATTTAACACGATTCATATTATCTCTAACTTTATTGGTTGCACATTTGATTGCAATAATACTTATTATAAATAGGTTTTTGACTTACTCACTTTGTCTTGCTCATAAAAAATTGCCCAAATTTTTTAAAATCTATTACACTTTTATCAATGTAGTAATAAATCATTTCACTATGTTAATTGAGTCCTAGACTTTTTGAGGTTTTACCAATTGAGTTCATTTGATCAATTTTGCTTAGAAACTTCTAACGTAGATGCCAACCATCTTACATGACACAACCAACGCTAATTTGAATAATTATATATAATATATATTTTTATTTTCTCTTTTTCCTTCCTCTAGCTAGTCCATGACCTCAGTGATAGCTAACGATTGACCAGAGGCGAGGGCCAGCAAGATCGACCTCATTGGCCTCAAGCAAGCCTCACTTGCCCTTGAAGAGGCTCAAACTCATTGAATTTGGCGAGGGTTAGCCTCATCAACCACTAACGAGGTTAGCCTCACCAACCCGACGATGGCAAGGCAAGGTTAACCACTTCTAGTGATGGTGAGGTCAAGCCTCACTAGGGATGAGCTTCCCCAGAGGCTACGAGTTCGATTTTGTTGGCCCTTGTCATTGGCTAAAGGAAGAAAGGAATAAAAAAGAAAGAAAAGAAAAGAAAAAATAACAAATTTTAAAATTTTATTAAAATATTATTAAAAAATTATCTACGAGTATCGGTACTGTCATGTAGGACAGCCGGTGTCCATCTCAACAATTTTCGGCAAAAAGTGATTAGATGGACTCAATTGACAAAATATAAAAATGTTTAGGATTTAATTAGTAAATTAAAAATTTTAAGACTGAATTGGAAAAAATATAATAAATTTAGAATTTTTTTGACAATTTTCTAGTTCCATTTACGATAGAAATTATTTATGCGGAAAGTTCCATTCACTCAACTTGCCAAATTGGCATTTCTATAGAACCAACAAAAAAGATCATAATGCTAAATATTCCGATTATGATTTTCAAATTAGTGTACAAATTGAATGGCAGTTTCAAAGCCATATCATCCTTTGAATATGTTCGACTTGTTTGAGTACACTTATAATTTGCCGCATTAGTTTGCAAATCAACTTTATAAACTAGTCTGCATATAGATATTATCACTCCATGAAAAAAAAATGGGGCTTAAATTGACACATTAGATAATTTATATAATCTTTCTTATGCTTTTGTTTTGGTTTTAAATCAAATTTACGTGTTAGTATTGTAGAGTACCAAGTGGAAAGTTACTTACGATAAATACTCACTTTAATTATAGGAGGATCACTTGACACCACTCAATATTTTGTTTGGGAACTTCACCTGATACTCTCTCACAATGCTAACGCAATAGGGTTTGCCTCTCTTTTCTTTCCTCTCTGCAATCAACAACTCCGCATGCACGTTAAGAAGGTGAACTGCCTAAGGGAGAGATTCCCACGAACTAATACAGAAAAAGTATTTTACAATGGTGCAACGAAGACTCACCTATAATTACAAATATTTACTACTCCTAGGTTATTTTCATCCACAGTACTTAATTAAGCTAAGAGATGTCAACACCACAGACAACAACTACTTATTCTAGATATTTAGTCCTTGATAAATCTAGAAATGTGGAGCCTTGATGAACAATCTAGAGAGAGAGAGAGAGAGGCGGTGCTTCTTCAACACTCCTCCTCATTGACTACTTTCTCTTAATGAGGACCTGGCAACCTTGCCAATATTGCTTTCGAATTCTCAGTTGCCTTCCTCAATTCTGCAACTCGTGAGGCTTCCTCATAAGTAGATGGCTTAATTACTTCGACATATTCGGTTAACGTCGCATTTGCATATTTGGGATTTGATTTTCTTTGCCTTATTGATATCCTAAGTTGAGGTTCATGCTTTTCAGGTTCTTCCATCTGACTTGGTGGGAACTCTTTTGTTATTCTTGGGTGTACATCAGTTCACCATGGACTTCTTGATTTTTTTGGTGACTACACTTTGACTTCTTCTCTTCCAACTACGAGAACATTTCCTTCTTCAATTGGTTGGTCCTTTTCAAGTTCATTATTTACTTCTATTCCTTCATGTACCTCTTCTTCAACTTCTTTTGAATTATCTTGAGAAGACCATAAAAAATAATAGTTCATCAAACACCACATTTCTAGAAGTGTACCACCTCCTTGTTATAGGGTCACAACACTTTCGCCATTTACTTTGATCACCATAGCCCATATGTATGCAATGAACTGCCTTCTTATCAAACTTGTTCCTTAGATGTTGTGGCACAAGTACATAGCAAACACATCCACAAACTCTAAAGTGACTTACTGGGAGCTTACAAAGCCAAGCCTTGCTTGAGGTAGTCTATTAATCACATGCGTTGTTTTCATACATTTAGCCCAAAACTTGAGTGGAGCATTCTTTGCAAGTAACTTGCTCCCGCAGGTCTCTGTCAAATGCCGATTCTTTATTTCGGCAACTCCATTTTGTTGTGATATTTTAGCAAGTAAATTCTCCGTGTATCTTCCATTTTTAAAGATTCTACGTAAACTCATTTGATGTATACTCTCCCCCATTGTTCGTATGAAAGCATGATATTTTCTTGCCTACTTCATTATCTACTTTTTTTCACTAGACTCTTTATATTTGTCTCATGCCTCATATTTTTCTTTCATAAAGTCGATCTACGCATACTTGGGGAAGTGGCTATCATATACTTCGATTCTCTTACTGATGTTTGCCTTATTAGGGTGCGTTTGGGAACCACTTCCTAAGGCCCTTTGGGGGTTCAAAGCCCGTTGGGCCAAAATAAGAGTGTTTGGCAAAAAACTTTGAAAAGGACTTAATGGCAAAATAAGTATTTTTAAGGCTGAAAGTCCAAGGCAGGTTGAGCTTTTAGTTTTCTCGGTATGCCCATGCGACACTATTCATTTTTTTTTTTCGAAATTATCTTCACGAATTTTTTGTTTTTTCGGGTGCGTGCCTTTGTACGAGCACTATTCATCTTCTCCGAGCTGGCGACTGCTAGAGGGACGCCGCGAGTCACAGATCTGGTTGCGACCAGATGCGGTCACCCACTGACGCCCTGTGCTCGCACGTCATGTACTGACTCCCACTGACGCCCTGTACTCGCACGTCACTCTATGCCATTCGCTACACTCAAAATTCGCCATACCTACTTTCTCCTTACCGCACAGCCCACGCACTCCGCACGTGAACTTCCAACACCTCACACTACACAACGACACATCACAGGGGGGGCACTAGCTCCTACTTATAGGCTGCACGGTTCATGCATTGACCAACCTTGCCATCTTTCTACACGTATCTTTTATTATTTTATATAGCAAGTTGCTCAGAGAAGTGGAGTGCAGCAAACGTGCCAGCTTGGACGTGGCTCTGGTCAAATAAAGCGGGCTGGAGCTGGACTTGTCTAGAAGGATGAAGAAAAATCGAGCGAAAGAGACAGAACCTCTCCATAATATGTTCATGCT
The DNA here is from genome assembly GCA_014182565.1 of Eucalyptus marginata. Taxonomy (NCBI): domain Eukaryota; kingdom Viridiplantae; phylum Streptophyta; class Magnoliopsida; order Myrtales; family Myrtaceae; genus Eucalyptus; species Eucalyptus marginata. The sequence goes on from CM024590.1 coordinate 36,030,645, forward strand.
TAGAATTTTTATAAAGCCGCATCCACAATGAAGATATTTCTCTGCCCTTTTTTTTAAAGTCGCAATTCAGTTCACGTGAGCCATCCACGAAACGAAACGTGTCTATGTGCCTGGACACGATGATTAGTGAATAAGTAACATGAGGTATCTCGCGGGAGATACCAAACACTCACCACAAAAATTGAACGATGTCGCCTTGGCGACACAGCTTTGATTGGAATAGAGAAATCAGGTTCGGTTTGCTCCATAAACTAAACCCTCAACAAAACCCGCACCATTATTGAGAGATTAGTTATAATTTTTTTCACAAAAGACCCTAGCACCCCAAATTCCATTTCAATTTAAACGGATGGTTCAGCTGAGGTGGCCCATTCCATGCCCCAGCAAACACGGTGCTGGAGAAACCGTACAAGAACCTCGTCAAAAGGCTTGACACAGAGGCTGGTCGTCGGGGGAGGAACGATGGCTTTATCTATTCTAAAAAAAATAATAAAGAAGATAAATAATGACCAGATGATTATTTTAAGATGGCGGTATTTCCACAGCCTAAAACACTACATCCACTTCTATTTAGGGGTGAGGCGGCTCCAGATTAGGTTCTGGGCCCGTCTCGAAACCCGAAACCTACCTCGGCATGTTCCTCATTTTTCGAACCCGAAACCTACCGGCTGTAATCAGCAACCCAAACCTACCCCCGTCACAAGTGCCCCAGCCGGTTGCCCAGATTCCAACAAGCTTCTTTTTTTTTTTTTTTTTTTTCATTTTCAAATTAACTATAACATACGCGCATACTATATATCAAATGAATATGATGGGCGTATCAAACTCTTTAAAACCCAAAATGGAAAAGACAATATCAGACTTGATTACAAATACATAAAGCACTATTTTTTTTTTTTTTTTTTTTTTGTCTCCATAAAGCACCAGTTGACTGATGCCTGAAGTTGTGAATAAGCATGACCACAAAGATGAGCAATCAATAGAACACATGCAAATGCCACCAAACAAACAAAATCAAGGACCGGAACACATCGCTAGCACCAACTCCAGAGAAAACCACAACAAGAACACTCGAGGAATTACCCAATGCAGTAGCCAGACCGAAAGCAATACTAAGATCGACGAAACAAAAAATAATCACTCGATGCCAAAAATGATCCAGGAGGTAGACATAAACAACCAATCCAGCGAACAGCAACTCAACTCTCATCAACCTCGTCATAGCGCCACTCGCGCCCTCCGTCTCCAACTCACACTCGGCACTAACCGAAAAACTGCTCCCGGGACCTCGAATCAACAATCGACGAAAACCCAGTCAATATAAGTCAAATCAGAATTTCGCCACGAATCGCTAGATCCCTCGCTCCCTCAACTCGAATTTCGCGTTTCGACGCAACCCCACTCCATCGATCCCCCACCACAGCGATCCCTCAAAAACACCCTCGACCCCATGAACCGCCGTGGCTTGCCCGGCCCATGACGTTCCGGCTAAAACAGAGCAACGGCCCACGACGTTCCGGCCAAACTCAGGCCACACCCATCACTTGGCAAGATCCCTCAGATCAACTGTCGAGCTTGAGTTCCCAAGCAGAGCCAATCAAAAAGATAAATAATTCAACAAAGGGAAAAACACCCAGATGAAAAAAAAAAAAAAAAAAAAAAGAACAGAGAGAGAAAAGTGGACTAGATCTAGGGTGGATAGGTTCCGTGACCGGTTCCGGTTCCGGTTCCGGTTCCGCTTGGGAACCAACCGGAACCGAAACTCCCGGTTCCTAGAAAAAGGAACCGGGAACCGAACCGGACCCTCCGGTTCGGTTCTCCGGTTCCCTGCCTCTACCCGGGAACCGCGCTCACCCCTACTTCTATTTACATTAAAAAGACAAAACTACGCTTAATCTTGCAATTACAATTTAAAGGCCATCTTTTTTCTATTTTTTTTTCTATTTATGATAGTTATCGTAATCAAGCATTTCACATGTTTTGTATTTTAGCTCATTAAAGAAAAGTGCGTTCTCAGATTTTTTTTATAACATCTGACATACTTCGTGTAAAATCATTTAACTAGTAATAAGGAAAAAAGACATCATGTGATGTAGTATAAAATCGAAAAGTCTATTTTTTAATCATTAATCTTATAACAACTTATTTATTTTTTGTCTCGCTTATCTCAAAAGCTCACTTTATTAGTGAATTTTTTTATTAATTTCACTAGTCTACAATATATATCGAGTCTTTTTATTAACCATATCAAAGAATCATCTTCTTTTTTTTTTACCTTATTTTGCTGTCAAGATACTTTTATACATAGCATATTAATGTTAGGGGAATATATAGGAAGGCACTAAAGACATTATGCATATTGAGGTGCAGTGATATCTCTTTAAAAATATTCACAGATGATATTAAGTTTTTTCAATCCAAAATAATGATATTTCACTAGTATTTTCAGCCAAAAAAAAATCTTACTTTACGTAATGTTTTGATTTAATTAAATTTCTTCCATTTAACAATTTATCCATAAATATAATCAACAACATGGAAAAGAACTAAATTTTTCGATATTTCTCTTTTCGAAAAAATAATTTTTTATGGAAGTAATTCTAACAATAAAAAAATCACAGTGCTTCTAATATACATGAAAAATTTTAATGAATAAAAAAAATTAATTGTGGTAAGTAATCCTACGTATATAAAAAAAACTAAAAAAGAAAAAGAAAAAAAAAAAATTAAGACCACAAATCTCACTTGGCATATTTTTTAGCTTGAATCCAATCATCTTGACCGTGTTCACGTTGACTTGGAATTTGCGTGAATATTTTCTCTCTCTTGAGTGTTCACCTCTTCTCTCTCTTCCTCCTCCATTCATAATCGCCGACCTCCGCTCCTCCTCGGCCGTCGCCACCAGCGAAGTCCGGCGCAGTGACCAGGCCGACCACCGCTGCGTTCAAGCCGAGCCTGTTTTCTCCGTTTCGTCGTTCTCCAGATCTCGAATGTGGCCCGTCCATGGCTGAAATCGTCGGCGCTGGTGCATCCATGGTCGAACGCCTTCAGGCGTCCATGGCCGTCGGGATCTCGATTTTTGCCCGTCACAGCCATGGATGACCCAGTAAGCGGAGGTCGGTTGTCGCTCACGGCCATGGCTCCAGAAAGGGTGGACGCGGAGGTCGGCCTGGACGGGACGATAACGTCGCTCGACAGCTAGATCTGGTTTGCTGCTCAACAGCTTTGAGCTCGAGTCTTGGCTCGTCCATGGCTGCCGGCGACGAGCTCAACAGCATTGCCGCATACCATGGTGGCCACGGTGGGGCGGTGGTTCAAAGATGAGGGCGGCGGCGGCGGCTTGGGCGGTGGAGATAGTCCAAGCCCAGGCGGAGCGGAGGTCGAAGATGGAGGAGGAAAAGAGATGTTTTTTTTTTTTTAATTTCCATCTACGCACGCCGCACGTCACCGCTGACAAACATGCCGCCGAATGTTTGTTTCTCACCTCGACAACGTCTGTGCTGGATGCTGGAACACTCGACCACAGACTTCGGAGAAAATGCCAAACTTTCGAGTCAACAATTATTGCGACGTCTGAACGACGGCAACTGCACTTTTCCTTTTCTTCTTTTCTGTATATGCGAAAACAGTGACATCAATTATCCATTGTTATTAATTAGAGAGTCAATATCGCAGCGGAGCCGATAGACTCTTTTGCAATATAATCTGCTTGCAAGGGCACCGTCTTATCGTTATTCGCCCGTAACTTCCTCTGAGTGTTATTGCAGATGGAAGCTGGAGAAGGAAGGTTTTGGGCCGTGAAATCCGGGGTGGTGTTGCTTTTCCTACTCGTGCTCGGTGAGGCTACGATCTGCGGCTTCTAGCTCTCGATGTTCTCAGTGTTGAATCGAGCCCAGTGGCGTTTGGAAAACTACCTGAAATATGGACCCTCATTTTTCTTTCCTGTCTTTTCTTTTTTGTTCTTGAATCGCGATTGTGGTGATCGGTTCCGATCCAGTCTGGTTCCAAAGTGGAACTGGGGACTGGACCGGGAGGATTGATTCCCAATTTTGGGAACGGGAATCGGTCAAACTGGTTGATCCACTCCGGTCTGGGCGGTTCCTACTTAGGCAGTCCAATATGCGCCGCCCTAAATTGTGGAGCTGGTCCCATTAATAGACCCCAATCGAGTGGGGGTGACATGGAGAGTCGGTGCAATGAAATCTTGTTGTGTCCTCGCGACCAATTTCCGGATAGAAAAGAGCAGCATGAGCACCGACCTCTAGCCTCTGCGCGTAGTTCCTGGATCTCCAGCTTTGTATCTTCTTTCTGGGCAGCTTGATGTGAGGATTTGAGACCGAACTTCGTTGTTTCAGTCAGATGGGATGCCACAATCTCCTCCAGAGAGAGCTTACTCCTAGTTCTCAATAGCAACCTATAAATCCCGTTTTAGATTTCGGCTATACCCATAAGTTATTCTGAGTTTTGCCCATCTGACAGCACCTTAATTTTTAGCTCTTCTGTTTAGGAATATCTGTCTGATCAAGGGTGTGATCTCATAGTGCTAACTCACTTCGCTTTATTTGTGATCTCCTAATGAAGCCGTTCTCCTAGTATCGATGCATAGCACTTTCGTCATTAATGGCGTGTTTGTCTATTCTTCTCAAGAACCCCATTTGCTTATCAGACTCATGTATCTGATTTTTTAATCTGTAGGAGGACTTCCCGATGTTGCTCCAGGGAGCTCTACGCTGGTCTACAGAAATACTTGCCCAGTACCAGTATTTCCATCTCTGATTCCGACTGGTGATTCTGTCGAAATTAACAACACCACCAGTCTCGGTGCAATTGCTCCATATGGACAACTGCCAGTTCCTTTGCCAGATGATTGGTTCGGCTTTGGCTTTATCAGGACCGGGTGCATCTCGACTGGAATGGGCTTTCACAATTGCACCACTGCTAATTGCGAAGGAAGTGATTGTACTGCACAGGACCTTGTGGTCGCCACGATTTTCAGCATTTCCAGTGACGGTTACTTCTTATCCGTAGAAAGGGGGTACAATGTTGGACTTGCTATGGAATTCATGTGTAATGGCTGCAGCGGCTGCTCCTCTGCAAGGTGCAAAGCCCAGTTGGGAAGCTGCCCAAATAATCTCAGGGTGTTCAACAGTTCAGGAGCTGTGGCTGCGTGCATGCCATCACCTGGTAGCGAGCTGCATTTCTCTGAGAATGAATGCATTTTGCCAGGTGATTACACTACTTCCAGGCAGAGGATCCCTTGTCAAGTGAAGAATCTTGTTATAATGATTATAATATCATGCTGATGTATTTTAAGCACGCCAACAGTTAAAACCGGGCTTCTTGTCAGTCCTTGAAATCTCTATGCTTTCAAAGGTGAACCTTTTGTTAGTAGTCTTTTCTTAACCCAGTGGATACCTCTACTATGTTTGTGCTTCTGTGAGAAATGGCTATACCAGGACAGATGAAATAAGGTGGGAGAACATCATGGATTGTCCCACCACGGTACAATGCACCGATGGGAGCAGTCAGTAGGTGAGCAATAGCTTTTACTCCCAGAATTAAGATCCACTAGATTTAGAGATTTAGATTAACTACTTTTATCACTTGGAGATAGTGCAAAAATTCACTCACAAAAGTCGACTACTTACCTATTTTTATAGGTACTTGGCCAAAAGTCGCCTTAATTTAGGGGGATAGAGTGGCGTCTGTATTCCCGCATATTATTGCGAGAGTAACATCGTCGACTACTCAAGATGCATACTTCGACGAAGATTTCGTAACACAGAATCAACCAATTACTGAACTTGTCAGAAGATAGATACCAAGTTTACCATCACAAGAAGCAGCTTGATGCATATAAGCCACGTAACAAAGGAGATGATGCAAAGCAGGAGTTTTGTATGCCTGATCGGTTCTCATTTCAATTTAAAGCATTGATGATGGCTTTGTTTCAACATACTTTTCGACTTCGGTCGAAGTGGGATTGTAGGTTTGAGGTGCAATCAAGCAACTGATGAGAAAGGACTTTAGCATGCAAAGGACTAGAATCAATCATATAGCATGCTATATTACCTTATGGCATGCTATATTACCTTCCCTTTTTGTTGCTAGTCATCCATTTGCATTTGAGTAGAAGATGATTGCCTCTGCATTTATGGTGATTATGTTAGGGCAACTCTTCTAGAGAACGGCTGAAAAGTGTTAACTGTCAAGTAAATATAATGCCTGCCATTGCTTCAGCGAGTTCTACGCTAGTCTAATGAAAATACTTGCCTGATACCTATATTTCCATCGCTGATTTCCAGTGGTGGTTCTCCGAAAATTAACAATAGCACCAGTCTCACGGCAGTTGGTCCAAATAAAATATGGTCATATACTTTGCCAGATGGGTGGGCAGGCTTTGGCCTTTTCGGTGCTGCTAGTTGCACTTCTGATGGAGTGGGCACTCAGCAATTGTGCCACTGCTAATTGTGAAGGAAGAGATTGTCTGCAGAGGACCGTCCGGTCACAACAAATTTCATCACGGTTACATTACTATGTCCGCAGAAAGGGGGTATAATCTCAGACTTGAGATTAGAAGAATATGTGCTGGCTGCGGCCCATCCGCAAAGCATAATGGTTGGAGAGCTAACCGAATGATGTGAGGGTATCAAACAGTTCAGAACTGTGGTTGGATCGCAAGCCAGGTAAGGGGGGGCTACATTTCTCTGGGACTCAATGCCCCGTGCCCACTGATTGCGGTACTTCCACGGTGAAGATCACTTGTCCACTGAAGAATGCCATTATAAAGATTAGCATATTGTGCCAATATTAAACACACAAGGTTGGACGAGGGGAAAATGTGTCAGAAAAATCTTAAACTTATTGTATTAGTGTCAATTTAGTATGAAACCTATAATAGTGTCAATTTAGTCAAAAAACTTTTTGATCTAAAGCTAATTCAGTCATTTCAATTAATTTTGGGTGGATATTGTTGATGTAAATCGATCGACCACGTGGTAGGACCGACACGATATAGACAATTTTAATAATATTTTAATAAATTTTTGAATTTTTATTTCCTTTTTTCTTTTTTTTTCCCTTCCTCTTCCTCTAGCCAATCGGTGTACCTCAACAATTGGCTAGAGGCAAGGGCTGATGAGATCGTGCCTTGCCTAGCCCTAAGCAAGGCTCAAGAGTTGGCGCTTGCCTCTAGCTAATCACTGAGGTTCGGCGACCAACTGGAGTAAGGGGAAAAAAAACAAAAAAGGAAATAAAATAAAATAAAATAAAATAAGATAAAATAATTTGAAAATTTATTAAAATATTATTACGAGTTGTTCACATGAGAGCTAGACATGTCAAGTAAGCTAATCAGTGTCAATGTCAACAATATTCGGCCAAAATTAGTCAGAAATACTGAATTGTCTTTGTGTCAAAATAATTAAGACTAAATTTGCATCATTAAAAGGTTTACAACGTAATTGACATCATTAGGACTTTTTTGACACTTTTCCATTGAACGAGGACTACGTGCATCATATGAGAACTTCTAATAAAGGTTGTTCAGAAATACTTTTTGGACTATCGACGCCGGGGCTCCATGTTACTAAGTCTTGGATTTGCTTTATACTTTTCAACTTGAATTTCTTGGCGAACATTAATGATTTTCCCGCCGTGGTACTATGCAATCATAGAAGTAGTCATTAGGGACGCAGCTTAGTGAGCAATAAGTTTTTACTGTAGGCATTAAGATTTACTGGATTTAGAGACTTAAGATGTGTTTGGTAACTATTTTGTTCCTGAGAATAATTTCTAATCAGAAATGATTTTTTTTTTTATTCTATTTCGGGAAAAGTTTCTAAGTATTTTAAGGCGTTTGGTAACTATCTAAAATTTATATTTCTAGAATAAAATTACGTTTGGTACTGTTTTCAAAATTTCTAATTCAAGTAATTTTCTTTTAATTTTTAAAATAATTTTATTACTTTTTTTTTCTTTTTTTTTTTTTTTTTTCTTTCTTTCTTTTCTCTCTCTTCTTCTTCTTCAAGCTTTGGCCGGTCGCCGGCTGCGAGATGACTGGCAACAGGCCAGACGAGGGGCGGCGAGCTGGTTGGACCTTGCTCAACTGGTCACCAGTGATCGAAGGCAATGGACATCGGTAGTGGCGGTTGACAGCAACGACAGTGGAAGAAGAAGAGAGAAGGAAGAAGAACAAGAAGAACAAGAAAAGGAGAGAAAAAATGAGTTGGCTTGATTTTGAAATTGTTCTTGAATAAACTTTTTTAACTCATTGATTATGTTCCAAATCTATTCCGGGAACCAAAAATTTACCAAACAGATTTATGTTACAAATCTATTCTTAGAAATAAAAGAACAAAATCAAACACTATTTGAGAAGTTGTCAAACGCGTCCTTAGATTGAATATTTTATCAGTTGAGGATAATGCAAAATCACCCAGAAAAGTGAGCTACTTACTTTTTTTCCCAAGGTATTTGGCCAAATTGGAAAAAACTTATTTTCCAACGTCACTCTTGATAATTTTGAATAAGCGAATTGAGTGAAGCAATCCAAAGGATCTCATCATTAATCCTGCATATTGTCGCGAGAGTAACATCATGAATTACTCAAGATGCATACTTCGATAAAAATTTCGTTACAGGGAATTAAACGATCACTAACCTTTTTGGAAGATAGAAATACCGGGTCCGCAGTTATAAGAATCAACTTGATGCTTGCAAACCACAAAAAAGGAGTTGATGCAGATGTCTAAACACTAACAATTATTGTTTTGTTTTCTGTAGCCTGAATTTCATTCGAGATATTTCTTCTTATCAAGTATAAAAGAAAATCAGCTGCGGTTACCTCATGGGCTTCGTGTACAAGTCATTTTTGTGTAATAGGATCAGGTCCTTTTTTGCCACCAAGCGGGATGTATATCAAAAGAAGTCATTTGTTGTAAGAGAACAACAAAATTTCATTTGAGAGACGAGGACGAGGCCAAGTGATCTAACCGAAAAAGTGATGAGTTTGACTAACGGGGTGGACGCATGTCACGAGTCAATAGATTTTTTATTGTGGAATAGCTCGTGCGGCTCCTTGTGAGCCGAGAACACCAAGTCAGCCTTTCATCTAAAAGATTGTTTCGTAGATAGTATGAAAAGATTACATCTTCACACCGGACCATATCACGTCCAATTTAGCTTAGCCATCCAATCCTTCGAATGAGACATTCAGAACACTTTGGTATAACAAATGATTTCGGCTTACCATAGTCTCATCTAGTCGTATCATCCCTTCTACATCACTCACTCTTCACCCCAATGCCATAAAGCTTCACTCTTTAGCTCACAAGGGCACGAAATAATTTGGTCCATGACCATCTCCCTCACCTTTTTCTGCAAAGCCCCTAGCATGGGCAGCTTGTCGCTTCCTTTCATTCCACAACCATAAATGCCAATCCCTCAAGACTGATATGAATGGCAACTGTTCGCCCAACGAATTAAGCCACTCCATTTCATGGAAAACTTCCCTCAATCAAATCTGCTCGCAAATCTCCATTCACTTGTACTCTCTCTGACAAGTGTGACATTTCGAGTCAATTGCACTCCCTTGCAGCATTTTCTTTTGCCTACTAGCCTTCTACTAGTCTTCCCCTAATCTCAGCTTATCAATGGATGTTTCTTTCCACATTGGAAACATGGGAAACAAACCTCTTGAGATTTACCCATGATCCAAACATTTTCGTCATTCAATGAGCAATTCAGTTCGTTCTTGTCCCTCCCATTGCCATCCTAGAAGTTTGATCAGAGTCGCACCTTATCCCAACCCTCTTAGCCTTGGCAATCACTCCCCGCTCTTATAAGACTAGGTAGACCATAGGCTTTCCTTGCCCATCTATTGGAGGGTCTTTGCTCTAATATCATTTATCACGGGTCGACAAATTCTTAACCATAGAGTAGCCAAATGGCCTGATGAGCTAAGAATACTAGGCCATCCTTCCTTCTAAAGATTGTTCCTAAAAATAGTATGATGAATCACATCTTTACACCTAATCGTACTACGACCAACTTAACTTAGGCATCTAGTCCTTCAAGCAAGACTTACAAAATACTTTAGTACAATAATTGATTTTGGCCTATCATAGCTTCATAAGGAGAACGGACCTTGAGTCTTAACTTTGTGTATGGGAGGCTACCGCTTTTTGAGATCCTCCAATATGGTATTCATTTTGCTCCATGACTCTTAGCATAAACATCCTGACACTGCTTCTACGAACCAATTGTATCATTTCTTTTGCCATACTAACTCTTCAACAAAGCTCCACTCTTCAGTTTACAAGGGTCCGAGAGAATTTGGTTCATGATGCACATGCAACCGGGGTGGAACCTGGTGATATCAAGTTAAAAAATTCAATCCAAAAACTTTAAATTTTTAAGTGAAGGGAGATCATATGTATATAAAGAACTATAAAACCATCGTCAAGCAATGTATAATATTTTAACAAAAATGATAAACCAAAAGAAATTAGAAAATTTGACATTGCAATCCAATCACACCATTATCATTACACGTAGGGGGACTTGATTGTATCTTCACTTAAAGGTTTATGATTATATTAGTTCTACTGAATTGTTTTGAATTAAATTTAAATCTATAAATAGGTTTAGGACTGATTTTGCAATTTCCCCATTATTTTGGTATTTGAGTCTAAGCGGAAATCGAAGAATACTAGAGTTTAGGCTTGAAAAAATTAGGTTTATAGGAAAGAAGAGATAGTCGGAGATCTAGTCTTGGGCAGCTCGGAGACATACTTCAAATCAAAGAAAGGGTTGGTGCCCAAGCATAAAGGGCCGAATGATCAACCAACTGGGTTAATGGTTGCGTTGGGGGTGGTTTTAGCCCAAAGGCTTTTCACTTATGCAAAGAAAATGGAGTTTGGTAAAAACATTGTAAAATAATTATTGCAAAAACAAATTTTCAAATGAGAATAAGAATAAAACTCAAATGTTGTGTTTAACAGTCAGGATGAAATTTATAATAAGATAAAATTTATCCTATTCTACATTTGGTGATTGTTGATAGAATAAAGTTAGATATAAGAAGGATATAGACCATATTAAATTGTCCCATAGGGAAGTGAGGCAAAAGTGGATAGAATTTCTAACATCCATATTAGGAAAATTATTGTTCTTGAATAACAAATTTCTTAAATTAACAAAATTTAAATTATATTTCAATATAAATTATAGTTGAATTTTAATATAATAAATTTAAAATAACAAAAAAAATAGTTATTTTTATTTATATATTCAAATTTAATTTTTTTATTATATAATTTCAATGTATAAATATAGATATCTATTTATATTAATTACATATTTTAGATACATCAGTACTGTTTATTATTTAATAAAATTTTATTAGGAATGATCGAAGGGGAAGAAAGAAATAAAAAAATAAATTAATTAAAAAAAGAGAAAAAAAAAATAAAGTAGGCAAGAGTACTATAAAAGATTTTTACGATCTCTTCTTATAAAGTTTTTGGTTCATTTATACTAATTTGCTATTTATACTAAGTAATGTAAATGATATTATCGACCAAACAAAAAAAAAAAATGTAAATGATATGGCGTGAAGCATATCCAACTTTATTACTAGAATAATCAAATAGTGGATATAATATATTAAAATTCCAAAATTTCATATTCTATTTTATGCAGTTCTATCTTACTTAAAAATCCGGACGACTAATGAAAATGTTTCTACCCAGACTACCCTCAATCTCCGCAAGGCCTCTGCCACCTTGCTGTCGTTGAAGTCGTCTAACCCTTCCCATGTAGTCCCCCGAGCTTAGCCCAATCCCGATTCGACTCATGATAGATATTGGGGGCTTGAGGATAGGCCCAACGGCAGCTCTTGCCGACGCACACGCGACTAGGCAACGACAAGCAAACCTAGCAACAATGAGGTCGACGTCCATAGCTCAAATAAGAAGTTGAGAATGTCTAAGATATGAGGAAAAATTCAGTTGTTTGGTACCACCATGTCAACATCTTATGTGGCACGCATTTTTTACTTGAATCCAATAATAAATTGCCATGTGTCAGCAGAGTGGAATAAAAAGGAAAAATATGATTTTTCTCTTCTTCCTCCTTCCTCTACCGATTTGGTTGTCTTCCATGGCCACCAGCGCTTCCTCCTCCATCACAGAGGACCACCCAATCCGGCTATCTCCGCCACTTTCGGCGTCACTTGCAGTCGACCCAACCTATCCCTTCGTCATCGCTCGCGTTCGGTTCAGTCCTTGCCTGTTCAGATCTGGACTGGGGTAGTGCCTCCAGAGCCGCAAGCATAGCTCGTCCTTGGCTTGCGAGGCTTGTCCATGATCGTGAGCCTTGGCGGCGAGCTCGCAGTCCAGACGACCATGAAATGCGCTCATTCGTCAGCAGGGCTTCAGATCTGGACTGGTTATGTCATGCTGGGGAAGAAAGCATGGCTTCCACTACCTCTGCTTCAAATTTGAACTGAAGTCGTGCTTTCTTCAACGGCGGATGTGGCACTAAAGGCATGGCTTCCAGATCTGAAGCCGCCTTTAGATATGGCCATGATTGGCTCCATCCATGGCCATGATGCCCAAAGTCAAGATCCCGACGGCCGTGGATGGAGCTCACATATCAAGAAGGAAAACAGAGGAAGTAGAGATCATACTCAGGAAGACACGCGGCCACAAAGACGACGAAGACGACGCCTGAACGCGTTCGACCATGGATGGACCAGCGATGATTTCAGCCGCGGACAGACCAGATCCCGAAATTTTAAGAAGGACGAGATGGAGAAAACAGAGGAAGCCGGCCACCTCGGCTAAAACAATTCCAAGCCAATTGCTGATTGGGATATGTGAATACTTATCCCGACCGTAGGATGCCGACACGGTGATATCAAACTCACTCTATTTTCTCTTAAGATAAGAGGGGTTAAACGGGGGTATTAACATATTAATAAGGGCAAGATTGGAAGGAAAAAATTCATTAAGCCTTGAAGTGGCATTTAATTTTCTAAAAACTCAAAGTTGGGAGAGTTACCAAAAGGCTCGTGAAACCGTATTACTAGGGCCCAAAGCTGCTTGAAATGTATCGCGCCAAACGCAGCTCATTCAATCATTCAACCTCCACAAATCTTCTCATCACTCGGCGGCTCGTAATCCTCCAAAAGGTAAGAAATTCCTCATTGCACTCAATTAAATTTTCAATGCCCTCCATCAATCGATCCCTCGCAATTTCTTTCTTTACTCTCAAGAATTTTGTACAGGATCGCGGGCCTTGCTTTGCTGGTGCTCGGTCTCCCGTTGCCACTTTTGCTCATCAGAGCCACACTTGCGGTGCCGGAAACTGCTGCTGCTTGCCCTTCCTCCTCCGACGGTATTCTTGCATCGCTATCGAGCTTCCGTTTGATTTGCTGCTCTCCATACGATCTCGCGACGGAAGAGAGACGTTAAATCTAAAGATTTGAAAGAGGCGAGGTTTGCCGGATGAAGAGAGGCGTCTGGAAATGAGGAAGTTACGGCCTCCTGCGTGTTGACTGCTTTATCGATTTAGTTGAGTCAAAAAAACGTATAAAACGTCCGACACTTTGGAAAAAAATCTGATTGATTGATTGAATCCAATTCACGTTTCCCTTTGCCAGTTGGCTAAGAAAAATATAGTAGACAAAGACTGTTGTAGTTGGTCGTACTGAACTTTCATGTGATGCTTCGGGGAAAAAGAGATGGAACTTGCAAGTGACCTTCCCGTTCATTTCGAGCCAATTCTTCAACACGTTACGTCTGCTTTCTTTCTCATTTATTAGAGCTCGAGTCTTCAGCATTGTGATGAAAGTATCGCAACAACCCAACCTTATTTTCTCTTTAGCTAAACCTACTTGAGAAACTCATTTCCTTCTGCTCCGATCACAGTATAATTCATTTACTTATTAGAAAATGGAACTAAAGTATTTTTGACCCTCTATGTTTGTGCAAGTGAAAATTGAAGTGTGCTTTGACCATAAAAAAAAATTCAAGTGTGCAGCTCTCTCTCTCTCTCTCTCTGAATCCTAGGTTAGGGTTTCCTCTCTTTTTTCTTGAAGCCGCCGCCTCCCTATGGTGCCGTCCCTAAGAAAGAGAGAGAGAAGGAGGGAGTACCTCCCTCTCCTCCCTCTTTTAAAACTCTCTCTTCTTTCTCGATTTGTTTTGAGAGTTGTGTGCGTGAATAAATTTCTATAGCTGGGAGTTGTATGTGTGAATAAATTTCTATAGCTGATCTCGAGTGAATGTGCAGACCAATGTTGCCAATCATCTAGTTGACATCCAAGGAAACTGCTGCTGCTTGCCCTTCCTCGTCCAACGGTATTCTTCCATCCCGATCGAACTTCCGTTTGATTTGCTGCTCTCCATACAATCTCGCGAGGGAAGAGAGACGTTAAAACGAAGATCTGAAAGAGGTGAGGTTCGCCGGAGGAAGAGAGGCGTCAGGAAATGAGGAACTAACGGCCTGCTGCGTGCTGATAAGGTTTATCGATTTAGTCAAGTCAAGAAAACGTATATAACGTTCCGACACTGAAACAAATCTAATTGATCGATGGGAACCCAGTGCACGTTACCCTTTGGCAGTTGGCCAAGTGTTTGACAAAGACTTTGCACCCGGTCGTTTTTAACTTTAGTACCGATTCGTCGGGGAAAAAGAGATGGAACTTGCAGGTGACCTTCCTGACGTTTTCGTGCCAACCCTTCAAAACGTTGCGTCTGCTTTCTTTCACGTATGGCTGGGGAACCATTAAAGATCCTTGTATTGCTCTTCCATGAAAACGCCATGAACAAGTAATGCAACTTGTCTCATATTCTGAACAGGAAGTGCTAATCTACATACAGGTAAAGTAGGCGAGCGGTGTGCTTTGAAACACATATTCGTTTTTAAGAGACCAGCGAATGTTTTGCCATCTTTCCATCTTTTCGCTTAGCATTTGGACAAAAGTCATAATAAGATCCTTAGCGTTGGATTCTTCTAATGCCTGTAATAACTACAGGACGAACCCTTGCCCAGGCCATCCAATGATATTAATCATGTTTGCTTTCTTGTAAAGTTACATAAAATAATACACCCAAAAATAAAAACAAATACTTGCATTTCCTTCTCTAACCCCTTCCCCCTCCACTCGCGCCAGATTCAGACGGATTGCTATTGCTCACAATGCTGCAAGCGACGCCTTTGTACTACCGCTGCCGTGCTCAAGATGTAAGAATTTTTATAGATGTTGACTACATTAATTGATATTGTAATTTATCTTTCATGGTATTAGTCTAATAAAGAGAGATATAAGGTTTCATAATTAGTCTAATATATGACTGACTAGTGTGGGTCGAGTTAAGCTTAGCTCGTGATGAAAGGGTATGGTTAAGAATTTTATAAAGAGCATTCAAGTCTTTCCTCTAATCTTAACATGCACAATTATCCTCACATAATTAGCGTTTACTAAGCACTAAGAGTGAGGGGTCGTCCTATTGAGCCAGTGATATAGAAGGCAATAAAGAAGAAGCACTTACACTTTGGATCGTCGTTTTTCTACATAAAAAATGATGCACTCCAAAATAGGTGCGTTAATCTCTTTATTCGATTATATATGTTCTTATTCTAGTTATGGAGATTATGAGATTGCCTTTTTGTGACTAACTTATGGTATCAAAGCCTCCATATACTAAAACACAAACGTATAGTTTTTGCCCTTTTTGGTGATTTTTTGTGCAACAAAAATCAATTTTGAACCACCGCCCTCAGCAGCGCAGTTGGCTCGGGCTCTCTCCCCCTCACGAAGGGGAGAAGTTCGAATCTCAGAGGCGGCGTTAGGGATTCGACTGTGTGTGCGTGGTGGTGGATCTGCAATCGCTCCCAAGGTTTCTTCATTGGATGTCGAACTACGGGATTCGCAGGTTCAAAAAAAAAAAAAAAAATCAATTTTGATTATATAAATGGAAAGAGCTCGTAGAGACAAGCAAAATTGTGGGTGGCACTCCGCCGAGGGGGGCAACACACGCCCCCACATGGGGCCATGCACTGCTGGGCATCAACGTACATCAAGCATGCACCCCCACGCACCCTCACGCGCATGCGTGCCTTGGCGAAGCTGACGCGCACATTGCATGCGCTAGAGTTGACGTCATCATGATGTTAGCGATTCGGCAACCAAGCAACCCCACGCTGGTTGACTCGACAACTCGACCGAGATCTAACCTGTTGACCTGTTTGGCCTAGTTTATTGTTGACTAGACTAGTCAATTGGTCGGACTATACGGTCGGACCGCAAAACTAGCCTAGGAGTCGCCTATGCATGTGCTCCACGTGCCGTGCACATAGGCGGCTCATGCGGGCGCGTGGAGCCTCTAACTGGCACGTGGTTGACAGCTGTGTGCTCGTATGGTGATTCTCTACACTGTGATATATTTATTTTACATGTTTGATAATTTTATGAATATAAAAATACATAAGGAACCTTAAATATGTGTATTTTTAGGGTATTTTCGTGTATTTTATTATATTTTTCTATTATTTTGGAAATATATGTGCTAGTTTATAGGTATATCATCGTATAGATATTGTATAGAGTGTGATTCATTGATAATATATACATATATATTTATATATATATATATATATATATATATATAAAGTTTAACTTGTATCAATGAATAAAGTAGTATAATTAGTATGATATGTGCTTTTAGTGACAAATTGCTAATATCATTAAGGTTAAAATCACATGTGTATGGTGTACATAATAAATAAAGTTTATATTACCGATATCAGAGAGTTTCGAGGATTCAATTGAATTGTGACTCCCAAAGCAATATACTTGATTGGGTCTGAGAAATATCGATCTCATATAATGATAGAATATCTCTTATTTTAATGTATGGTCATAAATCCAAAGGAGGTAATTGTATATTAATTCATGGAAGGATACATGAACAGTATATGATGGAAAAATGACTGATCTTAATGGTTCATATATCAAAATGAAGGTTGGAATATATTTTGATGGTCAATGTTATGTTGGGAGTATACAATTGTATGTAATGTGTTTTACCCAAAGGTAATTACGTGATGATGCACGTAACTTTATAGATATGTAATTGTATGGTTTCAAGTTCATAGTTCTCACATAATGCTAATTGTATACATTGCTTATTTTCAATCACTTTCTCTGTAAATGGTATTTCCTTAACTATTGAGGTTTTTATTGATTTAAACTTTAAGAGATTGAAAGAGTATTTTTTGTTTGGCATGGAGCTAGTGGATGTTCATATTGCTCTTATTACTGATAAACCGATAGATACTGTTGAAAGTACAGAAGCCTAGAAAGCACAACTTACTGCTTGGGAAAAGAGCAATCGAATTGTTTGCTGTCCATGAAGCGTTTCATTAGAAACACTTGAAAAGTGATTTACCTACAGATTGCACTACTATATAGATGATGAAAGTCTTGGTGGCTAAAAACCGTGTCTCGTCTAATACTAAGATAGAGACACCTACAAGCATTCTTTAATATGAAATATGATGTTTTGGTGGAGTTAGGGATTATGTTCTTAGGGTGGTAGATCTACGGACAAAACTTCTAGCTCTTAATGTTGCTATTTCTACTGCTTGTATTATGCATTAAGCTTTAAACACTCTTCCTCCTAATTTTCGGATTATCAAGACTAATTATAATTCCTAAGATAAAACCTAGGATAGCAAGGGTGGTGGTAGAGAAAGAAAAACTGAAGAAAGATAAATGGCACATTATCTTGTATGCCTCCAATTCTAACAGCAAGAAAGGTAAGTGGTTCAAAAATCATTCTCATAGGGAATCCCGAAGCCACTGGTCCTTCTAATAGTATGGGTCATGATGTATCATTTGCTACTTTTGTAGGAAAATATGACACATAAATAAATACCATGATGAATATAAGACTTGGTTATCCAAGAGTAAACCTAAAGATAATGATTTTTTGGCATTTGTTTATGAATTCAACCTATTTGAAGCCCTGTCCAATTCTTAGTCGCTAGATAGTAGTGTAACTAATTATGCTGTATTTACCTACGGGGATTTATAAATCGAAAGACGCCAAATCAGAATGAATCAAAGCTCACTGTGGGAAACAATATTAAAGTCAACGTTGAGTTCGTGACAGATATCATTTTAATTATAGATTTTGGTTTTGTTTGATGTTAAAAAATGCTTTTTACGTACTTTGTTTTAGACGGAACTTAGTTTCTGTGTCTTATTTGGACATATGTAGATACTCTTTTGAAATAAAGAGCAATAGTATTTTTATATTTTTCAATTCAAATAAGATTGGATACTGCAATATGTCCATTAAATTGTATTGATTGTGTTTATCTAATATGTACGTTGCTTATACAACTGAAAATGTTATTTCCAAAAAATCTTTG
Source organism: Eucalyptus marginata (assembly GCA_014182565.1). Taxonomy (NCBI): domain Eukaryota; kingdom Viridiplantae; phylum Streptophyta; class Magnoliopsida; order Myrtales; family Myrtaceae; genus Eucalyptus; species Eucalyptus marginata. The sequence continues at coordinate 36,049,089 of CM024590.1, forward strand.
CCTAAGGAATGGTCTTATATATACATCTCTAGAGAAAAAGTAGAAAGGTTGATAAATGTTGACATCCTGCCTACTCTTAAAAGTAATCTAGAGATTTGCGTAGCGGTAAGATGGCTAAAATAAAGAAGAAAACCACAGTTCGAAATTCTAATCTATTGGAGGTTATTTACACTAATATTAGTAGATCATACACGGCAACCTTGTGTAGAAGTTTTTACTTCATCAAATCTATGGACGACTATTTCCGATATGGATACCTATACTTGATTAAAGAAAAGTTTGAGTCTCTTGACAAATTCAAATTTTTTCGAATTGAAGTCGAAAAACAAATGATAAAAGTTATTAAATTTATCAAATTTGACCGCGGTGTAAGTATTTTGATAGGTATAGTGATGCTGGATATAACTTAAAAGTTCATTTGCCAAATACCTTTAAGATTTTAGGATAGTAATTCAATTTACTAGTCTTTGGAGTCTTGAACAAAATGATGTAACTAAAAGGTGCAATTGCACTTTTATGGATATGATAAGGAGCATGATCAATAAGACCTATTTATCAGGTTTTCTATGGGGTGAAGTTTTTAAAACAACGCTTTTCATTCTAAATCATGTTCCTACCAATGTGGTTTCATCGACTCAATTTAAGTTGTGGATTAGACATAAACCTAGTTTGAATTATCTAAAAGTATTGGGGGTGTCTCGTAGAAGTGAAGTTATATAATTCAACATTCATTAGATTCCAAAACTACTTAGTGGTACTTCATATCTTACCTAGATTATTTAAAGGGATATCGATTTTATAACCTCAATGGAGGTAGAAGAATTGTGTAATCACAAATAGAAAAATTTCTGGGGTTTGATATAGTAAAAAAAAATGTAGCTACTCGCAAACTATTGAAGATAACAATATGATGAAGATTACTAGATCCCTATTTCTTCTTGTGTAGATGATTGTGAAACTTTCTATGTCACAAACTAAGCCTATTGTCGCCCATGATCCTATTATTTAGGCAGTTTTTGATGATATTCTTCAAATCCTTCAGGTTCAGAATGAGGTTATAGTAGCTCCACTCAAGAGATCTACTAAGAAGAGACGTCCAGCTATACCACCAAAATATATAATAACCTAGAAAACATGATTAGGGTATTAGCTGCATTGTTGATCCAATGACTTACATAGATATTATTTCTTATCATCAATCAAATTTGTGATTATATGCGATGAAAGACAAGATGTAGTCTATGAAATAGAATGGTGTTTGGGAACTTATTGAATTGCTTGAAGATTACAAGCCCATTGATTGCAAATGGGTGTATAAGACTAATAAAGATTTCAAAGGAAAGATTGAAAAGTTTAAAACCAGACTAGAGCTAAGGGTTTCACCAAAGAGAATGAATATATTATGAAACAACCTTTTCTCCAATCTCTTTTAAAGATTTTTTTAAAGTGATTATAGTATTAGTAGCTCATTTTGATATTGAGTTACACCATATGGATGTTAAAACTATTTTTTTAAAGGAGACCTTAACAAAAATGTATATATGGTACAACTTGAAAGTTTTATTCATTCAGATTTGTTAAGAACAGAGTATATAAGTGTATATATAATAAGGTTAGCGGGAGGAAATATACTTTTCTCATATTTTATGTAGATGATATCTTATTTGCGAGTAGTGATATTGGATTACTGCATGAGATAAAACGGATGTTATCGAAAAATTTTGACATGAAAAACCTTAGTGATGTATCTTTTATTCTTGGCATTGTGATCCATAGGGATCGTTTTCACCATATATTGGGTTTGTCTCAAATGACATATGTTGATCGCATTTTAGAAACATTCAATATGCACTACTGCAAGTTAGGAATTGCTCATGTTTGAGTTTCTCACACTACCCTAATTCATATTATAAGAAAATCCAAATGAAAGATGTACCCAATGCTAGTGCACTTGAAATTATCATATATGCTCAAGTTTGCATTAGATTAAACATCGCTTTTGCAATAAGATTTCTAAGTAGATATCAGTCAAATCCAAGATACGATTACTAGGTTGCTGTTAAGAAGATTTTAAGGTATTTAAATAAGACAAGAGACTATATGCTGATTTATAGATATGTTTTGGACCTATAACTAGCAGGGTATTCGGATATAGACTTTGTTGTTTATCAGGATGATATTAAGTCGCCGGCAGGATACATCTTTATGTTGGTGGGAAATACAATATCATGGAAAAGCGAGAAATATAAATCTATATTATCTTCTACTATATAAATGGAGTTTGTAGCATATTTTTCAGCTACTACTTAGGCTATTTTGCTCTAAAACCTCATTAGGGAGTTAACCGTTTTTGATTTTATGGATATGACCATATAGTTGTATTGCGACAATAACTATACAGTGTTGTTTATTAACAACAATAGAGATCTCAAAGTGTCTAAGCACATGTCGGTCAAGTTTTTGATCATAAATGAGATTTATGGATCCACTAACTAAAGGCCTACACTCTTGTGTCACGAGTTGATCGATTCACTCTCGATCACACGTAGGCTGACCCGTGCGGCCTTAAGGTTTTACCCCTAAGCAGCCTTTCAACACTCGACTCACAAGACTCGTATGTAGAGAGAGAAACTCTTAGAGAGAGAAGCTGGTTTTCGTATTGCTTGTGAATGAATTACAACAAAGAAGGGAGGAGACCCCTTTATGTACAAGTACAAGGCAAACCGTATCGATATATCTCTCTTAGATCTAACGGTGGAGATTGCACCTCCCCAACTACCCATATTTACTCCCAACTACCAGCTACTCGCATTTATAACGTATGCGTACAAATACTGTATTTACCCGCCCTAGGAGTATACTCGAGAATACTCTAAGTCTCGGGGATATAGGCCGAGGGTCGGATGTGTCACGCTCGTCCTCAAGAACCCTCTTGGCTTTGTATTCTCACGGGCCGTGACACTTGTGTATTTGAATAACATGTCATTAGCATGGACTTAGGAGTATCATGGGATGCTATTATTTAATGGGAGTTGCTTTTATTTTTGCTCTAATAAAGTTTACATCTATATTTGTTACATTTAATAACATTTTGATATGTATCAACTTTTGCATTTAATAAAAATATTTATGAAACTATTTTATTATATTGAATATATATTGATGAAAAATTCAAGGTATTATGTAAATCTTGAGTGAAGGTTAAGGACATCCGGTTATTAGCCTTAAGCATATGTCTTGTTACACATAAAGTATATGTGGGTTCATTGGAACCATAAAGATATTCTCTAGTAACACAAGTTTTTGTGACACTTAAGGTAAGAGAATGTTGATTGACATAAGGGATGCCACATAAGATATTACTCTTTTATGAGATGTGTTATTCATTTACCACACTACCATATTGAATTCATATCAATATAGTTACTGTCATGATTCGGTGTTTGAAACTTTATAAAATGAGATTGGCAACCAAGAATTATCTCTAGATAAAGGTACACACATATAGTACAATTTCAATTAATATAGCCTATGTAGAAGAATGTAAAACTTTTCTTCTAGATATGAGCTACATTAATTGATGGTATTGGTTTAATAAATAGTTACTGTCATGATTCGGTGTTTGAAACTTTATAAAATGAGATTGGCAACCAAGAATTATCTCTAGATAAAGGTACACACATATAGTACAATTTCAATTAATATAGCCTATGTAGAAGAATGTAAAACTTTTCTTCTAGATATGAGCTACATTAATTGATGGTATTGGTTTAATAAATAGAGATATAAGGTTTCCTAATTAGTCTAATATGGGGTTGGTTAATGTAAGCTGAGTTGAGCTTGGTTTGAGATAAGAGGATTTGGCTGAAAACTGTCTAAATAGTATTCAAGTTTCTCCTCTAACCCTAACACATACAATTATCTTTACATAAGGAGCATTTACTAAGCGCTAAGGGTTAGGAGCTGTCTCATTGAGTCAATGATACAGAGAGCAATAAAGGAGAAGTACTTGCACTTTGGATTGTTGTTTTTTTTGCATCAAGAACGATGGACTCAAAAACAGGTACGTAAATATCTTTACTTGATTATATGTGTTCTTGTTCTAATCATGAAGATCGTGGGATTGCGTGTTTGTGACTAACACAAGATTGCCAAGCCCCCACGTCTCTTGCTCCCATGGTAAGGCATTGATTGTGGCTAGCGACGAAGGTTGGGCTTAGCTACAAGATCTCAATATCATTATCTCCTTACTCTATCAAAAATTGGAAAAAAAAAAAAAGAAAGGTTGATATCAAGGAAAATTACAAACCAATACACATGTAACTAATTTCCTTTAAATTATTTTTTTGACCACAAAAAAATTCCAAATTGATATATTTATGATAAATTTACTCCAAACAACCATCCGTTAATTTTCGTTAAATAGGATTACTGTATGCCTGATAAACCGAGAGTAAAACTCTAAATAAGTATATCCATAAATTGTTATGTGTCATTTAACTCAATAATTTAATAATAAAATTTAACAAAAACTAATGATAAATTTGTTATAAATGTTCTAGTTTGGAGTTTTTGATAGTCAAAAAATTAGTTTATGGTAAATTTATCATAAATATATTAATTTGAGATTTTTTAATATTAAAAAAAAAGAAAATAATGTGAGAAAAGAGAGACGTTGAAATGAAGATTTAGATGTGACGTTTGTGAGATGATAAGAGATGTTAAAAAGGAAATGACCCTGTTGAGTGCTAATCCGGGTTGCAAGGTGACAAAATTTGATTGATCGAATTCGTAAATGCGTGAAAACATTTGGTGCATAAAGAACGTCTGAAACAGCTTTTTCCCTTTAATTTGCTTCTTCTTTTTTTGTCAAAGGTCTAATTTAGAACGTCTGAGACGTTAGCTTGGAATTTAAGCCCAAAAAGAAAACATTGAACAAAGACTCCAATTGATCAAGTCGTTGCCCGAAGTCGTCCGTCATTATCTCGTCGCCCCGAGTCATTTCTCTCTCTTCCGAGTACACAAACGAAATCACGTGCCCGCAAGATTTCTTGCGTGAGTGACGTTACTTCTTAGAAACGCGGAACTACCGATGACTTCCCATCCAAGATTCCTGTGAAATAATGTTGGATCCGTGAATGGCCCCACTATACGGGACCAGATGATAATGTTTCCAACAAACTTTTTCGTGGAGTAATTGTCACGCCCGATAATTATGACTTTTTGGAACTTTTGAACAACTGCGGTCCCATCAAAACGTTATTTACAATTCATCGAACTTGCCTCGTGTTCCGAATCCATTGGACGAAGGAGCGCACCGGCGAAGTCGTTGAGCGGTGTTCTGTCGAAATTCATATGATTTAATTTGCAACGTCGTCATGCGTTACATCACACAAGTGTCCTTTAGGCTTCAATTCACCGAGGTCAGGGCCCGAGCTCCCGACGCCCAAGTTTGAGTCCACAGAAGCCAAGCTTGGGACGTTGGCGCCAGTGTCCAAATATTGGCACCAGAGACAAGGGTCTTTGCTCCCATGCCCAAGTATAAAATTTCTGATCTAAGAATCAATATATACTTATATTTAAAAAATAATTTCTGTTTTTTAATTGTTTTCATGAATTTAAGTTTAGATTTTTTATTGACTCATAACGTCAAAAAATGAGGATGACATTTTCTCTGGAAAATACTTTCACCAGAAACAAAAGGAGCCATATCTATTTTTACCACTCAATCAAGGATGCTGACCCACATCGCCTTCACTTACGGCGAAGGTTCGGTCAAAAGTCACTATCAAACGGTGGTTCTCCTAATGAGCGCCAGTCAATTATTCTATTGCTAGTCGGCCAACAAAAGTTTCTTTTATTGCCAACCAAGTCTTCGTCAATCTTCACCCCGAGTCGATATTAATTTCCTAGAGTGGGCCGAGTTTTGGCCCTCTAAAGTGAAGTCATGGTGTGTAATAATACTATTCCGGACCACTTTGCCCGAGGCGGGTCCCTTGCATTCGAAGAAGTCGTCCAAGTCTCCGCTATTTGGTTTTAGCAAATGGAATGATCATCGTCTTATCTGGTTTAATTTTGCAATTGAAAAAAGAGAGAGGTGAAGTGTTCCTCAACGAATAACACCTAACGTAGCGAGGAAGTCATGAACCTGCGTAGATAAGCACAATTGCAATCAAATGTGCAGCCAGTAAAGTCAGAGATGATAGGAATACCTCTTCCAAACATCAACCACTCATCAACTTGCTATATCTCATGTTACTGATAAAATACGTTGTTTGAATGAGACTAGTGCGCACGTATATTACTCCGGGATGTTGACGGCAGTCTTTGGTACATTAACTAGTCTTAATTGCACCCAATGTTTACCGAAGTACCTTCCTTGTGATCCACATTGAGGCGTATCCTCAAAGGATACTTTTTGAAAATGAAGAGAAAGAAGATGCATCAAACACTCCTATCTTCAGGATCAACACGCATGCTGAACTTTTGACGCATGGAACATGATGTAGTTCGTCTTTACACCTGTGCGCCTGAAAAAGTGAAGCACAGAAAGATGAACTCTGAAAGGGAAACTATAGCTATACCAGGGTTCAGGTCTGCATGTACCTAATCAATTCTAGACGTAGGAAGAGCATCGTGCTCATGCATATTTCATTATTGGAGCAGTTATGTGTCTAGGCTCGGGAGAAGCTTATAGAAAGACTTGGCGAGTCACCACTGACCATAAATTCAAATTGCAAGAGTTTCCTTGTAATTTCGTGAACTCCATATTTTTCTCTTCTACATCGTTTTCACGAGGGGCATATATGCATCGGCTAACCCCTGAAAGGTGATCCTGCAACCGAATGGTAATGCATTTGCATCCCTGCAATAAAAATGCAATGCTTGTCAAGATCTCTTCAAACTGTCCTGTTTCTGTTCTCATTCCTTATCGAAGGACAAGCAATGCGCACCATGTTGTCCCTCCCTCCCTCTTCTCTCTCCCTAGAAAGAGCTCCATGTCGCCCTGATCAAAAGTCTGATTTGCTTCACTTCCTGAATGCTTTAATATCAGATAATTCCACGTCGGTTTTCTGCCAACTGGATATTGGTTGGCTCAAGAAACCAAAGATGCTCTCCTGGAATGTTGCATCGGATTGTTGCTCTTGGGATGGAGTCATATGCGATCCGATGACAGGTCATGTGACTCACCTTCAACTTGGCTGCTCACCTCCGAACCCGACCTGCTACTCTTCTGCAGGGTCTTCAAACAGCAGCGAACCTTCTACCCTTGGTTTACTCAATCTTCCTTCGCCCTGGGAAGCTGAAAGACCATCGAGGTCAAACAAGCTGCTTCAAAACCTGACCAAGTTGAGAGTCCTTGCTCTCGACGGGCTAAACCTGTCTGGCATTGATGTGACTCGCTTAATGAATCTCTCTCCATCTCTGGAAGTCCTCAGCCTCAGTCATTGTAAATTGCGGGGCACATTAACAGCAAACATTTTCCTTTTGCCAAAGCTGACATGTCTCAATTTATCAGGCAACAAGGTGCTTTCTGGTTACTTACCTGAATCAACTTGGAACAGCTCTTTGAAGGTTTTGGACTTGTCCTCCTCAGGCTTCTCTGGAGTATTACCAGAGTCCATCGGCGACCTGCATTCTCTGCAGATACTTTGGCTGAACCGGTGCAGCTTCACAGGCTCTATTCCATCATCACTTGGTAACCTAACACGGCTCACCCATCTGGAACTTTCGTATAATGAGTTTAGTGGGCAGGTTCCTCCAACTTTGTCAAATCTTGATCAGCTCACTTTGCTCGATCTTTCCTTGAACAATTTCATAGGTCCAATACCCGATGTCTTTGACAATAAGACACAACTTCTTCTTCTAGATTTCTCACATAATCTCTTCACAGGTCCTATTCCTCCAAGCACAAAGAATCTTTCGACTCTCGCCCAACTTGATATTTCCAACAATCTCATTGGCGGGTTTATACCGTCATCATTGTTCTCTCTTCCCTCCTTGATGAGCCTAGACCTCAGTAACAATAGGCTCAGTGGTCACATCGGTGAGTTCTTTGCTGCATCCGCATTAGAACAAGTTGACCTGAGTGGTAATCAGTTGCATGGCTCAGTCCCGAGCTCAATTTTTCAGCTTAGGAACCTCACTTATCTGAGCATCTCAGCAAATAACCTAACCGGTGTCTTAGACCTACAATTGCTCTCAAGACTCGAAAGTGTAACAAATCTCGATCTTTCAGACAACATTTTATCACTGAGCAATAGTGAAAACACTGAGCACGTCCTGCCGAGCCTCTCATCCGTCAGTCTTTCTGGGTGCCAAATTACAGAAATCCCTGCATTCTTGAGAAATTCGACCAGCATAGAATGGATAGATCTGTCTAGAAACAGAATCCACGGCAATATTCCATCATGGGTGTGGGATATTGGGGCCATGTCATTGTCTTATCTCAATCTCTCCCACAACTTTCTCACTAGCTTTGAACAAGTTCCTTGGAAAAATCTTATAATTCTCGACCTGCATTCGAATTTGATCCAAGGGCCAGTTGCACCTCCATCACTCCCACATTCAATTATTGTCTTCTCGCTAGCTAGCAATCAATTGACTGGCTTTATCCCTGGTTCTATTTGTGAAATGAAGGGCCTACAAGTTCTTGACCTCTCTCATAACAATTTCACAGGCATGATTCCACAATGTCTAAAGAACGTCAGTAACAGCCTCTTAGTGTTGGATATGCAGGAGAATGGACTTTCTGGCACAATTTCCCTAACGTTCACTAAAGATGCAGCCCTGAGAAGTCTTCATCTTAATGGAAATCAATTTGAAGGCCCGTTGCCACGCTCTCTAATCAATTGCAAACAACTTGAAATGCTGGATCTCGGGGGCAACAAGTTGAATGACACTTTCCCCGATTGGTTGGAGACACTTCCCAGCTTGCAAGTCTTGGTTTTGCGATCAAACAGACTTTGTGGCCCTATAAGCAGCCCCGGAACTGAATTTTCCTTTTCAAGGTTGCGCATTCTTGACCTTTCCTTCAATGATTTCACGGGTCCTTTGCCTAGTGCCTTCTTTGCAAACCTGAAAGCAATGATATCAAATGATCAGAATGGATCAGAGCAGCGATACATGGACCAAGGTTACTACCAGGATTCCATGGTTGCAACGATGAGAGGACAGGACATGCCGATTGCTAGAATCCTAGTGATCTTGACGACCATTGATCTATCAAGCAACAAGTTCCGGGGAAAAATTCCTGATGTGATAGGAGAGTTAAGATTACTCAAGGGGCTTAACCTCTCTCACAATAGTCTTGAAGGCCAGATCCCTTTGCCTCTCGGGAACCTTTCCGAGCTTGAATGGTTGGATCTCTCTTCAAATGAACTTAGCGGGATGATACCAATCGAGTTGACAAATCTCACGTCTCTAGAGGTCCTAAATGTCTCTTCCAATCAACTAACAGGATTGATTCCTCAAGGACACCAATTCAACACGTTTCAAGCCGAATCCTATCATGGAAACCCAGGATTGTGCGGGTTTCCACTGTCCAGAGCTTGTACTAACTACAAGGCCCCGCGGAAACTCCCCGTGCATCCTGAAGGCAGGGTCCATTCATTCCGTGTGGATTTTCTTGAGCCAAGGGTTGTGGAAATAGGATTAGGATGCGGCATCTTGCTCGGATTGTTCATGAGAATTTTGAAAAACCTTATCTCTATCCCGGCAGGCAAACAAATGCTTTAGGAAGATTGCGAGGAAAGACATTTCTCCGATCGAGCCTTGAAACTGTACACCAGATGATGTGAATCCGTGCAGCTGGGGTGTCAAAGATACCCGAACCGAAAATTTCGGGTCTTATTCGGTTCGAGAGACAATTTAAAATGAAGGGGTATACCCGAACCGAAAAGGTACAGTTATCTTCCTCCCTCGGTACCTCTATCTCCTCCCTCACCCCTACAGCTAACATCCCTTCACCTTCACTAGCAGGTCTGGCTCCGTTGCCCTCTTCGCCACCATCCAACGGACCTCCGTCGGCGGCGCCTCCTCTCGATTGACCCGAAGTGCTCACCACCGACTCTGCCGGAGCCGTCGTGCATGGTGGTTTTAGCTTTTTATGGCAGTCCAGCGCTGGATTCGTCCATAGACGCCGATATCTTTATGCGCTCGACTCTGTTTCTTTCCTCCGTAAATCTCGATTCATGGATCCGTGGGTCTGTCTCACTGTTTTCAAGTTCTGTAAATACACTGTAAATGGCGAAAGTTCAAGGACTCACCTTCCCTGAATTGGCCTCTGTTCGTCTCCTCCCATAGGGGTTTCAAGAATGTCCGGTCAATCTCTCTCTCTCTCCCCCGCATTTGTTAAATGTATCGAATGTTTGACTCACATCAAGAATCTGAACTGGGAATTTTTCACTTTCCTGTTTTGCCGTGAGCCCTTTGCTGAATCTGAAGGGGCGAAGAGAAAGGCACGCCAAAACAAAACAAAAAACGACCACATCAATTTCGGGCCAGATGTGGTTTAGGTCGGGATTTGGGTCTCAGCGAACGCTTATCCAAAAGTTTCGGTTTGGTTCGGGTATCACATCAACAACTGTTGATAGCCCTGGGACACTTACGAGTGAATTGTTCCAATTTCGTCCAAATTTCACTTAAAATCTGAAAATTATTTGTCAAAATAAGTTTCATAATTTTTAAATTTAGGGCGCGTTTGGTAACGATTTTGTTTCAGAAACAATTCGATCGAAATGATTATTTTTTATTACGTTCCCGAAAAACCGATTACGAGTAAAAAAACGCGTTTGGTAGCGTACAAAATTTCCGATTACGGAATAGAATTGTGTTTGAGTCTTGTGTTAATTGATTACATTCCAAATCAATTTATTTTAATTTTTAAATAATTTTTAAATAATTTTTATAATTTTTCCCTTTTTTCTTTTTATTTTTTTATTTTTTTTTATTTTTATTTTTTTTCTCCTATTCTAATTCTTCTTTAGGCTGGTTCTTAGGCCCTCGGCGAGGCGGCCTCGTCGGCTTGGCCTCGCCTAGGCAGTGGGCGAGGCTCGCTGGCCACCGGCGGAAGGTTGGGCGAGCCTGCCGATGGCTAGGCTTGCCATGGCGAGCTCGTCGGCCCGATCCTTGGCGACCGGCGGCATCGTACGGCGGCGGGCGGCGATTGTGGGATGGCAGTCAATGAAGAAGAAGAAAAGAGAAGAAGAAAAGTTTTGATTCTCAATTTTGTTTACGGAACGAGAATCAACTTTTTTTTTTTTATTCTTGATTCGTCCCGGCGATTCAGGAACAAATTTGTTCAGAACAAAAATTTTACCAAACGTGATTCTCGTAGAATTGATTAAGGAACAAAAAATCAAAATTTGGTGCATTGTTGGGATGGTTACCAAGCGGGCTCTTAGATTCTACTTTGCATGTCCTAGAACGTAAAACCTACCTCATCGGGTCCAAGATGGGTAGGGTTTAGACCTGCACTCTATACCCGACCCTGTTATAATCGATTCTCATTTTTTGAACCATGTATTCTATTCTGTTTGTATTGGACCCTGTACTCAATCCATCCATGACAATCCCCCCAAAAAAATTCCAGTTGTGGCATCCAATTACGTTTGGTTTCTAAGTGAAGGTTGCATTCAAATAAAATTAAGAAAAATGATTCTTTTAAAATTTTATAACTCACAATTACAAAGAAAAGTAGTTTTCGAAATTCGAACTATGTGAACGAAAAGAAGCCTACTGATTTCAAAGAAACATTACAACCAAAATCGTACTTATAAAATGTCTTTATTTTCCCAAATGAAATATGATTTCAAGCATCCAAAAAAAACTGAAAAACGGAATAATCTTCGCTTTTCATCTTCACAAAACCATATCCCAAAATAATTGCAAGACAAGCAAAGTGACTAATGACTTATCACGACAATGCCTCCCTCTAACATCAGGATTACAACATGCCCTCTCATACTCACTCCAAAACCAATGAATCTAGCTGTGATGGAAGTAGATGGCGGTGAAATAAGCAGGGCCACAGGGGGAAGTCCTGCCTCACGAGCTAACATGAGCACCGAAGCTACCTTCCAAACTCGGCAAGCTGGTCCATGGAGTCGTCTATACTTGGCAACAATTTAAAGAGAGAAAAATATTAAGATTAGAGTCTGAAGTCGAGTATTGATCCCTAAAATTATAATGCATATAAATGGGTCAATTTGAGTTAAACTTTTCAATCCAACTAGACCCATCTATTTGATGGGCCTACTTAATGGTAAAGATACCCCTGCTACACATATTGAATCTTTTTGCGTTACATCATATCAAATCCTATAGAATCGATCCTTGTTTTATTCTTCATCTTCTATTTCTCCCATTTCATTTGTTAAGTTTCCTAGCGATAATGATGCTGCTGCTTCACATATTGGATCCGTTTATTTGACGTCAACCTCCCAGCTTCAAAAGGTTCTATGTGTTCCATCGTTTGGCTTCAACTTATTATCTATCAGTAGATTGACATCAACTCATCCTGTTTCTATTCTTTTTTTTCTTTATTTATCAAGACACTAGTACTTTTCAAGACCATTCGCAGAAGAAGGCGATTGGAGCAGCAAAGAAACACAAAGGGCGTCAACTATTTGCCACGTGAAACCTCATCGATCTTGACTGCAACTTCTTAGGATTGCAATAATTTGATTTATGGCATTGAAGTTTAGGTCATTTGTTCAATTGTTGGCTACTATCGCTATCTAGAAATATTGATAAAATTTCTAGCTCCTTTGATTGTCTTTGTGATGCCTATTACATTGTTAAACAAAACTTGTTTGCCATTTCAGTCTGGTTCCATTAATACGACTATCCCCTTTTCTTTTTGCTAGCCCGAAAACTTTTATTGAATTTAAAACTAGGCTAAACGCCAGACCAGCCCAACAAGCGGACATAGGTACAAGGAAGGTCCAAAAGAACTTGGGAAGGAGAGAAAGGCCAATTTCTCTACTTTGAAGTGCTCTTATGGGCTTTAGCTAACCAAGCTGCCATCACATTAGCCTCCCTACAACAATGGGCCAGCCTGATATTAGGAAAAGAAAGCAACGAAGCATGACACCCTTGGATAAAACCCCGGAGCTCCGAAGAAACGTGATGTGTACTGTGAAGTTTTCTTATCAAATCAAAACAGCCTGACTCAACTTCTAAGGCTTCGTGACTTCCGGTACAGAAGTGTCCTAGGGTTTGGAGAAGAACAAGGGTTTCAATCTTAGCTGTAGAGGTAGTTGCTTGAACCAATCTCGCAAATCCGTCAAGACTGTCCCTTTTGAGTTAGTATATTGTGATATTTAATGTTGTTACGACACTCCTGGCACCAATGCACGATATTTTTCTGATAATTGTAGATGATTTTACCTAGTAATTTGGAGTTAGGGAAATCCTATATTTAATGAGTTAAAACAAAAGGGTTTTTAATCAAGTGCTCATCATATGCTCAAAAACCCTCTTTTAAAGAAAACATTTATGATAACAAGGAGACTTTTTGAAAAATCAAATGTCAATCTTCTCGGCTATTGGGCGAGCAAATCTCTTCGATCCCCCAGCGTGAGGCATCTTTTGTATGGCACGCTTGCTCTATCAATCAGGCTCCGTCTCTATCATTGAAAGTAGAGCCTTTAAAGTCATAACAATCATATAAGGAATGAGATTCTCGGCAAGATGAGGATCATGCCCTTGCTTTTCTCCGAGTTCCAATAGGAGACAAGAGTAGTCCATCCGTCCCTAAGGATATGCTTGGGTCGATTCCTTAACACCTCTTCTATACTTCTAGATCACTCGAAATAGCCAAACCTTGATTGGTTTCTCTGGTCCCTATTGTTAGTTCCGAGTGATCTTATCACCCATTTTAGTTCCTATCTTCCTTAGATTCTATGAGGGAAAAAAAAATCGACAATTGTGTGAGGGGCAACTCAATTAAAATTCTCTCAATTATCACTCGTACATTCCTTGCTTCATCGGAGTCTATCAGGAAAATTACTTTTTCCCATGCAAACGTGCTATTTTAGTGCGGATGACACATACATAGAAAAATAACAGGGGCAAATAAACAAGAAGACTTGAAAACAGCATCAGCCTTCATGGAAGATATATATAATCATGCAAACGAGAGAAATCGAGATTGAGAGAGAGAAAATTGGTGAAGGGCAAAATTGTGTTAAGAGAAACCTCAAGCTTAACTTTGGCCAATTAAGCTATTTGTCCTACAATTGTAGAACTCTTTTATCATGGAGAGTAATGAGAAGATGGGTTGCTGTATATCAAGTCCTTGTTGGTTTATGAAAATGTCTCAGAATGCTTGTCGTTGTCACGGCATTCTTATGAACGGTATCTTTCGATTGGTAGGTTTACGGTCTGGTTTGAATTAGCAATTCTCGGCAGGTTTACAGTTTAGTTTGGTTTGTTTTATGTTGGCTTCTTCTATTTACATGGACGAGCATCGTCCAAGGTACTGGCATTCCTCAGCAAATATCTCTAAACATTGTATGATGGCCATTTTATTGGCCAAAAGCTTATTATGACATCTTCTCTTCACTTTTACTTATGCTCGGGTTATTTTTTCAATAATAGTTTCCTAGTACAAATAAAAGAGAAATATCAACTCATTGACACAATAATTTGTTATCTATCTACGAAATAAACAACTTTTGGAAAAACAGGAACACTAATTTTGTTCCAAATGGAGGACGAAAAGGAAAAAAAAATAAGAATAAGAAAAGAAGGCATGAAATAATCTTAAATTAAGAGTAGGCCCCATATTTAACCTTGACAAATCTCGTTTGAGAGGAGCAAAGGCAATTCATCTCTAGTAAAATTGAACAAAAAAAATAGTAATAATAAGTGGATGGAAATAGCGAGAGCCTAATCAATACACTTTTATTGAGAATGTACCATTATTTATAAGTTTAAAGAAGAAAAAATAAATAACAAAGTTAGAATTATGTGATGTGGAGTGGTATCCACGCAATAAACAAAGTATTTCTTATTGATTATAAGCTATTTCTTAGAAATGAAAAGGAAAAAGAAACAATAAAGAAAAGAAAAAGGCATAGGAAGCTGAGGTGACATGTCGACTACGCCATGTAAGACCCTTTGCAGCGCCCCACAACACTGTATAATATTAACATGTCGACTACGTTGTGTAAGGCCCTTTGCGGCGCCCCACAACACTGTATAATATTAAATATGACAGAAGCGACAAATTAAGTTTAACTACATCAATTTACGCAGCAATTCCGCATATGCATTTTAGCATCCATGCCACCGTCACTCTTCTCTTTGCTCACGCTGGCAAACTTTAGTCAATGAAATTATTTCCATCGTGTTGTACAAGTTCCTAAATTATCACAAAGAATCACTGTTTTTCTTTTGAACGCAGCATAAAGGTAAAACAAATTGAGTGTGTCGATTGACAGCAGCTGTTTCAAAAGGAATAAGCGGAAAGGCAATAATACATGTGGAGATGTGACAATGAAAAGAGCCACAGTCAAGTTCCCCAGAGCCCTTTTATGTCCACGGTCCACCCTAATAACAGCTATCGACATCAGCCAACAAATAGTAGTCCTAGAGATACGAGTACTATACAGAAATTGATATACAAAAACGTATGTGGCTGCTTGTGCCGTATTCATGGTCTTATTCTCTACATTAAGAGATTACATGACCCTTGACAACAACAAACGACTCGTTGCCACATAAGCTTTCGCATATCATCTTTTTAAAATTTTTCAGTATCTTGAGTATTTCCAGAATGATGAACCTAATACTACCCTATGTGTTTAGGTCGTTCACGATGCCCTGAAGCTTTCTCTCCAGGACTTCCGAGCATATCTGCTCCATCATTCTGTAGAAGGATATCAGATCAGATAATTGCTCAACCGACATCTTCCCAATCACATTCCTTGCCATCTTCTCTCTTTCTTCGTTCAACTTGAGCCTCTCGATGTATGACCCAGCGTTCCTCACCGTAGCACCCATCTGCTTCAACCTCTTCTCTTGTTGCAAACTCAATGCTGTGTTCGACTGCAGAAACCGATGCCCAGTTAAGATTTCAAACTAAAGAATGAACAAACCTTACACGAAGAGTAAACTAGGAAAATTTTCTGTTGACGCCCGTCCCGATTTAACAAAATTCAATGAACACCCCGTACTTTTCAAGGTATCTTATGTACTAACCAAAATTTAATTAACCTCTTAACTCTAGACAATGGTCTGACTTTTCGATAAAGGGTCTACAAAAGAGGAATACAAACATCGGCTGATGCGAGGGTATGTGCTGCAACCACACCATCCTAATTTAGCAGCACCCCAAAAGACACAGTATAGCAATTGGATAGCACAATAGTTACGCCTAAAATAATGGAATTCAGGTTCACAAAGGAGAGCTCAAAGAAGAACAAGAACAATAATTGTTTGTACCTCAAGAAATTCTGCACCCGCTTTAAGTTCGGACTCTTTGGATGGGTTCAGCCCTTGGCCGGTCGTATACAGATTCTTGGCCAGTGAAAAACTGCGAACGATCATCCTCCTCTTCTTCTCCATTTCTTGATCAACTTTCAGTGGCCTTGGGACCGAAGTCGAGCTAATCAGCTTCTTCTGGTACGCAATCACAGCCTTCACAAACTCCTGCAACAATACAAAGTTCAGTGACGTGTCCACCCATACTAAAAAGGAATCGGACTGCCCAACAAAAACCCATCCCATCACTTTCTAAACTGATTTCGTGGATAGCCATTATAATTGCTGACATCATTCGTTAACGAATGTCGACAAAAAGGCAATCTTTAAGCACCTGATAGGCGGACGGGCAACCTGGGTAATCGAACTCGTCGGAGTCGGGCTTCCGCATCCGCTCAGGGTGAAACTGGAGGCCCATGATGAACTTGCCCTCTTCAGGATTATAAGCATCCGGGTCGTAGAACCCTTCGATCAAGCCATCAGGCGCAAAGGCCATAGGCACGAACCTCTGAGCCAGTCTCTTGACCCCCTGGTGGTGATAACTGTTCACCATTATCTCCATCCTCTGATCCTCCAACGAGTCCTCAAACCACTCATGCAATGGAGTCTTCTCCAACACCCTGACCGCATGTCTGTGCCCATCATAATCATCATAATTTATGTGAGCCACTCTCTTCTCTTGGGCAAAATTCCTGCTGACCTCTCTCTCAATGTCTTGATAAAGCGTGCCTCCACTTGCAACATTCAAGACCTGCATCAAGAACAGAATTTGTTAGTTTAACAATAAAAAACACATCTAATTTTGAGTTTGAAATTATACGGATTTGGAACCGTTGAATAAAAGACTGAATTTCTCGGACCTGCGAGCCTCTGCAGATCCCCAAGTAAGGGATGTTGCGCTCTAGGCACAGCTTCGCGAGGCGGAGCTCGATTGTGTCCTTCTCGCGGTCGATGGCAGTGTCGCTCGCGTGGAGCCTCCGTATCTCCTCAAGCTCCTCAGGGGAGAGTTTGATGGCGGAATCCTCGGACTCGTAGAGTGACGGGTCGATGTCCTCGCCCTCGCAGAGGAGGACGCCATGGATCGGCTCGAAGCTGTCGAGCAGCATGTGTACCCCGTTCACGCGGGGGACTATCACGGGGACGGCCCCATAGCTCACTATGAGATCAAGGTGGTATTCACCTGCAACAAAAATTCACTCCCCTTTTTGAAACAATTCAAATCTCATCGGACTTCTTCTGATTTTCCTAACGATTCTCACCACTACAGCACAAACCCTAATCTAGTTTTTTCTTATAACCAAAAAAAAAAAAAAACACACACACACACAAACACGAGCGTATCGCGTCTGCTCACTATACGGATCATATAGTCGAAACGTACGTACCGACGAAATCGACAAACTTGTTCTTGCGAACGGTGCGGCGTGAGACGATAAGGACGCGAGGGAGGATCCCGGAGAGATCAGAAGAGGCCATGGACTACGTCGATTTATGCCGGTGGTTTGATCCTCTCGAGTCTGGTTTTACGATGAAAGAGGTGTCCAGGCTTGCGCGTGCATTTATAGGGGGAAGAGGAGGGGTTACTGGATAAAAATTCTTATTTATTTAAGTAGATGTGAATTATTATTATTGAGGAAAATTGGTGCATTATTTTTATAAATATTATCTTGTCAGGATTTTAAACGTAAAAACTGACTGGGCTGTCTACCCATAGAAAGCACACGATCGCAACGTCTTTGCGCCGCGTCGGATCTCCCACTCCTGGGGCTACGGGTTCAAGGGTTTCCTATTAAATAAGAATTCTAAGACCTTATCGCCAGAGATTAAAAATATGACGGAAGAGGAGTTTCTTTCGCATTTTTCTTCGAAATTCTTGTAAAGCTAAAGAACAAGATCCTGAACGAAAATCTCTGTGCATTATTCTATTTTCCAGCTTCCGTCATTAATTGGTGGATAAGAACGAAGCCATGTCAAAACCTCATCACTTCAAACGAAGAAGCACTTAAATGCTCCAGCATTACAGCACGATTTTCCCCACCGTTACCGATTCCTACCAGTCAAGATGCAGACTCCAGCTAAGTATGACTCATCAGTGCTCTTTAGGATGACAATTAGCCTTAATTCGATATGGTAAAACAGGCGTGAATACGTGTATAGGGGAAAATGGCAAGAAGCCTTTCTAAACCATGGTGGTAAAAGGGTTCTTGCCGGTATTGCAACTTCATTTGTTGGTAGATGAGACACCGACCATAGGAATCAGGTGCATGGATCGGTTGATGATGTTGCAATATCATTAATTAAGTTGCAACGTGGTGGGGTGGGGGAGTAGCAAAGCTTATCTTGGGTAGGTACCATCCAGGACGGGTCAAAGGTGAGGGGGAGCTGATCTGGTGATTGGGGGAGGGTGTGATGTGGAGCTTCTAGCGGCTGAGTTCTTGAACGTTTCCGCAATTTCCAGCAATATCTTCCCACTTCTGCGGTGGCATAATACTGGAATCATGCCCTCTGACGCTTCAATAATTTCTCTTTTTTATGATTTATTGGACGGTTAATGCTTTTTGCGGACCAGACTTTTAAGGTTTTAATATTGTAGATCTTTCCCACACGTAGCGTGAGAATTGACCACGATTAAAACGTTTAGAATTCGCGATTTAGTACTTTAAACATTCTAATCAACATTATTATCATCAGACGCGTGATTGTTTTATTTTCAAAAACTTAAACTATCAAATGAAAGATGCAATTTAATGTTTAAATGCCAATAGACCAAATCCCAAACCTCTAAGTTTCGAGAGGCGTGAGTTTTTCTTGTCTTGTAAACATGGTAACTATTTGTTCAAATAGGTTACGATGTTTTAGCAATTATTCAATTTATGTATAGTGAAGACATAATATCGACAATTTGGATATAATGCATCAGAATTAAGAATTTAGAGAAGCTTCATTCAAACGTCCCTTGGTGCAAGGCGTGCTAGATATGTAGAGATTGACCTGGATCGGTCTTACTAGCACAAGGAAGATTCGGATGAGGTGCGGAAAGCGGTCGAAGTTCATGGATCATGAGGTGCTTTCAATATTTAATATGTAGACATGCCAAGCTACAAGGTTGTGGGTATGCATACGTGGCGAAACTGCATATAAAATACTTCACAGCTCCACCAAATTGGAGGAAATTATTACAAATATCAAATTGTGGATTTTGGATAAAGGGATGCATTGATCGGTGTATCATCCGACAATACTCAGTAATTCCTAAGATTGGTGAAGCAAATGAACCTTATATATAGATATAAACACAATCATTCAGGGGAGGTTGGGAAGGTCGAATCGGGGAAGAGAATTCAGAGTAACTGATTTAATTTGTCGGTTTCATAAAAAAATGAATAATTTTAAAATATATGTTTTCTTAAAAGTAATCACTTGCATTGCTCAAAAAAATAAATAAATAAATATCAATAATTATTTTAAATAATACAATATGATAATTTTTTTTTTAAAAAAAAAGTAATTTCTAAATCATTCATCTTTTCGGTCCTTAGAACATCACTGGATAGGGCCGGTCTAGTCGGCGACCACTCAAAAGGGGAGCCCATCTGGCGAAACACATGGCAAGCGGGACACGCATGAAGACCCCGCGAGCAGCACGTGATCCTACGATGGCCATTCTAGTCCGGAGCGGTCACTTTTGGATGGGGCATGTGTTTTCCGAGGAAAACGTGTGATCGCCACGCGATGAGAAGGCGGGCGGGGAGTCAAGGCCAGGGCGCTCGTCCACTCAACGAGAACACCAGCTCCTGAGCCTCGGTACATTACCTTTCCATGTTACTTTATTGGGCAGTTCTCCCACGCCAATTAATAAATTGATTTAACATACCGATCCTAATACACTCGTCATTATCTATGAAAACGCGGGGACTAAATTATGAAAAAAATTGTCCTAATAATCGTAAACCTATTATGTTTACTAATTCAGTCAAAGATCTTTCAATTTTGTTAATTGAATTCTCAATATTTTGACAATTTACCGAAATAGTTAAACCAACCCATTTGGTGGGAAATAGCTAACGTGGACATTTGGTGTCTTATGTGACATGATTGGCATTAATATAGATAATTTTTTCCCAATATTTTATTAATTTTTTCTATTTTTATTAGCAAGGCGGAGTCTCGCCTAAGGCTAGCAAGTTGCCTTTTGCTAAATCCTTGCGAGAGCAACCCTTGCCAGAGGCTAGTGAGGGTGAACCTTGTTGGTCATTGCCTTTGGTCAGTCAGTCAGTCACTTGCCATTGACAATGCTTGGAGACCAGCAAAAAAGAAAAGTAAATAAAAAGACAATAAAATACACAAAAAAAAAAAAATTGAAAAAATATTATCAATAATTATCTACATCAACGCCGGTTTGTACTACATAGGACGGTTAACATTCGCATGAAAAGGTTTAGGACGGCCAGATCAATTATACAGGCAAAATGTTTAGAATTGAATTGGTAAAATTGAAAAATATAAAAGTAAATTGGCAAAAACACAATAATTTTGGGATGAATATATATATAAATTGTGCAAGCAAAGGGATCTTACAAAAAGCAATTGTTTGAGAAACCTGGATTCCTCAGTCCTCTCTCGAGAAATCAAATTCTATTCAATCTGGTTTTTATTTGCCCCCGAAAGTCATGCCAAGCACACGACTTGTTTTTCCCATGATCTTCGAAATTAGCGAAGAAAGGCCAAGGCTCAAGGGGTAGTTGGCCTCTCGATCGATTATCTCAATTAGGTTCAATTGCTCACATATAACTCTCCTATGCCCCTGGACTCGCCCTATCTGGACTCATCAAGAAATCAACATAGCTATTCAACCTCAGCACACTCATCGATTCGACACTTGGCTTGCTACAAAATCGATTTCAACAGCAAACGCACCTTCGTTAGAGCTTATTGCTAATGTCTGCTGGCAGATCTGGAAGGCGAGGAACTACTACCTCTTTCGCAATCAATGGCTCAATCCCTCCAGTGTAGTCGACACAGCCTTGACAGAGACTCGACTCCACCGGCTCACCTCTTCTTCCTCTACGAGGACAACTGCGTCCACCCTGACTCCGGACCATCTTTGGAGACCGCCTGATCTGGGCACATTAAAATGCAATGTTGATGCTTCATACCAACCATAAAGCATAGAAGGGGCGATGGCTACGGTTTTTCGAGACCATCAAGGCAGACTCAACGAGATCTACACCAAGCGTTTCCCCGTCGCTTCAACTCTGCTCGCAGAGTTCCAAGCTCTATCCTTCGCGCTCCAACACTTGATAACAAGGGGTTTGCAGCAAACTAGGGTTGTGCTCGAATCGGACTCTAGCACGGTGGTTGATGCTGTCACAGGAAGGAGATCAGCGCCATGGGAGCTTCATCCCTTGCTCGCGGAGGCTGCTGACTTGCTTCTGCTTTTCCCTAACCTTTCGATTCGTTGGTGTCCACGGGAAGCCAACGGAGTTGCAGACTGGGCCGCAAAGGCCCAGCAAGAAGCAACTTCAGCCCACAATTGGAATATATTCCCATCATCTATTTTGACGAATCTGATCTATGTAGATGCCCTTGCGGCTGGATGTAAAATGACGATATCATGAATATACGGTTTCCTTTGACCAAAAAAAATTAGGTTCAATTGCTCATAAACTAACACGTGAGAGTTTTAAATACAGTCGGGATTTACATCAAAACAACATAATCAACGAGACTTGCCGTAGAGAGATTCAATAGTTAAAATTGTATTCCTGTAAAAACTTTAGAAAAAATTCCAAACAAGGGTGCAAAGTAAAAAATTATTTCTCAAAAAAGATCTCAAATTGAATTTTATTTCAAATAAGTATTGAAATAGCTAAGTTAGTGTAAAATAAGGGCCCGAGATCGCTAGCCGGCCCAATGGTCTTCGATCAACATTTTCCGGCGACTAAAATAAGGTCAATTTTGTCCGAAATTTACATTTGGGTAAAAAATGAAGAAAAGTAAAGCCTTAAAGGAGCGACAAACCATTTGATGAAGACCGCAGAAGAGCAAAAAGAGAATGACACCCAAGAAGTCAAAGCTGAATCTTGAATCGGCGTCGCCCACTACCGTCTCCATCGTCTCCTCCTCCTTCACCGCACTTCTTTTTCTCTTTGCTCTCTCTCCAACTTCCGCCGCCGCCGGCCCGAACGGATTGACATGCCCTATGGATCTCAGCTACATGAGTAAAATCCCTTCCAACTCTCTGACCTCAACACCTCCATTTCTTGCCTCCAACACTTGCAATCCACCCTCACTTCTCTCACTCTCTCCCCACCAAACTTGTTTCCCTGCTGCCTTGACCCTTCGCAGTTCGTCATCACGCTCAACACCTGTGCCCACATTCAACTATGCAGGACTGGATTAGTGAACTTAGCGAGTCAACTATTATTGATTCAGAGTGAAATCACTACCAATTATAGTAAAACTTAAACTGTTAGATGAAAATATTATAAAAATTTGAATTCTGTGGAATATTTAATTGAGTCTGTAAATAGGGTCTAGAGAAATTCGAACTCTGAATCTCTTGCTTTAATATCGGTGAGATTTTATGAAACAGCTGTCAATTATTCTAAAAGTTGTTGTTAAATCAATGTGTGGTTTAATATATTAATATTCCATCAGATTGTGAGCCCAACCTCACGGATTTGACCTATAGTTAGGGGTGTGTATGGTCCGAGTGGGTGGTTCTCGACCTAGAATCGGGAACTGCCCGCTAAGAACCGGTTTCGAAAAATTGGAACCGGGAACCGCCTGCTAATTGCATGGATCCACCCGGGAACCGGACCGCTGGTCCGGTCCAGTTCCCGAGTGGATGCATAGAATCGGTTTAACCTCCGTGCCTTCCCCTTTTTTCCCTCCTCACATCTACTTATTATAGCTCTCCCGACCATGGTAGCTTTATTTTCCTCAAGCACTAGCGCTGTGGCGACAGCGGTCGCGACCCTCGTGCCGCTTTCGTCCCGACCACCACCACCATCTTCACCACTGCCTCCATCGTCTCCCACTCCTCCCTCAAGACCGACAATGAGGAGGACAACATGGATGATGAGCCATTCTTAGACCTGGAGTTCGCCCTTGTCCCCAAAAATGAGGACAATGGGGGAGGCCCAAGGGGGGGGAGGGAGGAAGAGGGGAGGTAGAAGCGGGACGAGCCCAACAACGAAGAGGACAATAGTGACGGTGGCTCACGGAGGTGGCGATGAGGATGGCGACGACATGGAGAGAGAGTTCAAGTTCGAGGTGGGGAAAGAGAATCAATTCATTATTTAGCCAAGTTTGGATTAGGACTCGAGAGGAAGATGAGTAGATCGGAGGTGAATTGGAGAGGAAGAGGGAGCTTGGGGAGATTTTGAACTAAGAGAGACGAGATAGAGTAGGAGAGTAGTGAATTGAGACAAGATGATGATTGGAGTCCTAAATTTTAGATTTGCTAATTTTGAATTTTTTAAAATATTAAAAATTAATATATTATTATAATATAATTGGTCTGGTCCGGGTGGGCGGATCAGCCCATGGAACCGGGAACTGGACCGGTTACCTTAAGAACCACCGGTTCTGGGCGGTCCAAGCGGATCCCGGTTCTTTTGCACACCCTTACCTATAGTGACTTCTACGTGGCTACTGGTTTCCAGGTCCACTCCTAGCGGATATCCATAAGTGGTAAAAATTTCAATACTACAATTTGTTTTTATCTAATTTGGGGATTTTCTTCATCTTTTACCGAATTGTAAATTCCAAACAAAATTGGTCCTATTTTAGTCGCCATAAAATGTTGACTAAACACCATTTGGCCGGTCGGCAATCTTAAGCTCTTATTTGAGACTGACTTGATTATTTTGGGCCCTTATTTGAAATAAAGTCAACTTTAAACCTTTTTTAGAGAAAATATTCCCACTTCAGGTTTTAATTTGGAAACTTTCCCATATATATATATATAAACCTAGCTCAAAATTGTCCATATCAATCGGCCCCGAGTTGGTTCCGATCAAGAGCCCATTTCATAAGCCATCAGAAGACACACTCATTCACGGAAGGCCTTACCAAGTTTGCTGTTCAATCAGTCTACGACGAACCCATATAAAAAAAAGAGAGAGAGAGAGAGAGAGAGGATATATTTGGATGAAGTCATTTTATCGATAATCCGGTGAACAGAGATGATTATTATAGTTACCGAGGACTTGCAATTTTTTTTACGTGATGACCCACCGAGACTCCGTCTGTCCTGCCCAAATTTTTTGTCGAAAAATATTTTCCTCATCTCCCGATGCTTAAATCGTTTAGAAAAATGAGTCAATCCAAAATATTTTCACAAAAATTAAAAGACTTATGCGTAAATTCAAAATAATGATTTCTTCTCGTAAAGATCACAATTCATTTTTCAAAATAAGAATATATATCAGCGCCTAGGCACTGGAATCCTAATGTCGGTGCCAAAGTGGTTAGCGGCCGGGCCCAAGTCCGTGAAAGCTGACACCGATTCCTAGAAGGTTGAACCAAGGTCCATAGAAGTTCAGCCCAAGTCCCTCAAAACAAGGCTCAAAACTCTAGTACCCATTGGCAGGTCGCAACCGCAGTGGTTAGCTACATGGCTCTTGCGGCGAGTCACCAATGCTAGGACCTAAGTCCATCAAGGCTGTACTAGGGACCCTACCGTCCGTGCTCGAGCACCAGTTCTTACGCCCGAATCCCTAGCACTCGGATGAGGGTCCATCAAAGCTGAACCTAGTAGCCATGCTCGGGTAATAGACTCACATGCCCAAGTCACGAGTGCCACGATTTTAGTCCATTAAAGCCAAATCCAAGACCCAAGTGCTTGTAACCAACTCTCCAGCAATCGTCTCAAGCACTGGACTCTCACGCTTAAGTCATTGGCGGCAGGCTAGGGTACATACAGATTGGATGCGGATCTCTTTAGGCCCTTACCGGGTGCCTGTGCTTGAATCCCTAGCAAACATGCTTGGGTGCCCAGCTCCCCACCTAAGTCATTGGTGCCCAAGCTAGGTTCCATGACAGCCAGGCTCGAGTCCACAAAAGAGGGCTCAAGTCCCTCAAGGCTAGGCAAGAACTTAGTGCCATGACCAGTTTCCCCCGCGGCCATGTCCATGTACACGACTCCCTCATCCAATTCATCGGATTGAGTTGCTGGTGCGCATGCTCGAGTTCCTAGTGGCTGGTCCCAGAAACCTCGACTCGTACAACCGAGACTTGGGCGATTTGGTATCCCTTATATCGCACAAATAGTGTGTGTATTTTTAGGAGAATAAAATCATTTTTTTTTTTAATTTCAAACAATGAAAAATAATTTTCAATTCATTTGTAGATTTTAGCTAAACACCGAAGAAAAATATTGTCACATTTCTATATGATGACTTCTTAAAAAATATTGTTCATGATTGTTAAATTGTCCTCTAAACAAAAGAAGCATTAGGCTCGATTCATTATTATTTGGGATAAAGTGCCTGTTTAGCACGTTGGTTCAAATTTGGGGATGGGTTGTAGTCAAGAGAATTAAAATCATAGTAGTGCCAACAAGTAACGGGGTGGAGTTAACCCCCCGGCATTTTGACAACTTCTGTTGCCTTATACCAAACCTTCCCAAAGCGACAATGGCATTATTCTAGTCGTGGATTTCTAGTATCGGCAAAGGCTTACCAGACCCTAAAGTAAAGAGAAATATCAAACTAATAATAAAATACACCATATTGGAGAACAGACAAAACAAAAGTTCACCTCTGGAACTTATTATAGAGCACGACTATATAAGTCATGGCGACATTCCCAGCGGTCTTGTTTATTTCTTTATTTCAACTTGTTTTACTAGGTGCACGTAGGGTACGGAACGCCACAGACGCGCATGACCCGTTTGCCGTCATCGGAGGTGAGGTACTCTCGGAGGCTAGAATTCTTGATGTACCCGCAAAGGCATGGCCTCTGCTCCCGCATCTTGCTACAGCAGAGGGCCGACGGAGGCGCGGACGATGTCATCGCGGGCACGCACGAGCTCAGCTGCGAGGCGCTGCACGTCACTGCTTCCGCTACATGGGCTCGATCTGCCGAGAGAAGCACGAGAACTGCCACGAGGGCTGCCGCGAGCAAGCGTGGAGATGGGGAGGGATTGGATGGCTTGGCCATGATCTTCGATGGAAAGCAAGTGAAGAGGAGACAGAAGAGGGAGGTGGGGGTGTGTGTTGTGTTGGCCAAGGCGAGTGACAGGAGAGATTTATAGGGATGGCACTCAGAATTTATCATCGCATAAATTATTTTGAATAGAATAGGCTGATCACCTATTTAAAAAAACAATTGAGACCAATATTAAATACCCTACATGCAACATGTCTTATGTTCTTCTATGTGCATGGAAGCCCCAATGATAACATTGGTGGAGGGAGAGAAGGTGGATAAAAGATAGCCAGTCTTTTGTTTTCAGAAAAAATTTTGTGAGCAGCTCATATTAATGTAATTATAAGGAATGATATATCATGGATATTGACGAATCACAATATTAAAAATTGCCCCAAAATCACTTTATTTTTCTTTGGGAAAAATACCAAAATAGTCATAAACCTTTTGAATTGATACCAAGTCACTCATAAACTTTTCAATTGGATCAATTTAGTCCTAAACATTTTCACATTGGTATCAATTCAGTCATTCCGGCTAATTTAACCGAAAATTGCCAACGTGGCCGCTGGCGGTCTTATGTGGTGCCACTTGGACAAATTTTATAATTTTTTATAATTTTTTCAGATTTTTTAAATTATTTTTTTTTTCCTTTTTCCATTTTTCCCCCTTTTTTTTCCTCTCTCCTTACCCCTTAGCCGGCGAGGTCGCCGACCGACCACACGGCCACGGGTTGGTCGGGGCAAGGGCCCCGTGACCTCGCCGGCCACTGGCAAGGGCCACTGCGCCCTCGCCGGCCACAGGCGAGGGTGTTGACCCCTCCCTAAATCCAAGCGAGGGTGTAGCGGCCCTCGCTCATGGTGGACAAGGGTGCAATGGCCCTCGCCCAGATCCAGGTGAGGGCCACGACAACCTCACCTAAGGTGTCGTGGCTCTCGCCCGCCATGAGTGTGGGCCTTCGCACCCTCGCCTGTGTCTGACTACAAGGGCGCGGCAACCCTCGTCGGCCACGGGGCGAGGGTTTGGGCCCTCGCCTAGATTTGGGCGGGGGTCGACACCCTCGCCTGTGGCCGGCGAGGGCGCGGGGGCCCTTGCCAATGACCAGCCTGTGGCCAACCAAGGGGTAAGGAGAAAGGAAAAAAAAAAAAAAAAAAAAAAAAAAAGAGAAAAGAGAAAAAAAGGAAAAAAAGAATTTAAAAATTTTAAAAATTTTAAAAATTTTAAAAAATTATAAAATTTATCCACATGGCACCATGTAAGATACCAATAAAAAAGGTTTAGAACTATTTTGATACTTTTCCCATTTTTCTTTTATCTTGCAAATCTTACACATAAGTTTTTTATAATAACATAAATATAGTGTATGTGAATTTTTATTATGTCTACGTTAATTGTAACATGTTGACGCGTGAAGATAAATTTTATTTAAAGAATACAGTTAATTTTAAAAAATTTAGCCGCACAAATTGATCAATCAGCTAATATTGCTCATAAAGATTTATTTTTTATTACAAGTGATCGAAGAAAAAAAAAGAAAAACTCATCATCATAGTACCTCAAATATAAAGAAAAAGCGAAAACTCAATTTTCCACGGTCCTCCTCCCCGCACAACCCCCCTCTCACCACAAAAAAAAAAAAAAAAAAAAAAAAATGCTTCCACGCTCGGTGCTCTCCCAATTTTCCACGCACACGGTGAAAATCCAATTTGCCTCTATGAAATGGATTGCCCATAAATTTCAATCGATGGCAACAACGTCACATCACATGGAATTTTCAAGCCACCAGCCTTCATGGAATGTAGCAATCCACTTTGGTTCATTCAATTTCCACGGTCGGTCACACGATAGAACTTGATTGTCTTAGAATTTTGCAAGGACCTAGAAATTATTCTAACAATAGTCGCCCACCGATGGATGCCAATTTGGCTCATCACAAGTTTTCAGAGGGCTAGAAAGATAAGTTAACTCTATATATATTGAGTCTGTCACATATGAAAAAATAAAAAAAAAATTACCAAAAAAATTCCAATTCTATTGCATTTATGACAATTCATTCATAAACCTTTTAGTTTGACTAATTCAATTTCAAACATTTTGACGATTTACCAATACAATTCATCAGGTCAGATTTTGGCGAAAAATCACTGACATAACCGTTCATCATTCTATGTAGCATGACAATGATTGTGGCTAGCCGTTGGTGAGGGTTGTAGTCCTAGCTCCTCACCTGATCTCGCCCATAGCTAGGCACGACCTTCATAGCCAACCTTGTCCAGACCATCATAGCCCCCTTGCTTAAATCTGGACGAGGCTAGCCTCACCATGGCCTTACACATAAAAAGGTTGCCTTCACCTTTAATTGGCGAGGCTAGCCTAGCCCAGATCTTGGCAATGTTAGGCGAGGGCTATGACCCTCGCCCAATGGCCAGTGAGTTTTGGCAACCTTTGCCAATCACAATAAACAAACAAAGGAATAGAAAAAAGAAAAGAAATAAAAATAAAAAATAAAAATTATTCACGTCAACAATTTCTAATTAAATTGGCTAGATGGATTACATTGGAAATTTGCCAGAAGATTTAGAACTAAATTAATTAAATTGAAAAGTTTATAACTAAATTGGCACAAATACAATAGGCTTCAGAATTTTTTTTAAAAATATTTATCCCCTGTGAAACTTCCCCATAATCAAATAAAAAGAAGACTTATTGCATTGTTCGTATAATGCAAACTCGTCGGACTAGTGAATTCAAGACTCTTTTTAGATTGATTCTCGCGCAAAACATCATTATATATCGATATGCGTTATGTATAGCAGTCAAACAGCTGACCCCCTATAACTCTTTGACAAGGTCAATAAAAGACAAGTTCAATACCCCATGATGGTGCATAGTTATTAGTAGCGAAATGGAATGCTATCATAAGATTTACTATACCAATCAATTATGATTTATGGGACTTGGATCTCCTCTAACAACAGTTCTTCTGTTCCAGTGCAAATGATTGCTTAATATGACCTCGTATATTAAATGTACATGTGAAATCAACTCTTTTTTATCTAAGCCTATATACAAATTGTGGCATTTTTCTCCATCCATGATTATAGAAGACTTCCTCCGACCAGTTTTTTAATTGGTGGATTGCATATATGGACATAATTCGAGGTAACTCAACTTGCTTTATGAGACTTTTCTATTGCAGCCAGCAATTTCGGCTCGACTCTTGACTTCAAGTCAACTCGATTCAATCTTCCAAGTCGTAGAAGACCTGGCTTAACCCACTCATGGCAACCTGTGGTATCCGTACGCATTTTCTTTTTCTCATTAAATATCATCATTAGTCGCTGACCTTACATTGGGCATGCCGGGTGTAGGAAGCAATTAAAGTTTGGTAATTATATTTTTTCACACAAAAAGAAGCATAATTATTCGAAAGATAATTTGTCGAAGGGAACAAAAACGTTCGAGCATGTTTATAATCTCAATGCTTAACTGCCTCAAAAACCCTACGCGATGTTTTATTTGCACCCTTAACTTGAGAAACTTCCAATTTTACCCCGAGTTTCAACTTCAATTTCTAGTTAACCACGGCCTTGGGGCGTCACATGTCAGATCTAGAGATACGTGCAAACTGGTAAGTTGACCTTTTCTTGATCTAAGCTCCTCGTGAGTAGAAACATTTTGGTAAATCTTCCCTCACTAAAATGACATTTAGGTAATTAACAACTTTAAATTATTCGGATTGATATTATCGATTAAATATCGAAGGAGAATAAGTTATTTCCATAAATAAGGTTGGCATTAGATTATTGTCAATCTATATTTTTTTGAACTAGTTCCACTAACTTCATGAATCATGTAAAGTGCAAATCAAAATCTAAAGTCTAATATGTGTTTGCACTTGAGGTTGTGCATAATTGAACATATCATGTGCACCTAATTCATGTGTAAAATTCATTCCTCTACTATTAACATGTGGTTTTCTAATACAGAGCGGTGATAAAATTGTTCCTTTTTTTCTCATATATATATAGTTATGGTATTAGATCGAGCCCAATCGTAATTAAGGACGACCAATTTTTTGTGAAATGATAAAAAAGTTTGAGCAATAATTTTTTAATGATTAAATTTATTTCTTTGTATCATTAAACAAATCGTGCCAACGTAGAATTTAGGATCCCACGTGGTAATATTTTTCAAAAAATTCTAAATATATTGTAAGGTAGACAATTCACTCTTCAGTTTTTTAATTGTACCAATTTAGTTTTAAACATTTTGATGATTTGCCAATCACTCATAAACTTTCACTTGAGATTTTAAATACATGTGGGATTACCTTAAAGCAATATGATAGACAAGATTTGTTGAAGGAAAATTTAATTGCCAAATAGTGCTCCCGTAAAAATTTTGGATTGCACTGGAGAACGCTGCCCTTAAGATCGGACTACCTGAAAGGACTGAATTGGTACCAATGTGAAAATGTTTAACACTAAATTGGTTCAATTGAAAAGTTTAGGATTGACTTAATACCAATACAAAAGGTTTAGGATTATTTTGATAATTTTCCCATTTTCCTTTTACCTTGCAAATCTTACGCATAAGTTTTTCATAATAACATAAATATAGTGTATGTGAATTTTTTTTATGTCTACGTTAATTGTAACATGTTGATGTGTGAAGATAAATTTTATTTAAAGAATATAGTTAATTTTAAAAATTTTAGCCACACAACTTGATCAATCAGCTAATATTGCTCATAGAGATTTATTTTTTTATTACAAGCGATCAGAAGAAAAAAAGGAAAAACTCATCATCAAAGTACCTCAAATCTAAAGAAAAAGCGAAAACCCAATTTTCCATGGTCCCCCCCAAAAAAAAAAAAAGTTTCCACGCTCGGTGCTCCCTCGATTTTCCACGCACTCGGTGAAAACCCAATTTACCTCTATGAAATGGATTGCCCATAAATTTCAATCGATGGCAACAACGTCGCATCACATGGAATTTTCAAGCCACTAGCCTTTATGGAATGTAGCAATCCACTTTGGTTCATTCAATTTCGACGGTCGGTCACACAATAGAACTTGATTGTCTTAGAATTTTGCAAGTACCTGGAAATTATTCTAACAATAGTCGCCCACCAATGGATGCCAATTTGGCTCATCACAAGTTTTCAGAGGGCTAGAAAGAAAGATAAGTTAATTCTATATATATTGAGTCTGTCACATATGTAAAAACAGATAAATTACCAAAAAAATTCCAAATCTATTACATTTATGACAATTCAATCCTAAACCTTTTAGTTTGACTAATTCAATTTCAAACATTTTGACAATTTATTAATATAATTCATCAGGTCAGATTTTGGCGAAAAATCACTGACATGAACGTTGATAATTCTATGTAGCATGACAATGACTATGGCTGGCCATTGGTGAGGGTTGTAGCCCTCACCCTTCACTTGATCTTGCCCATAGCTAGGCATAGCCTTCGCAGCCAACCTTGTCCATACCATCATAAGCCCCTTGCTTAAATTTAGGCGAGGCTAGCCTCACCATGGCCTTACATAGAAAAAGGTTGCCTTTGCCCTCAATTGGTGAGGCTAGCCCAGCCTAGATCTTGGCAATGGCCAGTGAGTTTTGGCAACCTACTCCGACCACAATAAACAAACAAAGGAATAGAAAAAAAAAAGAGATAAACAAAATTATTCATGCCAACGATTTCTAACTAAATTGGGTAAATGACTACATTAGTAATTTGTCAGAAGATTTAGGACTAAATTAACTGAAAAGTTTATAACTAAATTAGCACAAATACAATATGTTTCAGAATTTTTTCTTTTTAAATATTTATCGCCTATGAAACTTCCCCATAATCAAATAAAAAGAAGACTTATCGCATTGTTCATATAATGCAAACTCGCCCGACTAGTGAATTCAAGACTCTTTTTAGATTCACTCTCTCATAAAACATCATTATGTATCGATATGCGTTTTGTTATGTATAGCAGTCAAATAGCTGACCCCTATAATTCTTTGACAAGGTCAATAAAAGACGAGTTCAATACCCCATGATGGTGCATAGTTATTAGTAGCGAAATGGAATGCTATCATAAGATTTACCATACCAATCAATTATGATTTATGGGACTTGGATCTCCTCTAACAACAGTTCTTCTGTTCCAGTGCAAATGATTGTTTAATATGACCTCGTATATTGAATGTACATGTGAAATCAACTCGTTTTTATCTAAGCCTATATACAAATTGTGGCATTTTTCTCCATCCATGATTATAGAAGACTTCCTCCGACCAGTTTTTTAGTTGGTGGATTGCATATATGGGCATAATTCGAGGTAACTCAACTTGCTTTATGAGATTTTTCTATTGCAGCCAGCAATTTCGGCTCGACTCTTGACTTCAAGTCAACTCGATTCAATCTTCCAAGTCGTAGAAGACCTAGCTTAACCCACCCATGGCAACCTGTGGTATCCGTATGCATTTTCTTTTTCTCATTAAATATCATCATTAGTCGCTGACCATACATTGGGCATGCCGGGTGTAGGAAGCAATTAAAGTTTGGTAATTATATTTTTTCACACAATAAGAAGCATAATTATTCGAAAGATAATTTGTCGAAGGGAACAAAAACATTCGAGCATGTTTATAATCTCAATGCTTAACTGCCTCAAAAACCCTACGCGATGTTTTATTTGCACCCTTAACTTGAGAAACTTCCAATTTTACCCCGAGTTTCAACTTCAATTTCTAGTTAACCACGGCCTTTGTAACCAAGGGGCGTCACATGTCAGATCTAGAGATACGTGCAAACTGGTAAGTTGACCTTTTCTTGATCTAAGCTCCTCGTGAGTAGAAACATTTGGGTAAATCTTCCCTCACTAAAATGACATTTAGGTAATTAACAACTTTAAATTATTCGGATTGATATTATCAATTAAATATCGAAGGAGGATAAGTTATTTCCATAAACAACGTTGGCATTAGATTATTGTCAATCTATATTTTTTTGAACTAGTTCCGCTAACTTCATGAATCATGTAAAGTGTGAATCAAAATCTAATTAAATTGTCTAATATGTGTTTGCACTTGAGGTTGTGCATAATCGAACATATCATGTGCACCTAATTCACGTGCAAAATTCATTCCCCTACTATTAACATGTGGTTTTCTAATACAGAGCGGTGATAAAATGTTCCTTTATATATACATATATATATATATATATATATGTATATGTATATATATGTGTGTACATATATATGTGTATATAAATACATGTATACACATATATATACTTTATATAAATATGTGTATACATATATATATGTGTATATATGTATATATATATGTGTATACATGTATATATGTATATATATATATATATGTATATATAGTTATGGTATCAAATTGAGCCCAATCGTAATTAAGGATGACCAATTTTTGTGAAATGGTAAAAAAGTTTGAGCAATAATTTTTTAATGATTAAATTTATTTCTCTATATTATTAAACAAATCATGCCAACGTAGAATTTAGGATCCAGCATGATAATATTTTTCAAAAAATCCTAAATAAATTGTAAGGCAGACAATTCACTCTTAAGCTATTTAATCGCACCAATTTAGTTTTAAACATTTTGATGATTTGCCAACCACTCATAAACTTTCACTTGAGATTTTAAATACATGTGGGATTGCTTTAAAGCAATGTAATAGACAAGATTTGCTGAAGGAAAATTTAATTGCCAAATCGTGCTCCCGTGAAAAATTTGGATTGCACTGGAGAACGCTGCCCTTAAGATCGGACTGC
Organism: Eucalyptus marginata; assembly: GCA_014182565.1. NCBI lineage: Eukaryota > Viridiplantae > Streptophyta > Magnoliopsida > Myrtales > Myrtaceae > Eucalyptus > Eucalyptus marginata. The sequence goes on from CM024590.1 coordinate 36,083,559, forward strand.
CTGATTTAATTTAAATTAGTATAAAAGCCAGTCCTCCAGGATATAATAAAGCAAATATCAAAACTAATATTGAGGGATACCAAACTGTAGAACACTAAATAAGAGTTCACGTCTTCAACTTCATAGCGTACAAACTATATATGTCATGGCAAGATCATCTCTTCGCAACATAATTATCACGGCGATCTTGCTTATTTCTTTATTTCAACGGATATAACTGGTAACTAGTACAATACTCATTCTTATTTCCGTATTCTCTCGGCGTCAAACATGGGAGATTCCAGGTTCCGGACATCAGCAGGTGGGGTACGGAACGCCGCAGACTCGCATGACCCGTTTGCCGTCGGCGGAGGTGAGGTACTGTCGGAGGTTAGGGTTCCTGATGTACCCACAGAGGCATGGCCTCTGCTCGCGCATCTTGCTGCAGCACAGGGCCGACGGCTGCGCGGAAGATGTCATTGCGGGCACGCATGAGCTCAGCTCCGAGGCGCTGCACGTCACCGCTTCCGCTACATGGGCTCGATCTGCCGAGAGAAGCACAAGCACTGCCATGAGAGCTGCCACAAGCAAGCGTGGAGATGGGGAGGGATTGGATGGCTTGGCCATGATCTTCGATGGGAGGCAAGTGAAGAGGAGACAGAAGAGGGAGGTGGGGCTGTGTGTTGTGTTGGCCAAGGCGAGTGACGGGAGAGATTTATAGGGATGGCACTCAGAATTTATCATCGCATAAATTATTTTGAATAGAATAGGCTGATCACCTATTTCAAAAAACAATTGAGACCAATATTAAATACCCTACATGCAACATGTCTTATGTTCTTCTATGTGCATGGAAGCCCCAATGATAACATTGGTGGAGGGAGAAAAGGAGGATAAAAGATAGCCAGTCTTTTGTTTTCAGAAAAAAATTTGTGAGCAGCTCATATTAATGTAATTATAAGGAATGATAGATCATGGATATTGATGAATCACAATATTAAAAATTTCCCCTAAATCACTTTATTTTTCTTTGGAAAAAGTACAAAAATAATCATAAACATTTTGTATTGTACCAAGTCAGTTCTAAACTTTTCAGTTGAAACAATTTAATTCTAAACATTTTCACATTGATATCAATTTAGTTCTTCCAGCTAATTTAAGCTGAAAATTGCCGATGTGGCCATCGGCGATCTTATGTGGTGCCATGTAGACAAATTTTATAAATATATATTCAAATTTTTTAGATTATTATTTTTTTCTTTTTTTTTTTCCTTTTTCCTTTCTCTTTACCCCTTGGCCAGCGAGGTCGCCGGCCACAAGCTAGTCAGGGCAAGGGCCCTTGCGACCTCGCCGGCCACTGGCGAGGGCCGCCGTGCCCTTGTTGGCCACAGGCAAGGGTGTCAGACCCCGCCTAGATCTAGGCGAGGGCGTAGCGGCCCTCGCTCGTGGCGAACAAGGGTGTGGTGGCCCTTGTCCAAATCCAAGCGAGAACCACGATGACCTCACCTAAGGCGTCATAGCTCTCACCCGCCACGAGCGTGGGCTCGCCTATGGCTATAAGGGCGCGGAGGCCCTCGCCCTTGGCTGACGAGGGCCGCGCAGGCGAGGGCCACTATCACATCCCGATCCTCGAACGCGCACCCATCCTTTACCTGGTCAATTAAATAGCGACATCCCATAATGCATCGCCGACCCTTTCATTTTAATGCACATGCGGAAGCAAATATAAAATCCCCAGACAATAAAACAATGGATAGAAAAGGAGGGCCATATTTTCAAACCTGAAAAATCACAACCGCACTTTTATACAATGCAAACCATATAGTATATATTACAATACTATTTACAAAATTCGTTTCTATCATACATCAGTTCACAACTCAGGGTTTGCATAATAGGGTGGGGGTTCAATCCTCTCCTAGGTCCTCCTTCGGGTCCTCTTCTTCTCCGACGATCTCTCCTTCCTCCTCGCTCCAGCTGGAGCCCATGGCTGAATACACTGGAGAGTTAGAATCGCCCTCGAGCTTAGGATCCGTTGCATCCACCACTGATCCACCCTTGGGATCTGTTGTCCCCTTCCCGAATGCTACCTCCAAGATGTACAGAGGTACATCACATTCCGGTATAGGACCCTCCATTCGTCCATCATTGTAATGGTGATACCATGACCGGTATTTGTGGGGCACCTTTTTGGGGTTTACCCACATCAACCCAGACAGTAGATTTCACAAGTACATATTCCAGTCCTTCGGGGTGATGGTGTATCGGGATGTGATAACCTATCTTAGTGATTTCCTCAGGTATACCAAAATGTTCGGGAGGAGATGGAGGTGCTGTCATCTAAGGACCTGAAATGTTGTCCCACAACGGAGTGAGACTACGTCTCAGTGAGTTCTACCCCCTAATACTCGATTAGGAAGAAAATATGCCCTAAGGGCTGCCTAAACACAACACGGGTCAGAGGACTTACCTTGGCCTCAGTTCCTTCCTATCAGACAATAGAATTCAACAATTATTCACTCAGATCGAACATCGATCAATCGACTCAGTCAATTACATGTCACCACGACCTTCCCCTGGTCGGTACATTCAATACTATCTAGAATGTCCTATCAAATCAGGACTACTAACCCAAAGCTGAAAATATAGATAGTATAGCTCGCCCAAAGCTGATAATATAGTATACTATGTATATGCTCGCCCAAAGCTAATAATATGGTATACTATATATGCTCACCCGAGGCTGATAATTATTGCTCACCCAAAGCTAATAATATGGTATACTATATATGCTCACCCAAGGCTAATAATTATTGCTCACCCAAAGTCGATATAATAGATCTCCCTGGCCAATATAGTATACCACCCAACTATACAACCAATTTATCATTTTTATCATATCCGATAAAAATAGCCATGTATAAGTACACGGTCGGCCTTACCAAAATACAGTATTTTCACCCTTGAAAATCCCACCATTTATATGGTCCACCAAAATACTTTTGGCGTTGTAAACCGACGCTCGGTTATTTTCAATCAATTAATAAAATTAATTAACTTAGGAATAAAATCCTAAAATCACAATTAAATCAATTCAACACAAATTAGAGCTCAAATAAATAAACGAACCACACCACATCAATCAGCATAAAATTCCGATCACCGGCTATCCCGATCTAATTTCCGAAAATAAATAAATAATTAAATAATTACAAAAAGTATTAAATAAATGCCAATAAATCCAACTTAGGCCCGTAATGTCTAATTGGATGCCGAAATGGACCCGAAAATTTTTTGAGTCACTCTAGATAAATACTAGAGTTCTTCGAAGCCCTAATTGTACTAACTAACCACCTAACATGCATCGGCAGATAATTAAATTAACTAATCTAATCTAATCTATCCACCTAAACCATGCTTAATTTAATCTAATCAACCCCTAAGCGTAATTAACCTACTAAGCGAGGATTAGTGAGTTAAACTCACTTATTCGACAAGCGAGTCGGTGCAAATCGACTGGAACGTCACGGGGGACGGAAAACTCCAAAGCGGGTCTAACTTTCGAGGCCGGGAACGACCTCAAAATAGGCCCAACAAACTGCTGGAAATCCACTCCTTAGGCTTCTGTTTTGAGCTGAAATAGAGGGCAACAAAGGCTGGTTAAGGTAAACAAGACCGGTGGAGGCAACGGTGAGACCGAGCGGTCAACAACAAGGGCTCACGGTGGTCGGAGGCGGCTCACGGTGGCCTGAGTTGCTCGGGACATATCCTAGGACTTCGGAACAGGCGAGAGGAAGGCGGAGGCACGGCTGAACGGCCAGCGGTGGTGCGCGAGGATGACGACGGCAACGGACGGCGTGTTGCGAGCTGTCCGACGGCTACTGGCTGCTTCGGCGGTCTTCTTTGGCTACTATTGGTGTTCATGTAGCTCAAAGGAGGGGGAGGGAATGGCAGTCCACGGCAGATGAGGGAGAGAGAGAACAAGGGCCCTACCATGGCCTTATTTTTCCAACTCTTGGTCCCCTTGACCATCCTCATCCACCAGCTGGTCCTTGGCCTCAATTTAGCCACCAAGGTTTCACTTTACAACATTTGAAGTGGTCCAAAAGCTTAAGGCAAGGGGGAGCTACGAATTTCATGGATTCCTCCCTTAATTGGACACCAATTCTCTCTTGATTCAATCCAATTTTGCCCTCATAAATTCAATTAGCATCTCAATAATCAAATTAGTATTTTTCCTCACCAATTGATCTCACTCGCTTTTCAATTTTACAATCAAAACCAGTCCCTGACTTTTTTTGGACAAAAACGACCCTAGGGTGATTTTTTTTTCCCAAAAAGTCTAGGTTTGCAAAAAAAATCTTCTAAGACTGATTTGACGCTCCTAGAATTAATTGTGACATGACGGAACTTTTAATTTCTGAAATCGGACTCAAATTCACGGTTAATTTCAATTTGGCGCGATTTTAGCGTGACCTAGGTTACCGAATAACTTTCAGAATTTTTTAGTGCAAATGACCCGTGGTCGATTTTCTTCGAGCCATAATGAACCCACTTGAGACATTGGCGACTCTCGGTTGTCGTGAAAATCTCAAGTATTCAAATACGGACACAAGGTACCAAAACGATAGAAAAATCAATCTAGTATCGGCCGACGAGAATTTTCCAATTTAGTGGTGTCACCCACGATTAGCCATACATCTCAGTCGAACCGACCTATCTTTGATCTCAATTCAATTTTTAACTGTGCCGTAATGGCCTCTAAAGATGAGTACGGTCGAATAGCCGATTCCTGGTCGAATTCTCAAGTCTATTACATTAAAATTCTTTAATATTTTTCCTAGATAGTCTAGTTATCTCAAGAGTGATTAGCTCTGAGAACAACCATATAGACGCGTCAATAAAATGCCCGATTTATTCAATAGAAAACAGGATTGAAAATCTGGGATGTCACAGCCACCGGCCAAGGGCGAGGGCCACCACACCCTCGCCTGTGGCCGACAATGAGGGCGCGGTTGCCCTTGCTGGCCAAGGGGTGAGAGTTTGGGCCCTCGCCTGGATCTAGGTGGGGGCCAACGCCCTAGCCTATGCCCAGCGAGGGCACGGCGGCCCTCGCTAATGGCCGGCGAGGGTGTGGGGGCCCTCACCCTGACCAGCCTGTGGTCGGCAATGGTCGGCCGACGACCTCACCGGCCAAAGGGTAAGGAGAAAGGAAAAAGAAAAAAATAATTTAAAAAATCTAAAAATTTATAAATTTTGTCCACGTTGCGCCACATAAGACCGTCGATGGCCACATCAGCAATTTTCAGCTTAAATTAGCCGAAATGATTGAATTGGTACCAATGTGAAAAGGTTTAAGACTAAATTGGTTCAATTGAAAAGTTTAGGACTGACTTGATACCAATACAAAAGGTTTATGACTATTTTGGTACTTTTCTCATTTTTCTTTTACCTTGCAAATCTTACGCATAAGTTTTTTATAATAACATAAATATAGTGTATGTGAATTTTTATTATGTCTACGTTAATTGTAACATGTTGACGTGTGAAGATAAATTTTATTTAAAGAATATAGTTAATTTTAAAAATTTTAGCCGCACAAATTGATCAATCAGCTAATATTGCTCATAGAGATTTATTTTTTTATTACAAGTGATCGGAAGAAAAAGGAAAAACTCATCATCATAGTACCTCAAATCTAAAGAAAAATGAAAACCCAATTTTCCACGGTCCCCCCCCCCCACCACAAAAAAAAAGTTTCCATGCTCAGTGCTCCCCCAATTTTCCACGCACTTGGTGAAAACCCAATTTACCTCTATGAAATGGATTGCCCATAAATTTCAATTGATGGCAACAACGTCACATCACATGGAATTTTCAAGCCACCAACCTTGATGGAATGTAGCAATCCACTTTGGTGCATTCAATTTCGACGGTCGGTCACACGATAGAACTTGATTGTCTTAGAATTTTGCAAGTACCTGGAAATTATTCTAACAACAGTCGCCCACCGACGGATGCCAATTTGGCTCATCACAAGTTTTCAGAGGGCTAGAAACATAAGTTAATTCTATGTATATTGAGTTTGTCACATATGTAAAAATAAAAAAATTACCAAAAAAATTTCAAATCTATTGCATTTATAACAATTCAATCCTAAACCTTTTAGTTTGACTAATTCAGTTTCAAACCTTTTGACAATTTATCAATATAATTCATCAGGTCAAATTTTGGCGAAAAATCACTGACATGAACATTGATAAGTCTATATAGCATGACAATGACTATGGCTGGTCGTTGGTGAGGGTTGTAGCCCTCGCACCTCACTTGATCTTGCCCATAGCTAGGCACGGCCTTTGCAGCCAACCTTGTCCAAACCATCATAAGCCCCTTGCTTAAATCTAGGCGAGGCTAGCCTCACCATGGCCTTACGCAGAAAAAGGTTGCCTTCGCCTTCAATTGGCGGGGCTAGCCTAGCCTAGATCTTGACATTGTCAGGCGAGGGCTATGACCCTCGCCCAGCGGCCAGTGAGTTTTGGCAACCTTTGCCGACCACAATAAACAAACAAAGGAATAGAAAAAAAAAGATAAAAAAAATTATTCACGTCAACGATTTCTAACTAAATTGGGTAAATGGACTAGATTGGCAATTTGTCATAAGATTTAAGACTAAATTAACTAAATTGAAAATTTTATAACTAAATTGGCACAAATACAATATGCTTCGGAATTTTTTCTTTTTAAATTTTATCCCCTATGAAACTTCCCCATAATCAAATAAAAAAAAGACTTATTACATTGTTCGTATAATGCAAACTCGCTAGATTAGTGAATTCAAGATTCTTTTTAGATTGACTCTCTCGTGAAACATCATTATGTATCGATATGCGTTTTGTTATGTATAGCAGGCAAACAGCTAACCCCTATAACTCTTTGACAAGGTCAATAAAAGACGAGTTCAATACCCCATGATGGTGCATAGTTATTAGTAGCAAAATGGAATGCTATCATAAGATTTACGATACCAATCAATTATGATTTATGGGACTTGGATCTCCTCTAACAACAGTTCTTCTGTTCCAGTGCAAATGATTGCTTAATATGACCTCGTCTATTAAATGTACATGTGAAATCAACTCTTTTTTATCTAAGCCTATATACAAATTGTGGCATTTTTCTCCATCCATGATTATAGAAGACTTCCTCCGACAAGTTTTTTAATTGGTGGATTGCATATATGGACATAATTCGAGATAACTCAACTTGCTTTATGACCGATTAAAAAAAAAAAAAAACTTGCTTTATGAGATTTTTCTATTGCAGCCAGCAATTTCGGCTCGACTCTTGACTTCAAGTCAACTCGATTCAATCTTCCAAGTCGTAGAAGACCTAGCTTAACCCACTTATGGTTACCTGTGGTATCCGTATGCATTTTCTTTTTCTCATTAAATATCATCATTAGTCGCTGACCTTACAATGGGCATGCCAGGTGTAGGAAGCAATTAAAGTTTGGTAATTATATTTTTTCACACAATAAGAAGCATAATTATTCGAAAGATAATTTATCGAAGGGAACAAAAACATTCGAGCATGTTTATAATATCAATGCTTAACTGCCTCAAAAACCCGACGCGATGTTTTATTTGCACCCTTAACTTGAGAAATTTTCAATTTTACCCCGAGCTTCAACTTCAATTTCTAGTTAACCCCGGCTTTTGTAACCAAGGGGCGTCAAATGTCAGATCTAGAGATACGTGCAAACTGGTAAGTTGACTTTTTCCTGATCTAAGCTCCTCGTGAGTAGAAATATTTGGGTAAATCTTCCCTCACTAAAATGACATTTAGGTAATTAGTAACTTTAAATTATTTGGATTGATATTATTGATTAAATATCGGAGGAAAATAATTTATTTCCATAAATAACGTTGGCATTAGATTATTGTCAATCTATATTTTTTTGAACTAGTTCCGCTAACTTCATGAATCATGTAAAGTGCGAATCAAAATCTAATTAAATTGTCTAATATGTGTTTGCACTTGAGGTTGTGCATAATTGAACATATCATGTGCACCTAATTCATGTGTAAAATTCATTCCTCTACTATTAACATGTGGTTTTCTAATACAGAGCAGTGATAAAATTGTTCCTTTTTTTTTTTCCATATATATAGTTATAGTATCAGATTGAGCCCAATCGTAATTAAGGATGACCAATTTTCTGTGAAATGATAAAAAAGTTTCAGCAATAATTTTTCAATGATTAAATTTGTTTCTCTATATCATTAAACAAATCGTGCCAACGTAGAATTTAGGATCCGGCGTGGTAATATTTTTCAAAAAATCCTAAATATATTGTAAGGCAGACAATTCACTCTTAAGCTTTTTAATCGTACCAATTTAGTTTTGAACATTTTGATGATTTGCCAATCACTCATAAACTTTCACTTGAGATTTTAAATACATGTGGGATTGCTTTAAAGCAATGTAATAGACGAGATTTGCTGAAGGAAAATTTAATTGCCAAATCGTGCTCCCGTAAAAATTTTGGATTGCACTGGAGAACGCTGCCCTTAAGATCGGACTGCCTGATTTAATTTAAATTAGTATAAAAGCCAGTCCTCCAGATCAAAACTAATATTGAGGGATACCAAACTGTAGAACACTAAATAAGAGTTCACGTCTTCAACTTCATAGCGTACAAACTATATAGGTCATCGCAAGATCATCTCTTCGCAACATAATTATCACGGCGATCTTGCTTATTTCTTTATTTCAACGGATATAACTGGTAACTAGTACAATACTCATTCTTATTTCCGTATTCTCTCGGCGTCAAACATGGGAGATTCCAGGTTCCGGACATCAGCAGGTGGGGTACGGAACGCCGCAGACTCGCATGACCCGTTTGCCGTCGGCGGAGGTGAGGTACTGTCGGAGGTTAGGGTTCCTGATGTACCCACAGAGGCATGGCCTCTGCTCTCGCATCTTGCTGCAGCACAGGGCCGACGGCTGCGCAGAAGATGTCATCGCGGGCACGCATGAGCTCAGCTGCGAGGCGCTGCACGTCACCGCTTCCGCTACATGGGCTCGATCTGCCGAGAGAAGCACAAGCACTGCCATGAGAGCTGCCACAAGCAAGCGTGGAGATGGGGAGGGATTGGATGGCTTGGCCATGATCTTCGATGGGAAGCAAGTGAAAAGGAGACTGGAGAGGACAGTGATGGTGTATGTTTTGAGGCCAAGGCGAGGGACGGGAGATTTATAGAGATGACACTCGAATTTAAATATCTCATAAATTATTTTGAATTAAATAGGCTAATCATATATTTTAAGAACAATGAAACAATTATTAAATACCCAACTTCAAGTGCATGCATGCATGCAACATGTTTTGTGTTCTACTTTGTACATGTGATGAGTAGCGGATTTCGTGTACGCATTTTCGTGCGAGGAATTGATCGAGATCATCCATCCTCCATTTATAAAATTCGAAATGTCTTTTTGTCGGTGCCTAATCTTTAAGGCTATTTATTGCCTAATGATGGCCATGATTTCCAGGGCATCTTCGGACATGGGAACCACAATACTAATATACGTGGAAGGAAAAAAAGATGTTCGGTCTTTTCATTTTCAGAAAAAAAATTCGTCTTGATTAATTTAAACATAAGGAATGATATTACAGATATGACGAATCACAATAAAGACACTGTGCATAGAACCACTTTATTTTTCATTACCTTGCAAATATTGCACATAAGTTTTCAATAATAATACAAGTTTAGCGAAAAGGGTTGTCTTTATGTCTTCATTAATTTCAAAATGCCGACACATAACTGAATTCTATTTAGAAAACGCAGTCAATTTTAAAGATTCCGGCTACACACTTGTCAATCAGCCAATATTGCTCATAGAGATTATAATGAAAAAAGGAAAAAAAGAACAACTCATCGACTTGGTACTTCAAATCTAAAAGAAAGTGAAAACCCAATTTTCCACTAACTCAATTTTCCACACTCAATGCGAACCCAATTTTAGCCAGCTCCGAAAGAGAGGGAGAGGATTCATTTCCTCTATGAAATGGAATGCCCCTAAATTTCAGTCGATGGCAACATCGTCATCATCGCATAGAATTTTCAAACCAGCAGCCTTCATAGATTGTAGCAATCCACTTTAATTCATTCAATTTCAACGGCCGGTCACACGATAGAACTTGATTGTCTTAGCAACCCACTAGACCAAGGAAATACTTCAAATTTGACTCTCTCGTAAAACATCAACATGTGTGTATATATATATATATATATATATATGTATGTGTGTGTGTTCTGCAATGAAACAGGTTAACTCCGATAAATCTTGGGAAAGTCCATAAAAGACAAGTTCAATATCCCATCATGGTGAAGTGCTCTGGTAGTGAAATCGAATGCTATCATAAGATTTATTGTACCAATCAAATATCAATCCTAGGACTTCGATTTCCTCTAACAACAGCTCTTTTCTACCAATATATGTTATCACCTTGCATGACCTTGTATCATTTCATGTATATTTGAAATCAACTCGTTTTTAAGCTAAGCTTAAATGAAAAGGCCATTTTTTCTTCTTCATCCATGATTGGAGGATATTTCTTCCGACCAGTTTTCTAATTAGTTGGGTCATAAATATGGACGTTGATCCGATTTCTTTTTTTTTTGCTTTTTTTTTTTTTGCTTTGGAAACGAAGGCAGTCAGCAATTTCGGCTTGACTATTGAAGTCAACTCAGTTAATTTACTTAATTTTTTTCAAAAGCTCGAAAGAATAATTCAGAAAACAATGAGGATCAATGAAGCACCAATAAAGTTAAACGCATATTCATTCCACAAGAACGAATCTATTTAGTAAAATAATTGATGGCTGATCACTAGTATACGCTGGAAATTCCTTCATCAATAACTATGACGTTGCCAATTGGTAATAAACACCTAGGCTCGGCTTTTTTTACAGCATTGTCGTATAGAGACGTCAATGTTTCTATAATCATCATTGAAGCAAGAGGCAGAAAATCTGTACATGAACAGAGCAAAGGTATATCAACTTCCCAAGAGCATATTCATTAAACTCCCAAATTTAGATCGGGAATAGCACCCAAATCGAGAACTAGATCGAGAAAGTTCGAATTCTCAAATCAAGAACTAGATGTGGAGAAAAGAACTCCCAAATCTAAATCAAGAGAGAGAAAAGTAAGGAAAGAACAATAAAATGCAAACAAAATCAACAAGAGAGGGAGGGGAGGGTGGGACTAGTTCAAACCCTTGGTGGGACTAGTTCAAGCCCTTCTTCTTGATTGAACGTCAAAGAAGACGATGGAGATTGATTGAACGTCGAAGAAGACGATGGAGAGAAAAGAGTGGAGAGTGAAGACTTTTCGCTCCCACCCACTCATTGGCAAACTATGCTATGGGAACGCAATTTTTTTCATTATCTATCATCATCAGTCCCTGACCTTACGTTGGGCATTCCAGGCGTAGAGAGAGAGAGAGAGAGAGAGAGAGAGAGAGAGAGAGAGGACAGCAGCATTTCGCCAATGGAAGTTTGATGATTATATTTTTCGAGACTGTAAGAAGCATAATTATTCAAAAGACAATTCTTCAAAGGGAACAAAAACATTCAAGCATGCTTATAATCTCAATGCTTAATTGCTTCAAAAACCCTATGCAATTCTTTACTTACACCCTCAACTTGAAAAACTTTCGATTTTAAGCCGAACTTGAATTTCATTTTCTAAATAACCCCTAGCTTTTATGACCAAGAGGTGTCAAATGTCAAATCTAGATATATGAAAACCGGTAACTTGACCTTTTCTTGATCCAAGCTTCTAGTGAGTTGGACATTTAAGTGAATTGCGCATGTGAGAGTGTCTCCTTTTCCGTGTGTCTTTGTGTTGGTGTATGTACACTAGACCTATCAAAATGGGTTATAAATCCATTTCTTAACTAATATTTGATGAACCCACCCTTTCCACATAGGAAATAGGAGGTGGAGGGTTTGAATCCCCAACTTTTTAGGGGAGTTGGGATGTGGATAATTTAGTTTTAAGTGTGAGTTTCGACTCCTATGCCGTACAATGAGGTAAAATAAAAATCTGAGAGTGAAAATTAGAATAGGAGTAAAGTAAAACCAACAAAAAAGAAAACTCATATTTGATGGATTGATTGGTTATATGAGTTAGTTATATTTAGTAAATGAATTATAAGTAAGTTTACAACGATAATACCCAAAATAATATAAGTATTAAATGAGTTCACAACTTACATAAACCCATCTCCCTCTTTGACTCTCTCTCGCCCTCATTCTATCTCGAGTTCACTCGTTTCGCACTCTTACGTCAATTTGGGTATAGATTTGATCAAACATGAACGTGTCTTAGTAATATTGGTCAAGTCAGGTAATCAATTTGGGTCAGACAATTTTCGACCCAACTCGACACACCTATTTGACGGATCTAGCGTACACATGCACATTTGCTATGCATGAAGAGAGATAGAGCTAGAAGAATTAATCAAATAAATGATATTAAATTCAAGCTTGCGCTTTTTCCACCCCCTATTGACGTCCAACACTCTTACAATCTTGAATTGAACGCACTATTCATTGTGGAACCACTTTAATTTTAGGTTATTTATTACCTTTTCTCCATTTGTTCTTTGGCTTCAGGTTTACGAAAGACAGAATTATCAACATCCCTCTCAAATAACTTTTTTTTTTTTTTTTTAACCCTAACGGTTTCTTCCACACCCAAATTTTTCGACAATTTCTTCATGTTCGCTTTTTTGTGAACTTATTCTTCATCGTCCATTTGCATGAGAGTCTAATCAACTGCTTTAATCTAAGCAAGCACTAATCATGCATCGGAGTAGAAGGATGTTAGCTTTATTTGCGTAATTTTTGCTTCATATCCCTAGGTTCTCCTCAAAATTCTCCATGTCAATTGGCCCAGAATAGGGTAACGATCGAGAGCCCATTGGACAAGCCATTAAAATATTGAACCCACTCACAGAAGGCCTTACCAAATTGCTGTTCAGTCAGTCTACAAGAAGAGAGAGAGAGCTAGGGGGAGAGAGAGAGAGAGAAAATTTGCATTGATGATACGGTGAACAGAGCTAATTACCATAGTTCAGGGGAATTGCTGAGGACTTGCAATCATTTATTTGTTCTCGATTCTTTATCATTTATAAACTCTGTTTCAGCAGGTTAATCGGTTCAATTTAGGGATAAATTGATCTATTAACAAAGAGAAACCAAAATACTGGTAGTGCCAACATGTAATGGGTTGGAGTTAACCCTGGCGTGATAGCAACCTGTGTTGTTTCAAATGCCAAACCTTCCCGAAGCGACAATGGCATTAAACTCATCGGGAGTTCTAATACCAGCATTCATATGAGGGCTTACCAGACCGTAAAGTAAAGAAAAAAATTAAACTAATTTTAAAGCACACCAAATTGTAGAACACCAAATAAGGGTTTCACTTCATAGAGTACAACTATATAGATCATGGTAACATCATCTCTTTGCAATCAGATTGCTCTCCAGCAATCTTGCTCGTCTCTTTATTTCAACTTATTTAACTAGTAAACCATACTCGTCCTTATCTTCGTATTCTGTCGGCATCGAACATGGGAGGTTCCCAGTTCCGGACACTTAGCACGTCGGGTATGGGACGCCGCAGGTGCGCGCAACCCGCTTGGCGTTGGGTGAGGTGACATACTGCCGGAGATTCGGATTCCTGATGTACCCGCAGAGGCACGGCCTCTGCTCTCGCAGCTTGCTACAGCACAGCGCCGAGGGAGGCGCGGACGAGGTGATTGCGGAGACGCACGAGCTCAGCTCCGTGGCGCTGCACGTCACCGCTTCCGCTACTCGGGCCTGATCTGGCGAGAGAAGCACAAGCACCGCCACGAGAGCGGCCGCAAGCAACCGTGCAGATGGGGAGGGATCGGATGGCTTGGCCATGATCTTCAGAGGGAAGCGAAGTGGAAAGGAGATTGAAATCAGAGGGGAGAGAGCGCGTGGGGACTGGAGAGGTTGGTGGGGGTGTATGTTGTGTGGCCAAGGCAAGAGATAGTGGATTTATAAGGACAGCACTTCAATTAAATATCGCATAACTTATTTTGAAAGGAAATTTTACAATAGGCTAATCATACAATTATAGAGGTTTGGTTGCATCCTTGCGACGTGTTTTGGGCTCTAGTGCATTTTGGGTCAGGCATTCTAGTATACGGAATAGACCACCCCCCACATGTAGACGTTGAATTGTATCGCTGTCGGTCCTTGACCTTTTAAGACCGCCTTGTTTCTCGGGGCATCTTCGGCAGCCACAATAATAATATATAATATGGAGGAAAAAAAGAAAGAAAGAGAGAGAACGAAAGATGGTCAGTGCTTTTATTATTTATAATTATTTTCGTGAAAAGGATCGCTTTCTTTTTTATCGCCTTGCAATGTGTCGACGTGTGAAGTTAAATTCCATTTAGAGAAAATGAATTAATTTCAAAGATTTTGTGTGCACACATGTATCAATCATATGACATTATCCGTGGAGCTTATTTTTCATTACGAGGGATTGATAGAAAAAAGTTAAAAAGAAACATTAGCATAGTGCTTTAAATCTTTAAAAACAAAAATCATTTTTTTCACGTTTAGTGGGAACTTGATTTTCACTTAGACCATCGCATCAAATCTCCCTTCAATAAAGGGAAAGGATCCTTTCCTCTATCAAATGGAAAGCCACTATAATTTAATAGATGCAACATCATCATCGTTACCATTACATAGAATTTTCAAACCACCCTTCATCCGATTACTCCTAGGTAAGTGCACGGTAGGCAAAACAACGCAGCAATCGACTTTAACTTCATTCGAGGTCAAGTCTCAGCCACATGATAGAACATGGTTATCTTCGAATTCAACAGAATAGTTGGAAAATCATCCTAACAGCAGCCGCCCACGGGCGCATGCCGGCTTGGTTCTCGCAAGTATTCGGAGAGCTAGAAACGAAGAACGGTTCCGAATGCGGTTGAATCCGTCCGCATGCCGGGGAACTTCCTCTTGACCAAATACAGGAAAAATCCTGTTCCTATGGTCTGCTTTTGACTGGAAGTCTAACTTTGCTCTACCCTTCACGTCAAGAATGCCAATGTGAAGACGGTTGGATAAAGCTCGTGAAATTTCCCGAATGCCGCCAGAAATTTCGTTTTCTACTCTTGACTTGGAGTCGACCCGATTCTATCTTCCAGTCATACAGAGCTGTGCTAACCGACTCATTTGCAGCCACTTACATCGGTGTGCAAATCTGTCATTAGACATTATTGTCAATTAGGGGTGAGCATGGTCGAGTGAACATTTCTCACTCTAGATCCGAGAACTGCCCACTAAAGACCAGTTTTTGAAAATTAGAACCAAGAATTGCCCATTAATTTCATGGATCTACCTAGGAACCGGATTATCGATACAGTCCGGTTCATGGGTGAGTCTATAGAACCGGTCCCACCAAGCTTCATGTGTTAACACTATAATATGCAATAAAGAATTACACGACAGAATCACTTCATCAAAGACACTCCCAATTAGAGCTAATAAACCAACAATATTAGTATGTCAGGAAGCGTGTAAGCAAGAGAGCACACTCGCAAACTTGTTACAAGTGGGCAAAAATAGAAAACTATCTAACATAAATATTAGCATGTAGCCTAGCGATTTAGGATTTTTCATTTTTTTAAATTAAAAATTAAATATATATTATACACCATCAGTCTAGTCCAAGTGGGCAGTTCCACACTTGGAACTAAGAACCGAGAATTGGACCAGTTCCCTTGAGAACCATTGTTTCTTAGGCAGTCCAGGCAATTCCCTGTTCTTTCGTACACCCTTATTATTAGCCCTTGACCTTACATTAGGCATGCCATGTGTAGAGAGAGAGAGAGAGAGAGAGAGAGAGAGAGAGAGAGTAACGTCTTTCCAACTGAAAGCATGGTGGTAATGATTTTCAAGACGATAAGAGGCATATTTATTAGAAGAGATATATGTGTTGGAAGTCTTAAAATTTATCAGCAAAATGTTATTAAGTCATAAAATTTACAAATAGTACAATCCAATCTTAATACTTGTCAAATTGGTATGCTCGAATTCTTTCATAAACTTCGTCCATTTAAATTAACGAAAAATGTTACTGTCGCTTTTTTTAATATTTTCTATCCCAACATGGTGATGATGTGGATTAAATTCTGATTGTTTAAACCAAAATAACTAATTAAATAAAATAAGATAAGTATTTGAAAAAACACAAAAAGGGGGGAAAAACAAACCAAAGGCGCCATCCTTGCCATTGCCACCCTCGTCGCCAACCGACGAGGGCCAATGAAACCTATCAAACCTCGATGACCCTTGTCCAGATTTGGACAAAGGTCATCAGCCCTGGCTAAGGCCCTGGCGACCCCCACCAGCCCTTTTTGACGAGGAGGGGGCGGCAAAAAGGGCCCACCCTTCCCCTTGCCTCCTTTTATTATGTTTTCTTAAATATTTTTAATTTAATTAAATTAAAATTTTGGTTAAAAATTAGAATTTAATCCAAAATGGTGTCATTTTAGCCTTGTGTTCCATGTTTTGGTCACTTCATCGCCATATAGAAGAGAGTAAATATTAGAAAAAGCTACGTCAGCAATTTCCATTAATCTAAATAGACGGAGTTAACGAAAAGACTCAATTGTACCAATTTAATAAGTTTTAAATCTTGAGTACACTTTTTTATATATTTTAAGAACTTGATTGCACTTTGTTAAAAATTTTAAGACTTTGGAGCACATATCTCTTATTAAAAAGACCATTCTTCAAAGGGACCATTAAGCTTTTGAGCAGAGATTTTTTTTTTTGGTAGCTAATAATTTTTATATTATTTGGGTGATATTGTTGTTTAGACATAATGAATTATTTCAGTAAGAAATATTGAAATTAGATTATTGTCAAATCACATTTTATTTTTATGAAATAGCCCGCTAAATTCATGAATCATGTAGTGTACAAGTCGAAATCTAATTAAATGGCCTTACATTCATTCCTCAAATATTTACATGCGGTTTTATTATCTAAAGAAGCAATAAGGCTTTCTTTTTTTCTTTTTCATAGTTATGGTATCTGTAAATTCAGCCCAATGTACTTATAGATGAAGCAATTTCTTTGGGGGAAATGTAAGAGTTTTCAAGCAATAACTTTTTTGTTAATCAAATATATTTCTTTACATCATTTAATGACTCGCACCAAACGCAGGAGTTAGAAGGTACTTTCGTGTCAATATGATTATGATAATAGACAGGTGTAAAATTGTCAAGAGCCGACCAAGAAAAACTAGGGAAAGGAAAGGTGACAACGTTTACTAGTGACGTGGTCGCTAAAGATACAAAAATGCGCAAATCAACGTTCGTCTTTCGACCCAAAAAAAAAACATTAAAGTTGTCATTCGACCACAAAAAGAAAGCATTAAAGTCGACTGACTAGACCAAATGAGAACACCAGAATTTTTACCAGCGACTTTTAGCCCTTGAAAACGCGGAAACAACGGCAGTCAAAAAGAAAGTGGGAAATAAAGACCTGCTCTTTCACATTTTTTCTCTATGCTGGGATTGAATTGATTGAAGTCATCTACGCGTAAAAACTATTTGAAAACTGACCATTTCATAGAGGACGATCCTCCTGACTTTTGGACCTTCCCCGGAGCGTGTCTGTTAAGTTTCGACTCATTAGATAATATTGTTTAGAGCTATTATTTGATATTTCATTACTTTCTAAAATAATCAATTTCCTCATTAAATTACTTCCTTTCCTATACGTATTGTTCGGGTGTCAACACTCTTGACTCTAAGAAGTTATAAGTCGAGACAATTGAGCAATGATATAGTTTTTATTGATTCTCTCTCTCTTTGAGATCCTAGATTATTTACACATCTACCAAATATGCAGGGTAAAAATTTATAGGTTTGACGTGCAGCACCCGATGAATGAATAAACGCCCAACAACCTCATTTTTCCTCAAAAAAAAAAATGGTAAATCATCGAGCAGATCACAAAATTGAAGGCAAAAATATGAATGCAGTCCCAAAAGATTAGTAACAACGAGCGGTCATATGATGAGAAGATGTCGTGCATGAAGACAGATTGCCATGTGCGAAGACCATGAACGTATAAGTGATCCTACAATGACCATTTAGCAATCACCTTGCGTGTGTCCTATGTTTTTCGAGTGAATGAATGATCATCATGTATTGAGAAGGCGTTCGATAAATCAAGTACTCATCCACTTAATTAACATATTTAATATTCAATGTGGTTCTTTCATAACAATTAGGGGATCGAGTCCATATACCAATCTTTATATACATAATATTATATATAAAAATTCTGCTACTCGAGGGATCCTACAAGAGCAATCGTTTGAGGAGCTCTGGATTCCCCAATATATCCTGAGAAACCGATAGCTATCAAACTTGATGTTTATTTGCTCCCGGAAAATCTTGCCAACCACATGGCTTATTTCTCCCGTGATTTTTAACAATAGCTGGGAAGGGCCAAAGCTCAAGAGCTAGTCAACGTCTCAATCAACTTTCTATAAAGTTCAATTACTTTAAACTATCACGTGAAATTTTCAAATACATGAGGGATTACTTTAAAACAACATGATAGGTGAGATTTGCTGAAGGAAAATTTAATAGACAAATTGTACTCCCGTCAAAACTTTGAATTGCACTGGAGAACGCTGGTCTTATTGGGGATGGACTGTCGAATTTAATTTTCTTTTTTTAAAAAAAAGAAAGGCAGTCCGCGAAGAGATATGCTTAGCTCAAAATTGATCATATCAATTCGCCCAGAAATGGGTACAATTAAGAGCCCTATTTGACGAGCCATTAGAGTACTAAACTCATTCGCAGAAGGCCTTACCAAATCGCTGTTCAATCTGTCTCAACACAGAGAGAGAGAGAGAGAGAGACCCGGGGGGGAAGGGAGAGAGAGCCAATTATAATAGTTCAAAAGAAATGCAACTGAAGAACACTAAATAAGACTTCATCTCTTCAACATCATAGGACACAACTATATAGGTCATGGCAACATCATGTCGTTGCAACATGATCATTCAAGCAATCTTGCTTGTTTCTTTATTTCAACTGATTTAACCAGTAACTACTACATCTTAATTCTTATTTTCATATTCTCTCGGCGTCGAACATGGGAGCTTCCAGGTGCCGGACACTAGCACGTTGGGGACGCGACGCCACAGGTAGAAGCAACCCGTTTGGCATTGGGAGAGGTAACGTACTGTTTGAGATTTGGATCCTTGATGTACCCGCAGAGGCATGGGCTCTGCTCTCGTAGCTTGCTACAGCACAGAGCCGATGGAGCTGCAGACGATGTGATCGCGGACAGGCACGGGCTCAGCTCCGTGACGCTGCACGTCACTGCTTCCGCTACTTGGGCTCGATCTGCCGAGAGAAACACGAGCACCGCCATGAGAGCGGCCGCAATCAAGCGTGGAGAAGGGGAGCGATTGGATGGCTTGGCCATAACCTTCAATGGGAAGCAAGTGAAAAGGAGATAGAAATTAGTGGGAGAGATGTGGAGACTGGAGAGGCAGGGAAGAGAGGGGGAGGGGAGGGTTGTATGTTGTGTGGAGCGATAGGAGAATTATAGAGACGGCACTTATTTCAATCAACAATAAAATTTAACGGGAAAATTACCAAAAAAAATTAAATTTATTAAATTTATGTTAATTGAATCATAGACTTTTAAATTGTGCTAATTGAATGCTAAATCTTTCAATTGTGTCTTTCTATATGGATGTGATGGTGCATTTTAAGTGCGCGTTTTAGGACAAGGAAAAGACAGTCCATCCTCCGTTTCTAGAAGTTGAATTGTATTTTAGTCGGTGCCTAATCTTTGTGTCTATTCTTTGCCTAATTACCGCCGAGTTTTTGGGGACGTCTTCGGGCAAGGGAACCACAATAATAACATTCATGGAAGGAAGGATAGAAATAAAGAAGTTGAAAGATGGCCAGTCCACTTGTTTCTGGAAAATCTTCGCGAGAAGCTTTATTGACGTAGTTTAAGTATTATATAATTATGAGGAATCTGTTGGAGTTTTATGAAACATGTATAGGTTAAATAAACATAAACGCAGCAAAAGCAAAAATAAAATTTTACCATAATATATCTCTAAAGGTGTTGTTTGTGTGTTTTAAAAAAAAAGTTAATACCATGAAAAATCTTAAATTTGTACGCATGTGACAAATATACTATAAACTAATTCTTTTACTATGAAAAACCTCAAATTAATACATTTGTAACAAATTTACCCTAACTAACCATTAAAAAACTCAAAATTGGTATACTTGTGACAAATTTACCCCAAATTAATTTATTCAACCTCCAAAAATCATAAACTAATACATTTGTGACAAATATACTCTCTGTTAAATTGAATTAATACCACAAAAAATTACAAAAATTGTATAATTGTGAAAAAAAGAGAGTAAAATCGCAAATTGGTACACTAATTAACTGTCACGTGTCATTACACTTAGTAATTTGACAATAAAATTTAACATAAACTAATATAAGGTAAATTTGTCACAAGTGTACTAGTTTAAGGTAAATTTGTCAAAGGTGTATTAATTTGGAGTTTTTTGTGATCAAAAAATTAATTTGGAGTAAATTTGTCACAGGTGTACCAATTTTGGGTTTTTCAGAGTATTAACCCTTTAAAAAATCAAAATACCAAAGAGGGTTATACGGATTACCACTCGAAGCACGTTTTAAATGACTTGATTCAGATGTTCTTCAGTTTGAGCCCCACAAACATTAGACCTTTAGTTCAAACACACCACCAACTCACCTTGAATGGAAAAAAAACTCGCAAGTAATTGCCATTATGATTGCGCTAGCAATATTGTGGAGACAATCCTATGCATGTGGTTGGCAACCATTGTTAATTGTGTAGTCCTCTCTCTCCCTCTCTAACCTACTCACCCTCTCTCTGCTCTACATATAGCGTCCCGATGAAGTCAACATTTAACTTCCTCTCAAAACAGCTCTCTAACCTCTCAAAGAAGTTAAATAATTACTTCCTCTAGAAGTTAGTGTTAATTGATTTCTTCCTCCAGAAACTAGATACCAGAAAATTTGTCTATGATACAAGTTAGGGAAAACGAAAATAGAATATGTAGCAACTATGCTATCCCACATGCACGACTCTTCCTTGGCCTCAAAATAGGGATTGCTTATTAGCTACCAAATTGCTTTTCGTTTTTTGACTCATATCATAGAAAATTTTAGGATAATAGAATTCTGGTGCACGAGTTCCACATTGTGGCAAGTGCAAAGCATGCTATTAAAATTAATCAAAAAATTTCTAGTTCTAAAGAATCATACCAAGTAAAAATGAATAGATGAGAGAGATTTTAGGGATTCATAGCAAACCACACAATATTATTTCTGGAGTGGGTACGCTTTGCCCCTTAACATTTACAAGCAATGCCTTATATGGGCAAACACTGAAGATGATCTTACAGACTCTTAATGGAGGCTTTTCCACGTTACTTCAGAATGCTTCATAGATTGTACTTATGGGTTGGCTCGTCATCGTCTGAGCTGTCAGAGCCATCCTCGTCTTTCTGTCTCCTGTACTCTCTTATGAGTTTTTCAACTTCAAGAGCTTCAAGGTAGTGGGTGTCTGTGGCTTCTAGGGGCAGGTTAGAGCTACAAGGAATATCAGTAATACTTTTCCTCGGATTATCTTTATATTATTGCTTGATTGCTTTGAGGAGTTGTTCTACTTCTTCAATTTTTGGAGCACCTTCTGTATTTAATTCAAACGATCTTTGTCTTTTGGATGACTTATAAGAGCTTGTTGGAATATCAGTGGAACTTGCTGAAATGCCGAGTTGGAGTAGATACCCAAGTTGGAGCAAAGGACTTTTTTGTCAAGACCTAAACTCAATGCAAGCTATAATTCACTATGATCAAAAGGATCTTGTGACAATGGCCCTCCCCATGAGTCTTGTGAGGATGAAGCTGGATCCTGTGAATCTGTTTGTGACCTAGAAGTGTCCAATATGTCCATTCCGTAGTATCTTCTATGGTGGACATCAATCGATGGTCTAGTTGCACGATAATCATTAAAACAATCACAAAAACATTAGCAATTTCTATTGGCCATGCTTCTGGTGGAATAACTTAATTGTGTTGGCACAATATCCTCCAACTCCCGATATTGTCGAGGATAAGTTGAGATACTACAAGGAAGAGTTGCAAAAATCTCATTTGGAACAGATTGGGATTTATATGTGGATACTCCAGCATCTGGTGGAGTCTTACACATATCTCCACTAGGTAAAACAAATAACCATGGCCTGAAAAATGAAACAATTGTATAAAGCTCTAGGTCAGGCTTGCGTGCTCTAAATTGGGCCCGGAAAATATTTTTCCATGCACCCAATGGTTTGAATCAACTAAGAATCTACCCAAAATATCTATATGTGACTTCTCCTTGAATGATTCTACCGATGATAAAAGGCATATTGGCTGTCGGAAACTCGATGACAATAGTATAAAGTTAAACAAATACCAACAACTCGACATTCCAGTAAGTTTCACTGATGTTCCGACAAGTTCTCATCAGTCATCCAAAAGACAAGACCATCTAAATTAAACACGGGAGGTGCTCCAGAAATTGAAGAAGTAGAGAAACTCCTCGAAGCACTTAGGCAGCGGTATAAAGATAATCTAGGGAAAAGTATTATTGATATTCCATTTAGCTCTAACCAGCCCCTAAAAGCCATAGAAACCTACCACCTTGAAGCTCTCAAAGTTGAAAGACTCGTTAAAGAGTACAAGAGACAAAAAGATGAGGATGACTTTGATAGCTCAGACGATGACAAGCCAATCCATAAGTAATATCTCTGAAGCATTCTAAAGTAACGTGAAAAAGTCTCTGGAGGAAAAAGAAGTTTGAAGCAAACATATGAAAAAAAAAAAAAAAAAATCGGCCTAGAAACACTATTTGGCACTATTTGGCACTATTCAGCACTATGTATATACTATTTTGTATTGTTTGGCACTATTTGGAATGTAGCAGAAACGAAAGATGTAAGATAAGAGTATGCTAGAAACAAGATTTTCGTCTATCAATATAAGAGTCAATAATTGGCCATTGTCAGCCACTAAGAGTTTGTAAGATTGTACTATGTGTTACTATTTGGCACTGTTTGGAAATGTAGCAAAAACGAAAGATGTAAGATAAGAGCATGCTAGAAGCAAGATCTTCGTCTGTCGGTATAAGAGTTAAATAATTGGCCATTGTCGACCACTAAGAGTCCGTAAGATTGTCTTTAGTGTTTGCCCATATAAGGCGGTGCCCGTAAATGTTAAGGGGCAGAGCGCACCCTCTCCAAAAATAATATTACGTGATTTGCTATGAATCCCTAAAACCTCTCTCCTCTCTTCCTTTCTACCTAGTATGATTCTTTAAAATGAGAATGTTCTTATCAATCTTGATAGTATGCTCTGCACTTGCCACAATGTAAAACTTGTTCATTAAAATTTTGCAACCCTAAAATTTTCAATGATATGAGTTAAAAAATGAAAATGAATTTAGTGGCTGACAAGCAGTCCCTATTCTGAGGCTAAGGAAGGGCCGTGACCTGCCACAAATTCTATTTTCATTTTCTTGGGATTGTATTCTCTTGTGAGTAGGTTATGTCCATAAGAGAATGAGTAAATTAGTTATGATGCGTGACATCCTTAGGTTCATCACTGAGTTGGTAATAAGATTTGCACTGACACATTAGTTCTCCCAAGAGAATCGATTGTCTCAATCAATCTCTAGATCCTACAAGCCATAATTGACATATAGTAATATGTCATGACTACCCAAATAGTGTGAATGCTTTAAGAACATAATGAACTTGTTAACTTTGGCTACAGTGTAATTAAATCCATCTATCTTACTATGTCCCGATTGATCAAAGATCATGGAATATATGTCAAGTCATCAATTCAATTATATGCAAAAACCTAATTGACTTGCATTTTATACGAGACATAAACAATTCATTCTAATTATAACCACAACCGAAGATTTCAATGCAGTGTCATAATTAGATCGCATAGGACATGATTATTTTACCTTACATGTATCAAGGAGACAGATTCCATTTAGCGCACATGTGTAACTTTGTATATGAATGAACTTTAACCATCAGGTATAGAGACGGATTAATGAGCCGCTAATATGCGCACCTATGAACCATAACAGACAAGTCAACATTGTGCCTCGGATCTAAGGATTATTTACACAAGACCAAAGTATGAACAATTAAACATTGACTACGCCAAAAGCTTCCGTGTTACTAATCATTCTATACATGTCACGTTCAGTGAACTTGTCTATTACAAACATCTATGTTCTAACTTAGACATTATAATATCCAATGACTCATAACTCATCATTACCTTACATCCAATACTTAATGATGAAACTAAGAACACACCAGTATTAATATAATTATTAATATCTACTCAATGATCCATCAATCAAGAATGGTTTAAAAATTCAATCTAATTGTGAACCTGTCATGCATATTCTTAACGTCTCAAAAATAGGTCCAATCACAACTGATCTTATGGAATCATTCATATATATAAATAATTGGACAAATGAATGAATACATGTTTGCCATTAATTAAATAATAAGATTGATAACACAATTGAAATCCCTAACATGTAATTATCACATGGTAAGTTTAGAGCTTACATCCAACAGAATCACTACACGAATAAGTGTGCAATGGATCACTTTCTTTTTTTGTTACCTTGCAACTCTTATGTATAAGTTTTCAATATCAATATGAGTCTAGCGAACAGGGATATTTTTAATACGCCTACGTTAATTTCAACTTGTTGACACGTGAAATTTGGTACTATTTAGAGAACATTAGTTAATTTCTAAGATTTGGGCTGCACACACTTATTAATCATCTAATATATCTAGTGGAGCTTATTTTTCATTAGAAGTGATAGTAAGAAAAAAGGGAAAAAAAAACTAAAGGGTGAAAATTAAAAAAAGAAAAGTCATAAACCTATTGCAATTGTGTTAACTCAATCCCAAATTTTTTAATTGTGTCATCCAGCCAATGTTTAGTATTATTAGTAAATAAATGAATAATTCCAAAATTATTAATATATTATCAAAAAAAATTCATGTCAGCATCGGTTGTGCCACGTAAGACGACTGGCATCCATGTTAGCGATTTTTAGTCAAAATTGCCTGGATGAACTAAACTGGCATAAATGCAAAAGGTTTATTAGGACTCAATTGGCAAAATAAAAAGGTTTATGACTGAATTGACATGATTGCAATGAGTTTAGAATTTTTTTGGTAATTTTTTCATAAATCTAATGTAGAGTGAAAACCGAATTTTCCACGCTAAGGGGAACTTCATTTCCAATGAGGCGGTCGCATGAAACCTCCCTTCATTTCCTCGTCGAAATGGAACGCAATTACATTATAATTGATGGCAACATCATCATCATCGTAGAATTTGCAAACCACCCTTCATACGATTACTCCTGAAGGGGCATGGACCTCGGTAGGAGAATAACAAAGAAGAATACGGACGCATCAAAGTGGGCAAAATAGAGAGATAGAGGAGGTGGAGGCGTGGCCATCAACTGTAGTTCATTCAATTTCGATGCTCAGACACCTGGTAGAAATTGGGTTGCCTTAGAATTCAACAGAAATACTTGGAAATTATTCTAACAGCAGTCGGCCACGGGGAGAATGCCAATTTGGTTCCTCGCGAGTACTCAGGGAGCCACATGAATCACGGAATAGTTGCGAACGCGTTGATCCGTCGCATGCCGTGAAACTTCCACTTAATCAAATACAAGAAAAACCTATCGATTTGTTACTTTGATCTGCTCTGGACCGGAAGTCAACTTGCTTTACTCCTCCACGCAAGCAAGCTGACGGTGAAGGCTGTCCAATTGGGACTTTGAGGAAAATTACCTGAAAAGTTAATCTGTTGTATTTATACCAATTTAATTATAATATTTTAATTTGGCTAATTTATTCCTATGCCTATTGCATTTATACCAATTCAGTTCTAAACATTTCATTTATGCTAATTTAATTCCAAACATTTTGATAATTTGCCAATTTAATTTTCCAGTCAATTTAGGTTAAAAATTACTGATATGACAATCCAATTATGCCAACCATCCTACGTGATACAATCAACGCTGATATGGATAATTTTTAAAATTCTTCTGAATTTTTTTATTATTTGTAACATTTTATTCGAAATGTAAGATTTCTCAAGCGACAATTTTTTATCGATTAATTAGAAACTTTGCATCATTTAAGCGCCAACATCAGGAATTAGGAAGTATCCTCGTGTTAGTGTGGTTATGATAATTAATAAAACAGGAGAGGTGACGGCATTTGCGAGTGATGTGGTCGTTAAAGCTACAAAAATGCAAAATCATCTTTAAAGTTGACCATCTAGACCAAATGGGAAATCGAGAATTTTTGCCAGCGACTTAGCACTTGGAAGAGCGTGTAGGCAACAGCAGCCAATTATGATCGGGCTGGACAGAACTAAGGAAAAATAATCTGAAGTTTTATTCGAAAATAAACCCCCGACAAGAAAGGGGGAAATAAAGACCTATTCTTTCTCATCTTTTCTCTATTCTCGATTCAATATTTATATCATCTCGTCGAAGTCAAAAGAATTGATTGAAAATCATTTACACGTAAAGAAATTTTTTTCAAAACTGACCATTTCATAGAGGATGATCCTCCTCACTTTTGGACCTTCCCCGGAGCATGTCTGTGAAGTTTCCCCTCATTATACGCCTGAAGCGCGTGTCCTCCATCGGAGGCTGTGGGACCGGCTTCGGCGACTCTGCTTGCTCTACTGGTGCCTCCACAGTTTCTTTCTTCCCAAGAAGTCCTCCCTCACCGAAAAAACTAGTCATAGAGGAGGGAAGCCCGAGATGAGCACCCATCACTTTGCTGATAGCCTCCAAAGTTCCACCCGATCTTTCCTTCAGTATAATTTCTAGAGCTTCCTTGTGAGCTGGATCAAGCGCATCCGAGTCTTTCAACAAGTTTTGTATGGCTGGTATGAGGAAATCCCGGACGCTAGCTGCAGAGAGATCTGCAGCAAACAAGATGCAGCAGAAAAATCATGAGCAGATGCCAAACAAGCCAAGTATAATGAGCATACGAATGCATCATCCACTTATAAGCGAACGAACTAATAGCCGATACACAAAACAATGGTTACTTCAGCAATTGATGCTGGTCCACTGAACATGTTTGTAAACAGATAAAATAGGTTGGATGAACTTTCTGATATCCCATCTACCATCTTGCAACACACAATGAACAAATGAATGCCCAACAAACCATTTTTTCCAGAAATAAATTGGTCAATGATCAAGCAGACTGCAAAATTGAGGCAAATAGATTAATGCAGTCCCAAAAGACTAGGAATAACGAGCAAGTGGTGGTGACATTAATACAGAATGTCCACTTCTTCGGGCAAAGTATGTGTTTGAACAACTATCCAAAAGATATATTAACTCATCCAATCTACACCACAGAGAAGATGGAGTGAATTTAGATACCCCTTGCATAGAAAGAGGCACTTCATTTGGATAGTTATAAACCAGCATCTTGCGTGCCATTGAGCTAGCGGCTCAAAGGTAGTTCACAAACACAGATTAAAGATCCTATTCAGAGAGGGAACGATCACACTCTGAAAGAAGATAAAGCATTTTCTTGAGATTGTTCTTCCAATTCTATAAGCACTAACCTGTAGTATCCAGAGCACGAATAGATTCACAAAAGGCATTGGCTCTTTCACGACGACGAAGCACGTCACTGGCAGGAATTGGTATGTTGGTGAAGTGAAAAATCTTGGATAAAAGATGTGTCTCTTGTTAAAGAATCAAAATATCAGATGCTGCAAGTTTCAAGTATAAGTCTACCTCCTAGCCAACAAACTTAAGACCAATAAAAGCAAAAGACCAAAACAAAAGCAAGAAAAGCACAGTCGATCTTATGAAAAGATTTGGAGGATATAATCCCTCAGCCGTTCTGTTGTATGAGGTACAGCTACCCCTAGTGCACGAACAACAGCAATAGTAGCTTCATGTGATCCATCTTCAAGAAAAGCATCCATTTGTACCCGTATCTTGTCGACAATCTGTTCGATATAATATGATCAGTAAATAAAAGATAAATGTAATTTACAATTTTATTCAACTTATTGGAGAAATTTTACCATGTCATTTTTAAAATGTTGGGCCACAGCTCCAAAAGCATCTATGCTTGCATACTTCACATTTAAATTCTGATCAGATCCAAGAGTCACCAGAGCAGGAAGAACATGAGTTGATGTGACTTTTGCATCAATGTAAGGAACCTATGACATGATTGAGACATATAAGTTTCAGATAGATCACTCGTTGCATGAAGAAATCCAAAGTATAGACAGGCTTACAATGACTTTTAACAAGTCGGCTGCACTGATCTTCATATTTACATTTGAGCTAACAACCATTTCCCACAATATACCAAAGATCATGGCATGATGCTCTTCGGATGTACTGCAGATTTAAGGAGGAAGAAACTTCATTAGATTAAAAATAAGATATGGAGCATACAAGCACGTGATGATCGAGAAAGACAGACCAAAGGAAGCGGACAGCATAGAAAATCTCAGTTTCTTGCTTTGTCTGACTCTCCATCCCTGTTTCTTGAACCAAGAGCCTCCTTAAGCACTCTGCCAACTGTTCTCTCTTGCTAGGAGCACCTAAAACACCAGCAAGGAGAAGTGGCAAGACACACATTGTGGCAATTCTCTCAGCAACAGCAGTCCTTGGTTTCAAACCTGTAACCAAGAATTTCTGACTTTCAAATGCCAGAAGGAAGTGATAATTTAACATCACATGTTCATATATCACTGATTTAACAAACGCCACTATTCCACAAACCCCAGGCTTCTTCTAGTACCCTATCTAATTTAGTGATATTGACACAAATAGTCCCTGAACTTTGGTCCAATGTGCAATGTGATCCCTAAACTTTAACTTAATGTGCAATGTAGTCTCTGAATTTTTAATTTGTTCAATGTGGTCCCTAAACTGTGCGTACTAATTTTTAATTTTTAATGTGAATGAATTTAAAGTTCAGAGATCACGTTGCATATTGAACCAAAGTTTAGAAACCATTTGTGTCATTTACCCTCTTATTTACTGATAGGGGCACTTATGGAACTTCATTTGCATTTTATAAAAGCATATCCAGTTGAAATAGTTCTCAGTGAGGTGAATAAGAGAATAATACAAGGATATTTTACTCCTTGGCACCTTTTATTTTGGAGCAAACAATATCGCTCAAGCTCGTGAGAGCAAAAGTGAAAATTTATGGTCATCAACAGTCTTAACAAGGTAAGAATAGACTTCAAAAGCAAGGTACCATTCTTGACCAATTTGAATCATACTAGCTTTATTAACGTTTCTCTTCATTACCTTTGATTTTTGTACGGGCAGTAGGTGGGAAGTACTTCAAATCAGCATCGTCCCCGACTGCCACCATAAATATGGGCAACATTATGTGCGTCAGGTAGGAATCTCCAAAATGTTCTGATACTGATAATAGGAACTGGATTATTATGGCAGAGTCAGTAAATAGAGACAAAACAAATGCCTGACATAAACAACAAAAGTAAGAAGCTAGAGAATCAAAAGAAAACCAAGAGGAGAACTCCACCTTTGTGGTTCGATTTCTTAAATTGTCTTCTTTCTGAGGCAACAAGCACATCAGCTGTATTAGATCAGGAAAGCAGTCTGCATGCATCCATTCAAATGCAGGCCACTCTAATGTTCCCCTGAAGACAAGATTAAATTCAAACCAAATATAGCAAGGAAAGGTCTTTAATAAGGCAAATTATGGTGCTGACAAGAAACAGAAAACTTACTCAGAATACATTTCTAATAAGGAGCTCGAAAATTCAGTTCCTGTTGATTCTGAAGCAGAAGAAAATGGGCATGTCTCAATTGCTTTTTGATATACAAAGGGAAGCATTTCTGAAAGCATCCTCAACAGAACATCAATATTCCACCGCTCACGTTCTCCTAAAACATGAAGATGTGACTCCACAGAACCTTCAACTCCCGAAAGTGGTGGACAGCGCTGATGTACAGAGGAAGAAAATCATTGGAGAACCAAGTATGTAAATGCTAAACACGAACAAAAGAACACAGAGAGTCAAACAACCCTACCTGCGCTGAGCTCAAGGTATGAGAGAGTAAAACTCTAAGGACATGATCCAACTTCTTTCCCCAAGTCACAACTGCTGGAACTAGTTCCTTGAGAGTAGTTTCCACCACCACACCAGAGGGATCACAGACCAGTTGAAACATCAATTCCTCAACCTATCAAACAACAGAATGTTCGAACAAAAGAATCAGTATGCCTTGTCTTTCTATGCACTCCAGGGACAAGGCACGCTACAATTGGGGGATTCCCTCTCTAGACCACATGTCATCAACCTGTTCTAGAGCTTACATTGTAGCCAATTCTGGCAAGAAGTCAGATTTCGTCTCCATGATTGCCTCAAGGGATAGTGAGGCTGACCTTGAAATATTTGTCCGTGTTTGGAAAGAGTGGCAGCAGCAAAGTCAAGTTGTGCGCAGCAGCTTCACGAACAATGGTAGCAGAATCCTCCACCAATTGTTGAACAATTGACAAAATAAGAGAATCACGAATCTCAGGCCTCACAAATTCTCCAAGTTCACCACACGATTGAGCAACAAGCAGTCTACGCTCCTCATACATATGGTTTATCTGAAGACAAAAGGCCAAGGAGATCAGTATTCACGAAACTAGAAAAAGAGGACAGGACAAAGGAAGAACTGGACAGTCCTCAGCGTATAGAAATTGGTACTCACTTGTTCCCAACACTGAGGAAGTAATTCTGATTCCGTTCTCATCTCTCCTACATTCTTGGCAAGGGTAACACAAGCCTGAAAAAAAGAACCCATCAGATTAAGCACTATGATCAATCAAAAAGTTTCGTACAATAAGCGAGTGGTGTTCTTAACAATCAACCTACATCCATTATGATTCGCCTCTGTTGTTCATCCGGACGTTTGATTAAATTAAATAAGGTATGTGTCAAGGAATCTCTTGTGCTGCTATCTGGATGCCGCTCGATTGCACACATGATCAGAGGAAGAAGCTCCTGAAATCAAACAAACCCCATATGGTGTCAGGGCCAATGCCCTCATACGTGACATAACATGAGACATAATTTATAGTAATCAAAATGCCAACCTCTCGATGGTTGATCAGAACATAAGGGACTATCTTTGGTAGAGCGTCTGCAAGGATTTGAATTGTTTCCAGACCCTGTGAGGCATGCAATTACTTCAGCTAAATTTGACTAAATCAAGAACAGCATAAACAAGAGCTCATTGTAAGGGTTTTCTCCACCTCAGAAAGGACACAGGGATCTCAATATTCTAATAAACCATGCAAGTTTTGTTTAAAGAAAAGGAGGGAACAAAAAAATGCAGCCACCCAGCCAATAAGCACTTTGGCTGCTGCAGTTGAGATGAGTATATATAAACATCACATGCTTGACCCTTTAAGGTGTTCCATCAGAAGAAATGTTAGCTTACCATCTTTTCTGGAACAGCTCCACCCTTTAAATCACCAGAGTTTGTGAGGTTCCCACTATCCTCATTTGGCACTTCACCATTTTGCTTAGCAACACCATCACCATTACTAAAAGTGCGGTTCTCAGCTGAAGGTTTAATAGCTGTATCTTGCAAAACTTCCTGAGGTTTAGAAGCATCATCAACAAAGGCTTGAACAGCAGGTGAATGGCTAACCAGCACATCCCCAATGCCTGGTTGACTGTTTAACGACTGAGTCAAGACATCTCTATCTTCGTGTATATCCGCAACTTCTTCTCTCTCACTAAATTCTTCCTTAAAGTTGACTAAATCAACAAAATCAGGAGCAACTGAATTTTTGGCCTTCAAAGTCTCTAATTCCTCCTGAAGCAGTTTTATTTCTTCCTTGTATCTTTCCACTATTTGAGATTGGACATGGTCAATGTCAGCAGCTGCCAAGTTTCTTCCAGAGAGAGATCCTTCAATATGCATCTTCAGCGAGGTAATTTCAGCCCTGCATTCATTTAGCTCCTCCCTTTGTCGCTCCATGGACTGCTTCAAAACTTGTACCTGAGGATACATGTCTGAAATATTTGTCATCACAATATCAGCATTAAAAGAACAAACAAGAATTTTCAAGACAAATGAAAAGATACCTGGGTCTCCCGATCTTTCAGATCTTTCTGCAAAGCTTCGACTGTTCGGGTCAATACACCTACTTGACCCTCTGCTGCATCTTTGTTTCTCAACAGAGCTTCTTTTGCGTTAATCAAATTCTCATTTGCTTGTCGTAATGACTCATTTCCCCGAATCATGGCAATTTTCTCCTGTATGTAGGAAGGTTTGACATTCTTTTTAACACTTAAAACAAATAGGAAGAAAATTTGTATTCAAGCAACAATCAGTTTTCAAATACCCAATCCCAGGAAAACCACAGGTCTTCACATGTACATGGGTTTCGACGCTCAAACTTTCTAGCTTCAACTACATTTAGTCAAAAAAAAAAAAAAATCCAAAAGTTGGCCCAGAAAGACAAAGACACATCCAAAAACAAACTATGGATTAATGTCAAATAGCTCATGAACAGCACTCACGGAGTCAGAGCCATGAGAAACAATAGGTGTATGGTTATAAGGACATAAATTACAGTCAAATTACAGTCAGTCTGTGTGCTTACAACAGAGGGAAAGGTAGTGACTGTAAACGTAGGATGGCATAGGTCACGCTGGAATGATGCAGATATAGTCTAATCATCAAGAACAACTTCTTCCAGCAGAAAGGCTCAAGCTCGGTGGATAGAAGGGTAGTAAAAGAGTGCTAGAGTGACATTAGCAAAAGTGAAAAAGGGAGGATGAGAATTTATTTTCCTTTTGTTATCTAAGTGCCCGAGGAATTTCTCAATGTCACCCAACACTGGGAAAAAGAGCACATGCAAATCCCTACACCAACTTAAAAGAAAAGTGAGTTTATTGGGAATCTTCTATATTGCTGCAAGTACCTCAGCTGCCTCTGTAGTGGATGAAAGATACTGATAATAGTAATGTCTTAAGGCATCTGGCACACGTGCCGGTGTTTCCTGCCACTCATCAAGGTTCTGGTCCGGGACCTGCAGAAGAAAATTGAGCCTTTGTTACAGTGTTTTGAAAACTATGTAAGGACAGATAAATGTGTTTCCATAGGATCTTATTCTCTGTAATGAGCCACATGGACGATTACTTGAGAAGATGAAAAAATATTTTGAAAATTTTAAAAATGTTAACTAAAGTGGTACAAAGAAAAAAGGTTATCTTGATAGAAACTGATGTGCCTTTCACCACTTTCAAAGGTTCTCTTAATACATTATCACGCTGAATAAAACATTTTAGCCACTAGATTTCCCAATTGAAGAACCCATTCGGAAAAAATGAAGTCTGGTTTATATGGCCTCCATTCAAGTGTCAACCAGGCCAATGTTACATATGTATGCAGCAATTAAGAACACTAGAACAGACCCACACAACGCCATGGATGAACTTAATCTTCTATGTAACACACTTTTTGGCTAACGGATAATCCAACATCATCATCTCATATGAATACCTATTAGATGGTGAATCAATATCTCATGCTTACATTTCAAGTTTGTCTGTTGCAAAAGAGAGAATTTAACTATTTCAAGACATCTGTTAATAGCATTGAAGTATTCTCATTTACAGTAAATATTTGCTTTCCATATCATATTAGGCAATATCAAAGCACAATGTTACACTGATCTAAATACAACCAAAAATGAGTGATTGTGAATAAAATTAGATAAAAACATATGCTCGCATATAAAAATCTTCTATGAGTAGATAAAAGATAAAATGAACATATTGTGTTAAAGGAAATTTACTTTCTGTAAACAATTTGATCATAAATACTAATTTCTTAATTAGTTTCCTCTTGACTTGGTTTGATAGAATAATTTGATAACAAAATATCAGTTCAATAGAGAAAAATTAATTCTGCCTAAAGTGAGAGCCTTATCGACAGAAAATAAACCAAAAAAAAAAGACACTGGAGGCGACAGAGTTGGGAATTGAACCCTCAACCTGGTGCCAAACAAGCACATCAGTTCCCCAACCACTGGGCTCCGTGCTTCCATCTTAAATTTGCGCACCAATTTTATATATAAATAAATGTGCAAGTCAGTGGGGTTGGGCGGCCAATCAAAGATTGACACATGGCGTTCTGAGGTTGATGCTCAATGGCTTCTGTCTTGGTATACCACATTTATATATTTAAAGATACGGTAAATTTAGAATAGTTAGAAATGCTAGCTCCAGTACATTTATCCCTTCTGATTGTTTGTTACAATACTCATATTATGTTCAGATAACTTACTTCTTTTAAAACATAAAAAACCATAAGTTTACGATAGAAACCGTGGTCGCCTACTCTACTGATTGCAAACATGATATCCAGGAATCATTGTTCGGTTCTTCTAACAGAGTTTGTGAGAAAAGACAAAAAGAAATGGAGATCTAAATCCAGTTTCAAGAATAAGAACCAAATCCAGAAGGAGTAGAACCAACATGTAAAGGCTAAGGTCCTATTCATCAGAAGCAACAGATGCAAGATAACTGTATTCATGATGTCTTCCATACCTCCTCATAAAAAGTCATTGCAGTCAGCCTGTAGCCTGCCATAAGCAAATATTCTTTCACAGCACAGTTAAGATCGCAGCGTTCGTTATCCTTTAAAGGGCCCAGGTCAGAAAATGAACTTTCCCTCTTTTGTCTCTGTATATCTTGTCCTCCTTTTGTAGACTCTACGTTAGGAACTGCAAATGTATCAAAGTTTAAAAGAAATTATTGCCGAAGTTATAGGAAGCCCATGTATGTTCATGACTATCGCGATACAAGTGTTCCTGAAAGATTGGAATATTGGCATAGCAGTGATCATAAGTCCCATCATCATTCGGCATTATTGTAGCATCTAATTGGAGGACCATTTATGCATGAGTTTGTACCAAAAGAAACAGTCAAAGCATAAAAATAAGGGGTAGCATGAAAACTGTTTTACACACTTCTACTCGGGAAAACAACTGTTTTTCTTTGTTGACTTTTCTCACAACTGAACAGTAGTTTGCAAAGAAAATAGACATGGTATCATCAATAATTTAATAATTGACATGTGGGAAAGTTATTCGTCCTCAACAAGCCAAGGTAAGACCTACCAAAGAAGTAGGGCCTACCACTTAATTCGTTTGCAGAAATTTCTGATTTCTTCTGCAATTCTGTCTTCAACTTTGTGATATCCTCTTGTGCCAAACGGAGCTCATATTCACAAAAGGCCATCTTTTCCTCCAATGCTTGCTTCTCTTCAAGCAAACTCTGAGGGTCTGCAACTGCTTGTGAAACAAACATACCATGATTCAATGTTTCAAAAGAAATCATGTACTCAAAGTACATGTAGATCGATGTAAGATGCTAAAAGTCATCATGGACCACGAAAAAAGTTCCCAGCACAATGTTAAAGGAATGCAAACTTCCAGATCCCAACTTCCCATTCTACAGAACAGCAGGACTGGAAACTTATGAGCAAAACTCCACTTTATATAACACGAATACAAAAAAATGAGAAGAACTTCAACCATACATAGGCAGTTGGGGACAAACAGAATATGATGTTAACCAGCAGCTTCTTAACTCAACCAGAAACTTATTCTCTCTCCAGGATACTTTAGAACGTACGTGGAGTCTCCATTCAAATGGAAGATATGGAGTTAGGAAACAACCAAAACTAATGAAGAAGCAGACCGTAGCAGCACTACGAGCTCTCTCCAATCGCCACAACCTATCATCCTCTAGAAATGGTAACTTGACAGAACCTCTCTACCCCAAGAGAAGTTCGCCATTTTTAACTACATAGAAGATCATGCTATTGCCATGGCCAAAATCCGAAGAAACCAAATACTAATTCTGCGCAGCTTCACATCCATTAACCGCCATAGTCCCCTGAACTGCCTCGATCGCTTACGAGAGTTAACAGACTCAAGAAGCTACACGAGCAGCCGAACAATCGAGATCCGAAACTTCGAAACGAACAAAATCAGGAAATAAAAGCTCCAATTCACCATTAAACAACAAGCTCCAATTCGCGTCCCCAAGCCTCATTATCCAAAAAGACATATATATACCCGCAGTAGCTACGCCAGCAGTATCGGCGATCCCCGGGGACGTACCTCGGAGAGCGTTGAAACGAGAAATCTGATCGGGAGGGAAATGGGAGGGATCCACGAAGAACTCCCGGAGGCGGATGGCCTGGGCGTCGCGGCCATCGTCGAGGAGCTCGTGGAGGAGCTCGAACGCCGTCAGCAGGTAGTTCTCCTCCAGCAGGAAGTTCACCACGCAATTGCACAGGGACGACCGCTCCACGTCCATGACCGCCGGCGCTCGCTCCCCCACCCAAGGGATCACACGGATCTCAGGCTCGGATCGCGCTCGGCGATCTCCGCATCCGAGACCGGAGCTTCAGGCCGAGAGCCGCTCCCCTTCCACCGGCGGCGACGGCGACGGCGACGATGTCGATGGAGATTCGGGATCCGAGGCGAGATCCGTCGCCATCAAAATGGAAGTCCCGAGCTGGGATTTTAGATTTTTATACGTATTGGCGAGACGGAGGGACGTTCCCACGAGCCGCGCGAGTCGGGGCTCGGGGGGGCGGGTGTTCCGGAGCTCAAAAGGAGCCGCTCTTTTCTGGACGCACGATGAGACCGGTCGCGGCACGGAGGGCGTGATGGACGAGATCTGATGGAGTTTCGGTGAACCTCGTGGCAGAAGAAAGCACGGCCGACGCGAGCTTTGGAAATAGGAGAACCGTCCCAAGTTGCCTCGAGTCAACTCCCTCTCCCTCCTTCCTTTTTCGCTTTTTTCCTCTTGGGATTCCATACAAAGTAATGATTTTTATTACTCCGAAAGTCTATTCATTTCATGAAAAATATTTTTTAATATATTTATAATTTTAAAAAATGAATCAACTGAAAAAAAATTTCTTATTAACAAAAAAGAAATTATATTTAAATTCACGAAATAATTTCATTTTTAAGAAATGGAAAATCATTTTTCTCAAAATAGCCTCAAATATTAACATTTAAATCAAAAACGTTATGGTTAATATGAGAACCTAACATTCATTGTCAAGTCCTTTGACTTTTTAACGAAAATTGCAAGAATTAACGATTCATTAATTAGGAAATTATCCATTATCAATACAGCTTTCCATATATTCTGACAACTCTTTATTTTTCGGAGACTTTTGCTTAACTAAATGTATTATTGATCAAATGAATTTTTTTCCATGCCAAGGCAAAATAACGTTAGACAATAATTATTTGCAACATCAAATGTGGACTTACATATTGACAGCCAAATCTAACAATAGATTAATCAAAAGTCAAAGTTGAAACATGACTAAAATGGGATATCACCACAAGCAGTAATGGTGATCTAAAAAGGCAATATTTATTTCAAGTTTTTTATGCAGATGGATCCAAATCACTAAAACCGCAATAATATCACAGTTGTCTGTCGACTTATCTTAATCTGTATTTCATGATTGGCGCATAGAAAATATAATGTCACTTTCATGTTTTGTTTTGCTAGAATTCGTTTTGTGGCAAGGCAAAAGTCAAGACGTGACCTAATTTAGAGAGATCGGGGAGAATTCTAAATAAGGGATGAAGTGCTCTCATTTTCTCAAATAAGAGGCTGAAGTAGATATTATTTTGAATAACAGTTCGAAGTGTCATTATTTTTTCAAATAAGGGCCTAAAGTGGACCTTATTTTAAATAAGGATCTAAAGCGCATATATCAATTTCAAAGAAGAACTTGAACTCATCAAATGTTAAGGGCAATTTCATCTTTTTCTAAAATTTTAATTTTTTTTTTTTTATTTTTTTTTCTATTTTTTTCAAAAAAAAAAAAAAAAAACAAAAAAACAAAAAAAAAAAAATGCAGGTGAGAAGGCACTTGTGGTTGCCACCCCATCGCTCAACAAGCCGGCGAGCCTAGCTTGGTCGGCTAGCGTCAAGTACTAGTAATCTCACTGACCTTCATTGCCACCCCTAACGGCCTCCTATGTTTTCTCTTTTTTTTTTCCTTCTTTTTTTAATTTTTTTAATTTATTATCTAATTTAATTTAATTTAATTTAATTTGTATTTTGTCACACCCCAACCCTCTTCGGAAGTGCATCATCCCTCAAGTCACTTAGGCCATTTGATTGCGATATCCTAGGAAACGTCACCAACCCATTCATGTTATTGATTATGTATACATAAGCGAAAAGCAAAAACAAATTACTCGACTATTCAAATAGGGACAGCATAAAAACACACTTATATATATATATATATATATATATATGCATCAATAACGTAATCACATCATACAAGTCATTTACATCCAAACTTAAGCACACAAGCTTTAGCACCACCCACTATGCCACATTAGAACAACCCAAAAGTGCGGCCACTATTATCTCCAAAAGGGATCTTAAGGTAAACCTAGCACCTCTATTAATATGAGGGCAGCTTCAAAAAGTTATGCACCCCCATGACCCACTTACTCCCTATGAGTGGCATGTACCAAGGCTCCGACTCGGTGATCATGTTGAGGTCCACCTCTAGATCAAACATTGCCCCATCAGGCACATCTAAATCCATCACATCCCAACTGGTATTCCTTAGTCCTACACCCGAGAGGATTGTCAAACCCGCGGATGGGGCCGTACAAGCTATCCCCTACCCAAAAGTACCAAATTGAAAAGTGGTGGGGCGTTAAGTTCTAGAGCCCTCATAGCGCTCATAATGTGCATTGGTGCCTCTAATAAGATATTCAATAACCTCGTGGCTTTACTAAATGGAGACCCCAAACTCGTGGCAATAGGGCTTAGACATTCTTAGAGCTTAAAAACATTTCAACAAATAACAATAAGATAAAACTCAGTGAATAAGCTCCATAATCCTCGTGTAAAAGGTAATTCACCTTGGAATTGGCCTAAACATGTGAGTTATCTATCGATAGCATATCAATAGCAAAGCCCTTGTTTTGCCTTAACTATTAACATGAATGGTTATCTCACTTCCTCAAGGCCATTACAATATAAGCACATAGGCAATTCTTACAACAAATCACATACTTATGAGGAGAAATAAGAACGTGCAATATCTCATAATCATGCACCAATGCCATGCAACAACCCAAACATAATCACATATCATTCTCATGCATGTTTTACACATATATGTTTGGATTATTACAATTGTTCAAGGCCGTGGTCCACCCGAAGGTCGGTGGATTTCCGGCATAACCAGACATCGTCACGCCTCATCGAGCATGACATCATCCCGCATATGCATATGCCTCAAGATAACACTCCAATTGAGGAGTTTTGTTCGAAATACATCCGTGAATGGCATCCCGTTAACATGGGGGCACCCAAACTTAATCAAGTATTGTCCTACATAATCATACATATCAGGATAGTTCCATCACCCCATATAATCATATGCATCAAAATATTTAGATGATCACACAAGTATACCATCACTCAAGCTCATTTCATATCTTTCTCATTAATCAATGCAAAAGTGTGTAATGCTCATATAACATGCAATAGTATTAAACACATGCACCCATATTGTGCTATCCTACCATGTGATCACATATTTATCGTGCATTTATCAAAGTAATCATGTTTTCCATTTCATTACATAATGCATCATAATAACAAATGATACTTCAATAACCTTATCCATTTACTTAGTCTTACATTCATATGTCACGGGCCGAATGAAGGCCAACCCAAGAGGTTTCCAGAGGACGACCGTGACGCAACCTTGGAGGATCTCCTGCTTTCACTCGGGTTCTCGCCAAGTCTTCTCCCCGAAGTATCCAAGTGCGGGCGAAACCGTAATTAGACTCTATCTCTATTTATGTCGGTAGTTGATAGCTTTCATTTATGTCGGTGGTTAGTAGCGCCATTAGTGTCGGTAGATGAGGCGGTGCAATCTCGTCCACCGGTTAAATTCTAGATCGATGGTTGTAATCCGAGGCCCTCGACTATAAGAAGGGGTGTCCTCCTTCATTTGTAATCATCCACTACTTCCGCAATATAAAGCAGTCTTCTTTCCAGAGCTCCTCTCTCTAGATTCTTTCTCTCTCTACGATCTGGGTAAGCGAGCGAGTGAGCATTCGATCGAGCAAGGCTTGGCTTAGGTGCTTCGGTGATCCAAACTGATCCTAAAGTGCCCGAGTCGCCGCGCGGTCACGATCCCAATCGATCGGCCCGTGACAAGTGGTATCAGAGCTAAAGAGAGATCCGTTTCCAGAGATTGAAGAGCGCCAACCTGTTCGAGAGAATGTCAAGCCAAGAAGCGGCTATAGGCGGGAGAGGCCAGGACAAGTCAAGGAGACCCGCGGCCGATCAAAGAAGAGGGAGACCTCGGTGGATGCTGCAGCTACGTTCGATGAGAAGCTCGGGAAGGTCCGAAGTGCCGTGCTCGAACTCATGGAAGGTCTTGACGATGTGCGAGACCGGATCATGGAGGTTGAGGGCTCGCTCCGTGAAGACTTCACGTCCGGCATCAACCAAGCTACGGCTCCGTTGTTCGACAAGGATGAAGCCCTCGAAGCATCGATCGATGGTTTGAACGAGCGCGTCCAAGTGATCGAGGAGGTAAGCCCGTGTAGGGAAAAGGTCGAAGTCATGAAGGCGGAGATCCAAGAGCTCAAGACCGAGCTCGCCCTATGCAAGCTTAGCATCACCAACGGTGCAGTGTCTACTCAAGCGATACCCAAAATTGAGATGCTGAAACCAAAGGAGTTCAAAGGCAACCAATCCGCCCAAGAGGTGGACAACTTCGTGTGGAGCATGGAGCAATACTTTGGTGCCGTCAACATCCGAGATGAGTCGATCAAGGTACGAACCGCTTCCATGTTCCTTACTGATACGGCAATGCTCTAGTGGCGAAATAGTTGCGATGAGATTAGACACGGTGCCGATCCCGTGAGCACGTGGGACGACTTCGTGAGGGAGTTCCGCGACTACTTTTTCTCGGAATTCGCTCAACAAGAAGCTCGTAGCTTGCTCCATCGCCTCGAGCAAAGAGGCGCGATCCAAGAGTACGTGAAGGAGTTCACGGAGCTCAAACTCCAAATTTGCAACCTAAGCGAAGAGGAGGCCTTCGAAGCGTTCATGGATGGGCTCAAGCCATGGGCACAACTTGAGCTGAAGCGGCGGGACGTGAGTAGCCTTGCGCGTGCACTAAGCATGGCCAAGTCGCTCGTCGACCTCACCAGAACCGAACCAAGGAGTAGACCAAGGGATTGGAGGTCGGATCGACCTTGCGAAGACGAAGCAAGAAGCACTCCCCGAGGCACGCATGATCAAGGCGGCCGAGCCAAAACATGAGGAGAAGGAACTTCTAAGCCGGCCTTCCAAAGGGGTCGACCACCGACGGACTACACGAGTAAGTTCGATCAACCTCCGCCCTCTCCTTGCTTTATTTGCAAAGGTCCGCACTGGACCCAAAAGTGCCCAAAGAAGGGTCGAATCAACGCCCTCCTTGCCATCGAAGAGGAGGAGCCCAAAGAAGAGAAAAGGCAAGTCCGGCTTGGAGCGGTGAAGATGATCAACTCCCTTCAAGCCCGGTCGCCAACCAAAGAAGGAGGAATTGCACCGAACACGGACATGTTCTTCGTGGAGGTCGAAGTGTGTGGCCGAACGCTTTACGCTTTGGTTGACACGGGAGCATCGAACATGTTCATGTCGACTGAGGCGGCAAAAGCCTTCGGTCTTCGCGTGGAGCCATCCGGGAGGTCATACAAGCCCATCAATTCGGGCGACTTCTGTGGCGTAGGAGCATCTCCCGATGTGGATGTCAGGATTGGCGGATGGAAAGGCAAGATGACTTTCGAGGTAATCCCGCTTGACGACTATGATCTCATTTTGGGTATGCAGTTCTTCAATAGTGTGGGAGCCATGATCGACATGAGGACCAAGTGCATCATAGTTCCCGATACAAAATGCCTGTCGATGATCCCCATGATCAAAGGGGTGGTCAACAACAAGACCATCGCGTCGATCCGACGCCTCGACAAGAACTTGAAGTCCGTAAAACGACTAAACAAGTTGGCCGAGGTGAAGCCGAAGGTAGAGTTGGATCCTACTCCAACACACGCCATGCCCATCCAAGTACTCTTCCCCGAGGTTGAGTGCGCGCCGCATGCTCCGTCCAAGCCGAAGATGGAGCCACGTGACAAGTCCGAGTTCATCATTGAAGGTTGCGGTCCATCGTACGTGAGCGTCTGCACCAAACGAGGTCGAAACAAAAGAGCTCGTGCCAAAGCCCGTGCTCGTGCCAAGAAGGCCGACTGTCAAGCTGTGAGCGACGAGGATGTCGCTCGATTGAGTGGGGGAGAATGTCACGGGCCGAATGAAGGCCAACCCAAGAGGTTCCCAGAGGACGACCGTGACGCAGCCTTGGAGGATCTCCTGCTTTCACTCGGGTTCTCGCCAAGTCTTCTCCTCGAAGTATCCAAGTGCGGGCGAAACCGTAATTAGACTATATCTGTATTTATGTCGGTAGTTGATAGCTTTCATTTATGTCGGTGGTTAGTAACCGCCATTAGTGTCGGTAGATGAGGCGGTGCAATCTCATCCACCGGTTAAATTCTAGATCGATGGTTGTAATCCGAGGCCCTCGACTATAAGAAGGGGTGTCCTCCTTCATTTGTAATCATCCACTACTTCCGCAATATAAAGCAGTCTTCTTTCCAGAGCTCATCTCTCTAGATTCTTTCTCTCTCTACGATCCGGGTAAGCGAGCGAGTGAGCGTTCGATCGAGCAAGGCTTGGCTTAGGTGCTTCGGTGATCCAAACCGATATTAAAGTGC
This sequence comes from Eucalyptus marginata, assembly GCA_014182565.1. Taxonomy (NCBI): domain Eukaryota; kingdom Viridiplantae; phylum Streptophyta; class Magnoliopsida; order Myrtales; family Myrtaceae; genus Eucalyptus; species Eucalyptus marginata. The sequence continues at coordinate 36,126,729 of CM024590.1, forward strand.
CCGAGTCGCCACGCGGTCATGATCCCAATCGATCGGCCTGTGACACATACCTATTGGCTACCATTATTAAATGCCATAACATCCACTCTTTCCTATTCTAAGGTTTACATGAGCAAATACCACATTCAAAGTTAGCATCCAATAATGCACCAATCAATTTAAAATCAAAGGCCTATAGAACACCCATTAAAATAAGATAAGTCATTACATTTAAATAAAAGTCCTTATGATAACCTATCACATGCCATCATAATCTATCTAATAACTTATCTCACATTAATATAACATATCATAATAACTTAATATATATCACATATCACAACATGATAACTTATTGCATAATCACTTATCATAACCTATCGAAAACCAACAATAACTTATCATGATAACTTATCAGAAACCAACAATAACTTATCATGATAATCTATTGGAACCCTATAATAACTTATCATGATAACCTATCATAATCCAATATAACTTATCTCCATTACCCATTAAAACCCTACAATAACTTATTGCGATAATCTATCGAAAACCTACAATAACATGTTGCGATAACCTACTGAAAATTACGATATCCTATTGCTTAGACCTACTTATCACATCACCCAAGACATCATTTAAACCTAATCTAGTCCTAATCTAAGTCCTAAGTGTAAGCACAACCCTAGACAAGGGTTAGAAAGCCACTCACTCCAAATTCCAAGCTCGGTAAGCGATGTGAAGGAGTAGCAAGGGCTGGACAGCGACGGCGACAGTGGTTGGTCACACTCCAAACAATTGATAATGGGGCTGTGGTGGTGTCACAATCAAGGCACGGTGGTAGCAAGACAGGCAAACGGCGTTTTTGGGTGTGTGGTGTCCAAGCCAAGAGAGAAAAAAGGGAGAGGGAGGCAACATTGAGGGATGGTCGGCCTCCACTTAGCTCCAAGACTCGACATAGTGATGACGGTGGCGGGGCGAAAATGGAGTCTCAACGAAGGACGTGGACAATGAATGGTAGCCGATAAGATCTAGAAAGAAAAAGAGAGGAAATGGCTTGCAAAGATAGTGGAAATGGAGAAGTGGGTGTTGGCTAGTGCAAGGAAAGGAGAAAATGGAAGCAAAGTGAGAGAAGAGAAAGAAGATGAAAGTGAGGTAAGGGAGGGTGAGTGAGATCTTGCCAAAAACTCCCAATCTTGTAAAATCCATGTAACTATGCAAATAATTAGATAGAAAAGCCTCTTGAAGAAGCAAAATCCAAAATCATTAAGGCCAAGATATGAACACATGGGGAAATAGGTTTAAGCTAGGCTTTAGGAGTGACCTCATCCCCCTTCTTCATCCAAGTGGCCACCCCCTCCCTTGGCCCTTTGTCATCTTGCTATTTTGTCCATAGTTTAAAGAGAGAGTAAATGGAACTTTACAAGAAGATTTGATACTATTTATGCATATGGGTGCATTTAATGCAAAATCTTATGAAATGTCAAGTTGAGCTTGGAAGGCCCATGGCTCCTCGGCCCAACCCTCTCTTGGGCATGAGGCCCTTGGACCACCCATCCATGGGTGTGAGGCCCATTGGGCCCACATGGTCATCATTCGCAGTTTGTTCCCACTTTTCCAAATTTTTGCATTTCACTTACGAAAAATCGAGTTTTCACCCCAAAGTGACATTCTCAAATCCTCATTGTTATCCCACTTCGAAGATTTGCTACTTTTGAAAGTCCCCTAATGAAAATTGGGATCAAATCGAGAGATGAAAATATCATTGATCGGCAAGAATTTGTTGCCAGTCAACGAGCTAAACCCTTATTCAAAATTATCATAACTACTTTAGACCCTTATTTGAAATTAATATGGATACTTCATGTCATTATTTAAAATAATGTTTACTTCACGCTTTTATTTAATAAATGAGAACATTTCGGATTTTTTTTTGAAAATTTTCCGAGAGATTATTATGTGCTTTCGGAGCGTCCTTTGTCCAACATCCTACCAATTACGAAGTACTAATGGATCGCGGATGCATGCGGTTGAGTGAGGAAAAGCGTGGCAGTTCTCTTGCCTCATATGTCTCCGACGGGGTGGGGGCATTTGATTAATATGTTTTTGTCTGTGGAGGCCCTCCTCTTCGAAGGGCAACATAAATTGCTACTTCTTTTTTAATTTATGTCGTTTGTACTGGTACTGATACGAAGTGCGCTATCAGGTGATGTAATCCCGTCCTTGTCCCCAACGACCAAGGGCTCTTGGGACATCCACGAAAAGTTTGGGACCACGTACGGCTCCCAGAATGGGATTTTTTTGTTAGAAGTCATAGATTGCCAGAAAAAAAAAATTGATAACGAAAAAACATTGCGAAAAGGGATGATTTTAAGCACTATGAATCTTTCTTTACCTCTCTTATAAACAATTAGACATCATTTATGCATGAGATGAATTATACGACTTCAATTTTCTATTCTAGAAAAAACTCTCTTTCATGTATATATGAAGTATAAGGTTTCGCATGAGAATTCTATTAGCAATCAAATTACCAAAATATATCATGTCTAGCATACCACCCCTCTTATTAGTTTCAGGAAATGAGGAAATCGTCGGGGCGAACAAGCGTCTTTCGTGTACCATATTTAATCAAAGAATGTTTGAATTTATCACCCAACTGCACATTAGCAGATAAGAAAATAAAAGTACTCAAAAAAGAAAATTTGGAACAAGAAAATAGATGGCTGAGGATCCTCTGAATACTGTAGCCAATGATCAGAACTCGATGCCTCAGCTGCCGGTTTATCTTCTTCGTTCGAAGCCAATATGCCTCTCCTACGCACGCGGATGCGCCTGCTGGGTTGGCTTCTTGGACTCATCGCCCGCCTCCAGAGGCTCAGCTCATCCTCTTGGCTCACTCAGACAACCTTCGCACTTACCTAAGCAACGGCACAAGGTAAATCTTCTCGTTCGGACACCCTTTCTTTAAGTTAACAATCTAGAATATAGTCAGAAGCCCGAGTGTGTTTCTCACCATGATATTGCAGAGTGTCTGCAAGTTAGTCTTCTGATTCAGTGCTCCCTTTCAGTCCCCAAGTTTGGAAATTTTGCCTTTGAATTTTGATTGCTGAAGAGATTGGCATGGAAAGGAGGGAGCTTGGTGGTGACAGGAACATTGGCTCTGTCAAAGCAGCCATTAATATGTATGGAGAGAGGATTCTTGAGAGCAGCAGCCCGGCTCTGAGGAATACCCAGAAGAATTACCCCGAGGTACCATTTTATTCATCACTTTTGGATTAATTTTTGAGTTTAGCCAGTGTTTTTAACCGTGATGGTTGATGCTTATTTAAGAATATGCAAGTGTTTCATTGTTTAATTCATTCGAATTCCAATCTCGTGAAGAATTCCTCTTCGAGAGCTAAAGAATTGCTTCTGGCCAAGAAGGACATTACCCGGTACCGTGAGAGGAGAAGGAATGCCGAGTCCACAAGAGCCGAGGCGGACACCGAGCTCTCCGAAGCGAGGAGCAAGGTCAAGAATCTGAAAGCCATGACCGAGGCGTCGAATTCCAATGCCAAGTCGCAGCTGCGCGAATTCAATAAGAGAATAAGGCCGCAGGTGCTGCAGGGCGTTAGGATGAAGGAGAAGTCTCGGTATGAAGAAGTGATGAGAGAGCTCGAACACGTCAAGCAGGAACTGAGCAAGCTTAAGCTGGATGTGGCTTCAGTGCTGAACGAGAAATCGTGGGCAGAGAAAGAAGTGGAAGCGTCAAGCTCAAAAATGCTGGCTTACACAAGCTCGGCCGAAGTGCTGAGGAAGGAGATCGAGGAAGTTGGCGAGGAACAGGTGCTGGTCGAGTTGGCGCAAATCGAAGCTCTGAAGGAGCATGCGGCCATCGAAGCTCAGAGAGAGAAGGAATTGAGCGAATACTCAACCAAAGTGGAAGAAACGAGGCAAAAGATAAATTATTTGAGAGAAGTTGAGAATTCGAAGGAGCTAGAGGCTGAATTGGCTGTAACATTATCTGATGTCGATGTGCTACAGAATGAGCTGAAATTAGTGAGAGAAATGGACAAAAGGGTTCCGATGGATAATGGCTTCCAGCATCCAGAAGGCGGAATCGAGAAAGGCGAGGAAGATGAAACCTCAGTCATGTTACGGGCGGTCACAGAGGAATTGGAGGAAGCGAAGAACGAATTGGGGACTGTCAAGGAAGAGGGCTTTCAATTTATGTCCTCTATGGACATAATAAGGAATGAGTTGAAGTTTGTCACAGACGACAGAGCTCAGCTGAAGAAAGCAGAGGAGAAAACAGAGTTGACTGTCCAAAGTCTCAATTCGAAGCTGCTGAGAGCGAAATCCAAGTTGGAAGCCGCGACAGCAGCCGAGGAGAAAGCTAAGTTGATCGCCTCCAATCTCTCACTCACCCTCGAACAGTTAAGGACAGAAGCAGAGGCTGCAAAGAAAGAGGAGGAGTTAATTTTTGAAGAGACCAAAGCGATTAAGGAAGAGATTCGTAAAACTGATGGTGAGATAGATTTGACTGAGGAAAGACTACAAGCTGCTATGCAGGAGCTTGTAACAGTCAAAGCCTCAGAAACGCAAGCACTTGAGAACCTCAGAACTCTAATTGAGAATACAATGAGAGAAAGAGCTGCTGTATCTCAGCAGAGTTCTTCGATCACTATATCAAAATTCGAATATGAATATTTGACAGGCCGTGCCACTGGGGCCGAAGAACTCGCAGATAAAAAGGTTGCGGCGGCTCAGGCTTGGATTGAAGCTTTGAAGGCAAGTGAGAGAGAGATCCTGATGAAGAGAGAGCTGATGCATAGAGCGGGGAGAGAAATGAGGGTGGAGGAAGAGCAACAGGTGTATCAGACGGAAAGGTCGCTCTCTGCGAAGAGAAGGGTCGAGGGAGAAATAACAAATTGGAGGCAAAAACGGGAATAAGATCTCGAGAAGCAAGAATGCTCAACTGGCTTTGCCTAGGAAGTCCCCGAGAAAACTTACAGGGGACAATGATGATTTTTCTCCAGCCAGAAGAGCAAAGTTCCGCAAGTCAAGTTCACCTGGAAACCATGTTATGGCTCGGTCAACCTCGATAACTCTCAAGAAGAGAAGGAAGGTGATGCCGAACCTATCTAAGCTATTCAGTGGAGGAGACATGAAGAAGAAGTCCAAGGAGCTCCGAGATTGAATGGCTGTCCAAACCGAAGCGCTCTTTCAGGAAGTTTTCAGGAGGTGTAGCTGTTATCTCATGGGGAGACAAGACCGGGATGGTCAATGTTTGCCAGGATTCGCAGGTGGGGAGCTCACACCAGCATCGTTCTTGTCGTGAGAGCTTCAAATATCAGAGGCTATTGAAAGAGCGCATTGGGAGGTTTGTTTTCTTCCTGTCCTTCATCGGTTTTTGACATTGTTGAGCTCCAGCTACGGCGACAATACACCATTGGCACATTTCTTTTGAGTTTTCTTCTTCCTTGACCTTGTTCCAGTTTCCATGAGCCGTGTCTGATCTAATCGAGCTATTATAAGAAGACCAAATGACTGCCGAGTCAACTTTGATTACTTGTATACAAAAGAAAACTGTTATATCGTTCCTGTTTTTCTGTTTCTTTTCCCCCTTCCACACAAGAAACTGTAGTTCTGTGTGCAATTCCTGCTCCCGGTAGCCAGGAAAAGAGATACTGATAACCCAGTCTGTACATGAAAAGATTGAGAGGTGAAGTTATCAACTGTGTATGCTTGAAGGATGAATAGCAACAATCAGTGGTTAGCACAAATCTGCAATTTGACATGGAATATTTTCAGGACTGGATGGCTATTAGCAAAGAAATATGCATCCTTAAATCAAAATAAAGTTGATGCCTGCTGAAACAAAGCAAGAAAGAGACCGACGCACCAAACACATGAGATGTTTATGCAACCAGATGGAGATTATGCATAGGATCAACCACAACAATGACTTTGCACAGCATCTCCCTATCCTTAATATGGAGGAGCTTGTGAATTTGAGTTGCCCAAGAACAATAAAAAGCTAGGCTATAATCATTTGGTACATTAAATTTCATCGGACAGAGCCTCTTTGAACGTATCATTGCCAAAAAATGACAGCGAACTTCAGACAATCCTGAACATGTAAAGCTAGAACAGAGTTTAGCAGAGATAGCTTTCCCCAGCTCAAATCACACAATAGATCAGGATAGTCGCCCTTTCTCTTTATTTTGTCCGCATGGTTGCCCAAGTAGACCTGGACGTGAGTATCACCATCCCCCTCTGCCACAGGTGACAAAAAGGGAAAACAGAAGAAAGTCCCTAAAAGTTCATGTGCATTACAAGCTCTCCGTGCGGCCACATCCATAGTCTTGCTGGAAAATCATCAAGATAAAGAAAACAAAAATAATGGAGACAAGGGCACAATTCTGAGATTATGCACATCAACCCATTTTCAGAATCTGTGAATAAAATACATTCTTCCATAGAACACTTTGCCGTCAACATCACCTGGTTAGTCCCCTACTCAAATGGTACTGCCACTCATTAATGTTTGCATTTGCAGCAGGTAGTCTTCAGTGAAGAAAGACTCCCATACTGTGCGTTAAGATGTTAAGCACCAATGAGATATCAGCCACTAGCAACCATCATGACATCTTTTACTATTGTTACCAAACATCAACCAGCCAAAATCACAAATCTGATTTAGGGTTAAAAATCAAACCCAAAGGCTGACTCAGACAATATCTTCAAACAAAACTTTCACTTGGCGGATGGATCAAACTATTGAGAGAGAAAAATCCATGCTCACAACTGAATATATTGCTCTGTGAAACTGCAGTTTGATGCATGTTTCATTCTCTAACAGGAACCATTATGCATAGCACCAAGAACAAATAAAGCAATAATTAGTAACTCGCGAAACTGTAGTATTTATTTCTGTCACAGTGAACACAAAAACACTGCTTCATACAAGGAGCACAGAAGAAAAGTCTGAGAAACATCAACGCTTCTAAGGAAACCTATATCTTCTTTTGCTTGAAATGCCTCGCCGTGGCATTTAGGTTTTACTCTGTTGCTTCATGCAATCTGTATTCAACTGGGACAATGCCTCTGTCAGCAATAAAGTATTCGCCTCAGTCATGGTCTGGTATTGAGAAGGCAATGTTGGAGGTAGTGGCTGGGATTTGTAGATTTGGAGCCGTGCAGGGTCCTCAACATACTCATCATCATAGAAACAAGTTTCTTCATGCACAACATCAACGGGCTGAGGATGTTTTCGGACTTGGTTCATTTGCACGAGATTTTGCTTATTTTCAGTAACTGGTACATGAGCGTGTGGTGCTGTCCCCTGCATGGTAGTGAAAACCTGCGAAGCCAATTCCTGTTTTCTCAGAGCTTCAGGGACTTCCTTATAAGCTACCTGAGGATTCACCATAGGACTAAAATCCAGAGCAGGCTGACTAGAGGTGATCGCCGGAGCATCATGCAACGGACCCTGCATCGGCAGATTCTGAGACTGGGCCACAGGCATGGGCACCACATAAGTGGGATAAGACTGATTTGGCGCATAATACAACGGCTGCGGCTGCAGTTGACAAACGGGATAGTACTGTGAAACGGGCACTACAAAAGCAGGGTTCTGGGACATGTAAGGTGAGGCCGTGGGAAAAAACTGGACATGTTGCAACTGATCGAATTGAGAAGTCACTGGATAACCAGAAACTGGAACAGTTGTGCAAGGCTGAGTACCAGAACAAACGGTCCTACTTTTCGATTCGAGAGTGTTCGCAGAAGTCTGGGTCTGCAGCGATGCAATGTGTGCAACAGGGGCAGTATAGGGTCCAGTCGGCGGGTTCGAATTGGCACTCACAACACTGCTACTATCTCTGTAAATCATAGACCAGCAAGAAGGAAAATAAGGAAAAAAAAAAAAAAAAAAAGAACACAATGGCATCAATCGAATGGACCACATTGTCCTGTTGTGTCAAATAACCAACTGCTAACGACTCTTTTTCTAGTAAATCGAAGCACGGTTTGAACGAGTCATCCTTTTGATGTGACATTTTGGGCATTAAATGCAATTTAAAGAAACAATATTGAACAAGTCATCAATTCAATCTCACGCCAATGCCGCTGCAATGTAATCGCATTAAATCATTGACAACGAGTACCTTGCCATTGAATCTTGGTGATGATTCTTAGCTCCCAGCTCGTCCACGTGAGCCACGAGAGGAGGCAAATTCGACAGGGAAGCCGACGACGACGTGGACCCGAAAGACGAGCTCGTCTCGAGAACCACCGATTCAGCGCCGCCGCCCTGATCGAAGTCGTCCTCCTTCCCCACAATCCTCGCGCCCTTGAGCGCGTCGATGAACCAGGTCTCGGTCTTGGGGTGGCACAGCACGGAGGGCTGAGCCGACTCGGATCCGGCCTCGGGCCTCGTCGGGAAGAGGAACAGCCTGATGCGGGAGGGCCTGGCCCTGGGGTCCGAGGACGAAGCGAGGCGGTCGAGCTCGTCCGTCATGACGGCGAGGTCGTCGTCGGTGAAGAGGGAGATGAGGGCGTCAGGTCGGAGTCCGGGAGCTGGTACTTGAGGGCGAAGGGGGGCGCCACGGAGAGGGCGGCGGAGAGGTGGGAGGCCAGGGAGTGGAGGGAGGCGGCGGCGGGGAGGCGCGGTCGACGGTGACGATGCGGGTCTCGCCGCCGTGGTAGAAGAGGGACTTGGAGTGGGGCCGGGGGCGACGCGGCCGCCGTAGCTGCACATGAGGCGGAGCTTCGGGGCAGGGGTGGGGGCGGCGGAGGGGGCCGCGGCGGCGGCTGCGGCTGCGGCGGCGGCTCCATCGCGCCGCGGCGGGCGGGCGGGGGCGGCGGAGGGATCTGAGGAGATTTGTAGATCAATCCTCAATGCGCCCGGCCTCGGTTGCTTGCCGAAGGGAAGAAAGTATATTTGCGTCGAAGTTTGAGCTTGAAGGCTTCGCCTCGTATGAAGGAGATGAAATTAAAATAATAATATAAGGTACGCGCTCTCTCGTCGGCGGTGGATTAGGATGAAACCGGAAGCGGAGACGCCGGCCGTCACGTGGGAGCCACGTGAAATTCATTTTCCGATGACCTGAGATAATGAAAGAGGAAAATTAATAATAAGCCTTTTCTTTTCCAACCGTCGATGAACAAGAGAATTATTAATAAAAGAAAAAAATCCCAAAATTATTATACGGCCCCAATTCAATTTTACACTTTCAATTTAACCATTGTAGTTTTAATTTTTTAACATTTTCTAGTATAGTCCATGATTCAATCAATTTAGGTCATGAATCACTAACCTAGCTATCCAATCAAATTTAGTCATCTTATATGGAAAGGTTGACAATTTGAAATATTTTCTATATTTTTTCTGTTTTCTTTTCTTTTTTTCCTTTATATTCTCAAATTTTCTTCTAATGGGGTCATGAGGCCCTCGACAATTATCAATGGCCCTTGTCAACCACAGGCAAGGCCCAAACGGCCTCGCCAATCAAAATTGAGGAAGATGAAGGAAAAAAAAATTAGAAAATTTCTCAAAATAACATTGTTTTGAGTGCCGTTGAAAACACCAATTGTACCAAGATGGTCGAGATACAAATGAATAATTTCTTTTAAATTGGTAAGACGAACTATATTGGAAAATCATTAAAGGATTTAAAATTATATTAGTCAAATTGGAAAGCTAATAATTGAATTGGCATCCATACAATAGTTTTAGAACTTTTTAGACATTTTTTTTTGATTAATTCAACTTGAATTTGGCAATGAGCTCATGAATGGCTCGAAATTGTAAATACCAAGGGCCCTAATCCATTAGTATTTCATGCATAATAATCTAGTGAGCTTTGAGTGGAATTTATGACCAGTAGTTAGTGATGATAAGTAATTTGTGAAAAATAATTTTTGTTTATTTTACTCTAACTCTTAATTCACTTTCAAATTTTTGTCTTGTTCCTTTGCATAACGTGGAAATCGAACCCTACACTTCAAACTAAACATCCCCACTCCTAGCCCCTTGAAAATTTTGGGAGTCGAACTCCTTATTAATCAAAAAGAATTTACAGTTTATGTTTGCAAATCCATGACTGTAAACTTTCATAATCAATTTACAGTCACGATACCTCAATATATGCAGCTTCTAGGTGAAAATCTAAAATTACAAGATGCGCACGAAAAATTTGCTAACAATTTTCAAGCATTATGCTAAAGATGCAAATAATAACCATTTTATTTCATAAATCAATTTCGACGAGAAAATAATTTTTCTATTTTTTCCCTTGACAAATTTTTGAACAAAAATATAGATTTGATAATGACATAAAATTTATGTTCTCAAAATGGAAATTTATTTGATAACAACACAAAATATTTCCCTCCTAGATGGTCGACAGGCGAATGATTAGCGGTGGCCTATGGCAGATAGCCAATGGGCAATGGCAAACAACAGGCGGTAGTGGTCGACGGGTGGGTAATTGATTAGTAGCGAGGACGAGTGATCCTAAGAGTTTTTATTTCTCATTTTTGTTCCATAAATAGAAAAGTGAAAACCTTTTACTTATGATATCAGTTCCAAACCTATTTATGGTGTAAAAATTTGTTCCAGAAATAGAAAATTAAAATTATGTTACCAAACGAATTTCTATTCCAAATTTAGCCCTGAGAATAGAAAAATAAAAAACAAAAAACAAAATGGTTATCATACACGTCCCAAGAGGTCAAAATATTACGACAAATAAAGTATATTTATGGAGATTAGTGATTTTATCAAAGAATATTATTAGAGATATTATTAGATAATATATATATATATATATTATTTGATATGCGCTATTTTCTAGAATAGTTGATTTTCTTTTTTGTGCATTTTGTTTATCCTTCTCTAATAAAGTGTAATGTCAAGTCAAATAAGTAAAATTGTAGTCTTTATTGATTCTCTCTTCCCCTCTCTTGAAGATTTTGAATATTTACAGCGGTCAACAAGGAAAGTAAATTGAATTCGGGTAATAGAACAATAGGTCCCAAGTTCAAATAGGTCTCTATCACTATGCAAATATTTATTTATATAGATACATAGTGTAATAATCCAAAAGGTAATTAGTATATCAAAATAGGAAATATGTACCATTGAGATACGATACCCACAGGGACAAGATCTTCAACCGATCCTACAAAAATTGGAGATGTATAGAAGTTTTGAGTTCGGCGTAAACAGTAGCTTTTTCCACGTCCATCTCTCTCTGCACTTCGAACCAGGTGAGACTCACTCTACATTGATGCATTCGCTTAGATTTTCATGGGTTATAGTTTGAAACTTCGAGTTTGATGACTCTGTGGGATTACCATCAGTCCGATCTGCGTCCTGCATTCTCGCGTTACATATCTGAGTGGATGAGTTGGATCTTTCATCGATAAATCTGTGCATGTATTATCTTGATTCCCTCTTAAATTGTCCTGAGATTTTAATTCAGTGAGAGATGTATGTTCGATCTCTTTTACTCCTCTATGCTACGGTTGGGTTTGCTTATGCTATCATTCAAGATTCGGTAGATTTTGACGGAAAAGATGTCAGCGGAAAACGAGCGAAGCTAGGCGGAGACCGTTGAATGTCGATTTTTCCCTCGTTTGTTTGATCAAGATCATTCGATGGACAAACTTCCTCTCCTGTAACTCCATATAGTTCTTTCTCTGTTGCAGACAACGAAAAGGACTCTTAGCTGAGTCGGATCAGTATATTCAACGAAGAAATTCTGAGTATTCAAATCAACATGGGTCGCACTAAACTGAGACTCGAATTCATATCCAATTCAAGATCTCGCAGAATCACGTTCGAGAAAAGAAAGAAGGGACTGATGAAGAAGGCCGAGGCATTCAAAATCCTCTGTGGCGTCGACACGTGTGTGATCATCTACCCAATGTGGATGTCCGGCGATGTTCTGGTCCAGCCAAAGATCTGGCCGCCGGACTGTAAGGAGGTAGAGCGCATCATCCACCGCTATCGAAGTGAGGCTGTGGATCGCCGTGCCAAGCACGCAACTGGACTCCGTGAGTTCTTTGCAAGCCAGAAGAAGAAGATTGACATGAAGCTCGCCGAGGCCCACAAGGCCAACTGGGAGGCCAAGTATCCGGTGTCGGATGAATTCCTCAGAGATCTTTCAGAGCCTCAACTGAGGTCGCTCCAGAGCGCTGTGGGCAATAGACTCAAACAGGCGAAGACAAGGCTTGCCCCAATGATGGAAAAGAGAGTGGTCGAGACGGTGGTACCAAGTGATGGGATTGTACCCCGCGGCGGACTGGAACTCCATGCAAGCAATGCAGGCTTCATGGAAGACGGGGTGGTCGAAGCTGGACTGCCTTTGGAGTTCCTGTATCAACAGTTGGATCAATCCATGAGTATCCCTCACCATTGACTTCCTTACCGCCTTGGTATTCAACGCAGTTCGGACCCCCAAGAGGCGACGATTCCTGTTGCGGCATTGTCAATGAAACTCGGAGCATGATGTATGGTCCCCTGCAGCAAATTTTTATCATGAGAATGTTCATTATGGTCAGGCTCAATTCTTCAGTGACCCAACCTATCCCTAAGCAATCCATTGCTACGAAAACCCGCTTAAAGGGCCAGAAGGAGTCATCCGTCGCTTTAGTTCTCTTTCAACTGTTTATTTTCTTCCTGTCCAATGAAGCTTCGAAACGATAAGTTTGGGCTTAACGGCGATTTTGCACTGCTTGTACAGAAAATTCTTAATAATGCTAGTATCGTTATGATTCAGCTACTCGTGTTTCTGATGTTTAGTGGATCCATGAATTGGATTTAGTCACTCTGATGATGTTAGTAGGTTTCTTACATGTCTTGGAGAACCTGTTTTCTCACGTTTGATGTTAACTGGAAACAGCGTGCTGTTTTGTTGAATATGAATATGTATGCAACTAAAGATCGTCGTTCAGAGGGTAACTTCAAAACCCCTAAAGGCCGATGCAGTGAGGCATAACAATAGAGCCATCCCAAGAAACGCAACTGAAGATAGCAACACAACACAATTTCACTAAGGATATCGAGTCAATAAAGAAACTGAAACCCCACGCAGACCGAAAAGAAAGTACAGGAAGAGCTTATCTTTCTCTGTCGCTAAGCTTTAAACACATTGAAGATTTCACTTTAACTAAAACCACATCTTCTTGCACCATTAACGTTGGACGATGAAATCATATCATAATGAACTTTAGTATCTAATATTGTGCACGGAATTTACTAAGGTCGATTATCATTATTTGGAAAATAGTATGCATAGGAAGCAAGCAAATTATGATTTACTAAACAAAAGGGGAGAATTTATGTCAAACAAAATGATTACATTATTAGAATTGTAAATTCTACGGTATCATTGATTGTTAACCGTTGTCTTAGTTATTTTTTTAAGGGTCAATAGAATTAAAAAAATCAAATTATGCCAACAATGACACAAATATCCAATTTTTTGCTTGTTCCTAAAAACTTACCCATCGGGACATAATTACCTCAAACTTTTTGTGTCATAAGAAACCGAACTTCTAACCTTGAATGAAACTCAAATAGAAAATATATATGGCACATATATATAAGTTTGGGTTTTTTCATGATTCAACAAAAAGTTGAGGGTATTTATGTCATAATGAGCAAATTTAGAATTTTTTGTGACATAAAAAAATGAGATATTTGTATTATAATTAGCATAATTTAAAATTTTTCTATGGCAGTTTTTTTTTAAATGGTCCGCATCCAAACAACCAACTACCGACCAGACAAAAAACAAAACAAAAAGCAACCGACTGGGGTTGCGTATGTACGTCCCCGCACCCCGACCCCCTTCGTGGGCATTGCCGCATTAGTGCGACGTGGGTTCACCCCTAATCACTTCTTCTTCTTCTTTTTTGGCAGTCCTTTAATCACCTTTGTTTGCGCCCAATTGTCTACTTTTTCTTTCATATTTTATATAATCAATGTAAGATTAAGATCATGAAAAAGGTCAAACTAATATATTTGTGATAAATGCCTATCTACTTTTTTTCATCTTTTATATAATCAATGTAAAGTTAATATCATAAAAAATCTCAAACCGGTATATTTGTATTAAATTTATACTCTATTGTTTCTATTAAATTAAATTAATATTACAAAAAAACCCCAGACCGATATATTCGTTAATTGTCATGTATTATCAAACTCAACCATTTAAAAGTAAAATTTAACGAAAACTAACGGAAGGTAAATTTGTCAAAGGTGTACAAGATCAAGATTTTTGGAAGCTAAAAAATTATTTTTTTTTTGTAAATTTATCATGGATGTACCAATTTCGAATTTTTTGAATATTAACCCATCAATGTATTCATGTTATATTTTTTTTTCTAAAATAAGGACTAGCAAATCTGAACAAATTTATGTGCAAATAAGTTGAGCAGTCTTTTCGTGATACTTGGATATTCGAAGTACTTGACATGAATAACTAAAGCAAGAATAGAACGTGCCCATAATGCTTACATCATAAATTCTTTTTGAATTCGAATTTAATTGGAGATTATTAGAAAACGGAAAAATACAATGTTTGTTCTAGTTTATATATGTTATCTTTTTGGCCTTACAAGTGTTTTGTATTATTACAATTTCATTTTCTTTTATATCAGTCAATTTTCCTTTGGTAATGTTAAAAATATTTAATATGTTCCTCTCATGCTTCGGGAGGAATCAGGGGCTTTATTCTCGTAGATTATAAATAAGAAAATGATACAAATAACCTCTAAACTTTGGCTCGATGTGTATTATAGTCCCCGAACTTTGAATTTACTCAATGTGTTCCTGAATTTTAGCTTAATGTGTAATGTTATCTCTTGATTTTTTATTTATTCAATGTGATTCCTGAACTTTTGGTATATGTTCAAACTAGTCCTTATATTATATAAAAATTAACGAAATGATAATATTGAACATTTTCCATATAATCCAGGGATTAATTTGAACATATATAAAAAATTCAGAGACCGCATCTAACAAATTAAAAATTCATGGATGACATTGCATATTGAATTAAAATGTAGGAATCACATTAAATTAATTGAAAGTTCAGGGACACCAATGCATATTGAGTCAAAGTGTAAGGACCACTTGAATTATTTTTCCTTATAAATATTAAGTAAGGTCGCTATGTATTTGGTTTTACCGTGCTTTTTGTCGATTTTCTAAAACTTTTTATTCTGTTAAGATGTCTGCACAATGCACGGGCAAACCGTAGCTGCACATGAGGCAGAGCTTCACGGCGGAGGGTCGCGGCAGCGGCTCACGCCACAGTGATGGCGGGTGGTGAGGGATCTGTGGAGATGTGAAGTTCAATCCTCAATATGTCTGGCTTCAGTTGCTTGCCAAAATGAAGATAAGTATACGCGTCAAAGTTGAGCTTGAAGGCTTTGCTCCGTATGAAGGTAATAAGCTCTCTGCTCGTCGCCGGACTTGGATAATGGGAAGCGGAGACGCCGGCTATCCCGTGGGAGTCACGCGAAATTCTTTTTGCCAATGACATATAATAATAAGAAAAGGAAAATCAATAGTGAGCCTTTTCTTTTCCACTATCGATGAATGCCAAAATTTCCCATAAGGTCCTAAACTTATTATACAATTCCTTAACTTTTCAATTTGGCTAGTGTAATCCTAACACTTTTGATTTTTTTGAATATAATCCATCCAATCAATTTAGGTAAAAAATCGTTCTTGTAGCGGTCCAGTCAAAATTGACATTTGCACATGGGTCTCGATGACCCTGCCAACTAGAAATCTAGGAATGTGAAGGAAAAAAAAAGAACAAAATTAAAAGAAAAAATTGCAAAACTTCTAAAACCGATGTCATTATGAGCCCTTCAAAAGCATCAAATTACCAGTCATGCCGCATAGAACGGCATCTATGCTAGCAATTTCTCATTTCAATTAGCCGAAAGAAGTACATTAAAAAATCATCAAAAGGTATAGAACTAGATTGACGAAATTTGAAAGTTTAGAACTAAATTGACAATCATATTATATATTTAGAACATTTAGACAATTTTTCCAATGATGAATTGGATTTGAATTTTTCGATTGTTCATAAATGGCTCGTGATTGTAAATATCAAGGGGCCTAATCCACGAGTATTTCATTCATTGCGTCATAATATTTCAGTGATCTTTGAGTGAATAATTGACTAGTTGTCAATGATTAGTGATATTTCATACATGATAAGTAATTTGTCAAAACTATTAGGTTGGTCATATTTCTCACCTTTTTTACCGTTCAAAAAGAATTTACAATTTACGTGTTCAAATCTATAATCGTAAACTTTCATAACCAAATTACAATCATAGTCAATATATGCAGCTTCCGGGTGAAAATCTTAGATTACATATTGAGCAAGAAAATTTGTTAAAGATTTTCAAGCATTATGCTAATTAAATAGGTCAAAATGTTGCAGTCCAATAAGAAATTAATTTGAAGCCTATTTTGTGTACTAACAACTTAAGTTTTTTAAAAAGTCAGTGATGGTTTTTATAAGATTTCAAATTGTATCAAAAAAGTAAGTCTCGAGTTAAAATAGGTCTCTATTTGCTTCCCTAATTACATATTTCCACCCTTTAAACTTAGGCCAACTTTATCCTACGCGTAACGGGGATGTTAAAATTTTTAGATATAAAATTATATATTCATCTAACAGCTTAATTTTAACAGTTGGTAATGGTATCACAAATCTCACGCGACATGTATAGGAGCGGACAACTAGTGTCCAAATCTAATAAGAAAATAAATATATGTGTGTGTGTATCTCATTATCAACTTTTGTGGTCATATAAAAAAATCGTGTATTTATGTAGTTGGTTATTTGAAGAAAATAAGGTTCTTGATGATAAAAAGAAAAGAAGATTGATCCGCCGCAAGAAAACGCCACTTGAAATAAGTCCGGTTGCCGGCGTATTCATTCACGGCTTAATCTCCGTATACTTCCATCACTATGCAAATATTTTGTATATACACAGAGTGCAATAAACTTAACGGTAACATTACTATATCAAAACAGGAAATATTTCCCATTGGTATACGACCCCCGCAGGGGCAATATCTTCAACCGACCCTACGAAATATAAGATACATATGGAAGTTTTCAGTTTGGCGTAAACACTAAACAGTAGCTTCTTCAACGCCCGACTCTCTCTTCGCAAGCCGAACCAGGTGAGACTCACTCTCCATCGATGCGCCTTTGCTTAGATTTTCATGGGTTATAGTTTGAAACTTTTGAGTTTGATGCCTTGTGGGATTACCATCGGTCTGTTCTGCGTCCTGCATTCTGTCAATTACATATCTGGGTTGATGAGTTACGATCTTCATCGATAATTCTGTGTATGTAATGATCTAGCTACTGTGTTAAATTGTCCTGAGATTTTAAGTTAATTGGAGGCCAAGAGATGATTCAGTGAGAGGTATATGTGCGATCTCTTTTGCTTTTCTATGCTTCCCTAGGGTTTGCTTTACTTTGATGGCCATCATTCAAGATTCGGTAGATTTTCATGGAAAAGATGACAGAGGAAGACGAGGGTCGTTAGGCGGAGACTCGTTTGTTTGAGCAAGATCATTCGATGGACAAACTTCCTCTCCTCTAACAGAATATAGTTCTCTCTCTTTGTTGCAGAGAAGGAAAAGGTCGTCTTGGCTTAGTCGGATCCAGACATTCGAAGAAGAAATTCTAAGTATTCGAATCAACATGGGTCGCGCTAAACTGAAACTCGAACTCATATCCAATTCAAGATCTCGCAGAACCACATTCGAAAAAAGAAAGAAGGGACTGATGAAGAAGGCCGGGGAATTCAAAACCCTCTGCGGCGTCGACACTTGTGTGATCATCAACCCAATAGGGACTTCCAGTGACGGCCTTGTCACGCCGGAGACCTGGCCGCCAGACCGTAAGGAGGTGGAGCGCATAGTCCGCCGCTATCAAAGTGAGGCCACGGATCGCCGTGCCAGGCATGCCACCGGACTGCATGAGTTCTTCGCAAACCGGAAGAAGAAGATTGACGCCGAGCTGGCCAAGGCCCGCAGGGCCAACTGGGAGGCCAAGTATCCGGTCTCGGAGGAGATTTTCAAAGATCTCTCGGACCCTCAACTAAGGTCGCTCCTGAGTGCTGTGGACGATAGACTTGAACAGGCGAAGAAGAGGCTTGCCACGATGAAGGAGAAGAGAAGGGTCGAGAAGGCGGCGCCAAGTGACTGTACCGTACCCAGCGACGGAGTGGACCTCCATGCAAGCAATGCAGGCTTCACGCAAGACGGGGTGGTCGAAGCCGGACTGCCTTTCGACTTCCTGTATCAACCAGACAGTTCAGTTGGATCAATCCATGATTACTCGTTGCCATTGATTTCCTTACCGCCCGAGGATTCAACGCAGTTCGGACCCTCAAGAGAAGAATATTCCTGGTGCAGCACTGTCAATGAAGCTCAGAGCATGATATGTGACCCCCGCAGCAATTTTTATCATCAGATTGTTCATCGTGGTCAGGCTCAATTCTTTATTGACCCAACCTATCCCTAAGCAATCCACCGCTACAGAAAGCCGCTTAAAGGGCCGGCAGGAGTCATCCGTCGTTCTAGTTTTCTTGCAACCGTTTTTTTATTTTTCCTGTCCAATAAAGCTTCGACACGATCAGACGGGGCTTAATGGTGATTTGGCACTGCTTGTACAGAAATTTCTTAATAATGCTAATATAGTTGTGATTCTGCTACGTGTGTTTCTGACTTTTAGTGGATCCATGAATTGGATTTAGTTACTCTGATGATGTTAGTAGGTTTCTTACATGTGTTGCAGAACCTGTTTTCTCACGGTTTGATGTTAACTGGAAACAGCGTGCTGTTTTGTTGAATACGTATGCAACTAAAGATCGTTGTTCAGAGGGTCATTTAAAAACCCCTGAAGGCCTGATGCATTGAGACATAACAATAGAGCCATCCCAAGGAACGCAACTGAAATAGGAACAAAACACAATTTCACTGAGGATATCGAGTTAATAAAGAAACTCAATCCTCACAGCTACCGAAAACAAAGTACAGGAAGAGCAATATTTCTCGTCTCTCGGGTTAAAACATGATGGAAGTTTCAGCTTGACTAAAATCGATTCGTTTTTAATTTCTCTCGCGCCATTAATGGCATATCATGATATAATTTCAGCAGGAACTTTATCATCTAGTATCCATGCACAAAATTTACTGCGATCGATGATATCAATTAGAATTATTTTGAAAACAAGATGCATAGGGATCAAGCAAGTTATCTTGAACGTATCATGGATCTTTTCCATTCAAATTAGGATAGAGAGGCTTTGATTCCCCCGGTTTGCTCAAAGTGGCCTGGCCCTGCAATCCAAACCACCGCCTGGGGTTGCGTGCCCCCGAAGCTTCCTCTTCATGGGCCTTGATTCGATGTGGAGTGGCCTTTGATTACCTTTATTTGTGCCCAAATTGATTACTCTTTCGACTTTTAAATTAATCAATGAAATCCTGTTACAAATTATAATTTTCTTGAAATAAGGATCAGCAAATCTCATCGACTTTCTGTCGAAATAAGTTAAATGGTCTTTCCACGGCGTTCCAAATGCTTAATTTGGTTGACTAAGGCAATAATGGAACATGCCCATTCGAATTTGATCTTATTTGATCCGACTTTATTGATGAGCGGAAGAATACAATGTATCTTCTAGCTTTGTGCTTTCTTTTCGGCCTAACAAGTGTTTTGCAATTTTACAGTTTCATTTCTTTTACATGATCAATCTCCGTATTTTTTTCAAACTGATCATTATGTTCTTTAATCTCATAGTTTATAGATACAAAGTAAGGTCGCTATGTATATGTTTTTACCATGCTCTCTGTTATTTTATTTTTTTTTGGGTTTCTTATGCTTGTTGAAAGTTGAGACCAACATTTCCTTTAGGACAAGGTGTCCTTGTACTTTGGATCCATAAGCAAAATAACTTCGTCACCGGCTAGCCTAGCAAAATAGATAAGATCCGTTAATTTTTTACCCCCGCCCCTTCTTTAGTTATCGTGAATTTGATCTTGCTCTGCAGCGGTGATTCCCCTCACGAACATTTTTGGATTATTTTGCAAAATGAGATAGTAAAAAATATTTTTGAACCAACGATGAATCTAATTAGAAGAGTACATAAAAACGTGGAGGGACTCCTTCAAAGTTCAAAGTGACAAAAAAATGTCACATCTCAATCTCACACGTACCCAAAAAAACCCACCACCACAAAAAAAAAAAAAAAAAAAAAAAAATACAAAAACAAAAACAAAAACAAAACAAAAAACAAAACTCACACGAAGAAAAGTAGAGTCTATGCTAAATGGCAAAAATAGGCAAAAACCACCCTAAGGACAAACACTAAACGAGTGCTTAGGCAGGCCTAGCTTACAAAATGCTAGTGGGCCCCTCTCCCAGCCACGAAAAGGTAGAAGCTCATTAGGCCCTTCTTGGCATTGCCAAACTTTTGGTCCCCGTCAAGTTGACGGCTCCTTGGGCCCGTCGGTCCATCCATTCCATCCATATTCTAAATACATTTTAGCATGCTTTCAGATTTTATTTATTTCATGAAGATTAAATAATTTTAAAAATATTTTTCTTAAAAATGAACGCTTGCATCGTCCATAAGAATGAATAAACAAAATATCATGTTCATCGTCCACGAAAATATTCAAACATAAATTATTATCAATAATAAAAAAATATTTTCATTAACTGATTATTTTAGATGATAAATATTATTTTTAGGGAAAAAATTTTAAAATTATTTTATTTTTTACTAAATAAACTATCTTTAATTTAATTAGCACTCCTCGTCGGTGTATTCTGTACCATATGCTTCCATCAGTGGTCATTATTTGATGTCACAAGTGCCCCTCGTAGTAGCTTGCGCATGCATTAATTCGACAAACCTTCTATCGACCACCTAACCTCGGTTGCAACTAGGGGCGTTCCACGTGGCACTGTTCGAGATTGAGAATCTACGACTTACTGTAAACCCCTGACTAAAACGAAGGTTTCCCACGAAGAGTTCGGTTTTGATTTGTCCAGTGCAGGCCCTCACCGGCCTAACATTTTCTAGTACCCGAGTACACATCAAGTTAAATAAATGATTTAAAAAATACTTTTCTTAAAAATAATTAGTCAAAGAAAAATAACGATGATCATTTTTAGTGAAGTATTTTCTCAATTATTCATTTTCGTAAAAATAAATGCCTTCTTAAAGTCTTGTTTTACTGTTACAAATGCAATTGAATCAACACGTGCCTTACAAAGGAAATTTCCACACGACCTTTCTTTCCTGCTGTGCGGATTATTATACAGATGGCTGGCGGTTTTTGGTTTGATGTCACGGTCAAATTACTGATCGTTGAATACGTTTTTAAGCCAAAGAAAAAAGCAGTTCGAAAATCGAACATTCACGAGCGAATTGCAATTTCTTTCTCCGAATGAAATTAAAGCTCTTCTTATGATCAATCACCGCATCCGTTGTAGTTGATGGTTGTGGGTCAATTATTTACACTTATGGTCCGGCCACCGAACCCCACGAGCTATACATTACAAACGACATGATCCTTTTGTCTGGTTGCGGTGTGGTTCGGTTGCGGTTGGCTTTCTCTTCAGACTTTTTCCTCCCTCCCGTCTCCATCTGAAAAAGTTTTTCTGGCATGAGTTTCGATCCTCGCCTTTCTCAATTGTTCTCTAGCCCAACCCTCGTCCACACCCGATCCGCCCCCACCGAAAGTAACATTTTTGGCAGGGTTATACAAAGGAAAAGACGATGAGATGGAAACCTGTACGTGTCAACTTCACATGAAATTCGTCGAAATTCTTGTGCTCTTTTTAAATTAGAGGTGTAATAATATTCGCAACGTGAACTGATTCAATGATTGAGAATTTGATTAGTCTCGTTTTGACCATTCTGATATAATATTTATTAATTCAATCTCTCGATTGTAAGAATAAATAATCCCATATTTAGGTCGTTTAGTCATAGTTTGGTTCCCGTTTTCCCCTCACCCAAATAGGGACGTCTTTTTTTTTGTTGAATTTGAAGTTACTATTTTGAAAAAAATGAATTTTTTGTCTTGAAAATCAGAAAAACGAAAATAAAGAAATGCAATGAGCACGAGTCAGACCGGCTTTGTTGACTGGATCAGCCCTTATGTTGCTCGTGGTCAAATGGAACTTTCTCGCGATTTATATATCCACCACATTACCATACTCTTGAATTACCAACTCTCTCTCTCTCCCTCTCTCTCTCTCTCTCTCTCATGGATCTTTTGGCAAAGCCATTCGACGGGAGCGTGAAGCGATACTGGAGGAGGAGGAAATACAGGCGGCTCGACGGCGACCGCAGCCGGCGCCTGCAGGTTGCTAGGCTTGGCGGCAACGCCAGCAGCCCTCGGAGGTCCTCGAAGATCAAGATTGCCCGGAAGCTGCGGTTAAGGACCATCTACTACTCTCCCTTCAAGATATTCGCGCGGCTGAGGGACACTTACATCAACATGATGGTCCGGTTGGCCGGCAAGGTTGGGTCCTTGAACACCGACAACTTCTTTGGCGGGAAGCAAGTCCCGAAGCCCGGGCAGCCTCGGATCGTGTACTCGAGCGAGGAGGTCGAGGCGAGGCTCGTGTACGAGATTTACAAGGCCTTGCAAGCTTCTCGCGAGCTTTCTAATGTCTAGGCCATGGAGAGGATGTGCTAAGCTCTCGCATCTCTCTCTCTCTCTCTCTCTCTTCTTTTCTCTCTGCGAGTTGATCATGTGCTCTTCTTCGATTCTTGTGTAATGTTGCTATGGAGCTCATGGCGGTTTTTTCCCAGACGCTGGAGGTTGATGGGAAGATCTTGTATGTGCATTATCTTTCTTCTCGTTTGGTCTTTAATTATAGGTCGATAGGTAAGTTGGATGGACTTGTCGGCGGAGCAAAATCGTCTCCCTGCCTTAGCAAAGAATATTTTTCTCCTGTACATCTACCAAAATTTAAGCCCAAATTCAACATTTGCGTTCCGAATTCAGTTCATGTGTCATAACTCTGTTCGAAGGCAGCTGGGACGAATAGCATTCCCATGGCCTAATAACCGTAGACAAGCGCCGAGCGAGAATCGAACATAGAGCCTCGCGTTTTTAGGCCAATTCAACCATTTCACGTAGTGAGCTGCTGGGATTATCTTTTTTTACCTCAGAATGATCTCTCCATAGACATGGCGATCCCTAACCGGATGAATATGCAAAGGATGCTGCGAGCATCAGGAAAACTCGGGACGAGTCGGGCCGAGAATGAAGGTTACTGCCTCAAATGCATCACTATTGGAATAGTACTAGCTCTGTTAGACATGGGTATCAATGCCCCCACCAAATTGACTTGTTCAGACTCTTGGTTTTGTTCAGTATCAGGTACCCATTTTAGATGCTCTCACGCAAAATAAAGCTGACCATGAATAAAAGGCAAGACAGTCGGAGCTGGTGGTAAAGAGCATGGCCGCCCACAAACATAGACCATATGGCCAGAGAATTTTCTGTCCGCCAATTTAGAACAAACTCTGAGTGAATGATTTTTTTTTTTTTTTGGGGTGGAGTTTCCTGCTGGATGTATTCCGATTGGGTGTCGAATCTGTCGGCAATGCCTTGTAAATTCGTCCCAAGGCAGGAAAATCTAAAGGCCGGGACATGCAAAACCTAGGCAGAGCAAGTGCGGTAGGTGGCTTTGCTTCTTGTCGGCAAAATCGTGCAATACGCTTGTCACCATCGAGATTTTTCTTCGCCCATTTGAGGATGGGCTTATAAAATGTGGCCACGTTTTGCCAAGGGTATTACAGATTTTTACACATTCATAATAGATGAAGGTACACGAGTCGCGCGCATCTCTATAAGATGCTCATACGGCGACAAAGCACACCACCACACATTGGCCAAAGCGGGCGCATTATTGGTGGTACAATAATTTATGATAATACAGGTTCATAGGTCTGCAAAGTTACTCTCTGAAACATCACTTTCTGATGAGATGTCTTCTGCATTGCGTTACTCCTGAGAACGCAGTTTTCATTCTGTTACTTTAGCTGGTGAACTGCATACGACTGATTCTACTTGTGCATCATCAGGCATCATCAGTCATTGAGGGCAAAGTTCCACTAGCCAAAGTTGTGAATTTACCACGTAGCCATTGAAGTTTGAAACCATATGCGTTCTATCAAGGGACAGTTTCAGCCAAACTCATCGTACTCACGAGTCACATAAGTGGAGAAAACAAAGGAGATCTTTCATTATGTGATCAAGAAGAAATTGAACCAAGTTTTGCAAGTGGCATCTCAAACCTCCATTTTTATTTTATTTTTTTGGTTATCCATCTTACTGTAACTCTCCTCTCTCTCTTTCAAACTTTTACTTTGTCCTTTTTTTCATAAAAATAGGAGTTAAACCCCACACTTGAAATTAAAATGCCCCATCCTACCCATCTTCCATCACATTGTTGAAAGGATCAACAACTTACATGTTTAAGTGGATTGAACATAAATTTTAACTTGGGTAACAACTCAAGTTCTATCATTCATAGGCTACTTGAGGATACACTGCAAATCAGTTGACCGCACGGGCAAGTGCAACATGCCATTTCGATTCAGTTTCAAATTGAGAATGATTGCGCTCTCCTCTGTAGTGGACAATGGACCGTAGTAGACCCACTTCAATGGGCGGACCTAACGGAATCGGACCTGTGGTCTGCGTCCATCATCAAAAGATTGCACACAAATTTCAAGTCCACTTGGGCGTGAGATAGGCCCAATCGCATCGGACAAAGCTTTTCGATGTGAGGCCCTTACCTGACCCCCCCATTTACCCTTGGAGGCAATAATAGGCGATCAGTAGAGGTGGCAAAATGGGTCTTAGACCCATATAAGACCCATTTAAATCATAAATGGGTCATATATGGGTCATTTGTTTTTTAAGAAACTAGTTAAATGGGTTTAACAATTAAAGACTTAAGATAAGTGGGTCTTAAGTGGATCTTAAATGGGTTAGATTTAGAACCCATTTTCAACCCAAACCACACAATCTCTCTCTTCCCTCTTTAACTTTACAAAAATATTTTTTTTATAAAAATCGAAATTATAATTATTTTTTATTTTAATTTTCTTTTCTTTTTTCTTTCCTTTTTTTTTCTTTCTTCTTCCTTCTTTTGGTGGCCGGCACGGCGATGGCCGACGACCGGCCAAGCGAGCCTCGAGCTCGTCGGATCTGGCGAGGCAGAGGCCTTGCCGGCATCGGGTGAGGCTCGAGCCTCGCCGATCTAGCGAAACTCGAGCTCGCCGTATTTGGCAAGGCAAAGGCCTTGCCAACGTTTGGCGAGGTCCGAGCCTCGCCGATCAGGCAAGACTCGAACTTGCCGGTGTCTCGAGCTCGCCGAATCTAGCGAGGCGGAGGCCTCGCCGATCTAGCGAGCCTTGAGCTCGCCAGCGTCGGTGAGTCGGGCAAGCCAACTTGCCTATGGTCGGTCGCCGGCTATCGTTATGGCCAACGGTCGGCCAAAGAAGAGGAAGAAGAAAAATGAAAAAAAGAAAAAAAAATTATATTCTTAAAAAATAAAAATAATTAAAATTCGATTTTTAAAAGGGAAAAAGCCATGAAAAATGCTGAACTTTGCCCAAAATGACACATTTACCCCAAACATTTTTTTTTTTGTGACGTGAAAAACCTTGATCTTTGTCAACCGTGACACATTTACCCCAAACTTTTTTGTGACACAAAAAACCCCGAACTTTTGTTATGTGACACATTTACCCCAAAATT
This sequence comes from Eucalyptus marginata, assembly GCA_014182565.1. Taxonomy (NCBI): domain Eukaryota; kingdom Viridiplantae; phylum Streptophyta; class Magnoliopsida; order Myrtales; family Myrtaceae; genus Eucalyptus; species Eucalyptus marginata. Next base: position 36,152,563 of record CM024590.1, read on the forward strand.
ATAAGACATTTTGGTCTTTTCATTTAAAAAAAAAAAAATTCTTTCTTTTTTCTTCTCTCTTCCCTCCGCCGGCGAAGGGAAGTCGGTGTCCGGCGAGGGCTGCCTCGCCTGCATCGGCGAGGGTGTCCCCGCCCTCGCCGGATCCGGGCGAGGGCCGTCCCTCGCCCGTCGCCGGTGAGGGCCTCTCGCCTACGTCGGGTGAGGGTGTCCCCGCCCCCTCACCGGCATCGGGTGACCCTCGCCTACGTCCGCGGGACGACCCTCGCTAGATCTAGCAAGGGGTGCCCTCGCCAGATCCGACGAGGGAGGCCCTCACCCGACGCCGGCGAGGGCTGCCCTCGCCCGACGTCGGCTTCCCTTCGCCGGCTCCGCCATGGCCGACAAAGGGAAGAAGAAGAAAAAAAAAAAAAAAAAAAAGAAAAAGGAAAAAATAGAATAAAAAGACAAAAATGCCCTTGATAAGGCAAATGTGTCACGGTTTGAAAAATTTGGGGTTTTTCACGTCACAAAAAAATTTTGGGGTAAATGTGTCGCTTTGGGCAAAGTTTAGGGTTTTTCGTGGCTTTTTCCTTTTTAAAAATAATTTATTTAAAAATTATAAAAATTGTCCATTAAATTTGTATTATATAAAACCATGTTAGCAATACCATTTTTAATATATATATATAAGCTTTTTTAGGTTTCGTTAAATTGGTCGGGTATAGGTCGGGTTGGGTATGGATCAAAAAATTGGGAAAAGTACAAAAAAAGTCTTAAACTTATTGCATTGGTACTAATTCAGTCATAAACTTTTCAATTGGACCAATTTAGTTCTAAGCCTTTTAATATTGGTAACAATTAAGTCTATCTGGCCAATTTTGGCTGGCCGATACTGACGTGGACGTCAGCCGGTGGCCGGACACTGACGTGGTAATTTTTATTATTTTTTCGAATTTTCTATTAATTTTTTTCTTTTTCCTTTTCTTTTCTGACGGTAGCTAGCGAGCCTCTAGTGAGACTCACCGACCATTGGGCGAGGGCCGCAAAGCCCTCACCTACCATCGGCGAGGGTCGCGGCCCTCGCCTGGCCTCTCCTAGGCCGCTAGCGAGGCAACTTCGCTCGGATTTGGGCGAGGGCGACCTCGCCCACGGTTGGCGAGGCCATGGTAGCCATCGCCAAGGCGGAGGCGAGGGCCGTGACCCTCGTTGGTGGCTGGCAAGGGCTTCGCAACCCTCGCCTCCACCCGGCGATGACCGCCCGGCCTCGCTTAGATCCGAGCGAAGCCGCCTCGCCGGCCGCCTAGGAGGAGAGGTCGGGTGAGGGCCGTGACCCTCGCCGGCGGCGAGCAAGGGCTTCGCGGCCCTCGCCTAGTGGCGGCGAGGCCATGGCGGCCATCTCCGGGCGAAGGCAAGGGCCGCAAAGCCCTTGCCAGTTGCCGGCGAGGGTCACGGCCCTCGACCCTCTCCTCCGCCCTAGCGATGGCCGCCATGGCCTCGCCAACTGCGGGGGAGGCCACCTTCGCCCGCGACAAGGCCTGGGCGAGGCCGGCCTCGCCCGTTCGGCGGCCGCCTCGTCGGCCACCGCCAGGAAAAGAAAAGGAAAAATAAAAATTCAAAAAAAAAAAAAATTAAAATAAAAATCTTAAAATTTGCCACGTCAGCATCCGACCGACGTCCACGTTAGTGCCGGCCGGCCAAAATTGACTGGATGAACTGAATTGGTACAAATATTAAAAGGTTTAGGACTAAATTGGTCTAATTGAAAAGTTTAGGACTAAATTGATACCAATGCAGTAGGTTTATGAGTTTTTTAGTATTTTTCCCCAAAAATTTTGCACTACAATAAATGGTCATAAACGGGTTAAATGGGTCGATTTGGGTCGGACCATTTATGACCCGACCCACCTATTTAATAGGTCTAGTGATCAGCAATGTGAGGCTCATGATTGGATATAGACGGAGCGAATACCACTAGTGACTACTACTAGTAGCAAGACATATCCAATTATGTTGACATTGACGACAAAGGCCACCTCAAGGTAATCTCCCTCAAATCGCCCAAAACTGGCATGGATAAGTAGCATATGTGCAGTCACCGTCACAAATGCCAATGTTTGGTAGTTTGAACTCCTTCCTCTGGTCGTTGAAATTTCATCGAGGACCATCTCCTTTCTCGTCGAGCAGACAACAACTCGGCATCCCTAATGATCCGAAATCTTCACCCTCACTAATTAATTCAAAGGGCGAAAATTCATGATTAGCGGTTGGCCAGAAGAAGAGCACGTTACGCCATCAAGGCCTTTTCGATGGAGGGGGATGGCTAGCAAGCAAGCAAGCAAGCCCAGCTACGAAAGAAGAGGGGGGGGCCATAGGGAGTGTTAGTTAAAGCTGTAACAAAGAAGCAAACACAATTCGATGGTTGCGATGCACCCATTAACAATAATCCAATCGACCTCCCCCTCATCATAAGAAGACACCAACGAACCAAACTTCGCAACACGCACATTTCAGATTTCACATCACTTCCGTTCCACGCCAATGCTCGTCTGACCAAACTCCCCAATTCCTTCCTCTAACCAACCTTCACATGTCACCGATCGATCCCATATATAATCAGCCACTTCTCTCTCTATCTCTAGACCAGCTGGCTTCAGCCTCGAGCAGTTGCCTCGCCTTCTCTCTCTCTCTCTCTCTAAAACGGTTTCGGGGGGATTCGGGGCGCTCGCTGTCCCTTTGGCGGGAAAAGAAAAGCGGAGACCTCCAATCGATCTTTTCCCCGGTGCCGACCTATCCACCCCTCGGCTATCTCACCGGCCAATAGCGTCCCTCCACGTGGGGTCTGCGGGGGAGCTGATCTCGGCGTGAGCGTCTCTGATTTCGCGAGCACGGGCGCGCTCTCCCTGCGCTGGAGAGTACCCGATCCCTTCCGTCTCCTATAGACTATAAAGCAGGTCCTCCTGCGTGCCGTTCCAGTTTCTCCCCGTCTCCCCCTCTCTCTTCTCTCTCTTCGCCCGCCGAACCAGGTGAGAGACTCGCTCTCCATTCACGCTTCTCCCGCTTCGATTTTCCATGGATGATTAGAGCTTGCGAAACCTCGAGCGTTTACGGCTCGTGGATCGCTCTCGATCTGATCTGCGTCCTGCATTGTCTCGAACCGATTGATCTGCGCGTGCCTCGATCGTAGCTTCTGTCTCGAATCGCCCTGAGATTTTCAATTCGTTTCCTGCGCTTCCTGTTGGGTTTCGCTTTACTTCAATGGCGATCGTTCGCGATTCGGTAGATTCTGATGAGAACGATAACGGAGGGAGACGAATGTAGCTAGGCGGCGGAGACTGTTGAACGTCGGTTTTCCTCTCTATTTGTTTCCGCGCGATCGTTCGGTGGACGAACTTCCTCTCCCGTAACTGAATAAGAGTTTCTCGCCCTCTCTCTGTTGCAGCAAGTTCGAGGCAAATGGAAAAGGACGCCTCGCCTCAGTCGGATCCTACCATCACCACCTCCTCCACTTCGCCGGAGCAGCAGCCGCCGCCGCCGCCGCCGCATGCGCCCAACTCGCCACCTCTGGCTCAGTCCTCGAGCTCTCCGCTGAACCAGCAGTTCGCGGCCAATTTCAGCGCGCTGTACCACTCCATTTTCCCGCCAAACTCGCCTCACTCCAGCTCCGCGCTGATTACGCCGTCTCTGTGCTCGTCCGCTTCCTCCGACAGCAACCAGAACGCGACCGCCAGGAGCACCATCGCCATAGAGCACCGCCTCAACCAGGCTCGCCTCGTTCTGGAGTACCAGCAGCTGCGCGATCACTACGATCTCTGCCGCGCTCACCTCAACGACCTGACGGAGGAGATCGACTCACTGCGCCGCGAGAATGCGCGGCTCCGCTTGGCGAACTCCGAGCTCGTGAAGCTCCTTAACCTGCCCTCACAGGGCACTCTGCAGAGCTGCTTCCGCCGTCTCGGTCTCTCTGATGCTAATGCTACAGGATCGGATTTCTCCAGCGAAGACGTCTGCAGTTACAGTCCGACGAGCGTCATGGATCAGAGCGGATATGAGACAAGTAATCCCGAGAGAGTTTGGCTACCGAAGAGCATATCGGTTCGGTCCAGTGGCTACCTCAAATTGAACCAGCCTGCTCCTAGCAACAGCCGCTCGAGTCGACCGGTGAGTCAACCCCGCCTGCCAAGAGCACAGGAGCCTCCGAAGGTCAGTTTGTTCTCTGGATTCCATTTATTCTTCGCAATGTCTATTGATCTTTGAAATTACGCTTCCTTGTTCGATCGTCATATTTGATTTGTTACGTTATACGAATATTTTTTTATCGTGATTACGCTGTGGTGCGTCTCTTAATTATATTCTCGTATTATTTTGCTGAGCGAGTTCGAATATTTCTTGTGATATCGGTCAATTTCAGTCTCTATCGATTGAACTAGCATCTCCTATTCATTTGCCTTTCGGTGATTGTGTTAAATTTAATCACGATTTGGCCGTTGTTTTTATCAGAGTAATCTCGGTTTTCTTCTTCTTTACGCTGATCGAATTAATTCGTTACGAATTGCGACGGGTTCTCTTCTACTCATGTGCAATGGTTGGATTGTCATTGTCATCGTATGACATGTTTGGAGTCAGAGCATCAACGCGTCCTCCATGTACATTTTTATATTCACGTTCTTTTTGGCCTCCGTAGATTTCTGGTCCATTATGACTCTGATTTTCCCTTCTCGTTTACGATCTTGGTTGAAATTGTCATTGATCATGGCATTATCTCAGGAAGGAGAGTTCGTGTGTGCAGGTGCAACAGCGCGTGTACGTGCCGGGTGGGAAGAAGGAGCAGGAGGCATTGGAGTTCGAAGTGTACAGCCAGGGGATGTTCAAGACGGAGCTGTGCAACAAGTGGCAGGAGACTGGCGCGTGCCCGTACGGCGACCACTGCCAGTTCGCGCATGGCATCGCGGAGCTGCGTCCGGTGATCAGGCACCCACGTTACAAGACTGAGGTCTGCCGGATGGTCCTTGCCGGCGACATGTGTCCCTACGGCCACAGGTGCCACTTCCGCCACTCCCTCACCGACCAGGAGATGATGCTGGCTTCGCGTTGATCCTGATGTCATTGCATTCATTAATTTCTCCATTGATTTGGTTATGTACATAAAAAGAAAAAAAAACTCCCCAAAGAAATTGATCAAACCCACAAATAACAACTCAAAAAGGATAATAAAGATGGTAAAAAGAGGTAAATCAAAACTAAATGCGGTTGATAGTCGGTTTTTTTAGTGGAGGGAGGACCATATCCAGGTGGATATATAGATGAGATTAGCCTGATGAGATTTAAGGTGAAACTTTTCGATTGGATTTTGCTTATGGGTATATCAGCTATCATGCTAAGACATATTGGGGCCGTTTCTGTTACTGTGATTTTGCATGTTGTTGACGTTATGGTTGGTTGAGGTACAGGGACCAACTTAACCAACCATACCAAAAGTCTGGGGGTTTTGTAATGATGACGCAATTTGTTACACACGGAGTACGTTACTTTCAGTTCAAGCTAGTTATCCCTTGTCCCTCTCTCCCCTCTCTAAAGTTGTTGCCATCAATGAGATGTGTGTTTGAGAATATTGTTGATTCGTTAGCAAAATCGCGAAATGTGGAGCCACTATTTATCATTGGTTGGATTCTTTTTTTTTTTTTTTTTATCATTCTCTATGTACACCGGATCTTGATCGACCGCGGCAAACAGACTTGAAAGCAACTTTTATAGTAATTCCATATGTCTTATGCAGAAAATGAAGACTCCTTTTATTCAGTTTCCTGAGTGGGAGCTTCCTTGTCATCAATCAAACATGTTAAAAGAGTCCAAAGCAAAAGGTTTAAATGTTAGGTGAAAGCTTGATTCAATGTCTTCGTCAGAAGTAGTTTCCTAAGTGGGAAATTCAAACATGTTGAAAGAGTCGAAAGCAAAAGGTTTAATTGTTAGGTGAAAGCTCGATTTTTTTTGGTCGAAAGGTGAAAGCTTGATTTAATGTTTAACATTTGATGAATAAAAATAATAGTTTCATGATATTTCTAATAAAAACATACATATTCGAAACGGCTTGGATACTTATCCTATACTTTTCCAAGAATTATATTCGGTACACTAAGTCCGTTTGTTTCGCGGAAAATATCGCGTTTTCGGAAAATATTTTTAGAAAGTCATTTTCTTGGAAAATGGACTATATTTTCCGGTGTTCGGTTGAAACCTAAACTTTAAGTGTAAAATATTTTCCACCATTTGTTGGCTAATTTAATTGTTTGGGAAAAATTATCAAAAAATTGAATTTTAATATTTTAATTGACCAAAAAATTAGTTTTTTCTATATTTTTAAAAAATGAATTTTTAGTTATTTGTATTTTTAAAAAATTGAAATTTTATTACTTTTTCTTTTTTTCTTTCTTTTTTCTTTTTCTTTTTCTTTTTTCTTTTCCTTCCTCCTTCCTTCTCCTTCTTCCTCCTCCTTCCTATGCCACCGCATGCCTGACTATGCTCGATTGCCTGGTGGCCGACCAAGATGCGGTTGCCAAATCCGACCGAGCCTTAAGGCTCCCGATCTAGGTGAGCCCGAGTTTTGCCGCCAGATTCGGCGAGCTCGAGGCTCGGCCGATCCAGGCAAGTTGCGAGCTCGCTAGATCTAGTGGCGGAGCTCGGGCTCGCCTAGATTGGGAGCCCGAGCTTCGTCGCTAGATTCGACGAGCTCGTGGCTCGCAAGAGCTCGACGAACCTCTAGCGAGCTCGGGCGAGGCCCGAGCTCCGCCTTAGGCCAGCGAGGCTCCAGCTCGCCCGATCTGGCAAGGCCCGAGCTCGGCTTCACTAGATCGGGCTAGGCGGAGCCTCGTCGGCCTGGGGCAAGGCTCGAGTTGGCTCGCGGCTAGCCACTGCTGTGGACAGCGACCGACCAAGGCCAAGGAAGAAGATGAAAAGGAAAGAAAGAAAAGAAAAAAAATTAAAAACTCGATTTAAAAAGAAAAAGAAAACATTAAAATAAAATGAAAATGTGTTTGGTGAAAAAAAGCAAGGTGGAAGAAGCACTTTTAAATGTTGCTTTTTCATTAATGGAAAACATTTTTTTACTAGTTCATTTTCCATGAAACGAATGCTGGAAAATCCGGAAAACGTTTTCCTGAAAGTCATTTTCAGTGAAGTGAACGGAGCCTAAGGCTTTCTTCATTTTCTTTTCTTTTTCGGCCGGCTCACTAAGGTTAGTTTACAAAGTTATTATGTGATGCTATGAGGTAAGTGACAGAAATGTACACATCCGTTTAAAGAATTGAATCCTATTAGTCAATAGTCTCTAAAAGTATGCGACATTGTTTCGTGATCATTGATTTTAACATATCTAACATCATTCTTTTTTCATATATATTGAAGTAGAGTGGGTATCACACCTGGTTACTTCTTCAATTTAAGATTTGCCCATGGTTGGTGCCACATTTCTTAAATATTACCTTGAGTGTGTTACTGTATTATATGTATTTGGACCATTAGATCTAGTGGGGCGCATGTGTAGACCCACTAGATACGAAGATCTCAATGGATGTAACTCCCTCATATTGAGTCATGCTCCAAAGCTCTAGCCTCTTGTGGAAGAAATGCACCTTCTTGGTCTTAGTTCAGTCCAACTTTGTGACATTATTAGAGACTTGTTTCATCGAAAAAGTTGACGAAATATCTTTTTCGAAATGTGGATTGATAAGTAAATCGACAAAGGGTGAGAAGGATCTTTTTCTCTTCCTTGAATAAACAATGTAAATGACGAGAAATCCAAATGTACAAAAACTAGAATTTCCATGAAATTTTTCTTGAAAAGTTGTGCGAATCAAAAAAAGATTGCCCACAAAGGATGCTCGATCGGTAAGATATGCACTTCCAAAGTTTAGCTATCTCAAATTTATTACTACTAGACAAACGACAACGCATAATAGCTTGACTTTTATTTTCTAGTAATTTCATGTTTGTCATGAGAATTCTCTCGAAAAGTAATGTGGAATAAAAAAGGGCACCAGAATGTATAGGTAAACTCAAAATAAAGATGAAGAACTAGTCTTCTTTGATTGATTACCTGTTCTTTGTACAACTTATATTCTAAGTAATTACACCTCCAATCGACAGTTAACACCAGTTACTAAGAAAACTACACGTGCTATATACGGCTCTTATGATTCGACATTACTCATCTACAAACATTGAGCCCCGAAATCATTTACTTCACCATAGCCGCATCGCCTCCACTTTTTCCTAGGTCACCACCTCTAACAATTGCATCCAATGTCCACTTTACTTCTGGACAATTACATTAGTCCCACTGACTAATGTTTGCTTCGCCTCCACTTTCTTAATAGTCATATCATGTCCACTACCTTTTACGAATACACTTTACCCTTTTCTTCTCTTCTTCTCTCTTTATCGATTTCTTTTCCCCATCGCTGGGCCACGTCATTAACAATCTCTGTCGATCAGAGCCGGACTCTCTTGTCAACGGACTGCACTTCACCGACTAATCATCCTCAATGCTCGGCTGCCATTTCTACTGCCGTCGTCCTGGCGGCAGATCCTCGTCGATGCAACTGCTGAATCCCACGCTCCGGAATCTTATTTAGAGTCGACAAGACTAGAATCAATCATAGGTTAAATCGGACGTCGTCTATCACGATCGTCGAATTTCGAGGGATCCAAAGTCAATCACGAAAGGACACTCGCCAGGACTTTTGAACCACCGCCTCTTGTTTGCGCGCGCCCGAATGGTTAGAACGTCGTACTCTCTGCCGTGTGTGTAGATCGTGCAGAGATTCGCCCTTTGGCTCGGGGCGCAAGCGGGGTCCAGCTAAGGTGCCGGTGAATCCTCTCTGCTCGAGACAAGATTCGGTACTGTCAGATTCCACTTGAAGTCACTGACGATTGATGCCACGGCGGGCTCGCTTTCGTATCCTCGGCCTCGTTCCGTCAATGTTGTTTGTTGGGACGACGGCGTCTACGGCTGCCTGTCCATGCGCGTGCGCGGTTAGATCTTCGTAGCCGGACGTCTGTTTTGTCTTTCAAGCAAGCGGCTATGACATGTTTTTTAAATTTCCTTTCCTTTTCTTCACGTACGCTACGGAAGTATGTCTTAAGAAACAGTTGGGAGAGCCATTTCAATATGGTTGACAGAGATGTTTGCCTTTAAAAGTGACATCTTAAATTGTGATCGTTTCTTTAGTATGATCGGCTATCTGATAGGGTGTCGGTGACTACGGGAAAACGCGTGATCTAGTAGAATGATGTGATGTAGGAAATAGGGGGGTCTCTCTACTTCATGGACATCTGATTTGAATCCTATAAAAATATGGACATCGATTGATTTACTTATGAAGTGAATATTCATAAATATGTTTTACGGCCACAATCCACGATCATGCGCTCAGCCATGACCTCGATCCATGATCCATGGCATTGGCTATCCACGAGCGCATCTTTATAGGGTAGGGAAAAAATGCCTACTCATTTGATTCCTTTACTTTTGCTTTGCTTGAAATTGCTTTCTCAATGAATTACTCTTCGATGTGGATGGAAAAGCTCGATTGCCAAAGCTAACCATAATTTATTTTCTTCCTCAAAGAAATTTTGATAATTAAATTGACATATTTCATGTGAACTAAAAAGTGGATGGATTATTGAGATGCACGTTGATGTCGCAATCACCCTGACGTCCTCCGTCTTTATTGAGAGATGGTTGAATATAGGTTTTTCTTTTGGGGGGGGGGGGGTGGTGTTATTGCTGTTGGGGGTAAATTTCTCAAAAAATGCAATTAAACAAACCCTAAGTTTAAAGGATATATATCCTTCTCCTAATTGTAAAAGAAATTTTATGGATTACTTGATCTTCATCTTCAAAGCTGAAGTATTTGAGTTGACAATTTTTCCATATTAACGGTGACTTGACCTTTTTTTTTCCTTAGTAACAACGAACGGGAAGCTTCTTTAACGTGAACTAGTAAGGAGAGATAGTAAAAGAAGTTATCCAATGGATAAATTACCAAAAAAAGCCATACACATATTGTACGGATACCAATTTAGTCATAAACCTTTTAATTTGGCCAATTTAATATTAAGCCTCTTAATAATTTATCAATATAGTCATTTCAGCCAACTTTAATTAAAAATTGTTGACATGGATACTAGCGACCACTAACATAGACAATTCTTTTAATAATTTTTTGAATTTTTGTACATATTTATATATTTTTTCCTTTTTGTTTTTAACTATAACCAACACCATTTAGGCGAGGGTTGCCTTGCCCAAAACCTCGTCAATTGGTAGCACTTGCCCTCGCCTAATAGTCGATGAGCCAGCTACAGTGGGAAAAAGAAGAAAAGAACAAAAAACATATATAATTCAGATTTTTTTATAAAATTACAAAAATTATCTATGTCAATACTAGCCAATTCCATCATGTAAGACAACCGTTGTTTACGTTAGCGATTTCGGGTCAAAATTGGCCAAAATGATTACATTAGTAGATTGTCGAAACGTTTAAGACTAAATTGACTAAACTAAAAGCTTTATGATTGAATTATCATCTTCTATGCAATAGGTTTAAGAATTTTTTAATAAATAACCATTGAAAGAAAAACTTTCCGAACTCAAATTGACTATAATTAACCCAAGTCACCCCATAAATATTATGATCTATCTCAAATGGTTTTGCGTTTCAATGGAATCAAGTAGGAAAAGAAACGCAAGGTCGGTTCATTTCGTGGAAACTTATTTTTGGGAAAATATTATTTTCCTTATATTCCGACGTTTGGTTCACTTAGGAAAATGAGTTAATGGAAAATGTTTTTTCAGTCAATGGAGAAGGTTTTCCTATCAAAGTGTAAAAATCATGAAAATGATTTTCTCTTTTAAAAAAAACCGACAAACATTTTTCAAAACATGACTTAGTATTGGCATGTGGATCCATAGTTTTGAACACAAAAACCTCAATATTGATCCTCGAGTCCTAAAGTTTAGGACCAGGTCTCCGGCAGTTGCGTCTGTTCCATCAAGGCTGTGCTAGGACACTAGTGCTTGAGTGTGGGCCCCTAGCACCCACTCTCGAGTCCATCAAGTTCGAACCTGAACCCTTGGTGCTCATACCCAATGCTCTAGCATCCGAACTCAAGTCTGTAAAGAACATGCTCAGGTCCCTATGCTCAAGCTCTAGTCCTAACCCTTAGGCCCGAGTCCATAAAGATGGTGTGACAGACCTCGAAACTCAAACTCGAGTTTTTGATTAATGATGCGTTTGTTCTTATAAAAATATTTTTACAAAAAAATCAAAATTTAGATTATTTTTTATTGTTTTTGAGTTTTTCTTCTCTTCTTTTTCTCTTTCCTTTTCCTTTTTCCTCCTTCTTCCTCTATCGGCCACACGTCTCGGTGACAGCCAACAACCTAGCAACTGGCCATGATGCAAGCTAGTGACCTTGAGGGCTCGCTAGATCCAATCGAGCTCACAGCTCAACCGATCTTGGTGAGCTCGCGGCTTGCTCAATCTCGGTGGGCTTGGGCTCGGCCGAGGGGCAGGAAGCTCGTGGCGTTCCCGATCTCGGCGAGGGAAAGCTCACCTTGGCCATCGCTGTGGCACAATAAAAGAAAAAGTAATTTAAAATTTTAATTTTGTGCGAGACAAAGTAATGGGATTGAAATCATTTTGTTAATGATATCCAACCACCATAAAATATTTCGATCACGTATCAACAAATAAAGGAAAATTAATTTTCCTAAAAAATGACTTTTTAAAAAAAAATTTCTTTCATCCTCAAAGTAGACACACCCGCAATCCAATCATACTTTCGAGTGGATTGAGACAACTTTTTTTTTCCATGCGACGTCACTCTGTGGTGAAAGAGAGCTGAAAATATCTCATGTTATTAATCTCGACTTTATTCCTGCCCCCTATAAAATATCCGTATATGCCCAACTTTATATATTTAACGAGTCTCATTCAGAGGAAACCCAATTCGATATTCTCTTTTCATTGATGGAGAGAGAGCGACAACTTCGTCAGTCTGGCGTGCCCCTAACGCTGTCCTGTCCAACGTGTATCACGTCCCTCATTGGTAGTGAAAAAAGGGGGTTCGCCAGACTTTATTCTTCTCTCTCATGTCAGGAGCCACACTCGCAACATTTTGGAAATATCGCGTCCTTTTCATTCCTCTAATCTTCGACATTGTACCCAATTTTCTTTTTTTCTTCTTTTTTTCTTTTTTTTTTAATGGGAACCCCGTATAACCGTGTAGCGGCGAGTAAACACGAAGTGAAGTGATCTTGGAGGACCCACCACCCCGACGTCACACTTAAGCATCAGCACCTTCCACCTGGATTTTCAACCTCTTATTTTTGGAAATGATCATGGAGTTATTATCCAACATCCAACAAGCCCACCACGGACGATGGTGTACCCAATTTTCTTTTCATATAAAAAAATGAAGAAAAATGGATGTGAAATCGACGGCGAGCTATCATAGGAATTGAGGAGGCAAACCCCATCGACGTCGATGAAAACTAACCAGACATCCAGCGACCGCTGAAAAAGATAGAAATCAATATAATAGCAAGAAGAAAAGAGAGAAAATCGTGGGTCCGCTTCGATTTTTACTAGGGTTGTTCGCATTCAAATTGGGTTTTGCTCTCCGTCAGATGGAGCCAAATAATGGGATCCAAAAGCTAAAGTTACCTAGACGATCGATGTTAAATTTGAATCCTTCCTCTTCTAACTTTAATCAAAATGGGAATTTCGTCACGCATCTTTTTTCTGTGATTGGAGAACGGAGCAACCAAAAGAAGGTGCGCCTCCCAATTTCTGGAAGTCGCCTCGAACGGAGCTAGCTGAACATAATGATTATTTTTTTCTCTCCCTCCTCTCTTTCGATCTGCAGAGGCGCCGAGCGACAATGGGAATCTGATGCTGGAGAGCAACTTCATAAAAAAAAAAGGAGGGCGAGAAAGTAGGACTTTAGCTTCATTTTTATGGAAAGATTCCCCAGCGTTTGGAAGCTTTTGGTGAGAAAGAGAGCAGCGGGTCCGGCCCAGTCGTCCCCACTCGTGACGCCCGCGAAGCGTCTTTATCACTTTACTCCTCTCTCTGCGATTCTTCCACATTCATTCCCCCCCTCCCCTAACTTGAATCAGGTAACTCCGTTCCGGATTTCGGCACGCGATATCGAGCCTTAGAGACGAGGACTTCCCGGGAGTGTCGCATGTTCTCGACTCGGTACGACGGAATAGTTATACCTAAGGCGAACAAGAGAGGACTTAAGTAAGACTCAAGTAATGGACCTCGCTCGATGGTTGAGTTAGAAATTTCGGGGCGTTTTCCGTCATCCGTGACTCGATACGTCGGTGGCATGGATAAAAGGCATGCCGACAGCGACTCCTCGAGTGAAATAGACTAACAGTCTAGGAGTATACGGGCAAATATAGAAATTAGGGAGGGCATATCCGGAAACAGTCTAGGCTGCCCTGAGTGAGTAGGTGGGCGAGTGGAGCGGATTCCATCGGGCATGGGTTCTATAAAAGGGCAGGGACGCTCTCGTTCTCCGACATGGTTGTGGTTAAGAGTCACATACGAAGATGCCATACGAGAGTGATTGAGTGAGACGAGGGAAAGGGAGATTCGAGCTACCGGAAGTCTTGGGAATGGGCGGTTTGGGATAAACCGGAGAAAAGACGTCGTCGAGATCTCGGCGCCATGAGTTCTTTCGATTAAGTTTTTCCCAAGGCCGCCCATTCCGATGATTTCCGGCAGCTCCTCCCTTTCCCTTCCGTCTCTATGACTGCCGTCGCCGACCGTCCCGGAGGAGACGCGACCGTGTGTGACTCGAGAGGGGAAAAGGTAGTGTTTGTTCAGTCCCCGAATGCCGAGGGTATGTATTATTAGGCGCTTTCTTGATTAGTTCATGAAAGATCTTGGACGATCTCCTAATGAAACTATGCTTTCCTTGCTCCTCGTATATGCCGAAACACACGTTCGTCTGCTTGGCTTGTTGTTTCTTGACAGATCGCTTGCGGAGGACGAATCGAAGAGGAACAGAATCGCGGCTATACGAACCGCCGTAGCTGAGTATTGAGATGCAGAATTGGATCAGAAGATCTGTTCTTGAAGATGTCAGAAGGCCGCTCATACTGAGAGGGACCGGCAGATCTTGAGTCGAGGGGAGAAAAGACAGTACTTTCAACAGAAATTAAGAGGATTTTGTATCAAAATTTCCTCTTCTTTCGCCCCCATTTGGTCTATAATACTTTCCATTGCACCCATTCTGATCATTTCTGTCATTTTGCTCTGCAAATGAATGCTATATTCATCATCCAGCGAACATACAAATTGATACCATGGGAGGCCTCGAACATGCCGCGACTGATCAGATGTTCGTTCTAAGGATAAATGAATTTTGCCCTCAATGATCGCATCTGTAGGACCGATCCATCGTCCCTCGTCCTTCGTCCATGGATCTCTGCCTTATCCGGCGACGAAATCCTCGGCCTAAACCGGACCATTAGTCGATGACGAACCAACCGAGAATTCTAAATTAAGGGGGGAGTGAAAAAAATTAAAAATTCAATGTATATTATTTTAAAGATTCCTTACATACGGAGGAATATCAAAGTACAGACGGCATGAAAAAAAAATTTACTACTAAGGTACTTTGAATATTCTCTACGTTCTATTCAAAGGCATCCGGGCCCTCCCAATAATTAGTTTTGCGCACAACAAGTCGATCTTCATTCTTTTAATCGATATGCAAGTTAATTGAGAATTGCAGAAAAGAATGAGTCTAATCACATTTTAATCATATCCAAAAGTTACAAAAAAAAATTTAAAAAAAATTTCCTCGTTGATATAGAAGAAGCCTCGGATGGGCTATCGGTAAATAAAAGAACACAAAAATTTCTCTCACAAATTACAAAAAAAATAGAAGAGATAAAACCATTTCATTAATATTAGAGAAAATTCCAAATAAGTATCTGAAGTGTTCTCGTTTTCTCAAATAAGGACATCGAGTGAATCTTATTTCAAATAAAAGCATAAAATGATCAAATTGTCTCAAACAAGGGGTTGAAGTAGCCAAATCGTTTCAAATAAGGGCATTTCTGGCCATCGGAGAAAGGGTATTTTGGTCAAAAGAATTGTAACTATATTTCTTTATTTCTTTGATTTTTTTTTCCTTTTCCTTTTCCTTTTCCTTTTCTTTTTTTTTTCTTTTTTCCTCTTCACTCCCCCAGCCATAGCTATCAATGGCTAGTGGAGGTCGCCCGCCTCCTTGCCCTCATTAGCATCAAGCAAGGGCGACCTTTGCTAGATCCGGCGATGGCAACCCTTGCCAGTCCAAGCGAGGGCAAGGGTTGCCCTTGCCAGTCTTAGGGCAGCCTAGGCAAGGTGACCCTCGCCCGACGCCAATGAGGGTTGCCCTTGCCAAATTAGGCAAGGGCGGCCTTGTTTGGCAAGGGTGGCCTCGTCGGTCACTAGCAAGGGCAATCCCCCCGGAGTCAAGGGAGGGCAGTCCTCACCCTTGCCCTCGCCCATCACTACCAGTAGCTACCCTCACTTGAGTCTGACGATTTTCCACCATGGCCAGTAGAGGAAAGAAGGAAAAGGAAAAAATAAAAAGAAAAAGAATAAATTAAATGACGAAAATACCCTTCAATCAAAGAGGTTAGGCCTTTTTTGGAATCGATATGACTTTTTTAGGCTCTTATTTGAAATAAGTTCCACTTTAAGCCCTTATTTGAAATAATTTGACCACTTCATGCCCTTATTTAGAATTTCCCTTTAATATTACATGTCAAGGACGAGGTAGGGTTATCGATTAGGGCAGTACAATGTGCCCTTCATTTACCAATGCATGGTCATATCTTGAAACTTAGGGCTCTTCCATTTTTATTTTTGTTTTTGTTTTCAAAACAATAATCGATGCGTAGATGCATAGCTTGTCAAATAACTCATACTCACCTTTGTATATATCTTCAAAACAATAATAATAAAAGGTATGTTTATTTTAAAGAGCTTTCAAATTAACTTACCGGATACTTAAGTACTTGGTTCGTCGAAGATTAAGTCATGTCTGACGTCCGAAATTACCCAAATCCATGACTGTTGACTCAAGTTGAATGAGACTGAGTAAGACATGGCAAGATTGAAATTGACCGAGTCTTTTTAGTTGGCAATCTCGACAATCGACAGGGCGATGGGAAGTTGCTGATAGACAGCATGAAATTAAATTGCTTAGTGTTGAACCACGAGGTGTCAATAAATGAAATTTGGTTCAATCGACGGGGGAGTCAAAGTTAAAGCAGAGACCGGCGAATCAAGAGCTGCGTACATGTTCAATCGTTGAGGCCAACCATTTTTAGTAGCTATGTATATTAGGATTGTCATTTGAGCAAGACCCCACCAATCAATCAATCAATACCGATTATCCTATTTTATCTTTCCGTTATCTTTATATTTCAATACTCTTTTAAATGGTTGGCCACTATTGTCTCCGGTCTTCATATCTTTAAATTTCTCATCAATTTACGTTTTCTGTCCAAAAATAAAATAAAAACCTTTCATGTCCTTTGTCGGTATCTATATCGATCCATATTTCAAAAGGTGCTTTGTCAACACTTTTCAATAAAAACAAGTCTACGAGTCTTCTACCACCAAAGCAAGAAAATGGATTTCCAGATGTGCATAGAGAAGATCATTTTTCCCAAGCATAACAAGCCTCTTACCACAAAAGCTCGTGACATCTTCACCTTCTATCTTGAGATAAGGCTCTAGTCTTTATCATTTTTCAAGTTATACCAAGCAAAAGGAGGCTAATCATTTTCATCAAAACTGATTTTCACAGAAAGTATTTTCCTTCGTCACGAAATCCTCTGTGAAAAAAACACACCCTAAATACCAAATGATATGCTAATAACGAGGAACAGATTAGTATTCGGCGATTCATTCCACAAATTCCCAACTAAAATCAAACTTTCACTCCCCGTCTTTTATCCTATACGTTGTTCCCTTTGCTTGGCCCTTCCTCAAAAGGGGTTGTGGCGTAATAGGTACATAACGTCCACCGGAACATCCGTGTATTTTTAATACAGCTTTGATTTGACCATACAATGCGAAGATGAAGCGAAGATGAAGCGAAGATATAGTTGATTGCAATTTGATCAAGAGAATCCTATCCTACATCATGATTGTGGATGAGAATGTGATGCTCCTTCGAATATCCATCGAACACTTCCCGACCGACGGAATGAGAATGGGGGGCTCAAGGGGTGATGACAGGTGGAGGGTATCGATCTCATTTCGACCCCCTTTGGCCCGTTGTCTCTTGCGCCACTTTCCCTTTCAGTCATGCACATATAATTGGAGAATGACTTATTGTTAGATGTATCAAAACTCGTCCGTTGAATTGTAACTGAGTAGCAATGCGATAGATTTTTATTTGGTCTTTAGATGGATCCACCAAATTTAATTAACCAAATTTAAATAATTACGTACAATACAAAGTGCCGAGTAAAACAACTTACGATATGAGAGCATTGTTCGACTGAGTGGTAATATTTTGCTATGGCATCCGCTATTTGGTCTCGCAGAATGCTCTTGGCCCCTCAAGATATCAAACGATTCTGTGAAATATTGTTGGTCATAGGCCGTATTTATGAGATTCGATGAAGGGAAAGATTGGAACCGCATTAAATGAGAAGACCCTAGAAATGCGTGGAGAAAGACTTCATGATAGGACGGATGATCATGCATTGCTTTTGTAGTAAATATTCTTCTATCCTCATCGTCCATGAACACAACAGCATCTCATCATAGATTTTGGGGACAGGAATACGAAAGAACACCATTACATAATGGGGTCAGAGCGTTGAAATCGTGAGGCGATGAGACGGGAAAAGGCGGGGCTGCTTGAATCTCGACTCTTGTTGAGCACGATGTCAATCGATCCCGACGGAACATATGCGCACCCAAGGGAGACGGAGGCCATCTTGGAATCAGTTCCTTTCTATAAATGGAGTGTTTCCCTCAATTGCTTAAGACGTGCACAGAACAAACTAGTTCTCTACGGCTGGTCTTGGAAAAGACAACCCCCCCCTCTCCTCCTCTGTCTGTCTGTCTGTCTGTCTGTGTGGTTAGGCACTGGGGAGGCAATGATGGTGATGTTGTTGACAGAAGATAGAGAGCACAGATGGTGAAATTGCAATAACTTGGGAGATTCTCTGCAATTTTCGATCCTTTGTGCTCTCTCATCTTCCGTCATCACCTTCGGCCCCCTCATCTTTTTTTCCAAAGCACGCATTAAGTCGCTGTTTTGTATGAACCTTGACGTGTGGTCCATGTACGACCATATTCTTGCATCTACGTAGCGGTGTTTGAGGCACCTCGCAACCAAGCATGCATGTGGACTTGCTGTTCCTTTACTTCGTAAATGCAATACATTTCCCCTCCTCTTTGCTCGTAGTGTTTTTTGCTATTTCGCCAGGCTAACGCTTTTGTGCGTGCGATCAAGTTCACTCTGTCGCAATTGCCACGCTAGGTCGATCACTGACCACTTGATAAGGGTCATCGGCTACCACCCAAGGTCAGCTATCCTCGCCTTATCGAGGTGAAGGATGATGAAATCACCATCCTTTCTGTTCTTACATGATGATACTGATGAAGTGTTCATAAGGAAACTTGATTATGCACAAACTGATTTGGTTAGAGTTTTGGATTGAGTATATACCAAAGGAAAAAAAGGGTGATGTGCATTTGCCCCTTTCATTTATTTGAAAGGATCGATATTTTCATAGAAAGTGTCCTTGAGAAAATCATAAAGAAATAAGGTGAGGCATGAGAGATACGGAAAGACCATTTAATATAAGGCTTATCTCATATTGACATAACCGCAAGTCGATAATAATTTACTAAGATATGTTTTATTTCTTTTTATCAAATTGACTAGCCAAGCCAAACGATTTGATGAGCTTAGTGGTGAGACATGCTTTGCCTTACTTTATGTTTGATAAATTTTACTTAGGTATAAAGCTCAAAGCTTTCAGGGAGATTAAGCTCGTGGACTTTTGAGGGACAGAGCTGATACGTATACAAAGGTTCAAGGCACGCCAAAAGGAAAATCTAGACGGCTTCACCTTCCATGGAACCTGGCTACAACGCCCCTTGTGCACACCCAAGTGATAAAAGGCTGCTTCCCTGCCAAGAGGCGTCTAAGACAGGCTCCACAGAGGCGATGTGTATTCTGACAATGTACCATTTGAGTTGAGAAGCTCATTTCCCAATGATAGATTTGCAACCAAATCAGTTCTACCTAGAAACCAAATTAAATCGCCCGAAAAACAGGTTTAGGAATCGATTCCCTTTGGAACCAGTTGTAATTGGTTCAGAAACAGATTTCGAGTGAAGAATCAGATCGGACCACCCTCTTATGAAACTAATTTTGGAACAGTTTCATAAGCTAAAAAGCCAAAATCTTTGTTGTTTCTCTTAAATTTTAACATCAATACTTTGTCCTTTGTCCTTCCTTGGAACTCCTCTCTAGTCTTTTCTCTTCCCCTAAATTTTTATGGATAAATAGGAAATGGAGTTTTATAATTTTTGTCTTATATTGCATGTTTGAACTTTTTATCGTTTATAATTACATATATACAATGTATTCATCTTATAGATTGTTACTTTTATTGGATTAGGATTTTTGTAATTCATCCTTTATTTTGAATCTTTTTGTTACTCGTGGCTTCATATGATATTGCTATAAAAAATAAACAAAAAAAGGACAAAAAAAATAAAGCAGGTTTGAGTAGACTCTGGAACCAAACTAGAAAAATATGATAGGTTCGGAACTAGTTCCAAGCAAGCGGAGGAAATTTGGAACCAACCTATCCTAAAATCGATCGCTCCGAATTATGATAAGTAAACTAAGTAGTATCCTAATCAAAAGAAAAGAATTTCACCCCCTTCGTTGACCGAACCTGATTGACCGCCACACTTGAGAGGCGCAGAGAGGAGGTTCTGGCTACGACATCCAGGCCAGCCTCGCCATCCAAATATCGATCAGTGCGGCCAAACTGGTCGGGCCGGTCAGATTCCCCCCCGGATAGATTAACAACCAACGAAGAATCAAAGAAATCAGGAACGGGGTGATTACTCACAAAGAGTGGACAAGCAAAAGAAAGCGTATGATCAATCTGTTGATCAATTGATACACAACAAGTTTGAGTATACGATAGCCACGTTCTCAACCCTACACATCACTACAGAATTATTAGACTCCTAGCTTATTGTTCAGACGAATGTTTCCACACAGTGTGAGGCTCCTCCAATAAACACCAACCGACATATGACATTTCTTACTGCCCAGATAAAAGCAAAACTTGTCACATCTCTTTAGGAGGCTGCCGGGCAGTCATGGCTATACAGAAACCTTTGGAAGTAGCACAGCACCAGAAAGCGGTAGGGAGCAAGGATAGCCGGCCATCACTTTGCAATTGCAATTGCCGGTAGAGGTGAGAGAATAATGAATTACTCGATGTGTGCACGAAGAACAGATCGATGAAGTATGGCCTCCTTTTCATATTTCCACGACAGCTGCGCTTGCGATAATTATCCATGAAAGATCATCATATCACATGGTGCATTCTGCGGTCCGAATACACCACGCAAGGAAACGGTTATTCATAGATATTTTCTCCCAAGCACAGCTGTAAGTAAAGGAGGACTAACCACACTGATCAGTTCTTGTGTTGTAGTCTGCCACTCTCTGAACCCGCATATGGATCGATAATCACATTTACCACGGTTGGCTTACGAGCAGAAAAGGATTCCGAGAGAGCGTGCTTGAGCTCATCAGGTGTAGTAACGAGATAACCAGTGCCGCCGAAGGCTTCTATTAGAGTATGATATCCAGCAGTGGGGACAAATGAGGTAGGTGCAGGGTCATCCTTGTAGGGCCCAGTGATTTCTTCGGAGGTCCTCCGGTCACCACCATATACACCACCATTGTTGAAAACAATCACAACCACCGGTAACTGATATCGAACTAAAGTCTGCAAGGGATACAAGAAGTGAGCATACACATGAAATTCCTTCATAGAAGAATAGAAGACCGAGATTTCTTTTCGCATATTATTGGAGTGAAGATTAAGATAAGGATAGTAAGTGATGTACACCCAGCACAATAGAAGTTCGTGTTTAGATCCTCCTATGCAGATTCATATAAATAAATATTTGCCTGCAAAGCTTGCCAAGAAGGGCATGCTAACTGACTGTTGTTTCATTTAACACTGTGCAGCCAGGAGTAGACTAGACAAACAAATATGCAACATCACTCATGAAATCCATATGCAATGTGTAGTCTGGCTAAACCCAGATATGCATTTTGATCTGCGTGTCTATTCTTTTTATATTGTCTGAATATTCCTCCAAGCACTTACTGACATGAAACTCAGGACATAAGAACTTAAGAGACTATGGAAAATCACTCTTAATTTTTCTATGTTTTGGCATAAAGCAATCTCTACTTGTTCATCCCCTGTTTCTCTATAAGAGGAAATCTTCATTTTTCGGTATTCCAAGGACTACAGAAACAATTAGATTGAACCTCACAATGGCACTGTAAATGCTAACACCCCTCATTCTTGTTCCAGTGCAGGAGGATTGGAAAGCAAAACACTTTGGTAGGTATCCGGAGAAAGTCCATGCTATACCTCAATCTTTGCATAATGTAGATAAGCAAGAATAGAATGCAGCCTTCACATGTGCGCAACCATGTGTGCATATGGAACATGCGCATGAAGCTAATGAAATTACTCGTTCTTATGCAAAATGAATTAGGTCAAGAGATCAAACAAAAGCACAGTCAGTGAAGGAGAGCAGGCAGGTCCACTCAGACTGGGAGAGGAAGAATAGAAAAATTAAAATTACATCCATAAGAGACTGAAGTTTAAAGAAGATTTATTCGGATAAACATAAGATTGGCACATTCCCCAGTTCCTTCAATGCTGCCATTATAGATCAAGCTTATCCTCCAGGTGACTTAATCACACCCCATCAAGATATTAAACTCATGAAAATTTACCCAATATTTATTTATTTAAAAAAAAAAAACCTTCGGAAGCAAGGTTCATTTCCTTTTGTTATATCATATACCAGAGTTTGCCATGATTCTACCACATATCTCTACCCAGTTAGCATAAGCCATACTACAGATGGTGTAGAAAAAAGGCAAAAGATACATCTAAACACAAAACCTACTTACGTATTCAAAATCTTTCTCTGCGTAAATTACAGCAGCCATCTATGACTCGAACTAATGCAATGCGAGCAATATGGAATATAATTGAATACCCAACCCATCAAAAGTTCAGAATTCATATATTTACAGAATAAAACAGCATCCTGGATGCGGTCCTACTGTCCTAATTGTATTAATCTGGTAGAAATTCCTGCTTTCTGATTTGCGAAATGTGACTTTAGTTCCCTATGGTGGTTCATTAAAATGTGTTCTTCAAGGGTATTTGTTTCTATTGTTGCTGCAAGCCTGCCACTACTTTAAGGGTATTGACTGCGGGCAGAAAATGGAAGATCTGCCCTTCCAAAGTTCGCCACTGCCAGCAAAAGTGCTTTATTTTGTAGGTAAAAAGATAAACTATACTGCACCAAGGGGGTGCATACCCATCCGTATAAATAGCTCACAAAGCTAGACTCATGTACGAGAAGAGCTCACAAAAACAAGCATCTGTAAGATCAACCTACACATTACATGCAAATGTAAGTTTCCACTAATACTTAAATTGTAAACTTTAAGCCTGCAAAAGTTCTTTGCCACTAAGAATAGTCTAATTGCTGGGGCTTAGTCTCGCATGGTTTAACGTCCTGATAGCTATGTGCTGTCACCAAAGTAGTTAGGCTGCCTGAGTCAATTTCTATCAAAACCAGTTTTAAGTTAAAGCAACTAGACCCTTTGTGTGGCTGGATGTCAATCTATGATCAACCCCTACTTGTGGATCTCCAAGGAAGGGTCCAAACATGACTAGTGCTGCACTGTAGGTGCTTCTACAGCCAAATCTGAGAGGATTGCCATTAGTTGGTTGGCACTCCAACTATTTTTGACACAAGACGCTCATGCATGTCAAATTCCTCATGGAACTAATGTGGCGATAGCATGCACAGTGAGCAGCCAGTGAGAAAAAAATGCTGATCATCAATCATCTACATTTGAACAAAACAGAACAATATAACAGAATAGAGAATATGAATGTTCCGATTAATGGCGGTCTGCACAGGCACCTTAAACATGCATCTACCATCATTCGAGACAAGCAACTCATACGCTTCAAATCACAGAAGAATTGATGGACAATAAAAACATGAGGTAAATTGAGCACCATTCAACGGCCTATGAAGAAAGCATACCTCGACTTCCATCGCACTGAACCCAAACCCAGAATCACCTTCAACCGCGACCACGAGCCTATCAGGGGAAGCCACAGCAGCTGCAATGCAATAACCCAACCCGACTCCCATGGTCCCCCACGTCCCAGCATCCAATCGAGTCCTCGGCTCGGTCTGAACCAACACAGCCCTCCCAATGTCCATCGTATTCGCCCCTTCGGAAACCAATATCGGCGCCGGACTCCCCAGTCCCAGAATCGCATCCCTTATGATCTTCATCGGTGTCATGAAATTAAAGGGCACGACTTCCTTCGCCAACTGAGCCTCCATCCTCGACACATTGTCCTTCGACTTCTTCGAAATCGCCTCGACCCAGGGATGAGACCTCCCCAAGCAAAACGGGTCGTCCTTGATCTCCTTGTTGATCAATTCCAACACCCTCTTAGCATCACCCACCAAACCCAAGAACGGCTTCCTCAACTCAATTTCCTCTTTGCTCACATCAACCAAAATGAACTTCACATCGGGAGACCACTTGGGCGGCTCCCCGAAATGCAACAGCCAATTGAGCCGCGCCCCGACGACGAGCGCAACGTCGCACTTCCCGATCGCGAGCGACCTCGCCGCGGTCGCCGCCAGCTCGTGCGTGTCGGGCAGAAGGCCCTTCCCCATCGGGGTCGGCAAGAACGGGATCCCGCTCACCTCCACCAGCTTCCTCAACTCGTCCTCCGCCCTCGCAAGGGCCGCGCCTTTCCCGAACACGATCAGCGGCCTCGCGGCGCCCCTCAGCAAAGCGACGGCCTCCTCAATCTGGGAACTCAACACGTTCGGTATCTCCTCCTTCAACCGGCACTTCTCGGCCTCGTCCAGGAGGCTCTCGGCCTCCGACTCCGTCACCGTCTGGTGCAGCACGTCCGTCGGGAGATCCAAGTAACACGCCCCGGGCCGACCCGAGACGGCGTGGTCGAGGACCCGGGCCACGCAGCCGGGGACTTCCCTGATGTCCCTGGCTTTCGCCGAGAACTTGGAGAAGGGCTTCACGGCCTCCACCTGATCGAGCTCCTGGAAGTCCCCCCGCCCGAAATCCTGCTGGTCGCACGAGCCGGAGATCATCACCATCGGCCAGCCGTTGGCCATGGCGTTGGACATCCCGGCGAGGCCGTGGACGCAGCCCGGGCCGGAGACGGTGAGGAGGACGCCGGGGCGGCCGGTGAGGTAGCCGTAGGCGGAGGCGGCGTAGCCCGCGGACTGCTCGTTGTGGAAGGCGATGAACCGGACGCCCATGGCGACGGCCCGGTTGGCGAGGGAGGTGACGGGGATGCCCACGACGCCGAACATCCGGTCGCCCCGAACCGGGCCAGGGACTTGGCGGCGAGGACGTTGCCGTCGATGCGGGCCGGAGCGCCGGTCGGGTTCGGGTTGGGATCCGCCATGGGTGCGTAAGGTATGCGAGGTGGGTGGGGTTGTGGCGATGTCGAGTGAAATAGACAGTGATGCGGAAGACGTTCGATTGGAGATCTTATATATAAAAATTAGATGACTTTTGTCGATTAGGCGGCCACGCCGTTACCAATCTCATGATTATCGGGGGTAGGTGTTTTCTCCATAACTGCTCGAATTTACGTCTGTACCCTCCAAGGCTTTTTTTTTTTTTTTTTCCTTTTTTCACCCGCGTCTACAAGGAAACGAACGAACTCCTTTTTACCATTTGAGCCAGCGCGTTGTCGGTAGTGATGAGTAAATACATATGCCTTAAAATGTTTTTGTGTCGAGAACCCAAAAGAGAGAGAGAGAAAAGTGATTTGGGTCTTCTTTTTTTTTGATAATTTTCTGTAGGAAACTTATTTTGGAAAGTGCTTAATTTATTAAAATTGGTCTACTCAGTGCGGTATCGGATTACTATTTTTTTTTATCACGCCCCTTTTTGAAAGGCAATGCTGACGTCACTTAATAAACCAATTATATAAAAATAGATTTAGTAAGTCGAGCATTGCACTATTTTACTTGTATTATGTAAATACCAAAGATTTCTCATTTATTTAGGAATATTGAGTATTTTTTTTTCCTTGTTTGCCCCTAAAAAAATCATATCAACAAATCAAATGTGATGGCAAATTTTGATAATTTCATAATTTGGAGTAATCCCTACCTTGTAGGGATCACAAATCCTCTTTTTGATTATTTATAAGAATTACAGTTCCGACAATTTAGCAAGTAAATGATAAGCTAACGTAAAATCCAAGATCTACTAGTGATGCACGTCCTACTTATATTATATGCTTAAGATTGCAAAAGACAAACCCAAAAATCTTATCAGTAATAGTCCATATTTCAATTTTGTCTTTCATTAACCTATAATACGAGATGAGTTACCGTGAGGGCGGGGGCAGAATGGGGAAAGCAGTTCCAGAGAATTCGTTTTGACCCCGGACTGCTGGGGCAGGAAGAAGCGAAGTCGCATATTGATTTCGAGCAATCATGTCTGCCTTGGCCTTTTGGCATCATCGGTGGGTCGTGGGCACAGCGAGAGAATTACACTCCAGGTTGTTTTTTTTGGGTCTGCCTTGGCCTCTTGGTATCATCGGTGGGTCGTGACTCGTGCGCGCAGCGAGAGAATTACACTCCAGGTTGTGTTTTTTTTGGGGTCTGCTTTGGCCTTTTGGCACCATCGGTGGGTCGCGCGGCACATCAAGAGAATTACATTCTAAGTTTGCTTGTCTGGCGACCACCTGTCCGAGGAAATTCCGGCCTTTGGTTAATGCGGTGGCGGGACGCAAAGCACTACTGCTTGATTCCCTGACCCAAGCAATCGTTATTTCGCTGTATGCATGCATGGATTTGAATTTTTAATAACATTTCGTTCGGCGGATTTGAACATCGTGCATTCGCTTAGATTTTGAATATCAATCCACCAATAATCAAATAGAGAAGAGCATGCTCGTAAGTATGCAAAGGCTATATAACGGAAGATTTCGCCTATAGATCTAAGAGTTAATTCTTGATTTGCATAAGTGGTAGTTAGCAAATGTGTTTGCTGCAAGATTCTTGGTAAAAAGAATTTGATTAGCCATTAGTATTTGGTGCAACTTGATGGCATTTATGGAATTGGAGGAATCAAAGATTATAACTTATGAATCTCATCTTTAAATATGCTAATGATATCCTGTCTACTTAAATAGTAGAAAATAAATTATTTGTCAAAAGGAAAAAGAGATAATTTTGTGGTTGGACCCATCTTTCTAGTTGGGTCAAATTCAATTCTGACAAGCCTCAAAGGCAACTTAGCCCTAGCTTCAATATGTAAATTGGGTTATCCAACCCAACAATGCGGGTATGATAGAGGATCAAATTAGATAATGTCTTAAGAAATTAACAATGTAATTTTCGAGTTCTACCCCTTTCTTATCAAGGAAAAAAAAAAAGAAAGTAAAAATATAGTTTCCCCATCAAAGATGTGGTGAGACCATAGAAAACAATCACAACCTCAGATAAGCAGAGCAGCACTGAGTAGAAATTAGAAAGACCAAATCTCGGATTAACGACGTTAAAACCGGTTTATCGGCCCAAATGAAGTCTCGGGTTGGACCCAAGGCCCATAATCCTCCTCGAAGACGAGCAAACTCTCCTTCTCGCTCTCCAAACCCAAAACCCAAAACCCTCTCTCTCTCTCTCTCTCTCTGCGTGCAACCGGCCGTCATCCTCGCTCGTCCCCGTCGACCTCCGCCGCGATTCGAAGCCGTCCGTTCCTCCGGCATCCATCATTCGGCGAACCCTGAAGAACATCGAGCGAGGTAATCCGTCGTCGGGCCGTGGATTTCGGAGATGACTTTTTCGTCAGGTGTATCATCGAACGTGAGATTCACGGTGGGCGTGTGCGAATGCCGGTTCCCTTTTTGCAGATGATCAAGCGCCGCTTCTTCAAGGTCGACCACGACGACAACGACGGTGGCTCCGACTCTTCCTCGTCGGATTCTGAGCCGGAGCTCCAGCCGGAAGTCGCGGGAGAATCGGACGGCGACGACGGCGACGACGAGGACGAGGATGTGGGAGAAGCGGAAGCGAAGGTCGATCCTGAATCTCCCTCCTCCTCATCCGGTTCGTTCCTTTTTTCCTTTTTTTAGCCTACATTGATTCCTTCATCGATTAGGTTGTTGTCTTGCTCAGTTTGCGCGAGAAGTGTGGTATGAGAACTGCTCTTGAGAATTCTTGCGAATCATCTCCTCTGGAGATGCTGAATTGAGCTTTTCATCAAGTTTTGCAGGATATGAGAGCGAGGATAGCTCTGTTAATGAGGTCGGTGCCGACTCGTCAGGTATGGTCATCCTGTCTGATTTATAATGTTGGTTTCACTTGCTCTTGCATTTGGCGAATTCCACGCTTTCCTGTTTCGATTCTCGGAGTTTCGACAAATTACGACTCCTAGATATGTGTGTTAGTCTCAATGGCACTTTCCGGATGGCATTATTTATGGAACGAAATGTGGCCTTTTTGCCTTTGTTATTGGAGTTTCTTTCTTCTCTTTCTCATCTTTGATGGAAGTGGGTGCCACTTTTGATCTTGTTTGGTGAATGGCATGCTCAATGTGCTCTCTCAGAGGTTTCAAGTGAAGTTGCTATTTTCTTATAGGGGGTTGTTTGAGCTCATATTTGTGAAAAAGAGAAGTTCAGTCTCCTTTCGTGATTCCTTGAAGCTCATTGGCTTGAATCGATTGCCAAAGTTACCAAAAGAGCTGACAGTTTTCATTTGGAAGACTCAAATTCCTGGGAGAAGAAAATGTATAGCTAGTTAGCCATTTCCGCTTTCATGAATGTGAAGTTCAAGAAAGGCATTCATATGGAATGTTTGCTTAGTAGACAGTGCAAGTGCAACCTGCCCAATTCATTCTTTCGATTCAGGAACGTTATTGGAGAAGTTATGTGTTCTTAGTTAAAGACCATCATTTGTGGGAAGAGATTAGAGTCTCTAAACGTATTTAAGGAAGAATTTTTTTGCGGAAGGTTTTGGCAGCTTCTATATTGAATTAAAAGTGGAGGTGGTGTTACTTACTGAAGCCAGGTACCATTCGGAGGTCTTTAATTCCTAGCTTCTTATGAGTAAAAGGCTAACCTAAGTAAAAGAGAATTAGTTTTGTGTGAGTAAGACTGCAATCAGGAAGTGGATGGGAGAGTTATGTAAGTGGCAATGTCTTGTGTCTTTATGAATTTTTTGAAGCACTTGTCAACTAGATTGTTATCTCTCCTTTTCAGGACATACGTGTGTTGTTACACTGTATTCCTGCCCTGTTATTTTCTTTTGTGATCATCAATCCATATAGAATTCTTCATGAATTGAAAACAATGTCGGCTGCAATTTGAAAATATTGGTCTAGCTAGGAAAATGCGTATGTATCTGACATTAAGATGAAATTTCAGGGTTGTCAGTAAATGAAGAAGATGACGAAAGTGGAACTCGTTTGCCACTAATTAATGACACTCAGCTGTCTTCTAGAGGACGTGAGGATAGTATAGAGCCAAAGGGAGAGACCCTGGATGAAAAGGATCCAATACCTGCTGATGCTCTAGAATATATCTTGTGTTCCAAGTCTGTTTACAAGTGCAGGATATGCCCAAGAGTTGTCTGTCTGAAGGAAGAATCTTTGAAAACCCATCTTAAATCCAAGGTACGAGCTTTGTGATCAAATGTTCCATCCTCTCTAAATGTGGGACAAAACGGTTTTCTTTAGATGTGATACATTCCTATGTAATTGCTCTTCACGTCCCACCTTCCCCCCTACCTTAATAAAGGACAGAAGAAACCAAAACTGCCAGCAAAAGAAGGATGGGTTATAAGAACTCCTCTCTTGTCTTCTTTTGTTTTTATATTTGCTTAAATATTTTCTGGAATTAGGGCTTTATTATATTATGTGTAGAGAACATTTTTCACTCATGATTGCCTTTCATTAGATATTGCTTCCCTTTTATGTTTTCTGTATCATATAAAACTGGTTTTAGAGCCAGTTTTGTTGGTGTGGTCCCTTGGGCTTTGACTAATAACAAATTGATAGGCTGTCAGAGCTGAAACTATCACTAAGAGTTCATACTATCACTCAGTTCTGTGCATTTTGTTGCTTCCACATTTGAGGTCATGTTCATGCTCATATGCCTCCTGAACTCATTAAGTTTCTAGATTATCAGTGTATTATTTAGTGAGGGACACTGGCTGATTATTAAAAGTTGCTGGATAAGAACCTTTCTTTACCAGTCAACATGATTTCCATCTAGTTGTCTTCCAGATTGAATGAATCTGATCGGTGGCTTTTACTGGATCCATTTTAGATTAACCCCCTTTCCTAACAGTCTTTTGCAATGTGTAGATAGAGGTGAAATTTAAAAATTCAAGTCTTCTGTCTTTCTGTTTCTGATTAAGATGCGATTGGAAAATTGAAAAAATTTGAAATCACACCTGCAAATATACATAAAACTCTTGATGTCTCATTTCCAGCCTATAAAAGTGTATATGACACCCCACACATCCCCCAAAAAAAAAAAAAAAAAAAAAAAAAAACTTTCCTTATATAGCTCAATTTTTATTTTTTTTTTTGGAGTGAGGTAATCCTAAGTAAATATGTGCGGTCGGCTTGTAAGTGGATTTTGATTTCTTATTTTTGCCTTGAATGGATTCAGAAGCATGCTCGATCTGAAAAATTGCTTAAAGAAGGTCGGCTAAAAGCAATGCTCAACAGTGATGGGGAAATTGAGCATCAAGAGACAGCTGCAGAGATGCATGCCCGGGTTGTAGCTATGGCACAGGTTCGTCTTAATTTCCTGACCCAAAATGAAGTGACATGTGATAATTTTGCTACGAGTTGCTGAAAGAATGTAATGTATGTTTCAGAGTGTCAGCAAAAGGAAAAACAAAGGGCGACAGAGGCAGAGATCAAGGAAAAAGGTAAGCTATTTTCTCCTGCTAATAGATGCTTGTTCCTTTAGCATGAAGATAAACTGATGGTTGTCTGCTCCCCTATATCTGTGTAGAAAGTGACGGATGACTCCAACCTTGGAAATGCAAGGCAGCCAACCAAATCTCCTGCCAAGAAGCAGCGGAAGAAATGAGGAAATTGTTTTTGTTTGCCGGAAACGAGTATAGATGTTGCCGATAAATTATTTCTGTGCTTTTTGTTTTGATTTCCAGTCTTCTTCTTCAGAGTATTCTTGCCTTTTGTTTGGATGTTACTGAGAAAATGAAGCCTTCCTGGATGACCAATCCATCACTAAAAATTATTTCGCCGGGCAGGTCTCTGTTTTTATCTAGGAGACGTGATAAAACCCGCTGGTTAAATCGGCTACTGAAGAAGCTCAGGTGAATTCTATTTAATTGACCTCGCAGTTATTAATTCGATGGGATTTTTAAAATTATAGTATTTCTTGCTTAACGAAGGTGAAGGTTCGAATCATTATACTTGCCTTCGTGGTCATCCTTATGAGCAGGGGCTAGTGTACACTAGTAATTATTCTGAATGAGTCTGAATAGAAAATGTGATTACGGAGATCAAGACTAGGGTAAATGGATAGGGGAAATTGAGAAGGCCGACGAAGGAGATGATAAGAATTAAGAACAGACGAGAGGGCTAAATATTTGGTCCGTCTTTCTCGTTGCAATTTCTTTGCACTAGTGCTCCCTTTGAGAGGGTCAAAAGCAAAATTGATCATGCGAATCCATCCCCAGGGGTTTTTTCAGCAAGAAACCGTTTTAAGTCTCAAGTGGCGATGATCACTGAACGTAAGAGTAATAACGTAATCATCCACATCTACACAAGCCAAAGGAGAATCAACTTGAATTGGTAACAAATGTAAAATTGCCACAAACATATCATTTCAAATTCTCAGAACGCCACGAGCACAGGGCAAGTTAGAGAAATCAAAATTCCTCCTACTAATCAACATCTGTAACAGGGGAGAAAAAAAAAATCAACTCATTAAAACGGGCTAAAAGAAGAGCTAGTGGTCGAGCAGCCGACAGATTTTTAAGACTGAAACTTTGTCCGAACCACTACACTCAAAACATCTTCACAAGCTGGAAAGCCTGGCATGATCGAAATTCTAGCGACGATCATCTCCTAACTTGGCACCATGGTGGGTCTTGAAATTAGAATACTCAAAAATCAAAGGTTAGGAATAGACTGTGTATTGTCGTCGCTTAAGATGCCTGCTCATCTGACGGATTTGTTGGCAAATCAGATGGTTGCTCCCCATCAACATCAGTTTCAGCAGGCTGCTGATCAAGTGAAGGGGATTGTTCTCCGCTTCCACCGTTCTCTGGGTGAAAGTTGATGGGAAATTTGGTGACCCGAGGTTTATCGGAGAGAATGTTTCTCTGGACCTTGTCAATTAGTACCTTTGGGGGTGGTTCCTCTCTCAACTGCTCGTCATCGTAATCATTATTCACATAATAGCCCACACGGACAAATTCTTGACCCAGATAAGAGCAGGTCAGTAGAAGTACAGTCACTCCAATTATATCTTCTTCCCGAATCTTTGATGGATCTGGTGGATCTGCCTGCAAAACATCTGTCATTTCTTAGATTTGTAACCGGTAACACAAGGATATATTACTAAAAGGGGACAAAAGGAATTGTACAAGAAGTTAATCAAGATTGCCTGTAACACAAAACGATAATTCCCAACATTGACTGGTCCAACAAGTACACTCTCTAGCAATTGATCATACGTCTCGTCCTCTGCAGATCCTACATATATAAGCTTCCATTCCAAATCTGCATAGTTATGGAAAAATCAGTATATAGCCAGCTTAACAAATGGGGAAGACAGGAGCTAAGATAAACAAAGAGGACATGTACAAATTTAAATGCCAATTCACCAGGGCAAATTCATCCCATCCTCGACATTGTTTAACCTTGTGCTGGGAGTCAACATGGAGCAAACCATATGTTGCAACAAGAGAGCATGGGAGCGAACGGTAGCTCTAATCAAAAAGTGTGAATTAAGCCCAAATCGTTTGGCTTTAGGATCAAAAAGTCAATTTCCAAACACGACAAATGAACTTATCTCCCAATTTCCTCGATAACGTCAAGCATTAAGGCATCCAGATAATCCCAGATAGCACAAGCAGCACAGGCATTCCCTTTTATCTTACTGTCCATGTCAATCCTTAATTTGAGCTTATTACAAGCATAGGTAATTGAAAAGAACTTAAACTGACGAGGCATTCAGCATGTGAAAGATGTCCAGAATACACATGCTGTGATGCAAATATATAAGAGACGATGATTCCATGGTGTGGTTCAACTTTCCAGCCCTAGATTGTCATCTATTTTTGCTTCTACAACATATCGTGATGCATGAAGAAAGAGGAAGCTTAACAAGAAGTTTTATTATAGTGCCTACTATAAAAATTGAAGTCATTGACAAGATAATCTGGGGAAAAAAAAAAGGACATGCTTTGACTCTCATCTCGCGAAAATATTTCAGCATGCAGATACCTTTCCGTTATCTATGCATTGACCATATGAACTGACGCAAGGATTGAATTAGTCAACTAAGAGCATAAAGAAGCAACCAAAAAAGCTTGCCGCGGGAATAAGGCTACAATACCCTCCTCTTTCACCTCTTCTCTCATATTCCTAGCCATCCAATCGAAACATCTTCTTGTACCCTGAATGGCACCCAAAAGAAAGAGGAGAAAAAACCCTTCTCAGGATGCACATAATAACCCGATACCATGTCGCGCAAAGTTGCCCATTCGAGCTAAACCCAATCCCAGGAACTTCACCTATAAATCCACAAGAGAAAGCAACAATCTAGCAACACACCCTGAAATTCCTTTTGGCCATTTTCGGTGTCCCACGCAGCCATCCTAATTCTCTACACCTCAAGAAGAAGAGGCAAATAGTACAGCGAGCCTAGCGCCAAGCCAATCCAATCATCCCAAGCAACAGGACCGGTAATCCTCCCCCTAATGAAATCGCAAAACCTAAAGCACAGCCGAGAAACGCAGACTGCGAAGCGCGGAGACCCCGCTGAACGAGAGAGGACGCGACAATTCCGAGGATTTCGAAACGGGAGCGGGGGGGAGGGGAAGTACCGTCTTTGAGAGGGGTGACGCACTCGTAGGAGATCTCGAACTGGAAGGGAGTGAGGAAGGAGGCGGGGTTGTCCAGCACCGTCACGTTCGTGATGTTCACAGCGCTCATCGCTCTTCGGAAATCTGGAAGCGGCGCCGCCCCCCCACCGCGCGCATGAAACGGGGCCGACGGCGACTGCGACGGCGACGGAGACGGATCGGGGAGCGAAACCCTAGAAGCGGAGCCCCTTCATGGAGCTCGAAACAGCGCGCGAATACAGAGAGAGAGAAAGAGAAGAGAGAGAAGCGAAAAATGTTACAGGAATCGAAAAGAGAAAACCTGGTGATTTTACGAGGGACAACGAAAGACGGAATTTGATGTTTTTCTATTTTTTGTTTTTATTTTTATTACTTTTTATTATTTTTGTTTTTGGGTGAAAGGAGGGGCTGGAGGGAAGCGCGAAGGCTGACCGGCGGTAGCCGGTTGAAAATATTTGGCGGGAGATTGGTGGAGGGCTTTTTTTGGGGGAGAAAAAAAATACCTGGAGGAGACCAAGGAAACGGAGGCAAGCAAAGACAATAAAGGGGAACTAATAATAAAAGATGGAAAAGAAAAAAACTATGTAACAAAAAAGGAAAAAAGAATTGTTGGGATTTTCCAAGGCCAAAATGGCTGTAGTCATTTAATTTAGGCTAATACCACAAAAAAACCTCCCCACACTAATATATTCATGCTATATTTATCTGAAGTTGATTTTTGTATCACAAAAACTATCACACTAACACACTTGTGCTACATTTATCTCTAATTAATTTCCGTGTCACAAAAGTCTCAACTAACACACTCGTGTCACATTTACTCTAAACTAATATATTCATACCACATATATCATGAATTAATATACATCTTATTGGAGGGAAATGTGGCACGATTGGACTAATTTGGGTAAATGCGGCATGGGTGCACTAATTTGAAATTTTTTATGACACAAAAATTAATTTGGATATATGTGGCACATATGCAATAGTTTGGGATAAACACATGGTATATCAATTTTAGAGTTTGTGACATAAAAATTAATTTGAGTTAAATATGATATGAATGTACCAGTTTAGGATTTTTTTATATCAACCTTTAATTTAAAAAGTTGAAAGTAACTAAATTTGATTACTAACTTTTTATAGAAAAGTGTACTATAAATAATCATAAAGCAACCTTTGGATTCCTATTGAGTAAGTCTCATACTGAAAAATTAAGATTTTACTCATTTCCAAGTTTCAATGAACAATTATCACAGATTATCAAATCTTTATGTGACTACCAACTTTATATACGAAAAAATAAGTCAGAACATACTAATTGACTTTGGTTAGGAGCTCTTTATATAAAAAAGTAAGTTTGCGCGTATCAATAATCACAATTCTTAGATGAACGCGTTGATCAGTCAAACATCCCTTGAAGTGAAAGCAAGAAAATAAATAATATGGAAGATAAATAAGAGTAACGATCTTTAAAAAACCAAAACTCAGGACCACCTATCGCATGACCGTTCGTCCTCCATTGCTGGTCATCGGCAGACCCTTCGCATTTAAACTTCAAAGAACAGAGTAGAGTGTAGGGAAGGAATTCTCAAATATCCTAGTGATTACCCCTCGTTTTCCTCTCTAAATCCTCACTTCTCTCGTCGTTGACTGTCGCCGATGAAGGATCGCTTCTCAAATATTACCTATTCAGTCACGCAAAGAAGACGCTCTATTTGCTCCTATATTCCGACCAGCATCTTCGAGGTACCCAAAGTTCATTCGATCCTCCCTCCTTCACCGGCTTCGATCATCAGCATTGCCGCTTCCACGGCCTCTTCTCCAAAAGTTTTGCGTCGTGGTTGTTTATTATCATCGTCGGGGTTCTTGTCAATCCCTTTATCTTTTTCATCCAAACTAGCATTAGCCTTCTCACTAACAAGATCCCTTTATCTAGTTGAGGAACCAAGAGAATTCCTTTTCCATAGCTTCCAAATGTCTGCGTGGTGAAGAAAGTTTATTAGAGCCGTTCAAACCATAGAAAACAGACTATAAATTTGCCCCAATTCTTAAATTTAGGGTTAGGGGGTAATAAAGTTTTCAAAAAAAGCCCCGATTTGTTAATTTGGGCAAACAAATGGCTAAAATGGGGAAAAGTACTAAAAAAGTCATAAATCTATTACATTAGTATCAATTCGGTTATAAACTTTTCAATTGGACCAATTTACTCCTAAATATTTTAATATTGGTATCAATTCGAGTCCATCCGGCCAATTTTGGCCTAGTCGGCGATGACATGGCAATTTTTATTATTTTTTATTATTTATTTTTTTTATTTATTTTTCCTTTTCTTTTCTCCCTTCTTCCTTTGTTCCGGCAGTGGCCAGCGAGCCTCCGGTGAGGCTTGTGGCTGGAGGCTTGTCGGCCACTGACGAGGCCCTTCCTAGGGCCGCTGGCAAGGCGGCTTCGCCCGAATCTGGACGAGGGTATGGTGGCCATCGCCAAGGCGGAGGGGAGGGCCGCGAGCGAGGCGGCTTAGCCCAGATCTGGGCG
This sequence comes from Eucalyptus marginata, assembly GCA_014182565.1. Lineage (NCBI taxonomy): Eukaryota > Viridiplantae > Streptophyta > Magnoliopsida > Myrtales > Myrtaceae > Eucalyptus > Eucalyptus marginata. The sequence continues at coordinate 36,188,601 of CM024590.1, forward strand.
AGGCTAGCCTTGCCATGAGCGAAGGCGGCCTCGCCCACGGCTAGTGAGGCTGGCCTCGCCCACGATTGGCGAGGCGCCCATGACTGGCGAGGCCATGGCGACCATCGCCAGGGCGGAGGCGAGGGCCGCCAAGCCCTCGCCATCCGGCAAGGGTCGTGGCCCTCGCTCGACCTCGCCCAAGGTCACGGGCGAGGCGGCAAGGCCTGGCGAGGGTTGCAACCCTCGTCGGCGGCTGGTGAGGACTTGGTAGCCCTCACCTCCGCCCTGGCCATGGCCGCCATGGCCTCGCCAGCCGCGGCGAGGCCACCTTCGCCCGCAGCAAGGCTAGGGCGAGGTTGGCCTCAACCAGATTAGAGCAAAACCATCGGCGAGAGGCCGGGTGAGGGCCGCAACTCTCGCGTGAGGGCCGCAACTCTCGCAAACGGCAGGCAAGGGCTTTGCGGCCCTCGCCCAATGGCGGGCGAGCCTCCGACCACGAGCCCCCACCGGAGGCTCGCCGGCCACCGCCGAACAGAGGAAGAAGGGAAAAAATAAAAGGAAAAAAAAAAAAAAAAGAAAGAAAAAAAAAAAAATTAATAAAAAAATTCGAAAAAATCATTAAAAAAAATTATAAAAATTGTTGTGTCGCCACCGCCCAACATCCATGTCAACGCCGACCAACCAAATTTGGCCAAATGAACTGAATTGATATCAATATTAAAAGGTTTAAGACTGAATTGATCCAATTGAAAAATTTATGACTGAATTGGTATCAATACAATAAGTTTATGACTTTTTTTGTACTTTTCCCGACCAAAATGACATCATTCCATTCTTTTTTTTGCCGACTTCATCTCGCCAGTGAGTCATGTTGGGCAATCTATATTAAAATATTGGCACACAACATTTTCCAACGTCGAGATTGCACTTCAATGATTTTTTTTTCAAAAGTGTCACCAGCGATCGCTAAAAAAAATTTTTCACTTAAATGAGTACCGTATAAAAATACTTCTCATATCCATGTCCCTATAAAATCAAAGTAAACTCTTTTTTTAAAATTCAGTCAATACGCTTCTCGAATTGAAAAGATACATTTACTAGATAAGATATATGTACTGTGACCAGTAATTAATTCCAATCATTCAGCAACAATTCTCTTAAAACGGCGAGGACCAATATTTTAGCACTTTCTCACAAGAAGATGCTACAAATCACCCCACAAAATTACGAAGGGTGTAGTACTTTTGGAGGGAAAACAAAACATGATGTCCTTTACAAAAAAAAAAAAAAAAAAAAAAAAAATATTTGGATCAAGAAAGCCGAGGGAGATCACACCCAAAAACAAAAAAACAAAAAAAGAGAGAGAGAGAGAAAGAGGAACACTGCTACCTATAAGAGCGTGTGAGAAGAAAAATGCACTTCAGATAAGTGAGTCGAATTTGCAACGAAAAGATCTATTGAGGAAGTGACACGTCCATGGAGAATCAAACACAAACTATAGAAGGCATGAAAGAGAAAGCTATGGCCTAGAAGCAAGGGGAAAGTACAAATTTTCCATGACAAAAGAGGTCAAATTGAGATTCATCTTTAGTCCTCATGTCTCACATTGACAATGGCCGAACACGCAATGAATGTTCTATATGAATGGAACCCATAGCACACCATAGTCAAGTCAAAGTGAAGCTGATTTTAAGGGAAATCTTGGGATCTTTATCGTTAAGTTGGCCAATACACAACTTGGGAAGTAAGAAATGTCATCAGTTATGAAGTAAAGAGAGCAGGTCCAGAGGAGTATGTAGACAGAGCTCTCACCATTAGACACGACCAAAATGGATAAAGTAGAGGAATGCATCTTGTATACCCAGTGGTACGCCTATACATCCATGGTTACAACCTCTCCAGGACACCAATCTGTACCAAATTTCTGCCATCACGACCTATCCATTTACCTAACTACTGCTTATATGTAAAAAGAAAGAGCCAAATGTAACACACTCGGCATTACAAAGAGCCAAATGTAACACACTTGGCATTACACCAACAAGCTGTATCCCAGCACAAAAGAGGCTGGGATGCTGCTAAAGGCTTGGCCAAAGTACTAATGGAGCACCCAGAAGTTACAAAGATTCCCTGTGACTCGTGAGCATCATATTGAATTAGACAATGCTCACCTCTCCTTATCTTGAAGGGATGAGGTACTTCAGTATAATCTTCCTAAATTTCTTTTTTACAGAAACTATTTACACCATCTGCAAGTGAAATATCAACACACTGCCGCTCAGCTACGACTTTCCGTACTTCCTATCCATGAACAAATGCGACAATAATCAGAAGCCACAAGATAGATGAAACCTATGGTAGCATGAAATAGGCAACCTATTCCGAAAATAGCCATTAAAAGATGATGAAATGGATGAGGACACAAACACATGTATAATTCCTTACCCTCGAAACTGCAAAATGGTATTTCAGCTTCAAACTGTAGAGCTCATGTCCATCTTCCTACTCTGTGACTGAAACATCTCAGCTATATCAGCTGCTGTGCTGCAATCTTCTGGATTTCTATCTGACACACACCTAATAAATCTGGGAAATCGCATAGAGATGCCGCGAGAAGGATGAACTAAACCTACAGCGGCCTGGTGGACAGGTGACAGAGTTAAGTCTGCACCTCTAATTTCCCAGACTACTTCTGGAGAGAACCACATATCAGGCACCTCCGCTGTTTTGTAATAAGGTGGCTTCTTGGACAAGATCCTGTCCCCCGAAAAGAACTCTTTCATCTACAACAAGAATAATCAGCATTATAAAAACGGCTAGCCTGTCATCCATCAGCAAGAAACTGGCTATAAACAGACAGGAAAAAGAAACCTATCTCACCAAACATTCCTATTCTTCCTTGACCAATTTATAATTATTTCATTGAAAAAAGTGAAAAATAAATAGATCTCAGTGCAACACTTCCCAATTAGGAGTTATTGGACAAACACATTTTTCAAATATATTAACATAATGGCATTCGTACAGAACAGTGGCCAGCCAGCCTTTCACTAGTGATTCGGTCATTCAAAATTCTCCCTCCATTGATAGTTGTCCGCTACTAATTCAAATTCGATGCATGAATAAAATTTGGATCTTATGAAGCCTATTACATTAAGCACTCAACTATAAGCAGCAAACAAGACTGAGGAAGAACTTGAGAATTATCCTCATTATGGAGTCTCTGTGGCCAAATCCACCCTACTTGCAACTGAACTTGGCAAGGAAGATGGGCATCACAGTTAGCTTGTATCGTACCAATGTGGTGTTCTCTAAAACTATTGTGCCTGCATTGTGCAGGTTTTTGGGAAAACATAGTGCTAGATTCCCAAGCATGTGCAGTCACCAAGCAAAAGCAAAGTTGAGTTCATTTTTCTTTTTGTCCTCAATAACAATGGTGTAAAAAGATAACCATAAAAAGATCAAAGCAAATACACTTCTAATTTACCTCAATGTAAAATGAATCAGAAAATCCAGAGATTACATGACATACAAAATACCATAAAAAGATCAAAGTGAATACACTTCTCATTTACCTCAATGTAAAATGAATCAGAAAACCCAGACATTACACGACATACACTTTGAAACTCCTCTGTGTCAGGATTGTAACATGACATCAGGAATGGACTGTACCTGATAACACAATGTCAAATGTCAGCAAAGGAGATGCAATGCCACTTGGAAGTCAAATGCTGGTGATTAACAAACAAATCAGAAACCAAGGCTTGTCCGAAAGCTACTTTTTGTTTGCCGATACTAGGCATTCCAATCTAAATAGCTAATAATTAAATGAAGATCTCTCTGACATTCATAGGACACTAAGACTTCAGATCATCCATGATGAAGTATAAAATGTAATAAGATTCGGTCAAAACAGTTAGTCTGATGAAGAGTAACTATATTTCAAATCTTAAGCTGACCACCACCAACCTAGACCAAGTGCTTTGATTACAATATTTGTGATGTAGGACAATGAGTCCCACAACAAAGAATAAATGTTTAGGCTCACACTGAAAGCTTCCTAAGCAACAAATCTATGGTTTCTTAAGCATCACACCTAACAGAAGAATTTAAACACACAATTCCAAAAGCAAAGAACTGCAAAATTCAACTAATTCGGCCCAAAAAAAAGAAACTCAAACGAAAAGAAAGAATAACAAGCACCTAAACAGACTCTCCAAAAGTTCTACTGCCAGTCGCAATAGAAAACTCTAAGCAAGAAACATGATAGAAGAAGGAAACTTAATATAATCATAACAAGATCAAATCCTAAAAGATGTGTTGCTACTACTTTTCCATGGAAATATATCTTAATCCTCTAGCATGCTTATTTGTGGTGATTTGGTGCAATGAAATCTTCGCCACATATTAGGTAGAAATGTTAACATTGGAAACAATATCATCTTGCATGATTTTGTCAGCTGCACCAATTTGTTGAGTGATCATCAACTTAAGAGACGATACTCTTATATTCATCCAGAAAATAATGAGACCAACGGTAACTCTGAGATGGGCATTAGTGCAAGTTTGCAAATTAAGATGTCCATCTATTGGTGACAGTGATATAAGATTTACTACTATGTGCCATACATAACTATCAGGAAGAGGATTAATAATTATGAGAAGTAACAATAGGGAGCAAGAAATGATAATTACCATCCTGCTTTCCTCCCATTACCATGCCAAGCCCCAATTGGGACTAAATCTAGAGAGTCACCCAATCCGTCTACATAGTCCCGTTTTACCTATAAAGAGAATAGAACTATCAGTGAGAACAGTCTTTTCTCAGTTTCTTTAAATGAAATAAAGGAGTTCATAGAAAGGGCATCTCATAAGACCTTCAACCATGTTTCAGCACGTTTTGATGGAGAATATCCAGCATCAATGTCCAATGATTTTACCATAATCCCTTCACATGAAGAACGGAGAGCATCCTCAAGAAACAAGTTCATCCTAGTCAATGTATCTTCTCTATCCAAATGAGAATCCTCGGCATCCACCTACATTGGGATATCATGTTCAACTGATCTATGTAAATGCCTGGAAAATTCAATCAAACATGAAACTTACAGTCATTTCCTTAACATATTCAAAAAAGCCCTTCTTCTCATCATTGAAAAGCTCCCGCAAGACTGTTAAATGTTATGCAGATTTGCAGTACGTCAGAAACAAATGAATTCAGAGCATCTAAATCAGGATAACATTTCATGACTTAAGTTTCATGGCATGCTTAGAAGATTGGAAAGGGCAGACCTTTACGTCTTTCACGGAGAGGGAAACCCAGTACCCTGCAAAAGAGGATGAGTTCTGTTCAAAATTGAAGGACCTAATTCATATTTGCTTCACTTTGCCATTTGAAATTGATAATAGTTCAAATGCACCTTCAGTTTGCAGCAAATTAACAGACTGAAAGTTAGCACTACATCCCCAATTTGCATAAAATTAACAGACTTAAAATTAGCTTGCATCATGCCATTAATATCCATTGCACTTGCACATTCCTGGGTTAACTAAGATGGACATGAGATGGTTCATCCTAACTTCCTAGAACTGAAAATGAAATCTTGGTAGAACTTAAAAGTATAGAGGTACAGGAGTGCGTAAATTTGCTGATACTTACTGCTCTCCATTTGCAAACATAATGTCAAAGACAAATATGCAGATATCAACCTGCACGAGGAGAAAAAAACATGAGCATCATGCAAAAACCAATACTCATAAGCTGAACTTTAATTAAAAGGGAGGGTCAATACATCAATATACAATGACAGAACTTTTGCGTGGCAAAGGAGGAACTTGATCCACCCTTTCTGAAATTACTTTAGTACAACCAACAAAGTCGCTTCTCCTCAGAAGAACATCTAAACATGGTTTTCAAACTCTTGTAAACATACATACATATCCTCTGACATTTCACATAAAATTTGATAAATTGCTAAAAACACTTTTTCCTATATACAATGATTTTTGAGTAATAAGTGGACAGGATACACAATATGGTCACTCGGAAAAAAATGCTCTTCCAAAACTGCCAAAGAATAAAAGGTTATGGCTGTAAGCTTTGTAGTCAGGACATCATTAGAAAGCTAAGGCTAAATAGAAGGTACATCTAATCTCAGAAGCCAAAAAGAGAACTACATTCCTTATGTGTGAAGCTAATAATCACATCCATAACGTGACTAAGACAGGAACATTTAGCAACGCAACTAAGCGAATGTTGAATTTTCAGCTGTACATACCTTAATGCTATCCAATGAAACCAAAGAATCTCTACCTCCTCTCTCTCGTGAAGATAGTTCCTGAAAAGACATGAGCTTGCATCCTCTCTTCCGGTCAACAGCAACTACCTATATGACACCGAATCAAAGATAAGGTAGCAGAGCCAGTCATATGAGATAAGTGATTCTTCAACCATATAAGTAATGCAATAACATGATTGACACAACAGTATAATCTTACCTCAGCATCCAATATGAAAGTCACAGCAGAAGGCTTACACGATTCATTAACTATGGCAATCAGATCTGGAAATCTAGAAGTTGTCTCATCTCCATTTCTTGAAAAAATTCGGATAGATCCATCAGCTAGCTTGTGAATCTGAGCACGTTGACCATCATATCTGACATTCAATCAAGGAGACAGGTTCAAGCCATATCATACGAAAGCATGAAACTTCAGAATACTAAATAGACAGGCAACTGCTTAAGAAAAAGTTGTCAATGCATTTCTCACTGGAAAATGCCACCACACAAGTGTTTCTTCAAAAAAAAAAAAAAAAAAAAACCCAAAAACGACATCAAAATTAGTGCAACCAGCAATGTAAATTATTACTCATCTGCAAACAAATATAGAACTCCTAAAAGAATAGAACAACCAATTTTTGCAGTATATTATCAAAGCAGAGCCTTAAGCACCACATAACATACCGATTCATCCATTCAGCTTTTTGAGTCTACCCCATTTACAATGCTACAGTCCTATTTCAGTTTTCTCTATTACTAATTGAAAGGTTTCTGTCAAGATTCAAGAGTGGATATTCATTATTAATGATGGTGCAGTTTCAGATCAGATAATTTCCAAGAGCAGCTATCATCATCCAAGGTCTGAGATTTATTAAAATGACAAGTACGTGTTCAGAATGTATAGTTCCCTTTTTATGGCTGTTCAGAATAAACTGTTTGGATGTTATTGTTTCTGGTTCCTGTTTTTCCATGCTTTAAACAAGAAAGAACCAAGGAACAATACTCACAATTTTATGACCATTACGATGATGCGAGCAGATTTAGTTAAACAAATAGCTAAAAAAGAGCCTTTCTAATATCAATTAATGTAAGCATTGAAATACAACAAGATGAAACAAAATTAGAAGAAAAAAAGGAGAAAAGATACAGAGTGATACTTACTTATATTCACATGTGAAGGCCCTACTTTCAAAGAGTTTCAATACTGATGGGCATCCATTGGTAATTCTGTCGCCAATTAGAAAAAGAAATGTAAATCAATTGAATCACAACAAATTTCAAAGTGATAAAAGGCCAAATGAGAAGCTCAAGAAATGAGTCTATACTTAGCAAGCATTGGCTTTATAGGCAATCCAGGGATCATTGACAAATGCGATGAAGAAAATTCAATTCCTTCCTTCATTAAAGAAGGTATAATCAAATCCTGCCCACAAAACTCACAGGATCAAGTTAATCATTTGCCAAAACATAATCTTCCTAGAAATTACCCAAAAGATTGATGGAAAGAAGTTAATGCCTATTATAAACAAAAGGTAGTAATTTCTTTTCATATGCTCATAACTCAGTCTCTAATTACTGTGTAAATTAACTTGATCAGGGATATCTAAACTGAAAACTTTGTGAATGCTCCAGAGAAACAGAGCTCAGCTCATTATGATACTTTTAGGGGACAATGCTAAATGGCCTCTCCAACTTTTGTCCATGTAGCCCTTTGTATTCCCTACCTTAATATATCCAACTTTTCACCTTCAAATTTTGTTACTAGACTGCAAATTGGACCAAGTTGCCAATTTTCTACCAAGAAAAATGTCCTTACTGTTTTTAACTTCAACACTAAATTTTGTTCGTTACATGAATGGTACTTGGTCTTTTAGGATAGTCTAAGATGAAACTGGTATTTCTAGAGCTAAAGGATGTGAAGTGGCATGAGGAGTGGATGCAATGTAAAGCGAGAATTTAGAATGTTCCCTTATGTTTTTGTAAACAAGGAAAGAAAATGGTGTCTGATCAGATATGACTTAAAGATATTACTTATAAAAAAAAATAAAAATCTACAAGAATTGCATTTTCCCTGATAAACTTAAGTATACTATGCATAAATTGCCAGAAAAAGCAGTAGAATGACATCAGAACCAAAAATTACTGCCACTTGAAGGAAAGACTTACCAAACTAGGAAGTACATTATATGCTTCAAGTATGGAGGCAGATAGGCTCTGCCAAGCAACAAAGAACATCAATTAAGAAAAACTGGGATAAGCAATCAACTGTTTGCAAGTGCATATTCCCATTGCAAGTCCATTGCTCTTCCCTTCAGAATTATTCTAACAACTAATAACTCGACAATCACAGTGAAACTTCTTACCAGGGTAAAAGACAACAGTGACTAATCAATATGCCCCAAAAAATAAATAAAAAAGTGTGTGCTTCGCATAGCTGTGACTTTTAACCAAGGTAAGACTTCTGTCATTTGGGATCAGATTTTTGTTTATAATTCCATGACTAATCTACTATTAATTAAAGAATTCATAACAATTTTTTCATGAAACTTGTCCATATTAGTCCAAAACCTACGTTTTTTTTTGGAACTGCAATGAAAGGTAGATAATCCTTTTCTGCTGGACATTGTTGTATTTTAAGCTGGTAATATTATCCCAGAGTCCTAGTTGTTTCTACTGCAATTACTTCCCACTACTTTCATTTTTCCTGTTTTCACAGTGCAACACGCTCTGCTCTACATCATTAAAACTACATAAATATTTGCACTTAAAGTATTTTTTTAATAACTGTATTAAATTAATTTTTTTAATTAAAGGACATAAACAATAAAATTGGGGCCAAAAACCCACAAGCACCTATTAATCATCCCACTTAATGAAGATAAAGTTGAGAATTGCAGAATTCATTTTGACCTGAATTTTCTCTGACTTTTGCAATGTGTCTTCTAGAGATGAGTTCATTACAACAGCTTGAGCAAATGCAGGCAGAACAGTTCTCATCATGGCTCCAATCCTTAGATTCCTAACCTGTAATGCAAATGTGGCAAGTATAACTTAGAAATTTTTTCAAAAAAAAAAAAGGCATAACTACTTCTGCCAATTATATGTGACAGCAATACGTGGTATTGAAGGAAGTACTTCACAATCAATCAGGAGAGCTTGTAATTAGTGACATGCACATGCACTTCCTCATCCCAAAGTTTTCGACCCAATCAAAAGTCCCACCCTCCTGTACTTCAGAATCAAACAGAAAAGCTTGCAATTCGTGACATGCACGTGCACTTCCTCATCCCAAAGCTTTTGACCCAGTCAAAATTCCCTCCCTCCCTCTTGTGGTTGAGTACCTCAATGCATCTATTGGTAGGACTTAACCAATTACCATGAAAAATGAAACTCTCTCTCTCTCTCTCTCTCTCTCTTTCCCTCTCTCTCTCTCTCTCAAAAGTGAGAGGGTGCTTGTATTATTAAAAGTAAAACAATTATTAATAAGGATCCATTACTCTTAGAGTACAATGATCTCTTACCAAGGTTCTTACAATAAATTTCATCTCCATCTCCCTACAGGATCGCATGAGACTCACAATAAGGCTCTTTTTGCGGGCATTGCTTCCACTCCCTGTTTGGAAACTGTTAAACTTCACTTAAGAAAGAAGAGAAAGAATCTACCAAGTGGCCAAACTGAAATATCACTCATCAGATATAATTTAAAAAAAAAAAAAAGGAGCTACAAAATTACCTCATTTATGAATTAATTAACGACATTAAAAATAATTATAGAGGAATATCAAAACTCTCCCATGAGGACAATTTTGTGATAATGTGTGAAAAATGAGAATCTCTCATAACTTAACCATGCTTTCTCTCATACGATTTAAGCTGCCGAATTAAGATAAGAAGATAGAATATCTCATACCTTATTTTTTTTAGCACAGAGAATACATCTTTAATCAGCAGCAACGGAGGAGGGGCAAGAAAAGTTTGTGTTTGTCGGCATTCTTGGGCGACATCACCTGAAACATTCTAAACTTATTTAATAGGACAAAAAAACACACATACACAGAAATAGAGGGTGGAGAAAGATTGCAACATGTCAAACCAAGAAATACATTCTGAAAATAAACAAACCATTGATTTTTGCCATACCAAGATCACCCAATCTGTTGTACATATCCCTTATTTTAGACCTTTTCACACCACAGACATCTTCAATGGCTGCTGCAACCAGGCTTCCACCAATATTTAGCTCCTGCAGGATCATCACAAAAAATGGGAAAAACATGCTTTCAGTTTGCTATTTCCGTATACACGATAAATAAGTTGCAAACAGGATTACATTTCTTAATCTTACCTCAATAAAAATAATTTATTTCCGAGCTAAAGTTGAATAAAGTAACAAACAAAAAAGTACCATGTACTAGGTTCATTGATGCTAGAAGCTAAACAATCTGGATTTATTGACAATCTAATGGAAGCTATTAATTTCACACCACATATCTAACTCGTCTTTCCAGTGATATTAAGTGATTCTCGCAAGTAAGACAATAACTCAACCCTATCCGTCCTAATTCCCAAAGCCTCAGGAGGGTTAAATGCACATTTGGTCAGACAAATTGCACAATTTAACATTATTGGAATGTCAGTACTAAAAAAAAGCCTTTTACAGACTACTTATCATCCATATTCACAATTTCCAAAACAAATTTGTGGAAGTATAGAGTTCACAAGGCTCAAAGACACATCAACATCCTCCACGACCAAAGAAGATGACACGTTAAATAAGATAGTAAACTAACCATATTTTCATGGTCAGGAGCAATCTTGTTTGTGCAGAGATGCATGGCAGGTAAAACATCCTCAGGTGACAAAGCCAACAAACTGTGTGTCAAGAAAATAGAATAGATATTACACCTGCCTCTGATAGCTAGCAAGAGTAACTCCATAAAAAGAAAGGGGAAAAAATGAAGAATCTGGATTTATAATAGCTTCAGCACACCTTCTGAACATGTTGCAAAGCATGGATGTAACTTTTATCTTGCCTTTTTCCCTTTCAACAAGGTCAAAAGTCCGTGCAAGATGTATATAAGGAGTGGGATCTCCAAGTCTCCAGGAAGCTGCAAAAGTTCGAATGTCATCATATGTTTGGTTTCAGGATCCCATGAAAAGTGAAAAGGCCAAATAGGAGTCTGCAGTGAGTTCGCTAAAAAAAAAAGAAAAAACACAATTGACAAAAATAAAATGCCAACCATGCTCAACAGGATTATACTTTTCAAGTGGAACTGACACGAAATCTGTGCATATTTCAGCTAATGGACGCTCCACTGAAATAGCTGCCACACTTCCTGATTTCTCTGACAGCGTGATGTGGCCAGTGGTGAATTTACCGTCACTAGTGGTGACAGATTGACCTGATGCTAGAGACACAAATGAAATGTCATTATTGTCTACAGGTCTACTCTCTGTATCGCTATAATATACATCCAGAGCCTTGTCGATGTCTCCTTTTGTTTTTTCCAAGATGCTGGCAGCATAGCTTCTTAAGGAATCGTCACCATTTACAATTTGAACAAATTGATCTATTTTATCGTTATATGGGGTTGAAAACTTATCATCTTTAAAGCATGGCTGGAAGTTGGCTTCAAGTCCACCATCTTGAGCACTGTTGGCCACACTTTTAGTGAAAAACCTTGTTATTCTAGATTGTCCTGACCCACTTGACTCCAGTTTTTTGGGTGTGCTCTTCTGCTTCTTTTTAGGGCTATTACTAACATTTCTCTTCTTTTTTCCAGGAGACTTGCTGGTCATGGTTAATTGCACAGTCGGCAACTTGTAGTCTTTGCTAAACATACTTCCCGTTCCAGAGGCACTGCCCTTTACAGAATCTGGTGCTGAAGGTGATGAATGGACATCAATTGAACTCATAAAGGATGCCTGCAAAGAAGAAGCAGAAGCAGAAACTTGTTGGTAGAATTCAGTCTCCTTTTCATAGAAATTGGAAACTGCATCAACCAAATTCCTCCCTGAGCTGTTAATTAGGCCTGTCATCTGATCTCGAGTAACCCATGCAGGAAGACAATCCTGGAGGGCCTGTAAGATTTCTTTCTCACGCTCTTCTGAAACCAAATCTAACTCTTCAAAACCTCCTTTTTTAAGATCAGTTGTTTCACCTAAAAAAAATTTTGGATCCAAAGTTTCACTGTGATCTTCCTTCGATAACTTCTCCTCTTTTTCTTGCATCAAAGCATCATTTGAAGCAGTAGCAACTACTCCTCCAACTATGTTCTCTTTTTCAGAGGACCTTGGGAGGAAATTCATCAAGAACTCTTTCTTATTGGCTGTCTCATCAAGCAATCCTGCGAAAAGCTTTTGCACTCTATGAAAATGCTTGCTGTCGAGCTTCTCAATGTCCGAGCCAACTGTAGGAATAACACGCTTTGGTTTTAAGAACTTGACAAACTCCCTTAGCTCATTGTAGTTCGAATGCTCACTATAAGGTACAAGATGAATCTCGAATGAATCTTTCTTCCTGATAGCAAACTTGTCTCGCTTCACTTCATAAGTCCACCCAGTGGGCACAAAGCCCACAACCTTATTATATCCTTTCCCTACCATAAACTCCTTCATCTGAACAAAATTAGGTCGAAAATATGGCCATGTCTCCCCCAACACATTCCACCCAACAACATGAACAGCAGTTTCACTTTCATCCTCTGTAAATGCACCACTCTTGCTGTACCCCAAAGCACGCAAAATCGCCATCTTCCTACCATCCACGTACACCTTACAACCACACCGCCTCGCTACCTCAAGCAAAATCCGCTCTTTCCGATGACATAAGTCGCCACGAGAAACAAAATGTTCTTCGCCGAATCCCTATTTTCAACTCCAACTCTCTCTATGACACTAGCTACGTAATCAATACTCTCTTCCTGAGGCGGGAACACAAATTTAGGATTGCAATACGTGGTATCTAAGAAAATCGCGTCGCAAGCCACGAACTCTCCCAACCCGGGCTCTGATCTCATCGAATCCCGAAACCGAAAATCGCCCGTGTGCACATACCTCCGGAACTCGCCGCCGCCGCCGCCGCCTCCCGGGACTTTGAACAGGAACATGACCGCGCCGGGGCAATGGTTGGCGTCCACGAGCCTGACCTCGCAGCCATCGATCGAGACCGCCTCTCCGACGGGCAAGCTCACGACGAGCCGCGCGGGCACGCCGAGGACGTCGATCAGGAGGCGGGAGGTGGTGGGGGAGCAGAAGACGACGCCCCTGGACCAGGCCGGGGAGAGGCCGGTGTAGTGGTCGGAGTGGAAGTGGGAAAGGAAGTAGGAGACGGAGTGGTCGCCGGCGAAGCGGAAGGCGTCGACGAGGAAGCGGGTGCCGGGGATGAGCTTCGAGCCGGGGAGGTCGGAGGGCGGCGGCGGAGGGAGGGGGAGGGGAGGGCGTGCCGGTGGCGGCGAGGAAGAGGCGAGCGGAGTCGAAGGAGGAGGACGGGGTGGCGGTTTCAGAGGAGGCCATGGAGGGAAGCGGAAGGTCGAGGAGAGGGAGAGAGCGAAGGCGAGAGCATTCCTACTGCGGAGGAGAGAGAAGAGACGGTTCGGGTCCTCGTTCGGCGGTTACGCGGCGGCGTGGGGGCCGAGAAAACGGGGGGCCAAATGGAAAGAAGGCGCCGGTGTACGATCACTCCGAGCGGGATGGTCGCGGGGAAGGGCGAGGAGTGGTTGTCGGGAATCCGAGGCCAAGAGCCAGAATCCGGCAGAGCACAGGGGTGATAAATGAAGTTAATTTCAATAAATTCCAATGTTGAGAAAATTATCTATAAAATTTTAAGTTTTTTTTTTATCATTTAATCATAAAACATTTAACTATATCAATTAAGTAGTTAATTTTTTTTATATATATTTTATCAATTTTCATCCCATCAATGTTAGTCGAATATTGTTGATGCCAACGCCTTACTAAGAAAATAGTATTGACGTAAATAAATTTTAATAATATTTTTTTTTTTATTTTTAATTAGTTTTATATTTTTTCTTCTTTTTTATTATACTTTTTTCTATTTGTCCCTTTTATTTAATTTTTTTTCTTTTTCCCTTCACCAGCCATCAACGAGACCCTTGCCTGATCTAATGAGGGCAGCCCTTGCCTAAACGTTGAGGCCAACAAAGGTCATCAACCATCACTAGGCCTTAGAGTTGGCTCACAAAGGGAAAAATGAAAAACCAAAAAAGAAAAAGGAAGATAAGAGGAAAAAAAGTAAAGAAGGAAAATAGAAAAAAATAAATAGAAAAAATATAAATAACAAAATTAAAATGTTATTGAAAATTATAAATGTTAACGTTGATCGCATCATTTAGTTAACTAGCATCCACGTTGATGATTTTATTGGTTGAACATTGACCTCAATAGTTGTAAGTAAATCTATGTAAATAGCAATTAGTTATTTACTTTTAGAGATAGTAAACTCTATTTGTTTTGCATAATATAGGGTATTTTTGAAATTTTTTTCTTTGGAAAAAATAAGAATATTTTTTCAATGTTTGGCTAAACTAAAAAAATATTTTTCATTTGGCAAGGTGATTTTCCTAAATAGAAATACACCATATGAGCGTTTTGCATAGTAGCCAAGAAACTCAGCCTTGGCATTGAGGTTTTAGGCTCAAATCCCCAACTCCTAAGTATGAGTATAGGGACTTGAGCATGGGCATGGGAGTCCAGGCCGAGCTTCAATGGACTAAAGGACTCGGGCATGAGTGCTGGGTTTGGGACTAAGCCTTAATGTTATCGACATCGGTGTCCCGAGCCTAGCCTCATTAGAACCTTGCGCAACGGTTGAGGTGTTGGACATGGCCCAGATTAATCCGGGTGCCGGGGGCATACATGGCCAGGGCTCAGCCTCATTGCTAAGGGTTGGAGAATGAGTGTTGGGGTTCCAGTAACAAGGGCAAAGTTTTCAATCTAAGCACCAAAATTCAATCATATTTTGAAAAATGATTTTCAATTTTTTAAAGAGAAATTTATTTTTTGAATTTAAGCTATAGTGGGAAAATATTTTTTGTCGACAAATAAGATATTTTCCATCTCCTTATTTTCCTAAGCAATTCAAGAAAAATATTTTTTACGAAATAAATAAAATTTAAATTATTTTAGGTTCTTGCAAGCTCGAAGGTCTTAACGACGGTACTTCCCTTGGTAAGCAACAAAAAATTATGGCAACCCTCTCTTTCCATATTCTTAGTAAATTTATATAGATGAAACGTAACATTTTTATTTTTTCAAGTTCGTAAATCAGCTAAGCCTATCCGTGGATAATAATCTTTAGTCGTCTTTTCCTTCTTAATTGTAAAATTTACAATCCTACTTCGCTGAACTTCCTTAAAAGTTAATGGATTATATATTTTCTAGATTGATTAGACAAACGGGATTATCATTAATTATTATTATTATTATTATTTTTTTTTTTTTTTGCAGTAGCAACTCACCTTGCTGCTCCATAAAATTACGCATGAAAAAAAAAAAGGGAATAACTTCTCTGGCACGAAGTTACGTACCAGCAGAACGTGATTTATCATCCATTTTTCTTCCGATTGGATCGATCATCTATTTCGGTAGAAAAGGATTGCCCTTTCTAGTAAGAAATTCGCAAATTCACAGCTACGTGCTAATTTCAGTCTACGACAAGAACGGAAAGTGGCAACCTCCACGCGTGTGGTATCCCACACGTGCGGTTGTGCCGCACGTCATATCTGGCCCATGGGCATTCAAGTCAGCCGAAGTTATCAAAATGTAAGTTAAATTTAAATTAAATTAGATTAAAATTTTTTAAAAATGAAACTTAAAAAAAAAGGAAGCCGCCCTCTGGTCGGCCATCACCGCTGTGTGTTGTTGTCGTTTTTGTTGTCATGATCGCCATCGTGGTTGTTATGGTTGTCATTAACGTCATTATGGTCGTGGTTGCTGTCATTGTCATTGTTGTTTTTTGTTTGTCTTTTATTTTTTTTTTAATTTTTAATTCTTTTTGTTTCTAAGTAAAAAAGAAAAAAGAAAGGAAAATTTAAAAATTTCAAATTTTAAAGCCAAAATTACTCTTCATATTTAGTGAGTTATTTCTTATTTGAGATTGATATGGGTATTTCAGGTCTTTAAGGTTAACTTCAGATCCTTATTCGAGAAAAGCACAATACTTTAGATATTTATTTGAAATAATGTCCATTTCGAACATTTACTTGAGAAAATAAGGGTAGTTCGAGCTTTTATTTGATTTTTTTAAAGTATATTTTTAGAGAGTGACTTGTGATTATTCAAGAATAAGACTACCTGCTCGGTTAAGAATTTGGAGACTAATTTAAAATTAATAAAGCTCTGCGAGATTTTCAATTTTCCAATCAAAAACCCAAATTCTCGTTCTAGAGAAGCCAAATTAAGAAAAACAGAAAAGAAAAGCCCAAACCCTGAATCTCAACTTATAAAACCCACGCGCCACCCGGCCGGTCGATCCACTTCATCAATTTCTCCGAGCAACGCGCAGACAACGACCACCTCCGGAATGGCGGCATTCACCCTCTCCCTCAACCCCTGCTCAGTTCCTCGGCACTTCCCTCCGTCATCCTCGTCCCCATCTCCATCTCCATCTCCGCTCACTCGCCAGCCTCATTTTCGCTTCCCTTGCGAGCGTCCGAAACCAGCCGCCGTCTCCTTCTCCTCTTCCCTGCAAGGTCCGGTTTCGTCGCCGCTTTGCACCTTCAGGATCTTTTATTTACTCTTTCTCTTCTTTGGGTCGCTTGCTTCAATTGCTCTTGCTCCTTTCGTTTAGAGGCGCCTGCCTACTTTCCGGTACAGAAGGGGAGGTCTTCTTCGTTGCTGCGGACGGCTGCGGTTCGGCACGTGGAGGGATCTCTCACCAGAACTGAGGGCCTTCGCTTTGGTGTGGTCAGTTTTACTAATTTTCTTTTTTACTTCTTCTTTCGATTTGTTTACATTCATTCGGTGTGTATTTTCGCCGTGTCGATTTGATCCGAGGGACTATTGAGATTCATCACTGAATGTTCTCATGACAAAACCAATTTATCTGAAGGTCATTCATGGAATGGATGAATTTGAACGAATTTTCATTGAAGGGTCGTGTATTAGATGAAAAAAATTGAAAGGACTATTCTGTGCGCTCATCTAATGAATGTACCTTCGTTATTGGTAGGTGGAAGATAAGTACATCATGTAGTCAGCGTTCTTTTCCCTTTGGTGTTTCATTGGCAATTTCAAAACATTCTGAAGGTTTTGACAAGTTTGGTCGATCACATAAGCTTGTTCATCGTTATGCCGAAACTTTGCTTGTTTACCATTGTCACGTGGCTTGCTATGTAGATGCTCATGGGTTCCCTTTAAAGCACATGTTCGATGGATATTTGCCATATGAAATGTACGTGATGCAGACTAATGGACCATGTGATATAAGTTGCTACCTGGTGCTCATTGTTGTATTAATTTGTCTGGTAGATTGCAATTGCTTGATGTTTACATTAGTGTGTAACTATTTCAGGATATTTCCCTTAGTTGATATGATATAAATCACGCGAGATTGGACTTTTAAATTTGTCTTTCAGTGTGGATTTTATCATTACTGAGGGGTATTACACCTGGGGTTTTGAATAGCCTTTGTAATGCCATGATAAGATTATTCAAGTTTTAATAGTCTTTCTTATATGAAAAAATGATTTTTTTTTTTTTTTTTTTTTGGCTTTCACTTTGTATGTTCTGATTTAAATATTCTTCATCCAAGCTAGTATGACAAGAATCATCCGATTGGTGAATCTACCTACCCTATTTTATTTTGATGATTCGGTTTTCTCAACCTGAGGTGCATGTTCATAGTTTCTTTTCAATACTTCATTGCAAAGGTTGTAGCACGGTTCAATGAGATTGTGACAAAGCCTTTATTGGAGGGTGCCCTGAACACTTTCAAAAAATATTCAGTACGAGAAGAGGACATAGATGTGAGTAAAACTCTGTAGCTCTTACAATCCTCATGCCCACAGCTCTGGGACTTTACATGTTTCCCGTTTGTAGAGTTGGTAAAGATTATAATTTTCCATTGTCATCAGGTTGTATGGGTTCCTGGCAGTTTTGAAATAGGCGTTGTTGCCGAAAAGCTAGGGAAGTCTGAAAAATATCATGCAATCTTGTGCATTGGGGCTGTGGTATGTTTTCCCTTCCTTCTGGTCATAGGAAATTATGCCAATGGATTCCTCCTGGCCCTGGTCCTTTCATCATGTTTAGCATGTGGATAACTTGCTGTTTAAGGCTAATTCATAGTCTTAAAATGTCAATAGGTAAGGGGCGACACTTCACACTATGATGCTGTTGCTAATTCGGCAGCCTCTGGGGTGCTTTCTGCTGGTCTTAATTCAGGTTGATACATGCTTTCTTTCTTTTACTTGCAGGGCTGCTTTCAAGTTTTAGTGTCACAAAATACATGAACTCATGAATTTGTTTATTATATGCAGACCATCATAACGATTCAAATAATAGAGCAGGATATAATTCCTTTATAAGTGTTTGATCAACTTGTTACATTTGTTATGATGGCTAGTAAAATGACCCCAGGTAGATATGGTGACGATAACAAAGGGAGGGAGATCACTTATCTGGAAAATGGCCAATATGGTTTCAACCACCTTAAGTTGTCACAGCTTGTTCTTTTTAAACATACAGCACATAATTTATAAAATACTGCAGATTGGATACTTAAGTTCTGCTAGTTTTTTCCTTCGCCATGTCAAAGTGGCTTCCTTTCGCAATATGCGTCTGTTTCTTCCCCATAAAATGTTGCTACACATTTTGTTCTCAATTGGTGTTACAAAAGCGATTAGTAGTGTTTGTTATTTTGACTGTTTCATGACGATGTTAGTAAGGGCGCTTGCATCAAACTGGAGGTCAAAGCAACTTCATGGTGGGTATAGGAACCTCATCTATGCAGGACCAATCTTCTTATTTTTATAAAACTGTCTGTATGGGTACACACTTTGGAAATCTTTGAATTGATCTGATATTCTTGAGTGGTCACAAAAGTTTGGCCAAAGCACCTGTAGTTGACGATATTCATTGCTCCTATTCTCATTTAATTGCTGATGTTCCAGTTTGATGTTAGCTTTTCAAAAACAATATGATCTTATGGATGAATTTGTAGGTGTTCCGTGCATCTTTGGGGTCTTGACCTGTGATGACATGGATCAGGTGATCAATCATTCTGGGAATTTGATGGATTTTGGGTTTTGTGCTTGAGATATTGTGTTCTTCAGCATTAGATTCACCTATGAACAACTTTTCTGCAATCTGCAGGCTTTGAACCGAGCTGGTGGAAAATCTGGGAACAAGGGATCTGAGGCTGCTTTAACTGCTGTAATTTGTTGTTAATTATTCTCTTAGTTGAGCGGCCGTGTTTGTTTGCATGAAGTGTTGCTTTCTACTCTCTTTTCCTTTCTGACTTTGCTTCTCTTGCACCTATTATTTACTGTACATTGGTTTTCCCCCCAATTTTTAATACGTGGAAAAACAATAAAGTGCAAACTGTCCTCTTCATCCCATGATCCTTCGGTTTGGCTGGTTTTGTCTTTGAACATGATAAACTGAGTTCATCAGAAACTGTAGGAGTATTTAATCATGCCGGTACTGCATATAGCATATCCTGCAAAGGCAGGTTGGCATTTTCATGGGCTCCCTCAAACAAAGTTTAAGCTTAATACCTCTGGTCTCTTATACCAACTCTCAGTGTGCCTGAAAGAATGCTAGACAGAGTTTCTTAATATTAGGAAGTAGAGTTCTCCATTCAATTAAGTACATGCTAGTACCCATGGAGATCTCCTTGAACATAAAACTCACACTACCCCTAGACTGACTTTATAGGGAGACATGGCTAAGCAAAGTCCCCTGAACATCTCTATCCAGAAAGTCCAATTATACTTTCAATAAGATCCTGATTTGCTGCAGCCTCCATAGGCTTGAAGATTCCTTGAACATTCTAATTGAATTTGTCCTCGAAGAAGGTGTCCCCAGCGACATTTTGCCCGAGATTTCGAACTTCACTGTCATTAGGGGCTCTATCTTCAATCTTTTCGGGAGATGTCACATCTCTTAATTTGACAGACAATTTACTTAATCTGCACAGATTGTGGCCGTCATCTTTGACTGTGTTCTCTTATTGCCATTGGGCACAACGTTGTATGAGAAATCTTGTGGACTGGTGTTTGATTATGATTTAATGATGTTCTCCTAGTTCTGGGAAGCTTGAGAAAAACCATCATATCATGGGTTTTTTTTGTGCGACCACCTTCCTACGGACTGTTAGGGAATTGTCTTGTGCATCAATAACTGTTCAGTATGATCTGCCTGTCTGAAAAAAAGGAACTATGAGGAAAGGTAACCATAGCCTAATTTAAACAAACTATTGATAGCTCCATGTATTTTTCACTGGTTAATCTTGCTGTTCCTATTCCTGTACAGTGGGTTTATTTATATACACACACGATGCATCTGCGTCATTGCCTGCTAGAGTTGGGTAGTTTGCCCCCTTGTCATGCAAGGGCCGTGCCTCTGTTATCAGTCTTGGGTGAGGGTCGCCCAATCCTGCTTTTCTCCGAGACATAAGAAGGCTGAATGACCCTTACCAATGTGCTGGCCACCCTCTATGGACTTATATGTTAACTTGGTTTCTCCTACGGATGATCCTATAAGTTCAGCAACATAAATCTTAGTCTCTGCCTTTGCCCTTTCGAATTTATTTGTTTACCTGCTTTGTGAACTGTTGTCCTTATTTTGCCAGTTTTTAATATATTTATGTGCCTGGCAGATTGAGATGGCATCTCTGTTCCAGCACCACCTGCACTAGCGGTTTGAAGGGCAGAGTTGGGTGTAAACTTTCCGAGTCGGCAGTTGCAGCATGTATTTCATTAACTCGTGCAATTCACCCATGAAGGATTTTAAGGGCTTCTGGATCATGAGTACAATGATGCAGTAGAAAGTGCTTACACGACTTGTTAACATAAATGTTTCTGTGCCTTTCGTCATTAGATCGTTGTAGCCATAAAATGATCTGGTGCCTAAGCAACGCGCTTGGTTTTGCCCAAATGAAGCTCGTCAGCATCAAACTCTTTGTGGACTGTAGTGCAATGAATACATGGGAATAATTCTCTCTTTATTTAGCTGATCTTGCGTTGAAGAAAGCAGTTTTTGCCGTTTGATCCATGTAACTTGAGCAGTTGTTTATTAGGACGAGACAAGATTTGGTTTACTCTATTAATGAAAAATTGGATGGACAGTAATATAATGCGCGCATTTTAGTGAAGATCTAGTGCTGCATATCGAATCCTCATGCATGCGTGTGTATATATATGGTGTATTTTGACGTCACAGACACAATATACATACATATATATACGTGTATGTGTGTGCATGAAGGTTTTATTTTGCAATATCTAGATATAATTAGATGAAAGTTATACTCTATGATTTTGGTACTAATTTTTTTCTAAATAATATTTTATGCGTGTGTATATAGATTATATTTTGAACTATCTGCATGAAAATATGGTTAAAACTTGTAATTCATGATTGCCTATATTTTATAATATGAAGATTAGCAAATTAATAATAACTTACTCATTAATACAAATAGCTTACCAAGGAAAACTGTCACGCTCCGAACCCTGAGCGCGCCAACATCCCACCATGGTCATTCAAATGCGACGTTCCCAGGTTAAGTCGCCGACCCAATTAGTTCTTTAATGCGCATGCGGAAGCATATTATAAAACCCCTGACAATAAAATATGGGATAGAAAAGCAGGAAGCAATTTCACAACAATACACTTTCATAAATCAACGGAGTTACAAACGAAGGCCTACAGCCAAAAGCCTACAAAAGACCGGCTCTTAAAAAGGAACTGTCCTACGACCTACAAGTCGGACATGTTCTCTAAGGCTCCAGATTTCACCTCTGCAACTTCTCAAGGCCAACCAAAGCGATCTGGTCGCTCCGTCCATAAGGGACCTGAAAATGTTGGCTCACAACGGGGTAAGACATCGTCTCAGCAAGTTCAACCCTCTAAAGCCCTATTAGAAAGAAAATACACCCCGGGTGGTCTAGCCACATCACACAGAAGACTTACCTCGTCTTAATTCCTTCCTGCAGGTTAGCACAATTTATATCACACAAACTCAGGTAGTAATAAGAATTCAAACAATTGGAACTCCAACACTTTCATATAAACCAAAATCGCACTCAGCACACATTCCGATTATTATTCACTGCCACACAAGGGCATAGCCTACTCGCAGTTCGGCTATCTACTGACGTTAATGCCAGGCATCGCCTCCCCCCCTTGGAGCGCGGCTTCGTCACTACGTCGACGGCATTCCCGAAGGAGCATAGGTCCAGTTGGCCTAGCCTCTACTGCGACCCGAGCCACGTCACTACACTGACGGCAAGTCACAAAGAATACAGGTCCAGTTGGCCTAGCCACTACTGTGACCCGAGCCACGTCACTACACTGACGGCAATCCACAAGGAAAATAGGTCTAGTTGGCCTAGCCACTACTGCGACCAAACCTTTCAACCAGCACACGACAAATCAATACTGACCCCTGGACACTCCGCATTTCATTCATACACCCCAATTACAATAGTAATTCATAAAAAATCCAATTTTTGCATCAAAATCCAACACTTGGGTTTTTATGACTAAAAACCCTATTTATCACAATCAACACTCAATTTGCCACATCCATTCATCAAATTCAAATTCTAAATGCACGCTGCAACGATCGGCACGAAATTCTAAGCAATTGAGGTCAAAAATAATTTTTCGAGTTTTTTTTTAATAAATAATATTTTAATGATTTTCGGAATATAATATATTATTAAATTCTAGAATTTCGAAACATTTAAGTAAATCAAAAATAAAACCCATTATGTCACATCAAGGCTTATATTAAAAATAAACCTATTTAACTTTAAACTAAACACAATTTAACTTAATTAAACACCCTAATCTAATCCTCAATCAAATAAACTAATCTAACCACATAAACTCACTTAACTTAGACTAAGCACACTTAGGGCATCATTAACCGTCTAATCAAGATTTAGTGAGTTAAACTCACCCGATTAACGAACTGAGCGGACCAAAACGACGGGGACAACGAGAGGAACAACTTTCCTCAAAGCGGGCCAAGCATCCGGGGTTGGGAAGACGGCCAAAACGGGCCAAAACCGAGCTGCCATATCCATTTTCTGCAGCTACTGTCCAAGGCTGAAAAAGGAGAAGATAAGCTCGGGTTGAGGCGAGAATGGGTCGGGGGAAGGTTGAGGAGTCGAACCGGACCAAGGCGGGACCCGAATGGTGGCCGGAGGTGGCCGAACGGCTCCGGCACGGGCTGATGCAACAGCTGCGACGCAAGGGCAGGCGAGAGGGAGGCGCGCACGGGTAGGGCGACGGCGTCACTGGCGGCGCGGAGCAAGCGCGCGGCAACGGCGGCGACGGCGTGCGAGCGGGCGGCCGGCGATGGACGGCGCTGTTGGTCCGGCGGTCTTCGGTTTGCTGGGTTTTCTTTTGAAGAAGAAGAAGAAGAAGAAGAAGAAGAAGAAGATGGAGGGGGTGGTCGCACGGTAGGGAGAGGGAGGAGAGAAAGAGAGGGGATCACTTCTTTTTCTTTTTCTCTTTCTTTAATCCAACAAAATGGCCCACAGATGATGTCATGCTCCACTATCTCTAAACCTCCCACAACAATCTTCAATGGGTCCAATTTCATCCTCCGCCGTGGCACACGAATTTTTAAACTTTATACATCCCATTCTTCAATTATCTTCTAATTGAACCAAATTGAAGTCCATAAAATTAATCCAATGTTACCACACTTAAATTCACATAATCACTTGACCATAAAATCAACTTAGATCCCAAAAGCACGACCAAAAGCGAGCCTTCCAATTTCTCGAGCCAAATTAACCATACTTTAATTATTTTGCCGAAAAACTCGGTTTGCATGAAAAATCCTCGAAGATGAGTCAATGTTCCTAAAATGATTTGTGACATACCATGACTTCCAATTTCTGAATTCGATCTCAATTTCACGGTTAATTTCACTCTGACACGATATTAGCGCGTCCTGATCTACCGAGTAACTTTTAGAAATTTTCATGCATTTGACCTGTGGTTGATCAATTCAAGCCACAATGTACATCTTTGACACATTGGCGACTCTCGGTTGTCGAGAAAATCTCAAGGTTTCAAACACAGACACCGGGTACCCAAACGACAGAAAAGCCGGTCCAGTGCCAATCGACAAAAATTGTGCGATCTGGTGGAACCACCCACACTCGATCACATGCTTCTGTCGAGTCGACCTATTTCCGGTCTCTAATCGATTTTTAACTGTGTCGTAATGACCCTTACAGATTAACTCGGTCGAAAGGTCGTTTCCTGGTCAAATTCTCGAGTCCGATGCATTAAAATTTCTTAATGGCTTCACCCGATAGACTAGTTATCCCATGAGTGATCAGTTCAGGGAAAAGAACTATATGCGTGCAGATGAAATGCCCATTTCAATTTATTGAAAATAGAATTGGAAATTCGGGATGTCACAAAAACAATTACTGCAAAAGGTTTACATGACGTGATACTGCACATATCATCGATATATGATGCTAGAGGATCATTTAAATACTTACACAATACGACAACCTCCATTAGATCAATCAATGATATTAGAGGATCAATGAAAAAAATTCATCATTAGAGAATTATGGCTCATCTTTTTCATGTAAATATCACAAAAACAATGAAATAATTATTGTTAAATAAATGAAAAGTACCCAGCATTATAAAAATTCTATAGTGTGTTTTTAAGGAGTCACGATTGTGTATATTTCGTGAATAAATATTACTAAAAGCATAATTAGTGGCAACCCTTATGATCAAACTTCAATTTGGATATATCCATGAACTAAGTTGAAAAGAACAAGGGCTCATTGATGCTTTTCGAAACAATATTAGGTCTGTGCCCTAAGAAACGGGGTGAATGAGAGAGGGAAAAGAAATTGAAAAAGAAAAAAAATCCAATCAAAAGGCACAAGAAACTTTCTATAGGGGCATTACATCGAAAAAATAAAGTGGCTCGGTGTATCCAGACAAAAAGGGGATTTATTTAACACTAAGACGTTGGCCCCATACCCCGTTATACATTATTAAGACAAGACACACATTAAACTCTCACAAGACCACTATTGCTATTTCCTGGATGATTAGAACTATAAGGACTCGTTTATTTCAGAGAAAATGTTCAACAATTAGAAAATGTTTTTAAAAAGTTATTTTTCAAGAAAATAATAATATTTTCTGATATTTAATTAAGATAGAAAAAAACAATTGGGAAATATTTTTGGTCATTTCAAAAAAAAAAGTTTGATTTGATTTTCCTAAATATAAATAACACTATTTAGATTCTAGTAATTTGTGCGTAAGCAGTCAAGGAATCAAGTATGAGCATCGGTAGTTTGAGTCTAGTGTTGATGGACCTTGATCTAGGAGCTAAGGAACAAGGCATGGGCATCAGTCTTGAGCAAGAGCACAAGCACAAGTCTTGTGTCCACATAAGCCAAAGTTCAGAATTTGATGCTCGTGCACAACTTCCTAGCACCCCACCTCGAGTCCATAGAAGACAAACTCGAGGCCCCTATATTTGTGCTCGGATCCCACACGACTAAGCTAGGGTCGATCAAGGTCAACGCCTAAGCACCCATGCTCGGGGTTGTTAAGGCTAAGGTCAAGTCTATTAAGGCTAAGCCCAAGTCCTAGCGATCATGGGCTTGAGCACTGGGGACTCAGGCCTTGCCTTGGACCCAGGTAGAGGCATCGATCTTGGGCCTCAACCTTGATCAATCTGAGCCTGGGCAAAGGGGTTTTGAGCTCAAGTACTAGAGACCCAAGCACTAGCGCCTCGGTCCTGGGTTGGTCTTGATGGATTCGAGCATGGGCCTTGTTGTCCTAGGCTTCGGCCTCGGGTGTGGGGCATTTATGCACGGGTAAAGGGGTTGTGAACTCGACCTCGATGAACCTGGGTTAGGCCTTTGTGAACTCGGGCTTGGCCTCAATAGACTCAGATGCGAGTGTTGGAGACCCAAGCATGGGCATTAAGGTCTTAGGCCTTGACTTAGTGAACCTAGGCTCGAGTGTGGGAGATATGAACTAGAGCACCAAGGACTCGAACACGGCCTTTGCAGACTTAGGCCCAAGTGCCAGAGATCTAGGCATGGGTATTGGGGGTCCTACACTCGGCCTTTGTAGAGCCGAGCCTGAGTGCTAGGGCATCAAGCATGGGCAACAGGGCCTTAAGCCCGTCCTCAATTGTCTCAGGTCTTGGCATTGATCTTGCACCCTTTATACATTTTGACCATATGCTTTGAGTTTATTTGCTATAGACATACTCAGTGAGCTTATAGATGCCAGTCTAGCCGATTTTTAAGTGTGCATGCTATTACTAATTAATCTCTTTGAGATTGGAGATGACATTGTCAAAAAAAAAAAAAAATCTTAAGGAATTCCTCTCCTTGCGAAAGGATTGTTAAGATGTATGTGTGAGTTATGTTAGAAAATTCTCGCATTGGATAATTGGTGTCGTATGGAGTAATTCATATATCTAACTTTGTTTATAATTCATTGGCTTAAGCTTTTTAGTGAAAGTTGGTCTAACCGGATATGTTGATGGGCTTGAACATGGGCTTCCTCTTGGAGATCTCTTAGGATGAAGGTATTAGGCTTTCGCTGCGTGTTCTCAACAAAACTGTCGAATTTAAGGGGTTCTTATTATGAGTTTGACAAAGGTTGAATTTGAATTAGAGTTTGAGATAACAAGGAAATCTAGGTTAATATTTGAAGAAGGTGGTGGTTAGAATTGCAATAGTTTTTAATTAGCCAAATCCGACGGAGGTAATGAAGGGATTCCATTACACCAATTTAATAGATTTTAAGATTTGATACACTTTTTGAAAGTTTTAAGATTTGATTGAACTTTCAAGATAAGTTTTAAAATTTTTAGTGCGCCTATCCAAAAAAAAAAAAAAAAAAAAAAAATACATCATGGTCTATATATAGTTAAGCAAAAAAGCAAATGAATTACGAAAAGAAATCTCACCAAATTATATTTTTCAATATAAAATAGGGAAAAAGCCACGAAAAACTCTGAACTTTGCCCAAAATGACACATTTACCCCAAACTTTTTTTGTGATATGAAAAACCCCAAATTTTTCAAACCGTGACACATTTACCCCATTAAGGGCATTTTTGTCTTTTTTATTCTGTTTTTTCGTTTTTCTTTTTTTCTTCTTCCCTCCGCCGGCCATGGCGGAGCCGGAGAGGGAAGCCGGCGTCGGGTGAGGGCACCCCTCGCCAGATCTGGCAAGGGTCGTCCTCGCCAGATGTAGGCGAGGGCCGCCCGACGTTGGCGAGGGCGGCCCTCACCCTGCCGGGCTAGGACGGCCCTCGCCCGGCGAGGGTAGGGACACCCTTGCTCGACACGGGCGAGGGCGGCCCTAGCCGGCGACGGGCGAGGATGGCGGGGACACCCTCGCCCGATGTCGGTGAGGACGGCCCTCGCCGGCTCGGCGAGGGCACCCCTCGCTCGACGCGAGTGAGGGCGGCCCACGCCCGACGCCGCCGAGGGCCGCCCAAGCCCGACGCCGACGAGGGTTGCCCTAGCCAACGTCGCCGAGGGTGACCCTCGCTTGATGCCGGCGAGGGCGGCCCTCGCCGACGCCGGCTTCCCTCCATCGGCCCGGCCCGGCGGAGGGAAGAGAGAAGAAAAAAAAAGAAAAGAAAAATTAAAAAAATGAAAAGACCAAAATGCCCTATAATTTTGGGGTAAATGTGTCACATAACAAAAATTTAGGTTTTTTGTGTTACAAAAAAAAATTTGGGATAAATTTGTCACGGTTGCCAAAGTTCGGGGTTTTTCACGTCAAAAAAAAAAGTTTGGGGTAAATGTGTCACTTTTAGCAAAGTTCAGGGTTTTTCGTGGC
The DNA here is from genome assembly GCA_014182565.1 of Eucalyptus marginata. Classification (NCBI taxonomy): domain Eukaryota; kingdom Viridiplantae; phylum Streptophyta; class Magnoliopsida; order Myrtales; family Myrtaceae; genus Eucalyptus; species Eucalyptus marginata. The sequence goes on from CM024590.1 coordinate 36,216,926, forward strand.
TTTTTCCCATATAAAATATGACGTGTAAGTGGTCCATTGGTAGCGGGTACTGTTCACGCGGAATCCTCCCTACTGGATTCCCGTGAAACTGTTCATCGGTTTGGTGCGAAGCTCATCCCCGAAGATTTAGCCGTTGGATTGGCTTGAATTTTGGAGGGAAGGTACCCTACTATCCCCACTACACTCCCATCGGAGGGATTTGCAAGAGGAGGACCATAGCTCGAGATATCCCCTGCCCTTGGGCTCGGGATTTGCAGATCAGTTTCTGGATTTCTCCGCCTGGTTTCTACTTCGTTAATGGATTAGCTTCGCTTGGATTGGGCTGATATTTCTAAGGAAGCTTCCTCCTACCTATTTCTTCACTCCTATCGAAGGATTTCAGCTAAAGAGCTCTAGTTTGTGTGTGCACACAAACTGTTCGACGATTTTCCTGTAAGGCCTGGATTGATCTGGGCGGGTTCTGGAATTCCGGTTGTTCAGTGCCTCATCTACAGAGGCTGTGCTTTGCGTTAGTACCACTATCTTACCATCCTACAACATTCGCCAAGGCATTGACTCCTAGGTACGCACCTCCCAGGTTATGTCTTCGTTTGCTCTGACTCGGTAATTTCTGGTGCGTGTGACTCGATCTCTTCTGCTGTTCCTTGCTGTCGTACTCCGGTTCTATTGGCTCTTCACGCTCTGTGGACAATTGCTGCTGTGTTATTTCCGAACTTGCATCTTCCCTACTGGTTTTCTGTCGAGCCGTTATGAAACCGTCCAGGTGTTTGTTGTAATGCCCTTCTGCTGTTGAGGGGCAGAGCACTGATTCTGCAGCTCGGCCTCTTCCTACCTCCTCCATGGACACACCCGACCATTCCCTTGGTGCGGGTGCCCAGCCTGGGACGCATTTCGCTCCCTCTTCTGAGCTTGCTACTTAGTTTCCTAATCATCAGACCCACCAGATTCATGATGGGCTGAAGAATAAGCAACCTCAACAAGACGTTTCTTCCAGACCGAATCGATCGAGGGGCCGAAGCAGGAGACGGTCAGCATCCAAGAGACCTATGCTGAACTTCGACGGACAAATGAGAGCCGACTCCTCCCGTTTGCGTAATGATCATCCCTCCGCTGGTCCGCAAGACATAACTAGATCCGGCTCTAAGCGTCCTCGAATGGTGCCGGGAAGTCCAACCTACGGTTGTGGGCTAGTGTTGCGGTGGCTAAGGTGGCCACAAAGGGCTATGACCTCGATTTACTCCCCCTTCTTATGTTGATAATAGAGCCGTTCTTCAAATGACCGTGGAGGATGTTGATGCTGCAGACCCGGTTCTCCAGGAATGCTTAATGGGCTGTTATATAGGCCGTCGCGTACCCTTCAAGGTAACCGAAGCTGCTTTCAAGCGGGCTTGGGGGCCGAATCTATCCAGAGTGATGGCCAACGGAAAGGGGCTCTTCTTCTTTCACCTCCGGATAGAGAGTTTAGACGAAAGGTCCTTGAGGGGCCGCCGTTGCTCGTTTCCAAGATGCCCATCGTGCTGCAACAATGGCGTCCTTCCTTGGAGCTCCGAAAAGAGTCTCTCCTCTCGGTCCCGATTTGGGTGAAACTGAGGAACCTCCCTGTTGCATTTTGGTCTTCCCAGGCGATCAGCAAGGTTGCAAGCTATGTTGGGAAGCCTCTCTATGTAGACCTAAGGACTGAACAACTAGAAATGCTCACCTATGCGAGAGTTTGTGTCGAGATTACGGCAAGGCAGCAAGCTTGTAACTCCATTGAGATAGTTCTGCAATGCGAATCCTGCATTGTTGAAGTTGAATATGAGTGGAAGCCGCTAACTTGTGCTGCCTGCGGGGTCTTCGGTCATAAATGCAGCTTACCGGAGGTCGTCTCTTCGGCCACGAGTCCTCGGGCAGCGGAGAATGCGATCCCCCTCCCTCAAGGTCAATCCTCGACCCCGATCTCTTGCTCTCTTCCTGCTATCCAGCAGCAGCCTTAGCAAGGGGAACGAACGCGAGACAACCCACTTTTTTCGAACAGGCCCGCTGCGATAGAGCAGATTGAGGAGCGTCCAGATCCGGTGCAGGTCGCTGCTGCTTCCATGCTTGGCACCTCTGCGGCTCCTGCTCTTGTTCAAAGCCGAGAGAAGGTCTTGCAGCCACATTCTCTCACACTGTCCCCTGCTGTGGATTCCTCTTGGCAGCAGGTGAAGCCCAAGAAAAAGAAAACCGCGAAGGAGACTGCATCCTTTAGCCTTGCCCAACCTGGTGAAGATGGGATTTCTCTGAAAATGCAAGCTGCTGGCCAAAAGGCAGGCTCGCCTCCTGTCCCCCGGAAGCCAGGAGGTAGCTCCCATGCCTCTTCTCTTCCTTTGGCTGAATCGTCTTCACAAGGTAGGCTGAAGCATGCTGCCCGGCCGCCATATGCCCGTCGCCCGATGATATCTCCAAAGTGTGCATCTTTGGATTAGAAGATGATGATCTCCTATCGGTTGGGTGCCCATCCCCATCTTCTTCTCCTACTGTTATACCGGCTAATACAATACAAGACAAGCTTTTATTGCTTTGTCCTGACCCGGCTCCCTCCTTGGCCCCGGTGGAGGCTCCGAAGAAAAAGGCCTCCAAAAGAGGTAAATGATCAACCCTCTCTTCTTTATATATATGTATATAGGCGTTTGGAATATTAGAGGCTTGCATGACCCGCTAAGGCGAACGGAAGTTAGGAAGGTTGTTTCTAAATATAAGCTTTGCTTTATTGGCCTTGTGGAGACGAAAGTCTCACAAGCGGAGTTCGATTCCTTGTCCTCGTTCCTTACTGGCTGGAGATGGATTGCGAACTATGAATTCTCTCCCAAGGGAAGGATATGGGTTGGGTGAAACCCGAATTTTATAACCTTTGATACTTTAGATATAACCGACCAGGCCATTCACGGTCGGGCGACTTTCAACCCTTCTGGTAAGTTCTGTTGCATTTTTGTTGTATATGGAGAGCACTCATTCACACGCTGTCGGCCTCTTTGGGAGAACCTCTTACACATGAGCAACCTTCTGCAGGATTCGCCCTGGCTAGTGGCTGGAGATTTTAATGCCTTGAAGGATCCTTCCGACAGGGTCGGTGGCACCAACTCCTAGATCCCTTGTTTTGATGAATTTGCCGACTGCTTAGTGCGGTCAGAACTAGAGGATCTAAGGTATGTCGGCCTGCGGTATACTTGGTCAACGTCATCTGGCCCGACAAGGAAGATAAGAAAGATTGATCGAGTTTTGGTCAATTCCACTTGGAACCTCGAGTTCTCCTTTTCTGAAGCTACATTCCTCAACCCGGGTATCTCAGACCACTCCCCCATGATTGTCAGAATTCTTGACCCGATGGCTAAGTGAAGACCCTTCAAATTCTTTGACTTTTGGTCGGATCATCCTGACTTTTCCGACATCGTCCATCAAATTTGGGGGCTACAACTACAGGGGGTTTGTATGTATAGACTTGTCTCCAGATTGAAATTGCTCAAAGGCAGACTTAAGCAACTTAACAGGGAGGCGTTCTCCAATATTTCAGTCAGAGCAGAGGAAGCGAGGGAGAGCCTTCGGTAGGTGCAGACTGACCTGATTCTTGATCCGCAAAACCCTGACCTGGCTGAGCTGGAACAGATGCGTCGTCGTGTCTTCGTGGACTTGCGTCGCGACGAAGAATCCTTTTTTAGGCAAAAATCCAGAATTCGTTGGCTCAAAGAAGGCGATAGTAATACAAGATTTTTCCACCTCTCGTGAAGAAAAGAGAGGCTCGGAATAGAATACTCTCGGTCACAGCCACGTCAGGGGAATCCATCACAAACCCAAACTTGGTTCCGCAAGTGTTTGTTTCCTTCTTCAAGGACTTGCTTACTTCTCGCGTAGCACTATCCAAGCCCTCTTTACAAGAGGTTAAAGACTATATCCGAACGCCTTTGTCTCTGGACCAGGTCAGTTCTCTTTCTTCCCCGGTTGTAGACACGGAAATCCGAGACACTCTATTCTCTCTTCCGAGAGGTAAAGCACTGGGTCCAGATGGGTTTACGGCGGAATTCTTCAAAAATAACTAGGACATCGTGGGGCCTTCGGTTCTGGAGGTGGTCCACGAGTTCTTTTCTTCAGGGCGGCTCCTTAGAGAGGTAAATAATACCATCCTCACTCTAGTTCCAAAAGTATCTAATGCATGTGCTGTTACGGACTTCCGGCCGATTGCATGTTGCAATACCATCTATAAAGTTATTACAAAGATCTTATCAAATCGCTTGGCTTCGGTATTGGGTGATCTGGTCGATCAGTCGCAGAATGCCTTTGTTAAAGGTAGGAGGATTAGGGATAATATTCTTATTGCCCAAGAACTTTTTGCTAGTTTCCATTTGGACCCGTATCTCCCCAAATGTGCTGTCAAAGTAGACTTCCAAAAAGCTTATGATACCGTCGACTGGGATTTCCTTCAGCTAACACTTTTTGCCTTTGGATTCCCTGATTTTATGATCCGGCTGATAATGGTGTGTGTTCAGACTCCGAAGTACTCAATCTCGATAAATGGGGAGCTTCACGGCTTTTTCTCTGGAGGAAGGGGCATTCGCCAGGGCGACCCCATGTCCCCATACCTATTTACCCTGGTGATGGAGGTTTTCTCGGGGATTTTGAGTGTTCGCACCTCCCATAAAGACTTCAACTATTTCTGGCGATGTAAATCGGTTAGGCTCTCTCATCTTTTCTTCGCTGATGATGTATTCCTGTTTAGCCAGGCTGATTGGCCATCCATCACCTTACTTAAGAAAGGACTGAATTTATTCTCCTCCTGGAGTGGCTTATTTCCAAACAAGAGCAAGAGTGAAGTCTTCTTATCGGGCGGTACTCCAACTATCCGGAATTACATATTACTAGCCTTTTGATTTCATGAGGGTTCTCTTATGGTGCGGTACCTTGGAGTGCCTATCATATCCTCCAGGCTAGGGAAGACTGACTGCCTTGCCTTGATTGAGCGGATCACTTCTAGAGCCGATCTTGGGCGCATCGCCTCCTCTCTTTTCGCCGGGTAGGCTTCAACTAATCGGAGTCGAGCCCCGCATTCTATTCAGCCTTCGGTCGAGCGTTTTTACCTTACCGATCTTCGTCATTAACAATATTGAACAAGTGCTGCGTCAATTTCTATGGAAAGGAGCCGCCCTCGGAAAGGGAGGGGCTAAGGTGTCTTGGGACGATGTTTGCCTGCCTAAAAGTGAAGGAGGTCTCGGTATCCGAAAATTAAGAGACTGTAATATTGCAGCCATGATGAAGTACATTTGGATCCTTTTCACGGATAAGGAGTCCCTTTGGTGCCGTTGGATCCATTCCAACTTCTTAAAGCGCCACAATTTTTGGATCGCCTCCACCCCCACAGTATGCTCCCCGGGCACGGAAGAAGATTCTGCAATTAAGAAAAGACTCACGCCTGTCCTTCATTTGGAAAATTGGGAATGGCCTCTCGGTTTCCCTTTGGTTTGACCACTGGCACCAGAAAGGCCCGCTGCATCTTATTCTACCAGAATTTTTGGATCGCCTCCACCCCCACAGTATGCTCCTGGGCCCGGAAGAAGATTCCGCAATTAAGAAAAGACTCACGCTTTGTCCTTCATTTGGAAAATTGGGAATGGCCTCTCGGTTTCCCTTTGGTTTGACCACCGGCACCGTAAAAGGCCCGCTGCATCTTATTCTACCAGAACCCGACATTCTGAGCTCGGGCCTCCCAGAAAATGCGGTCGTGGCGGATCTTCTCTCGGCCTTCGGATTTTCGGCGCGCCACCTCCTTTCTACCGAGGGTCTTTCCTTACCGGTGACCAACCCTCTTCCGGACTGCCTCTCCTGGCGTTGGCACCCGTCGGGAACCTTCTCGGTAGGATCTGCATGGGACCGTCTCAGAATTAAAAAACCTCCTGTTCCTTAGGCTCCGCTCGTCTGGGACAGCGACATCACCCCCAGGTACCAGTTCATTCTCTGGTTGATTGTCAAAAATCGCCTACCTACCCAACAGCTTCTTCTATCCTATGGTAGAATCGATTTTGCTACTTGTGCTTTTTGCGAAGAGGTCCCCGACTCTATAGACCACCTATTTTTTGACTGCCGCTTCACGGCTTCTGTTGCTTATTTCTAGGCCACGCGGTGCAACCTTCCTTGGCGTCCAAGGCCTTGGAAAGACAACCTCTCTTGGGCTATGCGCTTCCTCAAAGGTAAGGATTTCGCTCATATCATAGCTCATCATTCCTATGCTGCTATGTGCTATGTGATTTGGAAGAAACGGAACGCCATTATCTTTCGTGGAGAACCGGTCGTCCTATCTTCTATCAAAAACCATATTATCAAGAGTGTGAAGGACAAAGCCGCAAGCTTCTCTAATGTCCCTGATATCCCAAGGAACAGAAGACTCCAGCGGAGTTGGGGCTTCCACCCCGCCATCTTTGGCGATAGACAGGACACTGCTTGATCGGCTTCTTCCTAGTCTCTCCTTGGTGATCCGGTCGGTGGCCTCCCTCCTAACGGCATTGGGTCTAAGTTAGTCTTAGCTCATTGTTGTTGTTTTTGTGACCTCTTTGGTCCTTGTTTCGTTTGAGCTTGTTGCTCTGTTGTGTTTTCTTGTTCTAGCTCCCTTCCACTCTCCTTACTTGTACCGAGAGTGTAAGATTAAGAGCTAGTCTTGTTTCCCTGTAAATTTGTTCAAAGCTATAATACCATTTACCCTTACCAAAAAAAAAAAATATGACGTGTAGTGAAAGGTTGAAAAACACTAGATAGATATCTATATAAATAACTTAACACAATGGTTGGAGTGTCACTAGCCATACTCCTAAATGAACACCAGCTCCCTGCTTATTTAACAATGGTGCATCCTTTGTGCGTGCTGATAGTTGCAGGTTATACTTTTAGTTTCTGTGTTTTTTTTTTTTTTTTAGATCTTTTGGGATTTATTTTGCTTGAATTTTTTTTATATTCCTCTCATGTTTGATTATGACAAATGAATGAAATTTTCTTTCAATAAATAAGTAAAGAAAACATTGCCGCATCCTCCACTTTTTACCACCATCCCTTCTTAGGGTCTGAAACTACGGCTGCGCATGACAACGTTTTTGGCTAGGGATGAGTTTTTTTTTTTTTTTTTTTTTAAGAAATAGTTCTTTTCTATTTTTATTCCGAGAACAATTTCTGAGTAAAAGAACGTGTTTGGTAACTATACGAAATTTCTACTCTTGGAATAGAAAAAGAATAAAAATGCGTTTGGTAACGAAACAGTTTTTTTTTTTGTATTTATTCGTTTTTATTCTTGCTCACGGATCGCTGCCGCCGCTGCACGACCGCCAACTGCCCGTCCGTCACTGCCGACCGCTGCCCGCGGCCGATGGGTATTGGGCTGGCAGTCGTGCAGCGGCGACGGGCGACGGTCGGCGGTGGCTCCGGGCGGTTGGAGGTGGCCGCGGCAAGAGAGAGGAATAAAAGAAAAATAAAAAAGAAAATTGACTTATTTCTAGAAATTGTTCCCGGGAATAAAAAACAATTTTTTTTTTTTGTTTCTCGTTTCCGCTCCAAATCTATTCTCGGGCTAACTTTCTCTTCCGGGGAACAGAAAAACAACTTAGCGTTACCAAACAGATTTTTGTTCTTTTTTTGTTTCGAAGAACAAAAGAACAGAAATTCGGAAGAACATAAACGTTGTCATGCGCAGCCTACATAGTGCGAGTCAAGTTTCTTGCTGAATTAGCGAGCAAACTTCCATGAACTGAAGCTCTCTATGCGTAGGGAGGGAAGGAGGGAGGCGCCAACGTCTCGATACGGGACTCTCGAATTGAGAATTGCTCTGATGTAGAAGGAGTGAGAAAATCAAGACACGTGGTAACGTATTTATATACATGACGGAAGAGGTCTCTTAAAATTCCTTCCGGGAGTAGGCTTGCTAGGCAGATAAGGGAAGGACTCTTGTTAGAATTCAGGCATGTTTTGCTTTGAGAAGGTCTTCATCAACTGTGGATATAATAGATTTATTACGTGATATAGGGCATGTCATTGCAATGTACATTCTCCTTAAATTTTTCAAATATATGAAATAGTCTTCTAAGATAATTAATTTAATCACAACCAAATTCGCCCATTTTAGATTTTTGAATTGCAAGCTTCATTTTACAGTAAAGTTAACACAAGTGACTTTCCATAAAAAGGAAACAAAACAAAGGTTTCTTGAAAAGAGAAAATAGTTACGTGACAATTTTTAATCAATTGTGAGAATAACAATAAAACCAAATGACATATAATTACAAATTGTTATAGGGTCAATTCCTTTAAGAATTTATGGTTCATAATAAGTTGTTATTCTCACAGTAACTCATTAGACTGTTATGCGAGCAAAATCCTTCTTGATGGGACTAAAACTTCCCTAAAAAAAATAATAAAAAAATCGGTCAACCAACTTGATTTGTAAAGAATTAGCTATTAACGTGGCATTGGAAAAATCCATGGACCCATCTTTAACGGCAGCATGCAAACTTTCCATATGAGTTAACCGTGAGGAAAATTATCAAAAAAGTTATAAACATGTTGCAATTATGTCAATTTAGTCCTAATTTTTTTTTTGCCAATTTCAGTCTTAAACATTTTACAATTGTGTCATCAGTTCATCCGGTCAAATTTGGCTGGCTAGCATTGACGTGGACGTTGGTTGGTCACCGACAATGATGTGGATAACTATTAATAATATTTTATTTTATTTTTCGTTTTTTTTTTTATTAATTTTATTAATTTTATTTTTCTTTTTTTTTTCCTTTTCCTTTTATCTTCTTTATTCTTTTTCCCTTTTTCCCCCACAGTGGCCAACGAGGCTTCAACAAGACTCGTCGGCCATTGGGTGAGGGCTAGTATCGTCGATAGTAGTTGGCGAAGGTAGCGGCCCTTGCTCATCCTCTTCAGATTTGGGCAAGGCCTAGGGGTTATAGGTGAGGCTAGCCTCGCCATGTGCTAAGGTGATCTCGCTTGCGGTTGGTGAGGAGATGGCCGCCTTTGTGAGGGCTCGGGTGATGGCCTTAATTGCATCTAATGAGTAGAAATCTGACGTGATGCCATCTTGATCGGTTGATTTAACTGTATGTTTGCCTATTTATGGCTTTATCTTTAGACATTAACATAATGCAATGCCACCTGCTCCTCGTCCTTTACTTGACGGCAATGTCTCCTTTTGTTGGTAGCTCTCTCCAACTGCACCCATATTTTCTCCCTTTTACATTTATCGTCAATAAATATTTTGTGAGAATACAATTTATGGGTTTTTTTTTTGCCATGTTGTTAGTAGGCTTAACCAAATGCCTATTTTGGACTTGAGCAAGTCCTTAAGAGGCTCCAGGAGCAAACAGGAGGAAGAACCCTCTAGAGGTGAAATTTCTCGCTGTCTTAAGTATTCATACTCACCTGCAAAGCAAAATCTGGGTGGAAACTTGGGGTGTGAGGCGTCCAGACACTAGGACATTAAAAATAAGGAACATAGTCCGGCAAGACTCTCAGTAAACCAGATTACCTTGGAGGTGGAAACACCTTTGGAAGATAGGATGCTAACAAGGTTAACATTAACCTAACCTTGTTAGCAAATGCTATCAATCAGGATTAATGTTTTGCGAGAATAAAATTTATGGGCTTTTCTGCCAAGTCGTCAGGAGGCATAATCAAACGCACTGCTGATCCAACAATTAATAATTACTGTTAATAAATGACTTACAAGCATTGTCAATCATTCTACATCACGGAAAAAGTTCAATAGTTTTGAAAGTTAACTTTTCTGATTTCTTGATTTCACATCTAACTTTAAAGACTTAGTAGACCTTGGCGTGTGTGACACACCATCATATTTTTCTCTTTTAAAATGACATATGTTTTAAAGTAATATTAAATATCTCCCGAGTTTGAATTAAATTTCCGGGGATGTAAAAGCCGAATCTTACGGAAATTGTTTCCGTATTGACGCCGCTCCAGATAACAACAACAAACAAAAAGGAAAGTCCAAAGTGAGCTTTCTTCTTTGACTTGGTCAACACGAGTGCAAGAAAGAAATAAAAGGTATGGATGTCTTCCCCGAGGGAAGGCGGTTTGATATTGCCATATTGGAGTCAGACTTGATTTCATGTCTCTGCGCATACGTTGGAATATGGGTCAGGGACGCATTTTCATGCCTTCTGGATCGCGAGCTATTCTGGTCGTAATCCAAGACTTCTTCCATAAATTACATCCCAATGAAACTGAAAAGTGTTTTCGTAAAAAATTTATGGTAAAATTAGTTAATTCCTTTATGACATTGAGAGATTATTTTGTGAGAGTTATAGAGTTAAATATTGCGTGAGTTATTAAATGTGATTGGGGATTGGAAAAGAATGAAAATGTATGAGTAATTCAAGTGTGATTATAATTTCCGTTGTATTACTTAATTTTTAATAGAATTCGTTGCTACCGACGTCACTACGACCAAATCATGTAAATTTGGTGTCCGATTTATTTTTTTCTATCTATTATATTATTCAATCATATGCTTTCGTAATAAGTAGCCCAAAATTTATTAAATTCTTGATTTAAAATCAAATGACTATTTGTTGCACCATATTTGATGTTTCCTTAAATAAAAAAGTGAAGGTCTAATTTTCTTATTATTTTAGAACATATTTGGTTCTTGGAAAAGAAAAAAATTATTTAATGAGAATGGAAATATAAAAAATCATATTTTCATTTTAGGCAAAAAAAAAATGAAAAATGAAAAAAAAATTACATTATATGAGCTTTAATAAAAGCTTGCTTCTTTATCTTTATTCAGAAATTGTTTGTGATCGTCTCCTTGTTTCGTGGGTTTTCTATTTTTTTTTTCCTTAGACGTCAATGACGACGTAAATTTCCACAATTCTTACAAATTAAATATATATATGCTTGATTTTTGTTCTATATACCAAATTTCGCTTGGATGAATATTTATTGGTAATAGAAGAATAGCTCTCTACAAGTAAATATTTTGTGATAGTAAAATGTCCCCATGCCGACAACTCTAAGTCTCTTTCTTTCGAATTCGAAATCCAACTTTTCTAATTTCTCCTTTTCACATGGACTAGGAACTTTTTTTCCCCCCTTTTTGTCGAAGACTGAGACTTTTTTTGTCCGCAATTTAAGACTAAGAAGGTTAGAAAAGCACACCCCGGCGGGTGGCGCACTATCATCCTTTTTTGATCCCCTTTTTAAAATACCATATGTCCCAAAGTAGCCCATAATCTATTAAATTCGTAATTTATAAGTAAGGGACTATTTTCATATATATTCATAATTCCGCAAGTGTTGCACTATACAACATTATATTTAACATCGCCTTCAGATATCGATGCAATTCTGTACGTGCTTATCGTAGCTTTATGCAACCTCCTTTCGATAAAAAGTTCTCTCTACTAACTCTTCTTGAGTGGTTGGATAAGATGGATGAATTGGAGACGTGAGGAGAGCTCACGGAGCAAGCTCTTTCTACTACCAGTCACTGGAGGGGCTCTAATCATCAAGCTCGAGAATGTTGTTTTTAAGATCATTTAGCTCACAAAGCAAGCTCTTTCTACCATCAGTCGCTGGAGGGGCTTTAACCATCAAGCCCGAGAATACATTGTTTTTAAGATTAATTCCATAAAAATCTAAAATCGGTATATCTGTAATTAATTTTTTAACTATAAAAATATTCCAAACTAAAATACTTACGAAAAGTTTACTCAAAAGTGTCAAAAAGTTCCAAACCGACACATTTGTGACAAATTTACTCTTCATTAGTTTTTGTTAAATTTGATTAATACTACAAAAAAAATAAAAATCACAAATTGATATACCCGTAATTATAGACGGAGGATAAAACCTAAACTGGAATACTTATCGGTTGTCACATATCAAACTATAATTTGACAATGAAATTTAACGAATCTAATAAATATTAAATTTATTATAAATGTACAAATTTAAGATTTTTCGTAATATTAGTACGTTGCGACGTCACCTTCCCAAAAAAAGCTTAGTGGAATTACTGAGAGGGAAAACTATAGCCATTCTTCAGTACTCACCAATCTTGCTATCGAGCTTTATCCTCTGCTGCTATTCTCGGTTCATTCTCGCTCCTATTAATCGAGACTACTCCTCTCTGGACGCTGGTCTAGTTAACTGATAGTAGTTACTCTTTCCATTCTCTCCCATCCACTCTCAATCTCCACCACCAACCCCCCAATGCACCGCCACCTGCTCCTCTTCACGGCAGCGACCGTCCTCCTCCTCCTCCCGACGGCGTCGTCTCTCTCTGCCGGCGAATCTCTCTCCAACTGCAGCCGAACCTTCAGCTGCGGCGACGTCGTAAATGTCTCCTACCCCTTCACCGGCGGTGACCGCCCCCCCATTGCGGCCCGCCGGAGTTCCGCCTCAACTGCACCAGCTACAGTGTCCCCGCCAGCTACACTGAGGTCCCCGTCGGCTCCCTTAAGATCAACGCTGAGGTCCCCGCCAGCTACCCTGAGGTCCCCGCCAGCTACCCTCAGGACACCTTCCGCTACCCTGAACTCACCTCCGGCTCCCTCAAATACCGCGTCATGGCACTCAACCAGACTAGCCGATCTCTCACCCTCTCAAAAATGTCTATGAACAACGTCTGCTCGGAGCAACACGCCAAAGCCACTCTTAACTCCACCATCTTCACCTTCGCTAGAGTCACCTTGTTTCTTAAGTGTTCGAACTTGACGAACATCAATCCCAATAATCAGTTCAGTTGCGAGATCAATGGGACCGAGACGGAAAACTATTTCTTGATCGGCGCTGTCCCCACTGACCCGATTCTTAATGGGAGCAAGTGTGAAGTGAGCGTCACGGTCCCAGGTCAGCCGATCGTGGTGAACATGTCCCGCGGCTTGCGGCCGTTTCTCCAGCTCCAAGAGGCTCTGGTGAAGGATTTTGAGGTGAATTACAAGAATCCGTACGAGGATCAGTGCGTGATGTGTGGTGGGATTGGGGGGGAGTGTGGGTTCGACTCTGATCAGGGGAAGCCCATTTGTATTTGTGGTGACCAAATTTGTGCCACGTCCCCCGGCAAGCCTACTCCGACCGCGGGTACTTCAATTGACCCACTTTCTGTTCGTTCAAATGAATCGGATGGCATGCTGCGGTGCTGATCTGAAACTGAGTTATTTTCTTATCATGCATGCTAGTTTTCCCCTTGCACCTTTTACTTTAGTCAAGGAACAGCCCCATAGCAGTGAAGATTTTTGATAAGGCTCGAGGCTAGAACAGATAGCTCCCTTGTTATAGATAGATGGAAAAGGATGTGGCATTCCAATCCAATCGAAGGGGAGAGGAAGTCACTTGAAATAGATCAGTATCACTTTATGGACAGTTTACGGATGATTTCCAACACAGAAAGGAGTTCATGTCTGAATATGATTTGAAAATGAGGACAGGGTTTTCACTCTTTGGGTGTTCACTATCAGCAAATCCTGCATACACTTAATTTGCACCAGATTCTTGTTAAATTGATAGCATAACAGTTTTTGGGCTACTTCGAGAGTAATATATTGCTGTGAGCTATAAATTTTTGAAGGAGTGGATCCCATGACGATTTACGATTATTTATTATTTGATATTTTATAATTCAAAACAGATTGTTATTATTACAATAGATTAAAACCGTCACTCAAGTATTTCTCTTTCTATAAATGTAGTCAACCCTGGAAATAATGGATCTTTCCATTTCCAAAGATTCAACAGGGGGAGAAAACTTATCATAGGTAAACATCTCTTTGATATTGCTAGGTTTGCATCTCTTACTTTTGTAAATCACTGATATCTTTTAAGAAATTGAAAATGACAGGTGGAGCGTCTGCTATTGGTGCTTCAATATTTGCAATTGCCATCATTTTCACATTGAAGGTTCTACTCTTTAAGAACAAGAAAGATGGCGAAGATGAACAATTGAAAGGAATCCTTGGAACTCTTGCTCCAAGAAGATACCGATATACTGATTTGAAGAAAATGACAAAATCATTTTCGGAGAAACTTGGTCAAGGAGGATTCGGTGCAGTGTATAAAGGAAAGACCAGAGATGGTTGTCTTGTGGCAGTGAAAATTCTAACAAAGTTGAAAGGTAGCCCAAAAGAATTTATCAATGAAGTTGTGAGCATTAGTAGAACTTCTCACATTAATGTAATCACTCTCTTAGGTTTTTGTTACGAAGGGAAGAAGAGAGCTCTAATATTCGAGTACATGCCTAATGGTTCGTTGGATAAGTTCATATATTCTGGAAGAGCTTTAAATACAGGTAGTTCCTTAGAATGGAAGATACTATATCAAATTGCAATTGGCATCGCTCATGGGCTAGAGTATCTACACCGAGGCTGCAATACCATAATCTTGCATTTCGATATAAAACCTCAGAACATCTTGCTTGATAGAGATTTTACTCCCAAGATTTCAGATTTTGGCCTTGCTAAACTTTGTCATGGACGAGAGAGTGCTGTATCAACTCTTAGCATGAGAGGAACAGTCGGATTTATTGCACCAGAAGTTTTTTATCGAAACTTGGGGAGAGTCTCTCACAAGTCCGATGTTTACAGTTATGGAATGTTGGTTCTTGATATGGTAGGCAAAAAAAATTATGACATCAAAGTTTCCGATGGTAGTGAAATGTACTTTCCTGAATGGATTTATAGGAATTTAGAGCTTGGCAAAGATTTGAAATTGCCGATGAATGTGACAGAGGAGGAGGAAGTGTTGGCGAGGAAGATGATCATTGTGAGTTTGTGGTGCATTCAAACCAGTCCATTTGATCGACCATCAATTGTGAAGGTGATAGAAATGTTGGAAGGAAGCTTTGAATCATTGCAAATGCCACCAAAGCCCACCTTGTATTCTCAATCACGAGAATTGTTGCAACACGGGGAAATGTCAATGTCAAATTCTAATGGGAGCCATGAGGAGGATAGGATACAGGAGAACTTAGAGGAAAACAACTGATGATAGAGTCGTATTGCATGATATAACTCCTTGAGATAATTGTCATGCCTTAATCTAGGTTGAATATGTCGTTCATAGAGTTGCGATGAAAGTAGAGAGGGTGGTTTTGTTATAATTGTTTGCATATTGTATTTTTGCAAACATTCACGTTGATATCAATATTTAAGATAATATAACAAATATAGTTTTATATTTATGCGATGCAGTGACATCTTGCTAGCTTAACCGTAAAATTAGTGTGAATGGGACCATATTTTCTAGATGTGTGATACGTCAAAAGCATCTAATTCGTAAACAATTAGCTGGGGAAGAAGAGAGGAAGAGATGGACGCTCTTATAATTGATAATCCTACAGGAATAACAGGTTCATTAAGAAAATTCCATAATTAAAAGAACCAACCCCCAATAATATTTTCAAAACAATACTGAGTCTTTGCCATCGAAATTTCTTGAATAATATACTGTCGGCTTTTGACAATGCATTTTGGCTTTTTTACAAGTATTAAGCACTTAAAAACATTGCATTCTGCTGAAAGGGCTGCCTACAATAAGAAATTAAGATCCATAGACACAATCGACTACATTTGGGCAAATATGCTGTTCAAAATAGGGGAAAAAATATCTAAAACCTATTGGCCATTTTAGTTTTAAATTTTTTGATGATTTGTTAGTTTAGTTCTTTTGGCTAATGTCGGTCGGAAACTACTGACGTGGACAATGGCAGTCCTACGTGATATGGCTGGATCTGAATTGGCTCATGAGTCTTGTAGGGTGTTTTATGGCTCTCAATGCTTCTGTCATAAGCAAGAAAACAGTATGGTTCATATAAAGTTAAGCAAAAAAAGTAAATGAATTATGAAAATAAATCTCATCGAATCATATCTTTACGTATGCAATATGACGTACGGTTGAAGATTAAAAAGCTCAATTTTTTAAATGACGCCTGCGTGGATATGTACGTTCCATCCTTCGGATTTTCCCTCTCTGGGAGTCTCGGAATGAAAGTACTTTTACGTGCCCCAGAGAATTCCCGGGATCAAACTGGCTATCAGCATAGGCCAAAGGGGCCAAACCCAACTGGAGTAGACGAAAATGGAAGAACTAAAACAATTAGCCTTGCAGAGGTCGTTCCACCCTCCACCCTCCTCCTAAATGGTTCTCCCTTTGCTTGCCCCGGCAGAGGAAAGCCCAGAATCTCAGAAACACATTGTTGCCTTCCCGAACAAATTTCGGCACGTGGAGACAATATTGCTGAAGGGAAAAAAGCAGAGCAAATGCTCAAGTTCACGGCCACAGCCCCTCTCCTTCGATGATGATTCCAAATCCTATCAAATCATCCTCAAGAGACAATCACTGTACGTCCTTGCCAGCCGTCGCCGCCCTGGACTCCAGCAAATCCCATTGAAGAATCGAGCTTGGAAGCTGAGGACGGTTATGAGAATATGTTCTGGACACTCCTCTGAATCCATCATCTTTAACCCTGTTGAGAAACCACTATCGATAAATTTCAGGATGCATGGTGGATCTGACACTGATGAAGATACGGGATCTGCAGCTTCAGAACCATGTGCAGCAGGGTGAAACAAGAGGCAATCCCATATTTAAACATCACGAAGGGTATCTTTCATACTTGATGATCTCCCATATCATAAGTGGCCAGGGAGATGGCAAGCGTTCTATGCTTAATTAGGGTATGTTTGATAACCATTCTGTTTTCGAAAATAATTTTTATTCATAAATGATTTTTTTTTTTATTCCATCCTCCGAAAAAATATCTTAATTTTTTAAGGTGCTTGATAGCTGTCCAAAATCTCTATTCTTAGGATAGAAATGAGCAGGATTCTTAATTTTTAAAACCTTTATTATATTTTTTCTTTTCTCTTTTTCTTTCTCTTTCTTTGTGGCCGTGACTGGTGATCGGTTGGGTGAGGTTTGGTCAGCTCGCTAGAGGCTCGCCTAGCCACCACGAGCTTTGGCCTTTGCCAAATTTGGGTGAGCCCAAGCCTTGCCAATGGCCAAGCGATCCTCCCCAAGCCACTTGCGAGGCTTGACCTCACTCAAGCGGTGCGAGGTCGGCCTCGTCCTAGCTTGGTGAGGCCCAGCCTCTTGCTGACTAGTGAGGCTCGAGTCCATAGAGCGAGGTCGAGCCTCGCCGATAGCCTAGTGAGGTCTAGCCTCTCATCGACTAGCGAGGCTTAGGTCGACGAGCCTTGGCTCGACGTTGCCAACCCCTGGCGACGCTCTAGCGAGGTCATTGACCCTCGTCTGGCTGTGGCCAACGACAGGTCAAAGGGAAGAAGAAGAAGAAGAAGAGGAAAGAGAAGAGAAAATAAGAACAATTAGACCTGATTCTATGAATTGTTTGTGTGAACAAGAAACGATTTTTTTTACTTCTTAATTCTGTTCCAAATCTATATTCATGAATAAAAAAAATAGATTTTTGTTCTCAAGAACAAAAAATTTACCAAACAAATTTATATTCTTTCACCAGCCGTTAGTAAATTCATCGGAAGTAGTCAAGATCGGTGGACGTCTCTTTCTGAAGAGGACAAGACAGCCTTTCCGGTCCTACAAGAGTTCAATCAAGTGATTCGAATCCTCCATCAATTTTTCATTGACAAGCCAAAAAAATTTGAAAAATAAAAACAGTTTTTCCTTACAAGAGAAGAAATCTTGACAAACACTCCAAAGAAATGCTGAAGCTCTCAAATGCAAGTCTTAAGTCAATGTTCCTATCGTTCATTCCAAAGTAGATATCTATATTAGTCGAAAGATCTTTTCAAAATCGCAAGGAATCAGTGCATTTAAAATTCTAAAAATTATCATAAAAGTTCAATTGGATTCCAAAATTTTCAAAAGAAGCAATTTAATCATAAAAATTATCACGAAAGTGTAATTGAGTCTTAAAACTTTCAAAAGTATAATTCAGTCATAAAAATTATCACGAAGTGTAATCGAGTCTTAAAATTTTCAAAAAGTGCAATAAAGTTTTAAAACTTACTAAGTCGGTGCAATCAAGTCTTTCCATTAGCTCCATCTAACTCGACAAGAAAAATATAGACAAGTTTTAGAACTTGATAACATCAACTTAACTAGTTTTAGGACTTGATTGCACCAACTTAACAAGATTTATGACTTGATTGTAATTTTTAAAAATTTTAAGACTCAATTGTACTTTCATAACAAATTTTAAAATAAAGTTTTAAGACTCAATTACACTTTCATAACAAGTTTTAGGATTTCAAGTGCATTTGTTCCAAATTGAAATAGAAGAGCTGTTGATGCCACACTTGGCAGACTCTAGTTAGTAATCCATATTGCAATAGTAGAATTGTGTCTTTGAAGAAAAGCAACGAAGGATTACTTGCATGACAAAAGAGGGAATTCGACAAGGCTGGTTTAAAGCCCGGCTTGCAAATCAAGTCTCGCTCAAGGATTCCTCTTGGACATGCTGCAGCAAAGGAGAGACGGCATTTCTAGAAAGTTTAGTTCTCAAATCTTCCGAATGAAGAGAAGGAAGATATATAGAGGGAAAAAGCCACCAAAAAAAACCCCAAACTTTGCTCAAAGTAACAAATTCACCCTAAAATTTTTTTGTGATATGAAAAACCCCAAACTTTGCAAAACCGTGACACATTTACTTCATTAAGGGCATTTTTCTTATTTATTTTTTTATTTTTCTTTTTTTTTTTTTTTTTTTTTTTCTTCTCTCTTCCCTCCACTGGCCATGGCGGAGGGAAGCCGGCGAGGGCGGCCCTTGCCGGACACCGCAGGGAAGAAAAAACAAAGAAAAAACAAAGAAAAAAATAAAAAAAAAAAAAGTAAAAAAAAAAGTAAAAAAAAGTAAAAAATTTTTAAAAGTAAAAAGACCAAAATGCCCCTATGATTTGGGGTAAATGTGTCACACAAATAAAAATTCAGGGTTTTTTGTGTCACAAATAAAAATTTGGGGTAAATGTGTCATGGTTAGCAAACTTCAGGGTTTTTCATGTCACAAAAAAAGTTTGGGGTAAATTTGTCACTTTGGGCAAAGGGTTTTTGGTGGCTTTTTCCCATATATAGACTTCTTTGTCAAAAGATATTCCAAAAAAAAAAAAAAAAAAAGACATATGTTTCATCTGTGATTGCAAAGGACGCTTTGCAAAAAAGAAGAAGAAAAGAATGCCCTCAAGCCAAGAAAAAGGAATGCATATGTTGCAAACCATTGAGAAGAAGACCGGAGTATTTTTCCAAGAAGATGATCTTGAATCAATTTTATACTTCTGGTCAATGACCCAGATCCAGATGATAGCTTTACTTCTTTTCCCAAGATAGAAAAACACCAAATATTGAAAGTTTTTGTCAGACCTCTCATGCTCCCAAACCATGCATTCCCATTCATATCTTTCCTTCCAAACATGGCAAGCCCATTTCAGTTACTGCCCTCGTAGACATAGCGCAAGTACTCATATCTTTGATCTTAAAATTCTTACACAATAAATTTGTTAAATCCCAAAGCCCTCACAAATCGGGAAAAAAATGTCAAAAAAGTCCTAAATCTTTTAATAGTGTCAATTTAGTCATAAGCCTTTTAATTTAGTGCTAATTCAGTCTTTCCGACTAACATTGGGGGGATATTGTTGACTTGGACGCCGGTTGGTATACATGGCACTATCGGCGTTGACATTAATAATTTTTAATAATATTTTAATATTTTTCGATTTTTCGATTATTTATTATTTATTATTTATTTATATCTTTTTTTTCCTTTCTTTTTTTCTATTCATAGGCAATGATGGCCAAGTGAGTTGGTCTTGCCTAGGTGAGTATCGGTACCTACATCCACATAGAGAGAGATAGGAGCAAATAATCAATTATAATCGGATAATCGATACGACTCTAATATTTCCCACACTTTAAGCTTTGTTTATTTCATGAAAAATAAATAAGTTAAAGATCATTTCTCTAAAAATGATAATTTGTATCGCTTACAAAAATAAATAAATAAAAATATTTGCATCATCCAAAAAAATATTTAAACATATATCGTTGTCATAAAAAAAATTTCATCAACTAATCATTTTAATTAAAACAACTAACAATTTTCAACAAAATATTTTCTAAATTCATATTACATTTAAAATACAAAGTAGTATTGAATAAATAAATCAACTGGACAGAAAACTCACGACATGAATTACTCGTTTAAGCTCAAAGCAAAAACTTTTCCACACACTGAGGGAAGCCCGCGAACTTTTTCATTTTCTTCTTATTTACTTTGGCCCCACGCGCACGACTAATCCATTGGCCAAACCGAGATGTCCATCTTCTCCGACTAAAAGAAACAAATCCTTTGCCCCTTGAGGGGGAAAAAAAAGAACAACAAATCAGCAACTTCTTTATTTCAAGCCACTATCACTCTCGATTTGGATTAAGGAAAGGTTCCCTCGAAGGCCAAATCATTCCTACCGTATGAATCGGTTAACATCCTTCCTTCAAATCAATCATGAATTCGAGACATTTTTCACAAATAGAAATTACTACTCCTCACTGATCTAGTTAGTCATGTCCACTCTTAACTCTCACCCTCGCCTTCCACCACCCACCGATGCACCACCACTTGCTCCTCCTCCTCACGGCGGCAACTGCCCTCCTTCTCCTCCTCCTGACGGCGTCGTCTCTCTTTGCCGGCGATTCTCTCTCCAATTGCAGTTGAACCTTCAGCTGCGGCTTGTTTGTAGACATCTCCCACCCCTTCACTAGCGGTGACTAAGGGTGTGCATGGTTTGGGTGGGCGATTCCTTATATAGGATTGTGAATTGCCTGTTAAGGACCGGTTTTCTAAAAATTGTAATTAGGAATTGTCGTTAATTGTATGGATCTACCCGAAAATCAGACCAGACCAAAAATCACCCGTTAGTTGCATGGATCCACCGGGAAACTAGGGGCCTGCATGGTAACGTTTCGTTTCTCCCAATTTTTATTCTTTTGTTCCCCGAAACAAAAAAAAGAGTAAATCCGTTTGGTAAAACTTTTGTTCAGGAACAATTTCTCTACTTTTTGTTCCCGGGAATAGATTTGGAGCGAGAAATGAGAAACAAGAAAAGTTGCTTCTTGTTCAGGAACAACTTCTAGAAATAAGCCAATTTTCTTTTTATTTTTCTTTTATTCCTCTCTTGTCGCGGCTACCTCCAACCGCCCATTGCCGCCCGCCGCCGACCACGCCCACCGCCGGCGGTCGTGAGCAAGAATAAAAAAACAAATAAATAAAAAAACAAATAAAAAATAAATAAATACAAATAAAAACAAACGCAAGAAAATAAAAAAAAAATAAAAATAAAAAACAAATAAATACAAATAAAAAAACAAAAAATACAAAAAACAAATAAAAAACAAAAATAAATACAAAAAAAAGAATAAAAAACAAATAAATACAAATAAATAAATAAAAAGAAAAAACAAATAAAAAACAAATAAATACAAAAAACAAATAAAAAACAAATAAATACAAAAAAGAATAAAAAAACAAATAAAAAACAAATAAATACAAAAAAGAATCATTGCGTTACCAAACGTATTTCTATTCTTTTTCTATTCCAAAGTAGAAATTTTGTGTAGTTACCAAACGGGTTTTTACTCGAAATTGTTCCCCGGAATAGAAATAGAAAAGAATTATTTACGAAAAAAACTCTTCCCCGGGTCGAAGCGTTACCTACGCGCACCCTAGACCACCGGTTTGTGCTGTTCCCGGTGGATCCATAGAACCGATCTTACCAAAAGCCATTAGTTATACGACTTTTTTCCCTATTGCTCTTAAATGCGATCCACCCATTAATTGATAGGGTAGCTATCTTCCACATTTACGTGCAATCTTTCTAAAACATCTACACCAAAATTTGACATGAGTTCTACTCTGAAGACTGAATCTGATCTTGACATTTGGTTACTCAAGCTCTTGGTTGCCACGGCATCTCCATACATCACTAGTATGACCGCGAAGCTAGAGGAAGAGAAACTCGCAGAAAACTTCTACCTCAAGTTCTTGGCCAAAGTAATAGGTGGACCTTTCAGTATTACAATTCAGCTTCTGCATATTCACAAACACTTAGCACCCGAACTTCAATCCGAGTCATTGATAGAAAATCCTAGCCTAAAATCCTCACGCTAGGTACCATGAAACATTTTCGAAATTCTTTTAATATTAAAAATTAATATATTATTATAATATAATTAGTCCAGTCCGGGTGGACGGGTGGACGGATCTGCTTATAGAACCAGAAACTGGACCGGTACCCACCGATTCTCATAAATTGCAATCGAGAACCGGACCACTTCCTTTAAGAACCACCGGTTCTGAATGCTTCTGGTCCAGTTGTGGTAGTCCAGGCGGGTCCCAGTTCGTTTACACACCCCTAGCGGCGACCGCCTCCCCCACTACGGCTCGTTGGAGTCTGTCTCAACTGTTTCGACTCCCCCGAGCTCACTGCTGACTCCCTCACTTACCGCGTCCTCGCACTCGACCAGACTCGTCGATCGCTCACTCTTTTGAGAACCGTTCTTTACCACACCGCCTGCTTGTCGCAATACGCCAACACCACTCTCAACTCCCCCATCTTCACCATCGCTAGTGACGACGAAGACCTCACCTTGTTTTATGAGTGTTGGATCTTGACGACTTTCCTCAAGCTCGAGAATCTGCTGGACTGAGAGATCGATGGGACCGAGACGGCCAACTATTACTCGATTGATATTGTCCCCGCTGACCCGATTCCTGACGTGAGCAAGTGTAATGTGAGCGTCACGATCCGAATCCTGCAGTGCGCGGTGATCATGCTCACCGCAGATGGGCCGAGGCACACAGAGGCTCTGATCATGGGTTTTGAGGTGAATTACGCGAATCCGTACGAGGATCAGTGCGTGATGCGTAGTGGGATTGGTGGGGAATGTGGGTTTGACTCTGATCAGGGGAAGCCCACTTGTACTTGTGGTGACAGAATTTGGCCCACATCCACCGCAGGTACTTCAATTGACAACTTTCTGTTCGTTCAAATGAATCGGATGACATGCTGCGGAATTGCTGATCTGAAACTGATGTATCTTCTTATCATGCATGCTAGTTTCCCCCTTCCACCTTCTACTCTAGTCAAGGAACAGCTCCATAGCAGAGTTTTTTTAAAATGTTCGAGGCTAGAACAGATAGCTCCCTTTTCATAGGTAGATGGAAAAGGATGTGGCATACCAATCCAATGGAAGGGAGAGGAAGTTACTCGAAATGGATTAGTATCATTTTATAGATACTTTACGGATGATTTCCTACACGGAAAGGACTTCATGTCTTGAATCTGACTTGAAAATGCGGACAAGGTTTTTGCTCTTTGGGTGTTTGCTATTGGCAATTCTTGCATACGCTCAATTTGCACTAGATTTTTGTAAGGGCTTTGATAACATAATAGTCTTTAGGCTACTACAAGATTAATAACTTGTTATGAGTTACAAAATTTTGAAGGAGTATCTCCTATAATAATTTATAATTATTTGTAATTTGATTTTTGTAATGCAGTAACAGATTGTTATTCTCACAGTAGATTGAAGGCTGTCACTTAATCATTTCTTTTTCCGTAATTGTAGTTAACCCTGGAAATAATGGATCTTTCCATTTCCAAGGATTCAACAGGTGGAGAAAACTTATCATAGCTAAATATCTCTTTGACATCGTTGGATTCGTATCTCCTACTTTGGTAGATCGTTGAAATCTTTTAAAGGATTGAAAATGACAAGCGTAACATCTGCTATTGGTGCTTAAATATTTGCAATTGCCATCATTTTCGAGTGTTGGACACTTGAAGTGTCAAAACTTAATACGGAGGGACACTTAAATGCCAAAAGTTAGAAAAGTGACACTTAAGTGCCAAAATTTGAGCAAAATGAATCACTTAAATGCCAATCAGGCCAAAATACTTACATGGCGATTTTCCGGTGAGATAAGTGTAAAACGTTGTCGTTTTGCACGCTGATATGGTTAGAAAATGTAAAAACGACGTTGTTTTGTTTTTTGACGTGGTAAAAATTAATATAAATTAATTAAATTTAATTTAAAATCAAATTTATTTAAAAAATTTAAAAATACAAATACAAATATATATATATATATATTTTTTTTTAAAAGGGGAGGGGAGGGAGGCGGTTGAGGGCTAAGTCCTCGCCGTCGCCGCCTCCCCACCGCTGTCGGGAAGGGCCGGCGACGGAGGGGGAGGGTCAACTAGGGTCGCCGACCCCTCGGCCAACCGGCGGCGAGGGCCCGTGAGCCCTCACCGGATCTAGGCGAGGGCTAATGAGGGCTCGCCCAAGTTTGGGGCGAGGGTCGGGGCGAGGGCTCGCGGTCCTCGCCCGGATTTGACGAGGGCTCGCGAGCCCTCGCCGTCGTGGGCCGGGGGCCAACGACCCGGGCGACCCTCCCCCTCGTCCCAGCCTTTCCTCGGCAACGGTGGGGAGGCGGCGAGGGCCCGTAAGCCCTTGCCGGATCCGGGCGAGGGCCCGTAAGCCTCGCCGGATGGGCGAGGGCCAAGACCCTTGCTCCAGATCTAAGCAAGGGCTCGTGGGCCCTCGCCGCCGATCGGCCATGGGTCGACGACCCCGCCGACCCTCCCCCTCCGTCGTCGACCCTTCCCGACGGCGGCAAGGGTTCAACCCTCGCTATCTCCCCCCGTTAAAAAATATTTTTATTTTTATTTTTAAATATTTTAAATAAATTTAGTTTTAAATTTAATGTAATTAATTTTTGTATTAATTTTTTACCACATTAGTATCAAAACGACATCGTTTTTGCATTGTCTAGTCACGTTAGCATGCAAAACGACACCGTTTTGTACTTTTCGCTACCACGTCAGCATTTTGACTAGATTTTAGCCGGATTGGCACTTAAGTGGTCAATTTTGTTCCAATTTTGGCACTTAAGTGTCACTTTCCTAACTTTTGGCACTTAAGTGTTCCTCCGTGCCAAATTTTGGCACTTGGAGTGTACTTCTCCTTATCATTTTCAAATGCAAGGTTCTACCCTTCAAGAACAACAAAGATCGCAAAGTTGAGCAATTGATGGGGATCCTTGGATCTCTTGTTCTAGGAACATACCGATATACCCAATTGAAGAAAATGACAAAATCGTTTTCGAAGAAGCTTGGTCAAAGGAGAATTTGGTGCAATGTATGAAGGGAAGACCAAGGATGTTGTCGTGGCTGTGAAAATTCCGACGTAGTTGAAAAGTAGCCCGGAGGAATTTATCAACGAAATTATGAGCATTAGGAGAACTTCTCACATTAGTGTAATTAATCTCTTAGGCTTTTGTTACGAGGGGAAGAAGAGAGCTCCTATATTCGAGTACATGCCTAATGGTTCATTGGATAAGTTCATATATTCTGGAAGAGCTTTAAATACGAGTAGTTCCTTAGAACAGAAGATACTATATTAAATTGCAATTGGCATTGCTCATGGACTAGAGTATTTGCACCGAGACTGCAATACCGGAATCTTGCATTTTGATATAAAACCTTAGAAAATCTTGCTTGATAGAGATTTTACCTCCAAGATTTTGGATTTCGGCTGTATCAACTCTTGGCATGAGAGGAATGGTCAGATTTATTGCACTAGAAGTTGTTTTCCGAAATTTGGGGAGAGTCTCTCACAAATCTAATATTTACAGTTATAGAATGTTGGTTCTTGATATGGTAGGTATAAGAAATTCTGACATCAAAGTTTCCAACAGTAGTAAAATTTACTTATCATGATGGATTTATAGGAACTTAGAGCAAAACAAAGATTTGAAATTGTTGATGAATGTGACAGAGGAGGATGAAGTGTTGGCAAGGAAGGTGATCGTGGTGAGTTTGTGGTGCATTCAAACTAGTCCATCTAATCGACCACTAATTATGAAGGTGGTAGAAATGTTGGAAGGAAGCTTCAAATCATTGCAAATGTTGCTGAAGCCCATCTTGTAATCTCCATTACCATCATGGTCGCAACATTGGAAAATGATGATGTCGAATTCTAATGGGGCCACGAGGAGGATAGAATACTAGAGAATTTAGGGGAAAGCAACAACTTATGGTGAAGTAGTAGTGCATGGTATAACTCCTCAAGGGAATTGTCTTGCCTTTCTTTAGATTGAATATGTTGTTCTTAGAGTTGCAATGAAAGTCGAGAGGGCATTTTGTTATAATTCTCGACATATTGTTTTTCTTGCAAACATTCATGTCAACATCAATATCTTGAATATAGAAAATAAATATTGTCTTCGATCCACTTGACGCAGTGACAACTTACTAATTTAACAGTGAAATTAGTGCGAATGGGACCATATTTGATAGATGTTTGACTTGTTGAAAGCATCTAATTCGTAAACAGTCAGCTGGAGAAGATAATGGGAAGATCGTGCACGGTCTCATAATCGATAATCCTACGGGAATAACAAGTTTATTTCGAAAATTCTTGACTAATATTATGTGCGGCTCTTCACGCTTAATGAAGCCCACGAACTTTTTCATTTTCCTCTTCTATACTTGGGCCCCACACGCCCGACTAATCTATTGGCCAAACCGACACGTTTGTCTTCTCCATCAAAAGGAAACAAATCCTTTGCCCATAGAGAGAGAGAGAGAGAGAGAGAGAGAGGACGGAAAAATAAATAAAAAATCAGCGACTTCTTTTATTTCAAAGGATTAATACCTTGAAAAACCCCAAACTGGTATGTTTGTGACAAATTTACCCCAAACTATTTTTGACCATCAAAAACCCTAAACTAGTATACTTTTGACAAATTTACTCTAAACTGGTATACTTGTGACAAATTTACCCTCTGTTAGTTTTCGTTAAATTTTATTGTCAAATTATTAAATTAAATGACACATGACAATTGACTTGTATAATTTTACGTTCCGTTTGTTACAGTTTAAAACTTTTGTGATTTTTTTGTGATATTAATCTAATTTAATGGAGGGTATATTTGTCACAAATTTACCAATTTAGGGTTTTTTTGCGATCGAATAAATTAGTTTGTGGTAAATTTGTCATAAATGTATCAGTTTAGGGTTTTTTTATAATTAGTCGGGGTAAATTTGTCACAGGTATACTAGTTTAGGGTTTTTCATGGTCAAAAAAATAATTTGGGATAAATTTGTCACAGATGTACCAGTTTGGGGTTTTTTAGGGTATTAACCCTATTTCAAACCACTTCTCACTCTCAATTTGGACGAAGGAAAGGTTCCCTGAAGGCCTAATTATTTCTACCTCACGAATCAGTCGACATCCTTCCTTCAAATTTATATCGAATTCCAGACATATTTTTCGCAAATGAAAATTACCACTCCTCACTGATCTAGTTAATCACATCCACTCTCCCTCTCACCCTCCACCACCACCACCACCCACCGATGCACCGCCACCTGCTCCTCCTCCTCACGGCGGTGACCGCCTTCCTTCCGACGGCGTCGTCTCTCTCCGCCGGCCACTCTCTCTCCAACTGCAACAGAAACTTCAGCTGCGGCTACCTCGCAAACGTCTCCTTCCCCTTCACCGGCGGCGACCGCCCCGCCTACTGCGGCCCGCCGGAGTTCCGCCTCACCTGCAACGGCCACTCCCCTGAGCTCACCGCCGACTCCCTCACATACCACGTCCAGGCACTCGACCAGACTCGCCGATCGCTCACTCTCTCAAGAGCCGATCTTGACATCGGCGACGCCTGCTCGCACCAATACGCCAACACCACTCTCAACTCCACCATCTTCACCTTCGCTAGCGACAACAGAGACCTCACCTTGTTTTATGAGTGTTCGAACTTGACGGACGTCAGTCGCAATAATCTGTTCAGTTGCAAGATCGATGGGACCGAGACGGACAACTATTACTTGATCGGTGCTGTCCCCACTGACCCGATTCTTAACGGGAGCAAGTGTAATGTGAGCATCACGGTCCCAATTCTGCCGTCCTCGGCGATCACGCTCACCAGAGACCGGTGGAGGCTCAGAGAGGCTGTGCAGAGGGGTTTTGAGGTGAATTACACGAATCCGTACGAGGATCAGTGTGTGATGTGTGGTGGTATTGGTGGGAAGTGTGGGTTTGACTCTGATCAGGGGAAGCCCATTTGTATTTGTGGTGACCAAATTTGTTCCACATCCCCCAGCAAGCCCATTCCGACCGCAGGTACTTCAATTGACCCACTTTTTGTTCGTTCAAATGAATCAGATGACAAGCTGCGGAATTGCTGGTCTGAAACTGAGTTATTTTCTTATCATGCTAGTTTCCCCCTTACACCTTTTACTTTAGTCAAGGAACAGCCCCACAGCAGAGAAGCTCTTTTAAAAAGCCTGAGGTCGGAAAAGATAGCTCCCTTTTTTTAGGTAGATGCAAAAGGATGTGGCACTCCAATCCAATCGAAGGGGAGAGGAAGTTACTTGAAATAGATTAGCATCACTTTATGGATAGTTTATGGATGATTTCCTTCACAAAAAGTACTTCTTGTCTCGAATATGATTTGAAAATGCGAACAAGCTTTTCACTCTTTGGGTGTTTGCTGTCGGCAATTTCTACATGCACTCAATTTGCACCAAATTCCTATAAAATTGTAGTCAACCCTGGAAATAATAGATTTTCTTTTTCCAGGATCCAACAGGTGGAGAAAACTTATCTTAGGTAAACATCTCTTTGACATCACTAGATTTGTATCTCTTGCTTTGGTAAATTACTGATATCTTTAAGGGATTGAAAACGACAGGTGGAGCATGTGCTATTGGTGCTTCAATATCTACAACTGCCATTTTCATGTGGAAGGTTCTACTCTTCAAGAATAAGAAAGATCGTGAAGTTGAGCAATTGATAGGGATCCTTGGATCTCTTCTTCCAAGAAGATACCGATATACCGATTTGAAGAAAATGACAAAATCATTTTCAGAAAAGCTTGGTCAAGGAGGATTTGGTGCAGTATATAAAGGGAAGACCAGAGATGGTTGTCTTGTGGCGGTGAAAATTCTGACAGAGTTGAAAAGTAGCCCAAAAGAATTTATCAATGAAGTTGTGAGCATTAGTAGAACTTCTCACATTAATATAATCACTCTCTTAGGCTTTTGTTATGAAGGGAAGAAGAGAGCTCTAATATTTGAGTACATGCCTAATGGTTCGTTGGGTAAGTTCATATATTCAGGAAAAGCTTTAAATATGAGAAGTTCCTTGGAATGGAAGATACTATATCAAATTGCAATTGGCATTGCTCGTGGGCTAGAGTATCTACATCGAGGCTGCAATACTAGAATATTGCATTTGGATATAAAACCTCAGAACATCTTGCTCGATAGAGATTTTACCCCCAAGATTTCAGATTTTGGCCTTGCTAAACTTTGTCATGGGCGAGAGAGTGCTGTATCAATTACTGGCATGAGAGGAAAGATTGGGTTTATTGCCCCAGAAGTTGCTTGTCGAAACTTGGGGAGAGTCTCTCACAAGTCGGATGTTTATAGTTACGGAATGTTGGTTCTTGATATGGTAGGCTTTAGAAATTCTAACATCAAAGTTTCCAATAGCAGTGAAATTTACCTTCCAGAATGGATTTATAGGAACTTAGAGCCCGGCAAAGATCTAAAATTGCCGATGAATGTGACAGAGGAGGAGGAAGTGCTAGCTAGGAAGATGATCATTGTGAGTTTGTGGTGCATTCAAACCTATCCATTTGATCGACCTCGAATAGCGAAGGTGATAGAAATGTTGGAAGGAAGCTTTGAATCACCGCAAATGCTGCCAAAGCCCATCTTGTATACTCCATCGCGAGAATTGTCGCAACAATGTGAAATGACGATGTCGAATTCCAATGGGAGCCACGAGGAGGATGGAATACTAAAGAATTTGGAAGAAAGCAATAACTGATGGTAAAGTGGTAGTGCATGATATAACTCCTGGAGGTAATTATCATACCTTTCTTTAGATTAAATATGTTGTTATTAGAGTTGCAATGAAAGTAGAGAGTACGGTTTTGTTATTATGTCTGCATATTGTTATTCTTGCAAACATCGATGTTGACACCAACATTTAGAACAATGTAATAAATATAGTTTTAGATCCTACTAGTTTAACTGTAAAATTAGTGTGAATGGGACCATATTTGCTAGATGTTTGACTCGTCCATAGCATCTAATTCGTAAAGAGTCAGCAAGGGAAAATGATAGGAAGAGAGTGCATGCTCTCCTAATTGATAATCCTACGGGAGTAATAGGTTCATTATGAAATTCCATAAGTAAAAGAACCAACTCCTGATAATATTTTCCGAAATAGTACCAAGTCTTTGCCTTAAAAAATTCTTGAATAATATAGTGTCACCTTTCGACTATGCATTTTGGCTTTTTTACAAGCATTAAGCACCTAAAAACATTGTGGCTGCTGAAAGGGCTGCATACACAATCATTGATTCTATTTGGTTGAATATGCTACTCAAAATAGGGAAATTTGTCCAAAAAATCATAAATCTATTATATGGAGGCCAATCCAATTATAAATATTTTAATTTGATCAATTTAGCCTTAAATCTTTTAGCAATATGCCAATGGAGTTCTTTTGGCCAATATTGATTGAAATTCACTTACGTGGACACTAGTAGTCTTACATGGCCGGTGTTAAACCTGTCAAATGGGTGGGTCAAATAAAATTTGGGTTGAGTTGAAAAGGTCCGACTTAAATTGACCTATTTAACCCATATTAATCCATTTTTATGTAATGTAATTTTAACTACTCAAACCCAACCCAACCCATTTTAGTAAAACATATTCATATCCATACCAAAACATTTAACCTACTTAAAACTCTTCATAATAATATGTTTCTTGGATAGATTATTTTATCAAATTTAAAAAAATAAATTATCTAAATAAAATTTGTTAGTAAATAAAAGAAAAACATAAAAAACCTAAAGATTGAAATGCACATAAAGAAGTAGAAAAATATGCATATATCGTTGTTGTCGGTCTTAATAATTTTTTGAAGTTGAAATGGCCTTTTCTAATCTCATGATTCACTTAAGTGGGAAAAAAAATTCCAAAATACAAATATAAAAACATGAAAATTAAAAAATCTAATTTCCTACAAATAGGAAAAAAGGAAATTTTAAAAACACAAGAAGACAAAGCCATGCTCGTCTCTGCTATCTCCTTGCGGAGAACGCAGGGTGTCGTCTTCTTTCTCTACCAACGTATGCACGCCTCTTCTTTCGCGTGGTCAATGGTGCCGCACTGCCACCCTCATCGGGCCATCGCCTTTTCCAACCCGAGTTCAAGGACCTTCGGAAAACCAAGCTCAGCGCCAAAGCCAAAGCAGGTGGAGATCCTCAGCCTCATATTCGAACCTCAAATTGGATGTCCAAGACCTCTATTCCGAGGTCGCGGATCTTGTCGGTATCAGATCTAAGAAATTATGAGTCTTGGAGAGAGATGGTGATCCAAAACTGAGAACAGAGGATGGTCGCGGTGCCCAAAGACGAGCAATTGCAGCGACGAGCGATGGAGGAAGGTGATGGTGCGCGAGTGATGGGGACGATGGCGATCCTCAAGGGATGAGCAACGGGGGCGAGTCGTGCCCTTGCTCAGGGATTCGCAGATTACAATTTTGGGTTTGAGTTGATAAGTTGAATATGGGCCAATCGTAGACTCATAAACTTGGGCTCTAACATCTCAAATCCATCAGGACTGTTTTTAAAATTTGAAGTGAGCCATATCCAATATGGGTCCATTCACCTTTGCTCGCGGTCGGCAAAGGCGTTGCGGCCCTTGCCAGCTGCCAACGAGGGCCCGGCGACCCTCCCCCAATGGCCGGCTAGTGTCTATAAACCCCTGTTGGCCACTAGGGAAAAAATGAAGAAAATAAAAGAAAATAAAAATAAAAAAATTGAAAAGTTACAATACCATTAAAAATCCTTTAAATCAGTGTTGACTATGTTACGTACAACAGTTAGTGTCCACGTTAGCGAATTGTGGCCAAAATTGACCAAATTGACTTAATTAGAAAAATATGAAAAAATTATAACTCAATTAACATTTATGACTTAATTAACAAAAATTGAAAAGTTTATAATTGAATAGGTAAAAGTGTAATAAGTTTAAACTTTTTGGACAATTTTTCCCTGCTGATGGAGATGAAGTTGCAAGTGTGGAAGGATCCAACTTCAATAGTGGCCTCGGGTCTAAAAGGCGGCATGGTGAAGGAGCAGCACCAGCAGCTGTGGCGGTGGCTGCAGGGGTGTTGTTAGAGGTAGGTTTTCGCCGAGTGGAGGCAAAGGTGTTGGGCTGAGTGGGGAGGTGAGTCATGGCTAGTTGTGGGGGTGGAATGAGATCAAAATGTTATTTATAAGATTGAAGTGAGATCCAAATATCAAAAAGACGTCTTTAATTATATACATCAAATAAAGGAAAATCAACAATTTTCCTGGAAAATGATTTTCCTTTATCATGGAGTTTTCCCAAAAATATATGTATCCTAGATTTGTCTTTTTTTTTTTTTTTTTAATTCAAATGGATATTACGCCTTGCAAAAGAAGAAACCCAAATATTATTGAAACTACGTTATAGTGGTGAACATGGAAATCAGGAATTACACTAGAAATGCAATGAAATATTGCAAATTCCAATTACAAAAATCTAAAGGAAATTTTAGAAGCACTTAGCACACGTGTGTACTTGATATTTCATCCATCCTCAGTAAACTTGGAGATTAGAAGGTAGTATATGATTCTTTGTCTAAGATGAGCACATACACTAAATATGATGATAGTAACTCAAGTAGGTTGTATATATGAGCTGCATGGATAGTTGGTTTGGATGTTGTGGAAATTTTTAACTCAGGATGAAGATGTCATCCATTCAAATCTCTCTAATCGCGTGGAAGTTGCTATGTGCAGGGACGT
This sequence comes from Eucalyptus marginata, assembly GCA_014182565.1. Lineage (NCBI taxonomy): Eukaryota > Viridiplantae > Streptophyta > Magnoliopsida > Myrtales > Myrtaceae > Eucalyptus > Eucalyptus marginata. The sequence continues at coordinate 36,249,828 of CM024590.1, forward strand.
TCGAATTTCGCTAATTGCGTGTAAGTTGTTATGTGTCAGGGCCATCTATGCAAGCTAAACCCTGATTTGAATTGGCTCATGGGCCTTGTATGTATTTTATGGCTTTCAATGCCGGTGTTCATGTTAAGATTAAAAACCTCAATTTTTATTTTTTATTTTTTATTTTTATATTGTGGATCGTCTAATTTTCCCTTTCTGGGAGAGTCTCGGGATGAAGTACATTTTTTCACCCCAAAGAATTCCCCGGATCAATTGGTTATCAGCATGGGCAGAAGGGGCCGAAACCCAACTGGAGGGGCTGAAATGGAAGCGCCAAAACAATTATGGCGTGTTTGGTAACGCTTCTTCCGGGAACAATTTCTGATAAGAAATTATTATTTTTTATTCTATTCCTAGGAATAATTTCTAAGTAGTTTAAGTTGTTTGGTAATTGCCCAAAATTTCAATTCCTGGAATAGAATTGCGTTTGGTATCGTACTTAAAATTTATACTCCAAATAATTTTCTTTTAATTTTTAAATAATTTTATTACTTTTTTCTTTTCATTTTTTCCTTTCTTTCTCCTATTCTTCTTCTTCAAGTGGCCGATTGCCGGCCTTGGGATGATCGGCGGCGGCGAGATGAGGGCCGGCGACCTCACCGGAGTGTCACCGGCCCTTACCGACCGAGCCTCGCTGGCAGCTGAGCGAGGCTAGACGAGCCTCGTCGGGGCTAGGCGAGCCTCGCCGGGGACCGAGGGAGGCGAGGCAAGGCTCACCCGACCACCGGCGAGCTCACCGAACCGGTTGCCGGTGACCGGCTGCGGTGGGCGGCGGACGGCAGATAAAGAAGAAGAAAGAGGGAAGAAGAAAAAGAAAAAATAAAAGAAAAAGAGAAAATAGGTGCTTGATTTTAGAATTGTTTACTGGGAATAAGAATCAATTTTTTTTTTTTATTCTTGATTATGTTCCAAATCTACTTCCAGGAACAAAAAAATAGAAATTTGTTCTTAGGAACAAAAATTTTACCAAACGCATTTTATTCCAAATCTACTCCGGGAACAAAAGAGCAGAAATAAACACTGTTTGGCAAGTTGCCAAACAGCTCCTTAGCCTCACAGAGGTTCTTCTCAATTGGTAGACAGAAATTTCTCTTGCCCAAAATAGTATTCTCAAGCCCCACGGCGATATACTCAAATCAACTGAGTCCAAGCTATGCATTGCACAATCAGCGGACGCAAAAATAAGATCATACAGTCAACAAACAGCAGTAGCCACTAATAAGCTACTTCAAACTCTACAAGATATGCTAAAAAGGATAGAAACCGGGGCCATCCGTCTGCTCCTGAGACTAAAAAACTGAAGGGACGAATTCAATCTCTTCCGGAAAAGTAGCTTGTTTCAGCCTCCTCTTCCTTCAAAGCATTATTTTTTCCTTCCTGGAGACAGCCAAGAACTAGTAGTTCTCCTCATAAATGGTCCTCCATTTGTTGGCCCTGACAAAGGATAGCCCAGAATCTCGAAAACACATTGTCGCCCTCCCAAACAAATTTCGACACATGAGAAGAAAAGGCAATATTGCAGAAGAGAGAAAACCAAAGCAAAGGCTCAGGCTCAGGCTCAGGCTTAGGCTCACGGCCACAGCCCCTCTACGATCGAATAACATAAATTCGATGTTTGCTGTCTTCCATATAGACGTAGGTCACTACGATCGAATTACATAAATTCAATGTTTGATCTCTTTTTTTTTTTAAATTTTGTCTATTATATTGTTCGATTGCTTTCTTTCACAACAAGTAGCCCAATCACGATTTAAAATTAAATGACTATTTCGTATATATGAGAAATCCGCAAGTGTTGCACCATATTTGATGTTTCCATAAATAAAAAAGTGAAGGTTTAATTTTCTCATTATTTTAGAACATATTGGGTTTGTGGAAAAGAAAAAAATTATTCAATGAGAATGGAAATATGGGAAATCATATTTTCATTTTAGGCAAGAAAGAATGAAAAGTGAAAAAAAATTACATTGTATGAGCTCTAATGGAAAGCTTGCTTCTTTAATTTAATTCAGAAATTATTTGCGATTGTCTCCTTGTTTCATGGGCTTTTTTCCCCTTAGGCGATGTAAATTTCCACAATTCTCACGAATTAAATGTACTTGTGCCAATCGAAAAGCAAAACTCTAAATTGGTATACCCGTTAGTTGTCGCATGTCATCAACGATGAATTTTAACGGGAACTAACAAATGTTAAATTTATCATTGATGTACAAATTTAAAATTTTTCATGATATTAATCCTTATTTTTAAAGAGTGTTGCGATGTCACATTCTCAGAAAAAAGCTTAGTGGAACTCCTACCAAGAGGGAAAACTGTAGCCAGAACTCCCCAATCTAGCTACCGTGCTTTATCCTCTGCTGCTATCCTCAGTTCATTCTCACTCCCAATCACCTATTAATTGAATCTCCTCCTCACTGGACGCTCATCTAGTTAGTAATTTCTTCCGATCAATCCGTTGAACAGAATCGATTAAAAAGATCTTGAACCGTTTGAAGGTAGAGATGAAAATCCACTTATTCCGGTTTCTCATACAATTAGGATCTACGTTTTCATAAATAGATACTTCTAAAAAAGGAACTTGTCTTCAAGATTGATTTCATCAATTTGTGATTGATTCCATCAATTAATTTATAAAAGGAAAGTGAAATCCTTCATTAGAGAACTAGACGTTGTAGATTAAATTCCTAATAAGTTTATTATGAATCCTTGTCGTAAAATCAATAAGTCCGAATATGATTTTTCCTCGTTCTGGACATGATTTTAATCTAGATTTGTTAGAGTGAGAAATACTTCTAGGAATGAATAGACTTTGGCAAAAATCTTCGATATAACCTCAGAACCAACTTAAAATGCAATCCGTTCTTCAAAGTAAGAGCAAGAACCAAAAGTTTTGTTAATTTCAAAACTTGATAGAAGTTTTCTCAACAAAGTTTTATTTATTTTGTGGAAAATAAATAAATTGGAAACCATTTCTCTTAAATTGATCACTTGTATCGCTTAAAAAAATGAATGAATAAAAAGTACTTGCATTGTTCAAAAAAAATATTTAAACATATATCGTTGTCATAAAAATAATTTTCATCGACTAATCATATTAATTGAAACAAACGATTATTTTCAGAAAAAAATGTTTTTAAATGCAAATTATATTCAAGATTAAAAATATTTATAAATAAATAAATCAATTGGACGTAAAACTTACGACATGAATCACATGCTTAATGCGCAAAATTTTTTTCACACGGCCGAACCAAGAAGTCACGTTTTTTTTTTTCTTCTTGAAATGGCGGGTCCGGCAACATCGCTCTGCAGCTCTTCACGCTAGGGGTGTGCAACCGGACCGGGTTTACCCGGTTCCCGGTCCGGCCCACCCGAAAACGGGGTCGGGAACCGGTTCGGTTAAAACCGGTCCGGGAACCGGTTCCCAAAACTCGAGACCCTGTTTAAACCGGTCCGGAACCGGTTCCGAGGGATTACCCACCCGGAACCGGATCGACCGGACCGGTTTGGGAACCGGTTTTGACGCCATCCCAAAACGCAAAACCCTAATTTTATTCTTACTTTCTATCTTTACCAGACGCGAAGAACCGAGACTTCCCTGAGCTCCTCTCCCGAAATTGCGAAGCCGACGCCGCCTCTACCGCTCTCGTCGCACCCCTCGCGCTCGCACCACCGCCTCCGTTCCCCTCCCGAAATCGCGAAGCTGCTGACCCCCGCCAAGCTCGCACCCGAGCGCCGACGCTGCCTCCGTTCAATCTCGCCGTTCCACCTGCTGCTATTGCCTCGCCGACGCCCCTGACCCGCGAGATCTCGCGCGGCGCCGTTTCCCGAGCTCCCCGCCGCCGATCTATCGCCGCCCCCCTTTCGCGAAGCTGCCGCTGCCTCGCTGCTCCGCCCGAGCCCCGTTGCCGACGTCTGCTGGTTCGCTCACCACCTCTGGGTGCCACCGCCGCTGCGACCAGACGCCAAAAGCTGCCGTTCTTGCCGCGATTCCGTCCTCAGCCCGTCCGTCCGAGCCCCCTGCACCACCACCTCCCTGCTGCTGGGTCCTCCTCTGCTCGACGCCCGACATATCTGCTCCGACGCCCAACAGATCTACTCCGAGCCTACTCCCGAGCGACACCCTACCACCAACGCCCGGCTCCGCGGGCCGAGCACTCCGCCGCCGAGGTCACCCTCAACTCCCTCTCCTCCCGTGGCCCTTCTCACTCCCTCGCCGCTCGTATCTGGTGAGCTTACCCGACCACCCCCGCTTCTTTCTTTCTTTCTTTTCTCTTTCTTTTTTTTTTTTTGTTTGGCGAAAACGCCGCAGCTCGAGTTTCTATTTCTCGACTCCATCGCTTCGATAAGAGATTTCGAGGGATCGGTGGTCAATGCCGCGCATTTCAGCGGCTCGTTGCCGTTGGGTTTCGCTATTGAGAGTAGCTGTCGATCAGCTTATCTTTTGTTCCGTCCGATTGCTCTAGAATCTAGAACATAAAACCGGTATTGATTTGTGGATTCAATTTTCTCTTCGCTCGTGCGTTGCCATTAATTTTGCTTTCAGAATCAGGGATGTGATGACTCGGAAAAGTTGGTTTTGGGTTCGTGGTGATGATTGATGTTAGGACTGTTGTTTGGATTGTACAATGCTAACTTCTGGCTTTCATTTCTGGTGGTTTATGGCTTATTATAGCACATAATAATCTAGGTTTTGTGATGAAATTAGTGAACTTAGGACATAATACCTTTTCGATGCAAAACAGGTTGGATTGTACTATGAAGAAGCATCGGCAGCTCTGAATGTGGCACCTTTAAACCAACATTTTGACAAGGGCTGGTATCCCACGTGCAGCTGAAGGCAGCTTTGTTCTATGCAGAAGCATGCTATAGATATGGTTTAGAACTGCATGAGAAAGGAGATCGCTGAGGAGATTGCAAGGCTGAGTAGTGGGATTAGTACTTTATCGAGGCCAAGAAATGGAGTCTAGATTCTTTGTTGCTAACGTTCATTTCTGTCGATTGCCGCGATTTTAGCTATCTTTGTGTAAGCTAGCTTCGATTTCCCTGCTAGTCGGTTCAGGCGTGCGTAGGTCAAAATAAGAGTTGAAATCCAGTGATGTGCTTATGCTGATCGAGATTGTAAACGCTTTATTTTACATGAGTGTTAAACGCTTTATTTTACATATGAGTGCTTTGTACATCAATTTTTGCAAAACAGTTCCACTATAAACGGGGTTGACCCTGTTCCGGACGGAAAAACAGGGTGGGTCGGGGGGCCAATGCAAACGAGGGTCGGGTACGAGTGTCTAAAAAAAGAAGTAAGGTTATAACGGGGTCGGGAGCGGGGTCGAGTGCAGACGCTACCCATCCTGGACCCGATCACCCCTACTTCACGCCGGGGGAAGCCCACGAACTTTTTCATTTTCCTCTTATATACTTCGGTCCCACACGCGCGGCTAATCCATTGGTCAAACCGAGATGTTCATCTTTTCCAACAAAAAGAAACAAATCCTTTGCCCATTGAGGGAAAACAAGAAAAACAAATCAGTGACTTCTTTATTTCAAACGACTTCTCACTCTTGATTTGGATCAAGGAAAGGTTTCCCTCAAAGGCCTAATTACTTCTACCGTACGAATCGGTCGACATCCTTCCTTCAAATCTATCTCGATTTGGAGCCATAGTTTTCACAAACAAACATATTTCCTCACTGATCTAGTTAGTCACGTCCACTCTCACCTTCCACCACCCACCGATGCACCACCACCTCTTCCTCCTAACCGCCCTCCTTCTCCTCCTCCTGACGGTGTTGTCTCTCTGCGCTGGCGACTCTCTCTCCAACTGCAACCGAACCTTCAGCCGCGGCCACCTCGTAAACATCTCCTACCCCTTCACCGGCAGCGACCACCCCAAGCACTGCGGCCCGCCAGAGTTCCGCCTCAGCTGCGACTGCAACTACCCCGAGCTCACTGCTGACTCCCTCACATACGTCGTCTGGGCAGTCAACCAGACTCGCCGATCGCTCACTCTCGCAAGAACCGATCTTTTTAACAGCACCGCCTGCTCGCAGCATTACGCCAACACCACTCTCAACTCCACCATCTTCACCCTCGCTAGCGACTGCGAAGGCCTCACCTTGTTTCTTGAGTGTTCGAACTTGACGAACATCAATTCCGATAATCAGTTCAGTCGCAAGATCAATGGGACCGAGACGGACAGCTATTACTTGATCGGTGCTGTCCCCACTGATCCTAATCTTAATGGGAGCAAGTGTGAAGACGTCACGGTCCCAATTCAGCCGTTCGCGGCGAGCATGCTCACTGCAGATGGGTCGAGGCTCAGAGAGGCTCTGGTCATGGGCTTTAAGTTGAATTACTCGAATCCTTACGAGGATCAGTGCGTGATATGCCGTGGGATTGGTGGGCAGTGTGGGTTTGACTCCGATCAGGGGAAAGCCCATTTGCATTTGTGGTGACCAAATTTGTCCCACATCCCACAGCAAGCCCATTCCGACCGCAGGTACTTCAATTGACCCACTTTCTGTTCTTTCAAATCAATCGCATGACATGCTGCGGAATTGCCGATCTGAAACTCAGTTGTTTTCTCATCACGCATGCTAGTTTCCCCCTTGCACCTTTTACTTTAGTCAAGGAACAGCCCCATAGCAGAGAAGCTTTTTTAAAAAGTTCGAGGTTAGAACATATAGCTCCCTTTCTATAGGTAGATGAAAAAGGATGTCGCATTCCAATCCAATTAAAGGGAGAGGAAGTTACTTAAAATAGATTAGTATCGCTTTATGGATAGTCTACGGATGATTTCCTACACCCAAAGGACTTCATGTCTCGAATATGATTAGAAAATACGGACAAGGTTTTCACTTTTTGGATGTTTGCAATCCACAATTCCTGAATACACTCAATTTGCACCAGATTCGTGTAATTGTAGTCAATCATGGAAATAATAGATTTCCTTTTCCAGGATCCAATAGGTGGGGAAAACTTATCATAAATAAACATCTTTTTGACATCGTTGGATTTGTATCTCTTGCTTTAGTAAATCACCGATATTTTTTAAGGTATTGAAAATGACTGGTGGAGCTTCTGCTATTGGTGCTTCAATATCTATAATTGCCATCATTTTCACATGGAAGGTTCTTATCTTCAAGAACAAGAAAGATTGCGAAATTGAGCAATTGATGGATCTCTTGCTCCAAGAAAATACCAATATACCGATTTGAAGAAAATGACAAAATCATTTTCAGAGAAACTTGGTCAAGGAGGATTTGGTGCGGTGTATATAGGGAAGACCAAAGATGGTTGTCTTGTGGGGGTGAAAATTCTAAAAGATTCAAAAAGCAGCCCAAAAGAATTTATCAATGAAGTCTTGAGCATTAGTAGAACTTCTCACATTAATGTAATCACTTTGTTAGGTTTTTGTTACGGAGGAAAGAAGAGAGCTCTAATATTTGAGTACATGGCTAATGATTCATTGGATAAGTTCATATATTTTGGAAGAGCTTTAAATACGAGTAGTTCCTTGGAATGGAAGATACTATATCAAATTGCAATTGGCATTGCTCGTGGGCTAGAGTATTTGCACCGAGGCTGCAATACCAGAATCTTGCATTTCGATATAAAACCTCATAACATCTTGCTCGATAGAGATTTTACCCCCAAGATTTCGGATTTCGGCCTTGCTAAACTTTGTCATGGATGAGAGAGTGTTGTATCAACTCTTGGCATGAGAGGAACGGTCGGATTTATTGCACCGGAAGTTATTTGTCGAAACTTGGGGAGAGTCTCTCATAAGTCTGATATTTATAGTTACGGAATGTTGGTTCTTGATATGGTAGGCATCATAAATTATGATATCAAAGTTTCCAACAGCAATGAGATGTACTTTCCAGAATGGATTTATGGGAACTTGGAACCTAGCAAAGATTTGAAATTGCCGATAAATGTGACAGAGGAGGAGGAAGTGCTAGTGAGGAAAATGATCACCGTGAGTTTATGGTGCATTCAAACCAGCCCCTCTGATCAACCTCCAATTGTGAAGGTGATAGAAATGTTGGAAGGAAGTTTTGAATCACTGCAAATGCCGCCGAAGCCCATCTTGCATTCTCCATGGCGAGAATTGTTGCAACACAAGGAAATGATGATGTCGAATTCCCATGGGAGCCACGAGGAAGAGAAAATAGTAGAGAATTTAGAGGAAAGCAACATCTATCGTTAAAGTGGTAGTGCACGATATAGCTCCTCGAGGGAATTGTCATGCCTCTCTTTAAATTGAATATCTTGTTCTTAGAGTTGCAATGAAAGTAGACGACGGTTTTGTTATAGTTGTATGCATATTGTGTGTGTGTGTGTGTGTATGAAGGTTGTATTTTGCAATATCCAGATATAATTAGATGAAAGTTATACTCCATGATTTTGGTACTAAATCTTTTAAAATTGTGTGTGTATATATAGAAATTTTTTGAAATATCTGCATGAAAATAAGGTTAAAAGTTGTAATTCATGATTGCGTATAGTTTATAATATGAAGATTAGCAAATTAATAATAACTTGCTCATTAATACAAGTAGCTTGCCAAGGAAAACAATTACTGCAAAAGTTTTCCATGACATGATTTTGGAGGATCATTTAAATACTTAAACAATACGACACCCTCCATTGGATAAATAAATGATATTGGAGGATCAATGAAAAAAAATCATCATTAGAGAATTATATCTCATCTTTTACATGTAAATATCACCAAAACAATGAAATAATTATTGTTAAATAAATGAAAAGAACCCATCATTACAAAAATTCTATAGTGTGTGTTTAAAGAGTCATATTACGTGATTGTGCATATCTCGTGAATAAATATTACTAAAAGCATAATTGATGGCAACCCTTGTCATCAAACTTCAATTTGGATACATCCATGAACTAAGTTGAAAAGAACAAAGTCTCATTGACGCTTTTCGAAACGATATTAGGTCTGTGCCCTAGGAAACAGCGTGAATGAGAGAGGGAATATATATATATATATATTTATTTATTTATAAAAATAAAAATCCAATCACAAGGTACAATAAACTTTCTATAGGGGCATCACATCGAAAAAAATAAAGTGGCGCGGTGTATCCAGAAAAAAAAAAAGGGGGGTTAATTTAACACTAAGACGTTGGCCTAGACCTAATTATATATTATTAAGACAAGAAACACATTAAGCTCTCCCAAGACCACTATTGCTATTTCCTGGATGATTAGAGCTATAAGGACTTGTTTATTTCAGAGAAAATGTTCCACGTTTATAAAATGATTTTTAAAAAGTCATTTTTCAAGAAAATAATAATATTTTCCTATATTTAGTTAAAATATGAAAAAGAACTAGAAAATATTTTTCATCATTTGAAAATGAAGGTTTGATTTGATTTTCCTAAATATAAATAACACTATTTAGACTCTAGTGAATTGTGCACAAACAGTCGAGGAATCAAGTATGAGCACCGGTATTCAAAGTCTAGACTTTATGGACCTTGATCCGGGTGTCGGGGAACAAGGCATGGGCATTGGTCCTGAGCAAGAGCACAAGCATGGGTCTCGTGTCCACATAAGCCAAAGTTGAGAACCTAATGCGCGTGCACGACTTCCTAGCGACCCACCTTGAGTCCATAAAAGACAAGCTCGAGGCCCTTATGTCTATGTCTGGATCCCACACAGCTGAGCTAGGCATCAAGGCCAAGGCCTAAGCACCCATTCTTGGGGTTGTCAAGGCTGAGCTCAAGTCCATCGAGGCTAAGCCCACATAAGCCAAAATTGAGAACCTGATGCTTGTGCACGACTTCCTAGTGGCCCACCTAGAGTCCATGGAAGACAGGCTCAAGGCCCCTATGTTTGTGCCCATATCCCACACAGCTGAGCTAGGCATCAAGGCCAAGGCATAAAAACCCATGCTTGGGGTTGTCAAGGTTGAGCTCGAGTCCATCGAAGTTGAACCCAAGTCCTAATGATCACGTGCTTGAGCGTCAGGGACTCGGGCCTCACCTTGATGGACCTAGGCACGGGAATTGATCCTAGGCTCAACATTGATGAATCTGAGCTCGGGCATTGGGTTCTCGAGCTTAGGTTCTGGAGATCCAAGCATCGGCACTCAAGTCCTAGGTCTACCTTGATGGATTCGAGCATGGTCCTTGTTGTCCCAGGCCTTGGGTGTGGGAGATTTAGGCACGAGTAAAGGGGTGGTGAAGTCGACCTCAATGAACTTGGGTTAGGCCTCTATGAAATCGGGCTTGGCCTCGATAGACTCAGACGAGAGTCTTGGAGACCCAAGCATGGCCATCGAGGTCTTAGGCTTCGACCTCAATGAACCTAGGCTCAAGCGTGGGAGATCTAAGCCAGAGTGCCAAGGACTCGAACATGGCCTTTGTGGACTTAGGCCCATGAGTTGGGGATCTAGGCATGGGTATTGGGGGTCCTACACTCGGCCTTTGTAGACCCAGGCCCAAGTGCTAGGGCATCAAGCATGGGCAATGGGGCCTCAAGCTCGTCCTCAATGGTCTCAGGTCTTGGCATAGATCTCGAACCCTCTATACATTTTGGCCATATGCCTTGAGTTTATCTGCTATAGACATAATAAAATGATTATGGCGTAGCCAATTTTTTTGTGTGCATGCTATTACTAATCAAGCTCCTTGAGATTGGAAATGACTTTTCCTTGTGAAAGGATTGTTATGATGTATATGTGAGTTGTGTTAGAGAATTCTCATATCGGATAATTGATGTGGTGTGGAGTAATTAATATATCTAACTTTGTCTATAACTCAAGCTTTTAAGTGAAAATAGATCTAACTTTATATGTTGACAAGCTCGAACATGAGCTTCCTCTTGGTGATCTCCAAGGATAAAGGTATTAAGCATCCGCTGTGTGTTCCTAACAAAACTGTTGAATTTGAGGGATTCCTATTATGAGTTTGACAAAGGTTGAATTTGAATTAGAGTTTGAGATAATGAGGAAATCTTTAGGTAGATATTTGAAGAAGGTGATGGTCAACGCTGCAATGGTTTTTCAATTAGCCAAATCTTATGGAGGTAATGACAGGATTCCATTGCACCAATTTAATAAGTTTTAAGATTTGATACACTATTTGAAAGTTTTAGGACTTGAATACACTTTCAAGATAAGTTTTAGAATTTTCAGTGCACTTATCAAAAAAAAAAATCATGGTTTATATATAGTTAAGGAAAAAAGCAAATGAATTATGAAAAAAATCTCACTAAATTATATTTTTCAATATAAAATATGACGTATAGTGAAGGTTGAAAAATGCTAGATAGATATCTGTATAAATAACTTAACACAATGGTTGGAGTGTTACTAGCCATACTCCTTACTCAACACTAATTCCTTGCTTATTTAAAAGTGGCGCATGCTTTGGAGCGTGCTTATAGTTGCAGATTATACTCTTTTTAGTTTATGTGTTTTGTTTTGTATATCTTTTGAGATTTGTTTTGCTTGAAAGCTTTCTATATTCTTTTCATGTTTGATTATGACATATGAATAAAAAATTTCTTCAATTAAAAAAAAAAAAAAAAACAATGGTGCATCCTCCACTTTTTACCACCATCCCTTTCTAGGATCTGAAACTACACAACCCGAGTCAAGTTTCTTGCTGAATTATTATTATTATTATTATTATTATTATTATTATTATTTTGGGTCATAAGTTTCTTGCTGAATTAACGAGCAAACTTCCATGAACGGAAGCTCTCTATGCGTGGAGAGAGAGAGAGATAGAGAGACGCCAACGTCTCGATAGCGGACTCTCGATTTGAGAATCGCTCTGATGTAGAAGGGACAGTGAGAAAACCAAGATACGTGGTGACATATTTATATACATGACTGAAGAGGTCTCTTAAGTACGCTTTAGAATTCGGGCATGTTTTGCTTTGAGAAGGGCTTCATCAATTGTGGATATAAGAGATTTATTACTTGCTATTGAGCATGTTATTGCAATGTACATCCTCCTTAAATTTTTCTAATATATGAAATAGTCTTTAAAGATAATTAGTTTAACACAACCCAAATAGCCCATTTCAGATTTTTGAATCACAAGCTTTAATCTAAAAGGGGAGTTGAGGGGTTTGAATCCCCACTTTTTCAGAGAGGGTAGGGGTAGTGATGATTTAATTTTAGATGTGAGTTTCGACTTCCACCCTTTGCATGAAAGTAAGGCAAAAGTTTGAGAATGAGAGATATAGTAGGAATAAAGTAAGATTGACCAAAAAAGCACACGTGACTTTCCAAAAAAAAAAAGGAAAAAAACAAAAGTTTTTTGAAAATGTAATAATTAGGTGACATTCTTTAATTTATTGTGAAAATAGCACTATGCTCTAGACAAAAAAAAAAAAAATCAAATAACCTATAATTATAAATTGGTGTGGGGTTCACTCCTTTAATAATTTGTGGTTCACAACAAACCATTACTCTTACAATAACCCAACATCTCTTATGCTAGTAAAGCCCTTTTTGAAGGGACTAGAACTTCCCACCAAAAAGAATTAGTCAAGCTCCTTGATCGGTAAAGAATTAGCTCGTGGCGTTGGAAAAATCCATGGGACCGTCTTTAATGATAGCATGCAAACTTTCCATAGAGGTAACCGTTACATAAATTACCAAAAAAAGTTATAAATCTATTATAATTGTGTAAATTCAGTCCATCTGGTCAAATTTGGTCGGGCAACGTTGACGTGGATGATGATTGGCTAGCTGATGCCAGCATAGACAATTATTAATAGTATTGTGTTCTTTTTATTTTTATTTTTATTTTTTTTCCTTTCCTTTTTCTTTTCTTCCTTCTTGTTCCCCCACAATGCTCGACGAGGGTCGTGATCCCTTTCTCGGCCTGGCCTAGATTTGGGCGAGGCCAACCTTGTCATAGTCTTGCCAGCTGCAAGCTAAGGTGGCTAAGGTGGCCTTGCCCACGGCTGGCGAGGACATGGCCGCCTTCGCCAGGGCCTGGATGATGGCCCTGATTGCGTATAAGGAGCAGAAACCTGACATGATGCCATCTTGATCAATTGATTTAATTGTATGCTTGTCTATTTATGGCTTTATCTTTGAACATTAACATAATGCAAGGCCACCTATTCTTCCTCCTCCGCTTGACGGTGGCATCTCCTTTTGCGGGCAACTCTCTCTAACTACACCCATACCTTTTATATTTATCGTCGATAAATGTTTTGCCTGAAAAAATCTATGGACATTTCTGCCATGTTGTCACTAGGCTTAATCAAACGGCTAATTATCAACGAATGCTGATCCAACGACTAATAATGATTGTTAATAAATGACTTACAACTTGCCGGCATTGTCAGTCATTCAACAGCACCGAAGGTGTTCAATGGTTTTGAAAGCTAAATTTTCTGATTTCTCTTTTTCTCATCTAACTTTAAAGACTTAGAAAGTAGACCTTGGCGTATGTGACACACCATATGCATTCCAAAGTCATGTTAAAATATCTCCAGTTTGAATTAAATTTTCGGGTACGTAAAGGTTCAAAGCGGAATATCACATATTGTTCAAAGCCGAAACTTACGGAAATTGTTTCCGTGTTGACACCGGTCAAGATGATAACAACAAACAAAAAGGAAAAGTCCAAAGTGAGCTTTCTTCTTTGACTTGGTCAACACGGGTGCAAGGAATGGATAAAAGATGAGGACGTCTTTCCTAGGGGAAGTCGGTTTGATATTGCCATATTGGAGTAGCCTCGATTTCATATCTCTGCATGTATATTGGAGTACAGGTCTGGGACATATTTTCACGCCTTTGTTGAGATCGCGAGCTATTTTGGTCGTAATCCAAGGCGGGAGCTTCTTCCATGAATTACATCCCAATGGAAAGAGTGTTTTAGCAAAAAAATTATGATAAAATTCGTCAATTCATTTATGAGATTGAGAGATTATTACAATAAATAATAAGGCTAAACATTATGTGAGTTTTTGGATTTAACTAGGACTTGAGAAAGACTGAGAATATTTGAGTGATTTGAGTGTGGTTATGATCTCCATTGTATTAATTAATTTAAAGTGGAATTCGTTGTTACTCTTCGCATATACATAGGTCACTATGATCAAATTACATAAATTTGGTATCCGATCTATTACATTAGATGAGCTTTAATGAAAGCTTTTTTCTTTATTTTTATTTGCGATTGTCTCCTTGTTTCATGGGTTTTTTTTTCCCCTTTAGATGACAACACTGACGTAAACTTCCACAATTCTCACTAACTAAATATATCAATGCCAAATGGAGAGCAAAATCCTAAACTGATATATCTATTAGTTGTCACATGTGATCAAACTCAATAACTTGACGGTGAATTTTAACGGAAACTAATAAACATTAAATTTATCACCGGTGTATGAAATTGATATTTTTCTTGATATTAGCCATTCTTTTTAAAGAGTGTTGTGACGTCTCCTTCCCAGAAAAAGCTTAGTGGAACTCTTCATTGGACGCTCGTCTAGTTAACTGAGAGTAGTAATTCTTTCTATTCTCTCCCATCCACTCTCAATCTCCCCCCTCCCCCAATGCGCCGCCACCTGCTCCTCCTCTTCACGGCGGTCACCGCCCTCCTTCTCCTCCCGACGGTGTTGTCTCTCTCTGCTGGCGACTCTCTCTCCAACTGCAGCCAAACCTTCAGCTGCGGCCTCCTCGTAAACATCTCCTACCCCTTCACTGGTGGCAACCGCCCCACCCACTGCGGTCCGCCGGAGTTTCGCCTCAGCTGCAACGGCCACTACCCCCAGCTCACCGCCGGCACCCTCACATTCCGTGTCAAGGCACTCAACCAGACTCGCCGATTGCTCAAACTCTTAACAACCGATCTTTACGACGGCACCACCTGCTTGCCGCCATTCGCCAACACCACTCTCAACTCCACTATCTTCACCTTCGGTAGCGACGGCGAAGACCTCACCTTGTTTTATGAGTGTTCAAACTTCATCTATCCCGATAATCAGTTCAGTTGCAAGATCAATGGGACCAAGACGGACAACTATTACTTAATCGGTGCTGTCCCCACTGACCCGATTCTTGACGGGAGCAAGTGTGAAGTGAACGTCACGGTCCCAATCCAGCGGTCCTTGGCGTTTATGCTTACCAATTCCCCGTCGACGTTCTGGCTCATGACGGCTCTGTCGATGGGTTTTAAGGTGAATTACACGAATCCGTACGAGGATCAGTGCGTGATGTGTGGTGGGATTGGGGGGGAGTGTGGGTTCGACTCTGATCAGGGGAAGCCCATTTGTATTTGTGGTGACCAAATTTGTCCCACGTCCCCTAGCAAGCCCATTCCGACCCCAGGTACTTCAATTGACCCACTTTCTTTCGTTCAAATGAATCGGATGACATGCTGCGAAATTGCTGATCTGAAACTGAGTTATTTTCTTATCATGCATGCTAGTTTCCCCCTTGCACCTTTTACTTTAGTCAAGGAAAAGCCCCATAGCAGAGAAGCTTTATGATAAAGCTCGAGGCTAGAACAGATAGCTCCCTTGTTATAGATAGATGGAAAAGGATATGGCATTCCAATCCAATCAAGGGGAGAGGAAGTTACTTGAAATAGATCAATATCACTTTAAGGATAGTTTACTGATGATTTCCAACACGGAAAGGACTACATGTCTTGAATATGATTTGAAAATGCTGACAAGGTTTTCACTCTGTGGGTGTTTGCCATCGGCAATTCCTGCATGTACTCAATTTATACCAAATTCTTGTAAGGTTGATAACATAACAGTTTTTGGGCTACTACGAGAATAATATATTATTGTGAGCTACAAATTTTTATAGGAGTGAATATCATAACAATTTATAATTATTTATTATTTGATTTTTTGTGATATAAAACAAACTGTTATTCTCACAATAGATTAAAGACCGTCACTCAATCATTTCTTTTTCTATAATTGTAGTCAACCCTGGAAAATCTGAATCTTTCCATTTCCATGGATTCAACAGGTGGAGAAAACTTATCATAGGTAAACATCTCTTTGACATAGTTAGATTTGTATCTCTTGCTTTGGTAAATCAATGATATCTTTTAAGGGATTGAAAATGATAGGTGGAGTGTCTGCTATTGGTGCTTCAATATTTGCAATTGCCATCATTCTCACATGGAAGGTTCTACTCTTCAAGAACAAGAAAGATGGTGAAGTTGAGCAATTGATGGGAATCATTGGATCTCTTGCTCCAAGAAGATACCAATATACTGAATTGAAGAAAATGACAAAATCATTTTCAGAGAAACTTGGTCAAGGAGGATTTGGTGCAGTGTATAAGGGAAAGACTAGAGATGGTTGTCTTGTGGCAGTGAAAATCTTGATAGAGTTGAAAAGTAGCCCAAAAGAATTTATCAATGAAGTTGTGAGCATTAGTAGAACTTCTCACATTAATGTCATCACTCTCTTAGGCTTTTGTTATGAAGGGAAGAAGAGAGCTCTAATATTTGAGTACATGCCTAATGGTTCGTTAGATAAGTTCATATATTTAGGAAAAGCTTTAAATATGAGAAGTTCCTTGGAATGGAAGATACTATATCAAATTGCAATTGGCATTGCTCGTGGGCTAGAGTATCTGCACCGAGGCTGCAATACCAAAATCTTGCATTTCGATATAAAACCTCATAACATCTTGCTCGATAGAGATTTTACCCCCAAGATTTCGGATTTTGGCCTTGCTAAACTATGTCATGGACAAGAGAGTGCTGTATCAACTCTCGACATGAGAGGAACGATTGGATTTATTGCACCAGAAATTGTTTGTCGAAACTTAGGGAGAGTCTCTCACAAGTCTGATATTTATAGTTACGGAATGTTGGTTTTTGATATGGTTGGCATAAAAAATTCTAACATCAATGTTTCCAACAGCAGTGAAATGTACTTTCTAGAATGGATTTATAGGAATGTAAAGCCCAGCAAAGATATGAAATTGCCGATGAATGTGACAGAGGAGGAGGAAGTGCTGGTGAGAAAGATGATCATTGTGAGTTTGTGGTGCATTCAAATTAGTCCATTTGATCGACCACCAATTGTGAAGGTGATAGAAATGTTAGAAGGAAGCATTGAATCACTACAAATGCCACTGAAGCCCAACTTGTTTTCTCCATCGCAAGAATTGTCGCAACACTGGGAAATGTCAATGTCAAACTCTAATGGGAGTCACAGGGAGGACATGATACCAGAGAATTTAGAGGAAAACAACAACTGATGATAAAGTTGTAGTGCATGATATAACTCCTCGGGGTAATTGTCATGCCTTAATTTAGGTTGAATATGTCGTTCATAGAGCTGTGATGATAGTAGAGAGGATGGTTTTGTTATAATTGTCTGCATATCGTATTCTTGCAAACATTCATGTTGAAATCAATATTTAGAATTATATAACAAATATAGTTTTATATTTATGTGATCCGGTGACATCTTGCTAGCTTAACCGTGAAATTAGTGTGAATGGGACCCTATTTTCTAGGTGTGTGACACGTCAAAAGCATCTATTCGTAAATAATCAGCTAAGGGAGATGATAGGAAGAGATGCATGCTCTCACAGTTGATAATCCCATAGGAATAACTAGGGGTGTGCATGGTCCGGGCGAGCGGTTCCCAACCTAGAACCGGGAATTGCCCGCTAAGGACCGGTTCCAAAAAATTGGAACCGGGATCCACCCGTTTGTTGCATGGATCCACTCGGGAATCGGACCGCCGATCCGGTCCGATTCCGGGTGGATCCATGGAACCGATCTTGGCGGTGGCGTCGACGCTCGGGGAGGAATCGAAATGGCTGCAGGGATCGCGCGGAGGGGCGGCAGAGCAGCGATGGAGGGGTAGCGACCGGTTCGGGATCTGCTGGCGTCGGTCGTCGCGGCTGTAGGGGTGCAACGGCGTCGGATTGCTGGCGGATGGGGCCCGGAGCAAAAGCAACGGCGGTGGTGCTCGGACGGAAAGTAGCAGAAGCGAAGGCGATCGCGATGACGGGCGAGCGGGCGAAGGGTGCTCGCGGCTGCTGGCGCGGTGGTTGGCATGGAGGCGAGCTGTGGCATCGCGGGTCACTGCTGGGCGGAGCAAAGGCTGTGGCAAATGGCGGCCGGCGCGAGGGGGCGGACAGCAACAGCGGTGGCGTCAACGCTCGGGGAGGAATCAAAATGGTGATAGGAGGAACCGAGGAAGAGAGAGAGAGAGAGAGAGAGAGAGAGAGAGAGAGAGAGAGAGAGAGAGAGAGAGAGAGAGAGAGAGAGACGAGACAAAACGAGACGAGAGAGAGAGAGACGGGCCGAAGACGAAGAGACGGTGAGATGAGATCTAGGGTTTGTTTTAGTAATTTTTTTAATATTAAAAATTAATCGGTCCGGTTTGCAGGTGGGCGGGCGGGTGGATCCGCCCATGGAACCGGGAACCGGACCGGTTCCCTCAAGAACCGCCAGTTCCAAGCGATTCCAGTCCGATTCCGGGCGATCCGCGTGGATCCTGGTTCTTTTGCACACCTGTAGGAATAACGGGTTCATTACAAAATTTCCATAATTAAAAGAAACAACCACCTAATAATATTTTCCGAAACAATATTGAGTCTTTGCCATTAAATCCCTAAGCCATCACAAATGGGGGAAAAGTGTTAGAAAAGTCCTAAATATATTGCATTAGTATCAATTTAGTATCAATCTTTTAACAGTGCCAATTTAGTCCTAAATATTTTGATTTAGTGCCAATTCATTCTTTCTGGCTAACTTTGTTGGGATATTGCTGACATGGACACCAACAGGCTGATTAAAATAAATAATTTGCAGACCATTTCTCTAAGAATGATCACTCGTATAGCTTACAAAAATGAATTAATAAATTATTTTTGTATTGTTCAAAAAATATTTAAACATATATTGTTGTTATAAATGTATTTTTCATTGACTAATAATTTCGATTGAAAGAAGCGATCATTTTCAGGATTTTTTTTTAAAAAATTTATATTACACTCAAATTTGAAGTATTTATAGATAAACAAATCAATTGGATGTAAAACTCACGACATGAATCACTTGTTTAAGCTCAAAGCAAAAGCTTTTCCACAATCTTAGGGAGGCCAACGAACTTTTTCATTTTCCTCTTATATGCTTTGGCCCCAGACGCACGACTAATCCATTGGTCAAACCGAGATGTTCATCTTCTCCAACAAAAAGAAACAAATCCTTTGCCCATTGAGAGGGAAAAAAAATAAAATCAGCAACTTCTTTATTTCAAACCACTTCTCATTCTCAATTTGGATTAAGGAAATGTTCCCTCGAAGGCCCGATTATTTCTACCGTACGAATCGGTCGACATCCTTTCTCCAAATCTATCTTGAATTCGAGACATATTTTTCACAAATAGAAATTACTATTCCTCCTTGATCTAGTTAGTCACGCCCACTGTAACTCTCACCTTCCACCACCACCACCTTCACCCACCGATGCACCGCCACCTGCACCTCCTCCTCTGGCGGCCACCGCCCTCCTCCTCGTCCTCCTCCCGATGGCGTCGTCTCTCTCCGCTGGCAGCTCTCTCTCCAAGTGCAACCGAACCTTCAACTGTGGCCTGCTCGTAGAAGTCTTCTACCCCTTCACGGGCAGCGACCGGCCCGCCCACTGCGGCCCGCCAGAGTTCCTCCTCAGCTGCGACGGCTGCTACCCTGAGCTCACAGCCGACTCCCTCACTTACCGCGTCCTCGCACTCGACCAGACTCGTCGATCGCTCACTCTCTCGAGAACCGATCTTTACAACACCATCGCCCGCTTGCAGCGATACGCCAATGCCACTCTCAACTCCACCATCTTCGCCTTCGCTAGCGACAACGAAGGGTTCACCTTGTTTTATAAGTGTTCGAACTCGACGAACATCAATCCCGATAATCTGTTCAGTTGCGAGATCAATGGGACCGAGACGGACAACTATCACTTGATCGGTGCTGTCCCCACTGACCCGATTCTTAACGGAAGCGGGTGTAATGTGGGCGTGACGGTCCCAATCCTGCGGTCCGCGGTGACCATGCTCACCGCATACGGGTCGACGCTCAGAGAGGCTCTGATGGGGGGTTTCGAAGTGAATTACACGAATCCGTACGAGGATAAGTGCGTGATGTGTGGTGGGATTGGCGGGGAGTGTGGGTTCGACTTGATCAGGGGAAGCCCATTTGTATTTGTGCTGACCAAATTTGTCCCACATTCACCATAGGTACTTCTAAAAGGCGTTTAGTAACGATTTTGTTTCCAAAAATAATTTTTAATCAAAAATGATTTTTTTTTATTCTCAGAAATAATTTCTAAGCAAAATAACATATTTGATAACTGCACAAAATTTCTATTCTTGGAATAGAAATGCGTTTGGTAAATTCTTAATTTTTTTTTTTTTGTTTCTTTTAATTTTTAATACTTTTATTATATATATATTTTTTACTTTTCTCTCTTTTCTTTTTCCTTTTCTCTTCTTCTCCCTTCCTCTTTATGGCCGATTGCCGACAATGGTCTGGGGGAGGTCTAGCGAGCTTGTTAGAGCCTCGCCAAGCCAAGGAGAGGGTCGGTGAGCTCGCCTGGCTACCGTGAGGCTCAACCTTGCCGGGCGTAGACCCATCAAATGGGTGGGTCGGGTCGGGTTTGGGTTGAGTAAAAAATGGGTCGACCCATAATTGACCCATATTCATGTAGTGTAAATCAAGTGACCCATACTCGACCCGACGACTCGTATTGTTAAAACCTATTAATAATCTAGGAAAACCCACCTCTACTATATGTTAATTGGATTAAAACTTCAAATTAAATTAAAAATAGTAAATAAAATAAATAAAAAAAAAGTTAAAAAAAAACCTATAAATTGAAATATTTATAAAGAATTAGACCATGCACATGTTTCTCTTATTTTAAGTGAACATACCAATGAATAACTAAAAAGCGTAACATGAAATTTTTTTAACTAAACCTAAAAAAAACTCATTTTTATGATTTTTTTTATAAAAAAAAAAGTATTGTTGAAACATTTTTATGCAATATAAATTTTTTAACAATTTTATGCAACACAAATTTAATGGAAATTTTTATAATTATTTTAAAAATATTTTTAAAAAATCGAATTTTTAATATTTTTTTAAAAATATAATTTTTAATTTTTAATAATTATTTTCTCTTTTTCTCTTTTCTTTTTTTCTTCTTCTTCGGCCGGCCCGGCCACAAGGGAGATCGAGCTCTTGGCATCGGGCGTGGCTCGATCTCGCCCGATGTCGGTGGGCTCAAGTCTCGCCGGTCGTCGGCGAGGCTCAAGCCTCGCCGGATCCGGCGAGGCGAGGCATCGCCATCGTCGGGTGACGCTCGATCTCGCCGATCTGGCGAGGTCGAGACCTCGCCTGACATTGGTGAGCTTGAGTCTCACTAGATCCGGCGAGGTCGAGGCTCCGCCGGCGTCGGGTGAGGCTCGATCTCGCTAATCTTGTGAGGCCGAGGCCCCGCCGACGCGTCGGCAAGCTCGAGTCTTGCCAGATCCGACGAGGCTCGAGCCTCGCTAGTTGTTGACGTGGCCAAGCCTCGCTAGTTGTTGGCTTGGCCGAGCCTCGCCAGTTGTCGGTGACCTCGAGCTCACGTGTCGACGAGCTCGAGCCTTGCCTGGCCTGTCACCGGCCGGCGGCCGGCTAAGGAAGGAAGAAAAAGGAAGAAAAAAGAAAAGAAAATTGAAATATGAAAAATAATTATAATTTCGATTTTTTATTAAAAAAAACATTTTTATAAAGTTAAAGAGGGAAGGCCATGGGTTCAAAGTGGATTTCCTAATAACCCATTCAGACTCATTTCTTTTTGTGCTTTACTTTCTTAGACCCATTTTTAACCCATATTTAATTTTCACTTGACCAATATATGACCTATTTAACTAAAAATGGGTTATAATATGGGTTTATGACCTATTATGCTAGCTCAACTTGGGCGGCGTGAGGTTGACCTCACCCTACCTTGGTGAGCTCGAGCCTCCCACCAACCGGCGGCCCGAGCCTTGTCATGGCTCAGCGTTGCGCGGGCCGGCGATGCTTCGACAAGGTCGCTAGCCCTTGTCAGCCAGTGGTTGGCCATGGCTGAGGTTGGTGACCAACCTAGAGAAAGAAGAAGAAAAGGAAAGAGAAGAAAACAAAATAGACTTGATTCTAGAAATTGTTCCCGGAATTAAGAATCAACTTTTTTCTACTTCTTGATTTTGTTCCAAGTCTATTCTCGGAAAGAAAAAAAAGATTTTTACTTCCAGAAATAAAAATTTTACCAAAAGGGTTTCTGTTCTTTTTTTATTCCATGAAACAAAAGAATATAATCAATTATTCTAGAGATGGTTACCAAACAGGGCCAATTCACCCACTTTTTGTTTGTTCAAGTGAATCCGATGACATGCCGCGGAATTGCCGATCTGAAACCGAGTTCTTATTTTTAATCATGCATGATGGTTTCCCCCTTGCACTTTTTACTTTGGTCAAGGAACAGCCCCATAGCAGAGGAGCTTTTTCAAAAAGGTCGAGGTTAGAACAGATAGCTCCATTGTTATAGATAGATGGGCATTCCAATCCAATAGAAGGGAGAGGAAGTTACTTGAAGTAGATTAGTATCACTTTATGGAGAGTTTACGGATGATTTCCTACATAGAAAGGACTTCATGTCTTGAATATGATTTGAAAATGCAGAAAAGGTTTTCACAATTTGGGTGAATATGCTGTTCAAAATAGGGAAAATTTTCCAAAAAGTCCAAAACGATTGGCTATTTTAGTCTTAAATCTTTTGATGATTTGCAAATTTAGTTCTTTTGGCCAACGTTGATTGGAAATTACTAACGTGGATGTCGGTAGTTCTACGTGATATAGCCGGATCTAGATCGGGTCATGGGCCTTGTAGGGTGTTTTATGGCTCTCAACGCATGTGTCATAAACAAGAAAACAATATGGTTTGAATAAAGTTAAGCAAAAAAAGCAAACGAATTATCAAAATAAATCTCATCGAATCATATCTTTACGTATGCAATATGACCTACGGTTGAAGATTGAAAGCCTCAATTTTTTAAATGACGCCCGCATGTATATGTACATATATGTGTGCGTGTCTACGTGTTCCATCCTTCATATTTTCCCTAATTGGGAGAGTCTCGGGATGAAAGTACTTTTACCTGCCCCAGAAAATTCCCCGGATCAAACTGGCTATCAGCGTAGGCCAAAGGGGCCAAACCCAACTGGAGTAGACGGAAATGGAAGTACTAAAAACAATTAGCCTTGCAGAGGCTGTTCCACCCTCCTCCTAGATGGTCCTCCGTTTGCTGGCCCTGGCAGAGGAAAGCCCAGAATCTCCAAAACACATTGTCCCCCTCCCGAACAAATTTCGGCACATAAGATGAAGAGACACTATTGCAGGAGGAAAAAACCAGAGCAAATGCTCATGCTCACGGCCACAGGCCCTCTCCTTCAATGATGATTCCAAAGCCTATCAAATCATCCTCGAGAGACAATCACTGTAAGTCCTGGCCAGCCGTTGCTTGCCGGGACTCGGCAAATCCCGTTCAAGAATCGAGCTTGGAAGCTGAGGACATTTATGAGAAGATGTTCCGGACAGCTCCTCTGAATCTGTCATCCTTAACCCTGTTGAGAAACCACTATCGGCAGACTTCAGGATGCATGGTGGATCTGACACTGATGAAGATACGGGATCCGCAACTTCCAAACCATGTGCAGTAGGGCGAAACAAGAGGCAATCCCATATTTCAACATCATGAAGAGTATCTTTCACACTTGATGATCTCCCATATCATAAGTGGCTGGAGAGATTGCAAGCGTTATGTGCTTAATTGGCCACCAAAGCCCTTAGCATCAGAGTTCGCCATTATTATATCTTTCAACAGTTGTTAGTAAATTCATTGGAAGCCATCGAGATTGGTCGACGTCTCTTTCTAAAGAGGACAAGACAGCCTTTCTGGTCCTGCAAGAGTTCAATCAAGTGATCTGAATTCTCCGTTAATTTTTCATCGACAAGCCAGAAAATTCGGAAAAAAAAAACAGTTTTTCCTTACAAGAGAAGAAATCTTGACAAACACTCCGAAGAAATGCTGAAACTCCCAGATGTGAGTCTTGAGTCAGCGTCCCTATCATCCATTTCAAAGTAGATAGCTATATTAGCAGAAAGATTTTTTCAAAATTGCAATTGAATCCAAAACTTTTTAAAAGAGCAATTCCATCTTAAAAATTATCACAAAGTATAATTGAGTCTTCATAAAACTTATCACGAAGTGTAATTGAGTCCTAAATTTTTTAAAAATGTAATAAAATCTTAAAACTTATCAAATTAGTGCAATCAATCATTTCCATTAACTCCATCTAACTTAACAATAAAAATGCTGATAAGTTTTAGAACTTGATTACATTAACTTGACTAGTTTAAGGACTTGATCGCACTAACTTGACAATATTAAGGACTTGATTGTAATTTTTGAAAGTTCTGAGACTCATTTGTACTTTCATGACAAGTTTTAGGATTTTCAGTGCACTTGTTCCAAATTGAAATAAAAGAGTTGTTGATGCTAAACTTGGCAAACTCCAGGTAGTAATCCATATTGTAATAGTAGAATTGTCTTTGAAGAAATGCAATGAAGGATTACTAGCATGACAAGAGAGAATTTGATAAGGCCGGTTTAAAGCCGGGCTTGCAAATCAAGTGCTCGCTCAAGGATTCCTCTTGGATGTGCTGCAGCAAAGAAGAAACGGCATTTCTGGAAAGTTTAGTTCTCAAATCTCCTAGATAAAGAGAAGGAAGACATAGACTTCTTTGTGAAAAGATATACCCAAGAAAAAAATAAACAAAAGATAGATGTTTCATCTGTGATTGCAAAGGACACTTCGCAAAAAAGAAGAAGAAAAGAATGCCCTCAAGCCAAGAAAAAAGAATGCATATGTTGCATGTTGGAAATTAATCTAGAGAAAACACAATGTTTGTTGTAATCAGAACATCAATGTAAAGAAGATGATAACAACTTTATAATATCCTTCCTTTTACAAATCTTGGAGAAGAAGAAAATAAAATATCACTGAAAAATAACATAAAATTGGAAGTGAGGTACGAATAACCGAATCTCCTTAAGGCAATTAGTTTATGCCAATGGTACTCCGCAGATTCACGAACTATGCCTCCCAAGATACAACACCTCGAACATGTTTGGATTAGCACTATGCAAACATGACTCAGTGAAACCGTTCAATTGAACCAGTACACTCAGAAAAATCAGAAGAGTAGAAAGTATTTCAAAGCCTTTTGGAATCGAGTCGGAAAAACCAAAACCAAAAACTGTTAATGAAGCTCTATGCTCCTATCTATTTATAGAGCTTTTTAGTTCATGTACAGAAGAGATACATGAATTAAATAGACGCATGTATCCATGAAGTTCATGAATAAAGAGATACGTGAATTAAATAGACGCATGTATCCATGAAGTTCATGAATAAAGAGATACGTGAATCCAAGAGATTCATGGATCCAAAGACACATGAATTCAAGAGATTCATGAACTCAATAAATACATGAACTAAAAGATACATGAATCTAAGAAATTTATGAATTCAATAGATACATGAATAGAAAAATTTAGGAATTCATGAATACAATAGATACGTGAACAGAAAAGACGTATCTTAATTTATTGGCTATCGTTTATCCATTAACCATCATTATAATCATAATTACAACAATCCCCCACATTAATGGATCAACAAAACATTTTTGACTCGAAGGAATCTTAGCATGCCTGTTGAAATACACTGCATCAAGATAGGTAGCTTTTGCTTTGAACCTTCTTTAGTGAAAGCCTATCGGACTTACTTAACTAGTCGATGGACTAAGCCTTGAATCGCCAGTTGTTTGTGTAAGCCTAGACAATAAACCTCACACGGAGTACTTCCAATTCAAGATTGGTTCTCGGTTGTGTTCGTTCTTTCGGCCCTGAACCTCTCGGGATTCATGCGTGCTTTAGAAAATCTACCCTTTAAAGATTTTCATAGAGTCGGCCAGCTCCACGCATATAGGTGCATTCCTTTTAAAGATATCCTACCATATCTCACTTGGATGTTACATTCCAAGTTGTAGGGATCATTAAACGCATAGCGTACCCTTAATAACGCTGTAGGAAAGCACTGTTGCATCATAGGAATGGGAGACAATGCTTACACTAGAGTTTCCAGTATTTGCGTTGTCCTATTGAACCTAGTCCATGGGATCTCCAATCGCATAGGTTAGGTTTCCATCCCGGAATCTCTTTATTGGGTTAAGGCTCTTAAACCCATTCCCCTCGATGCGCAGTTTATCTGCTCTTTTGACAAACCTTTATGTCAGCGGATCCGCAATATTTTCCTTTGACTTTACAAAGTCAAAAGAAATGATTCCATTTGAGAGCAACTGCCTTACGGTATCGTGTCTATGACGAATGTGTCTAGACTTACCATTATAAATCACATTATGCACCCCCACACTTTTAGAAAATTGTAGGATGGCAACTTTCCATTCCATAACTAGTATGGAGTTTTACCTGGTCTTTTGTGGGTTATTTTATTAAGAATAAAATTTGCGGTTAAAAGCGCCTCCCCACAAGTTCGAGGTAAACTGAACTCAAAAGCATGGCGTTAGCCATCTCCTTTAGTGTGATGTTCAATCGTTCAGCAACTCCATTTTGTTGTAGAGTATAAGGTGCAGTCGTTTGGAGGATTATTCCAAAACTAGCACAAAACTCTTTGAAATTGATTGAATTGTATTCTCCTCCTCTATCAGACCTAAGCACTTTGATTCGTTTATCAAGTTGGTTTTCAACTTCACTTTTATACTTGACAAACATGCTCATAGTCTCATCTTTGCTAGTTAGTAAATAAACATAGCAAAATCTAGTACGAGTCATCCACAAATGTGATGAAGTACTTCTTTCCACCTCTACTTTCTACAAACTTTAAATCACATAGATCACTATGGATTAATTGTAGAGATTCACTTGTTCTTTCAATGGATTTGAAAGGTTTCTTGGCAAACTTGGCCTCAACACAAGTCTCACACTTGTAACGGGCATCCAACTCAAATCTTGGAATCAACCCCAAGTTTGCTATTCTCTTCATTGTACCATAGTTTACATGTCCTAATCTACCATGCCATAGATAAGGAGACACAACAATGTAAACTAAAGACTTTTCTTTATTAATAATCTTAGGGTACACATAATTCGAGTTTACATCAATGACAACCACATTAGCTTTAAACAGGTCATTACACAAGTACCATTTTCCCACATACATTCCTCCTTTCAAAAGTACAAATTTGTCGGATTCAAATACAACTTTGAAACCCTTCTTGACAAGTATGGGGCCAGAAATTAGGTTTTTCCGAATCTTTGGTACATGTAGCACATTTAGCAGGGTAACCTCCTTGCCAGATGTAAACTTCAGGATCACTTTTCCTCTTTCAGCAATCTTTGCTGATACAAAGTTAGCCATATAAAGCTTCTCATCTTCTTCAGCCTTCTCATAAGATGAGAACATGTGTACACAAATGTGATTTGTGGCACCTGTGTCTAGCCACCAGCTATTAGTGTTTGACACTAGAGATGCTTCGGACATCACCACAGTAGACAATCTCTCATTAGCTGTAACTGGAGGTGTTGCCATCACAGTGGGCAAGGTTCGTTGAACTATCCCTCCAAAAATGAAGCCAAAAGCCATTTGGCCTATACTAATCTGAAAAACAGTCCCGGGCATACCAGTCATATGACTTGTACCCACACCACCAAAATTGGTGTTAGCCCAAGGGCCCGTAGCATTAACTGCTACAAATTCAGACCCTGAGGATTGAATATCTTCCATAGCAACGGTTGAATCGACCATAGGAACGCCTCCTGAAACATTATGAACATTGAATGGCACTTGATTGTTTTCAGCCATCTCAATAATCTGACAAGAACAACAAATAGTGAGTGAGATAATTGCCTTAAGATTGTTGGAAATTAATCCAGAGAAAACACATTGTTTGTTGTAATCAGAACATCAATGTAAAGAAGATGATAACAACTTTATAATATTCTTCCTTTTACAAATGTTGGAGAAGAAGAAAATAAGATATCACTGAAAAATAACATAAAATTGGAGGTGAGGTACGGATAACCGAATCTCCTTAAGGCAATTAGTTCCTGCCAATGGTGCTCCGCAGATTCACGAACTATGCCTCCCAAGATACAACACCTCGAACCTGTTTGGATTAGCACTATGCAAACAAGACTCAGTCAAACCGTTCAATTGAACCAGCACACTCGGAAAAATCAGAAGAGTAGAAAGTATTTCAAAGCCTTTTGGAATCGAGTCAGAAAAACCAAAACCAAAACCAAAAACCGTTAATGAAGCTCTATGCTCCTATCTATTTATAGAGCTTTTTAGTTCATGTACAGAAGAGATACATGAATTAAATAGACGCATGTATCCATGAAATTCATGAATAAAGAGATACGTGAATCCAAGAGATTCATGAATCCAAAGACACATGAATTCAAGAGATTCGTGAACTCAATAAATACATGAACTAAAAGATACATGAATCTAAGAAATTCATGAATTCAATAGATACATGAACATAAAAATTTAGGAATTCATGAATACAATAGATACGTGAATAGAAAAAACGTATCTTAATTTATTGGCTATCGTTAATCCATTAACCATAATCATAACTATAATTACAACATTGCAAACCATTGAGACAAATGCCAGAGCATTTTTCCAAGAAGATGATCTTGAATCAATTTTATACTTTTGGTCAATGATCTAGATGATAGCTTTACTTCTTTTCCCAAATCCAAAAACACCAAACATCCAGAGTTTTTGTCAGACCTCTCATGATTCCAAACCATGCATTCCCATTCATATCTTTCCTTCCAAACTTGGCAAGCCCGTTTCAATTATTGCCCTCATAGACATTGGAGTAAATGCTCATATCTTTGATTTTAAAATTCTTCCACAAGAAATTCGGTAAATTCCAAAGCCATCACAAATCGGAAAAAAAGTGTGAGAAAAGTCCTAAACTTATTACATTTGTGTCAATTTAGTTATAAATATTTTAATAGTGCTAATTTAGTCCTAAACTTTTTTATTTTAGTACTAATTTATTTTTCCGACTAACTTTTGGCAGGATATTGCTCACGTGGATGCTAATCGGCTTATGTGGCACTACTGGCACTAACATAAATAATTTTTAATAATATTTAAAAATTTCTTTGATTATTTAATATTTATTATTTATTTTCGTCTTTCTTTTTTCCTTTCTTCTTCCTATTCCGGTGCTGGCTATTGGCCATAGGCGATGGCCAAGTGGGTTGGCCTTGCCTGGGTGACTATCAGTAGGGTGTACAACCAGATTAAGTATACCCGAGAGCCAGATCGGCCCACCCGGAAAACAGGGCTGGAACCGATTCCCGTTGAAATTGATCCAGGAACTTGTTCCAAAAATTCAGAATCGATTTGAACTAGGTCTAGGAATTAGTTCTAAATGAATACTCACCCGGGAATCAGATCGATCGGACCGGGTTAGGAATAGGTTTGGGAACCGGTTTTATAGGTCCAAAAGTCCAAAATCCTATCTTTTTTTCCCCTGATTTCTAATCTTGGAATTGCATTTTTCCTCTCGCACGGTGCTTCTCCTTCGTCGTTCCTCTTCCTCGCTCGTTTCCCTCCCTCGATGGCTCACGGTCGCACCGTCCATTACTAGCTCATGGTCGCACCATTCATCGCATAGGATTTTTGCTTTGCCTTATGATCTTTGTTCGTGATAATTAGCCTTATGGATCCTTAATTTCGTTTAATCAAAAATTTCATTTACTTGTTGATTACATGTGCTTAATGTTTCGATATAAATTAGGAGGATTACGTTGTTTTCTCACGTATTAATGTAAAATTCGAAGCCGTATAGAATATCAAGCGATTGCAAAATAAGTTTAATGGAAACAAGGTTGACCCTGGAACTTGACCGGAAAAACAAGATGGTTCCAAAATAGGAGCTACTGCAAATAGGGTCGGCTATAGAGTCTAAAAAAGGGGAATCGGTTATCATAGGATCAAGTAATTGGTTCAGGTCTGAAACCTACCCATCCAGAACCTGATCATCCATGACTATTAATAACTACATTCACATGGAGAGATAGTAGCAAATAATCCACTATAATCAGAAAATTGGAATTACGACTCTAATATTTCTCACACTGAAGCTCTGTTTGTTTTGTGAGAAATAAATCATTTGAAAAGAATTTCTTTAAAAACAATCACTTGTATCTTTTACAAAAATGAACAAATAAAAATATTTGCATTGTCCAAAAAAATACTTAAACATATATTATTGTCATAAAAATATTTTTCGTCGACTAATCATTTCGATTGAAGTAAGCGATCATTTTAGGAAAATATTTTCTAAATTTAAATGACATCCAAAATTCAAAGTATTTATTAAATAAATAAATCAATTGGATGTAAAACTCACGACATGAATGACATGTTTAAGCTCCACGCAAAAACTTTTCCACACGGTCGAACCAAGAAGTCAGGTTCTTTTTTTAGTTCTTCAAACGGTGGGTCCAGCGAAATAACTGTGCGGCTCTTCACGCTTAGGGAAGCCCAAGAACTTTTTCATTTTCCTTTTTATATACTTTGGCCCCACACGCCCGACTAATCCGTTGGTCAAACCGACATGTTCATCTTCTCCAACAAAAAGAAACAAAATCCTTTGCCCATAGAGAGAAAAAAAAAAAGAAAAAGAAAAACAAATCAGCTACTTCTTTATTTCAAACCACTTCTCACTCTCAATTTGGATTAAGGAAAGGTTCCCTTGAAGGCCGAGTTATTTCTACCGTACCAATCGGTCGAGGTCATTCCTTCAAATTTATCTCGAACTCGAGATATATTTTTCATAAATGAAAAGTACTTGCTTCTCATCGATCTAATTAATCACGTCCACTCTCACTCTCACCCTCCACCACCATCACCCACCGATGCGCCGCCACCTGCTCCTCCTCCTCATGCCAGCGGCCGCCCTCCTCCTCCTACTCCTGACGGTGCCGTGTCTCTCTGCCCGCAACTCTCTCTTCAACTGCAGCCAAACCTTCAATTGCGGCCCCATCGTAAATGTCTCCTACCCCTTCACTGGCGGCGACCGCCCCGCCCATTGTGGCCCACCGGAATTCCACCTCAGCTGCGGGAAATCCTACCCCGAGCTCACCACCGACTCCCTCACATACAGCGTCCGGACAATCGACCAGACTCGCCGATTGCTCACTCTCGCAAGAACCGATGTTTACGACTATTTGGGCCCACCCTGCAAGCAGCAATATGCCAACACCACTCTCAACTCCACCATCTTCACCCTCGCTAGCGACAACGAGGTCCTCACCTTGTTTTATGAGTGTTTGAACTCGACGAACATCAATCCCGACAATCGGTTCCGTTGCCTGATCAATGGGACCTGGGCGGAAAACTATTACTTGATCGGTGCTGTCCCCACTGACCCGAATCTTAACGGGAGCAAGTGTAATGTGAGCGTCACGATTCCAATTATGGCGTCCCCGGCGATGAAGCTCCCAAAGTGGGGCCTTTCCTGGACGTTATGGGGATGAGTTTTCGGGTGAATTACACGAATCCGTACGAGGATCAGTGCGTGATGTGTGGTGGGATTGGTGGAGAGTGTGGGTTTGACTCCGCTCAGGGGAAGCCCATTTGCATTTGTGGTGACCAAATTTGTCCCATATCCCGCAGCAAGCCCATTCCGACCGCAGGTACTTCAATTGACCCACTTTTTGTTCGTTCAAATGAATCGGATGGCATGCTGCGGAATTGCTGATCTTAAACTGAGATATTTTCTTATCATGCATGCTAGTTTCCCCCTTGCGTCTTTTATTTTAGGCAAGGAACAGCCCAATAGCAGAGAAGCTTTTTTGAAAAAGCTTGAGGTTAGAACAGATAGCTCCCTTTTTTAATGTAGATGGAAAAGGATGATGGCATTCCAATCCTATCAAAGGGAGAGGAAGTTACTTGAAATAGATTAGTATCACTTTATGGATAGTTTACGGATGATTTACTACACAGAAAAAGACTTCATGTCTTGAATATGATTGTGCAAATGCGGATATTCACTACACGGGCAAGGTTTTCACTTTTTGGGTGTTTGCTATTTGGCAATTCCTATTATTGTAGTCAATCCAGGAAATAATAGATTTTCCTTTTCCAGGATCCACTGGGAGGAGAACTAGGAGGAGAAAATTTATGATAGGTAAATATCTCTTTGACATCACTGAATTTGTGTCCCTCACCTCAGTAAATCGTTAATAACTTTTAAGTGATTGAAAATGACAGGTGCATCGTTTGTTGTTGGTGCTTCAATTTCTGTAATTGCCATCATTTTCACATGGAAGGTTCTTATCTTCAAGAACAAGAAAGATTGTGAAATTGAGCAATTGATGGGACTCCATAGATCTCTTGTTCCAAGGAGATACCGATATACCGATTTGAAGAAAATGACAAAATCATTTTCAGAGAAACTTGGTCAAGGAGGATTTGGTGTAGTGTATAAAGGAAAGATCAGAGATGATTGTCTTGTGGCGGTGAAAATTCTAATGGATTCCAAAAGTAACCCAAAAGAATTTATCAATGAAGTTGTGAGCATTAGTGGAACTTCTCACATTAATGTAATCACTCTTTTAGGTTTTTGTTACGAAGGGAAGAAAAGAGCTTTAATTTTCGAGTACATGCCTAATGGTTCGTTGGATAAGTTCATATATTTTGAAAGAGCTTTAAATATGAGTAGTTCTTTAGAATGGAAGATGCTCTATCAAATTGCAATTGGCATTGCTCGTGGGTTAGAGTATCTATACCGAGGCTGCAATACCATAATAGTGCATTTTGATATAAAACCTCAAAACATCTTACTTGATCGAGATTTTACCCCGAAGATTTCAGATTTCGGTCTTGCTAAACTTTGTCATGGGCGAGAGAGTGCTGTATCAATTCCTGGCATGAGAGGAACGGTTGGGTTTATTGCCCCAGAAGTTGCTTGTTGAAACTTGGGGAGAGTCTCTCACAAATCTAACGTTTACAGTTATGGAATGTTAGTTCTTGATATGATAGGCATCAGAAATTTTGACATCAAAGTTTCCAACAGCAGTGAAATGTACTTTCCAGAATGGATTTATAGGAATTTGGAGCCCGGCAAAGATCTGAAATTGCCGATGAATGCGACAGAGGAGGAGGAAGTGCTAGTGAGGAAGATGGTCATTGTGAGTTTGTGGTGCATTCAAACCAGTCCATCTAATCGACCTCCAATTGTGAAGGTGATAGAAATGTTGGAAGGAAGCTTTGAATCATTGCAAATGCCGCCGAAGCCCATCTTGTATTCTCCATCACAAGAATTGTCGCAAAAATGGGAAATGACGATGTCGAATTCCAATGGGAGCCATGAGGGGGATGGAATACTAGAGAATTTGGAGGAAAGCAATAACTGATGGTAAAGTGGTAGTGCACAATATAACTCCTCGAGGTAATTGTCATGCCTTTTTTAGATTGAATATGTTGTTCTTAGAGTTGCAATGAAAGTAGAGAATACGGTTTTGTTATTATGTCTGTATATTGTTATTCTTGCAAACATCGATGTCAACACCAACATTTAGAATAATGTAATAAATATAGTTTTAGATCTTGCTAGTTTGACAGTAAAATTAGTATGAATGTGACCATATTTGCTAGATGTTCGACTCTTCCAAAACACCTAATTCGTAAAGAGTCAGCAAGGGAAGACGAAAGGAAGAAAGTGCACGCTCTCCTAATTGATAATCCTACATGAATAATAGGTTCATTACAAAATTTCCATAATTAAAACAACTAACTCCCGATAATATTTTCCGAAACAATTCTAAGTCTTTGCCATCGAAATTTCTCGAATAATACATTGTCACCTTTTGACTATGCATTTTAGCTTTCTTACGAGCATTAAGCACTTAAAAACATTGTAGCTGCTGAAAGGGCTACCGACAATAAGAAATCAAGATCTATAGACACAACCATTGACTATATTTGGGTGATTATACTGTTCAAAATAGTAAAAATTGTCCAAAATGTGAAAAATTTATTGTACGAGAGGCTAATTCAGTTATAAACATTTCAATTTGACCATATTAGTCTTAAATCTTTTGACAATCTGCCGATGTAGTTTTTCTAGCCAATCTTGTTTGAAAATCACGAACATGGACAATAGTAATCTTTCGTGGCATGGTCAGATCAAAATCGGCTCATGGGCCTTGTAGGCTGTTTTGTGGCTTTCGCTAGTGTCCTGTGTTATAAACAAGATAACATTATAATTCATATAAAGTTACGCAAAAAAAGTAAATTAATTATGAAAAGAAATCTCATTGAATCATACTTTCTTCTTCTCATTTCTCTCTCTTCTTCTTCAAGCTTTGGCTAGTTCTGGCCTCGGAAATGACCGGTGACCGGCAAGACAAGGATTGGCGACCTCGTCAAACCTTGTCCAATAGATTGCTAGCATCCAGCGGCGGTGGACGGCGGCGGTGGCGGCGGCAATTGATGGCAATGGCAATGGAAGAAGAAGAGAGAAGGAAAAAGAACAAGAAAAAGAGAAGAAGAGAAAAGGGAGAAAAAAATTAGGTTTGCGAAATTATTTCAGGAAACAAAAATGTAACTTTTTTTTTTACTCTTTGATTCTGTTCCAAATTTATTCTCAAGAACAAAAGAATAGAATTTTTTACCGTTTACCAAACATGCCCTTACTTACCCCAGAGAATTCCTCGGATGAATTGGCTATCAGCATAGGTCCAATAGGGCCAAACCCAACTAGAGTAGACGAAGGGCGAGTTTGGCAACTCATCAAACAGTAACAAATTCTATTATTTTGTTTTCAAAAGTATATTTGGAGTAGAAATCTATATGGTAAATTTTTTATTTCAGATAATAGTTTGGAACATAACCAAGGGGTAAAAAAAGTTGTTTCTTTGTTTCTAGGAACAATTCAGAATCAAGCAAACATAAATTTCTCTTTTCTCTTCTTCTTGTTCTTCTTCCACCGCAGCCGTTGTCGGCCACCACCATTGCGGCTGTTCGCCAACGTCAGTCGCCGGTGACCAATTGGGCGAGGTCCAACGAGCTTGTTGGAGACTCGCCCAGCCATTAGTGAGTCTCGTCCAACTACCGACGAGGCTTGGCTGACGAGGCACGGCCTCGCCAGAGGCCGTGACGCCGGTGAAGTTGCCAACCCTCGTCTAGTAAGTTGTCAATCATTATGAGGCTGGTGACTAGCCAAAGCTGGAAAAAGAAGAGAAAGAAAAGAAAAAGGTAACAAAATTATTAAAAAATTAAAAGAAATCGGTTTGGATTAGAAGCTTTGAGGACATTGCCAAAAGTAATTTTATTTTGGGAATAAAATTTTTGACAGTTACCAAACATCTTCAAATATTTAGAAATCGTTTCTGATAACAAAATAAAAAATAATCATTTCGATCGAAATTATTCGAGAACAAAATGATTACTAAACACATCTAAAAATGGGAGAACTAGAACAAATTAGCCTTGCAAAGGCTGTTCTCAATTGGTAGACAGAAATTTCTTTGGCCCAAAATAGTGTTCTCAAGTCCTGCAACAATATACTCAAATCAATTGATTCCAAGTTATCCGTTGTGCGATCAATGGATGCAGAAAACATTAACAGTACAGCCCCGACTTGACCATGCAGAGCACACGGTCGACCAAACAGCAGTAACCCCTAATGAGCTACTTGGAACTCTGTCCTAGATATGCTCCGTACGATAGAACCCGGGGCCACCCGTCTCCTGAGATTGAAAAAACTGAAGGGACAAATTCAATCTCTTCTAGAAAAGTAGCTTGTTCCAGCCTCCTCTTCCTTCGAAGCATTATTTTTTCCTTCCTAGACAGTCAAGAACTAGTAGTTATCCTCCTAAATGGTCCTTTGTTGGTGTCCTAGGCATAGAGGAACCACACCAATCCATCCCGAACTTGATGATTAAACTCTATTGCAGTGACGATATTGTAGGAGAGGTCCTGCGGAAAAATAACTCAATGCCTAGGATAATAAAAAGCCATTGGCTTTGGCAGAGGAAAGCCCTAGAATCTCAAAAACACATTGTCACCCTCGGAAACAAATTTCAACACATGAAAAGAAGAAATAATAGTATTGCAAAATGGAAAAAACCAGAGCAAAGGCTCAGGCTCACGGCCACAACCTCTCCTTCAATGATGACAACAAATCCTATCAAATCATCCTTGAGAGACCATCATTGTAAGTCCTTGCCAGCCATGCCCTGGACTCATCAAATCCCTCTGAAGACTCGAGTTTGGAAGCTGAGGATGGTTATGAGAAGTTGTTCCAGACAGCTCCTCTGAATCCATGTGCAGCAGGGTGGAATAAGGAGTGCCGGACACCTGTAATGTCAAAACTTGACACGAAGGGACACTTAAGTGTCAAAAGTTAAGAAAGTGACACTTAAGTGCCAAAATTGAAGCAAAATGGATTACTTAAGTGTCAACAGCAAGAAAATCTAGCCAAAATGCTGATGCGGCAATTTTCCGACGAAGTAAGTGCAAAACGACGTCATTTTGCACGCTGATGTGACTAGAGAAATAAAAAACGATGTCATTTTGTCTCGACGTGATAAATAATTAATATAAAAATTAATTAAATTTAATTTAAAATTAAATTTATTTAAAATTTAAAATTTTAAAAATTATTTTTAAAAAAAAAAAAAAAGAGAGAGGAGGCACACGACTAAGGGGTGAGCACTTGTCATTGCCGCCTCCCTGCCATCGCCGAGAAGGGCCGGTGACGATGGGAGCAGCATCAGCCGGAGTCACCAGGGGTGGCCCCAGCCGACCGGCAGCGAGGGCCCGCGAGCCCTTGCCCAAATCTAGGGCAACCAAGACCGACCCTCACCCTTGCGGCGGCCCTTGGCCCCATTGGGTGAGGGCCGTCGACCTTGCCAAATTTGGGGGAGGGCCGTGACCCTCACCCCAAATCTAAGCGATGGCTCGCAGCCCTCGCCGCCGCCGACTAGGGTCGGCGACCCTTGGCCAAGGCCCGGTGACCCTAGCCGACCCTCCCCCCACCTTCATCGGCCCTTCCTAGTGATGGGGGGGCGGTGGCGGCAACAAGGGCTCGTCCCTCAACCGCCTTCTTCCTCCTCTTTTTTTTTTTTTAATTAAAAATTTAATTCTAAATTTCAAATTTCAAATTTTATTTATTTATTTATTTTTTATAATTTAATTTAATTAATTTTTATATTAAAATTCAAATCCGTGCGAAACGACGTCATTTTTGTGTTTCTTTACCGAGTTATCTCGGGCAAGCCATGTAGGCGAAAAAATAATAAAAAATTACCTCGTAGGATTTCTGGCGAGGTTCACCGGAAATGGCACTTAAGTGTCCCACTTTTAAATAAAAGTGGCATTTAAGTGTCACTTTCCTAACTTTTTGCACTTAAGTTTTCATTTGTGCCAAGTTTTGACACCCGGAGTATACTTCTTCCATGAAATAAGAGGCAATCCTATAATTCAACATCATGAAGATTATCTTTTATACTTGATGAACTCCCATATCATAAGTGGCCAGAGAGATTGCAAGAGTTCTATGCTTAATTAACCACCAAAGCCTTGGCATCAGAATTCGCCATTATTGTATTCTTTCAATGTTTGTTACTAAATTCACTGGAAGCCGTCGAGATTGGTGGACCTCTCTTTCTAAATAAGAACAAGATAGCCTTTTTGGTCCTGCCGTCCGAATTCTCCATCAATTTTTCATTGACAATCCAGAAAATTTGAAAAAAAAAATGAAAACAGAGTTCTTCGGAAGAACCTATTATTCCTACAAGAGAAGAGATCTTGACAAACACCCCAACGAAATATTGAAGCTCTTCTCTGCTACAGGAGCAGATGAGAGTCTTAAGCCAGTGTTCTTATCATCCATTCCGAAGTAGATAGCTATATTCGTTGAAAGAAGGGATAAATGCACTAGAAGTTCAAAAAATTGTTTAAAAAATATAGCTAAAGTACAATCCAACTCTAACAATTTTCACGAAAGTGCAATTGAGTCATCAAAAATGCAAAAATTGTCATGAAAGTGTAATTGAATTCTAAATCTTTCAAAAAATGCAATAAAATTTTAAAATTTATGAAGTTGGTGCAATCAAATTTTTTAATTAACTCCATCTAACTTGACAAATGGAAAATGCTAATAAGTTTTAAATTTTGATTATATCAACCCGACAAATTGTAGTATTTGATTGCACCAAGTTGATAAGATTTAAGAATTAATTATAATTTTTGAAAATTTTAATATTGTCTTCTTTCTCTACCAACGTATGCACGCCTCTCCTTTCGCGTGGTCAATGGCCACTTTGTCACGCCAAGACTACCCTTGCCGCACTGCCACCCTCATCGGGCCGTCGCCTTTTTCAACCCGAGTTCAAGGACCTTCGGAAAACCAAGCTCAGCACCAAAGCCGAAGCAGGTGGAGATCCTCAGCCTCATATTCGAACCTCAAATTGGAGGTGGCGCTCTATCTTCGCTGATTTGGAGGTCCATGACCTCTATTCCGAGGTCGCGGATCTTTTGTCGGTATCAGATCTAAGAAATTATGAGTCTTGGAGAGAGATGGTGATCCAAAAGTGAGAACATAGGATGGTCGCGGTGCCCAAAGGACGAGCAATTGCAGTGACGAGCGATGGAGAAAGGTGATGGTGCGCGAGTGATGGGGACGAGGGCGATCCTCAGGGGATGAGCAACGGGGGCGAGTCGTGCCCTTGCTCAGGGATTCGCAGATTACATTTTTGGGGATTTGAGTTGATAAGTTGAATATGGGCCAATCGTAGACTCATAAACTTGGGCTCTAACGTCTCAAATCCATCAGGACCTGTTTTTAAAATTTGAAGTGAGCCATATTCAATAAGGGTCCATTCACCTTTGCTCGCAGTCGGCAAAGGCATTGCGGCCCTTGCCTGCTGCCGACGAGGGCCCGGTGACCCCTCCCAATGGCCGGCTAGTGTATGTAAACCCCTGTTGGCCACTAGGAAAAAAACTGAAGAATAAAAAAGAAAAGAAATTTTTTTAAAAAATTGAAAATGTTACAATACCATTAAAAATCGTTTAAATCAATGTTGATTATGTCACGTACAACGGTTGGCGTTCACGTCAGCGAATTGTGGCCAAAATTGACCAAATTGACTTAATTAGCTAAATGTGAAAAGATTTATAACTCAATTAACATTTATGACTTAATTAACAAAAATTGAAAAGTTTATAATTAAATAGGTAAAAGTGTAATAGGTTTAAATTTTTTGGACAATTTTCCCCTGCTGATGGAGATGAAGTTGCAAGTGTGGAAGGATCCAACTTCAATAGTGACCTCGGGTCTAAAAGGCGGCATGGTGAAGGAGCAGCACCGGTAGGTGTGGCGGTGGCTGCAGGGGTGTCGTTAGAGGTAGGTTTTCGCCGAGTGGAGGCAAAGGTGTTGGGCTGAGTGGGGAGGTGAGTCATGGCTAATTGTGGGGGTGGAGTGAGATCAAAATGTTATTTATAAGATTGAAAATCATTTCCAAGTGAGATCCAAATATCAAAAAAACATCTTTAATTACATGTCATCAAATAAAGGAAAATCAACAATTTTCCTGGAAATTAATTTTCCTTTATCATGGAGTTTTCCCAAAAATATATGTACCCTAAAATTTTTTTTTATTCAAATGGATATTACGCCTTGCAAAAGAAGAAACCCAAATATTATTGAAACTACATTATAGTGGTGAACATGGAAATCAAGAATTACACTAGAAATGCAATGAAATATTGCAAATTCCAATTACAAAAATCTAAAGGAAATTTTAGAAGCACTTAGCATGTGTTTGCTCGATATTTCATCCATCCTCAGTAAACTTGGAGATTAGAAGGTAGCATATGATTCTTTGTCGAGGATGAGCACATACGATAAATATGATGATAGTAACTCAAGTAGGCTGTATATATGAGCTGGATGGATAGTTGGTTTGGATGTTGTGGAAATTTTTGACTCAGGATGTCATCCGTTCGAATCTCGCTAATCGTGCGTAAGTTGTTAGTGTTAGGGCCACCTATGCAAGCTAAACCCTGATCTGAATTGGCTCATTGGCCTTGTAGGGTGTTTTATGGCTTTCAATGCTGGTTTCCATGTTAAGATTGAAAAGCTCAATCTTTTTCTTTTCTTTTTTTATATTGTGGATCGTCTGATTTTCCCTTTCTGGGAGAGTCTCGGGATGAAGTACATTTTTTCGCCCCAGAGAATTCCCCGGATCAACTGGTTATCAGCATGGGCCGAAGGGGCCAAAACCCAACCGGAGGGACCGAAATGGAAGTGCCAAAACAATTAGCCTCGCAGAGGTTCTTCTCAATTGGCAGACAGAAATTTCTCTTGCCCAAAATAGTGTTCTCAAGCCCCACGGCGATATACTCAAACCAACTGAGTCCAAGCTATGCATTGCACAATCAGCGCACGCAAAAATAAGATCATACAGTCAACCAAACAGCAGTAGCCACTGATAAGCTACTTCAAACTCTACAAGATATGCTAAAAAGGATAGAAACCGGGGCCATCCGTCTGCTCCTGAGACTGAAAAACTGAAGAGACGAATTAAATCTCTTCCGGAAAAGTAGCTCGTTCCACCCTCCTCCTCCTTCGAAGCATAATTTTTTTCCTTCCTGGAGACAGCCAAGAACTAGTAGTTCTCCTCATAAATGGTCCTCCATTTGTTGGCCCTGACAAAGGATAACCCAGAATCTCGAAAACACATTGTCGCCCTCCCAAACAAATTTCGACACATGAGAAGAAAAGGCAATATTGCAGAAGAGAGAAAACCAAAGCAAAGGCTCAGGCTCACGGCCACAGCCCCTCCATGTTCGAATAACATAAATTCGATGTTTGCTGTCTTCCATATAGACTTAGGTCACTACGATCGAATAATATAAATTCAATGTTTGATCTCTTTTTTTATTCTGTCTAATTATATTGTTCGATTGCTTTCTTTCACGACAAGCAGCCCAATCACGATTTAAAATTAAATGACTATTTCGTATATATGAGCAATCCGCAAGTGTTGCACCATATTTGATGTTTCCATAAATAAAAAAGTGAAGGTTTAATTTTCTCATTATTTTAGAACATATTGGGTTTGTGGAAAAGAAAAAATTATTCAATGAGAATGGAAATATCGGAAATCATATTTTCATTTTAGGCAAGAAAGAATGAAAAGTGAAAAAAAATTACATTATTTGAGCTCTAATGAAAAGCTTGCTTCTTTATTTTAATTCAGAAATTATTTGCGATTGTCTCCTTGTTTCATGGGCTTTTTTCCCCTTAGGCGATGTAAATTTCCACAATTCTCACGAATTAAATATACTTGTGCCAATCGAAAAGCAAAACTCTAAATTGGTATACCCGTTAGTTGTCGCGGGTCATCAACGATGAATTTTAACAGGATCTAACAAATGTTAAATTTATCATTGATGTACAAATTTAAAGTATTTCATAATATTAACCCTTATTTTAAAAGAGTGTTGCGATGTCACCTTCTCAGAAAAAGCTTAGTGGAACTCCTGCCAAGAGGGAAAACGTAGCCAGAACTCCCCAATCTAGCTATCGTGCTTTATCCTCTGCTGCTATCCTCAGTTCATTCTCACTCCCAATCACCTATTAATTGAATCTCCTCCTCACTAGACGCTCATCTAGTTAGTAATTTCTTCTGATCAATCCGTTGAACATAATCGATTAAAAAGATCTTATAACTGTTTGAAGGTAGAGATGAAAATCCACTTATTCCGATTCCCCATACAATTAGGATCTACGTTTTTATAAGTAGATACTTCTAAAAAAGGAACTTGTCTTCAAGATTGATTTCATCAATTTGTGATTGATTCCATCAATTCATTTATAAAAGGAAAGTGAAATCCTTCATTAGAGAACTAGATGTTGTAGATTAAATTCCTAATAAGTTCATTCTGAATTCTTGTCGTAAAATCAATAAGTCCGAATCTGATTTTTCCTCGTTCTGGACACGATTTTAATCTAGATGTTGTTAGAGTGAGAAATGCTTCTAGGAATGAATAGACTTTGGCAAAAATCTTCGATATAACCTTATAACCAACTTAAAATGCAATTCGTTCTTCAAAGTAAGAGTAAGAACCAAAAGTTTTGTTAATTTCAAAACTTGATAGAAGTTTTCTCAACAAAGTTTTATTTATTTTGTGGAAAATAAATAAATTGGAAATCATTTCTCTAAAATTGATCAATTGTATCGCTTACAAAAATGAATGAATAAAAAGTGTTTGCATTGTTCAAAAAAAATATTTAAACATATATCGTTGTAATAAAAATAATTTTCATCGACTAATCATATTAATTGAAACAAACGATCATTTTCAGAAAAAAAAAGTTTTTAAATGTAAATTATATTCAAGATT
Organism: Eucalyptus marginata; assembly: GCA_014182565.1. Lineage (NCBI taxonomy): Eukaryota > Viridiplantae > Streptophyta > Magnoliopsida > Myrtales > Myrtaceae > Eucalyptus > Eucalyptus marginata. Next base: position 36,292,423 of record CM024590.1, read on the forward strand.
AAAAATATTTGTAAATAAATAAATCAATTGGATGTAAAACTTACGACATGAATCACATGCTTAATGCACAAAATTTTTCACACGGCCGAACCAAGAAGTCACGTTTTTTTTTTCTTCTTCAAACGGCGAGTCCAAAGCAACATCGCTCCGCAGCTCTTCACGCCGGGCGAAGCCCACGAACTTTTTCATTTTCCTCTTATATACTTCGGCCCCCACACGCGCGGCTAATCCATTGGTCAAACCGAGATGTTCATCTTTTCCAACAAAAAGAAATAAGGGAAAAGGCCACCAAAAACCCAAATTTTATTTAAAGTGACACATTTACCCTGAACTTTCATTTGTGACACAAAAAACCCTGATCTTTCATTTGTGACACAAAAAATCCCGAACTTTCATTTGTGACACAAAAACCCCAAACTTTCATTTGTGACACATTTACCCTAAATCATAGGGGCATTTTGGCCTTTTTACTTTTAAAAAAAATTCTTTTTTTTTCCTTCTTTCTTCCCTCCACCGGCCATGGCGGAGCTAGCGGAAGGAAGCCGACGTCCGGCGAGGTTGGCCCTCGTCGGCGTCGGGCGAGGGCACCCTCGCCCGAGTCCGACGAGGGCACCCTTCGCCGGCCGGACATCGATGAGGGCGGCCCTCACTCGACGCAAGCGAGGGTGGCCCTCGTCGGCGTCGAGCAAGGGCCTCCCTCGCCGGACGGGGAGAGTGCGCGGGCGTCGAGCAAGGGCGGCCCTCACCCTTGCCGGACCCTTGCCAGATCTAGCGAGGGCACCCCGCCTGCGACGGGCAAGGGCCTCGCCCGACGCAGGGCGCGGGCAGCCCTCGCGAGACGCCGACGAGGGGTGTGTTGGATGTATGCCCTAAAGCTACTATGTAATAGTTACATATTAGGGATTTCAGTTGTACTTTCATTATTAATATTTAATTAATGGCAATGACGTATTCATTCATTTGTCTAATTATTTTATATTTATGAATGATTCCATAAGATCAGTTGCAACTAGACCTATTCTTGAGACGTCAAGAATATATGTGACGGGTTCATAGTTAGACTGAATCTTTAAATTGTTCCCGGTCGATGGCTTATTGAGTGGATATTAATAATCTTGTTGAGACCGGTGTGTTCTTAACTTCACCATTAAGTATTGGATACTTAAGGGAATGATGAGTTACATGTCATTGGGTATTATGATGCCCGAGTTAGAACATAGGTATTTGTATTGGACAAGTTCACTGAACGTGACGCATATGGAACAGTTAGCGACATGAAAGCTTTTAGCGTTGTCAATGTCTAATTGTTCATGCTTTGGTCTTGTGTAAATAATCCTTAGACCTTAGGCACAATGTTAACTTGTGTGTCAAACAACTATGGTTCACAGGTGCACATATTGCCGGGTCGTTGACTCGTCTTTGTACCTGACGGTCATATTTTGTTCATATACAAAGTTACACGTGTGCACAATATGGAATCTATCTCCTTGTTATATGCAAGGTATGATAATGATGTCCTATGCGATCTAATTGTGACACTGCATTGAAATCCTCGGCCGGGGTTGTAACCGAGAATAAATTGTTTATGTCTCGAATAAAATGCATGTTAATTAGATTTGTGCATATGATCAAATTAATGACTTGACAAATATTCCATGGTCTTTGTTTGATCGGGACATAGTAAGACAGAGTGATTGAATTACACTATAGCCAAAGCGCGGGTTCATTATGTTCTTAAAGCATTCACACTATCTGGGTAGTCATGACATATTGCTAGATGTCAATCATGGCTTGTAGGTACCAAAGATTAATCAGGACAATTAATTCTTTTGGGAGTACTAATGTGTTAGTACAAGTCTTACTACCAGCTTAGTGATGAACCTAGAGATGTCACACACCATAAACAATTAGGATAACGTGGAACAAGAGAGAAATATAATTGCAATTACTGCAATCGAATTGAGTCGATTTGAAATTAAATTAAATGAGATTTAATTTAATTTGTATTATAGTCACGAGCCTACTTACATATGATGCACACGTATGCCCAAAATGGATACATGTTAATGTATTCCATTTGTACATATAAAGATTACGTTCTTTTTATTTTTAAGGGGATTGATTAATAATTTATTTATTCATTTAATTAATTAATTGATTGATTGATTGATTAATTGATTGATTAATTAATTGATTGATTGATTAATTAAAGTGGAAATGGTCAGCATTTTTTGCTGACCATTTCACACGAATTCGTGCACATGCACGCACGAATTCGTGCATGATGGTCGGCGGTTGCTGACCATCATGCACGCATTTGTTGGCGCATGGATGGTCAGCAACCGCCGACCATCATGCACGAAATCGTGCTTGAACGGTCAGCGGTTGTTGACCGTTCCGTTCATGCACGATCGTCTCGATCGTGCATAAAGATGAGGATCAGCAACGGTTGCTGATCCCACGATCGGCAACCGTTGCTGATCCCACGATCGGCAACCGTTGCTGATTCGTTGAAGCTTTAAAAATAAAAATGAATTGCCGCAAAAGGAAAATAGAGTGTGCATAAGTGCTCGTCGCCGAAAAGAGAGAAAAACTGTGTGCGTGTGTTTTGTGTCTGATAGACGCGAAAACGAAAAGGAATTCTCTCTCGTTCGGGCCGTGACCATAATACATCAAGGATACGGCAGATTGTCTCCACGAGATTGCCAGCACAATCAAAGTGGTGAATATCTAAAAGTTCTCTCTTCTGTTCGACATCAATTGTTGGTGTGTCTGAACTAGAGGTCCGACGTTTGTGGGGCTCGAATTGTAGAACATCCGAACCAATTCGTTTAAAGCACGCTTCGAGAGGTAATTCGTGTAACTCTCATTTTACATTCAGATTTTTGATTAAAACGCACGAACAACGCTTTCGGAGAATCATGTAAAATATATCTTCTTGTTTCCGCTGCGTTCTTTTTGTTAATTTTACGTATACATGATTCATGAAACCCCAACAGGTGCCCTAGCCAGACCCTCGCCAAATCGGCGAGGGAGGCCTCGCCCGACGTCGGCGAGGGCAGCCCTCGCCGGCGCTGGCTTCCCTCCGCTAGGGCCAGCAGAGAGAAGAAGAAGGGAAAAAAAACAGAAGAATAAGATGAAAATGCTCTTAACGGGATAAATGTGTCATAGTTTGCAAAGTTTGGAGTTTTTCGTGTCACAAAAAATAGTTTTTGGTAAATTTGTTACTTTGAACAAAGTTTAGGATTTTGGCGGTCTTTTCCCAAGAAACAAATCCTTTGCCCATTGAGAGAAAAAATGAAAAACAAATAAGTGACTTCGTTATTTCAAACCACTTCTCACTCTTGATTTGGATTAAGGAAAGGTTTCCCTCAAAGGCCTGATTACTTCTACCGTACGAATCGGTCGACATCCTTCCTTCAAATCTATCTCGACTTCGAGCCATAGTTTTCACAAACAAACATATTTCCTCACTGATCTAGTTAGTCACGTCCACTCTCACCTTCCACCACCCACCGATGCACCACCACCTGCTCCTCCTAACCGCCCTCCTTCGCCTCCTCCCGACGGCGTTGTCTCTCTCCGCTGGCGACTCTCTCTCCAACTGCAACCAAACCTTCAGCTGCGGCCGCCTCGTAAACATCTCCTACCCCTTCACCGGCAGCGACCGCCCCAAGCACTGCGGCCCGCCAGAGTTCCGCCTCAGCTGTGACGGCCACTACCCCGAGCTCACTGCTGACTCCCTCACATACATCGTCTGGGCAGTCAACCAGACTCGCCGATCGCTCACTCTCGCAAGAACCGATCTTTTTGACAGCACCACCACCTGCTTGCAGCATTACGCCAACACCACTCTCAACTCCACCATCTTCACCCTCGCTAGCGACCGCGAAGGCCTCACCTTGTTTTATGAGTGTTCGAACTTGACGAACATCAATCCCGATAATCAGTTCAGTTGCAAGATCAACGGGACCGACACGGACAGCTATTACTTGATCGGTGCTGTCCCCACTGATCCGATTCTTAATGGGAGCAAGTGTGAAGTGAGCGTCACGGTCCCAATTCAGCCTTTCGAGGCGAACGCGTTCACCAGAGACTGGTGGAGGCTCAGAGAGGCTCTGATCATTGGCTTTGAGGTGAATTACACGAATCCGTACGAGGATCAGTGCGTGATGTGCGGTGGGATTGGTGGGGAGTGTGGGTTTGACTCCGATCAGGGGAAGCCCATTTGTATTTGTGGTGACCAAATTTGTCCCACATCCCCCAGCAAGCCCATTCCGACCGCAGGTACTTCAATTGATCCACTTTCCTGTTCTTTCAAATCAATCGGATGACATGCTGTGGAATTGCTGATCTGAAACTGAGTTGTTTTCTTATCACGCATGCTAGTTTCCCCCTTAAACCTTTTACTTTAGTCAAGGAACAGCCTCATAGCAGAGAAGCTTTTTCAAAAAGCTCGAGGTTAGAATAGATAGCTCCCTTTCTGTAGGTAGATGAAAAAGGATGTGGCATTCCAATCCAATTGAAGCCAGAGGAAGTTACTTGAAATCGATTAGTATCACTTTATGGATAGTCTACGGATGATTTCCTACACCCAAAGGACTTCATGTCTCGAATATGATTTGAAAATACAAACAAGGTTTTCACTTTTTGGGTGTTTGCTATCCGCAATTCCTGAATACACTCAATTTGCACTGAATTCGTGTAATTGTAGTCAATCATGGAAATAATAGATTTTCCTTTTCCAGGATCCAACATGTGGAGAAAACTTATCATAGGTAAATATCTTTTTGACATCGTTGGATTTGTATCTTTTGCTTTAGTAAATCGCTGACATATTTTAAGGGAAAAATGATAGGTGGAGTGTCTGCTATTGGTGCTTCAATATTTGCAATAGCCATCATTTTCACATGGAAGGTTCTTATCTTCAAGAACAAGAAAGATTGCGAAATTAAGCAATTGATGGGAATCCATGGATCTCTTGTTCCAAGGAGATACCGATATACCGATTTGAAGAAAATGACAAATTCATTTTCAGAGAAACTTGGTCAAGGAGGATTTGGTGCAGTGTATAAAGGGAAGACCAGAGATGGTCATCTTGTGGCGGTGAAAATTCTAATAGGTTTGAAAAGTAGCCCAAAAGAATTTATCAATGAAGTCGTGAGCATTAGTAGAACTTCTCACATTAATGTAATCACTCTCTTAGGTTTTTGTCACGAAGGGAAGAAAAGAGCTCTAATATTCGAGTACATGCCTAATGGTTCATTGGATAAGTTTATATATTCTGGAAGAGCTTTAAATATGAGTAGTTCCTTGGAATGGAAGACACTATATCAAATTTCAATTGGCATTGCTCGTGGGCTAGAGTATCTACATCGAGGTTGCAATACCAAAATATTGCATTTGGATATAAAACCTCAGAACATCTTGCTCGATAGAGATTTTACCCCCAAGATTTCAGATTTCGGTCTTGCTAAACTTTGTCACGGGCGAGAGAGTGTTGTATCAATTACTGGCATGAGAGGAACGATTGGGTTTATTGCCCCAGAAGTTGCTTGTCGAAACCTGGGGAGAGTCTCTCACAAGTCGGATGTTTATAGTTACGGAATGTTGGTTCTTGATATGGTAGGCTTTAGAAATTCTAACGTCAAAGTTTCCAACAGCAATGAAATGTACTTTCCAGAATGGATTTATAGGAACTTAGAGCCCGACAAAGATCTAAAATTGCCGATGAATGTGACAGAGGAGGAGGAAGTGCTAGCGAGGAAGATGGTTATTGTGAGTTTGTGGTGCATTCAAACCAGTCCATTTGATCGACCTCCAATTGTGAAGGTGATAGAAATGTTGGAAGGAAACTTTGAAACATTGCAAATGCCGCCAAATCCCATCTTGTATTCTCCATCACGAGAAATGTCGCAACACTGGGAAATGATGATGTTGAATTCCAATGGGAGCCATGAGGAGGATGGAATAATAGAGAATTCGGAGGAAAGCAATAATCGATGGTAAAGTGGTAGTGCATGATATAACTCTTCGAGGCAATTGTCATGCCTTTCTTTAGATTAAATATATTGTTCTTAGAGTTGCAATGAAAGTAGAGAATACGGTTTTGTTGTTATGTCTGTATATTCTTATTCTTGCAAATATCGATGTCAACACCAACATTTAGAATACTGTAATGAATAAAGTTTTAGATCTTGCTTGTTTACAGCAAAATTAGTGTGAATGTGACCATATTTGCTAGATGTCCGACTCGTCCAAAGCACCTAATTCGTAAAGAGTCAGCAGGGGAAGACGATATGAAGAGATTGCACGCTCTCCTAATTGATAATCCTATGGGAATAATAGGTTCATTATGAAAATTCCATAATTAAAAGAATCAACAGCCAATAATATTTTCCGAAACAATACTAAGTCTTTGCCATTGAAATTTCTTGAATATGTATTTTTCGCTTTCTTACAAGCGTTAAGCACTTAAAAACATTGCAGCTGCTGAAAGGATTGCTTACAATAAAAAAAATTAAGATCTATAGACACAACCATTGACTATATTTGGGTGAATATACTGTTCAAAACGTGAAAAATTGTCCAAAATGTCCAAAATCTATTGTACGAAGGTTAATTCAGTTATAAACATTTCAATTTGGCTATTTTAATCTTAAATCTTTTAACAATTTGTCAATGTAGTTTTTCCGACCAATTTTGATTGGAAATCATTGACATGGACAACAGTAATCTTATGTGGCATGGTTGGATCAAAATCGGCTCATGGGCCTTGTAGGCTGTTTTATGGCTTTTGCTGGTGTCTTGTGTTATAAACAAGAAAACATTATAATTCATACAACGTTAAGCAAAAAAAGCATATTAATTACGAAAAGAAATCTCATTGAATCATATCTTTATATACGAAATAAGATGTATGTATTAAGAAAACTCCTATCATGTTTTAAAGTTGACAAAACTTTCTTATTATTGTTCTTATTTTGAAGAATAGTAGACTTCTGAAGTCATATCACAAACTTTTGTCAAAATTTATTCACTCCATAAGTATTTCCCACTCTGACGTAATCTATACTGAAACCAAGTCCAGAATGAAGATATAATCAGACTCAGGATTATTGATCTTACGATAAGGATTCAATATAAACGTTATAGAGATTTATCTTTAATATCTGGCTTTACGCGAAGAATCTCACTTACTCTTTATAAATACATTGATTGAATGAATCACGAATTGATGAAATCAATCTTGAAGACAAATTCCTTTTTGGGAAGCATCTACTTATGGAAACCTAGATTTTGAATATATGGGCGACCATAATCAATGGATTTTCATCTCAATCTTCAAACGGTTATAAGATTTCCTTAATCGATTCTGTCTAATGGATTGATTGGAAGAAATTCCTTTAGAGAATGCCAACGACTAGTAAGCCGTAGATGAGTATTTAATGAGGTCATTCAGTTTATTTGAGATAGTATGTGAAAATTAAAATTTCAAAGTTTGAAGCCTTTCTAACCACTTGTTCTTCAAAGACAGTGCTTACAAATTGTATTCAAGGAAGAATCACAAGAAGAGTGACTTAGTGAGGGAAAAAGAAATTTTCCATTGAGTGTTTGCACTTGAAACATTATACTTCTTTGTTGATACTTTAGTGAATTTTAGCTAGAAGGCCGTCAACGTGAGAAAGTGGACGTAGACTTGATCTAGGCCGAATCACTATAAATCTCGTGTACAATTTTCTCTTCAGTTAGTAAGACTTTGACTTATTCATAGACTTTGCTCGCAACATAATATATTTTGCATTTAATTGTTAATTTTTTAGCACCTATTTACCCCCTCTAGGTGGTAATACTAGCTTTTTTAGTATCGTTGAAGATTTAAAAAGTTCAATTTTTTAAACACACTCGTGCCCGTGTGTATATATATATCTGCGTGCCTTCATGTTCCATCCTTTAGATTTTCCCTTTTTTGGGAGAGTGTGGGGATGAAGTACTTTTAGGCTGCGTTTGGTAACGTTTCTATTCAAAAATTGTTCTCGGGAGCAAAAAAACACGTTTGGTAAACTTGTATAATTTATGTTCCTGGAATAGAAAAATAACAAAAACACGTTTGGTAAAAACTTGTATAATTTTTTTGTTTCTTTTAATTTTTTAATATTTTTTTCCTTTTTTTTTCTTCTTTCTTCCTTTTGGTCGGTCGTCGGCCATGGCCGGCGACCAGCCGACGAGGGCCGGCGGCCTTGCCTAGCCATGGCGAGGCTCGTCGGCCCGGCGAGGCCAAGCTCACCTAGCCACCGGTGAGGCTCGGCCTTGCCAGCCACCGCCGGGCGACGCCGACTTGGCGGTGGTCCGGCGACACTCTAGCGAGGTCGGCGGCCCTAAACGGCCGATCGCCGACCATGGCCGAGGCGGGTGACCAGCCAAAGAAAAAGAAGAAGAAAAAGAAGAAGAAAAAAGGAGAAAAAAAAAAAGGAAAAAAAGTCTTTCTCGGAAGTGTTCCCGAGAACAAAGAAACAAGTTTTTTCTACTTTGTTTCTATTCCAAATCTATTAGGAAACAAAAAAATAGATTTTTTTGTTCTTGGGAACAAAAATATAAACAAACGAGTTTTTTCTTTTTTGTTCCCCGAAACAAAAATCTATTTTTTTTTATTCCGGTGGACAATTTTTGAACGAAGAACGCGTTTGGTAAACTTATATAATTTATGTTCTTGAAATAGAAAAAAAACAGAAACGCGTTTGGTAAATTTGTATAATTTTTTGTTTTTTTGTTTTTAAAAATTTTTATTTTATTTTTCCTTTTTTCTTTTTTCTTTTTTCTTTTTTCTTCTTTCTTCCTTTTGGCCGGCGGCCTCGCTAGCCAAGGCGAGGCCGAGCCTCGTCGGGGGCCGGCAATGCTCCGGCGGGGTCGCCGGCCATGGCCGAGGCCGGCAACCGGCCAAAGAAAAAGAAAAAGAAAAAGAAAAAAGTGTTTCTCGAAGTGTTCCCTGAACAAGAAACAAGTTTTTCTTTTTCTTGTTTTCTTCCAAATTTGTTCCCAAGAACAAAAAATTTATTTTTTTTGTTAGGGAACAAAAGTGTAAACAAACACGTTTCTATTTTTTTTTTTGTTCTCAGAACAAAAGAACAAAAAATGTGTTCCGAGGAAGTAAACAAACCCAAACAACAGGCCCTTAATTCCGCGGATCAACTGGCTATCAAGATAGGCCCAAAGGGGACAAACCCAATTGGAGTAGACCAAAATGGGAGAACTAGAACAATTAGCCTTGCAGAGGCTGTTCTCAATTGGTAGACAGAAATTTCTCTGGCCCAAAATGGTGTTCTCAAGTCCCGCAACAATATACTCAAATCAATTGATTCCAAGTTATCCATTGTACAATCAATGGATGCCAATAAACATTAACAGTACCGCCCCAACTTGACCATGGAGAGCATACGGTCAACAAAACGGCAGTAGCCCCTAATGAACCACTTGGAACTCCGCCGCAGATATGCTCCAGAGGATAGAAACAGGGGCCACTCCTCTCCTGAGTTTGAAAAAACTGAAGGGACGAATTAAATCTCTTTCGGCACAGTAGTTTGTTCCACCCTCCTCCTCCTTCGAAGCATTTTTCCTTCCTGGGGACAGCCAAGAATTAGTAGTTCTCCTCCTAAATGGTCCTTTGTTGGTGTCCTAGGCATAGAGGAACCACACCAACCATACCAATCCATCCTGAACTTGGTGATTAAACTCTACTGCAATGACGATACTATAGGGACGTCCTACGAAAAAATAGCTCCATGCCAGGATGATAAACAGCCTCTGGCTCTGGCATAGGAAAGCCCAGAATCTCGAAAACACATTGTCACCCTCAGAAACGAATTTTGACACATGAAAAGAAGAGATAATAGTATTGCAGAAGGGAAAAACCAGAGGAAAGGCTCAGGCTCACGGCCACAGCCTCTCCTTCAAAGATGATTTCAAATCCTATCAAATTATCCTTGAGAGACCATCATTGTAAGTCGTGGCTGCCCTGGACTCAGCAAATCCCTCTGAAGACTCGAGTTTGGAAGCTGAGGACGGTTATGAGAAGTTGTTGCAGACAGCTCCTCTGAATCCATCACCCTTAACCCTGTGGAAAAAGCACCATCAGCAAATTTCAGGAGGCATGGTGGATTCGGCACTGACGAAGATATAAGATCCACAACTTCTAAGCCATGTGCAGCAGGGTGAAATAAGAGGCGACCCTATAATTCAATATCACGAAGATGATCTTTTATACTTGATGAACTACCGTCCGAATTCTCCATCAATTTTTCACTGACAATCCAGAAAATTTGGAAAAAAAAAAAAGAAAAAAAAAAAGAAAACAGAGTTCTTCGGAAGAACCTATTATTCCTACAAGAGGAGATCTTGACAAACACCCCAACGAAATATTGAAGCTCTTCTCTGCTACAGGAGCAGACGTGAGTCTTAAGTCAGTGTTCGTATCATCCATTCCGAAGTAGATAGCTATATTAGTTTAAAGATCTTTTCAAAATTGAAAGGGATAAGTGCACTAGAAGTTTTAAAACTTGTTAAGAAAACATAACTCCCAATACTCAAAAAAGTACAGTCCAACTCTAAAAATTGTCACGAAGGTATAACTGAATTCTAAATCTTTCAAAAAATAAAATGAAATTTTAAAACTTATGAAATTGGCGCAATCAATTTTTTTTAATTAACTCCATCCAACTCGACAAACAGAAAATGCTAATAAGTTTTAAAATTTGATTATATCAACCTGATAAGTTTTAGTATTTGATTGCACCGAGTTGATAAGATTTAAAAATTGATTGTAATTTTTTAGAGTTTTAAGACTCAATTGCACTTTCATGACAATTTTTAAAACTTAATTGCACTTTGAAAGTTTTATTACTCAATTACATTTTCGTGACAAGTTTTAGGACTTCAAGTACACTCGTTCCAAATTGAAATAAAAAAGTTGTTGATGCCACACTTGGCGAACTCAGTTAGCAATCCATATTGCAACGGTAGAATTGTGTCTTCGAAGAAAAGCAATAAAGGAGTACTTGCATGACAAAAGAGAGAATTCGATAAGGCTTGTTTAAAGCCCGGCTTGCAAATCAGGTGCTCGCACAAGGATTCCTCTTGCCCATGCTGCAGCAAGAAATAACGGCATTTCAGGAAAGTCTAGTTCAAATCTCCCAGATGAATAAAAGGAAGATAAAGATTTCTTCGTGAAAGGAGATTCCCAAGAAAAAACAAAAGACATGTTTCATCCAGAAAAATACCCCCGAGCCAAGAAAAAGGAACGCGTATGTTGCAAACCATTGAGGAGATGATCTTGAATCAATTTTCTCTTTAGAGGATGAACCCTCTAGCAAAACTATATGTGCCATTCAAACATTCCAAGAAGCCAGTGACGCCGACCGGTCAATGATCTAGATCCAGATAATAGTTTTATACTTCTTTCCCCAAGATCCAAAAACACCAAACATCCAAATTTTTTAAGATCTCTCATGCTCCTACACCGTACATTCCCATTCATATCTTTCCTTCCAAACATGAAGCCCATTTCAGTTATTTTGCCCTCATAGACGCTGGGGCAAGTGCTCATATTTTTTATCTTAAAATTCTTCCACAAGAAATTAGGTAAATCCCAAAGCCATCACAAATTGCGAAGGGTTTTTAAATGGGTTCCCAAATCTGTCTCCCAATTGACAAATTAAAACTCATTTAACTCCTATTAAAGTCAGCACGACAAGGGGAAATACGATTAAACCCAATCTACTTTCATCACTGTTTTCGATACAAAATACTATAAACAATCGCATTGCCCCTTTAATGGCCGCAGAGGATAAACTTGTAATGTATATAGCTAAAGGTAGGACCAATTTACAATTGCAGTATATCAATTGCCACGTTTATATGTAATTTTCCCCTATTTAGAATTTCTGATGTTAAGCATATTCCATTTTAAGCTCTTTTCATTTTGCATCCAGTGCGTTGGCCCCCGAATCTCATTGTACAATTAAAACCTTCTATTATGACAATCAAGTGGTATTTAAACCAGTTTTCTATGGAAGCTGTTTTGATTTTTTCCATCATATAACGCATGTGTAGCAAATGAGAGAATTCTAGTTTTTGATCAAATGGATTCAATTGACAAAACGTGAAAATGTTTAGAACTCAATTGGCATAATTAAAATATTTCTAATTAAATTAGCCAAAGTGCAATAAGTTTAAACTTTTTTGGTAACTTTTCCTTTATCATTCACTTATTACATTAATAAGACATCATAGGGGAAGATAATCAGAAGAGAGTTCAGGCTCTCATAATTCCAAGGGAATGAAAGCATCTCCATGATCAAACTTCGAAAAAAACCAGCTCGCAATAACACCTTTCGAATGAGAGAGGCAATGAATAGGGAGGGAAAAGAATTTGAAGAAACACCAAACATAAAGCAGCAGAAACTTACTAAAGGGGCATCACATCGAAAAGATAAAAATGGCTATGTGGATATTGGATACAGAGATAAAGGCGGTTGCTTTAGCACGAAAGACGTTGGCCCCAGACCTAATTATATCTTTCCAAGATCTGGTAAAATTCTCCGATTTTACACCTTGGATGATGAGAACTGGAAGTCTAAATACTTTTCTTCTGAGATAGAAAGACAATTATGTAAAATAAATAAATTCGAACCATTAGATCAAGTTTTTTTTTTAATCGAATTATCGTGAAGACAAGACTAAAAAGTAAATTAATCGAAGAAAAGGGTTGACACTCTTTCGCTGATCTCTAGCGTTGGAGTTCTCTTATGCATCACCTATTGGCGTTTTGTTCGTTTGTATTATGATCCAACTGTCAGTGAATTAAATGGACAGATATGGGCTTCGCATTTTCATCACCTGAAATGAAACTATATTCAAAATGTTCTTTTGAGGGACTAAGATTAAAGAATCACATTACTTAAGAAATTATAATTTACTCTATCATTATGTTCCCACGGGAAGAGAGTATTATCGTATTAGAACAATCACCTTTGTTGAAGTGTACACAAGAATTGTTGAAGTCCCTTTCACTAACTTATATGTATGTATGTATGTATGTATGTATGTATGTATGTATGTATGTATGTATGTATGCATATCTTTGACATTCCCATACATACATATATACAGACACACACGCATATATATATGATCATATTGAATGTAAGATTCATAGACAAAGCGATAAACTTTCAATAATATCTGACAAAATTACTTGATTAAATAAATTACAGTATTTATCGTCTGCTTTTGGACTTTTCCCTGTAAAGCATTCCCACCTCACAATCTCGCAATAACACAGGACGGAAAAGAGAGAAAAAAGGGGGGGCGATATTACCTTTAAATTGAAATTTTTTTATACACGGATCCTTTCAACAAAAATACAAACATTTTCTTTCCATTTTTCTTACACGTCTAAGCTAATTTGACGGGATCAGAGAGAGAATTCTACACGCCCCAATCATGCCCGCGGCTACCAACTACCTCGGCTCTCAGTCTTCGGTTATGGTCTCCAGCAAAGGCTTCTTTGACTTCGACATGGAGAGTCTATGCATGAACTCCTGCGTCGAGAACCCTTCGATCTCCTCCAGGTTCAGCTTCGGCACGGCGGCGGCTGCGGCGGCCGCGGCCTCGGCCTCCCGCTCCTCGCCCGCCTCCGGCAGGGCCCCCACCCGGCTCCCCCCGGAGGCCCCGCCTTTCTTGGCGGCGGAGCTCGCGGCGAGGAACAGCGCGCCCATGTCGGCCGCCGTCACGAAGGAGTTGAGCCGCCGCATCGGGAACATGACGTAGACGTTCGCCGTCTCGAGGTCCTCGTCCGCGTTGAGCGCCGAGAACCGCCGCCCGGCGCGGAGGGACCGCGTGTTGACGAGGAAGTAGCTCGGGGTCTCGAGCATGAGCTCCGCGGCCTTGGTGGGCGCGTGGAACTGCTGGACCTCGCCGCCGGGGAAGATCACCTTGGCGGCCCTCGACTGCCGCCCGGCGGGGCCAGATAGGGCGCACGACGCGTAGTTCCCCATCGCACGAACAGCTGCCAAATGCAGCACCGCTTCTTCCGGCGACGAAAGGACTCGTGCCAACTGCCAAGCGCTCAGGAATTATAAGGGACGAAGAGGAGAACAGGGACAAAGATCGGGAGAATCGTGATGTGGGTTTTTAAGGCGTGAATGGAGGAGAGACGACGAACTTTCTCTGGAGAGAAGGAAGAGAGAGAGAGAGAAAAGACCTTGTCCCGAAAGTGAGAGGTCTCGGTGATGGAGAGATATATACGAGGAGTTAAGACAATGTTGACGAAGCGGGGGAGTTGAGGGGAATGATGGAAAAGGTCCGATTATTTGAACAGCAGCGGAAGATTCTGCAGTGGGACAGTTGTTCATTACAGGTTTAAATCCGCGTCGGGGGACCTGAATAATTGATATAAAAATATATATGTACGAAGACACGAAATTGGAACAGAAAAATGACACGGAATCGCAGCTGTTTTCTCGGAATTTTTATTTTTTATTTTTTATTTTTGGTTTGTTCCTGTGGACCTGCCTGGCTCGGGGACTGATGGGACCGCCCAGGATTCACGGGGCGGTTCGCGGATGGGTGGTTGGTCCAGTCAGAAATCGCGGTGGTGCTTCTCCCGGATTCTCCGACGTGGGGCCTTGGGGACTAGTTCTCCACAGAAACGACCGCGTTCACATGACACGTTCGAGGACTAATCGAGTTCGGAAATTTCGTCCACACGGGGAATATCGGACATATGGCAACAAATGTCCGCGTGCTCCGTCGAGGGATATATCCCCACAAATTCTTTATATATTCTCCATATCTTTTATAATTATGCATATCAATATCATATAGATTATGATCTTATCACCTCGGACGGTCATCTTGTAAAATTCATTATTATAGAATATAAGTAATTTATATCATTCTCTTGGCATATCTTTATCTCCCTCGAAAAGTTTCTGTCAAGAGTAAAATTACGTTTTTTTTTTTTTTTGGTACATGTTTTCTCATGATGAGAAAAGCATGTAGAAACTGCCTTTTGGAATGATTTGATGACATGGTTTAGTGGTCCAAAAATGGGCCAGCCGTCCACTAAACAAGGGGGGACTTCAGGGAGTTGCTCGGCCACTAAGATGATCGTTCAGGAATTTGTGGAAGTTTAAATTTGACATAGTGGAGCGAGCATTGATAAACCTAGATAATGCGGTTGGGGAGTTGTCGCCTCATTATGGAAAAAGTACTCAATGACTAAGTAAAAACTAATGAATTTCACACATAGTGATTGACTAGAGTGGATAAAAGATTCGAGAATATCATAAGAATAGTTAGTGCATTGAAAACTGTATAACAACGGTGCGTTTAACACTATGTTAGGCATGTTCAATGAGTGTCCGTGAAGCACATGTTAGATAACTATAAGGAACTCTACAATAGTGCATTAAAAAAGAGAAACATATTCCTGCTAAATATAGTTAATAAGGGTCGTAATTTATATATAATAATTAAAATACTCATTTGGCTAATGGGTATTCAATCTTTTGAACATTAACATAAGCCGACAACACCATCACAAATCTACAACGAGGCTACGTAATGATTCAAAAGACGGAGTTTTGTGTATAATATGGGATGATAATGTATGATTGATCATATCGACAAGTCCAACTACAATTTAAAGTTTGGAGTACTTGCTCAAGCTTTCAACTTATTTCTTATCTGATTCACGAGTTCTTTAAAATATTTTAATGAGCATACAAGGTGATTTTTCTGTTCATTAGAAAAGGTGCAAAGCACCTTGCCGCTTCTTGACATCCTCATCCACTTCTTAAGTTTTGTGACAGCTGAGATTTGACCTGGGGATGATGCACATCTGAGAAGACTTTGTTCTTTCTCTCTAAGCAAGAAAATAGCAAAACTAGAACGCCCCCTTTCTGGGAAACTACTTCAATCCTACGTAGACGCCTTATCCTTCTCCATGGAAAATGTTAGTCGAACTTAGATTTTGCTAAATATGGATTGGAACACAATATCTGTTGGTTACCACGTCCTTTCCATTTCTCATGCGCTAGTCGATTTTGCTTCATCGGAGCTTAATTACAGTTATGTATTGCTCATGGGAAAAGTGCCAAAAAAGTCTTAAACCTTTTGTCTTTGTACCGATTTAGTCCTAAACCTTTTTTGTGCCGATTTTTAGTCCTAAACATTTTTACGTTGTGCCAATTCAGTCCTTTCCGGCCAATTTTGACTGGATTTTGTTGACTGGACGCCGGTCGGCTGACGTGACTTGATTAGCCCTGACATGGATAATTTTTAATAATATTTTAATATTTTTGAATTTTTTGAATTTTTTTTAATCTTTTTTTATCTTTTTTTTTCTTTCTTTTTTTCTTCCCTCTTCTTCCTCCGGCCGGTCGCCGAACTGAGGTGACCAGCCAGAGGAGACGGCCGACGAGGTCGAGGTCAACCTCGCCGTCCACCTCACTAGTGGCCGCGAGGCCGCCCTCGAGGCCTAGGCGGCGAGGGTTGAGCCTCGCCCGATGGATTGCTGCCGCAGGGGAAACCAGGCGAAAATCTGAGGCCGGAGTCACGCGACCAAGGACACCCCCGAGCTCCTGCAAAACCCTAGAGACGACGACGACGAGTGGAGGGAGGAAATTTCTAGGGCGAGATTGGGATCGAGGAACGGAGCGGGGAGAGCTGGCCTCGTGCCGAGCTGGCGGGGCTCGCCCTCACCGCCCAACGCGAGGCCGCCCTCGCGGCCACTGGCGAGGTGGCCGGTGAGGTCAACCTTGACCTCACTAGCTGTCACCTCGGCCGGCCGCCGAGGTTCGGCGACCGACTGGAGGAAAAAGAGGGAAGAAAAAAAAAGAAAAAAATTCAAAATTATTAAAATATTATTAAAAGTTGTCCACGCCGCACCGATCATGCCACGTCAGCCGGCCGGCGTCCAGTTAGCAAAATCCGATTAAAATTGGCCGGAAATGACTGAATTGGCATAAGGTTTAGGGACACCAAAAAAAGGTTTAGGACTAAATCGGCACAAAGACAAAATGTTTAGGATTTTTTTGGCACGTTTCCCTATTGCTTCTAGACTTCATTAGGGTACATAGAACGAACTCTTAAGAGTTATGATTACTATCAACACATGCTTCCTCCTAACATAGATGTGTACTAAACTACCGATCTGGGCCAAACCCTTCGCCTCATTCTTCTGAGCTACTCGACGATGTCCAAAATATCTCTATTCATTCCCTTTTTGTTGCCTAAATGTTTGACTTTCACATCCTAGAAACAAGGCAAACGAAATTGTCAAGCCTCATCGGTGGTTGGTTGCTTGCTTTCAATACCAACCCCCGCAGAATTGCTCGAGTCTCGTTTCTTGCATAAGCACTATGCGTGCACTGCATGTGAGGGCAATAAGTTGACCTCCGGTTCGTGGTCGGCTTTACTTGAAGATATATATCCATTTATTTATGTTATTATAATGTTAACTTGAAGAAGGGTGTGAGCTGGGTGACGGTGTCGGTTACTTTGCCACGCTGAAATGCAGCTCATCATTCAATACTTTTCCTCTGTCAACCTATCATGGTTTCATACCCACATTCTCTTGACCTTATTATCTACTTTATTCATTATTCTAACAAGTTGTTCTACAATCAGAGTCAAAGCTCAATGAATTTCTCAGAAGCCAGCACCGCGAACTGAGAATCACCCTCCCTCCCACCAGAAATTATTCCGTCGGATGATCCATTCGTTCCGTACTCCTTCAAAGTACAACTATCAAAAGAGGTGCATTAATTTCCTGTTTCGGAGCTGTGATCGAATTGCATCCCCACCTAACTACTCGGATCAATGAACTTATTATATGAGAAGGACGTCTCTGGTACTGTCCTTGAGAGAGTAGATGAGTAGCTGTGGATGATCGGGTGTCGTTTTGACATCCTTGTCAGGAGTTGCAACTGCAGACAACTCACTAGCTCTTAGTAACCCGAGCTCTCAGGGTATCTCGACCCGCGAACTACTCATGCCGCACTGTGCGTTTTGAGATGTTTATTGCCGATTATATTAGGCGTAGGATGATGTTACTTCCATTTGAACTTTTTTTCTGGATTTTTTTCCCCTAATAAGGAGTTCGCTTCCATATGTTAGGCTTCATACACAAGCAAGAGTACTGACGTTACCAATACCAACAATACCGAGCTATCCCAACAAGCATTCCCCGAGCACCTTCCACATTCAACTCATCAAATGTCAAGCTCAACTTCTCAAGAGCTTCACTGCAAGACTGTGCAGTAGTAAACGTATTCAAATTCTCAGATATGCTCCAAGACCGACAGTTTCAAGTAATACGACTCCCATCAATTCTCCGGTTCCCACACAGTTTGCACTTCAGCTGGAAGAGTTCTTTTCCCATTCTGAAGCAAAGTTTCAATTGCAACTTCAGCAGCAAATCGAAATTTCAGCCACAGCTCGTCTAGGATGAGAAATTTTGTCATGGACAACTCTTATATTTCACTCTCCAAATATTATATATGGAAGCTTTCCGTGCTAACTTGATCAATTTAACTTTGATGCGAGAGCCCTCCACATTCTGGAGAGACCAAGAGAACTCTCGATGCCAATCTGCGGCAGGTCGATGATGGCCTAGCAAACCCAGATAACCTAGTGTACAAAAGATGTCTTGAGAAGGAATAATACAGACGCTTTTCAGGAACATGCAGGGGATAAGAATATGTGAGTTTCAGAGATGCACACTCGCTCTGTCACCTATTGTTGGAAATTGTGATCCATTTTCTCTAAAACTTTCTAGAAACTTCAAGATAGATTCGAGCTAGAAAATTCAAGAAAAACTCTAGAAGAGTCTACAAGCTGCCATCTCTTGTGTGTTCTAGAATACTCCATCTTATGTTACTATTATTGTAGCTATTTGTAGAGAAGTCTAGAGACTTCCTCCACCAACTTTGGTAGCTTATATAAAGGAGCAAGTGCTCCATGTTTTGTGTTGGGAGCTTCCCATAAAAACCACATCATGTAGCTCCCCACCAACACCCCCTTCAACTATTGTAAAATTATTTTATCCAACTAATGAAACTATTTCCCATATCCCATGTTCTTTGTCCTTCAATTATCCTATCTCATCCCTTGTCCATCCTCTACAAAATATACCATACACTTGCACACGTCACTAACCAAAAACTATAACTAATACCAAAACTATGCTTCCGCACGCACACATCCAAGATTATTAACACCTATCAAGGACCTCTTTCGCAATAAATGAAGATTGGAGTTGCAGTTTGAGGATGCTTTTAGTATCAGCAATAGGATGACTTAGGAAGAAGACATTGTACGATTCGTTGCACTGGGTAAATGTGAGCCCGGCCCAATACATATGCTACTCAGCCTATGAGATTTTAGATGTTTAAGGGCCCCTAGATGCGAGTCTATCACCTATCGATCTTTTTTGGTTTTCTCTTGGCTTTCGGTAGGTGTTTAGAGTCCAAGAGTTCTGACCAGAACAGCCAAAAAAGTTTAAATAATCCCGAAATGGGAGTTGATTCGCTCAGGCGTCCGATAGCGATGGGAAGACGATTGTAGATCAATGCTACAAATAGCAAGGTTATCGAATTAATGGTCAACACAGCAACAAAGGAATCCCACGTAGATTCGGTATTCGATAGGCAAGCTCTTGGGATCAAGTCTAAGGAAGTTAATCGTCGTGAATCCCATAGTCCAGTCCAGGTGCGGGTAATATGCTTTTGACGGGTCGAGAGAGGTAAAAATTGTCTCATTGTGCGAAAGCTAATTCGAGACATTGCTCAGATCGTACTACCAGAAATGAAAAGTCTCTTCGGTATCGGTTTCAATGCCATATGCAATGAACAATCAGTTCGGTATCCTTTGTCTTTTGTAATGAAATTAGAATGGACTTTGTGTTTGACTTCAATGCAAAAGTCTCGTTGATGCTCGAGTCAAGCAGACAGAAACAAAGAACCAGGAGCCACAACTTAAGTAAAGCTGGCAGTTTTTGGGATGCTTCCTGAGATCATCCAGACAAACATCACATTGTTTTACTTCCACGCTTACTGATTATTTTGGAGCCTTCCGTTTGAACTAGCTATCCCTTTTGCGGCCATGAGAGACCTTCGCTTCATCGAGCATGCCGTGCTTTTGCACTCGATCTTCCCTAAGTTCCATCTTTCTCTCTAGAATCCAACGTCGACGGTCTACTCAAATTGGACATTTGCGGTCCGACTGACCTGAAAATCTCCTCCTATTTATACAAACTCCAGATGAGTCATTTTCTGTGCCTTTGTCGACAGAAATTGAGGCAAACACCTCCCCAGAAGAAGGAGATGGCCAGTGTCAAGTCCTTCCCCATGAATGGCGGCGACGGCATCTACAGTTACCTTCACAATTCTTTCATGCAGGTAAGTTTGAGAAAACCCACTTTCTATGATGCCCCGATTGACATAATTAATCTAACCTGTATGTTCTGTTTCCTTCATAATTAGTCTAAGTTGCATGTCTTGTTTGCAGAGGAGAGGCATAGATGTTGCCGTGAAAATGATTGATGAGGCGATCACTGAGAAGCTCGATGTGGAATTGTTACTCTCATCTTCGTCAATATTCAGGATCGTGGACTCGGGATGTTCCGTTGGTCCAAACACGTGCTTTGTCGTCGAAAGAGTTACAGAATCTATCAAGCTCAAGTACCAATGTCAGGGCCTTGATTTGAAAAACCTCGAGTTCCAAGCATTCCTCAACGACCAAGACCCTATTTGGTAAAATTTGCTTATGTTTCCGGAACAACTATTTCTGTTCTTTTGTTCTGGGGAACGAAAAAAGAATAGAAACCTGTTTGGTAAAATTTTCGTTCTTAGGAATAAAAAATATTTTTTTTTTCCCAGGAATATATTTGGAACAGAAACAAGAAGTATAAAAAAATAATTTCTTATTTCCGG
Organism: Eucalyptus marginata; assembly: GCA_014182565.1. Classification (NCBI taxonomy): domain Eukaryota; kingdom Viridiplantae; phylum Streptophyta; class Magnoliopsida; order Myrtales; family Myrtaceae; genus Eucalyptus; species Eucalyptus marginata. Next base: position 36,313,416 of record CM024590.1, read on the forward strand.
AAAAAAATTTTAGAATCTATTTTTTTCTCTCTTCTTCTCTTTTATTATTCTCTTTCTTTTCTTCTTATTCTTCTTCCTTTTGGTCGGTCGCCGGCCTTGGCCATGGCCAGCGTCGGCGACCACCGGTCAGATGAGGGCCAGCGACCTCGCTGGAGCGTCACCGGTCCCCGAAGACGCCGAGCCACGGCAAGGCTGGCCTCCCCAGCCAGTGCGAGGTTGGCCCCCACCAAGCTTGGGCGAGGCTCGCCCTCGCCTAGAGTGATCGGCTGGGCAAGGTCAAATGAGCTTGCCAAAGCCTCGCCCAGCCAATCGCCAACCACAGTGGCTGGCGACTGGCCAAAGAGAAAAAGAAATAGGAAAAAGAAAAAAAGAAAAAAATAAGAAAATATAATAAAAGAATTAAAAAATTAAAAGAAATAAAAAAATCTAAGAATTATTTCTATCCCAGGAATAGAAATTTTGGGAAGTTACCAAACGCGTTTTTCTTCAAAAATTATTTTTGAGAACAAAATCAGAAAAACCATTTCGATAAAAAATTGTTTCGGAATGTAATCGTTACCAAACGCGCCTCAAGTCACCAACGACTTCAACATGCTATTCAAGTCCCTCCCCATGGAAAAGACTTATTATGTTTCCGCTGTGCCAGGCTCTTTTTCATGGTCGCTTATCCCCGAAGGCTTCTCTTCAATTCATCCATTCATCTTATGCACTTCAGTGGCTACTGAGAGTACCGCCACAAGTAACAGAAGAAGGATCTTCGACTTGGAACAAGGGGAGGATTCACACAGCAGACGCGCCACAAGACATCGTGGAGGCTTACCACGAGCAATTTGTGAATGACATGGAGATTTTCTCGAATGCTAGAGCTGCAGAGCTTGGGTCTAGAGGACTAATGGCCATTCTCATTACAAGCACACGGCCTTGCTCGAAATCCATTTTTGGCATGCTAGTGCAGCTTCTGGAATCTGCTCTCATGGATCTCGCGAGCTCGGTAAGTCTATGCAACACTGAGATTTACTTCTCATGCAGCAAGAGCATAATTTGGGGCTGTCTAGATAAAATTCACAAACATGGTCATTTTACTACAGAGAGCTATGATTTTTTCGAGTTAAATCCAGTCACGCTTGCGTTGTTGCATTCATTTGTCTTGATTTGAGGATGCTTATATATGAAAAATATACTGGTTCAAAACGTGAGAGCCTCTAGGGTCATAAAATGTTTTAAATTGTTGCATGGCGATGTCAACAGTTTGAAGAGAGAAATATGCGAACAAATGTAAAAGAAGCTATATCAAATGATCAATTATATCCTTGATTTGGTGCTCTAATCCTGAAGGGACTGCTCTCTGAAGAGAAAATCCACTCATTCAACTTGCCACTTTACCATCCGACTTTGGCGGAGATGGAGGCCCTCCTGGTGAAGCGAAATGGGCATTTCAACATCGAGAGGATGGATCCGCTGGCTCGTCTGCCACCTAGGAGGCATCTGAAGTGATGGCCAATGCGAACGTGACGCACATCAGAGCCGCCTGGGAGGGGCTCATCAAAGCACATTTCGGGAGTGAAATCGTTCAACCCGTGTTCGTACACTGCCGGAAGAAGGTCATGGAATCGTCTATATTTGCTAAAACTTATTATAATCGGAAGGCCGAGACTTTCATCCTCCTGAAGCGCTCGTGATCAGATATGATACAAGTCGGCGACGGGCTCAATGCAGGCGTATCGGGACTCAGGAGCAGCAAGCTTGGTTGATGCTGGAGGCTGAGCCGATAGAGAATCACATTCTTGTTAATTTTAAACAGAGCAGACATGCAATCTCTTCGTTCGACTAGAGTAAAGGACATGCTTATTACTAATGCAAGACAATCAATCTTCGAATTGGTGCATCAAGATTCGTTCAAGAAAATAGAAAGAATTTCCTCACTTGTTAAAAATTCAAGTAGACAAGGAAGTTTTGCTCCAAGAAATGAAGTGTAGAAAAGCAAAAAGGTTGTAACTATCACTTCACTCGGCATCTAATCTGTTCTATTTACATTTCAATTCAAATGAACGCCTGACAATGCCCCGATGGCTACTTCGACTGCTCTCGACAAGATCACTCCCGATGAAACCGGGATGCTCACCATCATGAAAGCCAACATCCCGAGAGCCATGCTCGGCCTTGTGTTCATCAAATGAGACTGCAACACCCCAACAAATTTGCACACGTACTCGTCGTAGCACGTGTAGTATTTCTTCTCCCACTCCATCCAATCCTGCGGGGGCTCGTAATTGCGCTCGATCATCTTCATCTCGTGAATCCGCTTCCTCAGGATTATCATGCCCTCGTCGGCGAGCCACCCGCTGCAACCCCCCTCGTAGCTGTCGCGTTTCGCAGCAAAAACCACGGCATCCTGCTTCCTTCTTCGAGACGCGAATGGACCAATGCTCAGGCCACGACGGGATCGACCGGCAGTGAAATTCAAGGGAAGGAATGTTGAAGAACAAGAAAGAGAAATCGATTCCATTGTAAGATGTTGAGTAGAGCCAAGAGTCGAGCTGAGTTTCGTGAGGATGTGCTGATGGATGAAACAGAGGCTTTGGTTCTGTATTTATAAATGGATTTTCCTGATATTGAGACGCTGGACCAGGAAGTTAGGGACCAAGCTTCGGGTTTGGACACGTGTCCTTTGCGCGTTGGCGTTGGTGCTGAAACAGATGCAGATCTGAAACCGTGTAATGTCAGACGTGTCACTTGCCAACACGATGCAATGAATGGGGGCTTGGGGAATCTGAATGACGGCAATGGTCGGCGATCTAAAGTATTTTTTTGATTAATGATTGGACCATTTCCTTAGCTTCTCCCCCGCCACGTCCATAGAGTTGACTTTGGACAAAACATATAAAAAACTGCAGATTCCTAAATGGATAATTTCAAGGCATCAGCAATAATGTCAAGTTATATACAATACGAAACGTCAAGTAATATACAATGAGTACGATGTCAACCATTTCCTAGCATCTTAAAGAAAACGATATATTTAACATGACAACAAAGCATAAGATCAAGAATTAAAATCCCGGCATTTGTTTTCCATTTTCCTTATTGGGTATGTGGGTTAAGGTGAGACCCATTTCAGTTTCAAGTGCATCTCAATCGTTGAACTATTGAGGCTGTTAACGTATTGAATGCCTAGTTCCTCAAGTTTGAGTGGTTGAAATGCATGTTTTGAGTGGGGTGAGAAGTTCATCGGGATCATTCGGTTCTTTCACAATGATTATGTTTTCTGCTGTAGATGTGATTAATATATTCGATGATATGCACTGTATGCAGCAATAATCGTGATTGTACCTACATAATGAAGTGACTTGAGATGTCTTATTATGCACAGGACTTCATCATTTGACTGATATTTATTTCTATCTTCTTATAAAATGCTGAATTAGTTCAGCATTATTGAGTACTTCAGTTCGGCAGTTCATTGAGTTACTGTTTCGCTAAATCACTGACTACATACTGGTCTTTCGACCTATGCTGTGAAAATTATTGCGATTCGATCGATCAACAATGCTGCCAAACATTGAAGTCCTTGTACTTTGTATCGACAGGCGATTGTGCGTCACAATTGGAATGGGAACTTGATTGGATTTTAAGAATAGGAGCAAGTGTATGGTTGACAAAAGGAAATAAACAACTAGAATCATCAGGAATAAATTACTGGGAAATGATTGGAAATAAATTGCAAACGAAATAAAGTGCATTGACAGAAGTAGATCTTGCTCTTCAACTGTTTGTGCATCTTATTTCACTTCAGATGTGCTCCATTTATAGTTCATTAATGATTGGCCTCTCCCACTAATGATTCCGGTTCATTGAAATCAAATTCCAGCTCAATATATAATGGTTAACCTCAAGGTTTTGACTATAACATTTAATAGACTCAATCGTGATAATTACTTGATTGCAACTGACAGTTGACACCTTCAGTAACCGTTCCGGCTGTTTTCATCTTTGCAGTCAGATGTTAAGTTTTCCATGACTCAACCGACATGAATTGCCTAAAATTGACTTGGCTATTAGTCGATGGAAGAAAACTCTTCCCGCCTTGTCGACTTAATTCCATTGGCTTCCACAATCAATGTTTGTGTTTGACTTTTGACAGCATTCATAGTCTATATCAGATCACACGCTGGCTGATATATTGTTTACTTTTTCCATTGACACCCGACATGTTCTATTAATTAGCATCAAAGTCGGTTTTATTAGGGTGCCAACAGTTGCTAAATAGGATTTCACTGAGTTATGAAAGGGACCCAAAATGACTTCATATATATCTGCAGTCGAATTCTGTCTACAGTAGAAATTATGGTGGTTACGGACGAATAGACTATATTCTACTGATAAGACAAAATACAAAAGAATGGCCAAAGAGGGACAAGACAATTGACATGAATCAGTTATGAAATATGCACTGTTTTGCTGCAGAATATGCATCAAGAAGGCAGCTTGAGCTGAAAGAATATTCTCTCACTAAACAAAATATGACGAGATTTCCTCAAGATGGATGAATGATCGAGAGTGGTCCCAAGAGAACAGAAGAACCGATCGTTTTGACATCGATCAGTATTAGAGTTACAGCTAAAGTAAGAAAGGCAAATGATTTCACCATCAAATTGTACATTTGATCCCGATTCGCTAAAGAAAGGATTTGGCTGTAGGTGCATATCCAACGAGAATCAATTGAACAAAATAAATGAAAGAGCTGTACTAGTCATCATATGAGGCATGAGGAGCAGCGGTGCACCCAGGGTCAAAGGGATCTTCAGACCCACAGCAGTGCCAATATTGAAAAACTTTGCCTGCGTCTGGAGTATCCATGGTTCCTCCACTGTACACACTCTCAAACTTCCTTTTTGTTTCCCCTGAAGAAATGAACAACACAAAATATCACACGTTGGATCACCACTCATGTGAAAAGGCACATGAGATTAATGACAACATAAACCGAAATTGCTGGCTTAAATTAATCAAAAACAGAGTCTCGGCAATCATGAGGAACACATGCTGTATTCTCCATAACCAGATTTCTAAAGTTGGGCATGAGCTGAAAACCAGAATATCCATTCTGGTTTCATACATAACTGAGATTATCACACAATTGTTTAGCACAATGCATGGTTTGTTGAATGCCGATTGGTAATCATCCATCTTGAGCAACAATCAGTGCAATCTGATGCACTTATTTCCATTTCGTCACACAGACAGCATCTAATTGGAAGGAATTTCCAGTAATAAGAAATACTTGATAGTAGCTGAGTTAATAATACAAAAGAGTTTCCACTGAACTTTCTGCTAGTAAGGAAATCTTGGTTAAGTTGACCACCACTTCCAGCAATTACCAGACTGATATGTATGCAACTACAGTGCGCCTACTTAATGTGTTTCATTGGTCATGCTTAGAAAGCTTATTGAAGAGAGAACAATCAATAAAGCAGGACCAGATACAAAAGGTACTTATAATTTCAACATTTGTAGATCCATTAAAGCAAAATGAAAAACGGGAAGTTCATATTAACAATTTGTGTCAAAAGGTTTGATTTTCTCATTCACATTTCACAGATAATTGAGATAGTGCACTTCTGACATAATTTACAGTTTGCAATGTCCATTTGATAAGGTCCACGCAGCATATTTTTATCCACGAAGCTGATCAAACATTTAAGCTACCAGAAATCAGAAGCTAATAATCCAAAATGTGTAAGCGTGCCGAGTGTGAAAGTACCTTGACCCAAGTGAGATGGACCATCAGTGATCTATCAAGCTATGCGCTTGATCAACATTAATCAATTTTCTTAACCTTGGAACAGACAGCTGGGTATCACGGCATCAGAATCATTTTCAGTCTTCATTTGGTAAACAACCATCTTGCCCTGCTTGGCAGTTCCATCACAGGTTTTTTCGACTCGGTTCACTCTATCCATGTAATTGCAATTCACCATCAATTCATTTCTAGAGTTCAGCTGATACTGAAAGTATCAGCTGATACCCATTATCTAATTGGATGTGCATTCTAGCAGAATGAACTTCTTGCATTAATCTCTGGCTTAGCACAAGCAACTGACCTAAGTCATGCCCAGAAAAGAGGGTTTGAGGAAGGAGCCAATAAATCAAGTGGAGCTGGGCCATTTCACCCCCACACGGCTAGCTACAGCTAAATCCTTGACTCGTGCAATTCCGCGACCATAATTCCCAACCTCCGCCAAAAGAGTCGACCAAAACAAGAAAAGAGCGCAATAAATGGGAGCAGGCAATCGACCTCCGAAGTGGGCGGTGTGAAAGCGACAGGCACGGGGGTGGTTGAGGGAAGGGTCGAACTGGGTCTTGCAATTCTTGCACGTCCTCGGGTGGTTCTTGCCGGAACCGGAAGAAGCGCAACATCGGACGGCGAAGGGTCTTGGGGGAGCGCCGGTCCGCGCCTCGAGCCGTCCGCGGAGCCGAGCCGATGACGCCGAGCTTCGCAACGGAGGCAGTGACGGCGGGTGGCCGAGCGGACGGGAGAAAGCGAGAGCCATCATCTTCTTCTGCTGTCCCCTCGACGGACGGAGGAGGCTCGCATCACTCGGTTCGCAGCACGGAGGACAGGCGGTCTAACGTTGACCGTTTGGCCGACGATTATAACACATGATTTGCGAAAACCGTTGGATTAATATCATAAAAAATTAGAAATTAATATATTTATAATAAATTTACTCGAAATTAATTTTATTTTATCACAAAAATCCATACTGACACAGTTATGATAAATTTAACCTAAATTAATTTTTTAATCACAAAAATTCATATTTCGTTAATTTTTCATTAAATCAATTAATATCACGAAAAATTACAAATTAATATATCTATAACAAATAAAAGGTAAAACCTTGAATTAATATATTCTCAACCTCCACATGTCATCCAATATAGTATTTTGACAGTAAAATTTAATGAAAATTAGTGGAGGATAAATTTGTTAGTGATCATCAGTTCGGCTTTTTCCATTGTATTAACCCCAAAAAATTCTGAAGTAATGAAGGGCTAATTGCGATTAATAAAGCTCCCTCTAGAGTGGGCCTCGCTGCCTCTTTTCTACGGCCCAGTCAGGCCCAGGCCGTTATTACCGTTAACCACGGTCAGGTGAGAGTGGCGACCGGAAGGACGATAATGCCCCTGCGCGCTCCCCCCACATTGGGAGATTCAACCGAAATGTCAATTTCACGTTAACTTCCAGCGCCCCGCATGAACCCTAGAATTTGGGGCTTTCCGATTCCGTCGATGCGAGCATGGCGAAAAGCGTCGCCAGCGTGAGCAAAGAGGACGAACCGAGCATCGCTCCGGTGCCGGACAGATGGTACGACATCAGCCTCGGCCCTTCCTTCGGACACCACCAGCCGTCTTCCAAGTTTTGCACTTTACGATGTATGTATAGCTTCGAATTCTCCGAATTTTCCTCGTGCTTGTCTGTAAATTTTTGGTGTTTCCATGGGAAGAAAAGCGAATGCAGCATCTGTTTTTGCTCCTGGTTACGTCTGTTCTGGTGGCGTAGCACGCTGAAATGGCAACAAGATGCGTAATTTGTGTGAATGTCGAGTGGAAGAGGAACCAACCGAACTTGCCGACGGGTAATTCGGTTGCAGAATACGAGTTTACTGCTCTCCGCTCTAGAGACGCTGAACTAGTGGCGGAAAAGACCGAGCTTGCGTGCTCTCTGGTCTTCAAGTGATGGGGTCTCCTTATCGAAGTAGAACTAGCTGTTTACCATAAGGCTGTTTTAAGTTGTTAGATCCTCTACCTCCCAAGTGCCGTTTGGATGCGGGGACCGTGCAATAGTATTATTGTTAGCTTGGTTAGTTGTTTGACTTGGATGGTACGTGATGTTTAGATGAATTTAAGCCGGCTTCCGTCGATAAGAGCCAACCTGGATTGCTTCGCAAGAAGAGGGACAACCGGGTCTCTGTGGAGTTTCAGAACAACCAACATGGGAAGCCTAAGGTGGTCTTCGATGGGGTTGCCGAGGATTATAAGGATAATGATGCGGTTCTGTTTTTCGACGGTGAGACCTTCCGTCTGGAGCGGTTGCATCGGGCAGTGAAGCGGCTGAGGCACATGCGGGTGCCCGGTGAGTCTGCGGCTGCAGTGGCAGTTGGTCCAGCCGTTGAATCTAACTCTCCATTAGATGGTAAAGCAGAAAACCTTCAGAATTGCCGCAAGGGCGAGGCTCAGGATGTGCCGGTGAGTTTTCTTTCTTTCTTTTATTTTTTTGTGTTTCTCGAGGCACTAAAATCACGGCTTTGTAACTCATACAATGCGTAAGAGGTGTTTTTTTCAATAGAGCAACGAAGGTGTGTTTAATCATACTTCCATCTAAAGAAAAGATCATCCCTATGTTGGATATTGCTCTTTCCAATAGATTCCTTCTTGGCCACCGTTGGGAACTCTGTGAAATGCTTTGCTCAAACAAGTGGGAACTCTCTATGTGGGCTTAGACTGCACAAAGTATTACTAGGATCTTCTGTTGATCTGTCGTGTACCTTCTCACGAGTGTAAAAGTTGTACTGGTATTTTTTGAATACCACAAGATGGCATCATACATTGACGTTCTGAACTCTTTTGTATTCCGACAGGTTGAAGTGGAGAGAATTGACATGGGCAATTCGGAGACAGTAGGTATGTTTAAATTGCCATGCTCATGAATAATCACAACATCTTGATGATGGTTGATGATTTATAGTTTCTGTCTGACCGTGCTTATAGTGCTATTCAGCATAAACTGTATAGCTTTGTGAACTGGTGCAATTGGTTGGTCTTAGGTGCAACAATAGCTTTCTCAGCAGCTTTCTCATTTGAATACTCAGGATTGTGTTGATAGGTTGATTAAATGATAGGTTTGTGGACTAGGATAAGCAAAAACTGCTCAATGAAAGGTTATTTTGAAAATCCGAATTGAGACACTATCACATTATACAATCACGGCAGAGTCTGTTCACTTCGCCAATACTTCGTTATATTTTTGGCATATGAGGTAACTATGTACGTATCTGCTTGTCAGGTTTGAAACCTGAAGACGAAAATACTGCTGATAAGCTACCTCCAAGTTGTAGCACGCCAAAGGGATTGACTGAATTGACTAATGATGAACTAGAGGAGCATCTTGATATCATCGATAGTGACGATGACCATGAAGCAACAGACGCTGGAAATCTTTCCAGAAGAGAAATTCACAGCAGCATCGACATCAATGTACCGCATCAGGATAAAGATGATGATGAGATTGCCAATGTAGATGTTAGTGATGACGAAGGCAATCTGGGTTATAACGCGGCTGAAGCTCTCAGAGCCCAGGTTGCAGGCGAACGACAGGAGCAGTCTTCAACTTCAAGCAGTAGCAGTGACAGCGAGGGTAGTGAGAGCAGTAGCGACAGTAGCAGTGACAGCGGTAGTGGCAGTAGTGGCAGCGACAGTGAGAGTAGTGATGGTGACTCAGTGATCTCAATCTAAGTTGGTTAGGAACTGTAGCTTGCCTATTGCACTTGTTGATTCTAGTGGTTATGTCGAGTGTGGTAAATTCTGTGAAGTAACTAGTAAATATTAGGGGATGCTGACATAATAGTGTGCTGTGCATAACTGTAGTATTATCATTGATGTGTAAATTATGCAGATTATGTTACGCTTGTCCTGCAATGGCTTTCTAACCTTGATTCTGCATTTTCGTGATAAATAATGTGAAACAAAGGTTGCAAACGAGTGCAGAGATTTGGTCATAATGCCATTTCCGAAAGACTAGTCTGATCTGGTTCGCTAATGCAGTTGCAAACCATGTTCTCCATTCAAATTAAAGGAACAACCAATTCAACCTCAAGATCTATGAGGAAACAGCTACTAAGCTAAGCACTATAGATTTCTTGGTGACATTGTAAATCAGACCTGGCACGATCTAAACAATGCCTGTACGAAATAAAGTATTCCCATGGGGTCCTGCGAATTCAATCTTAATAAGTACAGTTGGTACATCTAATGATTTGTTCAAACTAATGAAAAAGCAAGCCATGCAAGGACTTTACACAACATTTTCCCAATAACCTATAGACTCAAAATAAACAAGAGACCATAAAAATTCCAAACAGAGCACTATTGGCTCTCATGATTTCTGGGCACAAACCTTGGGGGGCTTGTGGGCCTCGTCTTCTTTTTCAAATTATGCTTTTGAACCTCACCTCACTTTAATTTTCAGAGCCCAGCTGGTTCATTCCCACATAACCCCACCCATTTCTTAGAGAACCAACAGAGAGATACTAAATACTCTACCTATATAAACACCCATTTCTCAAAGCGTATAGGAATATGAGTTAGAGCCTCTCTCTCTGTCTCTCTCTGTCTCTGTCTCTCTCTCTCTCTCTCAGAGTTTTTGGAGAAAGCTTTGTGGTAAAGGGAAAGAGAAGGAGGAAGAAGATGGGGGCACTTGATTACATATCGAACTTTTGCACTGTGACCAGCATCAGAAGCAAACGCAGACCAATGCAGGTTCTCTCCATCTTTATTTTTTTCTTGGAAACCTTATCTTTTTTGGTGCTTCCTTTTCTCTTTCTCTGTGCTTTATTTCAACACAAGAAAGTGAAGGCCTTTCACTCTTTCGAGCCTGCAGGACCTCTCTCTCTCTCTCTCTCTCTCTCTCTCTCTCTCGACATGGATATTTTTTCAGCTCCCCAAGAAGTAGGAGTTTTTCATAAGCTGTTGACTTGTTTTTCAGACAGTGGAGATCAAGGTTAAAATGGACTGCGATGGCTGCGAGAGAAGAGTTAAGAATGCTGTTAACACCATGAGAGGTCCTCTCTCTCTCTCTCTCTCTCTCTCTCTCTCTCTTCCTCCCACTCTGAAACCTAAACAAAGAATTAAGGGAAAAGATACATGCTGTATAGCATGAACACTTACATATTATGCCAAGACTTGAGAAGTCAGTCAAAGATGGCTATAAGCCAAACAGAATGCTTTGTAACATGAGCACTAATCCTTCTTTAAAATTTTGCAATGAATCCATTTGATATACTACATGTTTTTGCAATGTCAGTGAACTTTGAGGAGAGAATAAAAAAGGTAAACGGGGAGAGATGTATAGATATTTGCACCAGAGTACTTCTTCACATACTGTTTCCTTTTTAGTAAGATTCCCTCGAGCTTAGCTCTGCTCTTACTTGAGTTGAATAATAAAGTAATTATTTGAGTGCCTTTTGTTTATTGTTCAGCTAAGTGCTAGAAATAATACATCAACAAGGTCGTTCATAAAAACCCATGTTTCCCCTCCAAATTAACTTATCGGTCAAATAAAGTGTTTTCCACAATTTCCGCAACGCACTTTAATATGCATAGATACTGGACATTTCATTGGGTGACCATAGGGACACATTTCAAAACAGAACTCTAGATTTATATAAATATGTACGTTTCTACAAAACCCCGTAGGCGTAAAATCCGTGGAGGTGAACCGGAAACAAAGCCGAGTGAAAGTGAGCGGCTACGTCGACCCGAACAAGGTGTTGAAGAGGATCAAGAGAACTGGCAAAGTAGCCGAGTTCTGGCCTTACATCCCGCAGCACCTGGTTTACTACCCTTATGCCGACAAAGTCTATGACAAGAGAGCACCTGCTGGGTACGTCCGCAACACCGTCCAGGCCTTCCCGAGCAGCACCAGTGCCGCACCAGAGGAGAGAATCATCTCCATGTTCAGCGACGACAATGTTAATGCCTGCTCTATCATGTAATAATTGCCAGTTACGTACTACACGCACTTTTAGTTATATTGCATGGTTTGGTTCTTGAGGATGAGAACTGATGTTGTTGTTGTTGGTGTGCCTTTGTGTGTATCACTGCGGCAAGATTAACGAAATGGAAATCACTGAGTTGAATATAATGTACCAGATGTAATGTCAGCCATGGCTGATTTTTATAACGCTGTGCCTCGTCTTTTTATGGTAAGCACTCCTGTACGAAAGATTATACTTGCTTGAGATGGGTATTTCTTCTCTCTAATGTTGCCACCATGAGATTCAGATCACCATTTCGGTATTTTAGCTACAAATAAATGACATGAAGTGCTACATCATTGAAATAGTAGAACTAGCAGAGGTAGTTTCCGTGATTTATCAATGGAAGTTTATGTGTATCTATCTCATAGTTGCAATTACGAATGAGTAATCAAACTGAGAAGCACATTGACTTAACATCGATTAATCTGTTCTGCATCTGCGAAAATGAATTTGAGCCGGTCATGTAATGTGCCCGTTCGAGCCGGCCAATTTGGTTCAACAGGCTGATATTCCAAGATGAACCCCATTAGGCTTACTATACCCGCTTCTAACAATCGAACAGTATTGCTTTGGTTTGAGGCTGATTGAAATGGTCGGTATGCTTGTTTGTTCAAAAGAAAATTAGAAGTGGCCTTCGAAGGAGTTTGAATTGACGAGGACCTACCAGCACTCGCGCTTCATTGAAAACAAAGTTTTGGCAAATCGTTTGTCACAAAGTAAAAATGAAAAAAAATGCCATGCTAAGCTCATCATAAAGTTTACCGCAATATTAGATATATTGATATTGGTTTACAAAATTCTTCACTAAATAATGTGACAGATTGCAGGTAGATATTTAAATAAGTGGGTCATATTCAACGCTTACTACAATAGTTTGCAACATAGTCAAATCGGTCTTGATATATTTAGCAAAAGTCTAATCTTTTCCTTAAGCTCAACATCAATATCAAGATTAGTCATCCATCTTTCTTAGGTTTCAATTTGTGTAATCAACCGGTTTGTACTGCTAGTGTTGCTCCTGAGTTTTTTATGTATGCTTCCATCAAGAGATCAACTCCGAGAGAGGCAATTTCCTAGCCCTTTCTCAAGGAATCACTTTTGGGGGAGGGTGTCCATACTTTTTACAACATTCAGAAAGAAGTGGGTTGAAAGTCTCAAGATCAAGGATTTGGTGAATAACGCAAGTATTACATAGACAAGAGTAGTGCTCAAGGTCCTAATGAAGGAATTGGATTCTCATTTTCCCAGCCACTAAGAAAGAGTAAAGGCAAGCTCGTAGGACATGTACAGGAGCTTCATATCGGTGTCATAAGATCATATTGATAAGTTGGTTTTACCGAGTCATCCGAACCGTCCACGTTTCACACGTGATAATTCGCTTCGATTGGCTGGTTAATACTTGTTCTCAAGGATGAAAGAAAGAAAGAGAGAGAAAGCTTTAATATTATGCACCATCCACGAAAAGTTTAGTATCTGTAATTTTTTTGTGAATTCAAACCCTAACGATGCCTCTAATTCAATAGAAATTGATTCATATTCTGCAGAAAATGATCTTTATAGACAGACAAGCGTAAAGTGACCTCACCCAAGAAATACTTCTCATGTGCACGGGAAAATGCCTTCCCCACCTACCCACCGCCCAAAATTTACTGTAGCTGATACCTTTGACTGTTGCAAAGTCAGTCGGTGCAGATCAAGTTGATGCATTTTTCATGCTTCCGTTTGATTTTGAACGGTCGATTCCTCTCTTTTCAGCTCATAGTTATTCCTTCTTTTTGGAACGCTTTTTCTCAGGCAGTTGTTCTTTCGGAACACTTCATTTTTTTTCCTTAAGTTTGATTGGTTTTGAGAACACTTCTCGGGTAATCAACCAACATGCATTGATCTAGAACCCTCTATACATTCTGTCCATATGCTTTTGAGTTTATCTGCTATAGACATAACACAAGATTAGTCAGTGAGCTTATAAACTCCGGTCTGACCAATTTTTTAGCGTGCATGCTATTACTAATCAAGTTAGTATGGCTTCCGACCCTTTATTTCATGATTATCAGTCGATTTTATTTACTGTAGATGTAATGTATAGAGCCAGTTTATGACTTAAATGAGTTCATCTCTACTCTCCAAACTGGAGAATTTGAACTGATTATCTGGACTGAGTGTGTGATACCTAGAGTGAATTGAGACAGTAATATCTTGTCAATGCTCTCAGATTGCTGCTACTTACAGTGAGAACAGCAAAATCTTCACAACCTTCCATGCTGGTTCTATACGCTACACTGTCAACGACACATCCCTGAATTTTGGCTTTTGAAATGGAATGACGTAGTCCCGAATATTATAATCCTCATTTATTGGCCCTCATAATACACCACATACCCCATTATTATATGATCCTTCTTGGACCTTTGCCCTAACTTTGTTGTTCACCACTTGAAAGAGACGATAGAATCTGACGATTTTCTCGACCGATCTTATCTCAATCACCGCCGCTCACACAAAAGGTTACATAATCTCATTTTTAAGCTAAACTTAACTATCGCCTTTTCTTTTTTATTCATTCTAAACTGCGGTTAGACGATATTATGAATCAACTTTAATTCATCTGATTAAACCTATCTCTTGTTTTCAATTAAATTCAGGCTAAGATAAGATTAAATAAGGGAAAATACACAAAGAGTTCTTAATCTTTAGTCCATTGTGTAATGTCATTTTGGAATTTTTAATAGGTTAAATGTGGTACTTGAATTATTTCTAAATATCCAATCTAGTCAAAAAAAATTTACTGTGTTTATACTAGTCCCTCAACTTTCCATAACAAAGTCAAACCAGTCATTCGCTATTATTTACAAATTTTCATAATTACAACATTCCCTAGATTTTATAATATCTTTTCATTTTAATCCACTTCCAAAATCAACAAAAAAAAAATGCATCTTTTTATTACCTTTTTGGTCCTTATAAATATCACTACAGTTCCATTTAAGTATATGTTAAGTTATGATCTACATTGAGCACAAATATAACCTTAATTGGAGTTATATTGGATTCATATTCCTTTCATTCTTAAAAAACTAATAATGATAGTAACTTACTTATGGAATTCCTGTACTTATATTAATCTAAAATCTTGTTCCTAATTTTTTATATAGATAAAGTTTCCAAATTTTCTTTTTATTGTTTTCTTAATCAACTTTAGTTAAATATGTATTAGGAAATTAAAATAGCAAGACCATCAACCTGATACATTTTTAAACGACGTTCTATATTTACTGTTATAGAGATCATAAGTTGAAATATATTTAATGAAATAATCGTAATATCTTTAAAAACCAAAAAAGTAAAAAAAGTAATGAAAAGACAACCATGTTTTTTGTTGATTTAGGAAATGGATGGAAGTAAAATGATATTTTAAAATTTGGGTAATAGTGTAATCACGAAAACTTTTAACGTCTATATGGAAAGTTGAGGGATTCGATTGAATAAATTGAAAATTCATGAGCTAGATTGAACATTAAGAGATAGTTTAGAGATTATATCAAACAAATTAAAAATTTGAGGGTGACATCGTATCTTAGGTCAAATTTTATGAATATTTTGTGTCGATTTTCCATGATATGATCTACAAATTGCCCTAATCTCAAGATATCAAGTTGGGCAAGAATCGGAAGTGTAATTATTAACTTTTGTCTTTATACTTTTCCGCCTAGTGTCGCCGCTCTGCACGATGAAATAATAAGACCAAAGGATCACTAAATGCATTAATAATTGGCATTATGATAGTGGATAAAGAAAGGGGAATGATTATAGAGAGCGACCGCCTTTGATTGAGAATAACCTTTTTCGATTAGAAAAAGGACGAAGTTTCGAAAGAAGGTGATGGAGGGGTCGCACGACCACCCTCTTTTCAGCACCTTCATGAAGTGACCTGACCAAAGACACGAAGAATGGATCCACCCCTTAATCAACCACCCATTATTTAAATCTTAAAGCGCCACAAACACGTCGATTGAAGAAGGGTTTTTTTGCGTCTTGAAGACTTTATTGATGGTCGAAGTAAAGTTTGCATTTTTTTATTTTTTATTTTTTGAGTTGTTTAGTCGTTTGAGAATGAGAATGAGATGTGGCCGAAGCATCACCAGCCGATCGGGTCCAATTTGCGATGGAGAATTTCGCTTTGTCTTGACCGGATGTTCGTGAGAGATGCCAAGGAGGGGGTTGTTCCATGCCTCCTCCAAAAATCTCGTGATGTCCTCTTATAAATCTTTCCAATGTCGACATAAAGGTAACATTCGATGGGATGATGTTGTGCTTAAACTTTTGTTTTTGACTTTTTACCAGTGATTGCCAGCTCGAGTTCTGGAGGCCCTGCTGGTTTTGGCCTTGTCCGCAAGGCATTACGTGCAATCTGTTTAGGGGGACACCATCGAGATCTGGTGAAATTAGATTTACAGCTACCCAATGTGCTCGCGACACATATGACGACAATTTCTCCTCCGTCGATCGTGGGTTATGTTGAAAAGACATCATGTTTTCTTCCTGTATTGAGCTTCCAATAGACCAAAAGACAGGATCAGATGCCCACTAATCGAATCAAAGGTGTTGTCATTAGGGAATAGTAATCCTCTTCCGAATTAGTATATTCTTGAGCTTCCTAGCAATTTCGCTATTGCCAAGGAAAGAGAAATTACCGTGGAAATTAGAAAACGCTAAACATCTGTTGAGGAGATTTGTTATCGATTCGCACGCGCTAATGAGGAAAGGACCTATTGAGAATGGATGAAAGCAAGCTCAACCCACACATTAATTTTCACAAATAGGGATTAGCAGTAGTAGATATTTGGTAGCATGAAAATCAGCGTAGCACAAAAATGGAACGGTTCTTACGCGGGTCCTTCTTAGGACGAACTTGCATCTCCTGTCCATTCTCTTCAACGTTTATGTTCTTGAATTGAAGGCCGCCGAGATCTACAAAATGTGTTCATCATGGTGAACCGATCTAACATCTGTAAATCGCGTTTCTATTGTACTTTAATAGTTCAGTTTCAAGAAGAAAAAGATTCTGACTTTTAATTACCTAACAATGGTATCCAAGGTGAATATTGACTCCCTCGCTGCCAGGGTGACCAGATTTTACCTTCTTAATAGTTTTCACCTAATGAACATTCGTTGGCCTAAAAGTTTGAGGAAGGTACATTGGGGACTTACATTGTCTACTATCTTATTTGTTCAAGTTATTATTATGTTTTTTGCTAGATAAAAAGAGTTTGAATGGGCCTGTGATCTGCCTCAATCACTGTTAAAATGTTCGATTTGAACCTGAACACGAGTTTGGTGCATTGTGGAAACAACCGACCCAAATGGACAAACATTTCAAACAATTCACAGTATGGGCCGTGCTTGGCTTGAATCTTTCCCAGGACTGCAGTCCATTTGCACAGCTAGCTTTTCTGGTGTATCCTATTATCTAACTTTTAAAAACTGTTCCCAGATTAAAGCAACGTAGAGGGTTATAGACTGTTTCTCTATTGGAATCGCCTATTGTAACACACCTTTGTATAAATTATTTGGTATAGACATGGAACAACCGCAACAATCAATGGATTCATAGCATTACATTAAAGCACCCAGTAATCCTAACACAGGCTACCTGGTTGAAAAGAAGCTTCTTACACATGTTGTTTTCGCGTTGATATTGGAAAGAAGCTACTTAGCGCTTTTGTGCTTTCCGCCTCCTGGATTGCGTCTTCTGCCATTTCTTCCTCGGAACGAGCTTGCTCTTTGGCTTCAGCTTCAATTCGGGCGAGAACTTGTAATTCGGATCCCTCATGCGTGCTTGGATATCCTTGAAGAACTGCATATTCAACCTCTTAGGCCCTCCTTGTCTGAGTTCCTCGTACTCGGGTCCAGAAACTATATTCTCAAAAGCTCCGATTAATATGTCCAAGTCGCTCATGACTTCCCACACGTTGATATAGCGACCATCGGGTCCCTTTTTCAATTTCTTCAAGGCATTCTCAACTGCTAACGTCCGGGCTTTCTTCCCAGGGGACAACTCTTCTGGTTCATTTTCAGCTTTCAGCAGCTCTGAGATTGTCCTGTATTTTGGTTTTTCCTCAAACTCGAATATATTATCTATATACTTATCACTGGCTTCATTGGGATATGCTTCAGTAGGAATGTCGTCATCATCGTCGCATTCACTGCCGGTCCACAATGTCTTCTCCTCGTCACTATCAGACCATATGCTATGCAGTTCATCACTATCATCTGCATCAATCTGGTTGGAATGATCTTTAGCCTCTTGCCTGACTTTACGAATCTCTCTTTTGAGACTGTTCTGACTCTTCTCATCAGTGTCGCCTTCATCCTCACTTCCTGTCCATACAGAGGAGTCTTCCTCCATCTCTTTCTTCCAGGATTTCCTGAATTCGTCATCTCCCGGCTTGCCACCACCAAAGAGATCATAATATCTGCGCTCATTGCCAGCATACATACGTGATGCTGCAAAGATAAGGTAACGTTCACAACCCAATATCAGCCAACGGAAGGAAAAGTTTGGAATGCAAAATCAAGAGCATGTTGTAAACTTAGGACGATCAATTAAATAAAGGAAGTAAAGAAACTAGAATTGTTCTCATATTTCAAACCGGCAAAAAGATGCAAATGAGTCTAATCAACAGGGAAGTTAAAAAATTCACGTCGTTGAGGCAGAGTCAACAACAAAAGTATCGAAACATGAACTTGTCAAAATAATGAATGCACGAAAATAAGATTAAATTTGCAGTATTGCAACTAAGTCATGTCTCACGCCCTAACATCCTCCACTCCTTCTCTTTTCTTTTAACTAAATGACATGCAACCGACCTCACTTCTTCAAAAGTTCAACTAGAAACGGCAAAAGACAACATTTTTAGGGAAATGGAAATAAGGATGCATATACAGTCATGAGTCGCATAGTACCGATCCTGACGAGTGAAGATGACATCCAGCATGCCCCATGCATGACTATTAGTTAAAGGCTTCATAAAGGAAAATTCACAAGCATGTGATATGCACGTCACCGCTCAACGAAAAGCCTCCTTAGTACCAGCTTGCACTCCTACTAACGAAACGGAATCGTCCAACTCGCACGCCCAAACGAAATTTACACGCTAGGAACGTAACGCGAACTGCCCCAGATTACAAAAATCCAATCTTGAAAAACCCCGACCTTGAAAAATGGGGCAAGCCCCGGCAGGGAAGCGGCTCGTTCTCGAACTCGGACCCAATTCTGGGCAGAAGCATTGCGACCTGAAAAACTCAGTCAAGTCAGAAAGAGGCAACGAGGGGGGCGTGTTCACGGGAGCCACGAACAACATGCGATCAAAAAGCTTCGACCTTGGAAGAGACTGGAACGGCGGGGGCGAGTTTGATATTCTTCTGCAGAAAGAAGAGAGAAGCGAGCGGGATGCCCGGGAAGAGAGTCTCAATGGGGTCATCCCAAAACTCCAGCGCCTCCAAGACTATTGATGCGTCGAGCATGCGATGGACGCGAGCAGGGCATACACAAGCTGGATGTACGAAGTATTTTGATCTTCGAAGTGAACCCTCACGAGGTTCATGAGCACCTAGAAGCGTTCGAATACTAAGGTTGTTAACCTTGTACGGGAGCGATGTGTGCCTATGTCGGGAGTGCAGCTTCAGCTGTGACTGGTTTTGTGTAATCTATTGAGAAATGAGTTATTCATCTTGCACCTACCATGCTTTTGAATTCGGCATGTACCTATTTGAAATCAATTGGGGTTGATGCTAGCCGAATATTAGCAAATGCTCTTCATTCATATTTTCGATGGTCGTGACTAGATGTTTTCCATCCCCCTCTTAAACAACATTTTCCTCATTATGAATTGAAGGTATTAAACGGTCTCGAAATCAATCAACTTCGACACAAATACAATTGAAGACGCGTTGATCACCAACGTCAATAGTGATATTATGCCCAAATGATTTGCTATCGCCTCCAATTTCCCATGTAGATAACGATCTATGAAGCAATTCGCTTATGCTCACATTCACCCCAAGGAATGAAGGCATGAGTTAGAAAATTTCGTTGCTGAATCAACCTGATACGGATTGTTCATCAAATCCATAACAAAACATCAGTGCTTTCGCTTCTTGGACCGTCAAAGGCGATATTGTGACCGTATTACCATTAAATTTCTGCAGCTTCAACACATGATTTGGCTCATAGTCTCGGACTCCTTGCAGTATGACGTCAGAACATATGTTTCAACTGGTGCATCAAATCTAGGGCAAACTATCTAATGGAAATAGACATGACTTCCACAAAAAAAAAAAGTCTTCAGGAGCTTCTAAGATGTCACACAGCGCTTTCCTCAACCATTACCGACTCGATCTATCAAATCCTATCCTACAGCCAGTCATTCATTTACAAAAAGAAAAAGAGAACCAGGGGTTTAACCACATGCTTCTATTTGCAGGGCATAGGACTGATCTTGAACCGGTAAAGTTTCGTGAGCATAACAATACGTTAACTTGATTAGAGAGACATTTCATTGCAAGTTCCCCCTCAATGAAACACCATGCTTCATTATGAAGTAGAGCAGAAGACTGAAGCACATGTTCACGCTGTCACAGCCACACTACAGATGTTGGTCGTCGATCATTTCAATGGTTGGAGCAAACTGCAAAGGCGAAGAGAGCAAGGAAATCTTAGTCACATAGAGAGAGAGAGAGAGAGAGAGAGAGAGAGAGAGAGTCTACAAGGCTTACTTCATCATCTTCATCGAAATACACTCCATCAACAGCACTATTTTGCTGGAACTTCCATCCAAGAGTATTCTCAAGTAGTTCCTTGAATTTCCTTGTCTACAAAGCCAAACAACCCCACACTAAGTAATTCCTTCATATCCATTTAAATAAGGGTAAGTGACTAGCAAATATGCAAATTGAGATCTACAGCTGCTAGATAGGATGCACAGAACTCAACAAGTTTCTTTCAACGAGCTTCTCCCCAAGGCCACAGAGAAACGTGTAATTACAGTTAGGGCAAAGTCACTACCGTAAATAGCTGAAGCAAGTTCGATGGTTCAACTCCCATGAGAAGCAGGAGAAGAAGCAATTAAGTCAAGACATAATTGCATATTTTTAGTATATGTTTAACTAGTCAATCCTATTTATGGTACACAATCTGTGCTCATATGAGCTCAAAAGCAGATAGCAAACTAGAGTATTGGAAGTGGAACATATCGTAAAGGTTTAAATAGACATCAGATTTGGTCCTCACTCCAATGCCTATACTCTTAAGGACCCTGATTAACCCGAAAATTTATCACCAAGTGATCTCCACAACAATAATATCATTTCATTGCATTTTAAAAGAAACTGCAATTCTTGTCTATCATCATTAGAAATGCAATGGCAAATGGCAGATAATGCCGAGGCTCAGAAAACCAACCCAAGATAGAAGTTCTCCATCAACAACTGGGGCAAATAGCACCAATGAAAAGAAATCCTGAAATTGGGAAACAAAATAAACTGTCACAAGTTTTAAACATGAATTTGGATTAACAGATGACTCAATTTAGTCAGAAGACAACCAATAAGACAGCTCAGTCTCATGAACCCATAAGGAGTCAACATGAATTTACAGACTCAATACAATTGTAGGTATAATATATTTAAACACAACATGGAAAAGTAGCTAAAACTACAGGATGATTATCACCTTATCCTATTACCTTGCAAAGTCGATGCAAAAAGCTATCGGTAGAAAACCACAAATCATCCAATAGCGCTGAGGTTCCCTGCTCTGTACTCCTATTGTCTGCAGAGTCCTTTTGAAGTCCATACTTGAGCTGATAGTAGATCACCCTAACAAACTGACAAAAAAGTACAAAAAAAAATTACTCCATTTGTCGATACTGGAGCTATCCTGACTGAGCTCAACCAGTATGGGGAGCACATCCATTAGGCACCACAACTGAGAAATATAATCTAGTGTGCAGTTGAGAAACAACGAATTAAGAGTCATAGACTTGTACCTTTGTGAACAGCTGAGTCCTCGTATGGAAAGGCTGCTCAAGTATTACAAAAAAAAGCAGTTAGGATCATACCAGATGCTACAAAACAACTAATGTTGGAGATACACTATTACGTGCTAATGGTAGTCCCATAAGCCAACTAAAATATAAAAATTCATGCATTCACTTCCTAGTCTCATGGCACCTTCCTAGCACATGCTAGTGCCAGTGGCCTTCTCATAAAGCATGATCTTAACAGATCCAAACATTATATGGCTATTTTATAGACGGATAATCAAACTGTAGGACATTATTGCATTAAGTTGAAAGGAGACTATGTACCAGCAACTCAAGAATTAGCCATATGGGATTTCAAGAAACTTGTCAGATCTAGTGGAGTATTTGCCAAAAAGTAGAAGTACAGGAAAGCAGAAATAACATGAAGTTGCTTTGCAAGAAGCAACCTAGAGATGTTTTTGTCGATTTATATTGTTCTGACTGTCATGTTTAAACGTTTCTTTCAAATTTTAGATTTTTGAAACATTTCTTATGACTCCCATATAATGTAGATACCCACAAAACAAACTGTACAATACAAACACTTGGCCCATTTCTAATACTCCACTGCTAAACATATCAGGGGAAAGCCCTGCATATTGTCAAAACCAAGATCATACACAGAACAGGGTGACAAATGTAGAAACTAGAAATTTGGAAGCAGTCAGTGGTAAAAGATTTACACAACTGGCAAACAGGTAAATTGGGAGAGACAGGAAGGTTCTTAGTCCCAAAAATATAGGCACAAATATACTAACATAACAGCTAAAAATATATTTAAAACATGATGGAATATATAAAACTGTCCAAGCAAACACTTACAGCTTCAGTGCAACCAAGCAAAAGGCCAACCAACGCTTTCCACTGCAAAAATGCTTCCAGTGATTGCCCCATCTGAAAAATCTAGAGTGTCAGACATAGTACAACTCATTTACCACATCAAAAGGAAAAAAAAAAATCATTCATTACCAGAAATGCAATAAAGGAAAATTGAAATTCCCCAAGGAGTAGGTCTTCGGAGCCTCCAAATTCTGTTGCAAGTATGGTTTCAAGCAATTGTGTCTGGACCACACAGAGAAAAATACAGAATGATCAGCAACCCCTGCATCAATCAATAGCACAGAGCTACAATCCACTATGAAAAACGCCCACGCAAATTTCTTTTCCAACATAAAATATTGACATCTGGCCTGCAGTTTCCGTGTTTCACAAGAACAGTACCTTGTCAAGATTTAAAGAAGTAAGTTCATGGCCTTCAATTCCTCGGCGCTTGACAAAATGGGGAATAGATGTGTAATAGCATCCCCTACTCTGAGCCTTGTCCACACTTGCTGAAAACTTCCTTGTTTTCAGTTGTTCATCTAAAGCTTTCTCCATTGCTGCTTTTGGAGTGTTCTTTAAGATCTCTGACTCACATGCAACAGTGATATCTCCTCCAATGGGTTCTGAAAGCAAATGAGTCATATGTGATAATATTTCTCGATTAAAAATTGCATGGAAACTGGAAAGCATACGTATCACTGAGTGAAGAGATAAAGGACATATGAATATCCATGCAAAACAAGCATCAACAAACACTATAGATGTTCTATCACCAAGTGAGAAGACACTTCAGCGACAGACAAGATCTGCAGAAAGTAACAAGAGGTCTCAGGATAGTAAAATGCATACCAAGTCTTTGAATAGTGTCCTTAGTAATGTAATTGGATAAGCGCTTCCAATCTCCATATCGATTTAGATCATAAGGACCAAGTTGTCTATCGAACTCCATACTTTTTACAGCTTGACAATACCTCTCTGCCTTGACAAAGTCAACAAGAGATAATGTTATGTCAGGGATCATTCCGTGAGTGTCTGAAGAGGACATATTATTCTTCCAAAATTCAAAATTTTAAGTAGAAAATTTTATTCAAACTGTCACTTAATCTTAGATGCATCATTGTCCACCTCCTATAATGAGATCTGCACAAGTAGAATATTATAAACTCGCATCATGCTTCTGCTATTTTGAGCATCTGTCATTCAACCGAAGCTAAATTTTTATGCATAGTAGAATTGGGCATTAAAGTATGAAAGTGGAAATATCAGCATCCAACTCCATATTTGCAGGCACATGTCATCCACATAGAGGAAAAGAATAGCTCAAGCTTTCGGCAACAGACCTCTTCTTCAGACACGCTAGCTAATTTCTCTTCTTCAGTAGTCCACCTTCGAATGATAACCTGGTCAGACATCATCACCAAGAAAGCTATTCATGACCAAAAACATATTGCATTAACTTCCGACATAATGACCTATCTAGGTGGCAACCAATGGAAGACTCCATCAGATTCCATACCCCAGATGGACCAGCATCAACAAAAAATCCCACAATTGGTGAGAACTCTTTGCCATCTCTGCACGCGAACAATTTAAGACATTTCAAGTAAGTGAAGTTTCACATTGATATAAGATGATTGAAAATTAAGCAGTTGCCAATCTGCTATGACTAAAGCATTCGAGACCAATTCACTAATGGAAAAATCGCAGCTTTCCAGAAGCTACATTAACTTTTAACAGCAAATGATCTTCATAAAGAGAAGCACTCGATACGAATAGAACAGAAAGATAGCATGGCAAACTACCAGGCAGAGGGGGAACACAGAGTGCCAGACCCACGAAACAAGAAAATATAATGCATTCGACAAACTTTAGACAAGGAAAAAAAAAAAAAAAAAGACATTTTGATACACCTTCGGGGCGATTCAGGATCACCTTCTCCTTCAACCTATCAAAATAGCTCAACCCATTTATCCAGCTACATCAATTATTTTTAATTCATCACCTATTACTAGCAGGACAACATCGCTCCATAAAGTGAACGAATTGAAATTAACAGAAGACCACCATGACTGATCCAACATTAATGGGCTATCGAGTAAAGCGCAGAAACCGACCTGCTCGAAGAGCTGTAGTAGACAAAATGAACACCGGGAGGAATCATCTTCAGCCCCTTGAAAACAGGCCCGACAGAAAACATCTGCAGCAACCGTATTCCACAGGAGAAAAAAAAAAATCAATCAAAAGTGACTATCGTCAAACACAAAAACCAACGAAAAATTAGCTGCGCCGATTGCCGACACGCGCGAAAACAAAGCAAATTGCTTGAGGGAGCGATGCGCGACCTGGGTGTCGATGCCGACGAGAGTGTACTGAGGAACGTCGAGGAGGAGCAGCGTGGCGCCTCGCTTCACGAGCTCCAGAGCCGTGTCCGCGTCCATTGGCGCTCGAAACTGAAACTGAAACCGAAACCGAAATTGAGCGGATTCTCCTCCGCTTCAGGATATGCTTGCTTCGCTGCTGCTTCTTCTTCTTCTTCTTCTTCTTCTTCTTCTTCTTCCTTCTTCCACAGGCCTCTGTCTGCACTGTTGCTCCACAGTCTTCCTGTAATACGTGCTTGCGGCGGGTTACCGGTTCGAACTTTTGAGCCGAATTGAACCGGACCAAATGATATTAGTTCCAAATTAGATGAAAATTGGTTGCATTTTATATTTTATATTTTTGTTACATCTTTTTCAGCTCTCACAAGTCAAATTTTCAAATACTTATATATATGAATATTTTAAATACATGAAATTTAAAGCATTTGTGCCCGATTTTCATTTTTTTTAAGAAAAGGAAAAAAATTGAAATATATATACACACGTGTTTTTATGCATAGCCCCAATGTATTTAGTATACGAATACTAAATTAGGTTGGAATGGAATGAATCAAAAATGAATGAGAATATTTGTTCTTCTGTTTGGTCTAACATGAATTGAAATGATCATTTGTTTTTTTTTCTATCATCCAAACAATTATAATAAATTGTTTAGACGTGAGCACACACTTTTCATTTTGTATTTTCATATGATAAACTGTTAATTATGACCGAAGTAATTATAATAAATTGTGTTTTGCTTCTTGTGACGTTCAAGGCTAATTTCTTCCACGCATCCAGTTGCTTTCATTAACATTTTTTTTTTTAAAGAGCTCCCCAAGATGAAATTAATTATATTCTTATATTTAAGTTTGAGAAGCTAAACACTCTTATGCCTCATCTATTGTTCCACGATGGGAGCAAAGAGAATCTTGGACAAGTAGAACAAATCGACTCGAAAGAAAACCTCTTTAAGGAAAAAGAAGACATTGATGTTCGAGCCCGGAAGGAAACGTTCTTTTTCATTGGTTAAAGGAGGGAATCACGGTTCCTTTAAAAAGCAATAAGTAAAGGACAGTGCGCATTTTAATTTAACTAAAAATGTGATCATTCTGTATAATTGATTAAATAACTAATTCGTTATGAAGTTGGAAGTTCGATTTACTCTCAACTTTTACGCAAGTCATTCAGTTCAATTCAGTTAGTTTGACGTCTAACTAGAACCAATTTGGATACGATAGGTTTATAATTTCCGTTTTTCCTTTTTTTTGTTTCCATTATATGAGTGCCTGCTTCAATCGGCCATGAAGTTCGATATTTGTTTCTATAGGGTTTGAGTCTACTTTTCAGTTGTTTAAATTTTTTTAAATATGCAATCGCGTCATTTTTTTCTTAAAACCAAATCCTCTAACTCGCTAACAAAGCACAATAAGGGTATCAATCGCTCAAAGGATACCGATTACGAGGCAAGCATCGAGTGCACAAGCAATACAGAAGAATACTAACCTTTCCCCCTCTTATTATTGCCACAAAACCAAACAAAAGTTCGAAGAACAGCCAGGGCTTAAAAGTAGTCTTATAATTGATACAAATGATGAATGATATAAGACAACGAATAGTGTTCAGTCGTATCTTTCCGCTTTGAAATTGACCTGTGGGTTCCGAATGTCGTCTTGACTTTGAATCAATCTAATCTCCAAGCTGCTCGTTTGCGGATTGAACTCAGCACTTCTGTAGTCGTTCACTGTTCTCTGAAGTACTGCCTGCAAATAATGGTAGAAGCCCCACAGTCAATCATGTTTATACCTTGCAACGATGCAAACAAGAGTCGATTCATTTGATCCTAGTGGTGAGCAAGGCAAAAATAGGACGTTACTGATCCATTCGCTTTCAGCTATATTTTCTCCTATAGGATTTTGATGTTGCATTGTATATCGTCCGTAGATGGTGTTTGGTGACCCGCGTGTGTGAATGAATGTGGATGGAAGAAGATGGCCAGTGAATGTTGGCCTCGATTGGCTAGATAAGAACCGATAAACATTGTCAACATCTGACTCTATATCCAGTGAGTCTCCAAGCTGAGGAAAGGAGTAGGATATAATGAATTTTTGGAAGATTTCTTCTCCTATCCTATCCCATTACTATGATTTTACACGAAAGACCAAACACAACACAAAATAGAATAAGATCCATAAGCACCTGTAAGCTCGACACCGCAAGCTCTGCTGCCTTATCAAGGTTGTCAGGATGTTTCTGTAAAAACCAAGAATTGTTGGGTTCAGGAAGAGTAAATTATTGCAAGAATTACTACAGGTTAGGAAAAATCAAAATTTCTCAAAGCGGGCAATACATTGCTCCATCCAAGAAGAAGTGCTGTCATGAGATCTCCCGTTCCCTACAATCACATTTAAGTATTTATAATGCATCAGCGTAAGAGATTGCAGAAATGCTAGGCTGCTAGTGAAAAAGAAACAAGCAATCACCCCCAGAAATCCTGTGGGTCAATTTCAACGATGTATTAATTCATAGTTCTTTATTCAACAGATGCTTGCTCCAGTGCATTTCAACTGGTACATTTAGAAATAAAAGGTGAAGTGAGTCTAGTATGTGTCAACAAAATGCTACACAGCCCAAAGTGACTGTCTAATGTTTTATCCGTTTGTCAGTAACTAAGCATAAGTTATGCAACTACTTGAAGAGAGCTCATAAAGGAAAAGTACCGTGAAATAAGCAGGAATTTTTGGAATTGAGATCTTGAATTGCTCAGGAACCTGACCCTAAAAAAAGCATGGGAGTCAATGCACTTTACCACCAAAGGATAAGCAGCATTTTCTATTGATGTAACAAGGTAAAGTAAGAGAGGCAAGATCACAGAATGCTCAAGATTCTTGATAATGGTAAATATCTTCACTTCAAGTTCAGATAGCTGGTACATACTTTTGTGTCTCAGCAAAGAGAAGAACAATTCAACAATGTTCTCACAATTAAGGAAAAATCCAAAACCAGAATGGAACCATATCATCAAAGAGAGCTACTACTACACATGATTAAGCATCAACAAAGAGACTCACGAAAAGCCACCAAGAGATAATGCTGCACTTTCTTATGGCAAAATGTCCAAACCCTTATATAGACTTGTATTCCCTACAAACGTCAGAATTTAAACAAAACCACTAATTTTATCAATACAGAAAAACTCACCTTTTCCTTTTGATGACTGCCTATGAGGAGCAGGTCCTCATTTACACTTATACTTGTAATCACAACCTGAGATTAATCAGAAAACAATTAACCTTCAAGTGAGATGGAAAAATAAGATTCAGAAAAGATCCTTCATAGCAAAAAACTTGTTGAAAAACTAAAGAGCTAAAACTAAGCTATGACAAGCTTGTCACGGGAAAAAAAAAAAAATCACACACTGAGCAGAAGGAACAGGGTAATCCTGCACTAAAGAGCTACAATTTCTCTAACAATCTTAGAAAATCATCCAGGAAAGTGCAGGAGCAATGAAGGCTATACCCCATAAAAAAAACAATTATGCAGCTTTGATAAGAGAGCAAAGTCTGGTTGGTAGGTAGACATCATTTTGAAGTCACACCTGTTATAGTTGAAGGATAAGTGCTCAAGTACAGTCACACAGAAATTCATAGTAAATATAATGACTGCAACAAAGTCTTTCAATTTTAAGCAACTTTAACAATGTTCTTATTACAATTAGGTTGAGCCAAGCTCCTGTCAACTACATGTTTCCCAGTGCATAAAACACAGACTGACATTGCTAAGAAGACTATCACTTTGCATAGGTAATGCAATATTATGTATCGTTAAAGCCAACTCTACCAGAGTTCCCAATATTCAGTAATTCACATTAAGAGAAGTAAGAAATTAAAAATTACAATGATACCTTTGAAGGTCCAGCATCATGAAGCTTGTTACAAGCTTCCCTGCCATCCCTTTCAGACACTATCCTGAGACAAAAGAAACGAAGAACTCAAGCAAAGGCACAAGATCTTCACTCTTAAAAGCAGAACAAGATCAAATAATCTTATCCAAATATTACGCTCTGCAAGAAAAAATGCAGACAATTGTTTCTTCTAATAAAGTAAACATTACAAGACCCCAAAACCAGGACTCTATATGTTTAAAGCATGAGAGATTGTGCTAGATTGTGCATGCTTTTAGTTTGTGCATCATGTACCACCATGGTAAGTGCATATGTGCAAGCCTTTCTCATTTTTGCCACCCATGGGAGATAATAGAAACTAGTCAAACGTCATCCCCTGGGAACTGATGCCATTTTATTTAATTTGGAAGGCAAAAAACTGGTGTGAATATTAAGAAACCCATAAATCTAAGAATGCTTTACTATTTCATCGGTATGATCTAGCTTTGTGTTTATGGGCAAGATCAAACACAAATAGAATGACGAGGACATCAAACTTGGCATTTAACTGAACAGTGGAACCAAGAATCGCACCCAAACCTTTCCCATAGTAATCAGATACAGTTGATTTGGCATAAGAACAAGAGGATACCTATACCCAGTCAAAAGTTCTGCTTCAAATTGATTAGGAGTCAACATTGAGGCCACTGGAACAACCTACAAAAAAGAAGTATCAATAAATCGAAAAAGAGACTGAACTATTAACTTGGAGAACTTCCGAACAATCATCCAAATTCAATTTCAACGACATGAGCAAAAATTTCAGCCAGCATATCCATCAACAGCTGCTCTTCTCACCTTCTCTCGATAGACTGTCACCAGCTCCTGAGGTATATAGAGCTTCCCTCCATCACCCATCACGGGATCGCAAACTAGACAAGAACAGCAGTTTTTACAAGACACAGTCAGTGCCTCAATCATTTCTTTGCATAGATGGGAAAGATATGCTCATGCCATTATTTAGCAGAAACGGTACACCAAACTTATCGTCAGACAAAATTTTATAAGCTCCAAATAAATAGACACATTTGGCTTCTTGACATCACATTTAACAGGATTGCCTCAATATCCCTAAAATTTGTGTGGTCACTGGTGAATATGGTTCTTTATATATGATTAAGAAATTATTGACAATTAGCACAAGCAGAAGGATGGCAGATATAGCCATTCTCCAGCATGTATCTTGAGAAAAATTTGACTTATTTTTGCCCTGTTGATCCAAAAGCACTATGATATGCGTTATGCTTTTCTTAGACAAGAGAAGATTGTCTGAAAAGAGAAATAATTTTCAAGCAAACTCATCATACAAGAACCTTCAATAAAAAAACCATTTTTTTGTAGGGGCAGAAACACATGCTCGTGACACTGATCTTCAACGCTAGGGGCCTCGACTAATGACAAATGTACTCACCATATGTCAATTTTGGGTTTACAGAACGCAGCTTATCAACAACTTGCAACACAGTATTCAAGAATGAAACTGAACCGATATAACCTGCGAAGAATAAAAAGTATGATCAAGCTTACAAAGCAAGTTCATTAGATGAAAATTTACCCCTATACTAGAAGGTAATTTCAACTGCCCAAGGAACAGAATCCCAATAAGAGCCAAAAGAGAACCCAAAAATAGTATTTAATTGGCCACAAGAACATTTCAAAAGAGTCTAATGTGCCCCTCACACTTTGATACAAGAGAAAGTATTCCTTGTGAAACTATTTGTCAAGATAATGATTTCTTTCTAGGTTTTCTAATAGTTTTTCTTGCATAATTTTCTAGTAATTTCTCACTTGCCATGAGATTCTGCTCAGAAAGTTATACGAAATATTTAAAAAAAAATCCCCTGAAAAAGATGCGAGAGCAATTAGTTACACACACTATCTCGAAGTTTTACAATTAAAGTGTTTTGGAATTTTCACCAAGTGAGATAACCCAGTAACTCCCTCAACCAACAGCCAATATAACCGACCCTACTCCGACAAAGACATTTGCACATTTAGAAGTTCCGGCATTGACTGTACTATCAAGAAAATTAGCTGCTAAAGTCAGTAGCTCTCACTGGGAGCTTCAAATTAAGCGCTTCCACAGGGCAAACATCCCCTGTAAATAGCCTTCTTCCACCTATTCCAAGAGACAAAAAAAACAACCTCCAACACCCCGCCCCCCCACCTGTGTGTGCATTCAAGTCTAAAAGCAAAAGGAAAGAAAATATTCTATCTATTTAAGAGATGTAGCAATTATATGATCCCAGATACCAATTAATGTGAAAAAGAGAAATCAACCTGCAGACAAACCTGCAGAACCCCAAAATTTAGTACAAAAAATGAAGTCATATACCTGTCAATAAGTGTGTATAATATAGTAGATCATTCGCCTCAAGGCCTTCAATTAGTTCCCACAATTGTTGTCCATTCAACACTTGACCCTTGAAAGTTGGGTAACCTGAAATGAAATCGAGCTAATTATGCCGTGCTCCAAACTCCAGTAAAAGCCAGAAGTCACTGAAGCTTACAAATGACACTGAATCCTATTCCTGAGTATAGGGCCTTGGTAGTAGCTAACCTGTGTGGTTCGAGAACTGTACTGAATTGATGGGGTCAACATCGTAACCCAACAGCTGCAAAGGAAACACAGCTGATTTGTTGCCAACATACCCCTAAGGAAATAGACAATGTGACTAATGTTAAATTATAAACTCAAAATCACCAAACAAACAAAAACTACTATTTCTACATTACATAAGCAATCCCCCCGGTACACAAGTAGCGTGTTACGAATAAGAAATCATATCATTGAAAACGATACTTTTTCTCCAGTTGCAAAACTAACGTTTGGCCATTTCGATCTCTCGCAACCATTTATCACCGGCCTTTGCATCAGCAGAACATTAAAAATGTTTTCCTGCGTCGTGACTTAATAGAAGAAATTTATATGGACCAATCACCTAGATTTGTTGCTCAGGCAGAGCGCTGACAAACCTTGAAAACCAAGATAATTACGATGATGGACTTCGAACCGTTCATAGGACTTAAAAAAACAATTTTTTGTCTCGAGCCCCGTTTTGAGGAACATCACAGAAGCTACCAACAGCACTGCTCACCAAATATCTATCCTCGGCTCATCCGTATTGACTGACGTTATTAACAGAAATCCGACGACAAACACCAGGGGCCCCCAAAAACATCACCAATCTACTACAAGCCAACGACCGCGAAAACATTTTCTTTTCTCACAGACATGAACACGAGCACGACAGTCAGCTCCACTCGGACATCTGGATCAATCTCGTTTTCTCATCGGCAGCGCAACAGATCGCCCACACTCCCCCGAGCCAAGCGCTTCCCCGGTCACTCCCGTCCCTAAACAGTAACGCGAAAGGAGCAGACCACAGGAACACCGACCTGGACGGTGTGCGATTGGATGCTGAGGACGCGGCCGGTCTCCGACGGCAGGGCCAGCGAGAGGATCGGAGGCGCGGCCCTCGACATCCCTCGGCGCTCTCCTCGACGCCCCGCGGTCAGGTGGGGAACCGGCCGGTGCCCGGGCGAGGGAGGAGCTCGGATTCCCCGCGGGTCGAGAAGCGCGCGCGCCAGAGATTTTCCCGAGAAAATTTTGCTCCGGCGGGGAGAGGAAAATGCGACCGAGAGGGGAAGACTTACGACGCCGAACGATGGAGGGATTGCGTGCGGTGTTTATACTGGCGAGGACCCGGTCTCGGGCGGGCGCCGCGTGGTCAATTTACCATCCTGACCCCGGAGGCCCCCGCCGCAAGGGCGGCTGCGGGCGGAGGGCAATAGAGAGATTTCGCCGTGAGAGAAATCTGATTCTGTTAGATTAGTTTACGAATTTTTTCTCTTACCGAGGTGAAAAATATTTCGTTTTGTTTTTTTGTTTTTGCATGACGAATCTTTACGATGCGATGGTTTCCAACCCCAGGGGCAAATCGAACTTTTGACCAGATTTTCTACGTCCAATTTTGCCCATTGCGTTAATCCATCCTTCATGTCTGGTCATTGCTGACGTCATCAAGTTGATCTTCCTTCTTCTTTTTTTCTCCCACAGTAAAGAATATTATTATCTTTCTTGCAGAAAAGAGAGCATTATTATCTTAGGGCGAATAATACAACTGCCCGCCATTGAGAAAATTCAATCAATCACAACAGGTTGGAATAAATTATTGATAGATGTCAAGACAATAGAAGGCTGCCTCATCGGTCATGTATTATTGATAAATCACCAACTCACACGGTTTCTCAAAGCGACTGTTTTGCGTAATGATTAAGTCGAATGAGAAATATATAATTTGAAGTCTCAATTAAAAAAAAGGAAAATAAGAGATTTGATTGAACTTTTTGCAATAACTTGGAGACCTATGATATTTTTATCTTATGAAAATACAAATGATTCTAAAGTCACTAGCTCGTTAAGATTTATCAATATTTGTTTGATCAATGAACTACTTTATAACATTCATATGTGAAAAGTTACTATTATTCTATGTAGAGGCATGACAAATATGATCGATTTTAATTTACTATGATTGAATTTATCAATACCCTCTTCAACAGTGAGTTGTGGATTAAGTCCATCAATTTTTCAATTAATAAACATGAATTTTTTCTAACAAAATAAAGATATTTTCATGGGAAGATTTTTAAAAGGAGTCTGAAGTGTTATAATTTTCTCGAATAATGGCCAAAGTGGATTTGATTTCAAATAAGAGCTTGAAATACCATTACTTTTTCAAATAAATGGTCTAAAGTGAATTTTGTTTCAAATAAACGAAGTAGTTATGTCTTTTAAATAAGGATCCAAAGTAGTTATATCTATTTCAAATAAGAATATGACTTTCCGATGATCAAGGGTATTTTCGTCATTTTTCATTTTCCATTTTCCATCCTTTTTTTTTTTTTCTGGTTATTCTTCTTCCTCTTCGCTGATGATCGACTAGCCAACAACAATGCAATAGAGGGATGGTTTAGGGTCGCCCTCGCTCGATTGGGATGAGGGCCACCCATGCGGGCCATAGGCAAAGGACGGCCTCGCTTGGGCTAGGTAATCCTTGTCCTGGGGGAGGTTGCCCCTCACGACCATATGTGAGGTTGCCCCTTGCCTGCCCCAAGCAAGGACAACCCTTGCCAAATTTGGCGAGTGTGCCCTCGCCCATGGTTGACAAGGGCTCGGCGACCTCATCAGCCGCTGGTAAGGGTTGGCGAGGACTTGCAAGCCCTCACCTACCCTAGGTGAGGTCGAGCCTCGCTAGATCGTGACGAGGCCAAGGAGTGCAAGCCCTCGTCAACTCTTCCTTGTGGCCAACAAGGTTGCTGAGCCCTATCAACCATTGTTAGTGACCAAAAGAAAAAGAGAAGAAAAGAGAAAAAAAGAAAAGAAAATTTGGACAAAACATCCTTGATCGATCGAAAAATTTAGCCAACTAGTAACCAATAAGATCAGATCCTTCTTTGAAACAAATATGATTATTTCAGACCTGTATTTAAAACAACCAAGTCAATTTATATTCTTATTTAAAAAAAAGTCTTTTTAGGCTCTTATTTTAAAAAAATGAACGTATTTCGGGCTCAGTTTTGGAATATTTCCTATTATGAAAGGTATATTCGACCTTTGTTATTTATTCATTTTGATTTTTTGGGCCAACACTCACTTTTTTTCCTCATTTCGTGCTCCCGTTATTGCAGTCCCCCCCGTAGCTCTCGTCTCTGCTCGTTCGGACAACTCGCCGAGCCCATCTCTCTCTCTTTTCTCTCTCCATGAAGCGCAAGAAATGGTCGGAGCTCGAGGAGCGGACGCTCCTGGCCAAGTACTCGGAGCTCGCGAGCGCCGGCGCCCTGGCCAAGCTCAAGACCCGCGAGAAGAAGTTCAAGCCCATCGCGGAGCACGTGAACGCCGCCCACCACCTCCGGGACCCGGGCCGGTTCCCGTTCCGGTGGTCGTGGCGGGACGTGTCGATCAAGGTCCAGAACATGCGCCACCAGTACCTGGGCGTGAAGCAGAAGATCAGGGCCCCCAGCGGCGAGTTCAATTGGGACGACGGCGAGGACCACTGGGAGAATTTCTTGAGGTACAAGGAAGTGTTCGGCGACGTGGAGCTCGAAATCAAGGGCAAGAAGCCGGACGGGGTCGATTTCTTGGGGGATTCCGGCTTTGGGGGTTCCGGCGATCTGGGTTTAGGGTTTGATTTGGAGGATGACGACGACGATGACGACGTCGATGAAGACGAAGAAGGAGAAGAGGATATGGAAGAAGAAGGAGGAGGAGCAGAAGCGGCGGCGGCAGCGGCAGTAAATTCTGATTATGAAAATGCCGATGATGATGATGTGAGCGGCAATGACATCGAGGGTGATAATGTCGATATTGGTCAATTTAACAGTACGGGGGAGGTTAGGAATGGGAGAGAAAATGGAGGATCGGGTGTTGTTAAGTCGAAGAAATTCAAAAGGGGGCCCGTGTTAGGATCGAACAAGAAATGGCGGGTCTTGGGTGCGCAAGTCATTGACTTGAGGGATGCGATAGTGAGGAGAGAAGAGAGGAGAGGAGAGAGAGAGTTCTATAGAGAGAAGAGCCTGATCGACAAAGCAGAAAGTAGGAAGGAGCTGGAGTTTATGAAGGGAATGCGACAGAGCGAGAGGATGGAGAGGTTGGAGAACCGGGAACTGGAGTTGGACAAACGGGAAGTGATCTGGGCGAGGAGGGAAATTGGGCGGAGGATGAGGTTAGAGAGGGAGTTCGATGAGGAGCGGTGGCGGAGGAGGAGGATGGAGGAGAAGAGGGAGGAGGAGGAGATGGAATGGAGGGAGAGGATGATCGAGTTGCAGATCGAGCACGAGAAGGCGATAATGCAGATGCAAGCCGATGCTTGCCAGAACCAAATGCAGATCCTTGGGATCATGGCCCGGATGGTTTGTCAGTTCTTCGGTTCGGCGAGCGATGCCTTGAGCGGTGGGTTGGGCGGCTTGCCACAACAAGTTTTGCAGAACTTGCAGCACCCTGCGGGTTTGGATGATAGTGCCAAGCCCGAGACAAATTCGCCTTCGGAATTCATGTGAACTGTTTGTTCTAACTTCTTGCGTGGCTCATGTTTTCTGTCTTGTCAATTCAAATATTCCTTGACACAAGACAGTGTAAAGAAAAGTCTCAGCAGTGGCTTGTTTTGGATTGAGATGGTCTCAGTAGCAACACTTTTGCACTGTTGAAGCTCTTTGAACTTACTGATTTTTGACTGGAGAATCGTGTGTCATAAGTCAATAGAGAAGGGTCGACTGGTTGAAGATTTGATATTTGCAAAGCTTGTTGCGAATTGGTTCGAGAGGTCTCTGGAGCTCTGGCAGTGTAGGTTCGTGTAGAAATCCAAGTTGATGCTTGCAGCATTTTACCATTGTTCAAACCTAGTGAGTCATGTACATAAACATAGGCCATTCTCATGTGGTAATATCTGCTTGGATCTTGTTTGTTTATAATTTGTTTAAGTGCTTTCTTTCCTTGAGATTATTTTTGGTATCCTTATGTAAGATGGTATTTTGACTGCTTCATGCCCGAGTGATCATGTTGCCTTTCTATCCATATAAGGATCCCAGAAAGGAATAGAATGTTGGCATGAGATTGTGCAAGTCATATATTTTTGGTGAACTAGAGAATAGTGTCAGATTATGAGCAGTTGCAGGTATTTGTTCCACAACCAACAAGGTTGGAATAAACGAAGGAGACTTCATGGAATATCATGAGTGTGTACTTACTACTTGGTGGAGGAAGAAGAAACAGATAACGGGGAAAATCTCAAGCTTCTGAGGGAGTTGATCACTTTCTGTCGTAACTACATAAGAGTTACATTTGTGGAGTGAATAGTCCAATCTCTTGCGGAGGCATATGGTAGAAGCAGAAGATAGATCTTTCTGAATTTGTTTTGAAACAGAGACTGATCTGTAGGCTTCTGAGGGGGTTGATCAATTCTGTCATGAATACATAAGAGAGTTAAATTCGTGGAGTGCATGGTCTTAATCTCTTTCTGAGGCATATGTTAGAGTAAGAAGATCGAGCTCTCTGAATTTTGTATGTGGCACCTCAAAAGTAAAATGCTAGATTAGATAACTCGATCCACCCTCAATGGACCAGAAATTGCCACCATCTTAGTTTTTGAAAAATGCCAGGTATATTAAGATTACCATGATAGATTCTTTGAAGATTGATTATGACTCACTGGTTTACGGCATTGCATTATCTCTTCAGATTTCTTCCACCACATTTTGCGACTGCCTCTAGTCCCTCTTGTCTCTGTCTGCCTATGCTTTGGCACTTAGTCGAAATGTCGGATGCAGGAAGGCGATCAAAAAGCACTCAAAGCTGAAACAAAAGCTATGTATATATAGATTTAAATGTATATACTATTGTCCATTCACTTATGATAACATCGAAATCTACTTGTATTTGTGCTGTGATTGGGACTTTAGAGATACCTGCTGATTCCATTCTATGTACTTGGAGGGATTGTGGTGCGAATGCTGATTTGGATTTGTCTTCGAAAATTCAACACAGTAGAAATAGTATAGCTTCGTCCTCTTTGTAAGTTAAGCTTGAGATGATTGCCCTCACGGAATTACCTTGTTCATCAGGCGCTTTCATATCACGTTCTTGTCTAGGGAAAAGTGTTAAAAAAGTTATAAACCTTTTGTATTTGTGTCAATTTAGTCATAAACATTTTTACTTAGTGCCGATTCAGTCCTTTTCGGCCAATTTTGACCGGATTTTGCTAATTAGACGCTAGTCGGTTGACATTAACAACTTTTAATAATATTTTAATATTTTTGAATTTTTTTATTTATTTTTTCTTTTTTTTTTCCTTACCCTCCTCCAGCCTGGTTGCCAAACCTCGATGACCGATCGGCCAAAGGTGACGGCCGGCAAGATCGACCTCACCGGCCACCTTGCTAGTGGCCGCAAGGGCGGCCTCGTGCTAGACGGTGAGGCTCACCCTCGACGGATTTGACGAGGGTCGAGCCTCGCCCATGGCCGGCGAGGTTGGCAAGGTGGCCGGTGAGGTCGACTTTGCCGGCCATCACCTCTGGCCACTCACCGAGGTTCGGCGACCGGTTGGAGGAGGGGAAGGAAAAAAAAAAAAAAAAATTCAAAAAATTCAAAAAATGCAAAATATTAAAAAAGTTGTCCATATCAACCAATCGACGTCCAATCAGAAAATCCGACCAAAATGGCCGGAAAATGACTAAATCAACACTAAGTAAAAAGTTTTAACTAAACGCAGACAAATACAAAAGGTTTAGGACTTTTTTAACAATTTTCCCTATCATCTTATGTCATTGTCATAATTTGGGATGATCGGTTTTTAGTCCAGTCCGATCTTACCCATGAATTGGAACCATACTAGAAGGATCGATGCCCAGTTTTTGGAATCGGAGACCAAGACTGGCTGGTCTTGAGATCAAACCCTAGACAATTTGGGGAAGAAAAAAAGAAAGAGGAAACCCTATGAAAAGATTTGAGGCAAAGTTCAACTTGGAGTTTTGTTTTAGGGGGATGGAAGGAAGCAGTGAACAAGATTGAGGCTATTGAGCTTTGCTCATGGAAGGTGGGAGTAAGAAATTGTCAAAGAAATCAGTTGACGAACAAGATTGAGGCTATTGAGCTTTACTCATGGAAGTTGGGAGTAGGAAATCAGTTGACACCATATCGAGACCGGAACGAGAGGAGAGGAAAAGAGGAGAAAGAGGAGAGGGGGACACGAGAGAAGGGGAGAGAAATACATTATAAAAAAAGAGAGAGGAGAAAATGACATAAATAGTCTTTAAATTTTACCTCAATATACAATGTGGTTCTTGATATTTTAATTTGTTTAATGTGGTCCCCGAACTTTAGTCTAATGTGTTATTTTTGAACTTTTAATTTGTTTAATGTAGTCAATAGACTTTTGATATATGATCAATTTAGTCTCTAGATTATATGAAAATGTTTACCGTTATCTTCGATGTTAAATTAATGATAGGTTTATATCGAACATTTTCATATAATTCAAATGCTACATTGAACAGGACAACATTGAATAAAATAAAAACTCATGAATCATATTGCATATTAGTCCAAAGTTTTGAAATCAGTTGTGTTATTATATGGGAAAAAACCACCAAAAACCCCCAAAAATGACAGATTTACCCCAACTTTGTTTTGTGGCGTGAAAAACCCCGAACCCCCAGAAACCGTGACACATTTACCCCATTAAGGGTATTTTCGTCTTATTCTTTATTTTTTTTTTTTATTTTATTTTTTTCTTCTTCTCTCTTCCCTCCGCCGGCCGGCGGAGGGAAGCCGGCGTCCGGCGAGGGCTGCCCTCGCCGGCGTCGGGCTGCCCTGGCCGGCGTCGGGCAGCCCTCGCCTGCGTCGGGCGAGGGGTGCCCTCGCCTGCGTCGGGGGAGGGCCTGGCGAGGGTGCCCTCGCCTGTGCCGGGCGAAGGGTGCCCTCGCCAGATCTGGCGAGGGAGGCCCTCGCCCGACGCCGACGAGGACCGCCCTCGCCTGTGCCGGGCGAAGGGTGCCCTCGCCTGCGTCGGGCGAGGGGTGCCCTCGCCGGCGTCGGGCGAGGGTGCCCTCGCCAGATCTGGCGAGGGAGGCCCTCGCCCGACGCCGACGAGGACCGCCCTCGCCTGTGCCGGGCGAGGGTGCCCTCGCCAGATCTGGCGAGGGCGGCCCCGCCTGCGTCGGGGGTGCCCTCGCCGGCGTCGGGCGAGGGTGCCCTCGCCAGATCTGGCAGATCTGGCGAGGGGAGGCCCTCGCCCGACGCCGACGAGGACCGCCCTCGCCTGTGCTGGGCGAAGGGTGCCCTCGCCAGATCTGGCGAGGGCGGCCTCGCCCGACGCCGACGAGGGCCGCCCTCGCCTGCGTCGGGCGAGGGGTGCCCTCGCCGGCGTCGGGCGAGGGTGCCCTCGCCAGATCTGGCGAGGGCCGCCGGACGCCGGCGAGGCTTCCCTCCGCCGGCCATGGCGGAGGGAAGAAGAAGAAGAAAAAAAAAAAAAAAAAGAAAAAGTTTTTAAAAGTAAAAAGACCAAAATGCCCGTATGATTTAGGGTAAATGTGCCACACAAATGAAAAGTTCGGGGTTTTTGGTGTCACAAATAAAAGTTTGGGGTAAATGCGGTTAGCGATTAAGAAAGTTCGGGGTTTTCACGTCACAAAATAAAGTTTGGGGTAAATGCCACTCGGCGAAAGTTTGGGGTTTTTGGTGGCTTTTTCCTTATTATATTAAAAATAAAATGAAAAATCATCAGTGTGGTTAGGTTCGAATCAAAGACCGGATCAATGTCGTCGGGAACCATTCGGATTGTTCGATTCGTGTTACTCCCCCCTGGCCATAAACATAAACAAGAACAGAACGGAATTTTTCTGCTGCGACTTACTATGAATAATCTTTAAGATGCAGCATTATAAAAATAGAAAAAAAAATATATCAGCGACGACATGCGTGTGTAATCATCCGACATACGCAGCACCCATACGTCGCAATGTTACTCAACTTTGGACAGCTGACCTTTGTACATACTGGCTCGTACGGATGCGTGTAGCTGAATGAATCGCCATTTTTCTTTTTCCTCTGTGGAGAATGATTACGTGATAAGATAATCAACGAGTGGGTCGGGTCCAACAGCCCGGGCCGTGTGGTACGCAATTCACGGCCGCGAGCAGGTCCGCACAATTTTTTTTCTAGTCCGAATCGCAAATTCTATAGCCTCGTTCACACCCGTCACGGGCCCCTCCTTCCACAAAAGACTGGTTCTCTTTCTTTTTCCAGTAAAGGAAACAAGAAAGGCTGTCCACTCCATCGAGTACAAAAGGCAGGAATCATGGAGCATCTGCTCGGCATGGTCCCTCGTCCAGAAACTAACATTTCGTCCTCTTTTTTTGCTGCTATAGCGATCTCATCAGCTGACTTTTGCATCCCTCCTTTCACATTCTGTTCTGCATTGAGAGAGAGAGAGAGGGAGAGAGATGGGGAACAGCGT
This sequence comes from Eucalyptus marginata, assembly GCA_014182565.1. Classification (NCBI taxonomy): domain Eukaryota; kingdom Viridiplantae; phylum Streptophyta; class Magnoliopsida; order Myrtales; family Myrtaceae; genus Eucalyptus; species Eucalyptus marginata. Next base: position 36,354,453 of record CM024590.1, read on the forward strand.
TGGATCAGGAAGGAATAGGAGGGCGAAGGTGATGAAGATCACCGGCGAGACCCTGAAGCTGCGGACTCCGGTCCGAGCTTGCCAAGTGGTGGACGGGCACCCGGGGCACGTGCTGCTCGACTCCGAGTCGGTCAAGCGCTTCGGCATCCGGGCGCGGCCGCTGGAGCCGCACCACGAGCTCAAGCCCAAGAAAATCTACTTCCTCGTCGAGCTGCCGAAGTTCCCCGACGGCACGAGAAAGCTCTCAGGCGGGTTCGATCAGGTAAACGTACAAGATATTGCCATGTACATAGATTCAATAGGATGACGAAAAGTCTAATTTCCCGGTACTCGTAGTGCTTAAATTCATGGAACGAAGGATATCAATCGTATCTTTTTCCATCAGTATAATGACGGAAAGAATATTTGCCTCGATGCATCTGGTTATAGGTTTGCAGATGGGCGCCAAGGACCGGCTGGAGTGCCTGATGCTGTCGCGGAGAGCCGCGTCAGACGTGGTTAGGCCGACGGAGGCGAGTTTCCAGCCAGAGAGTGCGGCGCCGGTGCAGATGAAGATGCGGATTCCGAGGGCGCAGATGGATAAATTGATGGAGGAAAGTTCGGACGACGCAGAGGTCGCTCGGAGAATCGTCGATCTTTACATGGGACAAGTTCGGAGTTCTCAGAGAGAAGGAGCATTTGGGGAGTGATCAGAAATTGCCGATTCACCAGCATCAGATGGGTCATTGGAAGCCTGCACTTGGTGGTATTAGGGAGAGCTTCAAGCCTCGGGAGGTTCGTTTCCTTCTTCCGTCGACGTCATTAGATTCGAGAAATTAAAACCCTGAACTCGTTCTTTTCGGACACGTCGGTTGCGTGCTAGGAAATAGTAACATACGGGCATCGCGTGAAAAGATAATCGGTAGATGTCGAACGCGAAGACATCGAACGGAGTGCATTTTCAGACCGTAAAAAGATGTCAAAAACCAATGAGAACTCGTCTTGAAACTTCGAGGAAATTGGCGGTGAGTAGAGGAGCACGGCATGTGCTTCACTTAATGCATGTCCATGTGATTGCCCCACGTTAGCACGCCCTCTTGTCCCTCTGAGATCTCGAGCACATGATGCGACCCTGTTTCTTCTCGATGCACGTCCATGGCACGATTTGTTTGCATTAATCAAGCCATTAGCTTGGGCTAGATCGAGATCTGCATAAGCGATTTTAATGACAAGAAGCATCGCACGGCATGAGCGTCCATAGTTTTCATTTAGAAGTCAGAGTTGGTACAGATTTTCTGATTCATTTACGGGGGTCAGAGGTCTGTTCTGTTTTAGCTCACCGGATTTAGTTGGGGCAACAACTCCAGCAGACATTTACCATCATGTAAAAGAAAGAAGATCAAAATGGTGGGTTAAGCAGTCAGATTCGGTGCGATTGACTTTGGAAAAGCAAGTCAAAACTTACCAGTCCTGCGCATTCCACCTCAATCTCGATCGTTGGCACTCGCCCGTCGATTTCATGGCGACGGAGCTATTTTGTGGCTGCGTTTGGTGGGGGGCTGTTTCTCTTTGTCCATCGTAATTTGTGGGAGCCAGAGAGGGCAGGTGGCGTTAATCAAACAGGAAAAGTACACGCACACACAACCATGTAACGTAGGATAAGCATTGCGGGTTGTGGTTGTGAAATCATCCTTTGGAGACATTGGTAGCCACTAGCCAGCCATCGTGGATAAGGATAGGAATGATAAAACAGAGGAGATGACATGGATAGCGGCTAACTTCATTGGCCTGAAAGTGGGGGTAACTTATAAGGGACCCCAAAGTTCATCTGAGTGCCTTCCATATTTTAGGGCATTGGTAGGAGGGGAGTCCTTATCTACCAATGAAAGACTAGGTCCTCCACCCCTTTTTTTTTGGACAAATATAAATGAATACCTCCTTTCCACTTGACGATGACTTTTATACTTATATTTTTTGACATACCGAATTGTTATCTATAGACAAAATCCCTACTTTAAACCTCGAATTTTCTGACGAATTCAACCTCCATCACCAACGAAATCCCATCTTAACCGCCACCGTTGACCCCTCTCCTCACCACGAGATGCCAAATTTGGCCGACATGGCCGCGAGCTCAAATTTGATGTAGCTATAGTTGTGAGCTCAGATCCCATGAGGAGCTTGGAGCATGGCTACGAGACACTACGGTGATTTTAGTTCACTTGTTCGAGATAGAGGAGGATGTAGGGTAGGTAGACCTGCCAAACAAGTGGGTGGGGTCGAAAATGGTCGGATTCAAATTGATCCATTTAATTCGTTTTAATTCATTTCCATGCAATATAAAATTAGTGATCATTACTAAAATACTTCCTATATTTAACTCAATTTAGGAAACTCATACTCAAACTAAGGTAAGAGTATGGAGTGAACGAGCGCTAGATCGAGTGAAGGCAAGAGGGAATTAAGAAAGAGTCATAGAGGTGAGTTATATTTAAGTAAATTGTAAATTCAGCTATGATCTATTTACTTAATATAACTAGTCCATATAAAAACCCAACCCATCATGTATAGATTAAAAAAATGGGTTCATGACATATTTTGATAATTTGGTCTGGGTAGGCAAAGAGCGAGCATAATTTTGAAAAGTGATATAGAAAGACTACAAGTAGGCGATAATTTTATTGTCATGAGGTATGCAACTTGAAATTCTAGAAAATAATTATGTTATCTTTTTTTCATGAAATTAAAATTTGGACATTCTTTTTAGATATTTTTCTTTTTGTCCTTTACATTTGCACCCAACATGGCTTTGTATATGTTTTTTTTTTTTTTTTTTTTTCTGTTCTCTTTATTTTAGACAAGGGTTCATCGAAATCGAGACATTATTTTCCCGTTCCAACCGTAGGTTTAAGCGAAGAACACCTGGCTGGCTAGTGAGTTATGGCTTCTTTATCTTGCAAGGGCGAGATAACTCTATTACCCAATTTCAACCTAAATTTAACCTCATGGTAGATGGTTCATCTAGTTACGATCACGAGAGTTTGTTGTCCATCAACATACCTAGCTATTATAATGTGATTGGGTACATGCTGGTGATGTACACAGAACGAAAATTATGATTAGACTCATAATCAACTGCTTAAACTTTTGAGTTCATCATCGTTCCACACATATATGTATTTGCTTGTGGAAAGTATTTCAACTTAAGCAAGTCCGTCCACTATTTTGCTCAGCAATGTCAACTAATGTCTTCATTTCCTGTCACAACATGAATTTGCAGAAGCGAGAGAACATTGATCCAGCAGACGCGGGGGAAGCTCGTATAGGCTTACGCTCGCAACGATAATCTTGAAGCTTGGTTCGATGCTAAATAGATCGGCTAATAGCTTCGAGATTGCTATTTGGGGGCACAAAATTCAGCTCTGTTTCTCGTTTACAAGGAATGTCTTTGGTTCGTAACTATGCTTAGCTTCTAATGTATGTAATTTTCTGAGCTAATAGCATGTTGTTCATATGTAAGATGCTGTCTTGTTACACTTATGTTCTTAGTGTTCCAAACTGCCCTCTTCTTCATAAGACAAATTGGCCCATTTGTAATATCTCAAACCTGGAAATACTTTAGTTGGTATCTTAATCAGATTAAAAACGGTAAATAACCCAAATTTAAGTTCGTAATTTCGTTTGAGAGTTTATAAAATCAAAAAGTTGGTAAGTGGCGCAAATTAGAATTGGTAGTTTATTGGAAAGGTTGATAATTTCAAGACAATCGAATAAACTCTAGCTTAGTTCTTATAATAGTAGATAACTAATTAGCGTCATATGGTAGCAGACCGGGCCACGAAGGCCCATCGGGCATCATTACTTCCTTCCAATTGGGTGTACAACCCTCCTTTGTTTTTGCGAGATCTATTGTATTTTGACATCATCCAAAACACTTCCTATAATTTGCGTTAGTAATATATTATCCGTTTTTAGACCAAAAAAAAAAAAAAAGATAACTAATTAGCGTCGGTGCTTGCATTGCATTGAAGTTGGTAGCCTAAAAATACATTTGTTGACTTAAACAGAGAAAGTCTGGTGAATAACTCAAATAAAGGTTTGTAATTTCACATAAGAGTTGATAAAATTTAAAATGTCGGTAAGTTAACCAATTAAAAATCGTTAATTATTGGAAAATTTGGTAATTTCCTAACAAACAAAATAATATTGGTTAGTCGGTAGATTAAGAGTTGGTAACCTAAAATTAGTTGATATCTTCATTAGAGAAAAGTTTGTAAGTAATAACTCGCGTATGAGAGTTTCTAAACTTAGAATGTTGATAACTCAAATTAAATAATGATAATTTATTGAAATTTTTTATAATTTTCAAACAAAAGGGAAAAGTATCAGAAAAGTCCAAAACTTAATGCATTTGTGCTAATTTAGTCATAAACTTTTTAATAGTGCCAATTTAGTCCCAAACATTTTGATTTAATGCCAATTAAGTCATTCCGACTAATTTCGACTGGATATTGCTGACATGGATATTGGCGGGCTTACATGACACCGCTAACACTGACGTGGATAATTTTTAATGATTTTTTATATTTTATTATTTTTTCTGAATTTTTTTCCGTCTCCTCTCTTTTGCTAGTGATCGGCCACTGGCTATGGTCTGGCAAGCTAGCCTTCGCCTAGCCATGAGAAGGCAAAACCCAAGCAACGGCAGCCTCGGCAAGGGCTCCCCTCGCCAAATTTTGGCAAGGCCAACACTCTCCCTGGCCAAGGTGGCCTCGCCATGGCTAGGCAAGGCTAGCTTGCTTGGCCATTGCCTGTGGCCTAATGGTCGGTCGCTAGCAAAAGCAAGAAGAAAGGAAAGCGATTAAAAAAAAAATCAAAATCAAAATATTATTAAAAATTATCCACGCTAACATCACAAATGCCATGTAAGTCAGCTGGCGTCCACACTAACAATATCTAAACAAAATTAGCTAGAATGACTAAATTGGTGTCAAGTCAAGAGGTTTAGAACTAAATTAACACTAATAAAAGGCTTATAACTAAATTGACACTAATACAATAGGTTTATGATATTTTTAATACTTTTTCCCAAACAAAAAGATAAACTAGGTAATTTTTTATATGATTTGATAACTTATGAAAAAATTATCGGTCCCTTTGAATATGCTAATTGCATTTGAAATTTATCTGTGATACTAAAGATTTACCAACATGAAAATATTTGAACACTAGAACCGTTCCCTTTGATAATATAACCGTGCATATTTATTTTTCAATGATGAGATATAGCAGTGAATAACCCTTGCACGAAAAGATGTGTTGTTTGGCTCGAATGGTTCTTGGTGAATCACTTCACTTATTAAGAGACACACAAATGCTTTTCATTCCAAACGAATATGTTCATCTTCAAAGAAACATTTAAGCCACAACCCCAACTCGTTCGAGCGAGGCCGTAACGTGCTCACAGCATATGATACAAGCTTGAGATAGATTATTCTGAAACTCTCCGAAAGAAAACGAGAAAGGGCTATGCAGTTACGATGTTTCCTTCCGAGTCATACTCGATTTTCCCGGAGAAATCCAGGGGCCGGCAGCGTTCTCCTTGTATGATCGTCTTTTTCCAGATAGCCTCGTCGCTGTCCTCACCATCGTCTTCTTCTTCCTGTCCTCCCTCTGTCTTCCTCCAGGAAATCATCTTCGCCATCAGGAGCGCCTTGCTGCTGATGCTGCTGTTGAGCCTTGAGACGAGCTTCTTCTCGCTCGAATGGGGGACGAACGCGCTGTGCTTCGTCGACTTCTTGGACTTGCGATGAGAAGCGCAGAGAAACGCCAAGATAGAGAGGATGGAGAGGATGGAAATTAAGAGGAAGATGGAGGTGAGAGAGGTTACAGAGGATGGAACAAGGGTTTTGATCGGGACCAGTGGCCTTGGCAGCATTGGTCTTGCCATTGTGTCTGGTGTGTGAGAATTAGTGAAGGAACGAGGTTATCGTTGTCGGAGGCATCAGACAGGACAAGCAAGCGAAGGAGACATAAGAAGGAGGCCGATGGTGTCGCACGGTTTGTATATTTTCTATGGGATCATAGGCCACTTCAACACTGTCAATAAACATTAACGTCTGGTGCACAAGATATTTGCTGAAGAAACGATTCACTGCATCTATCTCTGACGAAAACTTATTGGCCTGCGATACATAAGTCGCTTAAAAAACTCATATTTTCCGACAAGACCGATGAGGTGGCTCTTGGCAATTGGCTCTTTGAAAAGTAGGGCTGAACACGCCGTGTTTCACCCGGTTAGATTGACTCTGACTCCTTGACTGAGTTGACTCGAGCCGCCCCTGGCGGTTCAATCACGCTAACCCTACACTCACCATGCCATAGAGGCTACTAGTCATTCTTCGCCAAATTAGACCACCAATAGAGATAATTATCTTTTGTCCAGATTCACTGTTAAATTGCACTAGCGGTATGATCTGATTGTTAAACTGTGAAATCCCTAAATTAAATTATTTGAAGTATTATTCGCTTTGATCTATCCTATACTGAATCTTACAATTTCATCTTTTGGCAAAGATGACTATCCTAATAATACTTTAATCTAGACTCACTTAATTTTGGAGTTTTAAAGTAAAACTTGATGTTACCTCAAGAGGCACATTCATGAATTAATTACAGTTCTCACATATAATTTTCAGAATCGCTCTTTTCATGTTCAGTGCATAGTTTAGTTCATTCTTGCCTCCTTAACCATTCTGAAAGCTGCCGGGAGCCTCTTCTTGTCCAGGCTCCTTGACCTCAGTAACCACTCCTTGCCCTTGTTGAACCGGGTTGTTACATAAACTCGAGTGTTACTTGAACATCGTGAAGGTTGATGGAAGTGTTCGACTGTTTATGTCTTTGCTTTTACGGGGGTCCACAGTGCTTGCTTTGACTTGGAAAGAAGGATGGACCTTGGAAGGCTTCTAAGCAAAGGCCCGAGTCCAACCATATATATATATATATACACTCCAAGTTCTTTATACGTTGTGCTAGGCAGTGAGTATTATGGCCATGTCTCGTAACCAATCCAATCTATGGAGGTATCTTGGCGGTGCGTATCTTTTATGACTTTAGAAAGTTTTAGCAAGTGAAGTGCTTCTTGATTTGATGCATCGGTACGACATTCACGTCGAAGTTTGAAGAGATCGCTTGAAGGGAAAGCTTGTGACGTGCGATTAGGGCCAGGCCCGATTCAAGGTGCTGAACCTATGTGGACACTTTGACTAATTTGGAAAGGAGAAGAAGAGAACATTACTATCATCTGATGCCCGTTCTAATCGTCCGCCAGGATTCTTCCCATCGCCACGGTTATTTTACTAGCCAGGATAACCTACGACTCATTCCAAAATCGTGTCATTCACGAAAAATGAACTTCGTAGGAAAATGTTTTTATTGTAACTTATTTTCAACGAAAATGACATTTACCCATGTCCAGCCGTATTTAACTAACAATAAGGAAGTCATCTTCATGTGTTACGAAATTTCTTAACATGCACTTGAGAAAAAGTCTCCAGTACAATTTTGGTCCTCGGGTTTATGCACCGGGGACCTAAACCAGCGCTCAAGGCACCTAGGACCAAGGTCTAAACATCCACGGTTCTAGCCCATGTGTCGACCATGAGAAATGGCCATGAGACCAGTGTGACGATAGTGAGGATCAGCCATGAACCAACTCAAGGATCGGTCATGGACTGATCAACTAGATTGGAAAGGGCGATAGAGGAATTAGCCATGGTCCGATCGAAGCATTGGCCATAAATCAATCAAGAGATCAATAATGAATCGATCCGCCGATCATGCAAATCGACCAAAGCTATTTGACCATGGATCGGCCACTTGGCCATAAGAATTGGTTGTGGGATAATCACGCACCATTGTGGATTGATCAATGGATGATCATGGATCGATTCCATGAGGTCATGGATCGGTCGCGATTGATTTTGCTCAGTCATGTACTAGCTATGGGTGACCATGAATCAATCTCGTGCAACCATGCGTCGACTGCAAATCGATTAATCCCATACGACCATGTATCAACCGAGGGTCGACCATGGATCAGTTATGCTTGACCATGGATCGGCCATGAATCGACCATGGATCATTTACGATAAATCATGGACAGGTCAAGGATCAGTCGCGGATCAATTCAGCGATCCAATCGTTCGATCCACACGATCCAACTGCTCGATCCATTTGACCCGACCGCTTGAACCAAGCACCTAGCCATGTGCCTAACTAGTCCCGGCCACGCCGGTCATGCTTGGCCACACCTAGCCATGCTCTGTAGTGAGCCCAGCCACGAACCTCGATCCCAATCATGTAGTCGACCATGGATGAACACAAGAAACTCTCACCCAAAGATGTCTGTGCTTACATAAACTTCTCTCTCATGCTTACATGATGTTCCTTGGATGTTAGCCATTAAATGAGGAGGGTGGATCATCAACTTTTTTTTTTTTGTCAGTTTTACTCTATTCCTACGCTAACTCTCACTCTCGACTTTACCCCCGCTCCTCGCAGTAGTCGTGAAATAAACCCACTCGAAACTAAATCGTCCCCACCCCAACCTTCCCCGAGGGTCAACCTCCCACCTCCCCTTCCACGTTGGAAGGGTGGATCATCAACTTAGATGGCAAGAAATAAGCGCATAATCCAAAGCCAATGATGACCAAGTCTTAGGCAATTAATGTAGGCATTTAATGAGGGAATTATTGATCATCCTAGATTTTTTTTTTTTTTTTTTGGTTGGCCATACTCATTCCTACTCTAACTCTCACTCTCCGAGACTTTCGGTACGCCAACACGAACACGTGGGAGTCGAAAACCCACTTCTCGAAACTAAATCGCTCCCACCTCAACCCTTGAAATGTAACGGGATTCGAACCTCACCTCCTTCCATGTTGGAAGAAGGGTGGCCACCACTGCAAGAATGATTACATGATGACTCATTGGCACAAGTGGACCAATGAGAAGAATGCCATATGTTCCCAATCATTTCTCTAGAAAAATTAGGGTGCCTCTACTTCAATCTAGCTATGCCACTTGAAGAAAACCGATTGGGTCACTTGTTAGGGTCATTAAGGAGGTGCGTTTGCCGTAACACTTACGTTTAAAAATTGTTGGAACAGAAAAAAAAAAGCTGCTTTGCCTTAACAATTTTCAACAAAAACACGCGTTTAGTAAAACTGTTCGAATAAAAATGAACAAAACACGTTTGGTAAATTTGTATTCTTTTTTTTATTTCTTTGAATTTTTTTAATATTTTTATTTTTTTTTTTTTTTTTTTTTCTTTTTCTTTTTCTTTTTCTTCTTTGGCCGGTCGCCGGCCTCGGCCATGGCCGGCGACCGGCCGACGACCGCCGGCGGCCTCGCCCAGCCACGGCGAGGCTCGCCGGCCCCGGCGAGGCCGAGCCTCGCCGTGGTTGGGCGAGGCTCGGCCTCGCCTTGGCTGGGCGAGCTCGGGCTCGCCCAGATCCGGCGAGCACCGAGCTCGCCTAGCCACCGGCGAGGCTCGGCCTCGCCGGGCCACCTCCAGGCCGGCGTCGCCTGGCGATGGCCCGGCGAGGCCGAGCTCGCCGGTGGCTGGGCGAGCTCGGGGCCGGATCTGGGCGAGCTCGAGCTCGAGCTCGCCCAGCCTGCCTCGAGCTGGGCGAGCTCGAGCTCGCCCAGATCCGGCGAGCCCGAGCTCGCCCAGCCACCGAGGCTCGGCCTCGCCGGGCCACCGCCAGGCGACGCCGGCCTGGAGGTGGCCCGGCGAGGCCGAGCCTCGCCTGTGGCTGGGCGAGCTCGGGCTCGCCGGATCTGGGCGAGCCCGACCTCGCCCAGCCAAGGCGAGGCCGAGCCTCGCCAGGGGCCGGCGACGCTCGGCCTCGCCTGGGGCCGGCGACGCCCCGGCGAGGTCGCCGGCCCTCGACGGCGTCGCCGGCCCTCTTTGGCCGGTCGCCGGCCATGGCCGAGGCCGGTGACCGGCCAAAGAAAAAAGAGAAGGAAAAGAAAAAAAAGAGAAGAAAAAGAGAGGAGAGAGAAAATGTGTTTTTTTTTTTCCAAACAATAAAAAAAGTTTTTCTGCTTTGTTGCTCCAAAAGTGTTCTAACAAAAATAGATTTAACAAAAACGCAAACAAACGCGTTTTTGTTTTTTGCTCCCTAACAAAAAACACAAAATTTGTTTAAAAACAAAAAGTAAAAAAACAAAATATTTCTAAGTGATAGTAAGTCTATAAATAGAACACCACCTCTCATTTCCACCACCCTGCCATATCTTGCTCATCTCTCTCTCTCTCTCTCTCTCTCTCTCTCTCTCGCCTACTCACCCTTCACCACTCGGCCACCTCTCAGACACTTGCCGCCGTTTCATCTATTGTAAGTGGAATCCCTAACCTTCAGCTATGGCGATGAGCTTGATTGTGTTATCATTCGATGTGATTGTTTTGTATAGCATTTTATGTCTTTTGAGTCGAATTGTGTCCTAGGTATCATTCGCATGGCTGGGCCACGAGTCATGTGTCGTACCAAACATATTATTGTAGTTATGATGTTATAGGTCATGCCACACACACACACTCATGAGCACACCCACGGGCCTTACTTATATCGGCTAAGATAAAAAGATAATGAACTGACTTGTGTAATGCATGATGGGTGGTCACATAAAGGAAAGATAAAAGTCGTCGCTATTTGATGATGGTGATAATGCTTTATTAGTGAGAATGAGATTTCCCCACGTCAACAAGATGCCTTGGAGAGAGTTTCGGAACACCGTCAAGAGTGGGCGATGCCCCATAAGGGTCTCACTTGGCGTTGAATCAGGAGTTGAGGCATGACGGTTTGATTCAAGCTAACGAGCTTGTTTGTTCATGTAGTTCGTGTAATGATGGTAAGTCGAAATTGTTTATATGCAGATAGTCAAGTTACCACAATAGTATTGCTATTGAGTTATGATGTTATAGGTCACGTGCCACACACACGTTATTTTTTAGACACTCATGAGCACACTTGGATGTGTCAAGAAGTCAAAGTGAGATTCCGAATAAGATAGGCCTATCATTCCATGAAAAATGACCATGTAAATATATTGTCGCATAATAGAAGTAATGTGTTTTGTGACATGTTTTCCTGACTACTTGATTGTTGTCTGGATGATTGATTTTGTACATGCTTCCGCATGCTCGTAAGAACAAGATGAATCGAAAAGAAAAATCGGTCGGCAACGCGTTTGGGATGTCGCACCCCACCGGTTGTGGTCTCAGGCACAAGAGCCAAGTACCTAGTCACGATTGCTGAGGAATCGAGAATGGTTGCTGGAGGAGACAGGGTCTCAAACCCTAGCATCGAGATCTCGAGTCTAAGGGTCGGGGTCCGATTATACTATAAAAATGATTTTTGTTGTGAAATTAAGTATAAGTTTAGCGTTAATCACGAAAGGATTTCCGTCCCCTCATTTTTTTGAGCGACTCAAACTAAAATTTTTGTGCGAAACAGAGCGGATATATGATGAACTCTCATCCGTTCTCCTCGGCAGTGAAGGAGCACAGATAATGTCGTGGACCACAAGTCCCACGACTTCTAATTTGAGGGCGTCAATGGTCATCGACGCGTGTTTGGAGAGAGAGAGAGAGAGAGAGAGAGTCCTGGTCCAGGACAGTCGCGCCTGGAGGCCAGTGAAAAGTCAAGTCAGCGAGTTGAGAAAGGTAAAAGGTTAGCAATCTGCTTGGACGAGATGATTCTCGAGCCAAATACCTTTTACCAAAGAATGAGATTTCTTCAAATTTATTGTTTGTATTAGATCCTGTGTTGTTTATTAAAAAAAAAAAAAAGTTATGGATTCTAATATAACTACGATAAAAATAAACGATATATCTAAAATAATTGAAAGTAAATATGAAACAAAAATAAGTAAAAATATTCAAAATTGAGTATATTTAGATTTGTTGTTAGAATGTGCTATCGATCCTTTACAATGATGTTTTCTTTGCTATTTAAGTCTAGCGTTGTAAATAACCGTCCTCAGATTGTTATCACTTCAATTTCAAATATTCCGGAATTTTGGTACTGTGTTGATAACCATATCATATTTTTGCTGTATCTTTAGTACCCGACTGTTCAAATACTATTTTCATATTTATCCATTCGCTCATGGGCGACACTCAATACCGAATTATCCGTATCTTTGATAGTCAAGTCTCATCCAGACTATTATAGGCCCGTTCTCTTGTGTATTGAGCTTGGTGGGCTTCATTATCTGCCTATGACCCATTAGGTCGATTTTTGGCGCTGAAACAATCAAAATGATTATGGACAGAACAAGAAATCATAGGGGATAAAACGCTCGCTAATCCAGAGATCAGAACAACTTGCTATACCGTCCTCCAAAAAATCATCTTTAACTTTTATATTTAAAGAAATGTCCCAATGACAATGAGGCCAGCTCCAGCTCGGCCGAGACGGATAAAGATCGATTCGAACCCCACTTGACACATCCCATCACGAACGGACTCACAGTCCACCATGAATCCCAAAGGCATACTCTCTCTCTCTCTCTCTCTTTCAAACCTTTTGTCGCACGCCTCCTTCTAGACGAACGCGTGATTTCGACCAAGTCATAACACGACACATAAATTCCAATGCCAATGTCGACAACCTCACGAACCGTGCCAATCGACATCGACCGGTAAAAGAAAACATTATAACGACGACCGCACATTGCAAAGTATCAAAACAGTCACTTTGTAGGAAAAAAGGGTAAAAGGGACGGTATGTATTTCGAGCCAAAAATAGAGGCGCCGCTGGCTTTTAGGCTGTGCATGACAACGCTTCTTGGCTAGGAAAGAGTTTTTTTTTTTAGAAATAATTTTTTCTATTTTTATTCCGAAAAACAATTTATAAGTAAAAGAACCCATTTGGTAACTACATAAAATTTATACTCTTGGAATAGAAAAATAATAGAAATGTGTTTGAACGCAACGATTTTTTGTATTTAGTTGTCGGCGGTCGATGGGCGTGCGGCGGCGGTCGGCGGCCGACGGACGTGTGGGCGGCGGCGGCGGCGATCGGCGACTGCCACGCGGCGAAGCGGTTGGAGGTGGCCGCGGCAAGAGAGAGGAATAAAAGAAAAATAAAAAAATAAAATTAGCTTATTTCTAGAAATTGTTCAGAAATGGAAGCAATTTTTTTTTTGTTTCTCGTTTTTATTCCAAAACCATTCTCGGCTAAGTTTTTATTTCGAGAACGTAAAAACAACAGCGTTATCAAACGGTTTGTTTTTTTTTTTGCTTCGCAACAAAAGAACAGAAATTCAAAGAAACAGAAATGTTACCATGCGCTGCCTTAATCGACTAAGATCCACTTATACCAACATGTGACAGGAGAAGGCAAAATGGACTTATGTAACATCCTTTATTATCAAGACAAGACGTGACCAAATGTATCAGCCAGCGAAAAGGGGCACAAAAGAGAATTTGATATTGACGATAACTTCTTTCTTTCGTCTTCTCCGTATCCAGAAATAGCTTCAACGAGTTACACAAACTCTCGTAGCGCATCGCGAGGCACACCGCAATAAAACTGCAAACGCGCGAGTTCCGTCGGCTGGTTATTGGCCCGCAGATCATCCCCGCTCAAATGGGAATTGCGTTGATGACGGACGGATACACCACGGTCGCGGGGTGCGCCATGATCCGACGGCCCTTCCCGTGGCGGAAGCAGTAGACGAGGGCCCCGACAGGCCACTCGACGACCGCCGCAGCCACGAAGGCCAGGAAGCCCACGGTCGGCCCCACCACCTTGCACCGGCACGGGTTGCTCGCCGTCCCGCATTGCACGCATATCGGGATTCCGATGCCGAGGCCCATGTTGCACGCGATTGGTAGAGGGTGATCAGAGGTTTTACGAGCGAATGAGAATTTGTGAAGAAAGGTAAAGATTGGAGAGAGCAAAGGTTTGGTGCAGCTGGAGGAATGGCCGATGGAGCGAATTTGTAAGAGGATCCATCGTTCGGGACGACTGCCACGTGGCGTTCGTAGGAGCGTTTGGCTAGGCTGCGAGGTGAGGTGTTACGGACATGTAGGTGACACGTGTGCGGGGATGACTCTGCTTTGCCTATTTCTATTTGTTCCAATCCCCGAATTAAATCATGTGCACAAGTCTATGCAAAGAAAAGAGAGGATAAGGGAGAAATTGGTATTGGGCGGTGGTTGATAGAATGGATAATGGAAAAGCTTGGATGCTGGAAGTAGCTTAATTTGGATGAACCCTTATAGATTTCACGAACAAAATTAAGAAATGAAACGATATGTGCTATTTTTAATTAATGGTAGGGATAAGATACGAACATACGTGCTTTTCCCCTCAAATCATGTTTCTATTGTATCAAGTAAAGTTTGAACTTGACACTCTGCAAACAATATTCGATGCAAGAATAAAATCAATTGACACTTTTAGACGGTAGCCTATATGAGGCTACGGATCATTTTCATATGTTATACCAACCCAATCCAAGCAGATAATTAAACTCACTTATCCATGTGAAGAAATTGTGATCTATAGCCTTAATTATTTTGGCAATAGTTAGCATGCAGACATCAAATCTCTACTTGCCGTATGCGCTCCCATGGGGTATTAAATCAACTTTTCACAATAAGCATGCACTGAAATTGGGCTTTTCCTTGTCTAACTTGGTCTTCCAAATTTTCACACGACGGTCAAAATTCTGTCTCGGGTGAGTCCAGAATGTCAATGGAGGTCATCTTCCTAAGGAGAGCGATCAAATCTAGAACGAGAGAAACCATCCCAAATCTCAGTTCGAAATAATAATTCCAGCGTTTGTACGGTTTGAAGGCCATCCGACAGAATTGAATGTCCAATAAGAAGAACAAACTCGTAATTACTGGGACAAGATTCAGAGAATGGTGTCACGTGGGATCAAAATGCAGCATGAATGAATGAACCTCTGACATATATGCGTACCAAACTCTCCAGAGCCCACGCCATTATTTACCTTCTCCTTTTGTTTTCTCTGAATCACCTTCGCATCTATATAAACATCACGACCACCATGGTGCAACGACACCCCAAATGCCAAATCCAATCAAAAGCACCAACCCTTTGTTGTAACCAGCAGCATGATCCCGAGATGCACCTGAGTAATAGTAGTGCCAGCCGTCGTTGGTGTCGGATGAGTACAAGTTCCCCGGCACGCCCGCCACGTAGATGAACCTCGGCGGCGGGGGTGGCACCGGCAATGGAGGACAGTAGGCGGTCTTCGGCGGCGGGGGCGGGGGCGGCGGAGGGGAAGGGGGAGGAGGAGTTGGCGGCAGGCTCAGCTGCTGGCCGCACGGGTCAGAGCAGGCGCACGTCGAGCACTTGATCCCGCTCTTCGGCACCTGGAAAGTCACCGTCGACTCGTCCGGCTCCGTCTTCCCGGGGACCGTGCTATCACCGTTCGCGAGGGTAATGGCGAGAAAAAGAACGAGGACGACGAGCCGCCGAAGGCTCGAGCACGCCATTCTTTATCCACGTCCGCGGCGAACGCACGATCAAACGTGAAGAAGAGGTAGCAGATTGCGGAGCGAGTTCGAGAGAGAGAGAGAGGGAGAGAAATAATGGAGGGCTGCGTTAGGTGGCGGATCAGTTAATTCGGAGGAACGCACAGTTGAGCCACGAAAGGGACTTCTTAGAGAGATGGTTTGATGATGAGTCGCTTGTCCTAGATGTACCGAAGAGACGCATGTGGCGGGCTTAAATGAGTTAGGACCCTTTCGAAGCCATACCTAGCTCTCCCTTCTTCTTTTCTCAACCCTAATCTTTTAAGCAGGTCGTCTACCTCGCGTCTGCGCAAAGCATGGATTTTATGGCTTTTTTACGGGTCGTTAAATGTATAGATTGGAAGTTATCATCGAATCTTGATATTGCTAGTGGAAATCGTTTCTTTCGCTGTCGATTATGAACTGAAATAAGAACGATTCCGTTGTAATCTTGGTTCCAATAGAATTCCCTTTATCTGAAATGCATCGAGACATTTCCATTTTTACATCATACGTCTAGATGCTATGCTAGGTCCAAGGATGTCATTATTGGTTAAGAGTTTGCCAAGAGAATTTGTATGTACTAGGTTTCATACGGCACCAAACGTAGACTCCTAGATCTCAATACATTTGCTTTTATCTCTTGAGTTTTCTCTACATGTTTAAGGAGAGAGACAACATCGTTTATTTTTTTATTTTAATACATCCTTTTTTTTATCTCTCGAGTTTTCCCCACCTCAATACATGTTCCAAAGGAGAGAGACAACATCGTTTATGCCTCCGTATACCCGCAAATGTTTTCTCGAAGTTTGTAAGACGAGGTGGTCTTGCTTAGGGTTTTGTTGACCGAATCGTTTATGGAGAATCGGAATGGGCTTTATATGCCAGCAAACTTCCTCGCTTCGCTTGATAATAAAGCCTCCACTTATAATTCAACGATCCAAGCACCGTGAAGATAAAGGTGCACGAAGAATAAGTTCTCAGGGCCATGTTCGGGAGGGCCAACGGGAATCTCTTCAAAAGACGAATTCGATAAATATAGAAACCGTAAGAATCTCCAGGCTTATCAAAGCCGACCTTTCCCTGGTGTTCTGCGTCGCTTTCAAAGAGCCCGGAAAAGAGATGAATCGTGGGGTTAATGTATGCGCAAAATCGACTTTGGGAATAATGCACTTTTCCAATGGACGAATCGTGAGGACCGGAGGGTGGGTCTGGAGCTTATGCTCGTGCCCTAGCCTTTTGGCGAGGGTATATATCTTTTTCCCCCCAACATGACAACGCTCTTCCTTCAATTGTCCGGACTTTCCCAAAAGCGTAGAGCTTTGCATCTTATTCTTCCATTCCATTATTGGGCCTCCGGCCGATACACTCGAGTGGCGTTTCGTCGTCTCCGCGAGGAATAAGGCGATGCTGGGCGCGTAAGAGAGTGAGTTACATTGCGTTTGCCACAGATCATGCGTGATTAGTTAAGCAAGTGCACATTGTTCAAGTACCTAATCAAGAGTCCCGCTTTGCTTTGTAGATCAATCGACTTTGTTTGTCAGCCTTTAGTTCACTAAGAAACCGAGGAAAAACTGTTGATTTTGCCTCGAGTTTGAGCCTCTTGAATCAAACCGGCCCAAAATTTCAATTGCAAGAAGCCCGATTACATTGGAGGACAAAAGTTGAGATCTATGGACTTACGTAGTTATCACAACGTACCTTGCATAACAGTTGACGTTGCCCGCGAACCCAACTCATATAATTATCTGTATGGCTTAGAATCCTTCTCGGTGCAGTGCGTGCCCACCAAGGTCCCCTCGTTCCTTTTTGGAGAAAATTACTAAAATAGTAATTTTTTTAACGAATTGCCAATGTAGTTGTTGCAGCTAACTTTAAGCGAAAATTGTTAATGTGGGTGCTAGGCGTCCTATGTAGCATAGGCAACGCTGAGGTGGGTATTTTATACAATTTTTTTCTTTTTTGTCATTGTGGTTCGTGAGGGTTTGCTTGCGCCGGCGAATCTTCACTGGCCACTGGGCAAGGGCTTGCAAACCCTCGCGTAGGCCTTCGTCGGTTGCAAGTGAGGTACCCTGCAAAGGCCCTTGGCCGGCAAGGCCGCGATAACCTCGCACAAGACCCTCATGGCCTTGCTAGTTGCAAGTGAGGGTGTGAAGGCGGAAGGGAAACAAAACACGAGAGAGAAAGGGCATGCTTAATTAATGATTAGTGGATTGTCAAACGCAAAAGTATATTCTAATCAATTAACAATACACACAAAAAGTGAAGAAAAGAGATGGGAGAAAAAATTCGGGTGAATGGGTAATTGATCTAATTTCGTTTCATAGAAGGTTATGTTGGTCGATCGATAATAAAAGGTGTGTACTTAGCCAAAGAGGGGTGGAAACAAACCCACCCTATATGGAATCGGTGTCGTTTAAGAAAAATCATATTTCAAACTCGACTATCTTGATATTAAACTTCCTCTGGAGATGGTGAACGTAGAAGGAGATTGAATTTATGAAGAAACGTTGGGCAAAGTTGTGTTGACAATCGGTGGAGCGTGATGGATAATGTTGCTTTGACGCTCCTAAAGCCCAACAACCTATGTGCATCAGTAACCCTTACTTATCAATGCATAACCCATCATGAGCATTTCGAGTAGATCTTAAGCTAATATAAACCAGGAAAACAAGAGAACCACGTGCGCATGCTCATAACTTTTCTAGGATCAAGTCACTGCTAATCCTAAACCCTAGATCTAAATCAAAGAAGAGCCAGCTAAGTACAGATCATTTCACGAGTTCGAGAAGCCCAGGAGGAAGCATTTCCCATGCATCCCCCTTCCAAGAAGATCCGCATTTTTAGCCACCGAAAATATATCTGTGCTTAGATTCGAGATATTCCGGCACGGAATGTTTGCCGCAAACATAGTTTCATGGCTAGAAAGCAGATCATTTATCACGAAATCACCGTCCGTGGCTAAAAGTCACTATAGGTTCCGTGGGTCTGATGTCTCTATGTGGTAGCTGGATCTTCAGGAGTCACTTCTCTATTATTGCAAGTAGTTTCGATTCAACTTTAGATCCTCGTGGTCTTGTCGTCCCTGGAAACAGAGGGAAACCTTCGTCGACAAGATTGTGAATTCCTAGAGATGTACCTTCCTGGGTTCTTGACACTTCACTCCAAATGAGGCGGTGGCACAAAAAGCAACAAAGCGAGCTCTTTATGGAGCTTTGGTAATTAACTTTGAGTCATGACACCTTAGAAGATACGCATGCACGTAGAGTTTGCTTTCTGTGTTTCCAACCACACCTCAATAATTTCACTTTTTTGATACTTTCTCAACCAACGTTTTGATGCATATCACTCCACACATTCCCCACTTCTCTCTCTCCCCTCCTCTCTCTCTCTCTCTCTCTCTCTTGCTCTCTCTCTCAATCTGGAATGGCTAAGGTTGGCAGTCATGGAAGCACTAGGATTGCCTTATTCTTCATGGTGGCACACTTGAATTTGCATTTCTCGTTGCTGGCGAGACCTGCAGGAGCTGAACAGAGTCCGTTATACTCGAATGAGTGTCCTTATCCTTGTCTTCCGCCGCCGACTGCAGCCACGGACTGCCCGCCACCGCCATCTCCGCCTTCCCAACCGTCGACGCCATTGCCTCCGGCTGCTGATCTACCGCCACCCGCCGTCCTCTTTCCGCCACCGGATGCTGGGTACATACCCTATGCTTTCCCTCCACCTAATTGGTACATGAATTCAATTGCTCCTCCCCCTCCCGACCCGATAGTGCCGTACTTCCCATGGTACTACAAGCATCCTCCTTTCCAGTCGGAATCACTAGGAGCGATTCATTCGCAAGCAAGGGTCACCATTGTGGTGGTGCTATGCTTTCTCTACATTGTACTTCTTGCCGTCGAGTGATAAGAGCAGTCGGGGCGGATGTTTCCTTTTCCCCGTCTTTTGTATTACAGTAAAGGTATAAGATATTTTGCCACCGGCTGAAGATCAACGGATCAACCGATTCGTACGGGACAAGGCGTGGCGGCAGCTCGTCTTCGTTTTTGGCATTTGAGGCATGAAATGAGAAATACATGTGTATTGCATTCCTTAGATACTAGTGCGCCTCGGTTCAGTACGACATAAGGGAGGTATGTTATAGAAGAGCAAGACGACCTTTCCTAGCCTGGATCACTGAAAGTTTCATGCATCATATAGAAGTCCAATGCAACCGATTCCTATGCTACATGTCTAAATTATTCAAGGCTCTGTTCGAAAATTGCCTCTTTTCCTGCCTTACAGGCATTCAAGCAACATTAGGTGTATTGGTTAACCGATCATTTTCAGTAAACCAGACACATAATGATGCATTTTCAAAACTTTATGCATGCACATTTCCTTAGACCATAAATAGTTTTACATTAACTGATTATTTTCAGCAATCCAAACATGGAAAAGTCCAGAAAACTAATTCACGAAAAATTCTCACTCAAATAAACATACCCTAAACCAACTGACCATATTCAATCTTGGTAGTATTCATCCAATTTGGAACGTCTGCCGCAATGTAACCTTCTTCAAGGTATAAATAGAAATACTAGGCGTCCGTGAGAACAATCCAAACAGGAAAACTGATATATTTGTGAACTTATCCAGCGAAAAGCAGAAGGATTTAGCTGGAGAGACGACTCAATCCACACAAACGCATATAAAAGGTTCTACAACCATTGCATTACATTTTTTTTTTTAATTTCATTCAATTCAATGACTTGACTGTACTTCGCATGTATTAATTTCCTTCCTCTACTCATTCTAATGTAACTTCAGTGATTGTCAAGTTACAAGTACTCCACTAGCATTGCAACTAACTGCATCGACTTTGTACTTGATTCCCATGCCGACATGATGTAGTGGCCAATGATCAGGATGACTGCACCGCATTAGTGAACACAATCGGAATTGAAGATGAATCAAATTTACATGGTCTAGGTCGGCTGCCTCCATGCATGTGCCGCTTCATTTCAGTCGTTCCTCTCCCATAACTATGTAAGACTGCACAAATCCACACTATAATGCTTTGACTATTTGGCGACGCCACACTGCAGTATCTGGGTCAAACCTCAGCTCCCATGTAGGCCAATAGTGCAAATCTTGCTTCAGCGTTAGCACTCGTGGCTTCCCATTCAAGTGTACTGTCCTTACACGAACAAATTCCCCATGCTCTAACTCCTGCATTATTATTCATAACTATCAAAAATGGCAGTGCGATATTAAAAAGAAACATAAAATTGTCTGACAGTAATGCAGAATCAATCATCCCAGTGTCATTAGCACAAGTCAATCATCAATTACTGCAAGCAGACAAATCTGATCATGTATATCTATCTCCCCCAGTATGGTGGGGAACAATTTACACAGAAAGGCATACTTGAGCAATAATGCTGGGAAGCAAAGACAAGAAAGTGAAGATTAACAAATATCTATCAAGGTGATTTACAAAATTTTATAACAGCTCAACCATGCACTTTACCTGCTTCGTTAGCCAAAAATGTCAAGGGCTGGAGGAACACACAAAATTTTAGATTTTCAAGGTACGCGATCAGAATTTAGAAAACCAAAAATGATATTCAAAGTCAAACAACATTTGGTGAAATATGTATAAATTTTCATGATGACTGTAATTCTAAGTACCCAAGAATGATTGATAACCAAAACAGATTTTGCACTTTTTCTGATCATCAATGCTACATATACTGTTGAAAAAAATATATTATTCCTGCAATTAAACATATAGTAGGGTAGAATATATGGGAACTTAAGCAATTGACGGAAAACGTATCCTACTTAAATGCCTGTCAGAATTACACTGAACCACAGCCTGCCAATGTATCATGACCTAGTTGTAATTTGAAACTGCTATCCTATATAGTGTCCAAACTCGATGACCCCACAGTTATTGTCGCATGAAATGATTCTACTGAAAAAAGACTTCAAAAACAGAAGTTAACTTCACATCCCTGCGCTCGCTTTGTCAATCCAATCATATCAACAGGGGTGTTGAAATGTGTCAATACAGCCAAATCAAAGAAAAGAGATCTCCCTTCCCAAATACTATGGACAAAGCACTGACATTGGGGAGAGTAGCATGGAAGAAATAATATGATAATGACATTTTGGTTTCAACTTTTTTAGGGAAGAAATGAGGATTCTCCCTCTACTATATGCCAGAATGTTACTTGTAACTCTGCCACAGCACACAGTAAAAGTACCTTTGTCACACTAATAAATGCATCTAAGTCAGGAATCGGCTTCCCATTAATTTCGACAATCCATTGCAGAGCATATAGACCATATCTATGCACAGGACTTCCGTGACACCACCTGGCAAATACCAACAAAAGAAAAAGATGAGATATTTCGCATATATCCTAAGAGACTTGTTTGAAGCACCAAAAATAGGGGGAAGCAAAACTAAAGCATAAAATCATGACAAGAACCGGCTAAAAAGAATGCTTCAAAGATATAATCTTACATATAGAAAAAAAAAAGGTTTTTTAAAGTCGAAACAACCAGTAAGTACTGCATCGCAGTTGACTGTACAGCAATGGCTGCTAACAGCCTGGTTCAGGGAAAATAATATATTAGTTGATGCTAAGAACACAAAACTATCTTTCTTAGGGAATGCACTGCAGGAGTATTCAAGGTGGAGCTCGATTTTATTTAAAAATCACTCAAGAAGCCTTCTCCCACCAGACAAAAGACTCAAGGTATTCCAAAATTAAGCAGAGCTTAAAAAAAGAGCTGCAACTTCCTTGCGGAATCATCGAATCAAAAAAGAGATTGCGAGACCTCACCTAGCAACATACACACCATGCCCTTCTTCTGGAAGGTATCCAAGAGCACGGACTGCTGAGTGAGGTTCTTGAACAATACATCCACACCAATTAATAACACGTGTCGTACCAATTCCATCCCTAACATCTGTCCCGACAAGAATATCCATTTCACGCCCCTGAAATACAAGAATGATTCAAACATGAAAAATCATCACTTCTCAAGCTTTCTTAAAATTATAAGCAAAATTAAACTCATTCTTGAATAAACAGAACGAGTTGGGCATGTAAACAATGCACGAAATAACATCTAATGATTCACCTGCCGGAAAATGGTCAGATTAAGCTTCCCGTCAGAATCATCAGAGTTGTCCAATGCTTGGCAAGCATTTTCTATGTCGCGGAAGCAAGTAACTGGCTCCTTATTTATTGCCAGGACCATATCCCCTTGTTCCAATAAATTTTCAGCTTTTGAACCAGCCAAACAGCCCTTAACACGTAGAACTTGTCTCCTAACTGGATCTCTTTTAACAAGAGCCTACAATAATTGCCACTGGTCAGAATCCTCTCCCTACATATTATATTTGAGCACTTAATTATTTGGGTTTATCATGTCTAGACAAACTGTCATTTTTTGACACATAAAAGATTCTGCTGTTTCTGTCAATTTTAGTGCTTTACTATTTCTCTCACGCAAAGATATATCCTTGCCATTAAAAAAAGTCTTGCACTAGTTGTGAGGAAAAAAGCCTACTTGCTTTTCGGCCAAAGGGGGAGAAAAAGACCTACTTGAACCCATTGGTCGCTCAGTCCAAAACTTCTGGCCTTGGAAAGCAGTGTGGGGTACAGCTCAACCTCCAACATCCTAACAAGCGGCATTGGCCTTTTGACACCATTTATGAGTAGAGGCGGCCCCTTGGCACCAGATGCAATTTTGTTTACTACCTCACTGATACTATAAACCGGAATACCTCTAACAAATTGATGATCTTCTGAGGAGCTGCAGCCAAATTTCAGCTGCAAATAGGAATAAGCATCAGAACATAGAAACAATCACTAATAGAAGCAGGTGAATCTTAGGAAACCTGAGTCGAAAAGCTCCCCCATATAGCTTGAACTCTTCCACGCTCATCAGTTAGTACCCCAGAAAAAGTACTGCCAAAATCTGCAATACACCACATTACAACCAAAGCCAACATCTTGATAACCAAGATCTGCAGTAAGAATGTACTATAATGGAAACCTGTGTCAAGCTCAACAACTTCCATGTTGATTGCTCTATATCTTGGACAATCAGCTGAGCCAATATTAAGAGCAGCACAAGGATTAGTTACAATGGATTTCCTTGATGTTGCTTGAAGACTTCTACTCAGCCCCACAAGATAGACAGAATCCCCCCGACGGAGTGCAGGCTCTGCAGAACACAACAAGACCAGCTCCTTAAATTGCAATAAAGTTACTATAAGAACTGACAGACACAAACATCCACAGCTCCAAGCACATAGAGAGACAGAGAGCCAGACAGACAAAAGTGATCCTACCAGAACACCCAAAAGAAATTTTCCACTGCACAAGCAACTTCTAATGGTTGAAATATGCACATCATATCTTGCAACGGTTAAAGTAATCGACTTAGAAGCTACTTTTCACAGAATGAAAGAACAACTTAATGTGACTAAGACATGGTCACCCGTTCTATGATATTAAGTATACGATAGAGAGATTAGCTACATTCAAAGTGACCCAGTTAAAAGAAAAAAGACTACAATTCTTTAGTGTGGTAAAATTAAATGGCTGGGAGAGAAATCCGTATAATCTGAACTTCTGGAGTTTGATGTGAACAAGAACTAAACTCAAAACCAAATATACCAGGAAGAAGTTCAGCAGCACGAACAGCTGAAGCACCAACAGGACCCAAAGCAGAGGGATCATATGCAACAAGAGCGAAATTGTGAACAGGGTGGAGAAAAACCACCTGCAATGAAGGTAAAAGGTGGCACAGATGAGACTATGAAGGAAGGAATTCACCAGTACTAACATCAATGAATATTTACCTCCCCTGGAATTTCAATTGGAAAAGCAGCAAATGAAAGCATCACATCAGAGACAGATATAGCGACTGTATTTTTGTCAACTGCAACCAATCCCAAGCTTTGAGAATGGTATACAATGACCCCAGTCCCAAAGAAATGTTGAGAATGGACACCATCTACCATACATGACGGTGGCACGTGAACCTGCAAGTACAATATGAGAACACTGAATTTGAGAGCCACCACGAGCAATAATTAAATATCTAGCAAAACTACAAAATCTAAGAATTGCCACTAGAGCCCCTAAGATAGGAGGATAAAATCTCATCCAAAACCAGATGTTCGAAGTATGTCTTCATCAAATGGAGATAAATCCACATGAATATACATTAGAAGAAGCACCACCACATTGTTGTCGCTAATTTAAAACATGTTCTGGAAGAAAGGGGATGGTGATATCCCAAAAGCACATAAATGAAGGTAGGACTAAATTATTAAAGGTCTAGCTGTAGGGTGACTGATTAATCAATAAATTTGGAAATTAATACCAATAAAATTATCAGAAGTTACTCACCTCAAACATTACAAGAGTAGGCTCTATGACATGTTCAGCATATGAAGCATTGGCCGATAATGCCGGTGGACTTTGATAATCTGCCACAACTGTACTTTCCCCATTTCTGGCATCCTTCAACTCCAGTTCCCTATTATCAACCAATGAATAGTCGGCAGCTGCCCCATCAGCTGATGGATCTTCTTCCACACGTCTTTTCTTCTTTCCAATATCTGATTCATCTTGAGCATGGGACCCTTCAGAAGAATGTCCATCATTTGTTTCCATGCTAGCAACACCATCAATCAACTCTTGTCTCCTCTCCTGATCTACTTGTTCCATTGTGACCTCAGCAGTAGAAGCTTCTTGCTTGGCTAGCACCAGCTCACCATTGAGTATAGAAGAATGCGGTGGGGGAGACAGAGGCTGAAGGGCAGTCCTTATTGACCACAAACCAGTACTATCATCACGATTATATATCTGCGGAGGAGCATACCATTCATGGCGATCAACTGTAACCAGTACAGACTGCAGGCAGTAAAAGCACACATTAAATGACTGTTTTTCCGATTTTAAAGCTGTGTACCTTAGCACGTGACATAAAGTGAGAACAGGAGAATAAAATCAATAAGATTTCGACACTGTTGGACATCATCTTCCTTCGTGACAGTATTCGTCTGTACTAATAACACTGGAGTAGATGCATCATCACACACTAACAAAAGCTCCTTGATCTTTCGTTCAGTTAGATTGCATTGCACTAGAGGCACTTCTTAAGTTCTTAAGCCTAATTAATGTATTCAAAACTGAACCAGTGGAAAAATGATCAAACGTTGAATTTAGGCTTCAATCAATATCACAGATGCAACCCTCAACTACTGAGTCTATCCTAAGTGACTGTATCAATGCAGGCCTCAGATACAAACTTAAGGCAATCCACAGTTCTGCATCTACATCAGATCCCAGGAAGTTAGTCTTCATGCCCATAAATAGCAAAGTAGAGCCCGTTAGAATATTTAACTAATAAACCCTTTCATGTAAAAAACAAGTCTTGAGCCCATAAAAGCTCTGTGCAGATCCAAGCAAACAATAACCACTTGCCCATGGCACTTGCACCATTAGTCCAGATACACTGAGTCACCGACTCAACCAATTTTTATGCAATTCCAAAACCAGACCAAGGCCCACAACCAAGTTGGAGCAATCAATCAGCCAATCATTCGGTTTTAAGACTTTGAAATAACTTTCTAGTGAATAAAAACAGGATATATGTGCTGGGCACAGCATCTCATGATAATCATAACACAATGATTGAAATCACACAGCCATGTCTCTAGGACAAACATTATTTTGTATCACGTAATTGGTCTGACATAAGTGAAAATAATGCTGCCAATGTTTCAAGAAAACAAAATTAACTAAAAGAACTCAGAATATACATACCTTCGTACGATGCCGATCCAAATAACTGATATATTCCAATGGCACACGAGCCCCTCTAGAAAGCTTAGATAGAACTGTAATTAGATCATCAAGTACTGAAATCTCTTCACCAGCAAACTTTGTAATAATGGCGTGACGAGGAACTCCGGCTCTGAAGAGCATGTATCTGGATTGTGTCATGAAACAACAAAAGAAACGTTACATGAGAACATCAAAAAAATTATCTCTACTCATTACTTTCAATCATTTATATTATGTTGGCAATTTGCATTCCAAGCAGTGAAAGAACTCTCAAGACATTTGAAGATCTTTCCAATACAGCTGTCCTCAAGTAAAAATGTGCGCATATATGGGAGAGAAATATTTACACCAAGCATTGGAGTATATACTGGAAATAAAGTCTATTAAATGGAGATTATGAAAAGTTGCTTCTACAATAAATAAATAAAAAAAGGCAACATGCAAATACTGATTACTAAGTGACATGTAAATTGAATCTGTAGCTGCATGACATACCCTGGTTCTGCAACATAGACACGACCACAGCGGAACCGACAATTTCTAGCCTGAAAACAGAGGCCAATAATTTGTCAATGCTCAACATATCAGACAATATAAGTGGCTCAAACAAAGCATTAGCCAAATGTGATTGTCTAAGCAAGATACCAAATATCACACGACACAAAGTCAAGCCAGGTGTTCTCACTAAAGGAAAATTGATCTTAAAATATGGTTTTCACGACAGACAAGGAACAAAGGCAAGATCATTTAGCACACAATCCAGAATGACACACCAAGAATGATGTGGTACAAGCAACCATTAAAGCAGAGGAATCAGACTGCATGTAATGCAAGTACACAAGAAAATGGATAACAGATTTGCAGGTATAAGTAATTATCACGCGTGCTTAGTTTATATGATGGCCACGTTTCATAGCTTAAGCTTATTGGAATCCAGTTGTTCAACTTAGTATTCATATCAAGGGTGTGAATCCCCATTTCTTTTACTCTTGCACACCCTCTAATTGTCGATGTGACTGTACCCACATGCTCTGTTTCCCGTGCAAGGTTTTTGCTCACTCACATGGGTAAGTGAAAAAATATATGATGCTAGATTTACATTTTAAGCACATTGATTGCCTGACAGCTTAAACTTATTGCCGAAATGGTCATTCAACATAGGGAAAAATTCTATGTGATACTTGTGCATTTTTTGCACAAGCCTCAAATTTCACCAAGAGAAAAGAAGAATCACTCCTACCTGCTGATATGAGAGAGGGTGTATTACTGCACCACTTACTTCTAAGAAGTGGTCAGGGGTTATTGAATGCAGATCCTGAACCTGAAAATTGAATATTCTCAGTGAGAAATAGATGAGATCAGTAAAGTCTCATCCTGATGAACTTTAGATAGACAAGCATTGCAGCCTAATTTCTTTTCAAAATTTGATTCATCCAGCTGAGTTACAGCAAAAAAATGTCCAAAGGTCAGAGAGTCAAATTTACAACAAAGCATCCAGGTCAACAAAAGCAAAAGCTATGTCATGACCTAAAAGAAAGGTTGCAATCACTATCATACCAGAAGGTTAACGGAAGAAGCAACACCACCTCTTTCAATCAGTAGTTCAATCTTATGGTCAACACTGTCATCAAGTAAAGTCTCCATTTTAAGAAATTGAGTAATTACCTGCACAAAGATTCACAGCAGTCAACACATTAAGATAATAAGGTCACAACAACTCAACCTCCAAATTTATCTACTTCACAAACTGGAATAAGACTAACAAAGAGCATATAACAAAGGGCATTCCATAAATTGATATGATTCTATTATGTCAAGGTCATGATTAGCAAAACCATATTATTTAGTTCACATGTTTCACTTATATAATGAAGTTCCAAAGTTTGAAAATAAAACGAACCGAGGATGAAAAGTGAACTTAAAAGCAACATTTTATTTTCAAAATACTGTACCATCATCAACAATTTTACAAGGTTTCCACCAAGTAATTCTTTTATGAATATTAGCCACTGCATGCATCAGACTAAACAAACAACATGGTCAACAAAAAAAGAAAATTTAAGAGTCTGACTTGTCTAATGAGCAGATGCAAGACCACAGCAACAAATCACTTAAAGGACACTAAGAAATCCGCAAATGGAATTTTACTATTTGAAAAGGTTTTAAAGCAACGTCCAATAAGGTTTTACTATAGTCAATGGGACCAGTACTTACTTCCCCATTCACCCGGATCAGCACATCACCAGGTTCCAAATTTTTATGTGCAGGACCACCAGGTACCTGCAATAGGTCCAATGCTTAGTAAGTCCCTTGTTTAACAGTAGGCACAGTTGAGAACCGACAGAACCTATCTTACCACAGAGTCAACAACAAGCATGCCAGTTTCCCCAGTTGGTGATGCATGGCGAACCATCTAATCATTCAAAGCATAACAAGTTTTCAGGAGATATGAATGAAAATTTTCTTAAAAAGAAATAACATATGCCTCCAAATATTAAAAGCCATATACCTGCTCTGTCTCGCTCCTAAGTCCCAATCGACGTATCTCGTCAAATCCTTTATGAAGGAAAGTCACCTACATCATTTGAATGACACTGAATCAGAAACTGATCATCCTGAGACTACTTATAGCTCAAAAATTGAGAAAGCATCTTGCTGTGCAAAAACAAAATCTTTGTCGCTGCCCAACCTGCTGGATCTAAACAACTTGCCACCAAATTATAGGCTAATGGTAGCTGCGGAATTAGCAAGCAGATATGGAAGGTATTGGACAACTATTAAAGATCATAAAGATTGAGCCAGGACTGCCTCCTTCAAGCCATGGAGAATTGTTTGGCCAAAACTTATTCATCCCTTGCATGAGAACAACCAAGACAAGTCCCTCTCTACCCACCCCCCCTTTTTTCTCCTTTTTCTTTCCTCCCCGGTGGAACATCTTCAACTCAATTTATTCTTCTCTTTTGTCTTGGTTTGCTCCTACATTTCTTTTCCTGCTTTCATATGGTTCTATTTTCATATGACATTCTTTATACAGACAGATATAGTTTGCATTACAAATTAACTTTTCTGTCATCCAACATAACTGTACGACCAAATTATCTTCCAGGTTGGTGACTCTGATGTTGCAATCATCCGAATTGTATATTTTGTACCATACTGATTACTAAAGATCTTAATCCGTCCTTCATTGGGACTGTATCAACCCTCAAGGAAGTTAACTTGGGGAATCATAATGAATCAACTAATGTTAGCACCTTGCTAAAAGTAAGTCTAGAGGTAGAATACATATTGGGTGAAGGCCAAGTTTATTCCGCATGGGCATGTCATGAAACATGTTGAGCTCCAGTAACAAGTGACATTTGATATTAACCTCATAAAAGAGAAAAGAGTAACAAGACCACCCCCCCCAAAAAAAAAAAAAAAAAAAATCTATTTGAATAACTGGAAGAAGAAGACTAGTTTTTAAACATGGTTATACTTGTTGAGAAGAATGCGTCTACGTTGGTATGATAGTCAAGCTTAAGTTTTACTCAGGGTCCACTGATTTGACATGTGTTCAAAACAATTGCATGGCTGGTGAAGAAGCAAAAGCATTGGCAAAAGTAATATGTAATGTCTTGACTTACCTGAAGTGTTCCCCGTGGAATAGAGACAGCCTCCCACTTATTTCCATGTGAATCTCTTCCCTTCTGAAGAAACTTCAATGCTCTTACCACCTGACAAGAGCCACAAGAAACAGGTTGAAATATTTCACAGGTGCTTACCAGAACTACAATGTAACTGATGATAATGGTAAAAGGAGGTGAACTTACTCGTTCTAAAGGTAAGAAGAATGCTGATGCACTTGAAGTCTTGCTCCCAGCATTCAAGGCTACTGCCCTACCTTGCCAATCAATTACAGGGGAGCCACTTGAGCCACCTTTGGTTCCGGAAGCAGCCTGAAAGGTAACAAAGAGAATTTCATGACACAATCTCAGATATTAAAAAGATAAAAGACAAAAAGAATCCACAAACTGCAAACTGAACAACTTCTATGAGCTAGCCAAGTAAAACTGGATTGCCCAACTAGCACAATTAATGCTCCCCATCCCAATTAGTCCAGGAGACGAAACATAGAGAATTTCATGTCACACGCTTGATTGCTCTCTCACTTAAATACCTGTCATCATGGCTAAAATCAAGCAAGAATTAAATATATCCAACCATGAAAATCCACATTGTCAAATTTGTCCTCTATAGTTCATGCACTAGACCATGTCAAATCAAAGAATGAACACTCTGGCAACACAATTTACAGTAAAATCGCTCTTTTAAATACAACAAAAAGTAACCTACTTGGATGTAGAATGTGTTGAAATCATTGTATCCATCCCTGCACCAAATAATCATTGTTATGACCCTCTCGACAGAGTAGACAGTAAGGTAAACCAAAAGGCAAGAGGAAGTTTCAGCAAATGCTAAAAGAACATGATATCTAATTTCCATGCATCTAAAGAAAGCTAACCAATACTAAAGTCAATTTCATGTAAAAATTTGTTCCACAAATCAGTCTACTTGACTGCTATATTAAAGAAGGGGGAATGAGTTTGTATCAAGTGATTGTGAGCAAGCAATCTCTAAGAGAAAGTCCAATAACATTGATCAACTTGTTCTGTTAAGAACCTTTAATGGAAGAAGTTTGTTCAGACTCCAACTCCAACAAAGGAAAAACAAAGTAAAAATCCGTATATAGCATCATTTAGCATCAAATTCATGCTGACAAATAGTTAAATAAACATAAGTAGCAACTCACTTCTTGTAGTGAGGAGCATCTCTATCCAAGCGAGCAAGAGTTCCAGCCAATATAGAAACCTGACAAACAAAGATACAATTAGCACAGTGCAGATTCATTCTACAGCAGCCGTTAACTGTTAGTCCAATCAACCTTTTCTGTCTATAGGTGACACACGTGAACTTTACAAATGGGAATAACTGAAAAACACTCAATGTATGTGTGGATGAAAAAGGCCTTCACACAAAAACATGAAGATAGGAAAAAGAAAACAAGACTGTATAAGATGGTTGCTGACCACATCCTCCAGTTTTGACTACCATCATCACATAGCATGGTCACCACTACATGTTGACAATCACATTCAAATCCCACTGTCGTTGTTGAGAGTGACTATCTATCCTTCTAAACGTTCCAAGTCAAGCCACATCCATCTTGCCTCAATCAGTTGATTGGCTGAGCAAGGAAAAATCATAGCACAGCCACCATTTCATGCAAGTCACTCTCTAGACAACAATTACAAACTAGTGAAACTCACTAATGGCCAAACTAAAATGCTGGTAGTGCTTGGTGAACACTAGTAGAAGACTGGCAGGTGAATTTAATTCTTGTTCTTTCACTATTTTTCATATGCAGTCATATCTGGTGAGTTCCTAGACTGAATAGGAATGCATGTCAGCTAATCTGGGTTTTTCTCCCTGAAAGCAAAAGAACAAATCAGACAGATAGATGGGCGCTAAGATTAGCCAGATGAAGCTCCTCTGGCTTCATCTTCCACCATTCTTCAAACAAAGAACGTGATGTTAGAAATGAGATTGATTTCCCATACCATCATGTCCTATCCCTACCGCACCATAAGCAAAAGTAAGGTTGGAAAGCAAGAGATACCCCCATTCATTTAATAGAGGACAAAATGGAAATCTACAAGAAAAATATTTTGTTCCACTTAATGTGTCACTCCGTTAGGACCCAGTGGATGTGTTGTAGTATTGTTTCACATCGCTTGACAACAAGTCCTAAATACTCTTCATAATCATATGGCATTTCTCCACCTATCAACTTATGTTTTTTAGTTGGGCTTTCTAACATGGTATCACAACTAGTGCTATCCCTATTGCAGATTTGTGTGGTCAAAATTCCACATGAATGTGCGCAGTCAAAATTCCACATACCACTCGTAATCCAACCTGTACATGAGAGGGGATGTTGAAGTATTGTCCCACATCGCTTGACAACGGGTCCTAAATGCTCTTTATATTTATGTTATCTACCTCTACTTATCAGCTTAAATTTTTGGATTGGACATTCTAACCGGATGTCTAAAGGTTCCCCAAAAAACACTATCAACCATCATCCTCTTGCCAAACAAAGAAAGCCAAAAGAAAAATGTCACATATAATATATATGGCAATAAACAAATAACTGCAGTTGAAGTTTGTCAGGAAAAAATAAACAGCTACATACCTTCTCCCCACTATCATTACCAACAACTCTAATCTCTAATCCAACACATGCAGCCTCAGGAGCAAGTGGGATCTCCTCATAATCTAGGAATTGGACTGCATTAGGATCATAGCGAAAGAAGCCAAAATCATGAACCTATGAGAAATTACAACACATAAGTCTCTATAACATGATGACAATATCAACAAGAAAAGTGGAAATCAAGAGCCATAGGTAAAATATGGTATCAATAAGTTAAAGAGTAAAGAAACAATATGACAGGTAGATGGCACTCAGATGGAAGGTGAAAATATCTGCATACTCAGTGATAAGCATCACCCAACATGACATGCTACAAATGAGAATGCTATCAGATCCCAACCCAATATAAACATCCATGCAGAGAAATGCTGTACATCCATCTGACATGTTGTTATCTCTAATTAAAATTGATAAGATAAATTCCAGAGAGCTTAACTTCATTTCTTCTGGCAGTTCACCAAGACATTATATGTATCTGCTCATTCTATCAAACTACACGAAAACAAACACATTTCTCAATCCTTAAGGGAATATGATATGTAGAAAAGACAATCCAACTTTGCATTGATTTACCGCTATAGTGATGGCATTTAATTCTAACTCACTAATAAAAGATTTTTTGCACATCTAGCTCCAAGCCCTAAGTTCAGGTGAACCATATAGTTCCAACTCGACAGCCAGTATTTCTCCCAATCTCTATGAAATGGATCATTTTGTTGATAATGCAAGAATCCTTCCAAAACAGCAAAACATATGCATTGAGATTGAGAATGAAAAGGTTTTCATCATGAGTACCTCAAAGAGAGATGGAGAAGTTGCTGAAATAAGCTATCCTAAAAAGGTTATGACATATAAGAATCTTTGGGGGGACTTCAGAATTCCAAAAGAGTAGAGAAATAACTCTACTTATTAAAAGATATCGAGGACGAAGTTTCCGAGTCTTTTTTCTTTAGAATGAAGAAGCAAACAAGACTCAACAAGCAAAAATCCTTTCTCACTCTCCCCCCAACACGCTCCAACCCCCCCCCCCACCAAAAAAAAAATGAAAAACAGAACAAAAAAAAAAACACACACACACATCACACGTAAACAAGAAGAGAACTTTTACAAAAGACTCATTTAGTAAACCACATCCTACACACCTTTTATTGCTTTTTCCTTAATTTTTGAAAAAATGAAAAGGTCGCCGCCTAGTATGTTGAGTGGACTGGTACACCTAGAATAAGCGACCTTCCAGAACATCCATACTACTTTTCCTTTTGCTACTATCCTACTTCCATTGGGTGCCTACCAGGCCAATAACCAACTGACCTCTTATAACCACTATCACAAGCTTTTCCCACTTCAAGAACCAATCTTCATTTCACTAAATTGGCCTTCAACAAGAAAAATCTTTATCTAGTTAACTACTCTTATGTTAGGCCTCGTTCTAGATGGTAAAGAGCATCCAGTAACATCCTGCACTGAGCTTTATGGTGAAGCAAACAGTTTTCTTTCCACTGATATTTCTAGCACATCTCATCAACACCAAGAAAACGAATGATAGTACGATGCTGGGAACCAAACTCGATAAATATCAATTTTCATAACGCATTTGTGGCAGGACACCAAAATGATCAAGCTTTGAAACCGTTCAATACAGCTGCCTTTCCCCTCCTAGCCAGCTGAAGAAGCAAACTGGAGAATTTCACAGTGAAAATTTGGTAAAGCCACTTGGAACTTCTAACTTCTTCCAGATTCTCTTTAAGTCACGATGCACACTTGAGAACAGTCCATGTAGGTCCTTGACTACAAACACCAAATGTTGACAAGTGCTCTCGGGAGCTTGGATTGGCATATTTCTCTAACACCCAAAATAATTATGGCTGCTGGAAAATTAAGAGGCCACACACCAGGCTAAGCATATTCTTTTTGGCTTTTAGTGGCATCAATTAAAAAGACAAGGCCTGTTTGTATAGAGGGTCTACAACCAAGGTTGACTAGAAACTTCTTCATGTGCAACTACAGCCATTAGTGTTTGAAAAGCACCATCAACTTCAAGGAACTTTTGCTTTGCTATCCTACAGCATCTACTGTAATGTACATCTGACGTCAACAATAATCACTTGGATCTTTCAAAGAACGCCCAGTATTCTGGGTAAAGAAAAATCAGTGCCAGCATTCAACGACAAATAAAGTAAATAGACACCAATTTACTCCAGTAACATAAGAGAGACGGCAGAATCAAATCTGAATAAGCAGGGCTCCATGTAACAGTGGTATACAGGGAGCTAAGAAGCAGAAGACAAGAAGGATGCCCTGGGACATTCAGACTCACTGGATCTCTGTAAACGGGAAACACTGGAATCTCCTCGCGGTTGACAAACATAGCCTCTGCAACCACCGGTCCTGTTAAGAGAGAATAGTTATAATCATTGAAATTCAAAGAGAAAAGATGTCATTTAACTGTGTTAAGCTATGGTAATCCTACATCTTCTCTCTGGCATTTACAGTTGAAACTTGAAGAAGAAGAAGAAGAAGTTATGAAAACTAAAGCTCCAGCGAAGAGCCAGGGACAAGATACTCTTCACATTGCCTGATTATGACCAGAAAGATAATCATCTAAAAGCTCTCGCCACAAATGTTCAAGAAGAAGCCACCTTGAATTGGATAAATGTTGTACTGTCAAATTTTCACCCGCAAACATGATTTCTTCATTAGATAAGCCTACCAATAACTAAATTATCTTCTGTTCCCAGCAAAAGAACAAACTCCCATCTCAAGAATCAAAAACTCTTAAATCCTCGCCATTCCCCGCAATTCTCCGCGGAAACTCAAACCGCCGCATCATCGATCAGCACATACTGAGAACTCCACGCCCCCAACACCGGAACGCGCGCCCCTCTCCCATTCGAAGGCGAATCAAATGGCGCCAACTCACCGGGCTTGACCACGTGCCGGTTGGTGAGGATGATCCCGCGCTGCTTGTCGACGACGAAGCCAGTGGCGTAGCTGGCCCCGGCGGCCTCGGTGTCGAAGGCGCGGCAGGCGGTGGTCCGCAGCACGACCACGGCGGGGACCACCCGGTTGAGGGCCTTCCGCCAGTCCTCGGCGGTGGCGGCGTTCTCCCGTAAGGGGCCCGCCCCGTCGATCTCCATGCCGAGCTCCCCTCCTTCATGGCGCTGTCGATCCCCATCGCCGTCGCCGAATCGGAGCCCAACCGCTCCAGCGAATCCGCCATCGAAATGATCACTCTCTCTCTCTCTAACAACCCGCCGGTCGAATCCTGATGCGAATCGGCGACGCGGGATTCGATGATGGGGGCCCGAATCCGGTCTCTCTCTAACTTTTCTCGGGAAAGAAGAGAGAGAAAGCAAGAAAGAAAGTGGAGAGCAGTTGGGGCGCCTGCGTTTTGCTTCTCAACCCTCTCTCTCTCTCTCTCTCTCTAACCTGCGCAGCAGTAGCCGGGTGGGTTTATGGCAGCAGGATGATGAAGATGGCCAGTGGAAAATGGAATTTATAATGAAAATATCATAGCAGTGACTAGGGACATCAAAAGGGTTTCATTTGCTTCTTTTTTTTCCCTTGAGCCTGATTATTTTTTCAATTAATCATATAAAAAATGCCGCATTTTCAAATGCCTGACTTGACCCGATTCGACTCATTTTCACCTCACGTGATATAGCTAGCTGGGCACGAGTCGTGCCCATTAACATGACCCCTCGAGAAAATGTGGAAGCACTAAGAGAGGGGGACAGGCATTGCGCGTGAATAATTAATGTATTTTCAGGCGTAATTAAGTTGCTAAATATAGAATTATTGGAGGGAGTATGCTTTTCCGCATGGCATGGGTAGACATTACAGCCTGTATTCGGCCAAATGACGACATAATGAACTAACATGGGGTTAAAATATAAAAAAGAAAAAGTATATATGTATGTATATATAGATTTGTTATGGGCAGGTAAACCCCATGATAGACGGCAGTCTTCGCATGCCTTCCGACCAATTTTTTTTTTTTTTATAAAAAACTTTTTGCATCATGTAAAACTTGGAAATATCAAACGATTACTTAATATGTATATGAAAGTCACTAAGCACATATGATATAAGAAACACAAACATTCTTTTAGAGTTTTCATGTCGTGTTGGACATTCCAACACATATTTAATATGTTTTGACACTCGGCTAATAGGTGTTAAAAAATCCGACACACGATTAATTTTCTCGACATTCTCCAACACTTGAGTTGGAATTTCAACATGTGATTCCGACACGCAAGTTCAATTTTAAAAATTTCCAATAAATGAGAGTTCAAAATGTATATATGTGAAAAAATAATAAAATAACAAATTAGGAAAGAAAAAAACATAGTATTATCTTATCTTCTTACTCTCATTTCCCGTGATACACTATTCACCCCCTAAATTTTTTTTTTTCTTCTTTGGACACGTCTAATATGCGAGTTCATAAAATAAATTGCTTATTTTTTCTCACTTCAAATTTCATGAATTATTGAAATAGAGTTAAATTTGTCAATTGGAATAATTGATAATATTAATAAATGGTATATTAATGTTTTTAGTGTAAATTCATTCTAGGCTTTTTATTATTTATTGATTTGGGAATTTATATCAAATTAATTTGATTGAAATTATCATAAAAATGACAATTTATTATGTATATATAAAAATATATATTTAATATCTGACGTCTCGAAATTTTTATTTTTGAAAAACGATATGTCAGCATGTTATGTTGTGTGTCGTCTTCTGCAAAGCATACTGGTAATCATATGAACAAGTTATCGACCGCATAAAAACTTTTATCTTTGGTATGTTAAAAACAACCGACCATTTCCGACTTATTTGTACATAAAAAAATCAACCATTACGACAATAATTTGGCAGATCATATAATTAAAAATAATAGCATGTAGCCCGCGAAATGAGTAAGACAAACTTGGGTCTTCACTAAAGTCACCTAAGAAGTCAACTTCTCGATTCGTGTTCTAAGAGAAAATAACGAGACAAATATGAAACAAGCTAATGAAGCTTGGCTCGCATGCTCTTCCCGATCTTCTCATGGGCTGGCGTTGCTCATGGAGATGGTCCGGAGGAGGGCGTTGCTCTTGGCGATGTCCCGGAGCGGCTTGTCCGTGAACCGGATCAGATTGTACGCGAACGCCCCGGCCAGGGCTCCGACAATCGGCCCGACCACGTACACCCAGATCCCCGTGTACGTGTGCTTCACGATGGCCGGCCCGAGGCTCCTCGCCGGATTCATCGAAGCTC
This sequence comes from Eucalyptus marginata, assembly GCA_014182565.1. NCBI lineage: Eukaryota > Viridiplantae > Streptophyta > Magnoliopsida > Myrtales > Myrtaceae > Eucalyptus > Eucalyptus marginata. The sequence continues at coordinate 36,392,389 of CM024590.1, forward strand.
CCGACACTTGCCTGTGAATCGAATCAAGTCGAAACGAGTCAAACCGAGTAGTTGGAATCCGTTTGGAGTTTGGATCAGACACTCACCCGCCGACGAAGACGTTCAGCATTATCGTCATCCCTACCGCGATTCCTCCAAGTTCTCCTCTCTGTCGAAACATCAATTCGTGTCAGATCAGTTGATGAAAGAAGTAGGAATATAATCAAGTTCGTGCTGGGGAAGCGGACCGCTCTATCGTCGGTCGTGACGCCGGAGATGACGAACATCAAGAGGAAGGTGATGATGATCTCGACCAGTAGAGACTGGCCGCTGGATCCGGCCGGTACCGTCCCGAAGAAGGCGTTCGGAGTCACGTCCAAGATTCCGGCGAGCGTGGCGCTCGCGAGTATCGATCCCGTGAGCTGAGCTGCTATGTACAGTGGAACCTACATGCAAACGCCATATCCAATTTCGAGGTCTGAGAATCTGCTGCTAATATTATTGGAATGCCGACGATAGTCCAAATAGGATGATACTTGTGAACATGTAGACGAGCAGCAATTTTCTGATGTTAAATGTTTCGCTTTTTAACCCGGCAGTGGGAAAAAGTGAACTTTCTTTTATATTAATTCCCAAATTACATTGAATGTATTATGTGATTTACCGGCATGACATAACTCAATAAATCTCCAGTTTCTTAGTATGTCATGGCTCAATTCCTTTAAAAAGTACCAATTTTGACTCGAATCTCAATTCTAGCCCACACCTTTTTTGTTCTGTTCTTCAAGTCCCAATTCTTGCACTAAACTTTTTTTTTTTTTTTTTTTGTCTCACAAATTTTAGATGATGGGGGTAACAACTAAAATGAGATTTTAAAAAAAAAAAAAATTGGGTCGGAATTAGGACCCAAGTTAGCTCGTGCTTCTTTACAAGATAAAATATAGACCAAAAGTGAGGCTCAAGCTAAAGTTTTTTATGAGGAAAAGAAAAATTCAAACTTGAGATTCGTGTTAAAGTTGGTGCTTTTGAGGAATTAAGTCAGCATAACATCTATTTTTAACTAATCACAGGTTCCTTTTAAACTCGAAATCAAAATGTAATCTTTTGCCTCATCTCTCCATGCACAATTAGGTAGGATTCACCAAGAGTCCGTTCGTCTTGAGAAAATGAGTCATTTCAGGAAAATATTTTTCCAAAAGTTATTTTCACGGAAAATGACAATATTTTCTACGGTGTTCTTAAATCACGAAAATGTTTGGAAAATATTTTAAGGAAAATATTTTGCGCTCCCCATATTGGCAAGCGCAAGCATCAAGCTCGAGGCTCGCTAGATTGACGATCACGAGTTTGAGATTGACGAGTTTGAGGTTCACTTGGTTTGGCGACTAGCCAAAAAAGAAAAAAGATGGGAAATAAAAAAAAAAAAAGAAAAAGGAAATTAAAAATAATTTGAATTAAAAAAAAAAAAAGAAAATTAAAAAATAATTCGAATGAAAAAATAAAAAAATAAAAATAAAGGGGAGGAGGAAGTCGGGATTTGTGGAGGTGTGAGATAAGAGATATCAGTGAGGAAAATGTTTTCACTTTTCAAAAAATGGAAAATATTTTCCCTATTTTTAGAAAAAGTTTTTCCTTTGATGGAAAACATTTTCCCAAAATTCATTTTAGGTGAAACGAGCAGGAAAATCCGAAAAACTTTTTAGGAAATTATTTTCCGCGAAACGAATGGACCCTAAGAAACTACATATTTTCGTATATTCCTCCCCCGAAGAAGTAGCCAATGCAACAGAAAATTGCCATAATCTCTCTAACGGTTTGATCCACCAAAGGACCATTCGCATTTCCCTTGCAGTTCATGATACTGATGAGCATTTAATCCGAATATATGAAACGCAGAATTTGAAACTATGGCCACTCACCTCCCAGAACGGAAACCGCCGGAACGCGGCGAGGGTGATGGTGACGGCTGGGTTGAAGTGGGCGCCGGAGATGTGCCCGACCGTGTAGATCATGACCATGACGATGAGCCCCCACGTCACGCATATCCCCGGGAACGTCACTTGCCCGTAGATCTTGTTCACGGCGACGGAGCCGCAGCCGGCGAAGACGACGAAGTATGTGCCGATCACCTCCGCTATCAACTTTATTACACGCACGAGCCATGCAGAAGCCATGGAAAGCGACCACGTCAAGAGAAGATGGCTAAAGAGAAGGCTTTAATCGTCAGCACCATATACTATAGATGGAATGCGAACCTTTTGCGCGGCGGCGACGACCAGCGGCGACGAACAGCAGCCAATGAAGCCGCCGGAGGTGTGCTCGGCAGAGGCGGCTACGCCGTCCTCCATGCTGGAAATCTCCGACTCCTGAACTTCGTTGACCCTCGTCGCCATAGAATACGCAGAGGATGGATATGGAGAAGAGGATGTGTTGTGGAAAGAGTTTAAGAAGAGACTTGTCAGGCAGTTTTGCGAAGGAGATAGTTGAGAGAGAATATCGTGGATTTAGTGTTGGTCATGGGTAAGTGGGAGCTTGAAATTAGCTAAGTGAGGTTTATCCGGATAGGGAAATTGTTTAGTCTTTTAAAAACATTATATACTCAAAATTAATATCTATTTTTTAAATAATTATCTCTACTCTATCTTTGAAATTATGTTAAAAAAATGAGTGATGGTTCTTCATTCTCAATTTTCTTTTCACAAGATCTCATTTGAAGTGATTGTGTTTCTACTTTGTTTGCATCTTTGGGTTACATTTAATCTTTTCAAAATATGAGTAAATCAATTTTGCCCAATAAGAAGATTGCTCTAGTAATTTGTGACACAAGGGATTGCCTTGGCCACCTTCTTCACTTATCCCCTTCTCTCGATTTGCAAACATGATCTGATTCGCGTTGATATAATCCCAATTTTTGAAAATGAAATAATCAGAATTGGTTAAATGAACAAATCACATAATATAAGAACTCCATTTGATGAGGTCCTTTCAGCCCCTCTCATGCGGATGTGCACCGTGCTTGTAAGTTGTGACGATTTAGAGAAGTGAAGTTATCCAATTAAACGTGCTGTTTTCCTTTTCACCTTATGCTATTTTTTAGCGTTGTTTGAATTATGGTTAGTCAAGATTTCAGGTAGGAGAGATCTTTTGGCGTAACACACGGGTAAGTATTAGACTAAGTTTCCACAAATAAAATGTATGTTCACGATCGATTGTAGAAGAAGTGATTTAGCGAGCCAAAACATCGTCATGAGGACAAGGGCATGTCGTCGAAGTTGGTCAAGGTTTGAGTATCATATTGATAATGAGGTCAAACACGGATCGTTTACAATTTAAGCATTGCAAGAGTTATGCATTTGAATAATTGTTCTTTCATGAAGAAATAATTTTTATGTAGATAATGACGGATAAGACGATATGAATTGGGCGGTGTAAAAGGAGATATAGGTCAAAAGCCGAATGCGTACAAAAATAATGGTCTCTCTCGTTAAGTAGTACGAATTCATGCCATAGACAAAGGGTTGTGGATGAAATACTTGAAGGGATTGATTCTAGGGGGAGGAAGGTGCTCATTCTCACCCAAAACTCACTAGCATGATATCTCTTCTCATGGTGATGCATTGACTTAACTCCTAGTGTTGTTGATTTTGACAGCAATTGGCTCAGAACAATACGGACAACTTCCGAAAAGAACATCAAATGACCTGCGGCAACAACACACGAACAACAGCTCAAATTCACTGCAAGCAAAACAAGGAGAGGAGATGGACAGGCACCACAGATATAGAAGGTGCAGGAGGAAGTCATTTGGTAATGGGCACTGCAGTGAACAGATCAAGGGGGAGGGCCTCATGGACAATGAGACTGCAGGAGAGTCTAAATTTTTCAAGAACTCGGATCAAAATAACTTATGACAGACTAGTGACTTTGCAGTGGTTATGAAGTCCTAATGGTAAGGCTTTGGCAAGTACCCAGTTCGTAAATATAAAACCGACCACTGAATTGTGCGGGCTTGTTACTTTTCAACAGATAATTTGTCCCAAGAAAAAAAAAAAAAAAAACGATTTGTCCAGATCTGTGATAGTTTAGTGAGCAAAGCCAAAATATGCACATGTAATGCTCGAATCTGTCCTCCAAAAGCAAACCATAGTCACTTTTTGAAATCACATGTGGTGCATAATTCAAAAAGTAGTGTAGACCACCGCAGCAAAAGTGCTGTGTACTTGTTCAACCTCTACTATTCAAAGAGCTTGCTATGAGAGGAAGGTCAGAAGCAGCCTCCAAGAGTAAAGGCCAAACTGCTTAACTATCATCCTAGATGAACTAAAATGGTTGAAGCTATTTTCATGCATGAAGTAGGTAAAAGAAAAGGCATGGGATTAGGAAAGTCAACTTACTGCCTAGTTGTGGTGATAGACCGTAACCAGTCTATTAGACAAAGACTATGAAAAGCTCTGCTGCAGTTGCATTATCACACTGGTAGTCCGTCGCGCATCCACTCTTGGTTCCAAGTTCATCCTCTACAAGTAGGTAACAGAAAATTATAAGGTGAGACAGTATCAACTCATGGTTTGGTCCTATGCATGTATTCATGCATCTGAGAAGGTATTACCAATGGGAAGATGCTGAGCATAACATATTCCACATTCCACTTGCTGCTCATCCTTCTCTGTATCTGGGCCCTTTGGTAGTTCAAACCCAAAAATACAGACCAGATTATCTCGAAAAGGTTTTTCTGGCATCCTATAACAGAGAAGTGCAGATAATGAAATAAGCGACTGTAACGAGATAGGTCCACTCGTATAAGAATTGAAAGAAATAGATTGTTCCGAATTGAGGCCAATATGATTGTTTAACAGTTCCAGATCTATAGCACTGTGCTGACGGTTGGACCTATATAGGGCAGAATAATAGGAAACTCCCTCCCTCTCCTCTCTCTCAAAGATCTTTTCTCTAGTCATTACTTCAATGATATCAAAGCATTAAACTCTTCACCAAATATTTGGTCAGCTTAGGCATAACACAAGCAAGATAAACATAATCTTAATATGGTCAAGAAGGCAGCAAGGGAGTACAAAATCTTCAGTTCCAATTCAAGGTCCTTCTGTGAAAATCTACAAACCCTCGCAGAGCCATGCCCATCCATCCATCCATCCATCCATCCAACCCTCCCTCCCTCCCGCTCTCCCTCTTAAGCCATTCCTGGTAGAGCCATGTTCAGCTCTCTCTCTCCCTCCCTCCTCCCTCCCTCCTAAGTCCTTGTGAAAAACTACAAACCCTCGTAGAGTCATGTCCAGCTCCTTTGATAATATTCGTCTTCATCGATGATTTACGGTCAGATTTCATTTGATCTCTCCCTCATGGTAAAATATACTAGTTAAGTAGACAAGTACCATTTTTTGCAGTTTCTGCTCCACGCCTTTCTCAAAGGGCTTATACTAGAATCTGGACCCATGAAGCGGCACCTATAGAAGTACAAATTGAAGTTGTTGGCAGCACAAAACAAGTCCACGGTACCAGCAGCAGTTGTAATTCAGAATCTATTCTTACTCTGGTACAGTTTTAGGATTCTGCGCACTTATAGATAACATGACAATGCAATCATTTCCTTGCAGGAAGAAAGAAGAAACATTGGAGTTAGATTAAGGACAGAATATGAAGATATAGTTTGATGTTGGAGAAAAGAGGAATCACCTATATTGACTAGACGATGGCACATAGCTCGGCATGGAAATTTAGGATCAACAACCCAAAGAGAGTTGTCAATATCACCCAATGTGGACCAAAAGTCCTCAAGCGAATCCACATGCTAAATTTGTAATGGACAAATTAACATCTTTATAAATTTGTCCCTAAAGAAGATAGGGTTTCTCCCAAACGGCAGAAAAATCTAATCAAAACCTTCAGCTAACAACCTAGATATGTACCTTTTTGAACTGAATCACAGCATCCTTCAATCTTGAAGTCACTGACCATTCTATTTTAGGAATATATGGTACATCCTGGCAAGAGGTTTAGCGAGTATTATGACCTCAGAAAAGGAAGTTAGACATGATCAAAAATAAATATACTGACCCCCAAGATAGAAGGAGGGCATTGGGGGTAAGTTTTATCCACTTGAACTTCCATGACATGAACCCTTCCACTTGCATCCCTTGTAATTGATTTGTCAAAAAGTTGAAGACTTTGAGGGTTACAAAAGAGGTGAAGGAAAAACAGGTAATATTTAGTAGAACTAGTAAAAACAAGCAGAAGGAAAATCCTTAACCAAAAAAATATGCATGAACACACAGCTCCCTGTCAAAGTGTGTATGCGTATACATATTTGAAACTAAGACAAACAAGAACCATTAGGAAAAGCTTATCCAAGATACTTAACCAAAAAATCAGTAGCACTAAAAGTTAAAGTTATTAAGCACAGACGATAAAAACAGCAACATAGCTACAACTTTCTTCAACTGTCAATAACAGAAGAGATTTTATCTCCAACAGCAGCAAGTGTAGGCACACCTTACATGGATGTGGCCATATCAAACCAGATAAAGTCTACAACAGGAGTATAAGCCAGACCTTACGTAAAAGACAAAGCGTGACCAAGTCAAAACCGGATCTAACTGATGAAGCACCGAAGGAAAGAACCATATACAAAAGGCCGACACCTCCTCTTTCTTTCTCTTTCTTTTTTTCCTTTTCACTATAAACGAGTTCTTTGTTAATGAAACAAAGACCCTTCAACCCAAAAAAAAAAGTGAAACAAAGACCCAGAAAACTGCAAAAGATCAGAAGAAGCTAGCTTCATAACCAAAGACAACAAAAGCATAGGTAATTTAGTGGATGCCTAGAACTTGATGGACAATGAAGAGAGAATAGACAAATGAACTCGATGGTGGATGATGAGCAACAACCAGCAATGATGGACAGACTGTGAATGGTGCACCCGCAAGAGGTGCGAAGGAGGTCCACAGCTGGAGAGGAGCTTAATTGTTCCATCACATTAGTTTCAGGCTGGAAATGCCCTAGATTGAGGAAGAGTGTTGAAGAATACTAGTTAGATAAGTGTTAGGTACCATGAGTAAGGTACTTAGAAATTTGGATGTTAAGTAGATTATTGCTCTATGCTCCATAAGTAGAGTATATTAATCTTGCATCAACTCAAGTGATAAAAATGTAGCCCTTTGTGCTTTTGTCTCCTTTCTGACGATCCCAAATCTTAACAATTACTAAATAATATTAAAAAACACAGAAGCCAACTAAGAATCAGTCAAAAGGCACAACAAAGATATAGGAATTACGATTGTGCATCTTTGAAAAAAAGACGAATAATTATCAGCAGATGCAACTTACAAGATACGGAAGCTGAGAAATGTTAAATTGTCACCTAGTCGCACCAAATGTTCCCATCCAACATCTTCGATCTGCAGATAAATAGCAAATTATCCACTTTTCATGTCAAGGTAACAAAAAGAATTTATAATGCCTCCAAAAGGAAAAGAGAATCATTTATCCTGAACAAAAATATCCTCCCCCAGATAGAATAGTGAAACAAGCTCAGAAGAAAAAGAACTAGCATATTGCTGTGAATTGCAACCATATTGGCCTTTTCATAATGATGAAGCTACTTAAACACGATACAATGAGAGTTTCCAAAAATGTGTGCCAGCAAGCAAATATTTAGAGAAATACATATGCAAATAACACTTTGGTCACCTCTGAATACAATTTGCGGCAAAAAGAAGATGAGTTCGCCAGTTCTCTGCATCTAATTTGTCCAGCACATTCCTGTAGTTTTAAGAAAGAGTGTCCATCATACACATACAGAGTTCAACAATGCTGTTGTTAAGATGGCCAAATTGCATGAACACTTCTGCATCCAAGGTTCCTTATAGGAAATCTCGTGTGTAAAAATATGCTTGGTTGTGTCAAATGCAAGGAACAATATGTCATTAAAATAATCAATATATAAAACATTACCCAGAACGAGAAAATGCATGCAATATCATCTTGGCCGCTCGAGGTGACAAGCTTGTCTTAAAAAATACTCAGAATCTTTGATTGATTGTCATGAAAATAATAAAGGACAACAAATTGTTGAAAAAGATCAACAAACTTTGGGAATTGGAATAGGAAATAGTGAAATTTGATTTCAATTGAGGAAGTTACTTCCACTTCAAATTGCAACCAGATAAATGGTATTTATTAGTATGTAGAGTAACTATTTCTTCAAGTAGGTAATAATTTGAATCAGTCCTGTTTACTTGCACTAAGGAAAGCAACAACAAACCCTCATATAACAAAGAGAAATAAGCTCTCTCTGAAAGGGCATTAAAACTTTGCTGTGGTGCTACCACCACTGAAATCAGCCCATGTATATGCCCCAATTTTTACATAAGTTCCAGAACTATCTTGACAGGCCAGACAAGAACAAAACACAGCCAGAGAAGCCATAATAACTGGTCGTACTTGTTCTTTCTTTCCTCTACTGAGGAGAAAACAAGATTATGTGACTGATCAATACCTCCTCACCAGTAGTCTCCACAGGAACAAAGCCCATTCTTAAAATGATGGAAACGATTCGCATCTCGCACGACAATCTCTCTATTGACAAGCTTAGATATAAATTTGGTTGCTGCATGACAGTTAACACATGCGCGGAGATTTTTTATTATGCGAAGTGTTGTTCCAGGAGTAGTGCTAATCAATCCATACGCAATGGCAATTCTCTCACTATGATTACAAAGGAATTGCTCCTTCTCTTCATGTATCAAGTCATGCATCACAGACTCTGTACTGGGGACAAAACCAGCCTCCTTCAACCTACTCTCCAATTTCTCAAGTTCTTCAAATATTTCCTCGGATCTTGGATGTGACTTGTCTCCTACACGGAAGGCCTGAAGCTTTCCATTGATCTCAATCAAACTGTATCCAAGGTCCTTATTGAGACCTTTTTCTCTCATCAGTACTCGTATTTTGGCAACTTGGTCCCATAAACGTAATGAAGCATAGAGATTTGAGAGTTGAACAAAATGTCCAATATTATATGGGTCTACTGAGAAAAGATGCTGTGCAGCATATTCACCCAGTGCCACATTGCGATGAATCTTGCATGCACTCAAAAGAGCACCCCATACAGATACACCTGGTTCAATGGGCATCTTTAGGATAAAATTATAGGCTTGTTTTAAATGTCCAGCGCGTCCAAGAAGATCGACCACGCAAGCATAGTGCTGATGACGTGGTTCAATCCCATAACTACTCATGCTGTGGAAAAATTCCCACCCCTCTTTTAAAAGACCTGAATGGTTGCATGCGGTGAGAAGTCCAACAAAGGTGACATCATTTGGGCACACACCAACTTTCTTCATCTCGTGGTAAAGATCAATGGCTTCTCGGCCCTTACCATGCAATCCATATCCCACAATCATAGCACTCCACATGACAACATCCTTGTCTCGTGCACGATCAAAAGTTTTTCGAGCCAAATGCAGGCTTCCGCACTTTGCAAACATATCAATGAGTGCTGTATTCACAAAAATGTCATCTCTAAATTCACTCTTAGAGATGTACTGGTCCATCCATTGTGCCAACTCAAGAGAGCCCACTTGGGCACATGCCAAAATAGCAGATGACACAGATATAGTATCTGTTTTTATGTTTTTAGAGATCATGCCCCGGAATAGCTCCACAGCTTCCTCAGCATAGCCATTCTTTGAATAACCAGAAATCATGGCATTCCACAAAATTAAGTTTGGCATCTCCATCTGATCAAAAAATGTTCGGGCAACAGTGACAAGACCACACTTAGCATAAAAAGCTGTGAGAGATATAAGCAAGTCCGGTTCATGTTCAAGACCCATCTTGATGACACAACTGTGAACAGATTTCCCTTGATCAAGATCCTCTATATCAGTGTATGCTTTAAGAATACTCACAAGAGCAATCCAATCAGGATGTACGTTTGATTTCCTCATCTGGCCGAAAATTCTCAAAGATTCCATCGGTTGGCCATTCTGAGCATACCCAGAAATTATAGATGTCCACGATACAACGGTCCTATCACGTAATTGGTCAAACACAATCCGAGCATGCTCAACCTTGCCACATTTGGCATACAACGTCACAACACCATTCTGCACAAACACATCCGCTTCAAAACCATGCCTATAAACCTGTCCATGTACGCACCTACCTATTCCAAGAGCAGGCAAGCCAGTACATGCTCTCAAAATGTAGGGGAAAGTGAAGCCATCCGGACTGACGCCAGTCCCCAGCATTTTAGAGTACAATTCAACAGCATCACTGAACATATTGTGCCTTGAGTAACCCCTAATTATAGCATTCCACAAGAACACATCCGGGTCAGAAAATTCATCGAACACCTTACGGGAATATCGAATTTCTCCGAGGTTCGAGCTCCAATTGACCAGCTTGGTAATCAAAAAACCATCTTTATGTAGTCCAAGGACCAGCAACTTGGCATGGATTTGATTCAAATGTCTTAACCTCGTCGAGTTTTCAATGAGAGAAGCGAAAAAGTCGTCCAGACTCAACTTGCGGTTCTCGAAGTGTCCAGTCCCGTGAAGGTCATTGTCTAGGAGGAGAGGCAAACTACTGCTACACCTAACAATTCGAATCGCGGAAACAGGAAAGGAAATCCAGGACGCTAGAATGCTCGGGGCATCAAACGAGGCGACACGGCGGGAAACAACCAACATCCCGCGGCGCAGATGGCAGACAGCACGGTTCGGCCTGCACATTACAGTTAAGTCACCACCTCCGAACCCAATTTGCGGCAATGAGACAAGGAGGGTCCATCATGTTCGCTCGCGCTTTCCAACGGTATTCTCTCAATCCAACTGTCGTCAAAATCGTGTCTTGTCGGGGTCGGGGGTCGGGGGTTGGGTTTTACATGTATCTCATCAACGTTATCTTTAGGGTAGAATGGAGAGTGGCATCGTCAGGCTCACCCTCGAGTCGCTGAATCACAATGGGAACAAAAGTTGTGGTCTCAACAGCGAAAAAAAACATACATATATATGAATTGAAAGTTTCGAAATCACTTGGGAAATCGGAAAATGCGATTTGCGGAAACGTCAAGACGCCGAGAATGAGCAGACGCGAGAGAGAGAGAGAGTAGATGCAGAGTATCAGAAAGAGTCTGGGGGCCATACTGTAGCGATGTCAGCTCGGAGAAGCCCTCGCTTCGTCATCACGCACGCAGTCTCTCTCTCTCTCTCTCTCTCTCTCTCTCTACCTGCTAACGCTTTCGACTACTTCTTAGGCAACAGAATGTCCAGACTAGGTAATTGTCTTATTTTTACTTGGAAATTCTCGTTGCCAATTGAAATAAATGGACAAAATTTTGACTTTCAAATTTTTCCCAAAAATTGAAATTCAATCTACCGAAAATCAAAAAAAAAAAAAATCCACCGAAAATCAAATTTATGATTTTTTTTTCTTTGAAGGTGAAGTTTTAGTCAAATCAGTGATCGATAATTCATGTATCGCTCTATAAAATTGAAAATGAAATTATCTTTTATCGCAATCTAGATATGGATTAAATTATGAGATAAATTCATACTTCAAATGAAGACGGTTTTTATAAAAACAAAGGAAACAACCCCAAGTCTTAGGAATTCATTTGTTTGGCAATAAATTGACCGATGTATTCAAGAGTCAATTGATCATCTTCGGTGGCATAAATGGCAAAATTAGTAGTTTGAATCCTCTTGGGTATCATATATTATCAACCCAATTGGAATATGACTTTCCATTCACCGGTCTAACAATTCCTCTATCAATACCTATTCATTGTGCAACCATATCTACCATTTGCGAAATATCTGGAAACTAATAGACCTGACCTTCTTGACCCCAAGGATCAGGGTAGAAAGGCCGATAAGCACGACCTTCTTGCCTCCTAGATTTAGGTCCTGGTTGTTGACGTTATGATTAACTAGCAAGTAAAGCCTATTATCGACGAGATTAATCTAGACTAGATTAACTTGGATGGATTCTTCAAGCTTTTCTAAAATCTTTGCTGGTGGTGGGATCACTTGATTGTATTGGTATGGACTAATTAGATGTCCCGAGTCTTGAGATGATATCATTGATCACTTCAACGACCATTAGTTTAATCACATCAAAGAAATGCCTCATCGAGTGATTTGCCACCTCATATTACTATTTCTCGAATAGCTTCTTCATGGCGGCCACCAAAGTGCTAATTCCAGTGTCTGCTCTTCTGTAAGATGTTTCGAGATGTTAACATTTCCACCTTGGCTTGTCTCTATTATGCAGGAGCAGTTGAAATCTCAGACTGAGTAACACTTTCACTGGGTTTGGTACCCGCAACGCAACATGATCAAGCTCTGGGTGATTCCTTGTTCTCGGTATTGTATTATCTCAAATCAACCACATTGGCCCTACTAAGTATGCCAAAAATATATTTTGTTGGAATTTACCTCGATGATGAAAAACCTTTTACCGAAAATCTTTCTTCAATTTTAATTAAATGAGATGGGATAGGAAATATTACGGGTACACAAGGAAATTGGTAGATACACTTCAATGGAATTTTATTGACGTTGAAATGCACGAGATAAAAATATAAGGTTGAATTTAATCGACGACAAAGCACTCAAAAACTACTGCAAAGATACACATCAAAATTTAAGCAACAACAGTGTATCTGAGAGCTATAGTTATGATTACGATATAGGAATTGAAAGATAATAAGATTTGTTTATTTATGTGTGGGGCAGTCTCCAAAGAGTATGATTTGGCTATTTAAAGCCTATAATCGACAATCACCAATAAAGGTTTACAGCAAACTAATATTGTTACTTTTCACAAGGACTGAATTTCAATCCCATTTCGACCAAAAGACTAATGATTACAACATTAAAGCTCATTACATCACATGTAAGCAAATGTTTAATTGAAGTGCAATCTCATTTCCACCAAAAGTATATAGGTTTACAGCAAACCAACATTCCCACCAAAAGTCGTAGCAAACTAGCAACATAACTAAACTTCAAAATTACTCCAATACAATTACATATTCTATTGGTGACTATGGTAGGTTGAGAAATTTCTTCTTATTATTTACTTTACATTCAAGCATAAAATAAGTCAAATAAGATAACAACAACACAATCAATAATTGATAACACTTTCTTTCACTTTTCATCTTTAAAATATCATTTTTCAAATGGTTGGTCAGAGATGCTAAAACCTTGATTTCCGCTTGCATTAAGTCAACATCCTCCAACTCATTCGTTAACGTAGGTGGAGATTAATGTCATCCCTCAAGTAGTTCCAAGATCACTTTTGTTGCTCGAATTAAGAATTTCATATTGAAAATATTTGCACTTCGAGCCTTCTCTATACTTAGCATGTACATGGAATTTTCTCCAAAGATTCAACCAAGTCCAAAAAGTTCTTTAGACTTGGTAGCCCACAATAACAATAATATTAAGCTTATTCGCTTCGTTGAAGCGAATTTGAGCCGCTTGTGAAGCTCCCATTCTCCATTTGCAAGAATGAGTTGTTAATTTTTTAGGCAAATTGGATTAGGGTTTCGATTTTTGATTGAATGGTTTTTAGGGTTTCACATTTGAGAATCTATTTCAAGTTGGCGATTTAGGGTTCAAGTTGGCAATTTGGGGTAAACCTTATAGATGATGTTGTTTTGGGGTTATATGTTGACTAGGCACACTAGTGAACCACATCAATTTGAATAAACTAACAAAAAAGGCTATACTAGATTTCCAACAACCCAAATCGGAGTTAACACTAAGAGTAAGCGGTTCCAAGTTCCATTCAAATTCCACCTAGAATCATGAATCTATCCATCGGAATAAGTTCCCTAATTTTTGGAACATAAAACTTATATTGTCACAAGTTCCAAGATCTAACTAAGTTCCATTTACTTTTAATTAAATGATTGCAATGATTTATCATATCTAATGATTAACATTTGCTACAATCCATTAATTATGACTCATATTAGACAAAGGAAGATTATAAAACATTAACAAAGTGAAAGTTTCAGTCATTAAAATCGCCAAAAATGGAAGTTTAGACTAGTAATTTCAAATAACACACTTATCATTGGACGCTATATAATGCTTTAGAATCGCAAGAAAACATAGAATAAGAAAAACATTCCAAGCTCTCAATTTTAGGTGAAACTAGGAACCTACCTATCGGAACAAGTTATTTTTGGAACCGAAACTTGTCCTACATATCCTAGAACCTAAAATCGAACTGGTTCCCATCGATTCGATTCTCAGGTTCCTAGTTCTATCTTGAAACCATATTCACCCTTGGTTAACACTAAGTAATTGTTTTCTTTTAAGTGGTATTTAAGTGATCAAAAAGAAAATTTTGGCATTAAAATAAATGTCCTACAAAACTTTTAGCACTTTCAGTATCCTTTAAGCCCTTATTGATATCGTGCACATGCCATGTCACACTTGAATACTCGCCAAAGTTACTCGAAGATAGAATTGAACATGAGAAAACAATGCTAAGCAAGTATCAAGATTGACAAGTTTTGAGCCTTTATATACACCTCATCCGTACCCTTCAGCATGTGAGCGAGTCTCACTGATTCTATAGAAATTACTCCTGATTTATTACTTATCAGGAAGAAAAGGACAGAAATGGGCAAAGTCACAAACCATTCACAAGTGATATGGGCAAACGATAATGGCTCCGTCTCGATCACCTCATTCACCACACCCTCACAATGACCTAAACGTCACAGAATCACCTATGACAAAGCTGAGAGGAAAGAAGTCCACGCACCAACTATAGGTGGTGGTGCTCAATTTATCTATCCACTGGTAAAGATGGAGTAATCCGGTGGGCAGACATCAAGATTACACTTCAAGTTAGGTGGATGGAAAAGAGGGACATACATCATGGTCCAGAGGCAGTTCCGAAGATGTTTGTTTCGACTCATTTTAGTCGACCAAGCCAATAGCACTAAAATGAGTCCAGGGGACCCACATATGCCACATTTAAAATGATCTAGATTTTGATTTTTCTCACACCGTGATTCACTAACTACTTAACGTGTCAGGGGAAGGACGGGTGCAGCAGAAATATAGAAATTGAGATAATCCCAATCCAATCCAATCCAATCCCAATCCCAAACCAACATGATGTCTATTTCGAGTTACAAAATCATTACACAGCATTGAGAGAAGACTCGTGGATATTCTTCTTTCATGAGTTCATATCTTTTGCCAATAACAAGAAGAAGCCACGAAGTTTGGAAACAGAAGGCAAGGAAACCTTTACAATCTGTGTAACATTTATACAACAGTACCTTTACAAACAAACAGCAGAAAAATTACTATGATTTCAACCTTGTACTCTGAATTGTGATGCACTTCTCAGTTTATTCCAACCAGTCACCTGATACCACCACTATGGCCAGGACTGGCATATCTCACAGGAACATTTTTCTTTTACAACAAATATTTATCCAGAGATGATAATTACAGAAGAAGATTTTACTTAAAAGAAACTTCAGAAGTACAATTGGCAAGGGGCATATCTGCGGGTGTGCATACCAGAGCCCTTTGCTGTACATGTCTCAAGGTCTGCTCCATGCTTACTTGCACCATCTCAGCAAGCATCTTCTTCGCTTTGTCAGACTGGTCCTCCCCATTGATTTGAGAAATGATGTTACAGACAATATTCTCAAGCGTGTCAGGTTGGTGATCGGATTTTGGATATGGAGATTCCCTCAGCAACCGCAATAGAGTATGTGCTTTTCCTTGAGACTTTGGCGTCCCTTGAACAGTGAGCTCGAGGAGACCAGGAATTACACCTTCTCTGAGGATTGGTTCTCTGTATTTACAGCGATCACTCTGGCACATTGCCAATAAAGCCCCGACCGCATGCTCTCGACTCTGGAGGGACCCATTCTCCAACACATCAACTATGGCAAAAACTCCACCTTCCTCAGATGTTAACGCTATTCTACTGTCTTCAAAATTTAACAACGATTCTAGAAGAGCAGTGCATTTTTCAGCAGTTTTAGATGACTTTTTACAGGTTTTCAGTAAGTTCACTATGGAAGGAATTGGATCCGATTTGAGGATAAGACTGAGATTATCTGGATGTGTCGAAAGATTGTAAAGAGCCATTAAGGCATCAATCTTGGCCTGTTGAGTTCCGCATTTCAGGATTCCTGCTAAGAGAGGGATGGCTTGGGAAGAGCTTATGACTGGCTTGTTGATGGAAGAAGCAGATAGAGTAAGCAAAGCAGCAGCTGCATGCTCCTGGAGTTCAACGTCATCTGACTGGAGAAAGCTGATAATTGGCTCAAGAGCACCCGCATCCACAATATTCACCTTATTACTGCAAGAAAAATGGGAATGAATATTAATGTCGATCTTCCAGTCATGTTGAGAGGCTACTTTACCATAAAAATCAGTGAAGCATGAGCAACTATTGAGAGGCAAGCAGCAAGCAATCAATAATTTCAAGACCGGCAAAGGCACAAAACAAATATACCTAAGAGCTCTCCTATTATTTCCTCAATCTAGGGGATTGACCAAGATTCCCTGACAGTAATAGCAGCATTATTGATTAGACCAATGAAGATAACAGTGTAAGATTTGCCTTAGCTCTGTCGCAACATATTATGGACCTGGCCCATCTTAGAAGCACTTGATTACCAGCTAATGAGATTTTGTATAATCCACAATAGTTTAAACAATCTTCTCATTCTTGACAAGGCAACAGATATGTTGTTTCGCAGTTGCTGACTCCGTGGAAAGCTAAAGTCACTACCCAATCATCGCCTCATCACTATAGGAATGGTTTGATGCTCATGAGAACATCATGGCAACAGAGAAGCAGAAGCCATAGTCCTCATGCGCATAATTCGAGATGCAAGAATAAGAACTAGCGTTGACAAACTACTATCCGATTCTAATCCAGCTGGTTAACAGACAAATGCAAGTTTCCACGCTCATGGGTCCACCTCAGAAATCTTTAATGATGCCGACAAACTCTCGGAATCAGTCGAAATTCGGATTACTTCACGAGCAGCACCGCATAAGATGCAAAAGAAGGGAAAAGAAAAAGGCAATGAAAAGAGGGAGCGGAGCATGTGAACTAAAGAAGAACCACCCTGGAGTCAGATTAGTGGTGAGCTTCCGACCACGGAACACCCACATGTTCCCTGAGAAAAAGGAATATGCCCCGCTCGAAATATCTATCCAACCGACCATTTTGGCCTTTAAAGCCATCCAGAACATAATGATCAAGAACAAAAGCCCACCGGCAGCTACAGAGAGAGAGAGAAATCTATTGACCGAATGAAGCGACTTTACCGACAGAATTTAAAGATCGCATCTTTCGATTTAACAAGATAATAATTCCGCGAAAAGTTTCAGATATTATCGACTAGGAAAAGCTTAAGATGAGCTCAACTTTCCCATTTCCCACAAAAAACGCGACTTGAAACAGCCAATAGAACACGAAAAGAGTGTGGGAGAGATGAAAAGAAAAAAAGAAAAGGGACGTGATAAAATAAGGAATCATCAATTGATATTTCACTTTTTCCCCCCTCTTTAAAATTTGCCCAGTTGATGAACCCGAGGTAAAAGCAAGTGAGAGAAAGAGAAAAGGGAAAGAGCAGCGGCAACTCAAGCAAAGTATCGTCGTCGTCGTCGTCATCCTCATCCGTCAGCTTCTATTGGGGGAAAGAAAAAACAGAAGGAGAAGAAGAATCTTCTGCACCAAAAAGGTAATCTGATTCCCCCAATCAAGTTCTTCCAGAAGCAGCCGCAACTCTCCACGGATAACCACCGAGACGTCCAAAAACAATGAACAGATGTCCATCCCGATTGAAATGAAAGTTGAAGAAAAAATGATAAGAGGCGGCGAAAGCATCGGGTAAGAACAAAAATCGCTTAAGCCCGACCAAATTCAGGCCGGATTTCCCCAGCAAACGCGTTCAACCGCATCGTCCGCGATCCACAGAAATGACGAGGGGGAAGAAGAAGGATCGAAAAACGGCAAAAAATATGAAATCGTATTCAAGTTCGAATCGCGTCCGCATCAACAGAAACGCGGACGACACAATCAAGAGCAGCAATCAATCCGTGCTACGGAGAGAGAGAGAGAGAGAGAGAGAGAGAGGGAGGGTACGTTTCGTCCTTGACGGCGAGGTTGAGGAGGGCGACGAGGGCGGCGTCCTTGAGCTCGGGGGAGTCGAGGCGGAGCATGGCGACGAGGGGCTCGACGGCGTCGGCGAGCTGGCGGCGGAAGGCCGGGGAGGTCTTGGTGAGGCGGCGGATGTCGCGGGCGGCCTGGAGCTTGGAGCCGGGGTCGTCGGCGCGGAGGAGGCGGAGGACGCGGAGGGCCGCGGCGGAGGCCGAGCGGGGCGTCGCCGCCTCCGGGCCGTTCGTGCGGTTCTCCGGTGGCGAATAGTCCATTCCTCCCCCACACAGAGAGAGAAGAGTAGAGAGAGAGAGAGAGAGAGAAGAGGCTAGCGATAGAAAAAATCTGAGTGGGATTTTAAGAGAGAGAGAGAGGAAGTTTGTAGGGAGGGGGTGGCGTTAAGCAACAGTTAGTGGGGCCCGCTTTTTTGCTTCCTTTTTATTTTATATATATTCAGCCCGTCGTAAAAAGGTTTTATTATATATTAAAAATACGAATTATAAAAGAGAAAAAAGGAAGGAAAGATTTTCTTGGTTTCCTTTTACCTAATTCGTTGATTGATTAAAAAAATTGGTTAATACCTTAAAAAATCTCAGAGTGGTAGACATGTGATAAATTTACCCCAAACTAATTTTTTTACGATAAAAAATATCAAGCTAATATATTTTTGACAAATTTGTCACAAATCGGTCACTTATGACAAATTTACCCTTCGTGACGATTGAGTGTATTAGTTTGAAATTTTACTCTTCATATGTCATAATTATACATTTTTTGTGATTTTTGTTATATTAATTTAATTTAATGAAGAGTATATTTATTACCATCTTTAGGTTAATTTATCACGAGTTTCTCAATTTTGATTTTTTTTAGTAATTTAGGGTACATTCATCACATGTGTATTGGTTTGGGATTTTTCATAATCAAAAAATTAATTTGGGATAAATTTGTTATACGTATATTAGTTTGGGATTTTTCAAAGGATTAAACTTTAAAAAAAAATAAAAAAAGATCACACCTACTAAAGTGAAACGAGAGAAGTTCCCTCCCATGTGATGGATAAAGCACACGGATTTTTTTTAAAAATTTGTAAAATAAATTGTAGTTTTCTTTAATATATAATAATTTATCAAGAGGTGATCATCATATTAAGCTTCACAATGACATCTTAGCCTTGTTACTAAATCACGGATTTCCGTAATATCATTCGTGTGAAGGATCTCTATCGCACGTTTAATATGGATTAGTGAATTGTGTGAAAAAGGACATCCTAAAGATCATTTTTCATTTGTAGGTACCGGAAATAGTTTAAAATAGTTCGATTTTCTTTTAAATCATTCTAAATATGTTCTTCGTGTCATTTTGTGATCGCTTTACCTTTTTTTCTTGTGTCGATCATGACATGCTTCGTGTTCATACATCCATCATGAAAGACAACCCAAATATATATAGTTAAATCAAGTTGAGGTACTACATCAAGTATCCACTGTACTTCAATTGATGTCTAGACGAAACTACACTCGGATCAAAATTAAATATCTCTCTGGCAATTACGTATTTACCATATTTTTTCGGAAAATGCAAAAAAGAAAAAAGAAGTCGCTTTCGTTTTTCACGATGAACAATAAAATATCTTAAAATCTAATGACACTAGTAGATAAATAATTGTAAACCCATTTTCACCTTCGAAATATAAATATAAACCACTTGATGATCCAATGAAAAGGGGCGCAAGCAATGTGTGATTTTCTGTATCCCTTTTAATTCGAACTTAAATCAATAAATAGTCATTATTCACAAGCAGTTCAAAAGCATCATATGAAATCACTTAAAATCAGGAAAGACCCAAATCAACGCAGCTTCGGACGTCGTCGTCGAGTGAGAGCACATTCCAGGAAAAATACTTATATATTCTCAAAGTGCAATTAATGAGATTTTTCCCGAGCGCTTTCCGACATTTTTTGATTATTAATGTAGTTGGCGTGGGGGGGAGGACAACTTGGGGATTCGTTTAGGCGTCTTGTGGGTGCCTCGTGGTCCGAAAAGGAGCGTAGTAGTACTAGTAGGCAGTTAGTTAGGTTAAAAGAGTTCCCCGAGTGCCTGCTAGTCAACATTACTGTTCTTGCAAATGACGGCTCATTCAATGATTAGGCAACAAATGGACTTCGTTAATTACGTCTAATGCTCCATATAAATCCAAAGGAGCGTTCGTTTTACATCCCTCCCTCCCTCTGATTTTCTTAATCCAAATTAGATCGGTAGGTGAAAATTCTACCCGATCCAATTGACCGCTGCAGCCTCATCTTTGATCTTTTGCAATTTTGGCGTGCTGGGTTTTCTAACTCTTTGAATTACTTGGTTCGCCTAATCGATTTGATTAATGATGCTGCTGCTGACAAAGGACATAGTGATCGGGACCTAGCGATCGGGCAAGAGAAATTAGACCGCTCTACGCGGTTTAAGCATGCCGGGTTCATACTTAGGGTTAAGTATATTGTGCTCAGTTAACCTCTTTTGATCTATAAAAGGAAAGAAAAACGCAGCCTCAACTTACGTGATTTAAGTTTGAGCACAACGCTTCAACGCTTCAACGCTTCTTCAAAATGCAAAGGCACGAGACGATATAGTCAAAAGTTGGCAAGATCACGCATGTTTACTCCGCAAAATTGGCCCATCAAAATCCAAGGGATCCTCCCATTGATAGGATGACAGCTGCTCCAAGCCAGCAGCACCAGCATATCAAGTTGAGGTCATTAAGAGAGGTTTAGAAGAAACTCTAGGCCTTGAAATGACCACGTATATCAAGTATGCGATAACGAAAACGATGTGGTTGCCGATCGACTGATTTTTCAACCCCGACGAATTGTGTACTCCGGGCAATGATGATTACGAGGTTTTTTTTTTATTTGTTGATGGTTCGTAGTCATTGGCCTGAAAAATGTGCATAAAAAAGAATCGAGAAAAGTCCGCACAGCGGTTGGTGGGGCGTCGCCTCTGCACTTTTTGCCCGCATGTGGGTGCGTGCGTAGAGTATAATTCAGGGATCCAACAAGAAGACCCACTTCACTAAATTTCTTTAGAGGAGGAAAGAAGAGAGGAGAATAGAGTTTGAAGAAATCCCTTTCTTGGACTTCAAGTGATTTTCCAACAAGTTTGTTTTCTTCCAAGAAAAGATTGGAACGGCCGAAGTTAGACGCCGTTTTTAATCCCTAATGCAACGTGCCAAGAAGCCGGCAAGTGGCGACTTGCGAAGCCGCCATGGCTAAAAGCTTTCTCGGTAACCCATGTCACCATCCTCGGCGGAAACGGTCGGGATACTGAGCAATGAACATTGGACGAGCGAGTCAAGCACCCCTCCTTTGGCACTTTCATCTTGAATGTATCCCGAGGAAAGTCTGGATTATTAGCCATAGCCAAAGCTCGCCGTCTCTTGGCAATACTCCCAACTTTTCATCCATCACCAAAACTGTCCCGACACTGACCGCACGAGGTGGATGCAAAACGTGTACATGGAAAGACACCACAGCCGTTCATTCACACCTCTTTCATCAAAAGATGACACGACAGTCTTCCAATCTCGCCCATCGCACTAATCGACGATCTCACCAAACGGCCATGTAGCGCAGCCTGTAATGATCCTCCATGCATCGATCTTCACATTTGCCGACTCGATTATGTGCGCACAAACTGAATGAATTCATAAAAATAATTTTCAACCTTGCATTTTTCCCCCACTACCTCGCTGATAGAAGAGATAAAAGAAATTTTATGTAACCACCCATGCCACGAAATAGCTCCTTTCATTAAGATCCTCATAATTTAGACAACCTAACCTTGAAAACAAAATTTCCAATCTAAGATAGGAAAATAACATGATAATAAACATTCTGGAAAATTTCCGCCACTCTGAAGGCAGAGCCTTTTCCCATAAAACTCGCCCTGACATACAGACAACGATATCTTTCCACAATGTGTAGTTTCTTTGTCACAATACTCCCTCCACAATGATCAAGAGCCAAGACAGAAGCAAATTCTCAAAACTGCAAAACTATTTTGTCAAAAGCTAAATCTTGATGTTGAAGTAATCCGGGTCAAAGTGATGCAACCTAACATAACCATCCTCACCTCCACTTGAGAAACTGAAAAGACAGAAACACAGTCGCAGAAAGTTTAGAACTCAATCACACAACATGACTTTACTAAAGAAACAAGGAATACTAAAGCTTTACATGAAGATATATGGTATCAATATCACACAAAATCAGTTGCAAAACTGTAATAAAATCATCTAGTCGACTTGCAATCACATCCAAATTCCACCATATTCTCATTCCAGGGAAGGTTGAATCAGTTCTCATGTTTTAATAAAAATCAATCTACTTCACATTTATGCAACTTTTATTGACAACATCGCACTTCGGCTTATCAAGTCACTTGTACTAGATATTAAGACAGCACAATCATCCTTTGTATTATATTACCACGGAATTAAACAAATTTACCTTTTCCCATCAGGATTGAAAGCCAAAGCATTAATAGGCCCAAAGTGTCCCTTCACACCTCCAATTTCTTCTTGAAGAATCTATGCAAAAGCAGGACCACCGAAATGACATGGAATACTCAACAAATCCAGTGAACAAAAGAACATCCAATGAGTCAATATAACATGCTTTACCTTGTCAAAAAACTTAGCTTCGAACTTTCCAGCACGATGATCAGTCATGGTCACAGCCGAAGCATCTTGGCCACCTCCAAGGACCACCTGCAAGGACAAGAATGTCTTGACTTATTAGTACAACACAGATGTACAACATTCCATCATAATAAGAGCACAAAAAAAGAGAATATCTTGATGAACACATGTCAACACTGAAAGTAGTGTGAAGACAAACTAAATCATTTTAAAGTGCATATTCCTGGACTAAATATATAGGGGATGAGGCTAATGATCTGGTAGTATCAGCTTGAGCCTCCTCTGGTTCAGTGAGAGAGTGAGTTTGGAGAGGAATAAGAACAGATGGAAATAAGAAGAGAAATTCTGAATATGATGGCTCTCTTGGTTGACCCACAGGGAAAGAATATTAAAGTAAAAAAAGCGTAAGGCGCTACCATAGAATTTGTGAAGGATAATACAAGGAATTTCAAATCCTTTGCCCAAGGTACCACTGCTTCTTTTTGTAAATACATTTGTTTTTACCAAATTTTTAGAGTCATTATCCCCAAGCAAATCAATGGCACCTATCAAGTCCTGTAATAACTAACATAACGCTCATGGATTTATCAAAATTGGCTCTCAAACATGTTAATAGATATAATCTCAAAAACATAATTATTTAACTCTAATACAGAAAAGCATGGATATAATTAAGAGTGTCGGTGAATCACATGGCCAATTAAGCTTGTTAGTAGTATTAATAGTAACGCTAAAACTAACATGGCAAAGAGCCAACTTTAATCAGGAAAACCACGAAGACTGTCCACATAGAATGATTCATGACCATGTCGCAAAAGCAACCAACATTTAAAAAGATGGAGGGAAGACATACATGATCAAGAAGCGGAGACATTGTAACTGCATTAACAGGGCGCTCTGTCACATATGTCTTAATTAGAGTCAAAGTCCTGATGTCCCATAGCTGAGATAATAGAAAGAAATGTTAGTATCACAAAAAGGAGAAACATTACCCAAATCAAGTCATAAGTCCCGTTTGGAATAATTACCTTGGCAGATTTATCTTGTGAACCAGTGACGAAATGTGTACCATCAACGGATTTCATAAGTGAAGTTACTGCCTTTTTATGGCCAGTTTCCTTGTCTGACTCTCTGAGAAGCTTCCCGGTCTGCAAATTCACAAACAGGCAACAAAGAAGTCAGTACTTGTGCCAACAGCAAACAACTTCTAGTTAACAAAGAACCATTAGTACTCGAGAACAAAGTAAAGCCAAATATGCAAATTGATAACCGTAACAGAAAAAGAGCTGTATACCTCAGAGTCCCAAACGCGAATTATAGCATCCTCTCCAGCACTTATGATAGTCGTGTTCAGAGGCCCCCAGACAGCTCTAGCTATTCTTCCTTGATGACCCCGAAGGACAAGGACAGACTCACTAGCCTCTGCAATAAGGAGATAACAATGAACATTTACATCAAATGAACACCACAAAGAGCAGCTGAATTAGGCATGGAGCTCCTAGATTTCAAAGCTATTATTGAAGGCGGCCTAACGAGAGAGTCAAAAAAAGGCCAACAAATTCACATTCACCATAAGGTTCTGATAATTCACCAGACTGAATATTGCCCACAGGAAAATAGGGTTTGTTCATCCATGGAGTACTAGTGGCTGACCAACACTATTCAAGAAGAAACTTCTACCCACATCATTGGCCAATGCTTACCCACATAAGCTAGTAGTTTTCCAACTAAAAACAATTCCCATATGAGAATTAAAGTCAACAAATTAACAAACTTATTAATTGAATCAAGTTATTTGCTTTTCTTGCGGAAACTCAACCTCTCTGGATCAACCATAAATTGGAAGTGTAACACGACAAACATGCCATGAGAGAGGATGCTTATCCACAAGTATCTCAATCTCGAATGCTCAAGGATGTGCAAGCCAAAGAGGAAGAAGAGCACAAACTACTTACCTACAAACACAAGGAAGTCAAAGAGCGTATGATAAAAGAAGAAAGCAAACAGACAGATAGCGATATACCATGAAATCATTGGCATCCATACACTACTAAAGGAGTTAGTAAAACTAAACCCTGTGAGGATTTCCCACTTCCATTGTGTGTTCAACAGAGCCCATCACATATATCACTCAATCATAATTAGCCACCCTTGAAAGAGTACTTAACACCTACGGGCCGGTGCCAAATATCGGGGTAAAGTTGGTTGCCAATTTCTAAGAGCATACAAGCCAATGCATCTAAAAAACATTCATAATCAGGAAGCGCATAGGTCCGAGTAACTAAAACATAACAAACGGAAATCTAAGACGCGAGCCCCCACTGATTCAAGTCCTTAAACCATGCTACACAACACGAATAATTTCCGAATCATGCCACGATGTGATTTTTCTTAATAAGAAGAGGCTGCGAAGACCTCGCACTTACGGTCGGCAGGGTCTCTGGCAATGCGCTTAACGTGAATAGCCGAAGGCAGCTCCATGAAAGGATCGGTGGTGATCACCGCGAGCTTATCGCCGATGGAGAAATCCACCGACCTCGCCGGCGAATCGAAGTTGAACGTGAACAGCTGCGTCCCGTTCTGCACGCTCCACAGCTTCGCCGTCGTGTCGGCGCTTCCGGTAATCAGCCTCATCGAATCCCCTTCAAACGACACGAGACGGCACGCGACCAGAGATTCAGTAAACCGAAACCGAAAATCAGAAGCGACGGGGGGGACTTACGGGAGACGTCGCAGCACCAGACGGCGCCGTTGTGGCCGCGGTAGGTGCCGAGGCGCTCGCCGTTGTCGGCGAACCAGACGGTGGGGGTGTGGTCCTTGGCGCAGGAGAAGAGGAGGTCGCCCTCCCGGTTGTACTTGAGGAACGTCAGCGGCCTCTCGTGGCCCTTCATCAGGATCGGCCTCATGGTCGGCGATCGAATCGGGAAACGCCCTCACTTCTCGGAGCTCCGGCGGGGCTGCTACGGCCTCGATTCGGATGGGGGGCGGCGGAGGAGGGTGTAACCGCCGGCGGGTCTCTGCTCTTCTTCTCCGTACGCTGTTGGAGAGAAACCCTAGCCGAGCGGTGGGGGAAGAAGAAGACGATGCTTATCGGCGATGCACGAGAGCAGAGTACTTTATTAATTTCCAGAAACGTATTTTAGGGCGGTGCTCTTTCCTTATTTTTCAGGTTTTTTACATTTAGCATGGGATCTATTTACCTTAATTAAGAATTTCGCATATTTAATTTTTATTTATTGTATATTTCCCATACTTATTAAATGCAATATGTTTTTGTTAAAAGTTGGTTTTGCTAAAAAGATATATATACCTGATTCTTTTCTACATTGTCGAGTAAATTTATAGATAAATTGAAATTATCGAGTAGAATATAAAACAAATTTAAAATAGACTACTTTTTAACACGTTGACTTGTTTATATATTTATAATTATCAAATCCCTTCTTACCGGTTTTATTTTGCATGCACGTACAAATAAGGAGATGATTACATAAGGCATAAAAAAAAAAAAAAAAAAACTCTTTTTGAACTTTCTCTAGAATAAAATCACAAGACATTCTCCCACTTGAAATTTCAGAAGATGAAATTTAATTAATTAAAACATTGCATAAGATAAGAGCTATTTTTAAAAATGTCTGTGAAGTATCATTATGTGGATTGAAAAAAATTAATATTATCCATGAACTATTTATGAAAAATACCAAGATGTCTTGTGTTTTTAATGTATTTATAGATATTTTTCTAGCGTTATGCTCTATGTAAAAGTAGCTTACTTGATAAAATAAGGAAAAAAGATAAATTCGTTGATAGAGATAAATAAAGAGATTGCTTACATATTTTAGACTAATGAAATTAAAATAAAAAGTTTAACAAAAAAGTGAGCTTTTGAAGTAAGACGAACAAAAAATAAATAAGCCATTACAAAATCAATAACGAACAGCAAACTTTGCAATTTTTTACTCTATGAAATAATGTCTTTCTTTTTTCCTTACTATTGGCAATATAATATTATGTGAACCGTGTAAATCATTATAGGAAAATCTACGATTGCATTTTTTCTTCAACATACTAAATAATAAAACATATGAAATACTTAATTATAATGAGTAGATCTTAGCTAGAAAACTAAATAAAATAAAAAAGAAGTGAGATCGCCACTTTAAATTGCAATGAAGAGATTGACGAAAGTTTTGTCTTTTGAGCGTAAATGAGGTGGATTTAATCATTTACTGTCGGTCATATTTTAATGGATGTTTTATTAAATTACATTGAGCCTATAAATCTTAACTTGACGATTTTATTGTTGGGCAACGAGCTAATTAGTTTTCCATTTACTTAATTTTTAATTTGTTTTAAAAACGTACGAAGCTGCATTCAAAATAGATATCGGATGAACACCCCTATCGTAGACTAGTCTACTCTAAAATTTACTTGAAATTTGTTTCTATTGTTCACAATTAAATTACAGTTATCAATATATCTATAAGTTAGAAATTACATAAATATCAATCGAAGATACTTGATTATTTAGTCATTTCGATATGACTCAATGCTTGCCATGGTCTTTGATTAAAATTGATTTTATTGTGTTTAAACCCTAAAGTTTGCCAAATTTTGTTAAAAGGTAGCACCTTTATGAGCAGCCATATGATCCTTCATATTTATGTTGGCCAAGGTCCGGCACATAGGATCCACAAATTTGAAAACCAACTTAGATAAGAACAAGTCAAATTCGTACCCTATTTATCACTTAATTTGTCAAACCTACAAAAGATAGAAGGGAGAGACATTGGTAAAACAGTTTCTACAGCCACTACCGCATAGCATACATCTTTCTCATTTTTTTTTAAAGAAAGATAAAATAACGATGCCCTTGGAAGTTAAATTAAGGCTCGGTATAACTTTAATTAGCTCAATAGATCGAAACTTAAATAAAGAAGCGAGGATGGATTTGTCGAAGCCTTTATTACTCCAGTTTTAAATATTATTATTTATCTAATTTTAATTATTACCCACTAAATGGTTAATGAAATTAGTCGACTTTTAGAGAAATTGGGTTGTCAAATATTTATTTTAGAAAATAAAAAGAGGCTTGCAGTCCATATCCGCGAGGCCCGAGCTACGACACGTTGGGCCATGCAACAAGCAGCGAATGGATTGCTCGAGGATCCTATCTTTTGGCAGCCCAGAAAAAGGGCCGAAAGCAAGCCCAAAAACCTTCACGTTTAGCCCACGCATCCATGAGTTCTAATGAATACTTCTCAGGTTGCCGTTAAGTGTTGATTATAATTACAAATATTGTGTTACAAGCTATTTGAGCACTCGACTAATCTCGGTTTGTGTGCGGTCCTTCCACGCATGCACCTGCAGTAGTTAATTGAGCACGTAGGTCCGTGCCCATAAGATAACCCCGGGAGATTATGGGAAGTGAGGCAGTTTGGACCCTGGGTCTTGAGCGACCAAGACACACATAACACATGCCAATTAAGCTGATCGTATATCCATTGAGCTGATTAGATTCATGCACATATTGTTGGTTGTTTGTTTGTAATAAAACTGTGCTTTTCTTTATCCTGATAGCAAAGTTAAGAGTAGGTGGGCCACTATATCGATGTAGATATCTTCTCATTATTCAAATGAAGACATTGGGCTAAGTGAATTAAGTCCACAATACCTAGAGGTGGCAAATGGGTGGGTTGGGTCGGGTTTGAGTCGGATTGAAAATAGATCAACTCATATTTGACCAATTTAACCCGTTTTGACCCATATTTATGTAATGTAAATCAAGTGACCTATATCCAACCTGACTCGTACTCGACCCGACCCGTATTGCTAAAACCTATTAATATTATAGGAAAACCCACTTCTACTATATGCTAATTGGATTAAAACTTCAAATTAAATTAAAAATAGTAAATAAAATAAAAAAATTAAAAAAACCTATAAATTGAAATATTTATAAAAAATTAGACTATGCACATGCTTCTCTTATTTGAAGTGAACATACTATTGAATAACTAAAAACTATAATATGAAAATTTTTTAATTAAACCTAAAAAAGTCATTTTTATGATTTTTTTTATAAAAAAAAAAGTATTGTTAAAACATTTTTATGCAATACAAATTTAATGGAAATTTTTATAATTCTTTTTAAAATATTTTTAAAAAATCAAATTTTTTATTTTTTAAAAATATAATTTTTAATTTTTAATAATTATTTTTTCTTTTTCTCTTTTCTCTTTTCTTCTTCTTCGGCCAGCCGCCGACCGTCATCACGGCTAGCGACCGGCCACAGGTGAGATCTAGCTCGCCGGCATCGGGTGGGGCTTGATCTCGCTGATCCGGCGAGGCCGAGGCCTCACCCGACGCCGGTGAGCTCGAGTCTCGCCGGTCGTCGGCGAGGCTCGAGCCTCGCGAGTCATCAACGAGGTCGAGCCTTGCCAGATCTGGTGAGACTCAAGCTCACCGGCGTCGGGCGGGGCTCAATCTCGCCGATCTGGCGAGGCTAAGGCCCCGCTTGACGTTGACGAGCTCGAGTCTCGCTAGATCGGAGAGGCTCGAGCCTTGCCAACTCACCGGCGTCGGGCAGGGCTTGATCTCACCGATCTGGCGAGGCTGAGGCCCCGCCTAACGCTGACGAGCTCAAGTCTCGCCAAATCCGGCGAGGCTCGAGCCTCGCCCGGCTGTCGCCCGACGGCCATCGGCTAAGGAAGGAAGAAAAAGAAAGAAAAAAAAAAGAAAAAAAATTGAAATATGAAAACTAATTATAATTTCGATTTTTTTATAAAAAAACATTTTATAAAGTTAAAGAAAGCCATGGCCCATAGGTTCAAAGTGGGTTCAAAGGCCATAACCCATTTAGACCCATTTCTTTTTGTACTTTACTTTCTCAAACTCATTTTTGACCCATATTTAACTTTCACTTTACCCATATATGACCCATTTAACTAAAAATGGGTCATTAAATGGGTTTATGACCCATTTTGCCAGCTCTAACAATACCCTGGTGCGGGTGCACAATTACTAGACGAGCTTTGCACACTCATAATTGGCACTAATTCTAGTTTATTATTATTTTTTATTTATTTATTGGAATTTGAATTTATAAAATAACCTGTAGATACTATTGAAACAGTGTGACTGTCTGTACTAGAGTACGGTTATAATTTTTTTTTTTTTTGGCTAATGGTTATTAGGCGCTCTTACAATATTTGGAATATTGTGTTTGTTCAAACATATCTTCTTAACTTGTGAAAGGTTATATTTATTCAATCATTATTTTTCAGAAATTATAAAGTTCGGAAAATGTTGCAAAGTGAACGGATGTTTTCTCAAAAGACATGTTGAAAATTCGAAATTTAATAATATAAATAAAAAATATATTTCTATTTCGAGAAAGGTATGTTGTGTGACAATAAAAAATTATATGACAATGCCACGAGGAGAAATTAGATAATGAAAAGGGATCGAGATTAAAATGCAAAAATTGGTTGATATGTGTGTCACCAGATTATTGTAGTTAGCTGGTCACGCCACATAAATCTTGTGATGGACACGTGAAATATATTTTCCATGCTAATGTATGTTGGAAAATATAGTTGGGAATGGGAAAAAATGGAATCGGACTTTCAGACGTGATAACACTTTCTTTAAGATATAATTTGCCTCACAACACTGCTAATAGTTATTGGCAAAAAATTCTTTATGATAGAATAAAGTCTCAAATGAGATTACTAGATATCAAATTCTAGTAATTTTCCAAGAACTCTCTAAAAAAAATAATTTAATGAAGAAAATCGACAAAGCTTAATAATTAGAAAGAGACAGTAAACCGACAAATTTATTTCAATCTTTAAAACAAAAGCAACATTAATGCATTTACCTTATTATTTTCATGAGAGTTAATACCACAAGTAACCCAAAACTAATGCATTCTATCTAAACTAATTTTTATATCACATAAACTTTCAAACTGGTAAATATGTGCCACATTAATCCTAAACTAGTACATTTGTATCAAATTTATGCCAAACTACTATATAAATTATTTTTGAGAGTTTTTGAGGGTACACGTGGAACATGTGTGCTGGTTTAGAGTAAATATGACACAAGTAAACCAGTTTGGGATAGATGTAATACGAATGTTTCAGCTTGAGGGATTTTGTAATACAAAAATTAATTTGAAGTAATTGCGGCAAGGATGTAGTAATTTGGAATTTTTTTATGATCCTAACCCTTTTCATAATTCATCCATTATAAGACAATAAAATTACGACAACACAGGCAACTTTGCTGCAGCCAGTTGGATACATTAACTGTCTCTTCCTTCTATAATAATCAACTCCTCGACAGACAAACAGCATCCTCAATCAATCCACTTTATAATAACTACGATCGCTTTGGCTTATTAGAAAAAGATAAGTCAAGATCAGCTTTTGCAGTCGATTTGCAAAGCATAAAAAGGCCGTGCAGATAAAAGGCACGAATGTTTCTTCGTGGGTTTCACGTAGTTTGCATGATGCATTTATTAAGGGTGCAAGCAAGGACTTGAAAAAGGCTTTGATCGGCTTCGATATCGATCGCGAGCATATATTATCTCCACCATTGAAACCGCACATGGACGTTCCAAGGAAGAACCAGATTCAACCTTAAATTTCATGCATGTGAGCGAGCTCGAGCAGATGGATGCAATGTTGAAATCTGAATTGTCGTTAAGGTTTTTGAAAACATGGACAGCGAATTGCCCTGTTCGAATATTAGACTTGCCAAACTTTAAGATCGCGATGGATTCGAAGTCGGGTGTGCAAGATTTAAGTACAAGATTGCCAATTTAATAAGGACGAAATTTAAGTTTGGCGATTCAAGTATCAATAGGTGCGAAGAGAGAGAAACTGTATGTATCAACGCAATTATATAAATGATGGTTCATCGTCAAGGCCAGCTCTCTACGATGAGATTCGGTATAATCTATATTCACTCTCCTTAAGGGTTTGATTAATAATTGTTTTTGTTACATGGTAAAAAGAAAATTATCTAATGTATTTCAATTCCTGATTGCGATAAAAATAGTACAAATTGGATTTTAGGAAACATCACTAGGCACATGTGCTTTTATATTAAGTGCAATCACCTACATGCACATCTGTAATGATTTCAAAAGTGCTTGTAGGAAGAAAGATTACCCTGTTAAAATAAGATAGAAAAAACACCCCAAATATTAGAAAGTAAAGAATAGTAAGTGGGACAACTATAAGGCTACGTTTGATCGTCGGGATAAAAATTAGAATAGGATAGGATAAAGTAGGATATTAAATCATTTGGATAATAAAGGCGGACATATCTAATCCTATCAATTGTTTGATGTACTTCAGGATAATATTAAAAAATAAATATGATATTCATTTAAATTAAAAAATTAAAAAATAGAAAATTCAATTAATTAAAGGCCATGGAAAAACCCTAGATCTAGGAATTGTGGCCACCTCCGCAGTGGCCACCATTGAAAACGGCAAGCACCAACATCGCTGTGCAACGACGACGCAAATCGGTAAATCTTAGACTACGACAGAAAGGGTGGGTGGGGGAATTTTAGGTGACCACCATAGAAGTCTTTGCATTGCCTCAAATCTATCGACGCCCCAAGTTGTCAACGATACCAAAGATTTACAGTTGCTTCATCACCATCACCATTTTCCCATCTTCCCTTGAGACATCCAACGTACTTCATAAGGATTTTAGCATTGTCAATGAAGTGGTGCAGGTGGAGCCAAAATTCTAGCCACCAATGTTTGAGGTGGCACAAGCAATGCTTCAATTAGTTCCACATATGCCTATGAGAAAACTTCTGCCCTATTCGTCTCAAAAAGCTACTCTTGGTCATTAGATTAAGCAAGTCCATGATCCAAAGGAAGGGGCACCCAATTACTGGTGTACGAGAAGCGAAGATGGGAGAAGAAGTGGAAGAAGAGGGCCGACAATGAATCAGAGAGGCGGAGGCATCCGTTTGACATAGATGCTTATGATATCTTCTCTTTTTGTTAAGTTCTTTCTTTCCCTAAAAAAAAAAAAATTCTTATCCAATCCGGGCTTATCCCACCCCCTCCCCCGGATTTTTTATCTGGCGTTTTATCCGGATGTATCCGGGTTTGTCCAATCCGATGGACATTCCCAAACATCGGATAGGATAACAAATTATCCTATCTGGACTCAAATCCGGACTACCAAACGCAGCCTAAGTGCATTTATTTTGTGAAAAATGAATGATTTGAAAACAATTATTAAAAAAATGATCGTTTGTATCTTTTATAAAAATGATGGTCGAAATTTTTTTCATTGTTCACAAAAAATATTTAGACATAAATTGTTTTCCATAATAAAAATATTTTTCATCGATTAATTATTTCAAGCGATATGACCGATCATCTTTATAGAAATATTTTTTAAATCATTCATTTTTGCCGAATAAATACACCTTAAGATTGAAGAAATTCGTCGAGAGTTCACACACCAAAAGAATGTCAAATATCACTAAACTGTAAATCACCAGAGGGCGGTCACCTAAGCCTTGCCCTGCATGATAGGAGTGAAGCGCCAGACCAATCATATATCTAGACTTAGACTCGTCGCTCGCAAACTAAGGTATCTTGAGATTGAGGATGGACTGGTGAACCAAACTCGTAACCTTCAGCTCAACGACCGTGGTGGTGTTCCTTCACCGAGTCGTGAAGCATGCGTGGGCAAGGGGGAAAGAAATAAGGAGGCGAGCCGTGTTATGATTTTGAATTTCAAAAATGTTTAAAAATGTAACTAAAAAAAATGGAATCAGACTTTGAGGCGACACAATTCTAATGGTAGTGTCAATATGCACTATGAGCACGTCAATATTGGGAAGCCGCACGCGAGTATTGCAAGGTCTAGTCCACTTTTCCCATGATCTTCAATTGTAAAGTTAGAAAACTTCCACTCTTAAATATTGTCCCGCACGCCTACATATTTGTTCTACGTGGGACAAGACACCTCTTTATTTGTTTCACAAACAAATTATCAACTGAAAATACATAACGAATGTTTTCAACCAAATTCATAGTATATACACTTAATTGGAATTGTAACTTTTAATTCTAGTTTTAGCATATGATATCTAAATTTTATTCAGTACTAAAACCCTAGAGCTTTAAACATGAAGGCATACACATGGACAATTATGTCGAGCTCATTCAGAATTATGTAGCACAGTTATTTTCATATTTTGTAGACATTATAACCAAAAGAGTTTTCATATTTGGTACTAACATGCCCTAATGGTTTTCGCGTTCCACACATAATTTCGAAAGAGAAATGATTACGTAACAGTATTTAATGTACTGTGAGAATAACAATCTATTCTGAACCATAAAAGATTAAATCATAAATAATTGTAAATTATTATGAGACCCACTTCTTTAACTGTTATTCTTACAGTACTCTAATGACTGTTATATTAACAAATTTTAGTTCGAAAAGATACCCGGAATATAATGCTTTCTGCGCGTGTAACAGGAAACAAGACATGAGTAAACTACGTGAGAATTTGGAGCCGAAGGAAAGGGCGATCCCCTCGGAATCGATGCAATCTTCTCACGTACGATCTGCCCTCCAGGTCGCATGCATCTGAGCCAGACGACGTGACGATTACTATAAAGAACGCGTATACGTGCTCGCCTGATGAATTTAATATCGATCGAGCTCATAGTCAGTGTCCATCTTTTATAGGATCGACGTTAAGGAGCTCGAGCTTCCGTGCCGAGAGCCCCACGTACCCTTCAGAAGTGATCACTGATCGATCGACAGAAGCGCGGATGCCCCTCCCCTTGCCTGTAATGCTTCCCACGTCTTACTGAGTTATATATTTAATGAAAAGTGCATGCATGTACATCTTTTTATAAAAGGAAATGAAAGTGAAAGTGAAAGAGAGTCAGTAATACGTGGCGAAATTCCCAGTGCGCTACGGTGACATCTTCGAGATGTGTAATTCGCGCGGCCAAAACGAAGACCTTATAGGTTAAAATAAAAAATTAGACTTCGAAGTTATGAAGCAAGAAATCGGACTCGGATGACGAAGTGATATTCGACTTTGCTACGGAACGAGGTGATACTTGACCGGGTAACAAAAGTTAATAATGGAGTGACACGAGATTCAATGACACCGAGCGAATAAAGATAACGCATTGTTTCGCAGTAAATGAATGATTTGAAAAATATTTTCTTAAAAATAATTACTTATATCGCTTAAGATAATTAGGTAATGAAGAATATATTCATTATCAATAGTAATTTATATCTAAACATTTTCGTGGATGATGAAAATATTTTTTATTCATTCATTTTGTAAATAATATAAGCGATCATTTTTAAGAATTCATTTTTTCAAGTAATTGAATTTCCATAAAGGATCCGAGCCCAAATCACTCCCAGCTGGACTGAGGAGTGTGTATTGAGG
The DNA here is from genome assembly GCA_014182565.1 of Eucalyptus marginata. Taxonomy (NCBI): domain Eukaryota; kingdom Viridiplantae; phylum Streptophyta; class Magnoliopsida; order Myrtales; family Myrtaceae; genus Eucalyptus; species Eucalyptus marginata. The sequence goes on from CM024590.1 coordinate 36,427,725, forward strand.
ATGCAAGATATAAGCACGTACTCATACACTCATGAGAGTTATTTTAACACTTGACAGCTTGTCAATAACAAATAAATTATGCTAATTGGCAAAATCGCGAGTCGTTCCTACCAATAAACATGTATGTATATAAACAAAGAAGAACGGAGTAAGTTCTCCTTGTTTTCGAAAGAGAATTTGATCTCTTCTTCTGGTATTCTAACTTAAGCATCGGAGGGTTTTCTTTAAGGATTTTCTCAACAACCTTATGTCCAGTGTTATTTCTTAGGGAAGACAATGTGTTATTATATATTTTTATAAATTGTTTGTAGCTAAGAGTTCTTATTCTCGATTTATCATTAACACAAATAATAAGAATGTTTTTTGGTCGCACAAATAGTTAGACTTTAATTGCAGTAAAATGGTGCAAGAATGATCTCTACACAGGGATATACATATACGGTTTGGCTCTCTCTTCACGCAAGCTTGAAGTTATACAACACGTGCGCAAGCTTACCCTTGAGGCCGCACCCTATAGCTGGAACATCAAATATAATACTTTCCAAATTATTAATATTGAGATTAGAAAAATAAAAAGTACAGAACGTTCCACTCTGCCATTCTCGCACTGTCACATGATCACACCCAAATAATTCCAATTTGTCATTTTGTGGGATGTGCTCTCTACTCACTCATCATGTGCAATTTTGCTGTACAGCTTGTCTTAGGCTCTAAATTAATGTCATACCTTCTTTTATAATACTTCCCTATAGTACTTTCTGGACTTGATTTATTTGGAATGCATTAAGGAGCTTCCATTATTGCATCTAAGATATCCTTATGGTGATGTCATAGTCCCTATGGTCCCCTTTATAATTAATGTCAGTCCAATCCAAGTCTAGCTAATTACTTATTTGATTAATACTGCTTGTCATGAGCTTATAGCCATTATAAAAATCAAATTCAAATAAATGATTAAAATGAACATAAATATATATTATATGCAGTGTAACAACTTTGAATTGGAGATATTGAGTAGAGAAGCGGTCTCCATTGCTTTTGAGTTGAATTTTTGGGATTGTTAGTAATATGTAGATGAACTTGTTATTGGTGATTAAAATGCTTTAATGCTTCATTTGAATGTAAGATGAGAATCAACCTAAAATTAGAACTTGCAAAGAGTTCATTGTGAAGTTTAGGTCAATGAAGGGTCGAGTCGTACTCGAACGCATATCCCTCGCTCAAATGCCAAGTGAAAATTATAGATCCATTGTCAATTCATACGTAAAAGCAAGGGGTGGTTAAACATTTATATATACTTTAGCATTGCAAGATCTGACCGCATTAGGTTACTTCGATTACATATAGTAAGACTTCTAATTAGGGATCAATTGAAAGATTTTTTTTCTTTAGATGGCTAAGTATTCATTTCAGTTGCGTTTTGTGGAAGTAAGGCTTGATTGGCGCGTGATTGATGGCAGATCCTATCTTGTCCAGGCAAGGCGGTACAAGCATCTAATCATTGGGCAATTAACATATGCAAAAACACAATTTGGGGGAGACCAAGAAAATTCTCACTGTGTTAAGACAGACATTGCCCCTCATTAATTGTCGATAACCTCGCATGGAGTTTCCAACGGGAGACAGCTGAAATCGAGGGTCGAATTTATATAGATCAGGTCAAAGAATTACATCGACGGCGGAACTGATCTTGTAATGAATCCTTTCTCCTGTGTATCCATATGTTAGATACACATCTTTTCATGGGAGACAAAATACGTGTCTACACGGCGACCAGGGCATCTTTTCTAATAGAGATAAAACATTGTTCATCTTTGACATACATTGTGTGGGTCTACTCACACAACTTAATCTTGATTAGGTTAGTTAATTAATATTAATCATATTGATATAACTCGCTTTAAAATTGTTCGAGCTTATCACAAAACTGATGCATCTGACTAGAGGATGCTGCTTCACATATCTTTACAAAAGGGTTCTTGAATTAATATAAAGGGCTTGAAACCGTTATTACATCTCAAGAAGCATAAGTTGTCGGAATCTTGCTTGGACATAAAACTCCTTGGAACCGTCTCATTGCATATCAACAAATTCTCATTAGAATGTTGATGCCTTCTATGTGCATCATACCTCCACCCAGCGTAATATATAGGAAACGAATTCCAAATATCACCCAACCACAATATTGACGACATAAAACAAAAACCCATCTCAATGCAAATTGATAAATAAACAATGCCTCAGTGTACTTTTGAAATACGGATATGTTGGCAAATATACATGCGGGTATAAACAATATGGGTATAATGTGAACATCACCTGTTGCAGCTAGTTAAATAGTGTACAATTTTTCGGTTGGTTCATTTAATTTGCATCCTTTGGGAATGTATTCCGGATAATGGGGGATTGGACATGTGATTAAGCATGTGAATCAATAAATGAACCCCACACCTGCCCAGTTGTCCCTCTCCAGGCAAAACCGAGTTTTTTTTTTTGGTCGGTGGCAAAACCGAGATAAAAGGCTGTCTAGGGCCAATATTTTCCTCCTTTTCTCTATCTTATCTTTTCAGTGACAACCACAATCATAAATTTCATCTGTACGGGTGCTTCTCCCTTTTGGATGACTGACCAACAAATATTTTTTCACTATTGTATTGTCAAATCAATCGTCCAAGATTGAAACCCTGACACATCATCAGTGACGGTCCCTGTCCAGTTTTGTCCTCAGAAAACTTGTCTGGCTGTGAGAATGATCAATCGACGGTGCTCTTTATTATCGCAAAAACTGAAAGAAGAAATTCTTATAAGGCAAAGTTCCTGAACTTAGGCATGAGAATGTCATTCCTCGTGGATCTATTTGATTTCGGCGTTCACGATCCATCTCCGACGAGAATGGAGATATGTAAAAAATAACCTAGCATAGCAAAATAAATGAATTGAAAATTAAAGGTAGAGTATATTTTATATGATAGCAGGAAGAATAGACTCTATCCTTATTTGCGCTAGTTGCATCCAAGTAAACGTGATGTGTGAAGTGAGACCCCCGTAGCTACACTTGGGTAAGTCTTTGGTGAGTATGTGAGGATGGATTCAAACTCGGCACTATCAATCAAATACATATCTTCTCTTGCGGTAAAGTGGCGGAGGTCATTCGAGCCTCTTAGTTCAGACAAGGAGAACTAGCCAACTGAGCAAACCCCATATGAATTTTTCGAGCATGTTGAAGTAGAGATCATAGGGGAGGTTCAAACATTATATTGAATTAAAATCCATATAGTTGGAAGTTGATTTTAATGTGGAAATCACAAGGCTTTTACAATATATATGTATATAAATATATATTTCAGTTTCATACTGGTCTAGTCAAGTGGGATTCATGTATTAAAATAAATATTCAATAACTATAAATCAATTGATATAACTACCCTTCATGTGTCGTGTGTGCAAGAAAATCAACTAAAGGAGGTTTTGCGAGTTTCGAAATCATGTTTTCATGCTTCTTATGGGGATTATACAGAGTCCATATATAGTACGTTGCACGATAAGAATGTCTTTGGCCGTTTTATATAACAAATCGCAAGTTCGGAATGTCTTCGGACACCCCACTCGAAGGAAGCATTCCCTTCTAATCGAAGACTGCTTTTCGTGCGAGTTTGCGAACCTCATTTCTTAATCGATTCGTGAATTAATATACGGGTGGGGGCAACACTCCCGAGGGAGGAGCTTGCTTGTTTTCGGCATCCAAAAGCTCGAAACACCATGCTTTGTTTAACCTTTTGTCCCTCTTTGAAGTTTGCAATCATTCCCGCGACATAAGATTTTCTATGCATCGATTTGTTCCTTCCATCCATCGTATTTTCATTCGTTTTAGCGATTGCTGAGTTTGGAGTTTGGAATGTCTAGCTTCCTATGACGTTGACCCAGCTTCTACAATATACGACTTGCGGAGGAGAAGTTACGTCGTTCTCACTGAAGTCTGTTCAATTGATTGCACTGAGTGAAGAACAGAGGCTGGACATCACATTTATTAACAGGGTCAACGTCTCGCTGCTGACAATGTTTATTGATTAGGTTTGGGTCTGATTAGAAAACTCAGGCAGATAAAGACTAAAAAAGAGCTTCTATTTTCTTTTAATGCTGAAGAAGACAGGAAAGCTGTTTTTTTAACTGACGTAGACCCAGCATTTATTTGTTACCGTGATATTCGGTCTCCACCCAAGTCTCTCTCTCTCTCCCCCCATTTTTAACTGTTGCATAGCCATTTTTGAAGTAGAACATGAAGGTTTTTCAGTATCCTTCATCCAAGAGTTATGGAGAAAAAGAGACACAAAGCAAATCAAGCACGACTAGTCTTCTCATATTAGCATGATGAAGTACCTTGAAGATACAACATAATAGTTGGAAACGCACATAAGTAGAAAGGTTACAAACTTTAGATCATTCGACAGAACATTCTGTCAAAGATCAAACAAAGCACAGACATTCAGTCCTAAGTGCTCACTGCTGCTAGTAAAGCTGCACTATTTCTGAGTAACATCTGCAAATTATAGCTTATCCTTCTTCTTCCTTTTTCTTGAAGAGAACTGGAGAGGAGAACTATTACTATGATTATTATCATTATTATTTTTATTATTACTTCTTTCTATTCTTGACTACATGTGTTACTTAGCCTCAAAGACCATCAACATCACTCGGAGCTTGAGCTTCTGTCTCTCTGAGAGGATAGGATGGCATCAATGGCTTCCTTCACTTGGGAAATATCGGGAGCCTTCCCACCTTGCGCAGGCCAAAATTCATCTGTCGCTAACACCTGCACATAGAGAGAACATCCATACAAAATTTAGGTTTTCTATGACAATTTCTTTCTGAAGGTTGTAAACTATACAGATTGTGGTGCTGAAAATTCACCTTGACTTGCAATTGGAGAAACTTGACATAACTGATAGCTTTTTCTAACATGGTTACCAGGTCAACCTGCACATGTTCACGTTCTACGGAATGAATAAGAAATGCCAATTTTTCATTCCAATAGAAAAAAGATAAGGAGAAAAAACGGAGAAAGAAGGCCCACCTTATTACCATTTGGAACCAAATCCTGCAGTATCTTGAGTCGTTCACTGATCCTTTCTCGCCGATTCTGAGTGCAAAACACAACTCTTAATATCATTTAACCCTTCTCTCAGAATTTCCAGATAACAGAAAAACATATAAATATTAACGAAATTCTTATGTGAGATGGAAGCACATCAATCAACCTTTGCGGCAACACTCTGCGGATCTTTTGGTGATGAAGGTGACTTGGATTTCGATGAGCTCTTGGAGGCACCCGTGCATTGCTTCTTTGAAGTTTGCATGTTCTCTCCCTATAAGAAAATCCTTCAGTCATGTCATGACCTCAATCGCACAGAACGACACATATGTACTATAGATTTCATGGTCACTGAATGATGGTGAGATATTCGTCTTATCATACAATGATGATGGACGCAATTCATATGGATTAACAATAACTAGACAAGAATGTTAGTCTTGTCAACAAGGCAATAGCTTAACCAACGGCAATTAACAAAATGCCTGTAATTTAAAGAAGACAGCTGATTCAAGGACATCCATCAAATTAAGATAACAGCGTTCATCTGTACCATGTAAGCACGCTTGCGAAACCCTGCTTCTTGCGCTCCAGATTCCTGGACGCTATCTGCAACAGCCGTTGCTTCTGAGTACAGCCAATTACTCGAACTGTTTCCGTGCTTCAGAACTGCATTATGAACCACAGAAGTGCTAGTGGACTGATAGCAATTCACATCCTCTACGATCCGTGGGTGGTCTGAGCTGCTCTTTGGATCAATCTGTCTCAAGTTGTGATAGTTGTAATTGCTCATGATACCATCATCTTTCCACCCAAAGCAGTCACTGTTCTTTAGGTCAACCGTTTGGCTCTGTTGGAAGCTGAGTAAAGACCCACTGGCTTGCCTGAAATTTTCATACCCACCATTGCTCTTGAAATTTATGAGAGGCTGATGATGAACACCTTCAGGTCTATTGTTCATTGCTCGAAACTTGAGGGCATCCGTTGATGGACCACAAACACTGGGGGGGAAGTTCTTGGACATCAGAGCGGTGGTCTTCTCCAGGTTGTCTTCTTCCTCAAACCCTAGCTTTTGGTACTCATCATATCCATAAGAGCCCTGTGAGGAGAGATCTAAGAGTTGTGGAGGAGTCTCTTTGTTGTTGTTGCCGTCCTTGCTGTACAAGTTCGGAGGTTGAAGCAATCCGAGGCGTGATTCGATGAGGTCCATCGGAGTGGAATCTCAAGTATGTTCTCGGGTTGGTGGGGGCTAGGGCTAGGGTTAGGGCTCGAGTGTTCAAGAGGAAGAGAGAGTATGCATGAGGCGGCTAATGGAAGGTAGAGGGTGTATATGTAGGTTCCAAAGCAATTATGTCCAAGTGTCATTAAGCTTTAACAGCGAAATACTTCTAAGAGAGAGATCCCTAGGATGGATTAGTCGTAATAGTTTAATCTGAGGTGTTTTTTTTTTTTTTTTTTTTTTTTGGGGTCTACTAATTTGAAGTTTTCAACAAGTAGAATGTCAAATGTGTGTAGAATCTCATCCAAGTTTAAAAGATCTTTCACATAATACTTATATCATATGGAAAACTAATTTAATCAAACGGCGATGACTTCTTATGCATAATTTGACATTTGACATGATCAATTTTTGTTTAGAATGGATAACCATATTTTTAAAAGGGTAGATTCTCTAACGCGAGCACATGAGTAACAAATGATACGTCATTCGGGGCTCAGACAATGACATGTAGTTTTTACTTGAGAACTAATTTTTTTTCTCATGACAACTTGTTAGTTAGGTCCCCGTCTTTTGTTCCATGTATGGAACTCAATCTCTACACGGGACTTAGTTTCACATCAAATCGGATGCTCCAAAGAGCTCCGTAAATAAATGCGAGACAGGAGGGTTAAAAAAACGAGAGGAGGAATTAAATGGAGAATTGCTAGAGGAATTGTTAATCTTTCTGTATCGGGATTGTTAGCTGGCAGGGGGATCAATAGAAGGAGAAGACGATAGAAAAATAGAGAGCACAAGAGCAAGAGCATCGCCGGATCTATCGCGAACCCACGTCTCAGATTCCCATGCATTCCTTCGGGGGGGCTTTGACTTTCTCGCCACAAATTTCTTTTGGGAATCATTAGGACATCAATTCTAATTTCGAGGAGGCTCCTTCCTGCTTGCTTCCCCCGCTCCTTCCGCAGCACGTGGCCTCTTTAATCTTTTGTATTCCATGCAGTGTTATTCTATTCTCAGGTTCGAGGGTGTGACGTGTGAGCTTGCCCAGGCACCCAAGCCCTCGATCACATTCCACGAATTATATATAACTATGTCTATTATACTATACATCTCTCGCTTAGAGACCTAACAAGGCGCGATGCGCTTGTGCTTCGTCCGCCAGTCAGCTTTTGCCACCGTTTGCCACCATTCTTTTGCCAAAGTCTCTCGTTCGAGTAGTCGCCATGTGGGACTGGAGCTGTAGCGAGGGGGAGAGAGAGAGATGGGAAAGCCACTTGAATATATTGACGTGTTTAGTTGATTGATGTGTTATTCTAAGCACCGATGCATGAAGTTTTTCCATATGTGGATCTAATTTTGTGGATGTGACAGAGACGGAAAGTTACGGTTTACGCAGGAAACTCAAGAATAGTGGCAAAAATTCCACCACCCACAAGGGGCGAGACACTATGGCGAGAGCTGGGACATCGACCTTGCCTAATCTGATCAAAGCTTATGCAAGTTGCTATCCTTTTCCTGCTAACCATACCATAATCGGTTGCCTTATTAAAGTCTCGTATTTTCACTTTAAATCTCGTTGCCATCTTCTCTTATATGCTTATTCATGGTACATATAACACGCATTGGACGTACAAGCCCGAGTCCTAAAACATGTCATTTTAAGTCAGTTGGGATATATTTAATTCGTATTTGTTGAGCTGATCCACTCTTTCGAAAGGAACGAACATTACCTCAAGAAAATGAACATTTTGCATTCAATCACGACACATGTTTATCGGCATAGCAAATAAACAGACTGAAACATTATGCCTTGATTGAAATGAGCGCAAGGTCCATGGCCATATTCTCTTTCCTCTCACATGTTCCTTTTTCTTTAAAGTCGATGATGGTAATTAATTATAAGCATTTTGCAGGATAGGAAGTCTAAAATGACGGTTTGAAGGAAGTAGCAATTAATTGGTTTGGTCATGGTCAATGATGATTGAGAGTCCCAAGAATTTTATAATGCTAAGTGGTGGCAATTCCCAATCCTATTGATGTGGGATCCGTCTTTCCTAACTACCATTTTTGAAGAACTGGGTAACAATATCTTTGATTGATTATCTGTCCAAAAGCACGATGGAGATCACCTTGCCATGCCTCATATTGTCATTATTACCGCAACAAGAGTCATCCTCCTTGGATAGATCCTATGCTTTAAATAAACAAAGTTAATCTTGTTTACAGAGTTACCCAATCAGTCCTAAAGTTATTATACGACTACTAATTCAGTTCTAAACTTTTCAATTTTACCAATTTAGTCATAAACCTTTGCGCGAAATTCTAATATAGTATTCAATCAATTTTTGTTGAAAATTACTAAAATGACTATCAAATCATCACTAGGTGTCCTACATAATACATTGCCATATTAGTGATTTCAAGTGATAATTAGTTAAAATGACTATATTGGAATTTCGTGGAAAGATTTAAAGTTGAGGATCGAACTAGGGGGAAATTGTTTAAAAAGTTATAAACCTATTGTACGGTGGTCAATTTCAATCTTAAACTTGTTGACAATTTGTCAATTAAGTTCAAACTTTTATTTGTGCAAATTTAGTCTTAAACCTTTGATGATTTACCACTTTAGTCCTAAAATTTTGACAATTTACCTATTTAATTATATTGGTCAATTTTGATATGAAATTGCTGATGCAGCAGTTTAGTCAGAGTGATTGTTGGCCAAAATTGACTGGAATGACTAAATTAATAAATTATCAAAACGTTTATAATTAAAAAAATCAAATTAAAAAGGTTTTTGACTGAATTGATAGAAGTGTAATCGGTTTAAGACTTTTTTTGTAATTTTTCCACATGACGTGACGGTTTTTTATTAAGTTCGGATCATTCAATGCACTGGTATTATTTGTTTTGGCACCCAATCAGAACGCCACACATCATTCAGCAAGAGAAATTCAGTAAGACTTCGTTATAAAAAATAAATAAATAAATAAAAACGAACGTCTAAAGAGCCCCTATGTCAATTGTCAAAAAGGATGATAATTTGTTTCCCACTTAATTAATACCTCTTAAGGAAACACAGATTGCTCAGGCCCATCTCACCCCGATGGAATAACCCACGAGCCAGGCCCGCAATGGAACTTGTGGTAAGCTGTAGCTGTATAGGCTTGGCCCACTGAGTTCATCTTTAAAGCATCTGCTGCCGAGACTGTTGCTTTTCTGAGTCAAGAACACCAACGTTGTTAAATTCTGGATTCAAGTAATCTACTGGACCAAGATACGATCGTGAATTTAAATATCGGATGAGAGTCACCACCAATTGATTTAGGCAAACGTAGGTTGATTGGACATCCAAAGAGCCCCGATAGTGATGGGAAAGTCAACGAAGTAGGTGCAAGTGGAAAGGAATTGATTAAATGAAAACCGAAAATCTTACGTCTAGGGATTGAATTATACATTGGACGAATTGTCAATTTGTCATACCATGACATCCCTTTTGGTTGAGTAGTAAAGCATATTCGCTAATTAATTTCCTACGCATGCGCGGTAATATTTTTTTCAATGAAAACTTGAAATCTCATCCATATGGTTATTGAGGTCGGTGCTACAATATTAGTTTGTGCTGTCCGGAAAAATCAATTCTATTGGTTGCTTGTTTGCACCAAACGACATCTTTCCTCAATCCCGATTGAAGAAATGCTTTCTATTGGTGAATTATAAAAATTGGTCATTTGTATATGGATGATGTCCATATTTTATCAACCATCAATTAGATGATCGATTCGGTCAGAAAGCACGTTCACATATTGATTTAATACGTTAACAGACAACATGTATTTGACCGAGCTTCTGAAATGGATTTGGTACGATTTTGTCATGTCGCTTGATGAATGTGTTTTAATACATTTTTCAGTATGCACGAAAGTGAGAAAAGACGTAACATGTTTTCGATGGGGATGGGGAATCAAAGAGCGTTGTAACCGTGAAAACTTGAGATGGAACGACGAGAAATATATGACGGTGGTTTTATGTTTTCCAAGCTTGATTTTGAACTATGTTCGTTTTATAAGGACAAATCATCATTTGTCTATCACGAACTACAGGTAATTTTGGATGATCATTTGCAGAAGCGTGGATCCTCGCAAAAACCAAATTATATAAATCTTTGAAGATCTCAGCTAACTGCTCTACCTTCTTGTTTGCATTCTCACGGTTGATCCACAAAAGCGTGGGAACCTGTGAAAGGAGATTTTTACAGCAATGCTTAGATTTGTTTGCTGTGGCTGTTTCGTACTGGTCGTTAAAGAAGAAAATATTTGACCGGATCATGCTTTGAAATGGCACAGGTGACTTTCACAGACTCTATACAACTAAAAAGCAGGTGTTGGGACTTGTAGTTAGCATATGATATGTGCTTCTTACGCAAGCAGATCATCGTTAGATAAGCTATCCAAATGAGTGAAGTAAACTAAACTATGAAAGATGAAGAACATATACCTCAAGAAAGACATTCTTGGACCGTTCCAAACCATGTCATCAAATGACTTTCCCACAACAACCGATTTGTGGCCCATAACAAATTTCTGTTAGTTATCAAATTGACTGATGATAATTACATCAGAGTTTACTAAAAAATTTCAAGTACTGGATATTCCAAGTAACTTTAGCCTGCTATTGGGACGGCCTTGGATCCATGCTACAGGGATGATTCCCTCCGGTCTTCATCAAATGATAAAACTCCCATTGATGGAAAGATTGTAACTATCTGATGTGAAAAAGATGTGGAAACTTTCCATAACATTGCCATACCTTTTATTGAGCCTGAGGTCAAGGGAGAATCAAGCTACCTCTCATTTGAGATGGTGTCTGTCACTCATGTGCTTATTGGGTCAATCATTAGGAAGCCTCAGTTCTCAAAGGCCTCCTTGATGTCAAGTAAAGAATTGGGAAAGGTTTGGCTATCACTCATTTGAGATGGTGTCCGTCACTCATGTGCCTATTGGGTCAATCATTAGGAAGTCTCAGTTCTCAAAGGCCTCTTGATGTCAAGTAAAGAATTGGGAAAGGTTTGGGTAAGCTTGCCCAAGGCATGTCAAATCCCATTAAGGTGGTCAAAATCAACAAGCGTGAAGGCGCCTGAGTTATTAGGGCGACTGTAAGGGTCAAGGCCCAAACATCAAGGTAAGAGCTACCAACGTCTTTTGCCTCCACCTTTGAAGGATTTCTTTCTTGGTCCACCGAAGTTCTTGCAAGAAAAAGAGGCCAATGTCTACCACCTTGCTGATTTGTTTGAAGATGGTCTGGTTGGCACTATCGGCACCTTGCTGATTTGTTTGAAGATGGTCTGGTTGGCACTATCGGTGAAGATGAAGAGCCTACAATTCCCACTGTGTAAGGGATGTTTTTAGTTTTTGCATTTAATTTTTAGTCGTATTCCATTCATTTCTCCCCTGCGAGGGACTTTCATTCATTTTACTCCAGTCCCATAAAACCCCATGGGCTATTTTACGAGGGCTTGAATATGCCTTTTTTTTTTTTCTTTTTTCCTCTATTCTTGGTTAATCTCATTTCAACGGTTCTTAGTCCGATATGCACTAATTGTTATCTTAACATATTTGAGCAGCTTTTAAGATTTGCACTTGGTATGAGAAAATGACCATGGAGAATTTCTTGGGAACGATCGCTCACTTGCTTACCTAGATCATAGAGAGATTCTGGATTTTAGAGAGAGTTTCTAGAGAGAAGTCTGAACGAGAGAATGGAGATCGTAGAGAGAGATTTTTGGATTTTAGAGAGAGTTTCTAGAGAATGGAACTTTGATTATGAAATGGTTGGATGGAAATAATGAAGGGGGAGTACTCCTTCTTATATTTGAGATTCTCATATTATAACCATTGATCGCCTTTCAATCAGCGGACAAGATCTTATCTTCTAACCTACCACCTACTAGCATTTATGCTAAGAGAGTTCTAGATTCTCGATGCAATTACTGTTTCGTCCATCCCTAGGAATGTTCCAGAAGCTCTTGTGAGAACCTTGGGAGCTCTGGGGGGGTCTTCCTTTTATCATGCACAGTCCCTAGTGACCGTGACAATGGCATGAGACAAAGCACTGAATACAAAGAGAAAAGCTATTTTGACAAGACACAATACACTTAACACATAGTCCGATTCAAGTTAACATGTTTCCACCTTAAGTCTAACAATTTGACTTGTTAAATAAAGGTACAAGGTTTTGATGCTAATACAGAATGACACGAATCACAAGCATGATTATGACAGACTGACATGAATTGCCAAGCCTACTATTGAGTGACCATAATCTACTGTAATTAAACTTTTACTCATGGTGGCAGTGGTTTTCTAACTCCATTTGGGGATATAGATAGTGTTCATCTATATCGACGTTGCAGACAAAGAACATGCGAATCTCTTATTAGCTCTTTATGGACTTGAAGACACAGAGGACACCGTGGTAAGTTTCGTATTACTTCATAGTCAATTCTAAGGACCTTTTTATGGATCTACAAATTAATGGAATTTTGTTTTCTTTTTGCATGCCGGTATCCGTTCAAAGGCTCCTTCTGCATAGTCAAATTTTAGCATACTTGAGAGGTTTGGTTACAATTGTCAGAAGAACGATGTAAAAGAAGTTGCTACCTACCATATCAAGAATATCTTTCTGGCTCACTTTTGACAATACCCAGGAAAATACCCAGGAAAAGGCTTGAAGATTCAATATAGGGTAAAGAACACAGGCAGCCTCAATGTTGCTTACTTCTACAAATCGGATTTCATAGTTGAGTGTTGCTCTTTTAACGAATTCTTCATAAGCAGGCGAGAGAATTTTATTCCAGGTGAGTGAAAGTAATGAAAAAAATACGATCTTCATAAAACAGGCCCATCAATTGGCAGACAAGAATGAGATATAGTTAGTTTGCCCTTCATTTGCCGATCTCATCTGCAACAGGTCAAATATCAAGAGGGAATGAATGAAGGGAAAAGGGAAGACGGCAGATACCTGTTAACGCGAGAGAAAATAGCAGAGCGCCAAACTTGTAGATTACCTGTTTCCCTGTACACTCAAATTCATCGTTGCCACATTTTTCACACTGTCGAGTTATCTGAGAGACAAGACCGATATAAGAGAACATCACAATCCGTTCACAAAGGAAACATCATGCCAAGATACTAATACAGGTGAATCTAGCCACTACCATAGCTAATTGCAGCTTCCCCTCATTGAAGGTAGATATGCCTGGCTCTCTCCTTATGTCCTGCGATACAGTAGATGGCCATAAGAAGCTCACTTGTCAAATGTGTGAAATTTGATCTAAAGATTAAGGAAAATCAAGAAGGACAATAGCTCTTTCCCAACTGAAGTACTTCTCTAGGTGTTGCCTCAAAAAAATAAAATAAAGGGCCGAGATTCCATGTGCTGATGAATAAAGGTTTAAGATAATGGCAAGGGTTTTTTTTTTGATAGAATCCTCTTTAACAGGAGAAAAATACAAGCCTAGCCATCCCTATTAAAACTCTCCACAATGTTGCAAATTCTCATGATGTGGGCACAATTTGATTCAACGATGTTAGAGAAGCCATTGAGAGCTCTACGCGTCTATGTCACAGCAGAACCACACATCTCAGTAACTTTCGTTCTCAACATCAGGGGTCACTTATTGGAAGCAACAAAAAGTACTCGCGAAGAATTAAGCTTCACTAACAACAGATATCCTCATACCAGGTTGTGGCCAATGAATTGTAAGCCTTCCAAAAGTGAGAAAACTTGACGCATTTTTTTCACCGTGGGCAGAAGTTCACAATTTTGCCAAGTGATGCTCTTTCTAAGCCTCAAATGTTCTTTAGTACTGAAGAGTTACTGTAGCCATTCAAATCTCTAGCATTTTCTATAATTGGTGGTCACTATAGAAGGATTACCTAGGAAGTAGAACATGATGAAACATAAGTATAAGCCTCTCAATTGTTGAACTAGTAGAAAAGTATTACATGTATGCACTCAACTCATGATTATAAGATCCAACAGAGTGCATGCATCAATCAGCCAGCCAGTTCAAGGCATACCTGAGCGGTAAATCTGTACTTAATTTCTTTTCCAGGAAAATCTGAGAGCAAAGTCACCAATAAGGCACATAATTGAGAAAAGTAGAAATTGACTCGAAGAGCAAAATGGTCAGGTCTATTAAACAGCTAAGCGGCAGCTAATATCTGAAAAATAACAGTAAAAACACAACATGACTGAATCACTGCACCACTCCAAACAAGAAGACAGCAGACATCGTCAGAGAATGAGACGACCGTGCTAAGATATGCATTTCATATTAGTGGTTTGACTTGAAATGGCTATTTTTCCCCCAACTAGTGGTCTCAGGTGTAACCAGTAACCAAAAAAAAAAAAAAAAATCACTGAGGAATGATTTTGGCCAGCACAATAGTCTATCCGAGTTCATCTTAGCCAGTATATAGGTAGGATGGCTGATCACACCTTTCACTGCCATAAAAAGAGTTCCTCTCCAGCCTTATTCCTATTTTCTCCTCTATTATCGAATTCTTAGGGTGCCTCTCCATGGATCATCATCCTCATCATCCAAAAGCAAGACCTAAGATACTTCTAACCAATACAAACTCACAAGGGGACAGGTCCTGAGGTATGCAGAAGGCTCAAAATGGAAAATATACAGATGGAAAATGAAAAATTTCTGATATCACAGGCAAAGAAATTATTTATTTTCAATGCATCGCGTGAAAAAGCATCGAAACTTTGCAATATAAAAGAACAATGGTGGACGCCGCCACTACAAAGAGAGCAGAACACAGAAATGGAAGGACACAACAGCCTACCCTGAGAAGCAACACTTGACAATCTTGAGACTATTCATCTCATGTCATCTTCAAGACCAAGAAAAAGAGTTTTCCAAAAGTAGAGCCATCATTTCATTTTTAATTTCGAAATAGATTATTGTTCAAGAAATAGATTTGAAAATGGAGATTAAAATTTTCTAAAGCCTATTTTTGGAATAGAAATGAGAAATAAAAATTATTTTGAGTTCGTTTGTCAAGAGGTCCAGAACTTCTTAATCAGATTTTTTCTCCTCTTTTTTCCCTTATACCGGGACGAGAGTATACAAAGTCGTACAAGGGTGTCGCCTGCAAAGAAGCATTCTAGAAAAATCGACAAGTCTCAAAATGAATACACGCAGCACAGTCCATAATAGGAAGTAAATTTATTCGTTATTAAAACGGTTATTTTTATCTAGAAACTCTTCTAGAAATAGAATTAAAAAATATATTTCTCTTCCGGAATCAATTTCTGTGAGAATGATTATCATTCGCGCCCTAAGTATAGCATTTGATCTCATGTCATCTTCAAGACCAAGAAAAAGAGACTCCAACAGTAGAGCCATCTCTATATTTATTAATCGAGTAGATTGAGTGATTGAAAATGGAGATCCCAACCTCTTTCGTAATTGAGTGATTGAAAATGGAGATCCCAACCTCTTTCGTAAAGGCCCAATCTAGGCCACGTCCCATGAGTTAGCCTGCAGAGGACAACTTCTTAATCAGATTTTTCTTCTCCTCTTTTTTCCCTTATACAGGGATGAGAGTATACAAAGTCGTACAAGGGTGTCACCTGCAAAGAAGCATTCTAGAAAAATTGACAAGTCTCTAAACTACTCTATCTCACCTTAGTTTCGACTTCGAATCTGCGAGCTAGGCGTGGCGACGGCAAAGACTGGCTGCGCATCGCAGCGGTAGAGCTGCAAAAGAACGAGAGAGGCGGGGCGGGGTTGCTGCGAAGAGAGAGAGAGAAAGACAGAGAGACAGCTGGAGTGCGCGTGCGCGTGCGCAGGCGCGGACGGGAATTGGAGGCAGAAGAGAGGTCCGACGACGACAGCTACGGTTGCTGCGGCTCGAGAGCGCGACTGCGCCGCCCGAGCGAGAGGAGACTCACAGCGAGAGGCTGAGGCTAGATTGAAGATTCGTTCATGTTACTACCTAAAAATAAATGGGTTAACAACAAGAAAAAATCTAAATCAATGTACAAATTTACCTCAAATTAAATCATAAATTGACATATTTGTAACAAATTTACCTTATTAATTTTGTTAATTTTATGGTCAAATTGTTATATGAAATTTGGATTTTACCATTCGCTTGTGATTTCTTGTGATACTAACCTAATTTAACTTAAAATAACATAAGATAAATTTGTTACAAGTTTATCAATTTGGAATTTTCGATGGTAAAAAAATTAGTTTACAAATATACCAATTTAGAATTTTTTATGGTTATTATAAGTGTATCAATTTAGAGCTTTTCGTGTTATTAAGCCAATTCGACTAAAAAAAATAGTATTAACCCAAAATGAATACACGCAGCGCAATCCATAATATTGAGTATATTATTTTGTTAAAATTGTTTTATCTAGTTTTATTAGTACATACATTTCGAATCTTCATACGTACACATGTTATCGAAATCCAAATTTACCTATTTTAGACTTTTATATCAATATGTAAAATTATAGATTTATTGTGTCATTATATTTATTTTAGATTTTAGGCCATTTTTTAAAATATTTAAATTCCATGTAACATGTACGTCCTAAAAGTAAATAGATATTGCCTATGATTATCCAGTACATTATTTTGTCAAGATTGTTTTATTTAATTTCTCAAATTATCAAAAGAATCATATAAACGTTGTTGGAAGTTAAGTTGATTATTGTATGTGATATATGGCTTGAATAAAGTTATAGATCATATGTTATATATTTTATATAAGAGCCAGATTAATTATTTTTAATTCAAAACACCACTGTGAAAATCCACTTTACATTGGTTAATCACAACTGGCTTTGCTATCGAAATCCAATTAAACTTACAAATTACTATATGTCCCATGTAAAAAATGAAAGTGAAAAAGACATACAATAAAATTTAAGATTGAAATGAAATGCGTTTAGGTTTGCCCTATCTATAATAGATATATATATATATATATATATATATATATAATATTTTGTAGAGAAAGAGGAGGCAGACTTGTTGAGGCGCTTCATATTTGGCAGGTGGGGCTAAATATGAAATGTATCAAGTGAACTTGAGTAAAAAAGACGTGTCGCCACAAGAGTGCGCAATTTTTTCTACACTCGAGGTCACGGGTCCATCTCAAGTTACACAAAGATGAGCTCATTATTGCAATTATTAAACGAATGTCCGTCTGTTTCCTCGTTCAGGACAGAGATTCTTGATCTCCTCGATCAAATGGTCCGCCTAAAATTGCCAGTAATGGCTCTGTCTTCTTGTAGAGATACGCAAGTAATCAGCTTCAACTCAACCTTCGGCACTGGATTCAAAAGCAATCGCGCGAATGGGAAAGAAGTATAGTTTCAGCAGCAGGGTGCGAAGGCCTGCATGCTCAACCGCCATGGATTATATGCGCCGGAGAGCCCCCAAAAGCGACGGCATGGGAAAATACGCTGATGAGACAAGAAAAAAAGTTCCAAGTTTCCAGCAGCATGGCATGGGTGTGAACTGCGAAGGCTTACATGCTTCGGCGAGATGGCGGCCGGCAATAACAGTTCGCAAATAAGTGCAGAGCTGAAATTGCGTACGTGTAGCTTCAAAAGCAGAGGTTATGGATGAAAGGTCCTGCGTGTTTTCGGTATTTTTTCTAAAAAGATTTATATTAAAAAGTACATTTTCGGCCCAGTGGGGAAAAAAAAAAAAAAAAGCGCTATCATTTTATGATTATTATATAATTTTCGCACACGTAACACAGGCGCGTGGGCGTGCCGGAGTGGTTATCGGGCATGACTAGAAATCATGTGGGCTTTGCCCGCGCAGGTTCGAATCCTGCCGCTCACGTCTTCTCAATCTTTTTGTTTTTTCGTTTCATTTTTTTAAAATTTTTTAAAATAATATTTATTATCTAATAAAATAAAAATAATTAAAATGACAAAAAAGAGGGCATTAAAAGTAGCGCTAGAAGGAGGGCTTGAACCTCCGACCTTGTGGTTAACAGCCACACGCTCTAGCCAACTGAGCTATTCCAGCTTGATGGTCTTCTTCTGTAACTTCATTTTATTTGTCGAGAATCAATCAATCAAAAGATGGCCAGGATCGAATTATTGAATTAGTGCAAAGCTTCCTCTTTCACGGGCACAGCTTGGTATTCTTATCAACGCCCTTTGCTTTCCGTGTAGTCATCATCCGCTGTTGTAAGAAATACTTACTATCAAATGATAAAGAAAAGGAAAAAATCATTAGGGTAAAACTTGCGGCCATGACCGTTGTCCTACATTTCTCGTCATTGCATATCAAGTTTTTGCGGTTACAAAACTCTTTGATTCTCTCTCCACATCGAAAAAATTACATCTCCTCTCCCTCTCCTGCTTGCCGCCACCACCCTCGACCTCCACTGTCATCGCCCTTTCTGGCTCCGTCACGAGCAGCGCTGACCTTGTATCTCGGTTCGAGCTCGGCCCGAGGTGGACTCGAGGGCGAGGATCGACGAGCTGAGATATGAAGCTCGTGCTAGACCTCGTAGGTGCCACCTTAACCCCTCGATGGTGGCGGCAACAAAGCAGAGGGGATGGGCGAAACGCGTGACGGAGAGGCACAGTGCGCAGAGAGAGAGAGAGAGAGAGAGAGAGAGAGAGGACGTAATGACGAGATGGGTCGGAGAGAGGCGGAACGACCATGGCCGAAGCAAGCGAGGTGGCGGCGATAGCAGGGGAAGGTGGTGTGCGGATGGTATAGGATAAAGGGAAAGTAATTTAGGTCAATTTAGCGGGACTGAAATGTAATTTGCAAACTTTGAGGATAAATAATTCTGTGCAACAAAATTACATTCTTTATTTAAAAACAATTTTCTAAATCTAGACAAAAGTACATGTTCTATTTTCTAGAAAATAAATAGGAAAATAATAGAAGTCTGTCTAAGATGTTTGTCTGAGAACTTAACACCACTTGCAAATGCTTTTTGGCGTGTCTGATTTTTAAAGATCATAAAACAAATGACATTACGTACATTAATTTTCAGTTTATAAATTGCATTAATTAGGTAGTGATTGGGTAAAAGAAATTGAATATATACCATAGTAGTTGACGATAACACCAAGACACATCTATTTATAAAAGATTGTGGTCTTCTTTGCTTTCATGTTAGGTCATCATCTACGTCGGAGATGAGATTATCTATACTCTTATCATACCCAACATGGAAATTCATTAATACAGTCAACGCCGGCCTAATAATACATTACTTTATATCACTAATTACCTCACTAAGCCCATGCATCATGCAAGGAGCTACAATTTGAGCAGCATTTGACCCTAACACCAAAATACATTTATTATATATGATTGCGGTCTTGTCTGCTTTTTATATTAGGTCATCATCTGTACCAGAGATGAAAATTTTTATATTCATATCATGTCCAACATGCAAATTCATCCGTACAATCCTACACCAACCTTGGCACTACATGTTAACTTTATATCATGAATCACACCATCAACCTCATCCCTCATTTGAGCGGTATTTGACCGTAACACCAAAATACACTTATTATATATGATTGTGATCGTCTGCTTTTTATATTAGGTCATCGTTTGTGCCAAATATGAGAATTTTTATACTCGTATCATAGCCAACATAGAAATTTATAATAAATATATTTTGGTGTTACAATCAAATGCTGTTCAAATGAGGGCTGAGGTTGATGGATCCAATTCTAAATGGGCTAAAATTTGAGCAGGCACATATATGATATTATTCACACTTTATGTTATGGGTCATGGAATGGCAGTTTTTGTGCCTAACTAATAGACGAGTCTATTTCTTGCCCACTGAGCCGATCTCACGAGGTTTACTTGCTCACCCTATTTGATCCACTTCCTATGGGGTCCTATTTCGCTTGAAACTTAGAAAGTCCCAGCTACCCTTCATTTAGAATTGGGTCCATCTTGCTGGCTGATTAATTTTTCTTTTTTAAGTTAATAAATCCACGTCTTGGCCAATCCCAATCACCGAATTGCATCGAAAACCAAGTGCCTAATTTGGCCAAAGGAGACATTTTCTCATTTGCCTTTTGACGAGGCTTGTGTCCCATTTGACATGACATCCTGCCTAAAAACAGTCACATACTCAAAGGCGATCCGTTCCTCGTGCTTTTGTCCAATTCCGATTCTCAAGGCCAGCCCCTAGCTACTTTAGAAACCAACCCCTTTAAGAGTCGGCACCCCGTTTTCACATTTTCTTCCATTACCATTTCAATTTACTCGCGTCTTCCTCGCTTAAAAGAGATTAAAAACAAGGTTCGAGACAATGGCAGATGATGGCAAGGCCGAGAGGGACCGGATATTCAAGCGGTTCGACGCCAACGGCGACGGCAAAATCTCGTCCACTGAGCTGGGCGACGCGCTCAAGACCCTAGGCTCTGTCACCGGGGACGAGGTCAAGCGCATGATGGCCGAGATCGACACCGACGGCGATGGCTTCATTTCCTACCAGGAGTTCAGCGACTTCGCGCTGGCCAACCCGGGCTTGATGAAGGATGTCGCCAAGATCTTCTAATGGTCTCGCGACATTTGAAATCGACCCATTTTCTATCATAACCACATAATTTGAGGAGGAACTCAAGCATAACCATATCCAAAATTCCATCACGGTTACCTTAGCTAAAAGTTCCTCGCTATTGTTGTTGGGTAAACAAGTCGAGTAAATGCAATCTATCTCTTGTTCTTCCCCTATGGGTCTGCATTCTTATTTGATTAATCGATGGCTCTTCTTTATGCTTTGTCTAGAGGGGTGATGCAACTTGTCCTTGAGCAATATGATGTCTTATTCAATTATTAATTTTGATAAACAGGTAAGATGTCCCTGTTTATCAGGGACAGGCAGTTAAACAGTTTATTCATGTTTTTTCTCTCTGGGGCTGCTATTAGCTCAAAACTGTCTCTTTCTAGTCCCTACTTTAACGAGAGATTTGGTGGACGAAGATGACATTGGAATGACTCGGCTGCTTGCACATTGAAAAGTTTGCCATCATCAGCTTCTTGTCCAAGAACTTCCCACCTACCCTTATCTCTGTGTCCTGTATGGGTCCTCCTCGTTCTGATTTCCTATAGCCTGTCTGGTTCACCTAAATCTCAAAGCAATTGCAGCAATCTTGGCTTGCCTAATTTTTTGGTTTTTATGTTGTTCTTGGTGGGATTCTATATACATCATCCGTGAGCACATTTTTTTCTAGGACTGGAACTGAATATAATATGCATATCCCAGATTGCTGCTTCAAAAAATTGATTCAAATTTGAAGCTTCTTATCTTTATTTGTCAAGATGCGATTCATGGAACATTGTAGGTGAAAATTAGTTTTCCCTTCCCACCTGAAGTTCACCGGTAAGGATTTACTGTTTGATTAATTTCTCGGCCTGCTAACACAAGTTAAACGTATAGAAAAAATCTAGATCAAAATCACACTTTCTCAATACACAATTTTAAGTTATGTACACACGCAATTGAACTGACCAGTTCCAAAAATTTTACATATTTCCAGCAATCTTTGCGACTCCGATCTCTCTAGAAACCTTTGTTCAAGCAAAACAAAAGAAATGGTTAAAAAGCTAGCGTTTCAGCACTATATGTCATTGATAGCAGAAGTAATCATCATCCTCAAACTCCGAAACTCCAAGCATCGCTAGAGCCAAGTGTTTGTTCATCTCGCTCTTGGTCTGATGCAGTTGCGTGAAATAATCCACTACAAATCCGTTTCCTGGGATGCTGGACTTACCAGCCAAAATAGGTTCGTCGTTGCCTCTTAGAATAGCAGCGACCACATCAATGCCCGGTCTCCGGGATTCTTCGTTAATTATGCACACCGCAGCTGCTTGAATCATTCGGGCAATTTGCTTGAGGCTTTTCAAAGTGCGCGTCAGCCTCGGATCAACCAACTCTTCTATTGCTCCTATCCCTTTATTTAGGAGAGGCTTTGCCTGCAAAAAATGTGTTAATTAGCAGCTAGGCAAAGATCAGAGCATAATACAAATGTTAGGTTTCAGGTTTTACTGATCACATGTCAATGATGATTCTGCTTATAAGCACTTCTACTTTCTTTTTTCCATTTTCTTTATAGAAGAAACAGAAATATGCACATCCCTGAAAGTAACCTACCACTAAAAATTTCTTCTTAGTGTTGCATCAATTCAGAACATCTAGCAAAATGAGCATTAACACATGCAATCCAGTGACCTTGTCGATGCAGAGACTTACTGAGTTAAGAACTTCTCTGCTACTTTCAGAGATTTTCTTATTTAAAGCAAAAATGTTCATAGCATTAAGGAGAACAACCATGGGGGTTTCTAAGCAAGTTCTGATGAGAAGAGACTTCACTGAGCTAACAGTCTCAATAAATTCCTAGACTCAAAAACCTTCCCAAACAGTAGCCAGTCTATCCTTTGGAAAACCATCCGAACCAGAACATTGGTCCCATCAAGATATCCTGTTAGCTTGAAATGTGGTGATATGAGCATCCATTTGCGTTTACTCATCGATCCCATAGATATCATTTGACTGGTAACTGATACTCTAAGAAATGTTAGGTATGTGGAGTCCACATGGCGGTGGAAACAAAGCCCAGACTCCAGAGTGGTCCCAGTGAGTGGTAGTTCACCCCAATTAACATAGGTTTATAGGACCTCACCTTGTTTCCCACGTATCATAAATAGTCGCTGGGTGAGGAAAATACATTCGGCCCTCATAATGTTAAGGAATTAAATAGGCAACGAATTGAGCATTTTAACCTACCCACAGCACCAAGTTCTCCTCTTCGGACGGCCTTCTTGCTTCAATTGGTTTTCGACCAGTTATCAACTCCAACAAGACGACTCCAAAAGCATAGACATCCATCTTGTCCGATACCTTCCCGTGCTGGAAATATTCAGGTGCCAAATAGCTGCGCATTCATGTAAACAGTAAATGTGTGAAGCAAAAAGAGACTCAAATCTCAAAAGCAGAACGACCATTGCTTTGTTCTGCTCATGGGAGAAGCTTTCTTTAGATGATTACCCAAAAGTTCCCTTCACAGTCTTGCACAGGAAAGGTATTGAAGGTGCTGGTGTCCATGTAGCAAGTCCGAAATCACACAGCTGCAAATTCATTCCCAATTCAGAAATACATTACATCACATGCATATCACTTCCTTTTTTTCTTTTCTCCCAATAATTTATCAAACGGAATAAAATTATGAGGAAGCCTATATCTCACCTTGGGCTTTTTGTTGGCTGAAAGGAGTATATTTGAAGGTTTAATATCTCTATGAACAACACATCTTTCCGTACCGCTATGCAAATATGCTATAGCTTCTGCAATCCCAACCGCAATTTTATACCTCATTGACCATGGAAGTGTTGAACGACCTTTTGGTCCTTTCTTCTTGTCTGCAACACAAAATTTCAGAAACTACTTCAATTCATACACTTGAATACAGAAAACAAGCTGGCAAAGGGAAGACAAAACATTGTACCGTGCAAATGGCGCTCTAAGTTTCCACCAGAGACATACTTGTACACCAAGAAGAAGCCCTCCTCGGAGTCCATGCAGAACCCAACTAAAGGAGTGATATTAGGGTGGCGAAGGGAGCTTGCAATCATCAGTTCTCTGCAAAATGCCTTCGCACACTCCTTGTCTTCTTTATCCAAACGTTTCACAGCCACAGAAGTTCTTAAAACCCCAATTCTGCCTCTGAAGACGTAGCTCAAAGCTCCTCTTCCCAGAACCCTGCCTACCCCGTTATAAACAAAATCAGTCATAGTTCCAAACAACATATCAATCTTAGTAAAATAACATAACAAATCAGACCAACACAACAAATTTGGCCCAAAAAACACCCAATTCTAATCCTGAAGAGTATCTACAGACCTTACGAGTCCTCCGCATTATTACGCATCATGACTGGCCATGCGTCAAAACATACACATACAATGAATTTAGCTAATCTTTCTCAACCCAATTAAGTACCTTTAGAGAAATTTCGAGTGGCAGAGACAATTTGGCTGTAGCTGAACCTGATCAGTGTATTGGTAAGAGGAGTGATGCTCTTCTCCAATGACTCAATCCGCTTCCACTTCTGCTCCTGCTCATGACTCTCCAAGCCATTGTCCAAATTCACCATCAAAACGGTCGCCGTGTCGGAGGAATTCAAGTTCATGGACTCCAGCTCGACCTGAGAGCAGATGCTGAACCTGAAGGACGAGTGCACGGACTGGGGGTCAACGCTGGTCAACCGGGCGCCACACCCTCCTGACTCCGCGAGCAACCAGGCCTTGTTGTGCTCCAAGTTTCGATCTTTATCGTCATTCTCATCGCTGCGGCCACCCTTGGGGAGAAAACAGGACAACCCAAGATCCCAAATCATGCTCCTCAAACTGGGTCTCATTTTCTCGAACTCATCATGCTCGAAACAGTAATGCCCCAAGGAAGAGGAAGCGTTTGGAGCTTGTGAGACACTGCACGTTTCTTGGGAAATCCCCATCCTCTCTCTCTCTCTCTCTCTCTCTCTCTCGCTTTCACCTTGCTTTTCCTTGAAGCGAAAATCTCAGAGAGAGAGCACGGAAACCCAGGAGGAGCCTCCTAAAGCAAGCAGGGGTGAGAGGAGGCGAGACACGGACAGAGAAAGGTGGAGAGAGAAAAACACCATGTGAAAAAGAAAAACAAAAGCAGCCCCGCCGGGACGTTGATGGAGAATTTCTCAGCGAGAGGGAGAGAGAAACAGAGACCGGCAAAGGTGCGTGAAACTTGCATACATCGAACGTGATATGGGCCACATTTTATAAAGGAAATTAGGTGATGAATCCCGCTTAAATTAAAGTGGAGATACCATAATTGAATTTCAGAAGAGCAGGAGGGAGATGGGCGTTGGTTGCACTTGCGAGGAAGAAAGAAAGAGAGATTCGGTTTGTCAATGGTGGAGTGGACATGAAACCCGCAAAAGGGTAGTTCGAAGTTTTGGATGATGACAAAGTAAAGATAAGCAAAGAAGGAAAGAAGACACAAGCGGAAAAGCTAAAATTTAGTGCTTAGTGTACTTCTTGACAATATTTGGATTTGGGTTTAATGAGCGTTTTATAGGGTTAGCTTAGGGAGATAATGTTGGATTTGATCCATTCACACGGCACCATGAGGCAAATAACTAAATATTTAGATTAGGTATAAACTTTGCGTGATAAACTGACGGGCCTATTTAGGACACGGTAAGAACCGTGTCTCACGCGGGCTGACACGTTTTACCATGAGGCAAATAACTAAATATTTGGATTAGGTATCAACTTTGCGTGATAAACTGACGGGCCTGTTTAGGACACGGTGAGAACCGCGTCTCATGCAGACCGACGTGTTTTACCTGTTTGGATACAAATTGACACATTTTATATTAACGTTTTAATGTGTCATTTCTTTCGACACGACTAAATTCAACGTATTAAATTCTGATATTTAAAAAGCTTTTTCATCCTTAAAAGTTTATAAACATAATGCCAATTCCAATAGGAATGATAAACGATAATATGAATATAGAAGTGATTAAACATGGGACAACTTACTAAATATCTGAGTTAGATGTAATGTGAAGCAATTTACTCGTGATTTCTAAAACTATGTTAAACATGCTAACACAAGTTATCGTATAAACGTATTAATATAATTTATAATTATAAAAGTGTTTTACGTGTTTATTGTGTATCTTTATTAGGAACACCATATTCGTGTCGAGGCAGTTCAACTCGTTTATTGAACATATCATGTTCGAATTAACTATATAAATCAATGCAACACGATTAACATGGCATAACATGACATAAATTGCTTTCCCTAAATTGCCATCACGAATTTTTTTTTTTTATTCCAATAAGCATTGATGTAAAGATGGTAGGCACATAAAAGATATTGGAGGATAGAATAATTATATAAATAAAATTTCAAACTTGTCATTTTTGTATATTGCATTTTGAGGAAGGATTCTTTTCACTTTCCCAGCGGATTCGATTATACCATTTATCTCCTTATTGATTTTCTACATTGGCGATTTGCACCTTATCGATTAGAATGACAATAGAATAATTTCCCCAGCCCTCTTCTTCTTCTTCTTTTTTTCCCCACGGGCGTGACAAGAAAAACATGGGAACAAGAATAGTCAATAATACCCAAATCTTGTTTTGGTTGCTGGTGGGAATGAAGTGTTGTTAATGTACAAAATCAGATCATGGTGGAATTTGATTAGTGGTTCGGTGACCCTCCAACTCCTTAATTCCCAACAACCTCTCCTTGACTCTCTTCTCGACGCCCGACGCCCGTCTCCTTAGTTTAACCTGTCGCCCAGCCAATTAGCCAAACCTAAACTTGGCAAAAGGGAAGCCAATTCTGTTTTAATTTGAAAAACAAGAAAATGAATGCTGTCCCTCTAGTTCAACAGCCACTACAAAATTCAAATTCCATGCACAAAGGTTGCCTTCTTAATATACTCCAAATTTACCCTAACGAGACACGATCAAGATCCTCTTGAATTACGGAAACACGTTTCAAGTCCCGGTTTTATCACCTTTTTCTGTCCCGCTTACCTTTTTAAGGATTCGATGAATCCTATGTACCTACCATGCTGAGTGTGTTATGGTTAGATCTCATCTCATGATAGTTTTAGGCATGTTCAGTCCATGTTTTTGAGACGGAACTGCGATATTTGCCGAAAAGATTGGTTGGCCCTAGTGCATACCCACGAGGACCTAAAGTAGCACGCATCTTCACACGGGGCATCTCTTCGAGCAGTACATGTGTCGGTGCCTAACTGGAACCTGCCCCCGACCGGATGTGAGCGAGACGTGTCTGGATATGAAGTCGAAGCGCAGTTGATTTTAGTGGGCTCTTTGCGTCGTCATCGTGATTGCATGGCGCGCATTCGATGGCTTAAGAAGGATTTCGCCATTGACATCTCCCTCTGACTCCTTGATCAACGACACAAGAGAACCACAAGTTCAATGACAGAATCTTCCCTGTTGAGGAAGCCACTTCTTTTGGCCGTTCAACCGTCACCTCTGCCCATATTCTGCCCTTGTGTATGGCGAATTCGATTGGGAAGTACGTGGATGACCAAGGGTTAAGGCTGAGATGAACTTCGCTAACCGATCTTAAAGCTCAGTTTTTGTTGGACATAGCATTGCGTAATTAGATGACGAGAAAAAAAAAATACCTAATGAAATCCCCTGGTCTTTGTGGGACTAGGAAGATCGGTCTAGATGGGAAGGCAAATTTTGCGTGTCGTGTTCAATAATCACAAAGACCACTTGATCACGATGCATGAGAGAAAGAAACATGTGACATTATTGTGTGCTCCACGTGTGTAAGCCGATATAAGAACCAATTTAAAGCATGGATGTGAAACTCAACTTAGGGGACAAATAATAGATATGGAAATTTTTTAGTGCGCTTGATCTTTTAATTGGTAATGTCAATTTGTTGGGGAGTTTAAGTTGGTGGATAGCTCAATAAATGTCAAGGGACCGTCATATGGTCATGTCTAGATCGGATGAGTAGAAGGCACGTGGTGTGACACACCTCTATTAATGATACGATTTCCTAGAAAGGTTTGTAGTTGAAGTTATCCAAGTATTCATGAACGTAACGATATGTCCCATCTGATCGAGAGTGTATTGAATGCGTTTAGCTCTTTGATTGGAGCTCAGCAACAACGTATCAATCCATCGTCGTTGATCAGCTTAAGTGTAGATATATCCCCAAAAGGATGTGTCGCATGAACAAAAATCTGAACTCGACACCTCGCACTTCTTTAGATGCGATGTGGCAGTTGCCTAACCATAATTCTTGAATAGACTTATTGTAGAGCTTCTTTTATGCTTACGAACGATCGGCTGCTTACGATTATTGACCGACTTCTCTGGACTTGTTGAGTCTGAAAGGTTAGAGCAATTTTACAACATCCGGTTTTTGGAGTTCAAAAATTATCACTCAAAGAATGTAAAATTTGGTTACAAATGAACACTCAAACTCTTAAGAGTATCAAGTTGCATGATTCAAAGCTCAGTGAAATGATGAATTTGATTCTCAAGCCGAATTCCTTATGTTTAACTTTTGTTTCCGATGATCTCTGTAATGTCGCACGCATGGTCCGAATTGACCAACAGGCCGCCACTATTATCCAGAGATTCTTGCATAAGGTCTGCAGTTTTGGACAAGCAACTTTTGATAGGTAAGAAATTCCATCGCTAACTCTTCAACCATCTATTTTCCAACAAACAAACATTGGCTACTAGCTCCTCAATCCTCACTTATTCATTTATCAATACATACCCAACAGGAAAAAACTTCACTTTTGACATGAACAGTCCAACAATCAGTCTTTACTCAAGAATGCTATAGTTTTCTACCCAACGAGAAAGACCTTTATTTTCCTCGACAGCCGCTCTATCACCTCCGTTTCAGACTACTTGTGGTGATAGGTTCATTAACAAAAATAACGGAGACTGAGAGATGAACCTATTTATGCCACAGACTTGAGCAATGTATTCAGAACGACTTCTCGAGTTGGCAAAGCTGGAATGGCACCTCTCTCCATCACAGTCAGTGCACCACAAGCATTTGCAAACTTAAGGGCATCTCTTAGCCGGTCCTCCTCCTACAAAAGATAAAATGGACTTAAAATTTATTGAGGGGGTTACAACAGTGACAGCAAAAGAGGACACCAGATGAGTGACAGAGACCACAGAGCAGAATTATGTTGGTTATTTGTGGAGGACTACTTTCCCAGTGTGTTCTCTTGGTCTTTATGCCAGTTCTAGCGAAAGATCAGTTTCCTAGTGTGTTGATTATCTGCTCGGTTCTATTTAAATGCTGCAGTCTTCTCTTTGTATGATCATAGCATAATCCATCCACCGTGAGATTCAAAAAAAGAATGCACCGTAGAGAAATGTAATAGGGGATAGATAAATAAACTGTAAAGAAAATAAAGGCAAATTATCGTTATTCAATGTTTGAGCCCAAATGCAAACCATTGCAAGTCAGAGGTATGACATATGGCAGAAGTCTCAGCACTAAAGCAGAAACATTGAAAGAATGTTACAATATATTTAAAACTGTTTGCAAAGGAAGCAACACCAAGGAGGGAGTTTCTCACTTCATACATCTAAACACATCGAGTGATTCTTATCAAACTCTACCTGGCTATCTAAAAGATTTCAACATGCAGTCTCATCTTTCATTGTCGAATCATCTAATGTATACCAAAGTAAATAAGTTTCTCTGACAGGCATGTGGTTTTTGTAGTGCAATATCTGCTTGTTTTTCAAACAAATGAAACCGAGTGCATATTTTGTCATAATTAACTGTACGTTGCCCTGCTTGCCCCTATCTCACATGGAATTTTGCGAAAGTGACAAAAAGAAACCGTGTTATATAGGCCGTATGTCCAATGAAGACAATGGTCTGGCATGATAAATCGGTCACTACAACCATGGTGGTAAGACATACTCCTTTTTGGGGTCAACTCTCACAAGGTCTTGAGGTGGATCATTGAGAAACACCACTCTCTGGCTCATAACTTCAAACTGTCAATCCACAAGCCATGTTTAGTGTGGCCGTTGCTATTTTTCGCACACTATGCCTATGTCATAACTCTAAAATCCCCTAAAAGTGAAAGGGCTAACCAAGCTTCCAACTGCTTCGGAGTGGACATGGAAGTGTGAGTCTTAAAAAAAACTAACCTGACAGACCTCAGTGCCTCACATGTATAAAAAGTGCCGTTTCTCGAGTGGGTAGAATTACTGATGGACAGATAATGTTCTTGGAAACCAAAAGATGTGGTTGAAAAATAAAGCATTACCTGAAGCAAGGAGAGATCAACAGCTAGTTGTGATAATATCCCAGCTACAAAGGCATCACCAGCACCGGTAGTGTCAACAGCGTCCACTTTCAAACCCTTGACTCTCCCGCTAAAATCCTACAAGATGAGCCAAAATAACAGCTTTTGAAAAAATAAGCATCAATAAGCTAGCTATTTGTATGTATTAAACAATTTGCAGTTTTGTAGGATATATGGTGCCACGCCCTACCTTGGTGTAGTACCTACAACCATCAGGTCCCTCTGTTACAAGAAGCAATTTGAGATTGGGATGGTAAAGCTTACGAACAACAGCATCATCATAAGGATCTTCTCCTTTGGTCAGAAAAGAAATCTCTTCTTCACTTATCTGAAATTATGCAGACGAGCATGTTAAGAAGGCTAATTTTTATCCGTGCTTCATACTGTACATCACAACCTTTGCAAACGCCAAAAAGAAGAACTATGGGCTCACAACCGTGATAGACTCATGGCTGAAGCATTGTTCTTACCTTTATAATATCAGCTATTTCCCAGATATTCAATATTCCTTCCCTGGCACTTTCTGCTGAAGGCCACAAAGGAAGCCTTAAATTGGGGTCATAGGACAGGACGACACCGGCATCCTTTGCAGCTTTAGCTGCAGCAATGTGTGCGGACTTGCAAGGTTCTGTTATAAGACTTATGGAACCGTAGTGAAAGATCTTTGCCTGTCATGAAATTAAAAATATTTTGAGACATGTATTAATCACATCTGTGGTCTGTAGCCTCACAGAAATAGAACATATTAATCATGTCTAAGTCGCAACCTTGTTCTGGCAAAGCAAAAGAAAATGAATTTTCGGTGTCTGTGTTTAAGTCTCCGAGTGGAGCCAAAAATAGTTCAAATTTATTAGAAACTTTAGCATTTCTGGACAAGGACACGTATGGCTCCTCATGTCTTAATTTTTTGTGGAAATTTTTATATATTTTTCCCTCTAGTTCCTCCTGAACAAATCATTTTCCACCCAAATAGACCAAGAAAAGCTTGTTGTGATGAGACAAATTAGTTTTAAGTTGGTGTCCTCTTTTGTAACTTCAACAGAAAAGAAGACGTGAAATTCCAGAGGATTATCAGAATGTAGCAACTACTTGGCAGTTATGCATAAAATCAACAAACAACAACATCCCAGTAGTTATGCGAACTACTTTACTCATTGAAATTAACCAGTTTGGTGGGTTAATTGTAGGTTAAGGGTAACTCAAACCATATGGAAGTGTCAGCATGTCAAAAATTATCATCTCCTTAGTTTGCATATTCTAGCACGGAACTGTGTTATTTACTCTTTGATTCATTTGTTCACATAATTGGTTTCCTGAATATAAAATGGTATCCAACCTTTCTAATTAAGTCATAATCCAGTTCAGATTCTTCAAGCAACATATCAGCACTTGGATTGCGGTAGAACATGAATTCACGTTCCCCATCATTCCTTAGTGTAACAAATGCTAAAGCTGTACGAGCGCCAGGATCAAATCGCATCCCTTCACTGTTCACATTATTTTCCTTCAAAATGTTAGCAAGCATGTAGCCAAATTCGTCTTCACCCACCTGTGCAAATACATAGAGAATGTCTACATTAGCTATTATCTCAGAAAGCACATGACACTTGATTAGTTCCCTTAAAAATAAATAGCAGCGCAATTGCTATGCAGATAAGTTGACTTCAATTATCTAAACAGAAGCACAAAACAATAACGAGCAATCATACCTTCCCAATGAAGGCGGATGATCCACCAAGACGGGATATGCCCACTGCAACATTAGCAGGTGCTCCTCCTGGAGCTTTCTTAAAAGCAAGTGATTCAGCTAATGAAAGGCCACTAACAGTCGGGACAAAATCAATTAGCATCTCCCCAAAACAAACCACGAGAGAATTATCTTTCGTTTCAGGTGCATCATTACCTCTAACCGCTTTTCCTAAAAGAAGAACATATGCAGAGCACGTTAGAATTGGGATAAGCTGATCAATGCAGCGACATGTGAGAAACCTAGTCAATGACAAAGCTATTTTTGCACAGCTTAATTGCAGCCACATCATAGAAAAAGAAGTTGATTTTCACTTCTTTCCAATACTTCCAACCGATGATTTACATTAACAATGAATTCCACATCATAACACCTTATTAATGGCCTATTCACCAGTGAAAATCTAGGCCAATTTAAAATTAATGATGTCACCATTGAAATTCCATCATCACCAAGCTCGAGGATGACAGCATTGTGAAATATGTTTGATGAAAGACAAAGGAACCATTTGTGGTGTCCAATTGGGCTCCCCTTGGAATGGGCCAAGTTTTGAGCACACATTGTTCATCCATCTCTTAGCAGTTTTGAGTTTCTAGGACTAAAGGTCCAAGCACAGATGAAAGACTCGAATGGCACCTATTCTTTCTAGTTATTCCGCCTGTCAATACTTTTTTGTTTCACAGCTGTCTACTCAATGCCATTTCTTGGGGCCTGACGTAAAGCTAATCCTCTTGATATTCAGAGATTCTCAGAACATACAACCTCAGAAGTGCACCCTCTTCAAAAAGCTGTGCCATTTCTAAGAAGGATCGGCGACAAATTTGGGACCGAAAATGATGCGATTCACCCAAAGCGGTAGGTTCCCGGTTTGGTAAGGGCTAAAACCATTCAATCTCGTGCACAATTGATCAATATAGAGACAACAGACACGAGACACTTTTCCCAAACTGAAAACAGCAACAAGAAACACAGTTACTAAAGTACCTTTGACATTCAATCGAGCAATCGAGGACGGAGGCGGGCAGCTAAAGGCAGAGACTTTCACCGTTCGGCGCCTACAGCTCACAAAATCCCGTCGAGAAATGGCGACGCCATTGAAGCATGCAGCACTGGAGTGAAGGGCCATCGCGTAAATAATAAGAAAAGAACAAAGCTGCGATCTTTCTCAAGTGAGATTGACCCGACCCAGAAGGGAAATTTCAATGCTGAAGATCTGATCACCGAGAAAACGGTGGAAACTAGACGCAGAGAACTCGAAAACAGGATGAAGTTCCCTTCTTGCGAGCAAATGCGATCAAAGTTTAGGATGACGAGGGGGCGTTAACGTCGAGGGTGCCGTGGGAAGCGGAGCGGGAAGCATTGGTTTGGCCGAATAGAAAAATGGGGAAGACTCCGATCAAGATTCTCAGAACGAATTCAGCAATCGCTCGACGGCAGAGGAGACTGACGTTTGTGGTTTGGGAACAGCGGAGAAAGCAAAGATCCGAAGAGAGAGAGAGAGAGAGCAAAGGTTTTATCGTCGGTTTTCAGGTGATTACTGGACAGACAACGAGGTTTCAGCTCGAGGGTCGCTCCATTTGCGTGTTTCCACGTGGACTTCTTCCTCTCCTTAATCCCTTTCTTCCCTCCCCTGGACAAAAAAAAAAAAAAAAAAAAAAAAAAAGAGGTAAACGTTACGATGGAGTTGAATTCACGCGAACTACCATGTTGCAATTGAATGTTTGTCGCTTGCGTTGCACATTACAAGCCAATTTTAGAAGAGGATCTTGTACGATTTCCAATTTTGAAAAAAATTTCAAATAAAACCTATTGTCGTATTTCGAAAAGTTTAAAAAGGAAAAAAGGGAAAGTTAGGAAACAAAAAAAGTAAATGATTGAGGAATCAAATTGTTAACTTTTGATATGTCGAAAGAATTTAATATTTTTGAAAGGTTTTTAGGAAAGAAAAGAGAGGATGAGAAATTGGATTGAAGAGCGACAAATGTTCACGTCCAACCCCACCTTTACGCATAAAAGATACTTGTTATGGACCCATGCACCCTTTCCCACCCTTATTAACAAGGCTAGATTTCACTAGAGCTGTTTGAGTCATTATGGTCATAGCTTGCACTATTTCTACCCAAAGCTAATAGATCACACTGCCAAGTCACATGCACCACTACAACACTCGTACACTTCTCAAAAGATTTACAATTAGTGTATGACTCTTAGCGAGTGAATCTCTTGATCACAAAATAAGTAAGGTGTTCTTGTAATTTTCACAACTCATCTCTATATATTTTGGCTGGTATTTTTTTTCCTTTTATAGCTGTCAAACTTTAAGTTGATCGTTGAATGATTTTCGAGATAATCAATTTAGTTGTTGTAGATAGCAATGAAATCACTAGAGATCCATTCGCCCATACAAACCAATCTTCTAGCGATTTTGTTGCTTCCAAGAATAAAGACTCCAAATAAGAAAATAATCCTTTTCCATTGGTATAATGAATGATTGATTAAATTCTCCTTAGAGTAAATGAATCCCCGATTCCAATGGCACATACTATTGTAACTAATTAGAAATTGCTAGTGAAATTTAGTTAGTAAGCCATTAGTTTGGGTGAGTGGCCATAAGCTTATACCAAGCTGAATCACTATAAAGCTCATCGTTTCTATCTGCCAACCTATTGCCATATTTGTCTGATAAATGTAGTGCACTTGATATAACTACATGTTCTCGCTTATATCAACTCATCTTTATTTTTCTTCTTATATTTTACTTGATGTTTATATT
The DNA here is from genome assembly GCA_014182565.1 of Eucalyptus marginata. Classification (NCBI taxonomy): domain Eukaryota; kingdom Viridiplantae; phylum Streptophyta; class Magnoliopsida; order Myrtales; family Myrtaceae; genus Eucalyptus; species Eucalyptus marginata. The sequence goes on from CM024590.1 coordinate 36,462,499, forward strand.
TTTGCATAAGTTAGTAAAGTTTTCTTAAAATCACCTATTCACCTCCTCTAAATGATATTATCAGCCATTGCACTTGTCACATTGTGCTTGGGTCTTTTATACTTACTTCTAGACATATTAACCCTCACTTGTTTCTTCACTAACTATTTGAACTAAGAACCATTTATTTTTGGCATGACCTTGATAGTGTTGAAGAAGTGCTTGGTCGACTACACACTTGTAACAAATTTATTGTCAAAGACAATACCACAATTTGTTCTTCCTTGAATGATTAGATTTGGTTTGAGCTACTTTTCTTATTTAGTGCACTACATATCTTCCATGAACAATTTTATTGTAAACACTTTAGTCTGACAAATTCAACGCTGCTCTATTGAGCAATTGAGTACTTCATAATAGCATATTGGATTGTTTTGCTTCATTAAATTTCATAGATACACAAAACAGTACTTGCAACTTGTATTATAAGAAGGATACCTATTTTTCCTTTTACAAGCAACTATTTCATCATCTTCATCCTCATCTTCTAAACTATTACTCTCATCACTTTCATCACTTGAATTTTCCCAACTGTTAAAGTTAGAAAATTCGATATTTAAGATCGCCAATCACAACAAGACTTATTTCTCAATTAAAAAAAAAAGAATTTCATTAAATTTTTAGTCTTGATTTAGATTTTTTGATTAAGGGACAATGAAATTTAGGGATTTCAAGTTTGATTAAAGAAATTTTAACCTAAGAAGCCAATCAATCATTTAGAATATGATATTTGGCATCATAGAAATGTAATTATATAGAGTGACACCTCTTAAGACCGCGTAACTTGGCACGATCACACAAAAATCCTAAAAAAAAGATCTTCACATTTTTTTACATCACTTTTTTGGTTGCTAGAGGAGAAAATACTAACTAGAATAGATTTGCCAAGTCAGACTTAAGACAGGCCATTCAACACCCGACATGTGTCCAGACGAGTCCTAACTGTCAGAATTTTTTTAAAATCCCCCCTCTCTATTACTTCTCCCATCACCTTTTATCCACTCCCCTGCCTCCCGCCCTCCCTCCTTCCTTTTGCGCAACTGCAACTTCAGAGCTCAAACTCCATCGAGCGAGCTTCACTACGCCTCTATAATTTTCAGTAATTGGTTGGTGCACGGTTGTGGGCTGAGGAGACCACGGCTTGGCAGGTGAGGATCGCCTTGCTTGCTGCTAGCAAGGTTGGTCTGGCCTAGACCATCATTGCCATGGGCAAGGCTGCCTTGCCAAGATCTAGACAAGATTGTCTTTGCCCGCGGGCGGTGAGATCATGGAGTGATTTCTCTAAAGAAGAAGAGGAGAGAAGTATAGAGAGGAAGAGAGAGAAAGAGAGAGTGTCTGACATGGCAAGAGAGAAGAGATGGAGTAATTTGATAAGTGAGATCTACCTTGTCACATATTGACCAATAAAATGTAGCATTCCATGGATGATATGAAAAATCAGATCTACCCAATATTTTCTCCCAATGACGAGGCTGGCGAAAAGGGAGGGGAGGGGGGAAGAAAAGTCTCTTTTATTTTGGCCGAGGCCCTGACGAGGATTCCCGGACCTCTCTTTTCTCTGCGCAACACACACAGAGAAGGGAGGAAGCAAGGAAAATGGCTCTCTATCCTGAGCTATCTTCAGTCAAACACCTCAACGTCAGCGGTGGCTACCGGCCTCCATTGCCGACCCCCATAAATTCGCACTTTATCGTCTCTCACCGCTTCAAATTTTCTCAGCCGCTATTCCCCTTTTCGTCCTTTCATCGATGTTTTTTAGGAAGAAACGCGTACCATACATAGAGAGAGATGAGAGTATTCGAGGGCAAAAACTCGTAAGAAATCAATTCTAGAAGCTTGCTCGTCGTCGCACATCATCCTTCGCCACTGCCAGCTAAAGATTTTGGAAGAGTACGGAACGCACCCGATTTTACCCTGTTTCTGGCTGTGAGGTTCCGGGGAATTCGGATCACGACTGAACCTAATCCGCTTGTCATAGCTTCGTTATGGACGATCATAGGAGCTCTCCAATCGTCGACTCGTACGCTCGTCACAGCTCCGGCATCGCCACTAAACCGGTTAACGCTTCTCCCTTTTTCTTTCCTCTGCTTTGAGCGCAACACAATGTTGAGTTGTGTCTCCACTGCTTGTGCGAATAATCGGGAATATGAGTGTTTTCTGGGTGATTAGTAATGATGTTTTCGTTCAGGTGTTGGTTTCAGATAAAAAATTTACTTCGGTTCCAGAGCTATGTCCAATATTAGCAGTGCCTACAGACTGTTCAATGTAGTGCCTCTGTTATTTGTTCTAGTCATATAAAAATGAGGCCGAGGTTTTAGTCATTTCCATCGAAGCATATGTTGGATCTGTCTGAGCTACTTTCATCGACTTCAAATGTCATTAGATTGATTTAAGTTGATGTTGGTGCCAAATCTCGGATCATTGATAGGTCTTCTTGAACGCTAAATGTTTCTTAGTTGCGATTATGAACTAGTTGCTCCTACTGTTCAATCTGACAACATACCAGTGCGATTCGTATGATGTTAACCGAGCCGCGAGCCGCGAGTCATTAAACATGACTTTTTTTGGATTATTTCCTAGTTGCCAAAAATCTCTCTGTTGACATATCTCCCCAACTATGTTCTGCGTAACTTGGCAAAGCCATGGCCGCGCATGGAATTGAGTCTGGTGAATGGAGATGGTGGTCTTGAATTTTCCGGTAAAGTTGGTGGATACTTGCGTGTTAATCTTGTTGCTTTTGGTTAGAATCAAGGAATTAATAGATTTGCTGGATTCTGGAAAACGATAAGCATTGAAGAGGACGCAGGCGCCCAAGAGAGGGAAATGGAATTAAAAAAGAGAAGAGGAAAAGGGATGAAAAAATGGGTTTAGCAAGGAAATTAGAAAATGGGCTTCGTGTAGGCTTCATGTGGTTCAGTGTGGGCTTGATATGATTTGATAAAGAATGGGTTTGGGTGAGTTTATGTTCGAAGTTGGGTTGTAAGGATTTAATTTTTTTGGTCGAATTGTAAGTCCAAGCACTTTTGTTGCTTGGACTTGCAAAGTCCACCTCAGGCCCAAAAGCCTGGCCTGCGTCCTTGTGAAGTCCATGTTTGACCCTATTCAGATCGGGCCCAAGGGCCCAGCCTGAATCCCCTATTTTCCAGAATATAAAAACCTTTAGCACTCAAAATTGATAAAAGACCGTTTGATCATATTTATATGAAAATACCGACCAAGATAAGAGGTACTGAAAAGGTGCAAATTAGACTATCAACGTAATCAAGCCCTCAATCCTAATTAATCCCCGTTTGCGTAGAAAGTGAGACAATCTCCCGTGTTTCACTTAGTTTTTAGCCAATCTTAATAGGTTAGTGGCGACTTCGGTCTTACATAAAATCTATTTAGGATTAATTGGAAGTCAAAATGAATTCAATGTCATGCGAGATAAGGACTTGAGAGAGCCCTTGCCTAATTGAGGGTCGTTAGTTCACCTTTTGGCATCACCTCTAATCCTCTTTCTTTTCCCCATCAACGAAAAGGAGAGGGTTGCGACTATCACCACTACCATGTTCCTTATATTCATTTTTTTTGTCGAAACTTTTCTCATATTCAATCTCATTACTATTGGCTATTGGAGCTCTCTTGTCCCTATTTTCAAGTTGAACTCCTTCATCCCTATTCAATCTATCAAGTGGTGCAAATTGTTTTTGATGAAATTCCCTCAGTTGTTGCTCTATACGTGCAAGTTCATCATCATTATCATCCTCACTTAGGTTCTTTGCATGTCCCAAATGTTCATCATCAGAATTACTTGATAGAGCAACTTTCCAACTCAATCTTATACATTTTATCACTTTGTCGCTCTATCTTCACCAACAACACTCGGACATGTACTTGTTTGCTGAACTCTCTCTAGCAAATGGGCTGCATGCCTTGCCTCACTCTTCCTTTTTGGAGCATATCCATTTCCAACCTAACAACTCTTTTTAGTACCATTTCTTACTGCTCCTATATTAGTGCTCTCATCTTCATCACCATAGTACTTAGCAAATGCATAGGCAATCTCACCTTGGAGATAATGGTAAACAAGATTCCTAATACTATATTATCATGCGGTTTTCTTAGACTGTCTTTCAAGTTCTTACCAGGAACCTTAAGAGCACAATTTTTCTATTTTGCTTCATAATTGTTCCCTTATATCCCTCACATTTTTTCATATGACAGCCTATTTACATTGACAAAAACAATATTGACATTTTCATCACCATATTCCTACTCATTGCCAATAACAAATTCCCCACTATGGAATATAATGGTGGGCGCAATGGTGTCATCCATGCCAACGACACTGCAATAAAAAGAAAGGGTTTCAGTACTACAACACAGAAAGGACGACGACTTTACATTAGGTCTCTACAATCTCATCAATTTAATAAACAACAATTGACTTTATCACTTAGTGGACAAAAAACAATAATGCATCTCACCAAAATAAATTACTCACCTTTTTCCTATTGCAATATTCCTTCCTCTGGCACCGTGGTCTAAATTTTCCTTCCAAATATCGAGCCCTAAATTTTCCCTCCAAGTGCCTAGCCCTAATTATTCCCCACAACCACTAAGCCCTAAATAAGAGAGAGGGCGATTGGCGACTTTCAAATAGTGAATGAGAGTGGGTTTTGAAGTCAAAGGAAAGACAATCACAGAGAGAGATGTCTTTTCGAGAGAAAGACTTGGTGCCTCATAGTCCACATTGGACTTGTTCGTTTATGAAAAAAAGTAACATATGAATACATTTTTTATTAAGAAAACCACTTGCACCTTTGGTTGATAAAAGTATCCAAAAAATCCTAAATATATTACATTGGTACCAATCCAGTCATAAACCTTTTAATCGGACCAATTTAGTTCTAAACTTTTTTATATTAATACTAATTGAATCCATCTAGCTAATTTATGCCGGAAATTGTTAACATGTATGCCGGTCATTTTACATGGCATGACTAGTACTAACATGAATATTTTTATATAATGTTTAATTATTTTTTTGAATTTTTATATTTCCTCTTTTCTTTTTTCCTTTTCTTTTCCTTTTTTTTTTCCCTTTCTTCCTTATTTTCCTCCGCTAGCCTCCATGATGGTTGGTAGAGGTTGCTAGTAGCCAACGAGGGTGAGGGCGAGGGCTGGGAGGCTTGCTGACCTTTAGCGAGGGCCCTTGAGCGCTAAAAGCCCTTGTCAACCTTTGGTGAGGGCTAGCTTTGCTCGGATGGCGAGGGCTAAGTGATGGTCCCCTCTTTGGATCTGGTGAGGGGCAACCTCGCTTAGCCCTCAGGCCAATCTCGTTTGTTGTTGCCAAGGGCATCTCGACCCTCGCCCTCATTGGTAGCTGGCGACCTTCGTCCAACCATCACAGAGGCTGGTGGAGGAAAATAAGGATGAAAGCAAAAAGGGAGAAGAAGAAAAGAAGGAAAAAATGAAAAAGAAAAAGGAAAAGGAAAAAAATTAATTAAAAATTTGAAAAATAATTAAATATTATACAAAATATTCACGTCAGTCAGTTGTGGCACATAGGACGACTGGCGTTCGTGTTGGCAATTTTCGATACAAATTGACTGAATGGACTTAATTGGTACAAATGTGAAAATGTTTAGGATTAATACAAATACAATAGGTTTATAACTTTTTTGATACTTTTCTCACCTTTGATTGGAATTTGCCTTTGAATGCACCCAAACAATCATATTTTTCTCTAAATTCATATTTAAATAATTCGGTAAAAGATTTTGGTATCAAAATGAGTAAGGTATGAAAGTTATGACACTTTTAGTACCATTTTCTTATTTTGCAATATGGCGATCTAAGGAAGCAATGTTTACTTGGCATGACATCGGGCAACAATTTTGACTCTATCAAGTTACAAGAAAACAACGTGAATATGAAATCTTATAATTTGTATTTCAAGTTAGGTTTTATTTGATATTCTAATATTTCTAAGAGTTAGATAGATTTAAGTAGTCATTCCATCAAGTAAACATTTTTTTTTCCAGTTATTTTTGTGTGTGGATTGTTATTTCCTTCATCCTAATTGGAGGATGCTTATGATTGGTCGACAATAAGTTATTATACCTTAAAAAATTAAAATTCTATATATTATATACATTCATTTATTTAGGGAATATGAGACAAATGATCATTGAACTTTAACCCAATGTACAATGTTGTCCTTAAACTTTTAATTTGTTAGTATAGTCTTTGAACATTTGGTACTACATAAAAATACTCAAAAGTGGTGCATGAACTTTAATTAATAAACATTTTCATGTAGTCCAAGGACTAGATTGAATGTGTACCAAATATTTAAGGACCACACTAAACAAATTTAAAATTTAAAACGACATTGTATACTGGACTAAAGTTTAAAAGCTGCATCGAACAAATAAAAAATTCAAGGGTCACATATCACATCGGGGTAAAGTTTTGCGACCATTTGTATAATTATCCCATTTATTTATTTATCACTTTCTTATCTTCTAATTTATAAATACATACTAATCCATATTTTACATCTTACTTTAGGACATGTTTTATCTCTTCTCTAACACCACATGCAGTTCTCCATCTTCGTCCCTTCTAGAATTTTCGTTGGATCTGCAGGTGAGAAGGAAGTCCAGAACCTGACGCTTCTCCTCTTGCTTGCGAGACGTTTCATTCTTCTCATTTAAAATAAATATTTTCTTGAGGTTGATTTCTTTGACAATGTATCTTCAACTGCTAAAAGGAAGAACCAATCGCTCACCTGACAATGACATGGCCAGCCTCGCTTATTGCAAGTTAAGAATCGCGGGTTGGCTCGAGTCCTTGTCAATCTTCTCGCCAAAGAAAGCAAAAGGGGTCTCTATCTCTCTCTCTGCTCTTTTCTCTTTAGTAATGGATAAGAGAAGTCTTTGTTAATTAACCTGCAGTCGGAGAGCTTGCGTTGCTCTAGGGTTTACGCGGTTTCAAGCTTTCCAACTCCCACTTATTCCACTTATCCTACACATGTTTTCCTCCTATAATATGGAAAAAGCTTGCCCGAAACGCGTAGATCTTGAATTCATTAGATATTTATAGCTCAAAAGCGATGGAGTCCAGCACAGGACTTTTCTTTTCCTTCACGATATGGCGAGTAAAGCTCATGTCACGCGCTTAATCCTTCACACGTACCAAACTGAACGAACACAGGTCGTGCATTTTTGTTATTGTTGTTGTTGTTGTTTTTAGGAAAAATTATTTACTGATTTCCTGTCTAAATTTAAAGAATCATGAAAAATCTATATCGCGTTTACAGATATAATAATAGTAATTTTGTCGACAACTGCCCGTCAATACCTTCATAAAGAAATATTCTCATTTTTCGATCCACAGTTTTATCTTGTGGTATATCCAATCAGTATATTTGCAATTAAAATCTTTCTCTATAATTAAGCAAGTGCGTGCGTGTTGTGTGTTTGCACAAAATTGAAATTTGAAAAATTGAGTGAAACCACTTTATAAGTCAATATTTGAACTATTGAATAATGAAAATAATTTATTGATAAAATATCCAATTTTTAAAGAAAATATATATGGGGAAAGATTCGAACATTTTAAGATATGAAATCGTTTTAGGAAAGTAGTTATTGGATAGAAAAGATTCAAATTATAATATTGAAAGATGAGGGATTATATATAATTATTAACTCGTGCCATGGATTCAACTCAAAAAATAAGTAATAAAGGTTATTTGGGGAAGAAAGAATGATCAAAATCCCGAGCTCTTTTATATAATAGTACAGATGGTTAATAGGCGCTTCTTGGGGGCACTCATTAACAAAACCCAAATAATATTTTGATAGCATTGAAAGGAAGTGAAAGTCGTAAAAATATTTTGGAGGAAAATTATAATTCAGTCACTTGTATTGTTCTTGTACATGTACACAATTTATAGTATAAAAGAAAGAATAAAGGAAGGAATAAACAAAATTACAATCTGATTACATATTCCTACTTTATCTCCAATATCCTTCACTAAATCTATTAAAATCGAAGTCAAGAATAAAATCATAATAATCGCGATCTTCTTTACCACTCTCCCTCAAGCTAATGGCTTATATAGGTCAAAGACGCCCAGCTTGCTGATTAGATAGGTATGTTGCCTTTGACATAAGGGCTTAGCAAAGATATTCGCTAGCTACTCCACCATGCCAATTCCTTGAGTCACAATAATCCCTTCTTGAAGTTTTCATTGAATTTTTTCTCGAGTGAAGTGACAATTAACTTCTATATGCTTTATCCTCTTATGAAAGACTGGGTTTGCTGCTACTTTAAGTGCAACATCATCTTTGGAGTGCTGAAATCCTGCACTTGTGAGTGCATTAGTAAATTTCGCATACCACTATCAAGAAGCTTGCTTGAGTCCATACAGGGACTAGCATAAACATCACACCCAAGACTCCCCTTGTCTGCGAAGACCCTATGGGAGTTTCATGTAGATTTCTTTGTTAAGATCACCATGAAGGAAAACATCATGACATCCATTTGATGCAAATCCTAGTTACGGAGTGTGGCAATGTAGAGACAAGAACGGATAGTCTTGGTTATCTCCGAACAGCAAATTAAGGGGTTGTGATCATCTTGATTATATCCCTTCTTCTTTGCCCGAGAGAAGTCTATCAGATAAGTGATAGGAATTAGAATGGCTTGGAAGAAATTGAATTGTCATGCATAGTAATGAGGAGAATATGCTTCAAAGCCAAGGTAATATCGACCCTTCACAAAGAACCATAATAGAAGATCTACCGGAGATAACACACGAATTCAAAAGTCTTGGAAGGGGTTTACGCTATCAGGACTGAGAAGATAGTACTGCTCCTCATTATCATAAGGGAAAATTCAATTTCCCTATGATCGACTTCCAAGATGACTTTAAAATAATAAATGAAAGGAGAAGTGCCTAAAAGAACCTTCTTGGGTAGGCGATTTAGGAGTCGATAGCCTAAATGAGGCTTCCCAGATGTTGCACTTAATAGTGGGTAACGGCTGAGATTACGAGAGCCTAGACCAAAAAGAAATTCAAGATAAAGGGCCATCCATGCTTGTAAAATTCATAAAAGACCAAAGATGGCACCACTTGTTTCACCTTTCATTACTAATGAAGCATGGGTAAGTCCTCTATACAAAGAAGGTGAAACCATTGGGGCAAGGGCAGTGCGTCTATCCAGTGCGAGATTTGCAGCTAATTGAAAATATCCTTGTTGACCTTAAGTGTTGGACCGCAAGATATATATATTGACATCCAGTATAACAAGAAAGTGATACGTTCCTTTTCATTGACAAGACAAGTTGCTCTATCATACCGCTGAAGGAATTTACTGTGAGTGAAGGCTCTGTCTAGGATTATAAAAGGGAGATCAACTATAGGTAACTCCTTAGGAAAATGGCCAATCAACTGAAAACCCGCTATAGTATGCATGTCTAGTAAAGTGACAGTCGTGGATCCCAAGGGAAAAGAAATAATTAGTCGAGGGAGACCAAAAGCTTACTGTAGACCCTATTGGTCCCTGGTTTATATCATAATAAGACATACCGATTGTAAGCACCTTTTCGATCCTAGCACCTATCCAAAGGAGCTGTGTTGGTTTATCATCTCCTAGTCAAAGATACCACTTATGAAAATCTGCTTCGAATGAGGGAAACCCTTGAAATTTGAGAGAAGCTTAAGACCAAATGTCTCGGAAAAAGCGGTGTTGAAAGCCAAAGCCTCATACTTAGAAGGAAAGAATGCCTTGAGTGGAGATGGGATCTTGTTATGATCAATCAAATTGACCCAAAAGGAGGCAATCGGTTATACCTTCTACAACATCCGGCAGATTAAAGCGACAATCTTTGACATGATCCCCTATTTGGAGAGCAACTAAACTGTTGATGTAGCTTGATGAGTCAAAGGTGGGGACTTTCTTTTGTGCCATGATGGATGATGAAGTGGAGATGAAAAGGAATTGTGAGGAAAATATGAAAATAAGGCAACAAGACGAAATACAATCCCCGGATCCTTGAAGAAATACTAGTAAAAGACCATGCCTTTTGGAAGAAAAAGAAAATAATTACCCACAAAATTAGAGGAGATGTATCGAGATAATATAGGAAATGAAAATTTGTATCGGGGAAAGATGTCAAAAGATAAAAAAGCATGATTGACTTGGAAAAGGTGCGAAAACGAGATATTTCTTTAAAAGAAGTAGATTCAAATTTATATCTTTTAAAATGGGGCATATGTTGACACCCAAAATTATCCTTGGAACCATATGCTGACCACGAGGAAATAACAAGTGAAATGCCCCATTTTGGTTTGTAAAGTTAAGGGCAAACAACTTTCGTGAAGGCTACTTAAGCTCAGCCTTGATGAGATTCTAGAAGCAAATCTTAGAGTCGATAGCCAGGTAATTGATTACCACGTGTTAGGCTATGAGGATAATGCACCGGATTTGAAGATTAAGAGAGACTAGTACTAGAACTCAAATGAAAATAATTGCTGCAAGGAATGTGCATAAAACAAGGAGCATTTACTTACTTAATAAATAAGCTGCACAAGCATTATCGACGAGTCAGGAGGCATTTACTTATGGACAAGGGTGCCAAGAAGAATTAAAAAACGTGGAGAATATCAAGAGTTGCGCCTAAGGAAAAGAAACCGATTAATGTTTATCAACCTGTCTTATAAATACTACAACCTGTTTAACAAAAAAACCCCCCTCGAACATCACAACAACAATCTTTAGTTTATTGCATTTTAGCTCTATTCTTCAAGATTCTTGTCGTCGATTAAATTCCAACGTGCATCTCTATTCAGTCCAACATCATTGATTAGATTCCGATGTTGTTCCACAAGTTCAGTATCGTTGATTAAATTCCAACGTTGTGTTTTTTATCCAGGAGTATTGTTGTTGATTAGATTCTAACTTTACATCTAAAACAAGTTGTGCCATACATTAAATTCCAGTATGATTTGAGTTCGAAGACAAACTATCCCACTACTAGTGTCCAAATTGTATCATTTATTAGTGGTGTAATTTGTGCCCATAAGGAATAGTCTTGGAGCCATCCAAGTATTGATTGTTAGGATTGTATATACAAGTTAATAAATCAAATTTCCCTTTACATTTGACATTCTTTGTCCAAACTCAACATAGAACCTAAGTCTCCTATCATTAAACCAAAACGCAGAATTTGGTAAAAAGGTTTTCACGAGAATCAAAACTGGTGAAATAACTTTGCAACATTCAATAGAGTGCACTCTAGCTTGTATTTGATTTTATATACCCATATGCAGCCAATTGGTCTTCTATGGGAAGGCAATGGAACTAAATCCCATGCATGATTATCCACAAGTGCAGCCAATTCACTCTCCTTAGCTTGTTGCCTTCTTGGATCTCATGCTTCTTCCTCATAGGAGGATGATTCATGTTCCTTGGATATATGACTAATGCATCACATATGTTTTGGAGACAAACAATTAAAAGACATGTAAGATACATGGTAGTATGTCCTTAGGAATGTAGCGTAGAACATATGTAGTCCTTGGTCCATGTAGGAGGATGAACATGTCATTTAGAATGCCGTGGTGGCTCAACAACTTGTTCTTCAGGTGGTGCTAATGAAGAAGGTACATCAATATGTTGCTCTGGAGATGCAACAAATGAATCAGCTTCTTCGTGATGTGATGTTGAAGACTCAGCTGCTAAATTTGAGTATTCTGGAATTGCTGTCGCATTTTCTGCTAGAATGAATATGTATTGCTAGAATGAACATGTATTGATTATTCACAGTCAAATCATCTTCTGATCAGAATGGACGATTATCCCATGTTGTTGTGATCTTTTGAGAGGTATATGTTGAATCTTGAAATGGAAATTCGTCCTCATGAAAATGACATCCCAGCTAACAAAGACTATATATAGTCGTTGTGATCATCTTCTGATATCATGAAAGGAAGTGAAAAATGCAGAAATATTTTGGAGAAAAATTGTAATTCATTCACTTGTATTGTTCTTGTACATGTACGCATTTTATAGTACAAAAGAAAGAATAAAGGAAGGAATAAACAAGATTACAATATATTACATTTTCCTACTTTATCTCCAAATATCCTCGACGGAATCTATTAAAATCGAAGTCAAGAATAAAATCGTAATAATCACGATATTCTCTAACAATGTTGCTAATATTTGTTGATACCTAAATTTTGACGACCCGTTTAGTCATTTATTAGGGGTTAATTTTATTTCTAAAAAATTTTGCATAGCATATAGATTTAGGTTGCATTTATTTTTGTTATTTGCATTATTTGTATTTTATTGGACCGGTGGCGGATGAGTTGAAATTAGATGGATCAGCTCGTAAACGAGCAAGTCGGCCAAGCCATATTTTTAATGATCGAAAATTATCTCGTGGGAAAATTAATTTTGAAATTTTGACCTAGGGATATGAATTTTTTTAGATAGGCAGATGGGTAAAAATATTGCGATTTGTCTTTTGAAAGATTTGGATTTAGAAAAAAATTTCATCTTAATCTCGAATCCTTATCAGTATGGGATGAATTTTGTGAAAAAGATTTGCGAATGTTGATTCGAGGAAGAATTTGAAAATCCAATTCCTTTCCCTATAAAAGGCCATGCGTGCGAGAGGTTTAGGGGGTTCTTTTCTCGATGGAAAGAAAAAGTGAAAATCAAGCATAATAAAAAGGGGAAGAGCTTCGTTTTGTTGGTTTGCCGAGTAGAAAGGTTTTGCTTTTTCCCTTCTGCAAAAGTATCGCAGAAGGTTAAAAGGGGGTCTTTTCTTTTGGTGAAAAAAAGAGCAAAAAGCAACAAAAGAGGGAAAAGTTGAAGAAAAGGCAAAAAAAAGGAGGGCAGAAGGTGGAGACGTGTGAAAAAGTAAAAAAGGGGAAGAAAAGTTGTTCATCTTCTTGCTCGTGGGTTCCTCCGCCGCGCCACCACCGCCTTGCAGCCATCCGATGTTCCATCCTGCTGTTGCCGCTCCTCTTCAGCCCGTGACTTATCCGTGCCATCACACCCCCTGTGTTCGATCCCTGCATCGGCGCGCCACCGGGTCTGTGTTTGCACTGCCGTGCTCGCACTGTTGCGATTCCACACTAGCAGAGCCGCGCGATTCGACGCCACTCGAAGCCGAAGCCCACTTCGACTCCGCCACTCCGCTTTCGATCGACGCTTGTACTTGGAGTTTTCTACCCCCGATGATTGCTGTTGCTGCTCCTGAACGACCCCCTGCAGCAGCTCGCCTTGGCCGCGATTTGCAGATCCCACGGGTACCTCCACTCCGAGCACCAACGACCCACGACGCCCAATTTGCTGCACCAGATCTGCAACCCAGCCGCGCCAAGCCTCGCCGTGACGCCGCATTGCCACTTGTGAAGCCGCCCCAGCATCCCCTGTTGCCCGAAGCCGACTGACCCAAGCCAGATCTACCCGAAGCGGACTGACCCGAGCCAGATTCGCCCGATGCCTGGCCCGACGACTGTCTCCCCTTGGCCGCTTATCAGCCCCCGCGGTCGTGACGCAGCTCCGCCCCTGTTGCCGCCACCGCCGGTCTGCTCGCCACCGGTTGACCCTTGCCGGAGCCCTTGCCGGACCCATCCGACCGGCTGCCCTTGGTGAACCCCACAAAGCTACCAAGCCGTGGGTAAAAAATAATAAAAAGAAAATGGCAAAAATCAATTTAGGTAGCTTTTTCTTCCTTTTATTTATTTGCCTTATTTTACTTTTTACTTTATTTTATTTGTTCCTTTTTAGTGTAATTATTCATTGATATATGATTGATATTCCGACATGAAAGTGCCTCTCAAATTAAGGGTTGTCAGTCCGATTTTTGCGCCCGAAATCCGACTCGCATCCTTCAAAAATCGACAATCCGATCTCATATTCGAGATTCGATTTGCGATTTAATTTTAAAATTCGGACAACCCGATCTCATGCGAGATATGGTTCGCCAATTTTCGGATATCAATTTTATCTTTGTTTGATTTGATGTCGTGGTGTTTGAGTTAGTTTTATTTTCGTAAAAAAAAAAAAATCCAAAAAAGTTTGAATTAGGATTAGGTTTGTTTTTTTTTTTTATTATTTTGCATGTTTAGAATAGGGATTTTATTTTTAGTCATGAAAAAGAAAAGAAAAAAGTGCATTCATTTAGGATGTTAGTGTTTTTTTTTTATTCTATTATTATCTGAATTGCATGTTTAATTTTAATTTCGAATTTCATAAAAAAAAGGAAAAAAATTTAGCATTAGGGCATTCTTTGCACGTCATTGCATATTAGATAAAAATTGCATTTTAGGTCTAGATAGACTTTTAGATGAATTGCATGATATGTTATTTTTTAAAAATGCATGTTTAGAAAGCATTTAGAATAGATAGTATTTTACTTTAGTTTGATTTTCATTTTTAGTGATTTTAATTATGAATTTTGTTAAATAAAAAATCATGTGCACATCATATAGGATTAGATTCATGAAAAGCATGTTATGTAGAATTAGATTCATGAAATGCACGTCATTTAGGGTTTATTGCTAGGTCCATTTAGTTAAAAAGTGCCCGTCATTAGAATTAGGTCATTTTGGTTAATTTAGATTGCATATTTAATTATTGCATGTTCATTAAGAATTCACATTTTGCCATGCCATATTATTTCATATGAGATTAGAAGCATTGCATTGCATGTGGACTATATTTCGTTAAAAAGCGAAAGCAAAAATTGAGTGATTCTTGTTAATTAGAAATCATATCAGAATTCTTGATGTGAATTTCGATCTAACAACGCTTGAATCTTTCATTACTTTGAGGAAAGTTCCACATTATTTAATTGCTTTCTTGAGTGTTAAATTGGTGGTTTGCGCACTCGTATGATCACCTCACATGTTAGGAAAGTGAATTAAAATCAATTCAAGCTGCTTGCAAAATATTTTTTTCGAAATAAAATAGAAATGTACCGAAAGGGCACTCGGAAAGTCTAGTGTAACCAAGTCCCCGTACCCAAGATCTCTGGTTCGTAGAAGTGAAATAATTCTCCCGTTATTTTTCTTAGGTGTCTAATCGACCTACCGTAAACCGATTAGTGGCGACTCCTTTTTGCATGCTAGATATTTGAATTTAAGTCGCGAGTTGGTATGGGGCTTTGGGAGAGCCCGAGCTAAGAATCTAGGCTTAGCAATCCATTAACCTAATTTTAGGTGGTGCACCCAAAAAAATTGGTCGCGACAGCTTGGTGATTCCACTGGGGACTTGAGCTGAAACTCTTAGTGGACTTAGGCCAATTTTCTTTTTGAAAAAAAATATTTTTGTTTGGCAGCGAGGATTCCAGGTACGTCCCTAACATTTAAGGTGTTAAATGTTTTTGCAGATTGGGAGGTATAAGGGGAAGTGTTTGCTAACCTTTGTTTTGTAGGGAGGTGTATGAATAAATGGTTTACTTGCACATTTGAAGTGTTGCTTGCTATAAACTGTTGTGCATGCTTTGCATTTACACTACACTTTTGCATACATAACCTGCCGCCGGACTTGGGCCGCATAGGATCATTTAGGATGGTGTTGAGATGGATACCACTCCGACCGCATGCTCGCGGTACGAGTCGCCCATCTCAATTCCGAAGTTTCTTTCATGGTGTTAAGAGTACCCACCTCGGTCCGCATGCCCGCGACCTGGGTTGATTTTTTGACCAAGTCGGAGTCATGAGGACTCGACATAGTCCACAAGCCCGTGGCTAGTCTGATAATCCTTGTGGCTCCATCTTGCTAAGCCTTATAGATTATAAATCGAGCCACTTACCATGCGCATGTCTATGTGATTGCTCACCATTCGTAAAGTAAGTTCTCTAAATTTTTGTTTTTGCAATTTACTTACTTTATCACATTATTTTGTCGGTCCATGGCATTAGGGTTGTTACGAGTCTTGATCAATATACAATGGGGACATTGGGCATTCGAATTATTCTCCCTCCAAAGGAAGAGTTTAGCACTTGGTGGGACAAGTTAGACCAAACTGGCTGCCAATTTGTAGAGTCGCATATAGCTCGACTACTTCCACTGCTGCGTATCAACATCCATGGCGGCATCATCCAAGCACTTGCCTATTGTTGGTGCCTCGAGACTTCAACTTTCATCTTTGGCGATAAGCATGATCTCACTCCTACCTTGGAAGAATATAGCATTGCCTTGGGAAAATCTTTGAAAGCTGAATTAATTAGTCCTCCTATTGGAATTGATCCCGTTGTGGCCTTATCTGATTTGTTAAGAATCAAAGAGGACAACATAAGAAAAGTTTTGAAGGCTCACCGCTATACTTGCCCATTATCTTTTCTAAAAGAATGTTTCGAAAATGGCACTTCATTTCAAATGCGTAGGGTTTTCCTTTTAGCTTTCTTTGGGTTCATAGTCTTTCCTTATTGCAAGAATGTTATTAACCATTTGATGGCTCATTTACTTAAGCAAGTGTTGGAAGGGAAAAATTTTGTAAACATTATTCTAGCCGAAACCTTTCTTTCCCTCACTCGATTTAAAGGAGGCGGTGATAAGACATTCCGTTCCTCTCCCGAACTTTTGCAAATTTGGTTTCTTTCTCATATAAAGGGATTTGGTGGTTTAATGACTATACATGATGTTAATGATTCTAATCACCATATTATAAAATTTGAGAACAACCAAAAACATGCACTGGATTACCATTATTCTAGGTGGCTAGCTTTCATGAAAAAACCAACTTCCAAGGGTTTCCTATGGCATACTAAATGGTTCCAAGTTTGTGTGGCGAGACTCACATGTGGAGGTGTTGGCCCAATCCCTCTACTGTGATTCACTGGAGCATTGAAGTACTATCAGACTAGAGTGACTCGTCAGTATCAAGTTGTGCAAGAGCTTCCTCCGGCATTACAAACAGATCCACTCCAAGTCAGCTTCGTTGATGGAAACGAGACCATGAAGACTCTATTCTCACTATCAAATCAATGTGGGACATGTGCCATCCACGAAAACTCAAATGGCCCGAGGAAGAGCTGAAGGGTAAAGAAAGGAAGTACTATGCCTCGACTAAGTACATTCAACAACACAAGATTCCGAGGAGTGCTTCCAAAGATACCAGAGGTGCCGCTGAAGATCACCAACTGTTTCGAGAATAAACGCCTCAAAAGAGTTGCTGAAAAAGCTCAAGAGGAGAACAAGCGATTGCGCCGAATGGTGTCCCGAGTGTATATTGATCAAGCTAGATGAAGTGCTTGAATCAATCTTGCTATTTTCATTTCTAGATTAATATTTAGGAAGTTGAGTCATTTACTTTCCTAGT
Source organism: Eucalyptus marginata (assembly GCA_014182565.1). Lineage (NCBI taxonomy): Eukaryota > Viridiplantae > Streptophyta > Magnoliopsida > Myrtales > Myrtaceae > Eucalyptus > Eucalyptus marginata. The sequence goes on from CM024590.1 coordinate 36,479,881, forward strand.
TCACTTGTTTAGGGCATTTCGAGTTTCCATTTTGTTAGGTTTGTCAAAAGCTCCATTAATGAACAATAGAACATTGCCATGGGTCGGCATATTTCATAAGAGATACTTATTTTTGTTCATTTCTTACTTTAGGTGATAACGGATCCCTCACGTTCGCCCATGATTACGTAATTAAGAGCTAGAATGGCCGACCAAACTGACATGCGTGATCGTATGTCCGCTGTGGAGACTCAACTCCAACAAGTGCTCGCCTCTATACAGCTTGTGACGGATCAACTCCAATTCCTCCAAGCAAATCTAACAACCGCACCCGCTCTTCCTGAAATAGTTATCCCGAAGCAAACAAACAAGGTTCAAATGATTAACGATAACATGCCCGGGCTGGAAGATGACTCGGTCCTTGTTGGAAAGACCAAGCCTGACAGCGTTCCTAAGACAGATCAAGACGAGCGCGTTACAAAGCTAGAAGAGAAAGTTAGACAGCTGCAGGAGTCACAAAACTCACTCCCGTTTGACTTATCTGTGTATGAGAAGGTCAAGGTGCCGAAGAAGTTCAAAATGCCGGAGTTCGAGAAATACGATGGTACTTCTTGCCCAAAACCTCATTTGCAGATGTACCACGTACGCATGGCCCAATATGTCAAGAATGAGCCCCTCATGATTCAATTACTCCATGAGAGTTTGACTGGGCCTGCACTGAACTGGTACATAATGAAGAATGTAAACCTTCTTGACACCTGGAATAAAGTGACTGATGCATTCCTCAAGCAATATAAGTTCAACATGGACATTGCACCTTCCCGAGAGGATCTTGAGCATATGGAGAAGAAGAAAATTGAGTCATTCAAGAAGTATGCTGTGAGGTGACGAAGTTTGGCCGCTCAAGTCACTCCGGAGCCTGCTGACAAGGAGCTGATGAAGTTGTTTGTCAAGACTCTCCCGTTTGAGTTTCACAACCGGATGGCTAGCACGTACGTTGAGAACTTCAATCAACTTATCCCGGTGGGTGAACAGATCGAAGTTGGGCTAAGAGATGGATGGTTCAATGCACCAATCCATCAAAGTAAAAGGTTCACCATGAAGAAAGACAAAGAACCTAGCACGAAAGTCAATGTTGCATATGCATAGTCTGGCAAGCCTCCGATTGTTCATATCCCTAAGAATCAACAAGGCGGAGGCCAACCGATCGCACCTCGACAGTTTGTTAAAAGGCAATTCACCCCTCTTCCTAGCTCTCTGTCCCAAGTGTTAAAGGTTCTTCAAAAGAAGGAGTTGTTGTCCTATGAGCCAAAGCGACCCAATGTTGAAAAATTTTCTAACTACGACCCCTCCAAGAAATGCGAGTACCATATGGGGGCAGTAGGACATGCGACTGATGAATGCATGACTTTGAAGCATAAGGTCCAAAACTTATTGGACACCAAGGCGTTTGCCTTCGGTACCACTCAATCGAATATCAAGAAGAATCCTCTACCTGAGCATGAGGATATGGTGAATGCCATTGATGAAGGATCTCTGGAAGAAATGGGTCTTGGCCCGCAAGAGTAACTTATTACTTTTGCACATTCCCCTGCGCGGGAATTTTATTACTTTATAGGAATTGTTTTCGATTTCTTCTTTTTCGCTTTCTTCTTAGGGCTTGAATCGCATTTTCCATTTAATAAATTGTAATTGATTGATGAATTTCAATGAAATTACAAGTTTTATTTTGAGGGCATGATGAGGTACACCAAACCAGCCCGGTGATGATATCCAGCCGATAAACAAAAAGAAAAATCCAAGGAGAATTCTGAGGACTAGGCTTCATCATGCTTTCTCGTGTCAAAATGTTTAAAAAAAAATGCTTTTCCAATTGCTTTTCAAATTTTTTTTTTTAAATAACATGATTTACCCCGTTTGCCTTTTGATACATCTACATTCTGTTTCAGGGACGGTCTTATAACATGCAAATATGTGAAAATAGTCCAATCCAATTATGGATTCTGGAGGCAAGTTTGCTCCAAACTGTAGTGGCCCATATGTGGTGAAGAAGGTACTTCCTGGAGGCACCTTGATTCAAGTGGAGATGGATGGTCGTGAATTTTCCACTCCAGTGAATTCTGATGCTGTCAAAAAAGTGTTACCCATGGTAGAATTTGTTGTGCTTTGAATTGCAAGCATTTTTATAATGAATAAATTGCCTTAATGAGTTGCAAGTTCAATTGTTCAAATTTATTACAAATCTTGCATGTTTTTCTTGATGAATTGTGTGAGATAAATTGAATGTGTCAAATAGGATACTTTGGAATGATGAAAGGCGAACCTTATTCTATACACTGTTTCATACACTAATTCCCAATGAGTTGTGTGGAAAATTTCCATGTCCGCAAGAAAAAGGGTGATCTCGCAAAGGGTACGTCAACCGAGGTGACGAGAGACAATTTATTTCTCTACCAAAAACACTATAGGTATATCCATTGTTTAGCCCTTTGAGCCCACACACATGAAGAGCTTTTTAAATTATCCCTATCAAGAATCGTCCCATACTGGGACAAAATTTGAAATGAATGATAGGAATTTTTTTACTCACACTTGTATCAATTTTCGAGTATAGCTTTCGCAGTGTAACTTGTACGATAATTTGAAGTGCCTTAGGATGACGAAGAGCAATTCTTTCTCTATCCTATACACTTTATCCGTTGCATAGCCCACTTAAGCCTATGAATTCATTTCACATTAAACCCAGTTGGTGATGATCCCCCACACTGGAGCAAGGCAAGAAAAACAAACCACTCGAGTAGCATGGTTTACAATGCCGGTAAAAGATGGAGGCTGTGCAAGTCCAAAGAAAGTAAGTGCAAAAATGGGGCATAAAAAAGCAGTGTGCCTGGTAAAAGCAAGGCCAATGCCCAAAAAAGAAAAAAAATCAAACATTGATTGAAGTTGTATCCCCAACAAGGCGGTACTAAAAACTCAATTGTTGTTGCAATCAATGGAGTTGTGATGTGAAAAAATCCTCAATGGTGAAGAAGAAAATTGGAGATGTCAAGATGATCACCAACTTTGACCCTCTAAACACTTTTTGAGTCTAATGATCATTTCATTTCTCAACCCATGAACCAAGCCTACGTTATGTCCCTTGCAAAGTCTCTTTAGATTAGGGCACTTGAATTAACGTAAGAATTCATTTGTTTGAAAGTATCGCTTGAAGAAGTGCGAATAAGATGATTTGTGCCTCATTTCGTATGCTTCTTGACTTGTAAACCTAGAGATGTTGACAGAATATCATTTTTTTCGATAACCTCGACTCAAGGAGTCTATTTTGTTAAGCTGTTGACCAAGCTTATATTACGGTCCCTATTAAAGACCTTTAAGATTGGTAAGGTCGTACCACTTGCGAGATTACTCAGACCCTTGTTTGACATAATGATGGTGAGATAGAGTGACTGTCAAAATCCTGCATCAAAGGACATGATGAAATAGCCATTTTAACGAGGACGAGTGAAAAGTCCTTTCAGACCGAAAGATCTCTCATTTGACATATCCATGACACTCATGTGTTCAGATTAGAATATTTTTTTGAAATCCTTCCCAATGGAAATTAGGTGATGCAAGATTGGTAGAAATCATCACGCATGAACCTCACTTGAATTGATGCATGTCTGTGACTCTAAATGCATATTGCCTCTCCTATAACCAAGTTTTACAGGAGACATATCCCCTAGGAGCAGAGATGTCACCAGGTAAGTGTATCTCTATTTATACCTTAAATATTTGTCGTTGCACAGGTATTCCCTTTTTGAATACATTGACACTCAATTGAGTTGTCCCAAAAGATTTTTCTTCAGATTGCAATGTTGGGCGACTGAAGAATGGTTTAGGTTTTAGCCGAGCAAAACCTTCGTTTAGGGGACCGTAGAGTGGTACGGGTCCTAAACACCATTTATTGCTCTAACAGGCGACCGTAGAATGGTACGGGTCCTAGAAAAGCAATTTCCCCATTCAGGCGACCGTAGAATGGTACGGGTCCTGAAAAATCAATTTTCCGTCAAGGTGACCGTAGAATGGTACGAGTCCTAGACAACACTTATTTCCCCGTCGAGGCGACCGTAGAATAATACGGGTTCTAGATAGCATTTATTTCCATATTCAGGCGATCGTAGAATGGTACGAGTCCTGGAAGGCAAATCCCTGTTTAGGCGACCGTAGAATGATACGAGTCCTAAACACAACCAAACACTGCTATACTGGGCGACCGTAGAATGATACGGGTCCTAGGAAAACAGTTCTTAAATCTTTCTCGTTATACCTTAGTCTAGATCTAGGTATTTCGAGTTTAAAAATCTTGACATCTCAGTCTGGACCCAGATGTCTTGATTCTTTTGTTGAACATTTCACTCTAGATGTGAATGTTTTTCGATTCTCTTCGTTATACCTTAGTCTGGATCTAGGTATTTCGAGTTTCCAAAATCATGACATCTCTATCTGGACCCGGATGTCTTGATTATTTTCGTTGAACATTTCACTCTGGATGTGAATGTTCTTCGGTTTTCCTCGTCATACTTTAGTCTGGATCTAAGTATTTCGAGTTAAAAAAATTTTTTGACATCTCAGTCTAGATCCGGATGTCTTAATTGTTTTCGTTTAAACATTTCACTCTGGATGTGAATGTTTTTTTTCAATATTTCTCGTTATACCTTAGTCTGGATCTAGGTATTTTGAGCTTCAAATATCTTGACATCTCGCCGGGACCCGGATGTCTTGATTCTTTCGTTGAACATTTCACTTTGCATGTAAATGTTTTTCGAGCTTTCTCGTTATATCTTAGTTTGGATCTAGGTATTTCGAGTTTTTTTTTTTTAAAAAAATCTTAACATCTTAGTCCTGGATCTGGATGTCTCAATTTTTTTCATTGAACATTTCACTTTGGATGTGAGTGTTCTTCCCAATCTTAATGTCTCAATCTATTACCTGTTTGATTGTTCAAGGAACCTGAGTGAGAGTTTGGTACTTGTGGAGTAAATAAGAATTTATCAGGTACCTCAAAATGCTTTACCGCACTGACTGGTAAGTAATTGCAGGTACATTCTTTCTTTTCGCATCATGCGTTTGCATTAGCATTTCAATGCATCATATAAATTGCATTTAAAAATGAGATTCATTATTAAAAAAAAATCAAAAATCAAAAATCAAAAGTCAAAAATCAAAAATCAAATCATCCAGTGCATGTGCATGGTCAAAATTTAGGTTTTAATTTGTCTTTGAAAGCAACCTCTATGAGCTCACATTCAAAGAGGGGCATTTGTTGACACCTAAATTTTGGCAACCCGTTTAGTCATTTATTAAGGGTTAATTTTATTTCTAAAAAATTTTGCTTAGCATATAGATTTATGTTGCATTTATTTTTGTTATTTGTATTATTTGTATTTTATTGGACCTAGGTGGCGGATGAGTTCAAATTAGATGGATCGGCCTACGAAACGAAAGAAGTCGGCCAAGCCCATATTTTTAATGATCGAAAATTATCTCGTGGGAAAATTAATTTTGAAATTTTGATCGGGATATGAATTTTTTTTAGATAGGGCAGATGGGTAAAAAATATTACGATTGTCTTTTGAAAGATTTGGATTTAGAAAAAAATTTCATCTTAATCTCGAATCCTTATCAGTATGGGATGAATTTTGTGAAAAAGATTTGCGAAGGTTGATTCGAGGAAGAATTTGAAAATCCAATTCCTTTCCCTATAAAAGGCCGTGCGTGCGAGAGGTTTAGGGGGGGTTCTTTTCTCGATGGAAAGAAAAAGTGAAAATCAAGCACAATAAAAAGGGGAAGAGCTTCATTTTGTTGGTTTGCCGAGTAGAAAGGTTTTGCTTTTTCCCTTCTGCAAAAGTATTGCAGAAGGTCAAAAGGGGGTCTTTTCTTTTGGTGAAAAAAAGAGCAAAAAGCAACAAAAGAGGGAAAAGCTGAAGAAAAGGCAAAAAAGGAGGGCATAAGGTGGAGATGTGTGAAAAGGTAAAACAGGGGAAGAAAAGCTGTTCATCTTCTTGCTCGTGGGTTCCTTCGTCGCGCCACCACCGCCTTGCAGTTGTCTGGCGTTCCATCCCGCTATTGCAACTCCTCTTCAGCCCGTGACTTAGCCGTGCCATCACACCCCCCGTGTCCGATCCCTGCACCGGCGCGCCACCGAGTCCGTGTTTGCGCTGCCGTGCTCGCACTGCTGCGATTCCACACCAGCAGAGCTGCGCGATTTGACGCCGCTTGAAGCCGAAGCCCACTTTGACTTCGCCACTCCGCTTCCGATCGACGCTTGTACTCGGAGTTTTCTACCCCCGACGACTGCTATTGCTGCTCCTGAACGACCCCCTACAGCAGCTCGCCTTGGCCGCGATCTGCAGATCCCGCGGGTACCTCCACTCCGAGCACCAACGACCCACGACGCCCAATTTGCTGCACCAGATCTGCAACCTAGCCGCACCAAGCCTCACCGTGATGTTGCACCGCCACCTGCGAAGCCGCCCTAGTGTCCCCTGCTACCCGAAGCCGACTAACCCTGCCCGAAGCCGATTGACCCGAGCTAGATCCGCCCGACGCCTAGCCCAACGACCGTCTCCCCTTGGCCGCTCATCAGCCCCCGCGGTTGTGACGCAGCTCCGCCCCTATTGCCACCATCGCCGGTCTGCTCGCCGCCGGTTTACCCTCGCCGGAGCCCTTGCCGGACCCATCCGACCGGCTGCCCTTGGTGAACCCCCCACAAAGCTACCAAGCCGTGGGTAAAAAATAATAAAAAGAAAAAGGCAAAAATCAATTTAGGTAGCTTTTTCTTCCTTTTATTTATTTACCTTATTTTACTTTTTACTTTATTTTATTTGTTCCTTTTTAGTGTAATTATTCATTGATATATGATTGATATTCCGATGAAAGTGCCCTCAAATTAAGTGGGGTTGTCGGTCCGATTTTTACGCCCAAAATCCGACTCCCGCAATCCTTCAAAAAATCGACAATCCGATTCCATGCTCGAGATTTGATTTGCGATTTAATTTTAAAATTGGGAAAATCCGATCTCGTGCGCGAGATATGGTTCGCCAATTTTCGGATATCAATTTTATCTTGTTTGATTTGATGTCGTGGTGTTTGAGTTAGTTTTATTTTCGTAAAAGAAAAAAAATCCAAAAAAAGTTTGAATTAGGATTAGGTGTTTTTTTTATTATTATTATTTTGCATGTTTAGAATAGGGATTTTATTTTGAGTCATGAAAAGAAAAGAAAAACGTGCATTCATTTAGGATGTTAGTTTTTTTTTTTATATTCTATTATTATCTGAATTACATGTTTAATTTTAATTTCGAATTTCATAAAAAATTAGAATTATGACATTCTTTGCACGTCATTGCATATTAGATAAAAATCGCATTTTAGGTCTAGATAGATTTTAGATGAATTGCATGATAGGTTATTTTTTAAAAATGCATGTTTAGAAAGCATTTAGAATAGATAGTATTTCACTTTAGTTTGATTTTCATTTTTAGTGATTTTAATTATGAATTTTTGTTAAATAAAAATCATGTGCACGTCATATAGGATTAGATTCATGAAAAGCATGTCATGTAGAATTAGATTCATGAAATGCATGTCATTTAAGGTTTATTACTAGGTCCATTTAGTTAAAAAGTGCCCGTCATTAGAATTAGGTCATTTTGGTTAATTTAGATTGCATATTTAATTATTGCATGTTCATTAAGAAATCACATTTTGCCATGCCATATTATTTCATATTAGATTAGAAGCATTGCATTGCATATGGACTATATTCTCGTTAAAAAGCAAAAGCAAAAATTGAGTGATTGCTTGTTAATTAGAAATCATATCTAGAATTACTTATGTGAATTTTGATTTAACAACGCAGATGCTTTCGTTGCTTTGAGGTAAGTTCTGCATTATTTAATTGATTTCTTGAGTGTTAAATTGGTGGTTTGCGCACCCGTATGATCACCTTACATGTTAGGGAAGTGAATTAAAATCAATTCAAGCTGTCTGCAAAACATTTTTTTCGAAATAAAATAGAAAGGTACCAAAAGGGCACTAGGAAAGTTTAACAGAACCAAATCTCCGCACTCTAAAATCTGGTTCGTGTAAGTAAAATAATTCTCTCATTATTTTACTTGGGTGTCTAATCGACCTACAGTAAGGCGATTAGTGGCGGCTCCTTTAAGTCGCGAGTTGATATGGGCAAGGAGATTTTAAGTTTCAGCTAAGAATCCATTACCTTAATTTTAGGTACAAGAGAAAAAATTGGTTGCGACAATATTTTATGTCAAATAAAAGTTAAAGTCGGTAAGCCACAAGAAAAAGATCTTATTAACGAGTGAGTGTTCTTGAATACTTTCTTATCATGCCCAATAAAGGAATGTTTTCATTTTTAATGCACCGGTCGTGCATAACACTAGAATGACAAGCAACACTTTAGAAATGACGAATTCTCTTCGTTTTGATATGGACTTCAAGGCACTTATTTTACACTTAACTAAGGAAAGTAAGTGCATTTTCAATGCATTGCTTGTCTCAGTTATCATAGATAATCAATACGTGGAAAATACAAATTTCTATTTAATGAGTATGATTGTCGAGAGCGTTCGTTAGCAAGACTTTTTTTTTATGTTTGGCAAGTATCCTGAATCACTTATTAATTAAAAAAGGTTCACCAGAAAATATACATGTGACGAGCATCTTGAGGAACTCTCTCGAACGCAACTCCAACTCCAAACCTGTCCTATTCCGGGCATTCGAGGAGTCCAGAGAGCATATTCTGATCGTCCTGTAGTTGCGGTGTGGCGGGGGGGTCCACACGCTTCCAACCGCCAACGAGGAATACAGGTCGCGCAATATCAGCCAATCATAATTGTCTCCGAAGCTCGGGGGATTTGGACAAAAGAGGAAATCCCGGAATTTACTTTCCAACGTGCTTGGTCAACATTGCGATTCAACTGCGGTGAGGGCAGTTTTTTCGGAATCTCGGTGCGTAGTATATGATTGCGATCATTTACGAAAAATAAATTATTTAGTTTTCTTAAATAATCACTTATAAGTTATAACGTTGGAAATAATTAATTAACAATAATAAATTATGTCTTAACATTTTCGTGAGTGAGAAAAATATCTTTCATTTATTTATTTTCATTAAAAATATGAATGATCATTTAAAAAAAAAATTCTAAGTAAGTTGGAAATTGTGATTGTATTTTCATGACTCAATCGAAAATGCCTTTAATGCTTGATTTTCAAATGATTTTGATTCGACTCTCATGTCATGGCAATATCCACGGAAAAACAGTTCTCCTTACAAAAGAGTTTCTTCATTGGAAAACACAAGACGTAAAATGAGAAAGTATCTTAAATACATGTATACATAAAGCAAATCAAGAATGTTTTCTAACTTCGAATTTAGATGAAAGGATTTCATAAAAGCTCATATATTCTATAAACATAATATACATGGCATCCCTTTGATTTAACACGTATTCACTGGGCATGGTAGGCTCGCAACCCTTGTCCCGACCTAGACCTATCAACATGGATTTTAAACCCATCTTTAAATTCATATAGAATAGATCGAGTTGTTATATGGTTTAGTAATATTTAATAATGTGTCATAAAATGTGTTTTAAATGTGTTAACAACTTACTTATACCAAATCCATCTCTATGACTCTTTTTATTTTCTTTCACTCTCACTCACTCTCCTGCTTACTCATTGCGCACTCTCACCTCAATTTGGATGTGAATTTTCCTACATGAGGTTAAATAATGTTTTAGCAATATAAGTTGTGGTCGAATATGGGTCATTAGATTTGTATTACATTGAAATGGGTCAAAACGGGTTTAATGAATTTATTTGGGTTGGTCCATTTTCGACTAGACCCAAAACTTGACTTAATCTGATCCACCCATTTGACAGGCGTATTCAAATCCCATAATATAGATCCACACTTTTCTCAAATGAAAATTCTTATGCACATCCAATGCATATAACCTTTTTATAAAAACGCCGAATTCGGTGGACCCTGTTTAAATATAGTGAAACCTGTAACATCTTATAGTTTGAATCTATCTGCCATTGCGTTTATTCAGTGTATGCAATAATGTCACCTCATAGTGGCATGATGATTTAACGTCAGGGAAGAATCACGTTCTCTCACTCTAGAAGTGTTGACCTTCTTTTCGGTCATAATTGCATTAGCTCAAATAGAGGTTGAGATAGACCGAAGTTTTTTTTTTTCCTTTTTGCTAAGAAATATATCAAATTTAGGATGCATTTAATAACCATTCAAGAATAATTTCGATTATAAATAATTCTTTTTATTTTATTTCCAAGAACAATTTCTAAGTATTTTAAAGTATTTGATAATTGTTCAAAATTTCTATATCAAAATAGAATCACGTTTAGCATCGTTTTCAAAATTTTTAATCCAAATCATTTTCTTTTAATTTGTTAATAATTTTATTACTTTTTTTCTTCTTTTCTTTTTCTCTCTCTTTTTTTCTTCTTCTTCTTCTTCTTCTTCTTCTTCTTCTTCTTCTTCTTCTTCTTCTTCTTTAAGCTTTTGCCAATCGTCGGCCTCAAGATGATTGGCGATCGACCATATGAGGGCCAGCAGCTTCGCCGAGGGCTGAGCATCGCCGGCCCTCGGCAAGCCGCACCTTGTCGGCTAAGCCTTGGCTAAGTGAGAGGCCTTGCCCAGATATGGCGAGGCCAAGCTCGCCTAGCCATGGCACGGCCAAGCCTCACCCGGCCAAGCGAGCCTCGTTGGTGGCTAGGCAAGGCAAGGCCAACCTCATGGTGGCTCGAGAGGTCGAGCCCGACCGGCGGTTGGGCGAGCTCGGCCTCACCGGATCTAGGCGAGGTCAAGCTTCACCTAGCCATGGCTCGATTGAGCCTTACTTGGCCAAACAGGGCTTGCCGGTGGTCGGGGGAGACCCGGGCGAGGCTCTTCAATGGCCGGGGGAGGCCTAGGCAAGGCCCGCCTCGCCGATGGTTGGGCGAGCCTTCAGCGAGCTCGCTGGACCTCACCCAATTGGATGCCGATGATCGGTGACAGTGGACAGTGGCGGCAGTGGTGGTTGATGGCAGTGATAGTGGAAGAAGAAGAGAGAAGGAAGAAGAATAAGAAGAAAAAAGAGAGAAAAAAAAGATGGGTTGACTTGATTTTGGAATTGTTCTCGGAAATAAAGATTCAATTTTTTTACTCTTTGATTATGTTGCAAATTTATTCCCAAGAACAAATTTGTTCTCGGAAAAAAAAAATTATTAAATGGATTTATGTTCGGGAACAAAATAACGGAATCAAATACTATTTAGCAAGTTGCCCAACGCGCCCTTATTAGTAAGGGCTTGCTTTCCTACAGTAGAAAATAGCTGATTGTTTGAATCTTATACTTTCCCTTAAAACCAGAGAAAGAAGATCCATTTGGGTTTTCTAATGACGGGAGATTAGTCAACGAAAGATTTGTTGGCTAGCTCGGGGAATCAACAATAAATCGGGTCACCTTGGTAAGCTAGCTTTGGTAGCTCAGTAAGACCGGTTCTTTGAGTATTTTGGTTACCCAACTTACACTTCCTAATAAGCAAACGAGATGAAGCCATCGGAGAAGAAGACGCGACCGAGGGAGAATAAACCTACCTACCTTGGGGCAGTTGTTGGAGTTCGAGCTGTAATTTGCCTCAAGGTCTTGCACTTAAAAGGTCATAGCAGATTTAGACCTGACGATCGGACGAATTCGGGCGCCATAGTGCTGACTTACTGATATGACGGATTAAGGTAACTTGACATTTCATAAAATAGATAATGTATAAAGAGTAGCTCTTCCTTCTTGGGCAGAAATCAATAATTCAAATGATAAAAAAAGGATAAATAACACAAAAAACTTCAAACTATGCTCAGTGTAATACGAATATTAAGAACTTTTTTTTTTTTCATGTCACCAAAAACTCTAAACTTGCCCTCCATAACGGGAATACCTCCAACTTTTTTTATGAAAAAAAAAATCCAAAAATTACACGTATGACATATACCCTATATTCTTATCACATTAATATATGTTCGGAGTTTTATACTTTATATGTTTGGAGTTTTTTATGGCAATTTTTTTTTAAAGATTATTTGTGTCATAATTGGTAAATAGTGACACAAAATAAAGTTTGGAGTATTTGCACCTGAGTGCGCTAAATATGAAGGTTTTTTGTGGTATTAAACCATAAAAAAAATTGATATTGGAACATAGATAATTTTACATATCAATATGCATGTAGCTTGAATAATATCAAGGAATGTATACGTTATGGGAGACTTTAGAGGTGAGCATGATCTGGATGGTCGATTCCCATATTGGAACCGAGAACTCCCATTAAGAAACGGTTCAAGAATATTGAAACCAAAACCTGTCCGTTGGTTTTGGATCCATGGATCCACCGAGAGTTCCTGAGTAGATCTATGGAACCATCCCAAACTATAAAGCTTGTTTGGCCTTATATTTGGGTTGGTCCAAGCCATTAATTTTGAGATTAAAAGATCCATGGAATAGTCCCAAACCCTATAAAGCTTGTTCGGCCTTATATTCGGGTTGAATAGTAAGCTATTAATTTTAATTAAGGATTAAAAACTATAAGGCAAAACGAATAGACAATACTCTTTAGCTAAATACTTAATTTCTTCGAAGGTTATGGTGTGGTCATCTTAAGGTTTCCCGACATTGAAAACATGTGGAGAATTAGACTCTAAGTTAAAAGTCCTAACCTCCTAAGAAATTAAAACATAATTGCTTGATTCATCTTTTTTCAACGTCAACCTAATTTAATCATGGAAATAGTTAATGAGAGACCTAAACAAGTCATGGACTCTTATGGACATCTCCAATCGGTTCTTCCCTTCCTCTACATTTGCTTAATTTCTTTTGGTTGAGATAGTAAGTAAATGGATTATTAAAACAAAAAAAAAATAGAGAATTAATCCTGCTACATACCCAAGAGAGAAAATTATTCAATAATGTCCAATAATTACAAATTATATATATTTGGTCGAAAAACTACAAATAATTAAGTAATTGAGAAGGATATTCGGACGGATGGGCAGGCGGTTCCACACGTAGAATCAGGAACTAAATCGGTACTCATCGATTCCAACAAATTAGAATTTGGAACCAGACATGGGAACCTTTGGCTCTGGTTGGGTTTGGTCCGGTCTTATTTCGGGTGGTTTGGGTGATTTCTTTTTTTCGTACCTCTCTAATGGGAGTTGTAATACTTTGGAAAAGGAAAAAATAAAAAAGAAAAGAAGTTTGAAAGTCACATGGAGCGGCGCCGATGTGGAGACAGGTATTAGGTCCTTATCCAAGGGCTCTGGGCCTGACAGCGAAAAAACGCGCTTTGGACGCGCAATTCGCGCCTCCTCTCTCTATATATATATATCACACACACACACACACACACATTGTGTGTGTGTGTGTGTTTACAGACTCACTTCCAATCACGGAACCCCGCAGAAATACAGTCTTCATGATCTCGCTCTCTCTCTCGGAGCGTCAGTGAACATGTGGAAGAGGTCGAGCTCCAGCTCCAGCTCCAGCTTAGTTCCAAATCCAGTTCCAGCTCCAGCTCCAGCTCGCAGGCAAAGGAGGCGGGCGGCCTGGGCAACGTGGACCAGGTACGGCAGGTGTTCGCCCAGTACGACAAGAACGGCGATGGCAAGATCTCCTGCGACGAGCTCCGCGAGGTGCTCTCCGCGCTCGGCTCCTCCCCCACGACCCGCGAGGAGGCCCAGGCCGCCATGTTGGAGATCGACAAGGACGGCGACGGGTTCATCGACCTCGACGAGTTCGCGGAGCTGATCCTCGGCGGCGGCGATGGGGGGCCCGAGTGCGGGGCCAAGGAACTCAGGGACGCCTTCGACCTGTACGACCTCGACGGGAACGGGGTGATCTCGGCGAGCGAGCTGCACGCGGTGTTGAAGAAGCTGGGGCAGAAGTGCAGCCTCAAGGACTGCAAGAAGATGATCACCTCGGTCGATCGGGACGGGGACGGCAACGTCAACTTCGAGGAGTTCAAGAAGATGATGACGGCGGCGAGCAACGGGGCTTCGAGCTGACCTTCGCCTTTAGACTGCGCTCCCCAGTTGGCTCTCTACCTTTGTGCATGCCAAGAAAGCTCAGCAGTAATTTCATCTCTATCTCTTCGCATCTATTTTTTTACCTTTCTTTTTTCGGTAGGCAGACACTTGATTAGGGATTGATTCGACCACCGTGCGAGGAGGCTATGCTGTTTGTGCAAAGCGTGAAGAGGAAGCACAAACAGCGCTGTAGGTTTGGTTGGGGGGGTGATTAGTAGTTTGACAGATAGGTTATATCTTATTCTGCGCTCTTCTTCCATCTTAGATCAGTTTATGGATCTTTTAGCTTGCCTGTCCAAGTCTCGTCGCAGGAAAACGTCTTCCTATCTTCTCGTCTCTTCTTCTTTAAGATGTTACCACATGATATGCACTCAACTAGTTGGGACATATTATTCTCTATATCTCTGTCAGTAGGTGGATGCAAACCTTGCGGTTTCTAATCGAATATAATGTCCTCGATTTGCTGTTCTGGTACCTTAATGAAGGAAGGATCACTCTATAAGATATCTATCCGAATCAACATTAGCCATCAACGATGTTTTTTATTTGCTGGACTTCCAGAAATTGTTTTGGATTTCAAGCAAAAACTCCTTTCAAAACCAACATTTCAACAATCAATCATAAATTAATGAATCGCAAATTAAGGCATAGTAATAATAGCTTGTAAAATACTTTCTTGTTATCGATAATTAAAATATCTTTTACTGACTAATTATAACAATTATTTTTTAAGAGAATGCCGTCCAAATTATATATTTTTTTTTACGGAATAAATGGAGCTTTTTTTCTTTTTTTATTGGGGCAAAGATTTGAGGCACTGTTTGATTGGGTTTTAAGTAGCCGGGGGGGCTAGTATATGGGTGGTCCACGTGTAAGGTTAGTGTGTTAGTAGAGATATGGTGGACGCGGCTGGATCTTTCATTATTACTTGTGGAGGACTTCACGCGGCAGTCACCTAACCCTAAGTCCCGTGAAGCGACGGGTGCGTGCGCGTCAGCCTTTAGCAAATGCTGATCTCAACGCGCTATTCGCTTTACTGTTTGCCTTCTCGAGCGTTTTGGTTCTTTCAGTTTTGGGGGAAGACTTTTTGACCATTTTGGGCGCACTTGGGCTCCGAAAATTTCGGTTCGGTTTGCTTCGTTTTGGAGGCTATTTCCACAGGGCCCCGAGCCCCGATTCAGGGCCCGTACAAAACAAGCAGTTCGGTTTATAGGGATAGGCTTGGGCCTATATGATACTGGTCGTTTGAGTTGGTCCGATTTGTGCTTTGAATTCGTGGATGTATTGTGTGTTTGGGCCTTATCGGCCCATGATTAAATTTAGTGATTAAGCGAAAGGGTCCTTGATCCTAAAATTGTCAGAGGGGGGAAGAAGGTGGATCCTCTAAATATGAAACTTCTAAACATCCATCAATCAAGATCATGAAAATGTTCGTGATGTTTCCTTGATCTTGATATAACTCCCCCCTATCTCAATGCATCGAATCTGCAAAACTGTACATGGTCCAGCTCCACCGTCATGGGATCAAAGACGAACCAAAATGGGGCGGATGGTGATGGTTGTTGCCACAATCCAGCAGTTGATTAATTTGATTTCTTTTAGAGCCGCCATTGATCTATTATGAGCTGATGAGGAGTCTGAATAAATTGTGGAAATTTACCTTAATCCTGTGAAAAAAACAGGAGATTTACGAGTTGGGAGACTTGGATATACTACATAAATTTGACGCTCTTTCTGTACATTTATCTCTTTTATGAAGAACGCTTTGCATGCAATCTTCTCAATTTTATCCCCTAAATCCTCTAAACATGTAAAAGGTGATCATTTATGGATACTCATACAGTAAAAACAAATAATCATTAATCAAAGCAATAATAAAGATCAAATAACACCTAAAAAAAAATAAAGTAAATAAAATACGAAGAAAATAAAGAACCCCTCAGTGTCGGGTAAAATTTAGACAAGGCTTGGTCATTAGGCTTTGGAACAGGATTCTCGTGAGTTATAAATAAAAAGTAAATATGCACTAAATTAAAATAAACATGAGATGCTTAATCTAAGTGATAAAAATAAATGATTACCTATATGAAATGGAATTAATCATGAATTTATTAATCCAATGATGCAAACTAGATGTAGTCCTAATCTAATTTGTTTTTGGTCATTTCTTTAGGAAACTAATTAAAATTCTAACTACATGGCCGTGACTGCCCTTTCATGACAATGCTATCACCCATGAACACGGATCAGACAGAATTAATCTAAATTGCCTAATTTAAGATGCTAATCTAATTGACATGACCTATATGCTACATGCTTGATTAAGGCAATAAAATATGTAATCTTTCCACTTTTCCTCACTCATCTATATGAATTACACAAATTATGTCCTATGTGCGTACATGGAAAGCGGTAAAGGTCCGATCTTGCATCGAAAGGTTCGATCTTTTTGACATGATGAGAAATGACGATTAAAGGAAAATTATTCACGCAAAGGGTATATACCCTACATCAATAAAGATGCAATTCCTTTATTCTATTAAATTTATGCGAAGGGAGTAATCTAAACATATTACTCGTTAGATCCTAGCAGCACGAGGAAACTAAAGATTAATCATGAAATTGTCTACCTATATGCACAAATTATGACATAAGGCTGTGTTTGGCAGTCGAGATAAAATTTGGGATAAGATATGATTTATTCTATCCTACGTTTGGTGCTCGCTCAAGATAGGATTAAGTCAGATATAAGGGGGATATAGACAGGATAAAATTATCCCATGGAGGAGGTGAGATAAATGTGGATATGATTTCTAATATCTATAATAAGAAAGTTATTTTTCTTGAATAAAAACTTATTAAATTAACAAAATTGAAATTACATTTCAATATAAATAATATTTGAATTCTAATTTAAGAAATTAAAAATTATTTTTGATTAATCTTATTTTAATTTATATATTCAACTTTAATTATATCTTATAATAAACATTTAATCTATAAATTAAATATTTATATTTATTATATATTTGAGGTATTTTTGTATTTTAGGTATGTTAGTACAGTTTACTATTTGATAAAATTTTATTAAAGAATGATGAAAGGGGAAAAAAGATATAATAAAAGACAATAATATAAAAAAGAGGAAAAATAAAATAAAAATAAAATAAAAATAAATTAAGGAATAGTGTTACAAGAGGTTTTCACCATCTCCGTTTATGAACATTTATGTTCATTTACAAAGATATGCCGTTTATATTAAAAAAAAAAAATGTACATGATATGATATAAATATATCCGACTTTAATATTGCGATTCACCAAACAATAGACATGATATAAAAAAATCACAGGATTTCATATCCTATCCTATCCAGTTTTATCCCGATTAGAAATTCGGACGACTAAACATTAATGGTCAATTACAAGGAAATTGATAATAAAAGCAAGAAAAAGAACTTGAGACACAAAGTTTTAAACTAGGGTTACATGTAGTAGGGGATTATACTATAATTGGTATATTGTACCTCTTTGTTACAAGTCTCACTTATAAGAGAAAGATGTTATATATATCTAATAGCTAATTATGAGCTTAAGCTCAAGTTACTAAGGATTTTACTATAATTTGCACTTTGTACTTCTTTGATATGAGTGAGACCCTATATCATTTTATCGATGGAGAGTATGAACCACACTCTAACACCAAACATATCCAATCATATATTTGCAAACGACATCATGGATCAAAGCAACAAAAACCCACTCTATGGCCAGATCGCATTGATATCCTAAGTGTAAAGGATCGAAATCCTACCTTTTATGGACAACACCACCCCGAAGACGCCGGATTGTGACGGCTAAACGCCAACACTAGGATCGCGACGGAATTGTCAGTAGGGGAAGCCGGGATCACGAGCAAGGCCCACGGATTAAAGCCTGTATGGGCGAGGATGAGCGAGGTGATGTGAGGCGTGAGATGGGACCAAGTGAATGAGGGCAAGTGTGGAGTCGCTGCATGAATCCGCGTGAATGCGTGTGTGGGTGGGCGTGAGGTGAGTGGGCGCGAGGTGAGTGGAAAAGACATGGGCGTGTGAGCGTGGAAGCGAGAGTGGTGAAGAAAATTGCGTGTGGAAGTCCTGGACTAGTGGTGGACCGATGCCGGGGATGGAGGAAGCTAGGCCGCCGGTGGTGGAGGACCACGGGTAAGAGAGAGCTCGTGAGATGTGGAATATGCCAAGTGCGTTGATGTGCTGATGGATGGATTGAGGTGTGTATGGAGTCTCCTTGTAGATATCTTTATTTAAGAGTCAAATTCGATATCTAATTTTCTTATAAAATGAATGATAAGTTTACGCGTCGAAATTTAGGTGTCAATAATGACTCCCCTCAAATTTACCTTTTGGAATTTGTTGTGTATATTTTTATGAGAAAAACAAATTGAGCCTAATTATCTAAATTGGCCCCTCTCAACTCATCTCGCTCTCCCTCAAATTAAGCGAAATTTAATCTGAATGATCTTCTTCAAAATCAGATCTTGTGATTTGTGATGTCTCTTGATTCTTGCTTATGGTGTACTTTCTGCGTTGAATGCGCTGACAACTATCGAAATATTATTCGTGTATCTTTATGCATCCTAATATTCCTTTGCAAGATTAATTGGTTCTTGACTTGCTCTCTACTCTAGGGATTTGTGACTGTTCCTGATTCATTAACTATAATTCTCCTTTGGTCAATGGACGCTCCGGGACTCAATCTTCAACACCATTTCTTGTTTTGAGTCAATTGATTGTAACCACATGTCTTGTACTCCACTTAAACTCTGTTTATTGGAAGCATTTCATTGATGGGTTTTATGGGCTTTGTGGGTTGTTAGTGTATAGGTTGTGGCCTGATTTGGGCCATTACATTCTCTATATTTGGGCCTTGATTTTGGGCTGCTGTTAACAAGTTCCAACTCATTGTAAATGTCTCTTTTATGTGGAGATTTTACTGCGACTTGACATCTCCATTCGAAATATATCAAATTCAAGTAGGGTTTATTTACTACTTTCCAGTGACCTATTCTCAAGTTAATTCCAACAATTTCCATCATGAAACTCAATTCACATTATCTCACTCATTAATAGATGAATGTGACGACTCCTTTACACACATTATTCCTCACAAGAGGTCACTTATATAACAAGCTTCTTGCTACAGTCCAATGTATCAATTGCAATTCTAATAAATGGCCTAATTTTAGCACACGATTAGAGAATCACATACGTAGCACATAAACGACTCAACTATGGCCTAGTAGGGATAACTAGTTAGATGATTGAGCAAAAACATAGCTAGATAATGGTTTGAGGACTCGTGCCAAGAGTTCCCAAATGTCGGCATCGCACGAGAGCTCGTTCCAACCATTTTGTCTATAAATTCCAGAGGCCACAAGTTCTCTTCTGGCTGTCCTTCCCGGCCACTTCTAGAGGTGACTTGTCCCTCTTCGGGGCCGGTGTCGGTGAGCAGATTTTCCCACCACGCAGTCTCTTTGTCCTGACGAGACAACATTGGAGATGGTTGTTCAGGGTTTTCACCTGGTGCAGTTCTTAAAGCCACCAACGTGGCTTTTCCCCCAAACCATGCTGAGCTCTTCAATAAGATCCGAGGTCGAGGCCTTATGACGTTCACTTCGGTGGTGAATTGCCCAGGCGGGTTGTCTTCCTTCGGCTTGTGATAGATGATGTTTTTAATCAAATGGGCGTTCCAATAGTTCTTCACGTCGTTCGCGGTTCTTCCTGAAAGCCTCCCCACAATAAGTGACCATCTGCACGGACTTGGGCGGATCATTATCTAGGATATGAGAATTAGGAAGATTGGCTCATTGGTTCAACATTGGTCACCATCAAAAGCAAAATGGAAACCTTATTTTCAGTTAGCATACGCGTAAAATCTTGACTCGTGTCTTAAATTTTATTATAACTTGATAATTCTACGTGCCCTCTCAAAACTTGCCTGTTTCAGTTATCCGTGTGGGCATGGGCTTATTTCGATTTCAATATCGCCAATTAACTCAATTATCATGTCATAGTAACATTAGTAAAGAGTAATAACATCATACATGCTGCTAATGGTCAAGAAAAGGACATGCACCTCCCTTAGCTTGTAATTTCAGTGCTCTTATACATAGATTATTAATTGTGTATTCCTCATTTGAGATTGGTTCATTTGTCTAAAATTTTTTTACTAGTACATCAATATTTCATTTTAGTTTGTATGCACTTCTCGGTTGAATACAAAACATCCAATCACTTTGATTTTTTGTTTATCCATTTTGGGTTACCTCAGACTCTCCGACTTCATGTCTGAAATTTCTATCCCTTGTATCCTTAACTTCAATTGTTCATTTCCATTGTCTTGTATGCGCCACCTCTTTTTTTTCTGCCCTTTTCCTACTTCCCTGCTTGAAAAGTCGAGCATGGATAATTAGCATAGCTACTCCCTCTAAACATTACCGAAAATATCCCACAACTTGTTATATAATTTTCGGACTTAAGACTAAGAAAAGGTCTTCATTTTACCTCACTCACGACCAATTGGTCGGATGTAGGCATTATAAATTGTATAAAGAATCGTGATGTACACATTGTAAATTGTATAAAGAACAGTGTATATGATTCTTTTTTAAGCCATGTCACCCTAATTAGCCGTTGAAGTGCTATAAATGTCCATAATTCATTCCCTGAAGACAGCTACATGCCCTATTAATGTAAGCAAGTTCAAATTTGAGAAAATATTCAATTTTCAAATTATTGATTGTGCAAATCATGAGTAAAGTCGGTGTATTGAAAATTATAACAATTTTTTTTTCATTTAGTTTTATATCAAATATCATTGTGACATTTTTTTTTGACAAAACCCTTATATCAAATGAGAATAGTCAAATTATTTTATCGAAATTATTGTAACGTTCCACTACAAACCCTTGAGGTATAATTGAGTAGGTCTTTAAAAGGTTCAAGGGAGAGAAACAAGCGGGAGATCCGCCCAGGGATAAGAAACTCTACAATGTTATTTTCATATTTCCTTTTTGTCGAGAAAATAAAAATAGATAGAAAATTAGAGGATTTCATGATGATGAAAATAAGCACCTTAAAGTTTGGCTACCACTAAATAGATAGTATAATGGTGTCCCGCGTTAAAGATGAGAAAAATTGGGTGACCCACTGCCTGACTAGCATAACTTACGACGCTGTCACTGAGCTGATAGGCTAATAGGGTTCAGTTTAGAGTGACAGTGCCGTAGTTTGACTTTTTTCCATCAAATGTTGAGCCCAAAGGGCCATATCATTAATTGGACAAGACACTTTTTCAGAGGTTGTCGCCCTGCTTCTGCATCGATCTCTCCGTCTCTCTCATGAATTGAATCTGCCGTCCAGCCGTCTCTATCAAACGAGGAAGTACCACAAAGGCAAGTTCAAAGACGCTAAAGTCTAAATTGTTTGGGCAAAAATTGAATGATGCCCTTTATTAATCTTAAAGTATAAGTTTGGCCAAAATTAGGAATAGTGACAGAAAATTCACTGATGGCAAGACACAAGACCTCGAAACAAATTGACTCGGATTGTAGTACATCTGCGACATTCATCTTCCTTAACGAGTGTAATAATTTGAAAGACTGCACATATGCATCCTGGCTTATTTTGATTCTCAATGAGAATTTCCTCTTCATGCTATCTTATTGATGATGGTGACCAATCTTAAAGAACTCATGATAGCTATTCTGACATACAACTTATTATTTCTTAAAAGGGGAATATTTCATCGATGATCATCAAATTTAGTGAGTGGTCAATGCTAAAATAGTAGGCAAATCAGTCGCTATATGGTTGTTACCACATGACCTTGGCATAGCATTTACTTAGATTTGAGGTTGGCATCATATGGCTATCATGTCCACACTTTGTAGAGAAGGTATAATAAGATTTTGGTAAATATATTTTACGAATGGAAAAAGTGATTTGCATATAAAAAGATCGTCGCTAAGATTATTAGTTCCCCTTAAATTCTTTGAAGTGTTTTGAGGGGAAAAAAAAAACAAACACTAAAAAGTGTAGTTTTCGACAAAATAAGTTCTCCATACAAAAGCAAGTCTTTCTTCATTATTCTCATATTTTGAAACCCTCAATTTTAGATTCAATTCCAATTATGTCATAATTTTTTTTTGTTGAGAAAAATCATAAGCTTTCACTCTAGTTCCAAATTTGCTTTTCGTCCAAAAATCATCATTGGTATTTTTCAAAATTATTGATATTAGGAGGCTTATGTTGTTCCACACGAAGTGAAAGTATTGGTGAAAATGCTGGTTTTGATAATTAACCTTTTATCAGCCTTGATGTCGATAATTGAAGAAACCTATGTGGTTTTTGACTTGAGGGAAAATTTGGGATTGTAGTGAAAGTTTGTAATTTTTTAGATAAGAAAAAGTTCGAGATAGAATTGAGATTAAATATAAAATTGGAGATTTTTTTAGAAAATTAAGGTGATTCAAGTGATCCAACATGATGTCAAGAAGTAATATTTGGGGGGCCTGCCTTGGTTGCATGGTTAGAGATGTGGTTGATAAGACTACAAACCACTAAATACTTGTCCCTTTATTCTCATCTAGTTCCTTTCATTTTCTAAAGAGTTCCTACCACGAAAAATCTTAAATTGATACATTCGTAATAAATTTATCAAAAACTAATTTTTTAATCATAAAAAATTCTAAACTGGTACACCTATGATATACTTATCAAAAACTATTTTTTTAACCATTAAAAACCAAAAATTGATATATTTATGATATATTTACTTTCTATTAGTTTCCTTTAAATTGGATTAGTATCACGAGAAATTGCAAAGTGGTGTGCTTGTGATAAACGGAGAGCAAGATCTCAAACTCATACAACTGTCAATTGTCACGTGTCATTCAACTTAGTAATTCGAACGTAAATTTTAACGGAAACTAACGGAGGTAAATTCAGTTTAGGGTAAAATTAATTAAGGGCAAATTTGATATATGTGTATTAGTTTGAAATTTTTTGTGGTATTAACTTTTTTCCATATCATGTAGCTCTTTGCCCTTTGCCGACGCCCCTAGCCCTATTCGGTAAGTTCAATGCCTCAAAGATTTGGCACAAATTTCATTTCTTGAAAACGAAAAACTCCTTAAACAAGTTACCTTAAAAAAAAGTTAGAATTTTTACTGCTTGCTAAATTAGACACATGTTAGCTCGTACTACTACGCATGAACTATTTAATTTTCTAGACTTCATGTGGGGCTTGCCCATCGGCAAAAGACGCATATAGAACCACCTTGCAATTTGTCATTCGTCTTACTTTATGAATTTGGATGTTCAATCATCTTCATTTAAGATAGTTAGGCTAATTCTCTAAAAAAATCCTAAACTTTAGGTCTAATCTCAATTTATACCGAACTTTTTTATCTCAGAAAAAAATCCCAAATTTGCCTTTAACTTTTTTTTTTCTCTAAAAAAACTCAAAATTCTAGGTCTAGTCCCAAATCTACTTCATTTTTTTTTTTTTGGTCTCTGAAAAAATTCCAAACTTTAGATTTAGTCTTAAATTTGCCCCGAACTTTTTTTTCTCTCAGAGTAAGTCCCACACTTTAGGTTTAATCCCAGATTTACCCCAATTTTTATTTTTTGTCGAAAAGAAGATCATCAATGTTTGCTCTATTCATAAATTTGCCCCGTTAGCTATTTATCCAAAAGTTAATTGTCCCTAATTTTTATATCCTGGAATGGTTATATTTTGAAGATAATGTTCCATGTTACCTTGTCGATGTGTATCTATTATTAATATGGAAATGCCATGTTAAGTTAGGACTAGATCATGGGGTAGATTTGAGAGTATTAAAAGATATTGATTTTTTTTAGACAAAACAAAATTCAGGGCATATTTGACACTAAACCTAAAGTTTAGGTTTTTTTTAGACAAAAAAGAAGAAGTCCAGAGGAGATTTGAGACTGGATCTAAAGTTTATGATTTTTTTTTTAAACAAGAAAAAGTCTGAGACAAATTTGAGATTGGATCTTGAAAGTGCTACTATTACCACCTAGAGGGGGGTGATTAGGTGTAAAGACAAATTTAACCAATAAAAACAATAAAAGTTACTTTCTCAAACAAGGTCTAATTAACATCAGATGTCTAAGTTCAATTCAGACTCAAATAAGATATTTTGGAATTTAGCAGGACATAGAAAAATATTGCAACAACCAAATTAAAGGAGTTAAGGAAAGAGAAAATTGAACACAAAATTTATAGTGGTTCGGCTTAAATCAAGCCTACGTCCACTCTCTCACGCTGACAGCCTTCTGGCTGGATTTCACTAAGAAATCAAAAGAGAATTACAACGATTTGAGTACGATCATTGAGTTTCTTTCTCTCACACTAAGTCACTCCTCTGTGTTTTTCTCTCTTTGAGTACAGTTGTAAGCGCAATCGATAAAGAACAAGTGATTTGGTAACTTTAGACTTTGGAATTTTAATCCTCACGCACACACTCAAATGAACTGCATGACCTCCTCAAATACTCCTCCATGCCTTTCTATTCGTTGGCAATTTCCAGAGAAATTTCTTCTAATCAATCCGTTGGACAGAATCAATTAAGGAAATCTTGTAGTCGTTTGAAGATTGAGGTGAAGATCCGATGATTCTGGTCGCCCATACAATCGAATCTAAGTTTCCATAAATAGATGCTTCCCAAAAAGGAACTTGTCTTCGAAATTGATTTCATCAATTCGTGATTGATTTCATCAATATATTTAGAAAATATATGTGAGAATCTTCGCCAAAAAGCCAAATATGTCTTGATCGTATTGAATCCTAGTTGGAAGATCAAAAAACCCGAGTCCGATTATGTCTTCATTCTAGACTTAGTTCGGTTTGGATCTTCGTCAGAGTGGGAAAGTCTTTTGATGTAAAACAAACTTTGATAGAATTGGGAAAATGTCACAAATGGTCCCTCGAACTTTCATCTAATGTTTAATTTCATCCAAGAGCTTTCGATTTACTCAATTTGGTCCTCGAACTTTCATCTAATGGTCCATCTAGTCCCTAACTATTTGAAAATTGACCAATTTTCCTTTTTTAATACCAAACTATTTTTTTTTATAAATATAAAAATACCAAACTCGGGTTTTTTTTTTTTTTTGGTAAAAAAAATACCACATTTATGCAAAGTAATAAAGGTCAATTATTCTTTCCTTTCTCCATATTAAAAAAAATGGAAAAAAGGGACAATAATAATAAACAAAGATGAATCTTGCATTTTGATTTCTTTTTGTATATGCAAATTACTTGAATAATGTAAAAAAAGCCCATCAATCAATTTTTTTATGGACTTCACTGAAAAGAGAAAAATCGATTGATGGGCTTTTTGTACATTATTTAAAAAAAACCCAGTTTGGTATTTTTTATTTATAAAAAAAAACAGTTTGGTATTAAAAAAAGGAAATTGGTCAATTTTCAAATAGTTAGGGACTAGATGGAACATTAGATGAAAGTTCAAGGATCAAATTGAGCAAATCGAAAGCTCAGGGATGAAATTGAACATTAGATGAAAGTTCATGGACTAAATTGAGCAAATCGAAAGCTTAGGGATGAAATTGAACATTAGATAAAAGTTCAGGGACCATTTGTGACATTTTCCCGACAGAATTCCATGATATAATACAGAAGTCCGATATTCCTCAGAACAAATAGAAGAATAAGAATAAGAATAAGAGAATGGAAGTTTTGTCAACTTCAAAACCAAATAGGAGTTTTCTCAACAAATCTAAAGTTCGGAATTTTTTTAGGGAATTGGCCTAAGATAGTTGGCATTAATGTGGTTTAAGATTACTGATTTTTGTATTGCCTTGATCACTTATATTTGGTGACGTGACGAATTCTAATACAATGAGAGTATTTTGGAAAACATACAAACTTCGCAGGTTTTAAGTGACTAGTGCCTAGGTCCTTCCATAACCATTAATGTTACGGTGACTAATGATAGCCAAACGACAAGCTAGTCGAGTTAATATGAAGAGAGCTTTTTTCACACACAAGCTCGATGAATTCATCCTTAAACGATGGTAAATATGGAGAGCACTATGTTTTCTTGATGTTGAAGGTCACTGAAGGGCGTTGATTTCAAATTCTCAACGAAAGTTAACATAACAGTTGACAATCTTGTGCTGTCAAAACTCAGTTCTTCTCGTATTTTAGCAAAGTGACCCAAGCTAAGGTTGTTCATACAAGTTTAATTACGTCTTTGAAAAGAATAGTGGATATTTGAGTAGATAAGCATGCACTCAACAAGTCCCTCACATCTCTTTCACATACAATATTTTCTGAATCCAGTATTTTCTATCTTTTGTGGTTGATCCCGCCGGTGAAACTCATGTTCGAAGCCCCGAAAGAAATGGTCGAAGAGATAGATGATTTATTAGTATTGGCACGCTGAGATGACGATATACGTGATATGCGACAAGTAACACAAACTTTGGAGAGCATTCCTCACCGATTACCAAGAAGCTTATGAAGCCTGATGATCATGTCAACCTCGTCCTCTTGGAGCTCCCCTCTCTTGATATTGGGCTTCAGATGGTTACCTCAACCTGCAACTTTTCCTGCACCTGTTCAACCCTGCAAACTCAATCCCATTGATACATACTCTTATTGCAACAGCAAAAATAGCTCTCTCTCTCTCTCTCTCTCTCTCTCTTGCTGGGGTGATCGATAATATACCTGCTCTCCGAGGGACTTGGTGCCACATTCCTTCACCATATTTCTCCACGCACTTCTTCAGCGACACATCCTCTTCCTCGGTCCATGCACCTTTTCCCACTCCCGTAGCTCCCTTCATTGTCTCCTCTCTCTCTGTCCTGCGGGCGCACACAGCTTTCTGGTGCAAAAACACTTCCCGACCCAAACTATGAGCATGTGTCGCTTGAAGGTTCACTTGGAAAAGCCATACATATAAGTAGGGACAGGGAGATCAAAGTTCAGTAAGGTCCACCTGTCCAAATACACGTCTAAAGTGTTGTGGGTGTGCAAGAGAAGTGAGTGAGGATTTGCATATTTATGTATCGCCATTGCTATTAACACCTAAATTTTGATCTATTTAGGCATTTATTAGATAAAAAATTAGGGATCAACGCTTACCCTCATCCAAAAAATAATATCAGTCTGCATTTGCATTTCAGGATCATCTTTTCATTAAGCCCATATAATTGCATTGGACTGAAGCTAAGGGATTTAAGCGAGGGAGGTTATAAGCTTAATTGAATTTAATTGAATTAAGGACGTAAAGTAAAAAAATCAAGTTGAGCCCCTTAAATCTTCATTTAGTGGCCGAAAATTTGTAGATTGGTGCCAAATTGGAATTGATTTATTAAAGGGGAAACGGGAGAGCATTTAAACTTTATATTATCATAAATCAAATCATAAGGGATAATAAGAGAGTTTCCTGTCAAAGATAGGGAATATATTTCTTAGAATCTAAAATAGGAAAGAAATCTCATGAGGAGAACCCCGGACGTTACCTACACGATTGAGTTGAGCAGCAATCCTGATACGAACTCAACTCGCTGCTCCCCTCGGCGTCGTGTCCAGTGAAGTCACCGCTATTGTGTCCGACAACAGCCATTATGGCATCCCCAACATCTAACTCAACCGCCTCGGCCCTCACTTGTTTTTCCTCGCTGTCGCTGCCTTGGCGGGACAATCCATCCTCAGTCAGCTCACGCAGTCGTTAAGTCCTGCCGCTGGTCACGTCTCCTTGCGTCACCATAGCTCTCATCGTCGTTGATCTTATTGTATAGTCTTCAGGATCCACGCCGAAGGTAGGAAAATCTTCAAGATGATCAATTTAGCCGTTGAAGATTAGTTCCATAATCACCGAGAGATCTATTTGCCCATACAATTAAATCTTCTAAGTGAGAGTGTGGTTACCATGAATAGACATGCTCACATGAGGAAATAATCATTTTTAGCAAATTGATTGACAATGGATTAGATATCTCTACGCATGTACGTCTTAGGAAGTCCAGGCTTGAGGCTAACTATAAATAATCCTTAAGGTTTAGACTTTTTCTTAGAAGGAATGTTTGGGTCCTCAAGACATGATGCGTATTTATGCAATACACACATTCTTCTCAAATAATAGAGGGAATTGCTTCTATCAGCAACTTGTGAGACCATCTAGGCTTCCAGCTCTTAGTCGTCGACTTGCGTGCTGCCATCGACTTTATCTTCCTATGTATGAATACGACCATGTGAATTGTTCACTTTATCACAGTACTTCCAAGTCCTCATAAACTTCCCATTCCTTGACTTGTTCATCTCCATCAAGGTCCTTCAACTTATCTTTACTTTAGGTTCTATCGGTGGCAATAGAGTTTTTCTTGCATTTGTTTAATCCTAAGATAATACAACATTTGCATTTGTCCAATAATTGAAATAAACAGATGGTTTCATCAACTACAAAATGACTTGGGTTACGATTAGGCCCGATACATAGCGACAACGGAGGAAGTGGAAAAGATGATGGGTTTGAATAACTTGGTTTGTGAAGGAGGCTAGAGGGGAACTAAGTTCAGTGGCGACCAATACTTCTGCGTTTGAGTTGGCATGTCATAAGCTGATGTGCATACTGAGTGTGTTCCACTGAGGAAGTTCAAGTGTAACTTGGGCTTAGTAGACGTCTGTGGCATTTAAACAGTCCTTGGGGGGCGCCGGGAGAGCAGAAACACGGAGCGGTGAATCAAGACTATGACCTGGCTACAATCAGTAGTGACGAGCTTGAACTGAGATCGAAGGCTTAGTCGGGCTCGACGCAAGCCTAGATCTTGGATCTACGGCTTCCTCGATGATGAATTGAGGTTGACATGAGGTTGTCGTGGTTAATGAAAGCCATAAGAAGATTTTTCATGAGGGGGTTAGGTGCTATGGTTCATGTCCTCGATTGTGTTACATAGGGGCGAATCCCAATGGCTGGTGAAATGAAGACAAACATAAGAGAAGAGATCAAGTACGTGGAAACAATATCTCCCCTCCCCAATAAGACGCTTTTAATCCGATCAGTAATGAAGAAAAATACGGTTCTCGGTCCTTTTTCCTTCTTATAGACAATAGTCTCCACAAATGTAGGGGTACTTCTTAGACCCATTTACTTCTTAGACCTATCCACAAGCGGTACAATCATTGGGAGACAAACACTTGCATGAATAATTTTTCTTCTTCTTTTGGGCCGAAACATGAGTGATCTGGAAAGAGTTAATCAATTTATGGAGTGAACTAGCGCAAAACACTTTACATAAACTTTTCATACATGTTCTTCGACACTATACAAATGACGACTCTGATGTTGTGTCTCATTTTACATAACATGTGATAATCAACCCGATGATTTATGAGGGCGGGTTTTCTTCCTTTGGGACCTCTTGTCTAACAATTATTAATAGCTGATACTTCATATGGTGAATTTTCTAGGATTTTTGCTACAGTACAACAATTTCCCCCAACATTGTGGGGCTAAACCACGATGCTTAGGTGCGCATGACAAAATTTCCGTTTCTCTATTTCTCTGTTTTTCTGTTTCCCGGAACATGTTTGGAATATAATTCTGTTTGATAACGCAATTTCATTTTTCTATTTCTAGAATAAATTTCTATTCTAGAACAAATTTTTATTCTAGAAATATATTTGGAACATAAATCGAAGTTAAAAATTTTAGCTTTTCTATTTTCGGAATAGAAATGAGAAATCAAAAATTTTCTCATCATTCACTCGTCACCACCCGTCACCCACTTGCCGCCCGTGGGATGCCGAACGCTCGCTGGCGGCCACCGACCCCAACCACCAGCCGCCGATCACCAGCCACTGCACTCCGGCCACCTGTCACCAACCGCTGGTCGCCGGATGCTGGACGTCGGACGCCCACTGGTCGTTGGCTGCTCATCGCCAATCATTGGATGTCGGAGGCTCATCACAAATCACCGGATGTTCGTCGGCCGGCCGTCCGCCACTCACCACCGGTCGTCGGATGTCGACCGCCGCCACCCACCGCTAGACTTCGG
This sequence comes from Eucalyptus marginata, assembly GCA_014182565.1. Classification (NCBI taxonomy): domain Eukaryota; kingdom Viridiplantae; phylum Streptophyta; class Magnoliopsida; order Myrtales; family Myrtaceae; genus Eucalyptus; species Eucalyptus marginata. Next base: position 36,510,119 of record CM024590.1, read on the forward strand.
CCACCGGCCACCCGTGATCGTCCTCCCGTAGGCTGTCGTCAGACTCCGAATGTTGGACGTCAGACATTGAACTTCGGACGTTGGACATCAGTTGCCGGTCATCGGACTCTAGTGTCGGACTTCAGACTTTGGCCGCCTGCCTCTGGTCATCGGACTTGGTGCCGGATAGCGAACGTCGAACTTCGGACTTTGGCCGCTCGCCGCCGGTCATTGGATGCCAAACGCTAGTCGCTGAACGTCGGACTCCGGCCACCGGACGCCAGTCGTTGCCGCTCCTGGAATTACAAATTTTATTCTGTTATCAAAAGAATTTTTATTTTAGAAATAGAAATTTTGAATTGTTATCAAACATGTTTCTTTACTCAGAAACTCGTCTATGGAATAAAAATTGAGAAATCAATTTCTTGCTAGAAATTGATTTCTGTTCTAGAAATTTTGTCATGCGTGCCCTTAGTTTCCCTCCATTCGTTTGCATAGAAGAAGAAAAATTCCAGAAGGTAACGGGATCCAGCGAAAGATGAAAATCGAATACTTTCCACAAATAAAAAGTAAAGTTTGTTAACTCAAATACTTTGATAAATTTGTTGAAAAGTAGGGAAAAAAAAAAAAACTTTACTTACTGTGTGACACATTTACTCACTATGATACATTTATCCCAAACTATTTTTTGTAACACAAAAAGCTTCGAACTTTTGCTCAAGTGACACATTTATCCCAATTTTTTCCTATGACATCAAAAACCTAAAATTTATAATTGTGTAACACATTTATTTTTAAACTTTTTTTGTGACACCAAAAACTCAATTTTATTTTTGTGACAGCAAATTTTTGCTGTAAATGTATCATAACGATATAATTTTGGGGTTTGATCAAAAAAAAAAAAAACGATATAATTTGGGGTAAATATGTTATAGTAGGCATAGTTTAGGATTATTGATAGCTTTTATCCTTTTTAGTACAACTATCATAGCCAATGTTGGCATTTATAATTTTTACAATATTTTAAGATTTTAATCTTTTGTTCTCTTTTCATTTTTTATATATATTTTTTCTTTTCTCTTTTCTCTTTTTTTTTTTTTTTTTTAAATTTTTTTCTATTTTCTTAACAACCATTTTTTTTTTTTTATGTAGTAGTCTAGCGGAGTTTCATCATAAATGGTGCTTGTAGTGATGTAGAGTCTCTAGAGTTAACGATTGTTATAATTGTTGAAGTTAACAAGGTGTGTGTTCAGTATTTTGATATATATTGATTCAATAGTGATTTTTCTTCATCTGTGGTTGTGGAGATTGTAATTGAAAATTCTTGTGGAGCCATTAAATGTGCCGGCGGAGTTGGTATTCTAATAAACCCAACAATTATGATAGGGTTCATGTAGTGCTTGGACTCGAAATCTTTGTGACAATTAATGGGAGAGTAGTATTGAAATTTGGATTGTCGGTGAAACGATTGTGACTTGGCTCAGATATTGAACCGAGGTACGAGATTGTTAGAATATATCTTGAGTTTGATCTATAAAGGAAACCTAATCCAAGTAGGTTGTCTGGTTTGAGTAGTTTTCTGGTTCCGAGTCCAAATTTTTTTCTATATAAAAAGCAAGATTCTTCGTGAAGAGCACCTAACAAGAGCTTTTGGTTGTGATAATCAATCGTGTGATATGCTCGTGGATTACATCTCAAGTATTTGAAGCCATCAAAATATTGTTTTAAGATTTTTGTAAGTCCTATTTGAGATTGAGAGATTGATTCGCGAGGAATTGTGAGAGGTAAAGACTATGTGAGTTAATGGGTGGAATTAGAGTTTGGAAAACATTAAGAAAGTTCAAGTGATTTGAGTGTAGTTATAATGTCTATTGTATTACTTGATTTATAGTAAAATCTTGTGTTGTTCTCTTTGTAGAGTTGATTTAACCAAGCGAGCCACATAAATTTTTACTATTTATTTCTTATTTTGCTTATTTTATTAATCAATCAAATTTTTTTCGACAAAATGACCCGAAAGAATTAGTCGCGTAGTGCTCTGAAAAAACTGGGCACCCAAAAACACTTTGGAAAAAAAAAAAATCCATCGATGTAATGTAAGATGTTTTACATTAGTGTTTGTGCTTGTGTTGTGCCCCTAATATTTTTTTTTTCCGTATATTACTAAAATAGAAAGTTCCAAATTTGCTCCAGCACCACTGTAGTTGCTGTCACATATCATCATTCCCAATCATAGATCCTCTTCAATGCATATTGACAGCACACCATTAATAAATGTCGACTTGATAGCACACTGCAATGAAATGGTATCGAGAGAAACATATTCCTGGTCAACCCTTCAACTTAAAGAGGAAAATTTTAGTTCTTTCCACCTCTTGTCCGCCGAGGAACATTTTCCACCTTTGGGTTGGAAAAGAGAGCGCAACGAATGGAATATATTGTATTCAATGAAAGGAGGAATCAGTAAGGCGCTCATCTCAAATTTTTCCACGTGAAGCCTATTAGGAGAGTGAGAAGGAAAAGAAACTTTGTTACCTACCTAAGATAGGTTTAAAGGTTCACCTAAGTAGGTTCCATTGCCCTACGAAGGAGGTCTAGCCTCCCCAGCCAGGTCTACCAACGCTTGTCCACATCCTAAGGAGAGGTAGTGGGCTGCTTGGACTCGCCTGATATAAAGCCTCGGGGCACCTGACTCCCCTTGCAGCTAATTCGATATTTTTCTTCTTGGATTAGCAGGGAATACGGACCACAACCAAGTGGGGTCTCTCACCCCGGGATGATTCTCCCGCCTGTCTAGAAGACCCTTGAGCCTTTTAAAGACTTGCTTAGTCCAAACATTTTCTACCTTTGGCTTGAAAAAGATAGCACCATAAATGGAATATATTGTATTCAATGAAAGGAGGAATCAGTAAGGCGCTCATCTCAAATTTTTCCATGTGAAGACTATTAGGAGAGTGAGAAGGAAAATAAGATAATCTTAGGAGTATATAAAATTCGGACATATGCTTGACAGCGTCAATTTTTTTTTCTTGTCTTTTTTTCATTTCCTCCTTTCAAGAGCATAGTGAACAGAAAAGTACGCATCAATAGCTTTCTTATGCAGTGAAATAACACCAGTATGAAGTTAGGCAAGGCAAAGGGCTATTCTTTAATTTCTGGCATTTATGCTTTTGCTCGAGTTACAACTTCTCCAATAAGCTAGCAACTCTTCAAATTCAAATAAATGCTGGAATGAATTCCATCGATTTTCACTTGATGCAGTTTTTAGTTGTGTCAGGGAGCTTGATTTCCATTGTCAAACGGACTCAACTTAATTTCTTTGCAGTTGATGTTTAATGACTGTTTTCTGGCCAGACTTCAATGAAAATACTGTATATGGCCCACTTCTATCATTCCATGCTGCATAGATAACCGTTGCCCTAGTCATATTACTGTATATATATTTTACTCCACTTGCAACCACCGACAATATAGTTACCATCATATTGAAAAAAAAAAAGTCCGAAAATTGTCAAATTTCATAAATAGAGTTATTAGTTCAATTCATTCGTTTATAGAATCAAAGTTAGTGACTCCATGGCCAAATGTGCCAGAGCACAATGACCGTAGATGAAGTTAACACGCAACTATTGCTACAATAGATGGGATGGAGACAAACAAAAATGCTTAAAAATATGATAACCACAGGATTTAGGAGAAATGTATGGGATCATTATTTTTTTTTTTTCCTTTCTCAATAAGTAAGAATTTAATATGAAATCAACGGCAAAATAGGGGAGCAAATCCTACTACATGCTCAAGAATCTGTACGACCGATGAGTCAAACTCTCAATTTGCACCGAGTGATCAATGCCCATCAACATTCACCTTCTTTCTAACATCTTCACAACTAATCAGTCTCCCTCGTATAGCCTTCTTAATCTGCAGCACTATCAAGTCAGGATTTACAATGAAAGAAGCATCACGAAGACAACGATTTCTAGCGAGTCAAATATGGTACAAATATTAAAAAAAGAAGAAGGTACAAATAGGTATTCCATGGAAGCTTGAACAGCTTAATAGATAACCGAACTTGAGCCTTACACAGCTTTATTGATTGATTAGATTGTAACTGATTCTGTGATCTTTGTTATCTCCTAGGACAGCTTATTTCCTTATTGTATAGCTTTCTTTTCTTCTCCACGTTGTTCGGGGTACAAAAACCCATTGATTGCAGCACATTATAGGGTGAATAACCACATAATTATTCTCTTATTATCGGTTCTAATTTGGTATCAAAGATGATCTTTACATTGGCACTTTCCAAATTTAAGCAGAGGAGCGCACTCTTAATTGTTGGCTAACTCCAGCTAAAATTGAATGAGGCGCATATAATCTTGGTAGCCAACAAATGCAGCCGCATCATCGTCACGCTCCCATGTAGGCTCAGAGATTACTGATTGATCCCACACTGTCTGAATCTGATTGAGAAAATCAAAATTAGACTGCTCTTGTTTCTTTCCTGCACAATGAATTGTACCTTAGTTTTGATATCAGTGAGACAAATTACTTAGTGTTACTACTGTCGGCCAATTTGGATTTTGATCCGACTCTCGTGACGAAGCATTATTTGTTTGTGACAGCTAGCTATAGAGGCATTCTTTTTAAGTGGATAATATCCATTACAAGAGCTATTATCAAAGGAATTATGGATCAGAAGCATTATCTCAATATCATTTTGAGATGATAGATCCATGCTTGCTTCATTATTCTTAGGCATCAAAATTTCTTCTAATTCAAATGATTACTATCTCACTCAAGCCAAATATGCCTCGTATCTTCTTTTGCGAACCGGTTTGACCGGCAATAGAGACGGCGAATGAAAGGGGTTTCGGCCTTGCTACTCAAGGGAGAGATAACAGTAATTGGCACAACAGTACATAAGTAAGAATGTCCACCAAGGGTGCGTTTGGTAACATTTCTGTTTAAAAATTGTTCCAAGGAAGAAATAGAAAAAAGTGTTTTGTTCCGGGGAACAATTTTTGAACAAAAACGCGTTTGGTAAACTTGTTCGGGGAATAAAAAATGAACAGAAACACGTTTGGTAAATTTGTATTCTTTTTTGTTTCTTTTAATTTTTTAATATTTTTTAATTTTTTAATTTTTTTTTCTTTCTTTTTATTTTTTTCTTCTTTTGGCCGGTCGCCGGCCTCGGCCATGGCCGTGACCGGCCGACGAGGGCCGGCAGCCTCGCCTAGCCACGGTGAGGCTCGCCCCCCGGCGAGGCCGTGCCTCGCCGTGGTTGGGCGAGGCTCGGCCTCGCCTCGGCCGGCGATGCCCGGCAAGGTCGCCGGCCCTCGACGGCGTCGCCGGCCCTCTTTGGCCGGTCGCCGGCCATGGCCGAGGCCGGTGACCGGCCAAAGAAAAAAAGAGAAAGAAAAAAGAAAAAAAGAGAAGAAAAAGAGAGGAGAAAGAAAATGTGTTTTTAATTTTTTTGTTAAAACAAGAAACAAGTTTTTTTTTTTTCTTGTTTCTATTCCAAAAGTGTTCCCGGGAACAAAAAAATAGATTTGGAACAAAAACGCAAACAAACGCGTTTCTGTTCTTTTTTTGTTCCCTGGAACAAAAAAACACAAAATCTGTTTATAAACAAAAAAAAAAAAGAACATTACCAAACAGCCCCCAAGTCTCCATAAAAGAACTTGAGTATGCACGAACTTTGAGACATGGGTATTCTTAAGAAATCTTCTACCATTATTTGTTGCGATAGCAAAGCCACCATTGAGATCGCCCAGAAAATGCAGTTTTTCATGAGCGCATAATAAACGCACATTGAGAACTAGTATCACTTCTTACTCAACAGCATCTTCTCCGAGGAACCATTGATCTTGTCCATGTCTCTTTTGCTGGTCGAACTCCTCCTCTTGCACAGTTTCTACTTTCTTGTCCATAATTTTATTGGTTTCCTTATGACCACCAAGAGTTTGAAGGGACGTGTGAATATTGTTAAAATATTTCGAGATTTTCAAAGATTTTAATTGATTTTGTTATTTCGTTATTTATTAGTACAGTTAGTTTCCTTCTGAGATTACTTCCTTTCTTGTACATATTATTTGGATATAGATACTCATACTTGTAACACATTATAGAGTCAAGTACTCTAATAATTATTTTTTTCTTATTGTCAATTTCAATTATGACTATGTCTTTAATGATCCCTACCTCAAATATGCTGGACTTAATGAACACGCATGTTCGAAGCTTGTCGTGATGAGAAATCCCTCAACATGGAGAAGGGCGGAAGGGCTTCATCTGGAGCCTCCTATTTATTGCTTTTCTCTATTTAATGTTTTATGAGACCTAATATCAATACTTTTAAAAACTCCAAAAAGACACTAAAAATGTCACGGGCCGATCCCACACGGCCTTAGGATTTCTCTCAAACAGCCTTTCTCACACTCAACTCACAAGGATCTTAAAGAGAGAAACTCTAGAGAAAAGTTTTGGATTTGTATTTCACTTGTAAATGAGTTGTTATAATAAGCGAGAGGAGACCTCTATATATACAAGTACAGGACAAACCGTATCCGTAAATTTTTCTTCGATCTAACGATGGAGATCGTATTTCCCCAACTACCAGCTACTCTCATTTATTATATATTTGTATATTTACCGTATCGCCCACCCCAAGAATATTCTAAAATACTCAAGAAAATCCTAAGACTTAGGAATACAAGTTGAGGATCGTTTGTTCCAAGGATTAGTCACGGCCGTGGTGCAAAAATCTCTTGGATCATGCTTTTCTTTGGGCCGTGACATTCTCCCCCATCCAATCGGGCGACATCCTTGTTGTGTCTTCGGCATGGAAGGTGTTAGGACTAGAATTAGCACCTAGAGGGGGGTGAATAGGTGATTAAAGCGATTTTAACAATCAAATCCGAATATGAGATTAATGAATTAAAAACAACAATCGCAGCAAATGAAAGATAAAAGGATTAGGGAGAGAGAATCAAGACTCCAGATTTATAGTGGTTCGGCTTATATCAAGCCTACGTCCACTCTCCCGCACGGACAACCCTTCTGGCTGGATTTCACTAAGAATAAAAAAAAGAGTGTTTACAGTCTCACGCTCTTGAGTCCACAATGTAGAACTTCTACTACACTTCCTCAAGGTCTCACCACTCTATGATCACTCTTTTGATTACATGTATTGCTCGAAGAATAAGATCACAAACGAAATATGGAGATTCAGACTTTGGAATTCTTCTATCCAAAGCACACTTCAACAACTCGAGCGTCTCTCTTTATACGCTTCTTCATGCCTTCATTACCGTTGGCACCTTCCAAAGAAGTTCTTCCAATCAACCCGTTGGACATAATCAATTTGGAGAGATCTCGAGCTCTTTAAGGTAAGTGTAGATAGCCCATCAATCCTGTTCGCCCATACAATCAGGATCTTGGTTTCCATAAGTAGAACTTTCCAAATAAGTTGCGAATCTTAGAGAATCTATATCAATTCGGATACGAATATAAGATCGTGTAGTGCTGAATCCAAGTCGAAAGATATTCCTTAGCCATTGAGATAAAAACTATATAGAATCGAATAGAAGTTCATTTATCTTGTCGGAGTGAAACCGCCCATGATAGTAGACTTTGAAACTTGAGTCTTGTTGACGTCATACTTTGATCTTCAGACTTTGCCAGTAGAGTCCGCAAGACTTCGAGACAGCATCGAAAGAAATGTTTTGTCAACTTCAAAACTTCTAAGGAGAATTTATCCAACAATCTCCCCTTTTTGATGGTGACAAAACTTTCCTCGCAGATTTGAATACTATTGCCCCGCAAAACAACTTTTAAGCTTGCAAAGATATCATTAGAATAAGAATAGTATAAGATGTCCTGTACGCGAGATGTCCCGTACACGTAGACTTACCACGTGCACACGAGATCTGCATCCACAAAACCTTATTAGTCGGTCTGAGACTTTACTATCTATATCTAATTTTAACAGCTTAAGGTAATGCAATAGTAAGCAATCATTCAAAAACTCAAGATAAAGTCAAAATATCAATCACAAACAAACCATTAATACCAAAAAAAATATAAATGAAAGTTTAAGGTTTGGGTTTGGTTTGAGAATAGAGTGAAAATCTGCCTGCAAAGTCTTCTCCCCCTTTTTGTCAAGCATTAAAAAGTAAGAAAATCAAGGAGCACGAGGAACGCGAACAAGTTGAAAGTCCTCCATAGACTTGACAGTTCCTTCCAGCTTCCTTAAGTCTTCTTGAAGTTCAGCGAGAGCAAAGTGCCTTTTCCGTGTCCCGAACCTTACTTTGAACATCTTTCACCGATCATGTAAGGAGATGAACATAGCATGATTCTCATTCGAATAGTCCGAAAGTCACACCCCATAGCATATATTTGGCCTTTGAGCTCCAATATGATGTCAAGCAACCTTCAAATCTCCCGAATTGTCGGTCGTGTGCTTGCATCAACTCGGTCCGATGGTGGAGTTAAGCCGGTGTGAATGTCGCGGGGAGATCAATGTTTGGAGATGATGCCTCTCCCTCGGGATTATGAGCAGCATAAACATCTTTCGCATCGTGTGGCGATCTGCTCACATTTGCACTTGTAAATGTCGGGAGAAGAGGAGTACTTTCTCTTTGGATATCTCCCCCGTTTCCATGCCTTCGGAGGGGGAGAAGAACTCTTCTTTCGAGGAGTCTCCTCGGTGACAAGGTTGTGCTGATCCTCCTTTTCTGCTAGAGAATCTGTCTTGGCTTGTGAGTCTGCTGGTTTATGTTGAGAGTCTGTCCTGGCTGACTCTTCCTCTTCATCTTTTTCTTCCTCTTTCTCTGCTTCTTTCTCTTTTTCTTCCTCTTTCTCTTTCTCTTCTTCCTCTTTCTCTTCTTTCTCTACTTCTTTCTCTGTCTCTTCTTCCTTTTGCAAGGATTCCTTTTCCTGGTTTCCTTTCTCAGTTTCTTTTGCAAACTGTTGTTCTGGAACAACTGATACAGGAACAGAATACTGAGAAACAAAGGCTGAGATAGGCATATCATCCTCATCATCTTCATCTTCCAAGATGATTGCCCGCCTCTTCTTGATAGGACTAGTCACAGGTTCCTTTCCTTTCCTTTTTGCCGCAGAAGAGTCTGATTTGATCTTCACAGGGGTTTTTTCTTTGAACTGCTCCAGCTTCTTGCTGAGTTCTTTCAGACGCATCTTTGTTATCATCCTCAGTCCGATGACCATTCGACCAATAGTCTTCACAGAGAGAATGTGGGGAGGCTGGATGTTCAGATGTCTGAAAAGACGTGTAATGAGAGCAGCATAAGGGAGTTGTCCCTTGTCCTTTGCCATAGACCCGTACATGTGAAACATGATAGTGTGTGCGTAGAGAAATTAAGACCGATCTTGATTGCATACATCAACTTTGCCTCGGAGATGGATACATGTCTTTGATGTTGATTTTGGTCTAAGACAGTTGATTACAATCTTGTGAAGCAGAATATTTGTTGCATTCATTCAGAGTAGGATAGACGACCTTGAGCAATTCGGTCTCTTGCAAGCTCCATGGTTGCATGACTCACGCACACGTAAATTGATTGGAAAGCACCTCTTTCCACACCAATTACATCTCGCGAGTGTCGTATCAACAACATATTCTCTATCTCGCACGCTAAATGAAAAGCGTTCGCATCAAGGAAAGCGAGATTAGAGTAAAAGTATGCGGTTAATTCAAGAATAAGCCACATCACATTCGGTGCAAAACTTGTGCAGTTGAAGTTTCTCAAACTTCTCCGAGATTGATGCTCGGAAATCCAGAAAATCAAAGTCCACCGTTCGTGGATTTATCACCCCTCGCTTCAGCAGTTTCTCATACATCTTCCTGTGTCCATCAGATCGAAACAGTTCATCCTTTTTTCCTCGAAGGTTTGCAGCCACACCCATCCAAGGTTTAAAATGTAAAAACATTTTCTCATCATCATCCTTTCCCTCGGTTGATTGAAGCTACCAAACCTAGGGTCTTTGGGAAAGTTTGCAAAAACTTTTTTGCTTGTTCCAGCAGGAACAACGCCCGATCTTTCCATCACGGTGAGAAAGTGCGTTTCATTTCTATAACCTTTTCTTTCAGAAATTCATCGATGAAGGTCATTGCGGACCCACCTTCCTTCAATGCAGAGTAAAGCCTATAAACAAAAGCAGGCTTGAGTGATCTTACTGGTTCAATATTTTCAAGCACTTCTTCTGCATGTTGAGGGTGACTATCATGAGGTCTAGTTGAGGAGGAGCGCTGTTGAGATCGTTGAGGAGACCGTTCGTTGGAAAGTCGCTTCTTGTGAGATCGAAGTGCGTAGGCCCCTCTCCAGAGCCCTGTGGTCCCCTGCTTGCAATCCTTGATGATTTTCTTTGGTAAGACATTGTCGCTTTCTTGGAGAAACTTTCACACTTGTGTCGCAAGAAAGTTAAAAACTTGAAAAGTAGAAATCGAGGAGAGAAATTCCGAGAGAGTGAAAAGCTTTTGAACTAGGGTTTCGGGTAAAGTTTAAAACGAAGAAGGAGAAGCGTATAAAAGGTAATCGAATCGTGGTAACCGAATCGACGCAAAATAAATTCCTTTTGAAAAATAACTGCCTTAATAAATCGATAACCACCCTTTATAAAATAAACTGCCTTAATAAATATGATTATCCATAAATAAACGAGACAAACTTACCTTTTCGAGATAAAAGATTAAGTAAATGAACTTACGGTCGTGTCGATTGGTATTCTCGTCTACACCCTTTTGAGTCGATACTCCGTCGACTTTAAGATTCCGAGTCCGAGCTTCAACATTCTTCAAGAGATACAATATTGAGTCTTGAGCGAATAGACTCAAATAAGCTTTTCTCAAGTGGTTTTGTGAAGATGTACGCGGTTGATTCTTCGAGTCAATGAATTGTATCAAGACTTCTTTGTTCGAACATGATCTCTTATAAAATGATGTCGAATCTCAATATGTTTGGCTCTTGAATGTAGGATAGGATTCTTTGTAAGATTGATTGCTTATTTGGTATTGTCACATCGATCTACGTGCAAGAGTCTTCAATACCAAAGTCTCGTAGTTGTTGTTTTATCCAAAGTATTTGAGAACAAAGACAACTTCCAAGTGCTACGTATTACGCTCAGTTTGTTGAAAGAGCCACGGTACTTTGTTTTCTTGAAAACCAAGATACCACCCTCGTTGCCAAGTAATTGACAAGTTCCGAGGTGCTTTTTCTTTCAACTCTACAACCCGCAAGATCTGCGTCGAATAACCAAGAAGGGTAAAGTCTCCTTCTTTGGGATACCATAGACCAATCTTAGCGTAGTTGCAACGTATTTAATGATACGTTTAGCAGCACTAAAATGTGATTCCTTAGGATCGATTGAAACCTAGCACATATGCAAACACTAAATAATATGTCGGTCTAGATGCGTAAGATAAAGAAGTGAACCAATGATACTCTGTATAATTTTTGGTCGACTTTCTTCCTGCTTCGTCTTTGTCTATCTTCAAAGAACTTGACATTGGAATGTCGAGTCTTTTTGCAATTCTCCAGACCGAACTTTTTAACAAGTTCTTTTGCATATTTCTCTTGATGAATGAAGATTCATTCTTTAAGTTGTTTCACTTGTAGACCAAGGAAGAAGGATAGTTCACCCATCATGCTCATCTCAAATTCATCCTGCATAGACTTAGAAAATTTCTTGCACAAAGTCTCATTAGATGATCCGAATATAATGTCATCAACATAAATCTGAACGAGTAGAAAGCTTTTGCCTTCCTTTTTAATAAACAGATTAGTGTCTACCTTTCCTTTAGAGAAACCACTTTGAATTAAAAAATTACTTAACCTTTCATACCAAGCTCGAGGAGCTTGTTTTAATCCATATAAAGCTTTCTTCAGTCTGAACACTGAGTCTGGTTTCTTTGAGTCTTCAAATCCAGGAGGTTGTTCCACATAGACTTCTTCTTGAATAAATCCATTCAGGAATGCGCTTTTGACGTCCATTTGAAATAACCTGAAATTCTTATAACATGCAAAAGCAAGTAGTAATCGATTGCTTCTAACCTTGCTACTTTTGGAGCATAAGTCTCATCATAGTCTATCCCTTCTTCTTGCGTGTATCCTTTAGCCACGAGTCTTGCTTTGTTTCTTGTCACTTTGCTTTTTTCATCAACTTTGTTCCGAAAACCCATTTAGTTCCAATAACAGATTTACCTTTTGGTTTAGGAGTTAATTCCCAAACGTCGTTAATACTTGAATTGTGTCGAGCTCTTCTTGCATTGCTTCAATCCAGCTTTCATCGGCTAAGGCTTCTTCAATGTTTTTGGGTTCTATTTCAGAAATAAGTGCAACCGCATTAGACTCTTCTCGCCTTTTGGCTCTTGTACGAATTCCCTCATTAATGTTCCCAATAATGAGTTCCTCGGGATGATTTGGACTTGTGTTTCCGATTCTTGGATAGTCTCGATGGGTTGTTGATCATTTTCTTGAGTTGAATCTCCATCGACAACTTGTTGTACCGCATCCGGGATTTTGGACTGCTTTATGGGAGATAGATCTAGCGAGTGTCCGGAATAGATTCGATTCTTCGGTCCGTATTGGCTGAACTTGTGGAGAGTCTTGAAATTTGACGTTCATTGATTCTTCCACGATCGAGTCTACTTGTTGAATACTCTATAGGCTTTGCTCGCAGTTGAGTAACCAAGAAAGAATCCTTCATCTGATTTTTCTTCAAACTTACCAACTCGATCATTTGCATTCTTCAGAATAAAGCATTTACAACCAAATACTTGAAAATAAGAAACAGTTTGTTTATTTTCTTTAAAAATTTCATAAGGAGTTTTCTCAAGAATTGGTCTTAAAAATACTGTTAATAATATAACAAGCGGTTGAAGCTTGACTTCAGCCCAAAACCTTGAAGAAATATTACTTTCAATTAAAAAGAGTTCTTGCCATTTCTTGTAAAGACCTATTCTTCCTTTCCACAACCCCATTACGTTACGGTGTGTATGGAGAGGAGAATTTGTGCTGAAGACTAGAATCATCACAGAATTTAGTAAAGTCTTGATTTTCAAACTCACCTCCATGGTGCGTACGAATACTTGAGATAGTGTAATCTTTCTCATTACGCACCTTCTTAGCAAACTTTGAAAAGAGAGAAAGTTTCAGACTTACTTGAAAGAAAGTAGACCCAAATAAATCGTGAATAATCATCCACTATTACTAGGCGTAACCTTTTTCCACCAATGCTTTGCGTTCTAGTAGGTCCAAATAAATCCATATGCGAAGCTGCGGTACACGATTAGTAGAAACTTTACTTATTGGTTTGTAAGAGTTTCTAACCCGTTTACCTAGTACGCATGGTGTGCATAGATCGGACTTTAAATAATTGAGAATAGGCAATCCTCGAACAAGTTTCTTGGAGGAGATCTTGCTGATTTGCTTCATATTGATATGGCCAAGTTTTACGTGCCATAGATTAGCTTCATCTTGTACCGATATCAAGCACTTTGTGATCTTTCATGATTTACATCCGTAAGATAGATATTTCCATGTCTTCGTCCGCAAAGGATTGAGTAGAGTCTTTGCGATTCCCGAGCACTTTCTTTCCGGAAATTGATCTTGAATCCATTATCACACAACCGGCTTATGCTAAGCAAGTTGTAATTTAATCCTTCAACTAAGGAAACATTCTTGATTGAGACTTCCAATCTTGACTGTTCCACGACCAATGATTCTTCCTTTGTTGTTACCTCCAAAGGAAACTTTTCCTCCGTCTTTCCGGTCAAGTGTTATGAAGCAACTTGAGTCTCCTGTCATATGTCTTGAGCAGCCACTATCTAGATACCATTTAATCTTCTTTTTGATAGTGACCCGCAATTAAAAAGAATTCAAGCTTTCTTTGGTACCCACATCATCTTGGGTCCAGAAGAGTTAGAGCAATAAACAGTCTTTGCCCAATTCCTTTTAACAGGTCTCCAAACCAGAGGACATTCTTTCTCAAAATGTTCTGAGCTTTGACACTTGGAACATTTTAAAGCATTTCTGCCAACAGGTTTTACAAAGACTTTCTGAAAATGATTTTTATAAGCAATTCTGGTTGGTCTTTGTTTGATTCTTTCCTTCACCTTTGGAAAATCAATTAGAGGAATAGTTTGAAGTCATACCAAGACCTAACTTATCAAAGTAGGGTCTTTGTATCGAAAGAATCTTATCCAACTTTTCAGAACCATTTGAAAATCTTTTTGATATATTAGAAATATCATTTTTCAAAAGATTATTTTCTTTGGAAACAGAGTCGAGTTTTCTTTCAAGACAAGTAAAGTTGTTTTCTAACTTTTCAAATTTCTCTTCCCAAAGTTTTTCCTGTTGCTTCAATGTAGAATTTTCCTTTTTCAATTCGGAGATCCTCTTAAGAGAAGTTTTTAGACTAAGACAAAGTTCATCAATGTATTTCGAAACTTTGATAGGAATTATGAGATTACTAACCTCGAGTTCACGTCAATCGAGTCCGTATCGAATCGGGGTGCTCCGAGTCCGAATTAGATTTTGCCATTAGCGAGATATTGGCATAGTCATCATCACTTTCACATTCGTATCACCCAGGTCTCGCTTTGAGTGCCTTCCGTATTTCTCGGTCTTTCCTTTTCTCTTCTTTAACGAGAGGACGGAGTTGGGTCGATGTGTCCCTTTTTCTTGCATTCAAAGCAAGTCACTTCTTTGTTAGAGTCATCTTCCTCTCGTTGATTTGTTCGAAACCTTTGTGAGCTGTTTCTTCCGGTTGAATTTTCTTCCTTTTCTATTCAACTTTCTGAATCTCTTTATCATAAGTGCCAGCTCTTCATCATCTAGATCTTCTTCAGAATCTGTAGCATCAGAATAGTCATTAGACTTTAAGGCAATTGATTTCTTACCTTTTGAATCTTCCTCTTCATTGGTTTGCTCTACTTCATAAGATTGAAGAGTCCCAACCAATTCGTCTACAGAGAGTGGAGCAATCCTCTGTGTCTCTCTTATTGAGGTTTTTATGTGATTCCAATCTTTAGAGAGTCCTCGTAGGAGTTTGTTGACCTTCATATGTCCTGAGATTGGATGTCCCTGATATTCAAGACCATTCACAATTTCAGTAAAGCGACTAAACATGTCAGTTATTGATTCTCCCGATCTCATCTTAAAGACTTCATATTGTCCCAAAAGAATGTTGATCATTGTCTCTTTCACTCGATCTGTTCCTTCATAGGTAATGTGAAGCCTATCCAGACTTCTTTTGCTGTACCACAAGAAGATATTCTGTTATACTCAGTAGGGGATAAAGCACAATATAAGGAGTAAATGGCTTTAGCGTCAAGAGTCTGTCTCTTGGTGATTTCTTCTTGAGTCATTAGAGTGGGATCATCAACTTCTTTTCCTCTCTCAGATCCCGATCTTTGCAGCGGGGATGATTCCTTTGTCTACCACTTCCCATTCCAAAGGATCTTTCGATCTTAGGAAAGCTTTCATCTTGTTCTTCCATATCTTTTGTAGTCTTTTCCATCAAAGTATGGAGGTCTCGGTATTGCTTTGACCTTCAACCAACCCGTAGGTAACATACTAGCCATAGATCTTTTACTCAGAAGTAAAGACACTTCTTATAAACGAGTACACAAGCTCTGATACCAATTGTTAGGACTAGAATTAGCACCTAGAGGGGGGTGAATAGGTGATTAAAGCGTTTTTAACAATCAAATCCGAATATGAGATTAATGAATTAAAAACAACAATCGCAGCAAATGAAAGATAAAAGGATTAGGGAGAGAGAATCAAGACTCCAGATTTATAGTGGTTCGGCTTATATCAAGCCTACGTCCACTCTCCCGCACGGACAGCCCTTCTGGCTGGATTTCACTAAGAATCAAAAAAGAGTGTTTACAGTCTCACGCTCTTGAGTCCACAATGTAGAACTTCTACTACACTTCCTCAAGGTCTCACCACTCTATGATCACTCTTTTGATTACATGTATTGCTCGAAGAATAAGATCACAAACGAAATATGGAGATTCAGACTTTGGAATTCTTCTATCCAGCACACTTCAACAACTCGAGCGTCTCTCTTTATACGCTTCTTCATGCCTTCATTACCGTTGGCACCTTCCAAAGAAGTTCTTCCAATCAACCCGTTGGACATAATCAATTTGGAGAGATCTCGAGCTCTTTAAGGTAAGTGTAGATAGCCCATCAATCCTGTTCGCCCATACAATCAGGATCTTGGTTTCCATAAGTAGAACTTTCCAAATAAGTTGCGAATCTTAGAGAATCTATATCAATTCGGATACGAATATAAGATCGTGTAGTGCTGAATCCAGTCGAAAGATATTCCTTAGCCATTGAGATAAAAACTATATAGAATCAGAATAGAAGTTCATTTATCTTGTCGGTCGGAACTGTCCATGATAGTAGACTTTGAAACTTGAGTCTTGTTGACGTCAGACTTTGATCTTCAGACTTTGCCAGTAGAGTCTGCAAGACTTCAGACCAGACTGAAAGAAATGTTTTGTCAACTTCAAAACTTCTAAGGAGAATTTATCCAACAGAAGGCATTGATCTGCTACTTGTATTGCTAAAGAGCTTCTGTCAGTTCCCAGCTAGCTTCACTCTCTAGAAGACCCTTTTATCGGACCAAATATTCTTGCTTCGACACACAATGCCGCTTTCGTATGACTCAATCTGCCATTATGGATTCGACTTCTTGATCGTACGATGTTTTTGCTCCAAGTGGTGCCCGTTGCAACTCACCTCGATCCAAATCTTCCTCTTTTACATGGAAAATCTTAACTATACTCATGTGGAAAATGGGATATATATTCAATTCTGATGGCAACTCCATCTTATATGTAATCTTTCCGCCCCGTTTTAGCACATGAAACAACCTCTCGTGGCGACAGATCAACCCTTGTGCATGTCCTTGTATCGAAGGATTGTGTGTGGCTTGGCCAACACTAAGTCCCCGACCTGCAACTCCACATGCTGTCGTTTCTTATCAGCCCACTTCTTCATGTGCTTTTGAGGCCTTGTGTAGATATGCCCGTGCTAAATCTGCCTGCTCTTGCCAATCCTTGCCGAACTTGTATGTGGGTGGGCTATTTCCTCGATAGGCTAAGGCAATTGCGCTTGCAATTTACAGTTGTTGCCCAGTCATGATGTGACGACCCTAGCACGTCACGGCTATTGTAAAACTACTATTGTCATTATCTTTTTCGTTTTAATTTTCTTAAATATATGGAAGTGTAAGGGACTAAAGAAAATCCTTGGGTATACGCGATTTTCTATAAACGGGACAACTTCACTTCTTATTTATTTGTACATATACATCAAACGACAATTGGGGTGCCCTGGGAAAATTCAAAAGGTCGGTACTAAACTGACTACACTAAACTCTAGGTCGGTCACCCATCCCCATCTAACTGTACAAGTGTCGCCTAACCCTAGTCCCTGATGTCAAAATTTTCCCAGCTCTAGAAAATCATTCTTCCTTCCTACCTCCCTCCTACGCTTTGGGGCTGCCTCCATCTCCTGGCCTGCTAGAGAATAGTGGGAGGGGGCCCACCGTGCGTCCGTTGACATGGGCATACATCTCAACGAACCCAAGGGTGACCCACCCCCTCAGGGCCCTACATCGACGACCATATGCGACTCGATCCAAATGAAAACAGTATTCGGAAAAACCGGGGTCTACGAACCTCTCCTCCTCTCACGTGAAGTCCACCAGCACCCCATAACAAATCATCAAGGAGGTAGGTGGGATCGATATTCTCATGATTTGAAAAGATGAAGTCAACAACCAGTGTGAGTCACAACCCAACAAGTAGAAGATCCACCGCTCTATATTACACAAATCGATTATCGCATCGACAAAGATAGCTTCAATAGAAAGTTCAATAAATCACACGTACAACCATTTACCTGAGAACCTTTTTCAAAATGCATGACTGATCAACATAAGAAATAACTTTTCCCAACAAATGACCAGTAGTTCAACTCAAAAATACCAAAATCATAATTAATGTAATTTCATGCTGCCATCATCATCCGGGGAATCTTGTTACCCTCCGAGCATCTCGCACCCATCCGACATCGCTAGGCATCTAGGGGAACTACATACACCCCCAGGCATCTAGAGAAACCCAATTATCTCTCCAAACATCCCTATTACAACCTGGGGAATCGTCGTCCCAAGGATCGACGACATTCTCAATTACACATTCACACAGTGATGTAGCAATTGCATAATTCAATTAAAAGTACGTTAATGTCACTACTATTCAGGAATTCAAGCATGCAACTAATGAATCATTAATCATTTTCATCCCTTAAACTAATATAAACACATTCGTACAAACATTAAATGAGCAATAAGGAAGGTCCCACATTCTAGGCTTAAACTAGCCACATAGGGAGTATCGCACACCTTTAGAGTCAATGGCTATTGTCTAGGTAAACGGTCTTAAAAAATTATGAAACTTTAGTATGTGGTGGATAAGACCTAAATGAAAAATTTCCGTGAAGAACTTGAAATCCAATTCAGTTCATACAATTCTAAAACAATTTTGCAGGCTGGGCTGAAAACAGTCAAAATCTCGTAGAAAAATAAATATTTCACTGACCAAATGAGACTAAAAAATTATGAAAATTTAATATATGGTAGCCTAGGATGTACTCTACAACTTTCGTGGAGAATATATTTTATAATTTCGGACCAAGAAATCTGTAGAAAATGAAAAACAGAAAGAGGTCGGTCCAACAAACCCAAAAACAGATTCTGCATTCTGAAGTTTTTCAAATATATTTTTGTCATACGAAATTCAAAAATTCAAAAATTAAAGTATGTCATAGAGCAACCAAAAAGGGATGACTTTTATGAAGAACGCCCCATGAAACTTGCACCACAAGTCAATACAAAATTAGCGAACTTTAGGGTCGGGCTAGATACAAACCTGTCCTCAGCCTAGTCACGACTTTCCTTCGAAGTTTCTGCCATTTCGGCCCTCGCACGTGCCAAATATCTACCATCCACGCCTCTATGACCTAACCACGAGCTCGACTATTTTGAACTCGACAACGTATCTAGGTAACATAATCGAACTTCCAATTAAACGAATAGCGTAGTTGAAACTTCGATTAAACGAAAATCTCAATGACGTTCTTGCATTTCTAGGAAACTATTCTCATCGCATGACACACGATCAATATAGGATAGAACAAAGGATATCCACTTGCCTCGAGTCCTTGTGAGTTGCGGTGGCGGCTTGGCGGAACAAAGGTGAGGTCGATGGCGACAACAGTACAAGCGCTGAGTTTGGGGAAAAAGCCAATCTCCTAGCGTTGAGAAAGGTCCCTTCGTTGTTGGCTTCTCAAATTCATGGCTGCAAGAGAAATGGGGAAAAAGAAGCTGAAGGAGCTGAAAAGGTCGTGCGAGCAGGGGACTAATGGTTCCTCTTTATCTCTCTCTACGTCCCCCATTTTTTTTTTTTTTCTGTCAATGCTAACCCTTCCACCATCATAGTCTCTATCTTGTGTAACAATTGTTGACTTGTTTGCCTCATCTCTTGGCCAGCTGGATCCTTATCCCTTCGTAGCAAATGTGGCGGTGAGGGGATGGTTCAAGAATCCTCAAATG
Organism: Eucalyptus marginata; assembly: GCA_014182565.1. Lineage (NCBI taxonomy): Eukaryota > Viridiplantae > Streptophyta > Magnoliopsida > Myrtales > Myrtaceae > Eucalyptus > Eucalyptus marginata. Next base: position 36,529,757 of record CM024590.1, read on the forward strand.
ATGGAGGATAATTTAAAAGTCTCTATTAACAATAATGGGGGAAAATTCAAGACTCTTCTGTTCATTGGCAACACCCCACAAGATCCCTTGAACTCAAAATAGCATGACTCTTCTTTCCATTGGTAACACCCTTCTTGGCATTTCTCCCACGATCATCATGGTCATCGCTCATGACGAGTGCTTCATTAGATCGTGGATCAACCATTATACTTGAAACGAACTTACTCTGATACCACTTGTCACGGGCCAATTGATCTAGCATTCCCTAACCCGTGCAGCCCTAGGATTTCTCTCAAGCGATCTTTCTCACACTTGACTGACAAGGATCTTAAAGAGAGAAGCTCCAGATTCGTATTTCATTTGTGAATGAGTTATTACAATAAGGGAAATGAGACCCTTATATATACAAATATAGGACAAACCGTATCCGTAAATCTCTCATTGATTTAGCAGTGAAGATGGTATTTCCCTAGCTACCAATTATATGCATTTATTACATATTTGTACATTTACCGTATTGCTTGCCCCCGGGGTGTTCTAGAATACTCAAGAAAATCTTGGGATTTAGGAATACCGGTTGAAGGTTGCTCATTCCAAGGATCGGTCACGACCATTGTACAAAAACCTCTTGGATCATGCTTTTCTTCAAGCCGTGACAAAAATTTTGTTTGTTTTGCCAAAAATATTTTCTGAAAAAGTATTTTCCTCATTTTTGAGCATTTAGTTTACTTAGGATAATGATTCAATAGAAAATGTCTTTATGGTCGACGAAAAATATTTTCTTTACATTAAAATTCAAAAAAATAATTTACTTTTTCAAAAATCAAAAATTATTTTTCAAAATAAGATTAAGTATTGGTGCTTGGAATGAGAACCCTTAACGCTCGTTTCGGGCTCCTCGACAATGGGGTTGGACCCCAATGCCTAGGCCTAGGTCCATCAAGGTTGGGCCTTGGACACCGATGCCCATGTCCAATACGGTAGGCCCAATGATAGCAATGCCGAGCTTGGGTCCATCGAGGCCATTTTTTTTTTTTTTTTTAGTTTTTAAATTTTTTAATATTTAATTTTTTTTTTTCTTTTGCATTTTTCCTCCGTTGGTCACTGGGCCTCAGCAATCGGCCATAGGCATGGCCCTCAAGGCTCCACCTTGCTAGCCTTGGGTGAGGGAAGAGCTTGCCGGAATATGGTGAGGTTGAGCTCGTTCGAGGTTGGCTATCCTGGGCCTGACCAAGGCTGGTGAGGCTTGCCCTCACCCAAGGCCAACGAGGTTAGCCTTCACCTGTGGCTTGTTGTCACTCATTGCCGAGGCCCATAAATTTACGAGGAAGAATGAAAAAGAAAAGGAAAAAAGAAAGAAAAGAAAAGAAAAAATAATAATAAAAATGGAGAACGAGGTAGGAAGATCAATGTTCACATCATAATTTTTGACAAAAATGAGATTTTCTTTACCGAACAATGGAAGTTTATTTTTAGGTCTCAACCAAACACCGAAAAATAACTATTTTCCAGAAAATAAATTTCAGAAATATCACTTTTTCGTGAATCAAAGGAAGCTTAAAAGTCCAACGAACTAATTGAAAACTTTGTCCAAAACCATTTATTCATTAACCATTGTCATTTTTATTTATTTTACCAGAAAACGAACGCATATATGTTGTTAACAAAAAGAGGAATTTGACATGCTCAAATTTCTTACCATTACACCAGATGATGACCTAAGGAACCAAATCGAAGAGCCTAAATATTTGGTAGTCTTATGTTCTTATTTGTATTCAAGTCTAAATGAAGATGCATAAATCTCGCGGGCTGTTAAACACGGCAACATATATTCACAATCCCCTTGAATCGACGGGGACATGGATCCACTGCAACTCGAGCTTGATTTCGCTGCTTTCGACTTTTCGGAGTCAGAAAACCCTTTTTCAGTACGACTTTGCCGTCGTTCATCCGATGCAGCTCTCTGTTCAGCAAGGCAATTTTGCCGGCTCGGTGGCATCCCCCCGATTATCAGTCTTATTCATGGAATATTTGGGGCCAAATTGACAATGACGGAACATATGAATCGTGCCCTAATTTTGACAAAATTAAAGCATTCTGATGAAACATGTTCTAGATACTTTCGTGGCGTTGAAACTAAGCACGAATTTGATATGAAAACGAGAAGCGAGCATTGCGCGATATGGCGAAAGAGCAGGGGACCATGGTCACGCGAATTCATTAGTGTACAGGGCATGCGGTCACATGTGGATGTCAGAATGGGGAACACTTTTGAGTGGTCCAGAAACAAAATGATAGTGAATCATTCGAAATCAACGGGACAGGAACACTTGCATTCCTTGGATGCTCCAAGAATTAAGCTGGCCTTGCATTAGGAAAATGATATCCTACTACCTTCTTTCCCGATTACAAGTCTTCTAATTAACCATTTAATTTTATTATTTCGTAATAAGAAAGGATAAAGGCACTAGTCATCCTTGTATTTCTCCAATTTACTGGGAAAAATATCAAAAAAATCTTAAACCGATGGTATTAATACCAATTTAGTCATAAACTTTTCAAATTGACCAATTTAGTTATAAACATTTTCATATTGATATAAATTCAGTCCATTCGATCAATTTTGGTTAGTCGGTGCTGATGTGGATATCAGCCAGCTCGCCGGCTATTGTGGGAGAAGAAGGCCAAGAGGAAGAAGAGGAAAAAGAAAAGGAAAAGGAAAAAAAAAAAAAAAAAAAGAAAGGAAAAATTATAAAAAATTCCAAAAAATTAAAAATTATTAGCCACATCAGCGTTCGCGACCTGTGTCCAAGTTAGCGCCTATTGGCCAAAATTGGTCGAATGATTGAATTGGTACTAATGTGAAAAGATTTAAGATTAAATTGGTCCAATTAAAATATTTAAGGCTGAATTGATATCAATGTCATAGATTTAAGACTTTTTTTTTATAATTTTCTCACAGTTTGTTCAATATGATCCGATATTATCTTTGGCCCAATTGGACCTTGAACAACGAGAACACGTAATGGTTGCATTGCCTGGAGCTACACTGAGGGTTATCAATTTCTTGGCGAGATCGCAATTGGAGTTTTGGGGATGCTTTCATGGCATTTAATAGCGATTTACAGCGGCTGCCCCAACTTTTAGTTTGAATTTTAAATGGAAAATTCGATTCGGACAAAGCAAAACATTTTTATTGACGGACCACATTGGCTAAAAAAAAAAAAACTGAGGATAGAATTGAATAAATTGAGAAAGTATATGGACTAGAGCGCCTTTATCTTTATCCCTAAAAAGAACAAAGATGAAGAAAAATGGGCCACTACTTGAATATTGAAAAAAGGCCTATCTCAGCCTTTTGGGCCAAGCAACTTTATCCAAATTTTAAATCATTTGAGTTAATTTCAAAGATTTCTTTCATACATTTTTGGCACACATTAATTACACTATTTCCGCAGTCCGACGACTATATTACAATCAAGAGAGTGGCTAAATTTACTCATTTTCAGAGGAAATTAAGAAGTCAAAACCTCACGTTTCATGATGGTGCTAAATAGATACCGATAGCAAGAACGGTAATTTGTCTCCCTCCCTACAAACTTCTTTTAGCACTCATGTTTTTCTATGAACCATGTCGATTGGGGATTCGTGATCTCACGTCCAAATCGAATTTGTGGCGAAATACCGGAAGATTTGGATAGACGATGGAAAGCCTCAAGTCCTCGTTCCATTCTGGATTAAGATTGTTGCTCAACATTTGAGTCTTAGCTTCTGCATAATATCAGATTTAACACAACATTCAATTGCATTCCCATATTAGATTCAAATTTTGGGCCTGGCGTCAACGGGCACGGGCCCCAGCCCAATATCAGTTGCTTTTCTGTGTGGAGAACTCTTACTGCGGCTCAACATCCCATTCGAAGCCCTATCCAATTCATTTTTCTTCTTTTTTGAACATGTCTAACTCAGAGAAGAGTTTATTCACTTCATTCAAATAACTAATAATTCTCATGTCAATACCAACAATTTCCATCATGGACTTCAGAGTCCAATTATATGACATTCATAAATGAATGCGGCGGCCACTCTTTTATGGATGTTATACAGTAAAGAGTCACTTATATAACAAGCTTCTCACTATAATCAGATGCATCAATTGCAAGTTTAATAAATGGCTTATTTATAGCAAAATTTTGGAGAATTACATAGCACATAAAAGACTCAACTTTGGCCGTGTAGAATAGCTAGATAAAAGATTGAGCAAAGCCATAGCTAGGTAATGGCTCGAGGACTCACGCCAAGAAGTTCCCAAATGTTGGCATCGAAAGAGAGCTCGTTCCAACCTTTTTGTCTCTCTTCCATGGCAGATTCCCAAGGCCAAGAAATCGCGTCCGGCCGTCCTTCTGAGCTGCTTATTGAGGTGAGGAGTTCTTCGTCGGCGCCACCGTCGGGGAACAGATTTTCCCACCATGCACTCTCCTTGTCCTGACGAGACAACAACGTTGGAGATGGTTGTCCCGGGTTGTCACCTGGTAGAGCCCTTGAAGCCACCAGAGTGGCTTTTCCCTTGAACCATGCCGAGCTCTTCGAGAAGGTCCAAGGACGAGGCCTTATGACGCTCACTTTGGTGGCGCATTTGCCGGGGTCGTTGTCTTCCTTCGGCTTGTGATGAGCAACCTTTTTAGCCACATGGGTGTTCCAATAGTTTTTCACGTCGTTCGCGGTTCTTCCCGGAAGTCTCCCCGCAATCAGTGACCATCTGCATGAACTTGGACAGATCATTATCTAGAATACTAAAATTAGGGAAGAATGAATCATTAGTTCAACATTGGTTACCATCAAAAGCAAAATGGAACACTTATTTTCAGTTAGCGTACACATGAATTGTAATTGATAATTTTGGATACCCTCTTGTGTCCTATATTTTAATATGATCCGACATTTCAACGTGCCCACTTGTGTCTAGCTTGCTTCAGTTATCCGTGCAGGGCATGGACTCATTTCGATTCCCATATCGTCAATTAACTTAATCATCAAATCATGGTAACAATAGTAGAGGGTTAAATGACATCATACATGCTGATATTGGTTAAGAAAAGGACATGCACGTCCCTTAAGCTAGTAATTTCAGTGCATAATTGATTGTCTATTTCCAATGTGAGATTGATCCATCTGTCTAGAACTTTGGCTACGACATAAATATTTCATTTTTATGTGTGCATTTCTCAGTTGAATACAAAACATCGAATCACTTTGGTTCTATGTTTTTCCGTTTTGAAAACCTCATAATCCACAACTTCACGTCTAAAATTCCTATATATATCTTATGCACATAACGGAAAAATGAGAAAAACGTTTTCTCGGAAATTGTTTTTCGCAAAACAAACACACCTAGATATTCAATTTCAAAGACATTGATACACATCACAAAGGTAGTTAGTGCATTGGAAATTGCAATATTTTCTTATTTAGTTGTTTGTCGAGCATCATTGGAATATATTCTTTTTTGGCAAAACCCTCATATTAAATGAGAATAGTCGACTTTTTTGTTGAAATTGTTCGTAACGTTTGATTAAAAACCCTTTACGCAAGTTTGATTTTTCCCCATCAAACGTTCAACCTAAAGGGCCATGCCATAAATAGGACACGATAGTTGCTTCTACATCAACCGAATCTAGTCGTCCAACCGTCTCTATCAGACAAGAAAGTTCTACAAGGACAATTCAAAGACGCCTGTCTGGACTTTTTTTGGCAAAAATTGATGTAACATATTCATTTTAGACAATTCTTCCCTCCATAAAAATTCTATAGGTTTGCCGCCCCAAAAAAAAGAAATTGTGATGCAATACATCTTCCTCGACATGTACAATAATTCGAGACTGTACATATACATTCTCAGGTTATGCAATAGGCAATATTATCAATCTCATTCTTGGTTAGAGTTTCCTCTTTACGCTGTCTTGTTGGTAATTGATGATTAAGCCTAAACTACTTATAACCTCTACTCTGACTAAGGATACCATATTTCTAATTTTCATTGATGATCATCAAAATTATTGAGTTGTTAATACCAAAACGGCAGCCAACCATTCACCATGTATTCGGTCACTGCATGACATCGACATGGTGTTCGCTTAAATTTTATATCAGCTTCATGTGGTTATTGTGTCCACACTTTATCGAGAAACTATAATCATATTTAAGGGAAATTGTATTACTTGATGAATATGAAAATAGTAATTTGTACATAAAAATCATCATGGCAATGTTATAGCTCCCTTCTGAACTCTATATAGAGTATCTTGAGGGGGCAAAAATACTCTACAAAGTGTAGCGTTCATCAAAAAGTTCACGACATAATGCCGAGAAGCAATTTTCGGGGCCTACCTTAGTTGTGTGGTGGACAACAGTACAGGGAAAATATTTGTATTTTCATTTTCACAAAGTTTTCTTTCATTTTCCAGATCAAGATGGGGCTCTTTGCCTCCTCATCTGTCCCCAGTTCATTTCTTTAAAAAAAGTTCTCTATAACAAAAAAGGCAGGATTCCTACTACTCGCTCGACTATACTCATGATGCTAGACTTCATGTGGGGTCTACCTGACCGAAACGAGAGACCTATTCACTAACCCGGTATTTACTTATTCATCTAGCAAATATTTAATCTTGCTTTACCAATTTGGGAGTTTAATTATCTTCATTTAGATAATTGACATTTATGTGGTTTAAGATTACTTCTGTATTGCCCAACCACTCATTTATGACGTCGTGACGAATTCCAATACAATGAAATTGTTTTGGAAAACATCTGGACATCGCAGGTTTCAAGCGCCGAGTGCCTAGGTGCTTCCAAAATCGTTAATGTTCCAGTTACTAATGATAGCCAAAGGACAAGCTAGTCGAGTTCATGTAAAGAGAGCTTTTTCCACGCTCAAGCTCGTTGAATTTATCCTTAAACAATGTTGAATGTGGAGAGCTCTATGTTTTCTTGATGTTAAAGTTTACTGAAGTGCATTGGTTTCAAATTTCAAAAGAAGGTTAAACGTGAAGGTGGACATTCTTACGATTCCAAAACTCAGTTCTTGTATTTTAGCCGGTGTCCAACCTAAGGTTATTCATACCCTATTTCCACGCTCCATATGGCTAAGATGGTCCCTAACTTATTGAGTTGGCAAAAATAATCTCAAAAGAACCAATAAGTCAAAATCGCTAATGGAAAGGGTGAAAGTTGCTATTTATTGAAAATGAAAAAAGTCACACATTGTCATAAAAATACAAGATTGTCCGCATTAGTCCAAAATATCTTGTTTTATTCCGCCACCTTATGTGATTTTCCATTTGTGTTTATACAAATTTTCATTCTATAATGATTGTCGATAATCTTTGTTAACTAGCCTATGTTAAATATAAATTATAATTATAAAGAGTTCACAGCTCTAACCAAAGAATTCCCTTAAAAACACTTGAACTAAATAATTGTACATTACAAGGAATTATTAGAGATTTAACTTTAGAGACATTGTAAAATAACCAATCACTAAATTTATTAAAATATTAGAATCTTAGATGATTCTCGAATAAATAACGAGCATGTAAACTTCTCTGATTTGAACATAAAAGTAGAAGAACTAATATATATATTAACAGTATATTTTTCCTCTTTCATCAATGCCCAACGAGAGCTGTTTTGGACCCCCTATATATATATATATATATGGGTGGATGGATGTTTATGCTAGATTTTAAATGAATATCTAAGCAGATGGCCTTCGTATTCACGCTCTCGACGAATCCTTCACGCCTCTCCTATTCACGCGATCGACGAGTCCTTCACGCCTCTTTTACATACGATATTTTCTGAACCCAGTCTTTTCTACCTTGTGTGATGATCCCGTCGCCGACGAAACTCTTATTAGAAGATCCGAAAGATATGGTCGAAGAGATGGATGATTTAGTAGTGTCGACATGTCGAGATGCTGCTGTATATGATATGTGACGAGTAGCACAAACTTGGGAGAGCTCTACTCACCGATTACCAAGAAGCTTATGAAGCCTGATGATCATGTCAACCTCGTCCTCTTGGAATGCCCCTCTCTTGATGTTGGGCTTCAGATAGTTCAACCACCTCAGCCTGCAACTTTTCCTGCACCTGTTCAACCCTGCAAACTCGAACCCATCGATACACACTCTAATGATAACGGCAAAAATAGCTCTCTCTCTCTCTCTCTCTCTCTCTCTCTGTGTCTCCGTGGGGTGATCAATAGAGTATACCTGCTCTGCAAGGGACTTGGTGCCAATTTCCTTCACCATATTTTTCCACGCACTTCTTCAGCAACACGTCCTCTTCCTCAGTCCATGCACCTTTTCTTACTCCTATTGCTCCCTTCATTGTCTCCTCTCTCTCTGTATCTCTCCTGCGTATGCTCACTTTTTTGGTGCAGAAACAATTCACCAAAGTATGTGCACGTGTTGAATGAAGGTTCACTTGAAAAAGCGATATATATAAGCAGAAAATCAAAGTTCAGTAAGGCCCATCTTTCCGAATACGTGTATAAAGTGTTACGGGTGTACGACCGAATTGAGTGAGAATGAATGCCGTGCATGTCTAATGTCCACACACAACCATCTCCAACTTCTTGTGGCTCCAACGATGGCGATGGTTTTTTTTTGTATCCATTCCAGTCGACTAACAGTCTAATTGATCCTAGCCGTCGGATGCATGCTTCTCTGTAGGAGCTTTAACAGGGCTCTTGTCGCCATGTGGAGCGGTCGTTCTTGCTCTTGATTAACTAATTAAGCCATTTATTTATAACATTTGTCTACGATGGTAGAGAGACTTAAAAAGCCGGGGCTATGCTATTACTGTGTTGCATGTCTTTGAATTTCTGTCAGTACCATTACGTGTGACTATCTACATTACATAAAAATGAAAAGGAAAGAATTGCATTTTCAGCACAACTTTACGAAAAAGTCTTGATTAATCATTGTATTAGCATAGAATGAAGCAGAAGACATTTTACCGAATTGAGTGAGAATGAATGCCGTGCATGTCTAATGTCCACACACAACCATCTCCAACTTCTTGTGGCTCCAACGATGGCGATGGTTTTTTTTTTTTTTGACCAAAAAAAAAAACTAAAAAAGAAAAAACTAACTAACAGTCTAATTGATCCTAGCCGTCGGATGCATGCTTCTCTGTAGGAGCTTTAACGGGGCTCTTGTCGCCATGTGGAGCGGTCGTTCTTCCTCTTGATTAACTAATTAAGCCATTTATTTATAACATTTGTCTACGATGGTAGAGAGACTTAAAAAGCCGGAGCTATGCTTTTACTGTGTTGCATGTCTTTGAGTTTCTGTCAGTACCATTACGTGTGACTATCTACATTACATAAAAATGAAAAGGAAAGAATTGCATTTTCAGCACAACTTTACGAAAAAGTCTTGATTGATCATTGTATTAGCATAGAATGAAGCAGAAGACATTTTACCTAAGGATCTTTTTCATACATGTAAGCATACCAAATAAAGCCAAACAAAGACAGAGAGAGCCATACATTGAAACACACTAACTCCTTTGGGTCTATAGGCACTAATTCAATTTAAACCTTCTAAACTAAAAAGAGTGATTGAGCAATGCCCGCTGCTCCTGTTGTCGTGCCAGAGTCATTCTTCGAGTTCCGTCACTTTTTGATGGCTTGCTTCCAGTCAAGCATCAATAGCCGCCAGATTTACGGAGTGAAATCGCCTAAAAAAACCATTTAGAGCATGTTTGGTAACCATTCTGTTTTCGGGAACAATTTTTGATAAGAAATTATTCTTTTTTATTTTGCTTTCGGGAATAATTTCTAAGTATCTTAAGGCGTTTGGTAACTATCCAAAATTTTTATTCCCAGAATAGAATTGCGTTGGGTACAATCCTAAAAAATTCTATTCCGAACCATTTTCTTTCAATTTTTTAATAATTTTATCATTTTTTCCATTTTTTTTTCTTTTCTTTTCTTTTTTTTTCTTTTCTTTCCCTTCTTCTTCTTCAACCTTTGACCAATCGTCAACCTCAAGATGATTGGTGACCGGCTAGATGAGGGCCGGCAACCTCACCCCGGAGTGTCACCAACCCTTGGCGAGGCCGAGCCTCGTTGGCCAAGCCTCATCAGCAACTGGGCGAGGCTCGACCGAGCCTCACCCGACCAAGCGAAGCTCACTAGGCGAGGCTCGCCGGTGGCCGGGAGGCCAGGCGAGGCCCGCATGGCCACCGACAAGAGCCTCGCCGGTGGTAGGGCAAGCCTCGGCAAGCTCACCGGACCTTACCCTGGCCTGGCGAGCCTTCCGCAAGGTTGTCGGACCTAACCAACTGGTCACTGGCAACCAGTGGTGGCGGACGGCATCAACAACAGTGGAAGAAGAAAAGAGAATGAAGAATAACAAGAAGAAAAGAAGGGAAAAGAGAAAATTGGTCGGCTTGATTATGAAATTATTCCTGAGAACAAAGAATCAATTTTTTTTACTTCTCAATTCTACTCCAAATTTCTTCCTAGGAACAAATTTGTTCCCGGAAACAAAAAATTTACCAAATGGATTTCTATTCCAAAATTATTCCCGAGAACAAAAGAATAGAAATTTTCACTGTTTGGCAAGTTGCCAAACGCACCCTTAACATCCTTCGAATAGACCTCGGTCATGGAAGGAACTAGAAAATGTGGTTGATTTTTGGGTTGCTAGGCTTCTACTTTTGCAGGTTGCGCTATGAGTAGGAGGAGATTGTCACAAGACATGGTCGTTTGGGTGACCCAAGTAAGGCCAAGTGCATAAGTAGGGCAAAAGTAGAAAAGACGGAATGGTCTAATGTAGGTCAGAGAGAACTGAGTTTAGTGGCGACCGACACTTTTGCATTAGAGTTGGCATGTCGAGAGATGATGTGCAGACCAAGTTTGTTCCTCTGAGGAAGTCCAAGCGTAGTTTGGGCTCAATAGACATCTGTGGCGACTAAGTGGCCCCTTGGGGGCGCGGGAGAGTGGCAATATTGAGCGGCAATATGGAGCGGTGAATCAAGACTATGACTTGACTCCAAAATTGAGCTAAGGTGGAGATTGTTGAGTATGTTTTCAGTTTTTGCCAACAACTTAGGTGAGAATCAAAGCTCGGAGTGGCTAAGCCTAAGGTGGAGTTTGGTGAGGTGTCCGAAGGCAAAGAGCGCTCAGGCAAGGAGGACCGGCCTATTGAAAGGCAACTCATGCTAAGGGCAAGGCTCTTGAGCAAAAAGTTTTCATAAGTGCCATGTCAAGCCTGAGCCAAGTGCTCGGACATATTTTGTCCGACCTCAACATTGTTGGAGAAAACTCCTATTAGGTTTTGAAGCTGACAAAACTTTTCTAGTTCTATTCTAAAGAATACGAGACTTCTGTGTAATTCTCTCAAAGTCTATCTTACATCAAAAGTCTGCCCCACTCTGACAAAGACCCAAACTGAACGCAAGTGAAGAACGAAGATATAATCAGACTCAATATTATTTTTCTTCCTTCAAGGCTTCAATACGAATATGATATATATGGCTTTTTGGTTGGAAATCGCACTTACCTTTTTGGTTATCTTTATTGGAATTAATCACGGAACGGACAAAATCATTTTGGAAGGCAAGTTTATTTGGAAAGAATCTACTTATGGAAACCAACATTCTGATTGTATGGGCAACCAGGATCATTGGGCTTCATCTCAATCTTCAAATGGCTCGAGATCTCCTTAATTGATTCTGTCCAACGGGTTGATTGGAAGAATTCCTCTGGAAAATGCCAACGGTCGAAAAGGCATAGAGGAGTATTTAAGGAGGTTCTTCAAGTCATTCGATAGAGAGCGTGAAAGAAGAATTCCAAAGTCTGAAGCTTCCGAATCACTTGTTCTGCATCATATAGTGCTCAAACTTGTATTCGAAAGAGAGAGGAACATTAAAGAGTGACTTTGTGAGAGCAGTAAAAACTCTTCACTGAAAAGTCAAGATCATAAGGCTGTAACACTCTTTTTCGATTCATAGTGAAAACCAGCTAGAAGGCTGTCAGCGTGGGAGAGTGGACGTAGGCTTAATCTAAGCCGAACCACTATAAATCTTATGTTCATTTTCTCTTCCCTGAATTCCTTAACTTTATTTTCTGTGATATCTTTCAGCGCTTTTAAGTAATTGTTAAAGTCTGAAGTTTACTTCAAAATCTGTTGTTCATCAGACTCAGTTTAAAAGTAAAGTATTTTTACTGAATTTCGTAAAATCTGTTTTCACACCTATCCACCCCCCTCTAGGTGTTTATACTAACACTTTCAATTGGTATCAGAGCTTGTGTGCTTACTTTGTTGGAGTGTTTTTACTTCTAAGCTAAAGATCTTCTATGGCTAGTATTTTGCTCCAGGATTGGTTGAGGGACAAAGCAACACTAGACCTCCTTATTTCAATGGAAATGAGTACAATGTGTAGAAAAAAAAAATGAAGGCATTTCTCAGATCCAGAGATCCTCTGGAGTAGGATGTTGTTGAAAAATGAATCAATCCAAAGGCAACATCAAGTTCAGACAAAGGGAAAGAAGTTATTGAGAAAGATGCTGATGAATCCACACAAGCTGAAATTATCAAGAGACAGGCTCTTGGTGCAAAAGCAATTTATTCTTTATACTGTGCTTTGTCTCCCACTGAATATAACTGAATTTCTTCTTGTGAAATAGCAAAAGAAGTTTGGGACAGACTACATGTTACCTATGAGGGGACTAATCGTGTGAAGGAAACAAAAATGACATTCTACTTGGACAATATGAAGCCTGGAGAATCTATTTGATATGTTCAACCGCTTTACAGAAATTGTGAATGACCTGGCTTATCAAGGTCAACCAATTTCAGGACCAATGAAAGTCAACAAACTACTGTGTGAACTTTCAAAGGATTGGAATCATGTGAAGACTTCAATAAGAGAAACTCAGAGGATCATGCCTCTATCAGTTGATAAATTGATAGGCACGCTTCAATCATACGAAGTGGAGCAGATCAATTATGAGGAAGATCCTAAAGGTAAGAAATCAATTGTCTTAAAGTCTAATATTGATTCTGATGATACAGATTTGGACGATGATATGGATGATGAGGAGCTAGCCCTTATGATAAAAAAAAGTTCAGAAAACTGAATAGAAAAGGAAGAAGATTGAATTGGAAGAAGCAAAGCACACAGAATTCTCAGAAGAAACCAATGGAGGACATTGAAATCAACAAGGATGTTATATGCTTCGAGTGCAAGAAAAAAAAAAAGGCATATCAAACCAAACTATCCTTTGTTGAAAAAGAAGAAAGGAAAATCTGAGAAGTACAAAAAAGCTCTTAAAGCGAAACCACGGAATGACATCGAATGTGAAGAAAGCGAAGAAGAATTTGCGAACATATGTCGACGACTCACTCAAAGTCAAACTCAAAATCAGAGACAGACACTGACTCAGATTTTGATAAGGAAATCGAGGTTAGTCACTTAGAAATTCCTGTTAAAGTTTCTATGTATATGGATGAACTTTGCCTCAATCTTAAATCCTCTCTTAAAATGATTTCTGAACTGAAAAAGGAAAATCCTAATCTTAGGCAATAGGAAATTTCTTGGAATGAAATGTTTAAAAGTCTGAAAAGAAGCTTCGAAGATTTGAATGAAAATTCTAACTCTCTTTCAAAAGAAAATGTTGTTTTGAAAAAGGAGATTTCAGATATTTCAAAAAGGTTTTCAAAAGGATAAGAAAAATTGGAGAAAATTCTTACAGCTTAAATATCCTATTTTAACAAATCTGGTTTGGGTATGAATAATGAAACTATTCATTTAATTGATTTTCCTAAAGTAAAAAGAGACTTAGACAAAAACCGCAAAGACGTTTTACAAAAATCATTTTCAAAAAGTGTTTGTAAAACCGTTAGCCGAAGTGCTTTAAGATGTTCTAAGTGTAATAGCTACATTTTGAGAAAAAATGTCCTAAAGTTTGGAGACAAATTAAGAAAGATTGGGAAAAAACTTTTTTTAACACTAACACCCCTAGACCCAAGAAAATCTGGGTACCAAAGAAAGCTTGAGTTTTTCTTCTGATTGCAGGTCACAATTAAAAGAAAAGTCAAATGGTATTTGGATAGCGGTTGTTCTAGGCATATGACAGGAAACTTTGGTTGCTTCAAGAAGCTTGAAAGACTAAAAGGAAAAAATGTTTCTTTTGGAGGAAATAGCAAATGGAAAATTATAAGATATGGAACTGTAAAGATTGAAAGTCTAACTATCAACAATGTCTCCCTGATGAAAGGTTTAAATTACAACCTTCTGAGTATAAGTCAACTTTGTGATACTAGATTCAGAATAAACTTTCAAGAAAGCATTTGTTTTGGAAGAAGTCAAGACATCTCTCAATCCTTTACTGAGCGAATGCATGGCAATATATACCTTCTAGATGTAAATCCAGAGGATACACAGTGCCTTATTTCTATTCAAGATGAAGCAAGTCTCTAGCATCGAAAACTTTGTCATGTAAATATGAAACAAATTGCCAAAATTTCTTCTAAGAAGCTGGTTCGAGGGCTTCCTAATTTGGCTTATCATAAGTCTGAGTTATGCACTTCCTATGCCTTAGGAAAATATGTCAGAAGTTCTTTTAAACCAGTAAATCAAGTTTATATCAATCGCGTTCTGCAGCTTCTTCATATGGATCTTTTTGGACCAACAAGACTCAGAGTCTTGGCGGAAAGAAATATTGTTTAGTAATCGTTGATGATTATTCACGTTTCACTTGGATATTCTTTTTGGCAAACAAGTCTGAGACTTTTTCATATTTTTCAAACTTTGCCAAGAAAGTTCAGAACGAGAAAGGTTATGCTATTTTAAGCATAAGAATAGATAATGGAGGTGAGTTTGAAAATCAGGATTTTGCAAACTTCTATGATGAATCTGGTTTTCAACATGTTTTCTCCTCTCCATGCACTCTAGAACAAAATGGGATTGTGGAAAGAAAAAACAGAACTTTACAGGAAATGGCCAGAACCCTCTTGATAGAAAGCAAAATATCTTCTCGATTTTGGGCAGAAGCATTTTCTATTGCTTGTTACATAATCAACAGAGTGTTTTTAAGGCCTATCCTAGAGAAGACTCCCTATGAAGTATATAAAAGAAAGAAGCCAATTGTTTCCTACTTTCATGTCTTTAGCTATAAGTGCTTTATTTTGAAGAATGCGAACGATCGATCTTGAAAGTTTAAGGAAAAATCGAATGAAGGAAGGATCTATTGCTACAAGGAAGCGAAAAGGAAAAGACACTGTACAAACGACTTCAAAGAAAAAGAAGTTTATCCTTCTGATGGACTAAGAAGATGAGGATGATCTGACCATTTCTGTGCTCGCTTTGCGAAATCTTCAAGGATATCGTTATTCTAAAGAGACAGAAGAAGACGAAGTTGAAGCCAAAGCAGAAGAAGAAGATGAACAAGAAGAAGAAGGTAATGCTGAAAAATAAGCAAAAAAGGAGAATGAAGATGAAGATTCTGAAGGAGACACTGGTGCAATACCAGTATCAAATGAAACTAAAGACAACAAGGAAAATCCTACACTGGAAGGAGAGGACACTGAACAAGAAAAGAGATCTAGCGCTGGAAAGGAAAATGAACAAGAAGGAGAAGTCTCATCTCACCCTGAAGGCACCAAAACAGGGGGAGACCGTGAGAAAACTCCTGCACCTACTGCTAGTGATGGCATCAGTCGATCTCCTGCAGATGTTGAAGATGTCTTTGCATCTCATTTCCCTAAAGTTGATGTTGAAGAAGAAACTCCGAGTCAAGACAAGCAACAACTTGCAAGTGTTCAAGTCGATGTTCCTTCATTTCTGGATACTCCACATATTCACTTTGCTGAAGCTAGTGCCCAAACTGATCCTAATGCAAACTATCTAAGGATAGTAGAACTCCTTTTGGAGATAAAGGCACAGCAATATGGCATGGAGGTTGAAATTTAGAAGCTCCACACTGCCTTAAGGTCTACCTCAGATTATCTAACTGGCAAGGTACAGTCTCTTGATAGTCAAGTTTAGACACTGAATCAACAGGTTTCGCAGATTGTAGCCAAAGTGGAAAATGTCTATCAACAGTGCCAAGAGAAGCTTGAGGAGACAATGCGGTCGCTAGAGGATTTCGACTTGTTCGTGTGCCAAGACAACCATGAATGACTCGATCCTTTTACATCATTCTTTTATTCACACTTTTGATTATCTCTTTCTTTTTGCTGTTGACAAAAAGGGGGAGAATGAGAGCAGATTAAAAGTTCCTGTTTGTTTAACTTTTGTGAATGTTTTGCGGTTAACTTTTGTGATTGTGAATTTGGATTGAACTTTTGTGGTTCTGGAACTCTTGAACTCTAAATTGTCAAGACTAATGTGTTTTTTGTGGATGCAGATTCAATCTCATTCAGTTCCATTATAACATGTTCTTATTATAAGTTATCATGTGTTACTAAAGTATTGTTTTGCAAGATATAAGCTTTTAAATCTGCAGAAAAGTTTTGTCATCATAAAAAATTGGGAGATTGTTGGAGAAAACTCCTATTAGGTTTTGAAGCTAACAAAACTTTTCCAGTTCTATTATGAAGAATACAAGACTTCTATGTAATTCTCTCAAAGTCTACCTTACATCAGAAATCTGCCCCACTCTAACGAAGACCCAGATTGAACGCAAGTGAAGAATGAATATATAATCAAACTCAAGATTATTTTTCTTCCTTCAAGGTTTTAGTACGACCAGGATATATATGGCTTTCTGGTTGGAAATCTCACTTACCTTTTTGGTTATCTTTATTAGAATCAATCACGGAACGGAAAAATCATTTTTGGAAGGCAAGTTTATTTGGAAAGAATCTACTTATGGAAACCAAGATTCTGATTGTATGGGTGACTAGGATCATTGGGCTTTCATCTCAATCTTCAAACGACTCGAGATCTCCTTGATCGATTCTGTCCAACGGGTTGATTGGAAGAATTCCTCTGGAAAGTGCCAATTGTCGAAAAAGGCATAAAGGAGTATTTAAGAAGGTTTTTCAAGTCATTTGATAGAGAGCGTGAAAGAAAAATTCCAAAGTCTGAAGCTTCCGAACCACTTGTTCTTCATCTTATAGTACTCAAACTTGTATTCGAAAGAGAGAGGAACATTAAAGAGTGACTTTGTGAGTCAAGATCATAAGGCTGTAACACTCTTTTTCGATTTATAGTAAAAACCAGCCAGAAGGCTATCAGCGTGGAAGAGTGGACGTAAGCTTAATTTAAGCCAAACCACTATAAATCTTGTATTCATTTTCTCTTCCCTGGACTCCTTTACTTTATTTGCTGTGATATCTTTAAGCGCTTTTAAATAATTGTTAAAGTCTGAAGTTTACTTCAAAGTCTGTTGTTCATCAAACTCAGTTTAAAAGTAAAGTATTTTTACTGCATTTCGTAAAATCTGTTTTCACACCTATTCACCCCCTCTAGATATTTATACTAGCACTTTTAGACATGTTTTTCTAGAGATACGATTTTTTAGCCTTTTTTGAAGAGCTTTTCTAAAGAGGTTAGTGGGATTACACACTAAAGCCTTTTGAGATTATTTCTAGAGTTTCTCTTTAAGGGTTTTGTTAGAAAAACACTTGGTGAGAATTGAATGGGTGTCATCCAGGGCTTGGGTGTGAGATAGCTTCTCATTTAAGCTCGTATTTCCGTCGTTCAAAGTAGGTTCAAGCACTCCAATTGAATAACGTAAACCCTAATGAATTGTTTTTTTTTTTTTTTATTTCTTGTTTATTTCTGCATTTGATTGCTATTGTGATTGATGGTGGCCCACTTTTCTTAACATGTTTAAATATACGTTGTAATTTACTATAACGCACATGTGTTACGGACTTAATTCTCCCGTACTCTCGTACCCTTGTGAGTTAAACTTGATATTATTAGGGTGAAGAGTGAATGATGAAGAAGTGATGATACAACTAGTTCATAAGAGTGGCACTATGGTATCTATGTTAGAATTTCTAAGATAGAACAATTATATTTCGAGGAGCTCTAAAGGTGGCGTTGGCCTCTAATGTACAAATTGGTCAAGAGCTAATGCCACTCTCTTGATGATTTTTTTTTTTTTTTATGAGATTAGAATAGGCCAAAACCAATTGCTTTGGTGGAGTATTTTGTATGTCTCGCTCCAAAGACTAATGCCTAAGTTAAACTACGCATATGACATGATCCTGTGTGAGAATGCTATTTGTTATATTGTTCTTAGAAACAATTATAGAAAAAAAAAGACTAACTTGGTGTTCTCAACTTATTAGGCATCGCATGGGCAATTCCCTATTCAAGAATTTATTGGCCCATGACAAATGGTATCAAAGCAAGATCCATCTAGTAGATGGGTGATTTGGGGAAAGTTTATGGTCTACTCGGTCTTATGATGGTAGGGAGTGATTGCGAGGCTAAGAGGGCTCGGACAAGGTATGGGTTTCATCTTATTTCTATGATGGCAAAGGAGGGACAAAATTGAACTAAATTACTCACCCACTAGGGAAAGCATTCATGTATCAATTACGAGGCCTGCTACAACTTTTCCAACAATGAGAGAAATCTATATTAGCTTGTTGATATTAGGAGAAGCCTAGTAGGTGAATAAATGTGCTGCCAAGGGAGTGCAGTTGGCTCCAAATGTCACACTTGTTAGGGGGAGTACAAGTGACTAGAGATGCATGAACAACTTTGATCAAGGGAAGCTACCAATAGAGTGGATTAATCTAATTTGTTGGTGTGCTGCCATTCATGTAAGTCTTGAGGGATTGGCGTTGATAGTTGAGGAACGAAGTGAAGCGACAGAGCAGCCTACAATGAGGGTATTGTGGAATTGAGTGGGGAAGAATGCCATGAACCGAATTCTCCCGTACTCTTGTACCCTTGTGAGTAGAGTTTGGTGGTATTGAAGTGAAGAGTAAGTGATGCATAAGTGACGATACAACTAATTAGTAGAAGTGGCATCAAGGCATTTGTCTTAGGAGTTTTTGGATAGAATGATTATAACTCTAAGGAGTTCTAAAGGCTAAGTTGGCCTCTTGTACACCAATTAATAAGAAGCCGATGCTGCTCCCTTGATGAGGCTAGGGTAAGTCGAAACCTAGTTGTTGTACTAAAGTGCTTAGTATGTTTTGCTCAAGAGACTACATGTCTAAGCTAAGCTGGGCATGATACAATTCGGTATGAGAATCCTATTTGCCATATTGGTCTTAAGAACAACCATAAAAGGAATGTTGGCTTGGTGTTCTCAGCTCACCAATCGCCGCACCTACTATTCCACGACCAAGAATCTATTGGGCTGTGTGACACATATTTAGATGTCCCAATTTTTTGGAATTTGGGTAGGCTACATATATCGACGTTACTCAAATATTTTTGTATTTGAGTGATATCCAAACATATACTTTACCAAACAATGAGCAGATAGGGGCACTATGCGCAAGCCCTGCACCCATCTATAATTTCCATCTCAATCTCAAAATGAAAACCAACCCCCCCCCCCCAAAGGAAAAAAAAAAAAAAGCCCAGTCCCTCCTCTCTTTCTCTTCCTTTGATCCTCCCATCTCTCTTTGCTAAGCTTTGTTGATGCACCCACAGTAGCTGCAAACTGCCACACTCGGCTGCCCTAACACACCATCGCAATGCCGCCACTCTAAAGTCTGCACAGTCGTTGTCGTTCCCTCTCTTCCCTTGGCTCAAGACAAACGTGCTCTCTTTCTCCCTTACCTTCCATTCTCTCTCTTTTGAGTCGCAGTCACCATTCGCATTGCATTCACCCTCGATTGTCCTCATCAACAGTGACAACGACCTCGAGATGAGATCAAAGGCTCAGTTGAGCTCCACACAAGCCTAGATGTCAGATCTAAGGCTCCCTTGAAGATGAATCAAAGTCAACCTTGTCAAGGCTATAGATATAACCTAGGGGAGGTGAATATCTTACTTGATGAAACTTGATACATTTTTTTGGAATGAACAGAATCAAGTTCATATGTGGAAGAATAGTTTGATATATGCGAGAATGAACTAGTTATGTAAAGTTTGTCATTTCTATCAAATAGATTTAGAAATAAATAGAGAGATAGAAGATTTTGATGCAAATCTTTGGAGTGGTTTGGTTTAGATTAAGGCTCCGTTCATGTCGCGGAAAATAATTTTCGGGAAAATGTTTTCCATGAAAGGAAAAAAGTCTTCTAAATTAAAGGAAAATGTTTTCTATTTTTGAAAAGTGGAAAACATTTTCCTCACTTGATCTCTTGTCTCACACCTCTACAAATCCTTACTTCCTCCTCCCCTTTTTTTTTTCTTCTTTTCTTTTTTTGTTCGAAATATTTTTTAAATTTTCTTTTTTCTTTTTTAATTCGAATTATTTTTAATTTCCTTTTGTTTTCCTTTTTCTTTTCTTTTTTTCTTTTTCTTTTTTTTGTTTCTCATCTTATTCTTTCTTGGCTAGTCGTCGGTTGTTGCCAGGCGAACCTCAAGCTCGTCAATCTCAAGCTCGCGCTTTGCACTCTTACTTATCATTTTCTTTATTTATTCTACCATGTAGTTGTACATTACTCAAGCAAAGGGCTCTACATGCTTTGCTTCTTTTTTCTTTTATTGATTATAACACAAAAGACGCAGGGGAGAACATGCCACTCAATTGGAAGATTCTCATGAGGGTTATACATGCTTTGCTTCTTTTCTTTTTGCTTTTTTTTAAAAATTCATACGAACATTTTTTAGAGTAGATGAGCGTTTGGCGACAATGAGAGAATAAAGATATGAAGTAAGTTTTGGTAAAGACAAGTTCATAATTGATGGATTTATAAATTGATAAGTGATGCATGCCTAAGTGATGAAGTCTTAGAAAATATTGTCATTTTCCTGGAAAATGATTTCTGAAAAAATATTTTCCGGAAAATTCATTTTCCGCGAAATGAACCCCTAAGCTTACATTTATTTTCCCAAACTTGTTGACACCTAAATTTTGACGATCTTATTTATAACATAAAAAAATTAGGGGTCAACTTTGACCTCCAAACAAAAATATTGTTTAATTACATTTGCATATTAAGAGCATTGTCATTTAGTAGTAATAAGACAACATTAACTGCATTATAAATTGATTAAGTTAAGCAAGGATGCTCTGAGTTTAATTGGATTATCTAAACTAAGCCCAAGAGAATACAAAATTCGGTCAAGCCCGTAGTAGCCGAAGTTTCACATATGGGAGGAGTCAAATTAGGAAAGATTGCATATTTAACTTAAGAACAATAAAGTATATTAAGCTCAAAATTTTGGTTACTGGATTGGGAATGAAATAGATATCATGTTTTCCTATCTTGAATATATCACACAAATTTTTGTTTCAATTTAGGAAGCGGGAATCTCAAGAAAAGCCCTAATATTTGCCAACATAAGCACATCGTTCTCTTGAAGATAAAAGGAAAGCTTCACAAAGAAAAGTTGGCAATACACAATAGGAAAAAGGAAAAAAAAAACAGCACGAGAGCACCCAAAAAAAAAAAATGTATATATACACACACACACTAGCTCTCTCCCTCGTGGCCCCATGGAAAAATTCCAGCTTGCAGTTCTACGAAATCGATGAGTATGCATTCCTTTACCGTTGGATTACGCTCTAATTTTGTGGAGAGTATAATAATACATTATTTTTAAGTTTGTTCAGTGGAGATGGTGAGATAATACTTGAAAATATATCTTTGAAGGAAACTCCGACTGGTTGGACTGCTAAAATCCAACGCGCAGTTGCACAAATACAGTGAGTATCCATCCGTTCTAAGCTGGAACGCGTTGAAATTTTAAGGAAACCTCTATGACACCTAGTTCTTTAACTTCACCAAAGGAATCGAGCTAAAATATTCACAATCCTTGAGGTTGTTGTTCGCCATCTCTTGACCTTTAGCAATATATGTATTTCTTTACTTTATTGAGTACTACAGTATCGATAGTGTACCTACATGATCCCCTATCACATGTTAGTGGTTTAGAATTAAAAGCTGCCAACTCTACTTGCAAGATGTTTTTGAAATTAAAGAGAAAAGGTGCTTAACGGCATTAGATATCTAGTATAATTAAGTCTCTATATCTATGAATCTTTGGTATATAGAAGTAAAGTGTAGGAGAACACTTTAAATTTCGTTTAGGCTTGGGAGAGTTCATGCAAAATAAATTAATGGCGGCTCCTAATTGCATTGCATAGCATGTTAATTTGATTAAATCAAAACCTCAAAATTGCAATTGGTGTGGATTTGGAAGAGCTCGTGCTAAATTTTTTTGCTAAGTAATCCATTTTTACCTTGATGATTCACCTCTAGGAAGGTCGCAACAAATCAATAAATTAAAAAGTTAATTCCACTCCTCGATCAGATGCTTTTTCTCTAATCAACAATGAAGAAAAATACAGTTCTCAGTTTTCTTCCTTGTTAACATCAGAAAGATTATCTCTTTTCCTTGTTCAAACATGACTGGCTGCCTAATTACCCTGCTATTATTAATTAACATTTACCTCTCATTTGGCTAGTAAGTGATCAAGTATCCCTAATTTATATTAACGATTGAGACAAAATGTGAAAAGGAGATTTTAAGTCTCACCAAATGTAGGTGTACAACCTGCTTATATCAAAAGAGTTAGGCTTAGTTCACTTAAGATTTGTAGATTTTTTATAAGTAGCACTATCAATGGGGGACAATACGTGTAATATGAAAATATTTAAATAATAAATCATGTCTTTATATAACAATTTAAATATTTAAAATAGTTTGTAATGATATCACAAATTCTCATATAATATCAGAGTTAAAAATCCTAAGTTTGCTATTAAGCAAAAGAACTAAACAAATCATGAGAAAGTATTAGAACATTTAAATAATAAATTATGCATTTGTTTAACAGATTAAGTTTTTAAAGTAGTTGATTGTAATCTCATAAAATCACACTTATTATACGAATTGTAGATCTTCTTGGAATAGTCAATTAATTCTTAAATCAGGCTATTTGAATCTACAACACAAGGAACCACACTGCATGAACTTTCACGCAACGTGCCGTTTGACTCTACGGAAAGGACGACCCGATGACGTGTCTCATTTTACACTGCATGTGTTTATGTAGCCCGTGACCGACGAGGACAAGTTTTTCTTCCTTTGGGACATTTGGGACCTCTAGTCTGACAATTATGTGTACCTGAAACTTCACCAGGAGAATTTTCTGAAATTTCTGCTACACTGCAACGATTTTGACCCCATCAACGTCGGATTAGACCACGATGCTCAGTTTCCCTCCATTCGTTTGCATAGAAGAAGATAAAGAATCAAAATCTAAAAGTGGGATCTATTGGATTGCGTCAGTCTTGATGAGACAATCCAGCTGGTTTATGGTCGGCTACATAATTGAGCTGCACTGGGCATATACCACTTGACAGGATGAAATATAGTTTAGTGGGATTGTTGTTGTCGTCGTTGTGGGATAACATCCCTTGCGAGCAATCATTGCCAATCCTCAACTAGCTATGCGTGGAACGCATTGCGGGTCACTTCTAATAAAAAGAACAATCAATAGATTCATTAGAAAAAAAACATCTACAAAGCTTTGGATATATTATATTTTTACCATTCCAATTTTAAACCTTTCAATTTTATCAATTAAGTCAATACGTTCAAATTTAATTAAAAATCGTTAACATAGACCCCAACATTATTATATACAATCCTATATGAAACGGCTGATGCTAATATAAATAATTTTAAAAAATGATATATTTCTTTATTTTTACTAATTTTTATTTTCATTTTTGTTTCTTTTCTTTTGTTTTCCTTTTCTCTTTCTTCTCTTCTTTTCCTTTTTTTTTTTTTTTTTCTTTTTCCCTCTGTCGGGCTCAGGCTGCCCTTGCCAGCCCCTGGGTACAACGGCGTCTTTGAATTAGATATGTAATGTTCATACAAGTTAAAGTGCAATCCATGTCAAGAGTTTAGGATTCTATTTGGTTCAAGAGGGCTTCCACTTCATAACAAGAGAATGACAGGAATTTCAAAAATGCATATTGCCAACATGAGACACTCGTCCAACCCATATATACCAGTGTGATGCTTTAGGAATTGATTGGCATGCAATGGTTGAAGTGCACGAAATAGTTCCCTATTAACCATATAGATGAGATAAATCTAAGTAAATATCCAAAAATAAAATAAAATTCTGCATATGACATTTCCTACACTTAATAACATAGATAATCCAATTATGATAAATATTTTTCTAACAAATGTTTCCAATGGAATTTGTCAAGTACCTAAGTAAGAAATGTATTTCATTTCGAATAAATTGTTCCTCTTGTATAGTGTGTAGTTTAGTGCATTAAAAGTGAAAATATATATTTTTTTCATATTTAAGATATGCTTGTCTTGCCAAGAATAAATAATTTGGAATAGAATTTCTTAATTTTGATCGTTTATATTACTTGAGCATAAGATGCTGACTTGTTGTTAGTAATGATATCATTTTTTGTTAAGTTATTTTTCTATCCGATATAAAAGGTTAAAGTTTTGAAAATTATCTATGGATTGTTGATTTCAAGAAATATATCCTAAACATGGGGAACACTTCCTTGAACGAGCTCGTTAACAAGATCCTCAGGAGCATTTTTGTCCATAAACGCATCGATCTTCTAATCATTAACTAAGGGTCCCCAAATTTCTAGCAAATTTGACGGTCGAGAACGATGCAAGAAACCGACTGCACCATCACTGGAGAAGCGTGGCTGCAATCGTAACACGGTGTCCCCAGAATTAGAATAGATGTTCCTGAACTACCCTACGTGTCAATCATATAACCCTCAATTTCCTTTTCAATTCTTTCGTCCACTTTTCGCTTTTGAGAAAGTACCCTCTATTACGTGCCCGGCCGGCAAGAGGAATCTGAACCCTAAATAAAGTCATCCATTACTTCAGTGTTTCAAATGGCAGGTATCATGTCAAAGTCACAACGAATATGGTCATGTCATCTGAAAAGAAAATTAAATGACCCAATGGCACATGGTGTTTATGAATGCGTGGTGCCCCTAACGTTATCTTTTGTATACTAGTAAACAAAACAGTCCTCTTGCTCCATGCTGAGATGTGCATGTGAATTATGTTTAAAAAGTTCTATATTAGAATATCGATGTCATATAAAATAACTAATATATTTTAATTAACCAATAACTCATCGACTATAACCTTTTGATAAATGTGATTTTAATTGAATATGTTGACGGGCTCGAACTTGAGTTCTCCCTTGGCTATTTTCTTAGGTTTCTGCTATGTGTTCCTAACAAATAAATCAGAGCCGATGGTAAACTAATAAACCCCCAATCTAATATATTGGTGAATATGATAATCAACACAGTTTCTAAACAGGTTAGCCTTCATGGTTCGATCTAGAGAAATGGACTAGGAATAATGGTGGGCATTGGAGACATGATGATCTCCCCAGGCAGAGGTATTAAGCTTTTGCTATGGGCTCCCAAACCATCATAGTTACGTCACATGGTGTGATTTACAATTATAAGTTCTCTTAAATGTTTGGGTCACACTTAATTGACATATCATAATCAATAAATGTGAACTTTGATTGCAAATAGCACACAGGGTATGGAAAGAAATGTATTTCTTTCCACCACTTTCCGGCAACTATCGCTTTCTACATCTGGGTTGAAAAAGATAGCACAGAGAATGGAAAAATATCTTGAATTCAATGAAGGAAGAATCAGCAAACAACTAATCTCAAATTTATCCAGTTGAAGCAAATTAGGAGAGAGAGACAGGAGAGACGATAATGTTAGGAGTGCATGAAATATCGCGATAAGCTTGATAGCGTCATTTTTTTCTTTTTCTTTTATCTCCATCTAAAGAGCGTAGTGAACAGAAAACTATCCGTCAAACCAGCTTTTTTTACGCAGTAAAGCATCGCTAGTATGAAGTTAAGCAAAGGGTTATCATTAATTACTGGCATTTGAGCTTTTGCTCGAGTTACAACCTCTCCAATGAGCCAGCAACTTTTCAAACTCAATCATGCACTCGAATAAAAACCATTGATTGTCAGTTGATGCAGTTTTCGGTCATGGAGCTTTGATTTCAATGGTCAAATGGACTCAACTTTAAAGCTAAATTTCAGATGAAAGATTATGTATGGTCTACTTCCATCATTGCGTACTGCACAAATAGTCCTCTCGCCTCACCATGATTAGTTGCCTGTGTAGTTACTGCATTTTTGTCGTACTCTACATGCGATCACCCACAATTTTCTTATCATCATGTTGAATGAAAAGTGGTTAGAAAACGATCAGAGTACATTAATAGAGATTTTACTTCAGTACTTTCATTTATCGAAATCAAAGTTTGACGACTCCACAGCATTACATGTGAAAGCATGATGACCACAAACGCCATCTACTCGTAGGTATTGCTACAGAAGATGATCTCGATCTTGTTGTATGTCTCAAGTCTGCATTATAGTGCTAGATGGACTTCACAATTTTGGTTCCTAAGTTGCTCTTCATAGATGATTTAGAACTTAATGGATATCTAAACTCGGGCCTCACACGGCTTGAGGGCCGAGCTTCCATTCGCCTCTCGCCAAGTTTGGTACATAACACTGCAATGCCAAGTTTGTCTCTACTTGTTTCGAAAGGCCAAGTTTAAAATGTTAGGAGTAAAAAAAAAGTCACCCCTTATTCAATGCTATGAACAGTCACGTTTATCTAGAATCAACAGCTAATAAATGCTTATGATAATGATGACCGTACATACATATAAGTTTAACATTTGTACATTTTGTGGAATAATGATGAATATTGACAATGGTTAGAATATCATCATAATATTCCGAGATTTCTTAGGATTACATGGTATTGTAATTGATTTTATCATTTGGTGTTTCCTATGTTAGATAATATCTTTGTTAAATTGCTTCATTTCTTAAAAATAATTCCAACGTAAATACCTTCTTAATTGTATCACATTATAGGGTTAAGTACTACTATAATCCTTTTATTTTTGTTTTGTTTCTAACTTGATATAAGAGATTGAGCTCGTTTGTGTGATGAAGCAAAGACGCACAAACTAGGTAGCGTTAGTGTCGAACTCTCATGTAGGCTCGGAGATTGCCAACTGATCCCACACTGCCTGCATCCGACTGAGAAAATCGACAATAGGTTGTTCACATTCTTGTCTCATGCCATGAATGGTACCTCAGTATACTGGATTTCAATCTAGCTCTCATCCGACAGAGACTGCCAATTGATCCCACACTCCCATAAAGTGTTCACATTCTTGTCTCGTGCCAAATGGTCTTCCCTAGCAGTACTAAGGTCGGGAAATTTGGATTTCAATCTAGGCCTCATTACGACACATTATTTATTTGTCATAGCATCGAAGCAATTTTTTTTTATGTGGATGATATAATCATTACAAAAGATGATATTATAGGAATTACAGATGTAAAATAGTATTTCAGTTGACATTTCGAGATGAAAGATTTGGCTTGCTTTGTTATTTCTTAGGCATCGAAATTTCTTTTGGTTTAGATATTTATTATCTCGCTCAATTCAATTATGCCTCAAATAGTACCTCTTGAGCAGGTTCGACTGACGATAGAGATAACGGGTGAAAGGTGTTGTAGTGGTGCTACACACGAGAGATGACACAGGTAATGGACATGACTCTACACGAGCAAGAATGTGAACCAAGATCCCACAATAGAACTTGAGTTCGCACGAACTCTTGACACCAACGGAAGTAGCACATATACCAAGTGTTGAACTTGTCTGGGTGTGTTGGCATTTGGAAAACGGAGATATTGCCAATCTAAATCCGGATGACCAAACACAACCTAAAATCTTATTAAGCTTTACATAATTACAAATTCTTCACTTGAAACAGAGCACTCATTCTGAAAACAAAACAAGTGCTAGGATTTTACTATGGCCTTCCCTTGAAAATCGTCTTCATCTGTCCTGAAACTCATTTCGCCTCAAGTTAGTGCGAGTACAATTATTCGTTAGAAATATTTACGATCAAATGCTTCGCAACGGGATAATTTTCCATCAATGAGAAAGGAACGCATTGCAAGCTTTGGGTGTCTATGGGATAAAGGCATCAATCATCCATGTACTTTTCTAAAATCTATTTTAGAAAAGTCAATTGCGAGATGGCGATTGGATATTCGGGGATTTCACTTTCTTCTTGCTGTTGTTGATGTTTAACCTGTGGTTTTCTTGTGCGTGGGATTTCTTGCGAAACGCAAACACAATTGCAAGAATGGTGTTGGTAGGGCGATGGATTTGTAACTCGATTTTGCCTTCTATCTTTTTAGCTTCGCATCCTCCAATTTGATTGCAGATGAGGCGAGGCTGCTCTTCGCCTGTTCTAAGGAGAGGACCGCGGCCTGAATGTGCCATATAAAGTTTATTATGTATATTCTTGTGAGAAAATATTGAGCACAATTTTCTACCTTGACCCCACTCAACTTGTCCTCCCTAAATCTAAACCTTGCGTCTGCCGCTGTATAGGATCAAGCATCAACGATGGAGATATCTATGTCGAATAGGAAACAATGGCATGTGTGCACGACAACATCAATTAAGGGTGATTTTTTCTAGAGCGGGTTGGTTCTCACCTAGAATTGAGAATCGAATCAGAAGGATCGGTTCTCAGTTTGTGGAATTGGGAATTGGTCCGCCTGGTCCTAGAACTGGATTAATCAATCTAGTCTGATTCCTAAGTGGATCCTAGAACCAGCATTTAACAACTGCTCAACAATGATGGTCAAAGGCAAGGCCGTGACTATGAGGCAAGCCCGAGGGGCCTAGCAAGGGAGGGTTAGAGGAAGAGCAAAGATCGAGGAGACCAAGTTGGCTGCGACTGTAATGCCACAATGGAAAGATGGAGGCAAGGCTACAACTGCAAGGAATAGCCGGAGGCGAGACCACAACTAGCAAGGCCATGAGCAACTATGATGAGGCAACTGAGAGAGAGCAAAGATCAAGAGGAAGAGAATTGTGAGTGCAAGAGAGGAGAAGGCTAGAGTTTCTGAGGTTACTCTTTTACTTTTAGAAAGAAGAGCAAAAATGTTTTTTTTTTTTTTAAAAAAAAAATACACCGATCCGATTTTAGTGGTTCGGGTAGATGGGTTCACACCTGGAATTGAAAATCAGATCAATATTCACCGATTTCAAATTTGAGGAATCGGAAATTGGCCAAAAGTGACCGATTCGGTTCAGTTTGTTAAAAGCCTAATCTAATCCGAATTTGAGGAGTTAATACTAAAATCCAATGAGCTTTATGATTTATGAAGGGTCTTGATTCTTGCGCGTACTGTATTGTCTTTGTTGAATGTACTAAGAGATGTTCAAAGATTCTTCCTATATCTTTTTTGAGCCGCTCTATCATGCATCCTAATTATCTTCCACAAGAATCTCTACCTATCTCTTGACTTGCGCTCTACTATAGGGATTTGTGACTTTTCCCTATCCTTTAGCTACGATTCTTGTCACGCCCCGATCCTCGATCGCGTGTCCATCCCTCACCTGGTCAATTAATAACGACGTCCCAGGACGCATCACCAACCCTGTTCATTTAATAAGCGCATGCGAAAGCATATAGAAAATCCCCAGACAATAAAACAAAGGGATAGAAAAGCAGACCATATTTTTTATATTGAAACTCATAACCAAACTTTTATTCAAAACACAAACCAAAGTACTTCACAACTATTCACAACTTTCTACTCTAACTCTATTCACATCAAAATAGGGTTCACAAAAGAGGATAGGATCTCAGTCCATCCGGATCATACTCAAGATCCCTCTTGGTATTATCTTCTTCTTCCAAAAATCCTTTTCCTCAGGTTTCACCTCAGAGTTCTCCTTCTCAGATTCCTCCTCCTCAGCTCCTCATCGAGGTCCTGAAATGTTGTCCCACAACCGGGATGAGACTACGTCTCAGCAAGTTCTACCCCACTAAGACTTAATTAGGGAACCAATACACCACTTGGTTGCCTAAGCACAACACGAGTCAGAAGACTTACCTTGGCCTCAGTCTCAACCTGCAATTCAAGGTTATATACAGACGCTTCATAAATCACAACGAACAATCAATCAAATCACGACAATCGGATCAAATCATTGATCAATCGAGCTAGTCGATTACATGTCAGTTGAACCATTCCTAGGTCATTCGTTTCATCCCATATAACCTCCAATAGTACACTTAGTCACAGAGCTCCATTAATACTCTCAAGTGTCGTTTTTGCCAAGGTGACATAAGTAATAAACGGTTTACGTGCGTTCTTTAAGGCGCCGTTTTCGCACAGTGATATTCTTCATCACCGAACCACGCCCGTCACAAATCACAGATAGTCTACGTGCATTCTTTAAGGCGCCATTTTCGCACAGTAATATCTTTAATCCGAACCACGCCTATCTATATTTCGTACTTGATCAGTCTCAGCCAATAAAATTCTCAGTTAGCTCTCATCACTCTCTCCACTTACAGCTCAACAAGGCATTAAAAATGCTAACTAGTCGTACTCGGCCATCTACTAATCAATAATTCAATTTCACTCAATTTCAAACAATCTAGGGTAAATCCCTAAAATATCACAATTTATTTAATTCCATACAACGGAGAGCTCAAATAAATAAATGGATTATGCCACGACAATCAGCATGAGATTTCAGTCATCAACCATCTCAGCCTTAATTTCCGAAAAATAATTAATTAATTAATTAATTTCGAAAATTAATTAATAAATATTAAAAATTCAATTTAGCTCAAAATAAAACCCAATTAAAGAAACGGACTTCAACACGATCATCGCATAAAATTCCGGTCACCGGCCATCCCAGGTTAATTTAGGAAAATAATTAATTAATTAAATTAATTTCGAAAAATAATATTTAAATACTAAAAATTCCACTTAGGCCCGAATTGTCAAATTGAAGCCCGATAAAGGGTCGGAAAAATCCCGAGCTACCCTCAATAAATAGTAGACCACACCTACTTGCTAAATGCACACTCAATTTGTCTAATTCGCATCACAATTGACTAATAAACACTAATCTATACTAATCTAATCACCTAAACATAATTAATTAAAAATAAACGACCCTTAAGTGTAATAAGTCCACTAAGCAAGGATTAGTGAGATTACTCACCGGAATCGCGTGCAAATTGGACCAATCCGACGGGGACGGCACGAGGAACGATACTTCTCAAAGTACGGCTCGGGTTCAAGGCCCGGAAATGGCCCAAAAACGAGCCCGAACGGGGCTGGAAACCCACTCCGTGGGTGGCTGACTTGGGCTAGCTGGAGCTGGTCTGGTGGCTGAAACGACAAGGTGAGGCCGGCAGGGGGCGAGCGGGACACCGGGGAGGTCGGACGGCGGCCGGACGGAGCTGGGCGAGCGGTTGGAGGCGGTCAGACCGAGCTGGGCAGAGGCGGAATCGCACGAGGGGACGGCAAGGCGCGAAGGGGGCTGGCGGCGAAACGCGCGATGTCGCGCGGGTGGTGCGGACGGTGGCCCGGCGGTGTGCGGCGACGACGGTGGTTGCTCCGGTCTTCAGGCGAGCTGCTGTCTCGGCTTCTTCTTCCGCTTCTGGTTTTCACGAACAAGAAAGGAAGAAGGAAGGTGTCAAGAGAGAGAGAGAGAGAGAGTGTGTGTGTGTGTGAGGGAAGAAGAGAGAGAAGAGGGAAGTTTGAAGAGTCAAAGAAGAAAAACAAAGAGGGAGACAGCCCACAATTCGGTGGAGGGGGCTGCGCACGGGGGGAAAAGGAAAAAGGAGGAGAGAGAGAGAAAGGAAAAAGAAAGAAAAAAGAAAGAAAAAGGGAGAGAGAAAAAAAGGGGAAAAAGA
This sequence comes from Eucalyptus marginata, assembly GCA_014182565.1. Classification (NCBI taxonomy): domain Eukaryota; kingdom Viridiplantae; phylum Streptophyta; class Magnoliopsida; order Myrtales; family Myrtaceae; genus Eucalyptus; species Eucalyptus marginata. The sequence continues at coordinate 36,561,695 of CM024590.1, forward strand.
CAAAGTGTTTGGCAAAAAATGGAAGGAATTGGGAAGGAAATTAAAAAGAAAAGAATTTCTTCAAATAGAAATTCTTAACCCAATTTCTTTTGAATAAGCACAAAGATTCTCAAAAGGATTTTTCAACTTGGAGTTCTTGATCGCCACTTGCAATTGCATCCAAAATCCCTCTTAAATTTCTCTCAAATAACTCTCCCAAAAATCAATTGATATTTCCATTATCAAATTGATTATTTTCTTTATCCAAAAATCCCTCATGCTCCTCAATTTCACCATCAGAAATAATTTCCGGCTTCAATTGAATGAAAATGGCCACACGACAACTTTTTCCCAAAAAGTGTCGGGTGTCGAAAAATCTTTTGAGGCCAAGTCAACACTCCTAAAATTTATTGTGACATGACGTAAATTCCAATTTCGAAATCGGACTTGAATTGGCGGTTAATTTCTATTCGGCGTGTTTTTAGCGTGACCTAGGCTACCGGGTAATTTTCAGATATTTTTAAATGCAATTAACCCGTGGTCGATTTTCTTCGAGCAACTATGAATCCACTCGACTCATTAGCAACTCTCGGTTGTCGTGAAAATCCCGAGGATCCAAATACAGACACAGGGTACCAAAACAATTAGAAAATCAGTCTAGTGCCGGTCGACATGAATTTTCTAATTTAGTGGTGTCACCCACGATTAGCCACACATCATTTGTCGATCCAGTCTATCTATGATTTCAAATCGATTTTTAACTGTGCCGTAATGGCCTCTAAAGATGGACACGATCGAGAAGCCGATTCCTAGTCGAATTATCAAGTATATTGCCTTAAAATTCCTAATAATTTTCCCAGATAGTCTAGTTATCTCAAGAATGATCAATTCTAAGAATAGCCCTATAGACACGTCAATGAAACACCCGATTCATTCATAAGAAAACAGAATTGAAAATTTGGGATGCCATATTCTCCTTTGGTCAATGGACTCTACTTGAGTCAGTCTTCAACACCCTTTCCCGTTTCTAGTCAATTAATTGGGATGACGCGTTCTGTACTCCACTTAAACTATATCCATCTAAAACTTGTGATTGATGAGCTCATTAGATTTTCCATTGATAAACTTTGTGGATTGCACTATTTTATCTCTCATGATCAATGAACTCATCATGCACCCCATTTAAATGGGTTTTGTGAATTGACCTAATTTGGGCCATCATCCTCCTAGACATAAATGACTCGTCTTTGACCCAGTAGGAATAGCTAGTTAGACAATTGAGCAAAGCCATTGCTAGAAATCTGCTTGAGGTCTCGCGCCAAGAAGTTCCCAAATGTTCGCATTGAAAGAGAGCTCGTTCCAACCATGTTGTCCCTCTTCCATAGCAAGTTCCTGTGGCCACGGCTGTGCGTCCTGCTGTCCTTCCGAGCTGCTCCTTGAGGTGATGAGTACTTTGTCGGAGTCGTTGTCCGCATCGACAGAGAGCTCGTTCCAACCATTTTGTCCCTCTTCCATAGCAAGTTTCTGTAGCCATAGCTTCGCGTCCCGCTGTCCTTCCGAGCCGCTCCTTGAGGTGATGAGTACTTTGTCGGGGTCGTTGTCCGTGAACAGATTTTCCCACCACGCACTTTCCTTGTTCCGACGAGACAACATTGGAGATTGTTGTCCAAGGTTTTCACCCGTCGGAGTCATTGAAGCCACCAGCGTGGCTTTTCCCTTGAGCCACGCTGAGCTCTTTGATAGGTTCCAAGGTCGAGGCCTGATGACATTCATTTTGGTTGCGAATTTCCTCTGTGGATCGTCTTCTTTCGGCTTGTGATGGATGACCTTTTTAACCAAATGGGTGTTCCAATAGTTCTTCACGTCGTTTGCGGTTCTTCCCAGAAGTCTCCCAGCAATCAGTGACCATCTGCATGAACTTGGACAGATTATTATTTAGAAAATGAGATAGGAAGAACAACTCGTCAGTTCAATATTGATCACCATCAAAAGCAAAATGGAACCTCATTTTCAGTTAGCAAAGACATGAATTTTGATTCATAATTCTGCATGCCCACTTGAGTCTTAAAATTTTAGTATGATTTAATAGTTCTACGTGCCCACCTGTGTCTTAGTTGTCCCTGCAGGCACGGGCTTATATCGATTCCAATATCACCAATTAACTCAATTATCATGTCATAGAAACTTTAGTAAAGAGTTAAATGATATCATACATGCTGATATTGGTCAAGAAGAGGACATGCACGTCCCTTAGATCGTAATATCAGTGCTCTTTATACTACATAGGTAACTGACCGTGTGTTTCTAATTTAAGATTGATTCGTTTGTGCAGAACTTCGACTACGACATTAAAATTTCCCTTTTATTTTGTATACATTTCTCAGTTGAATACAAAACATCCAATCAGTTTGCTTGTTTTTCCGTTTGGATTGCCTCAGAATCTACAACTTTACTTCTGAAATTTGTCTTGTGCGCATAACTTAAAATATTTATTTCAATTATCTTATATTCGCCACCTCTTTCTTCCTTTTTTTCTCTACTCGAAAAGGTCAGAATGGGCAACCAGTGTGGGCAACCAGTGTGGCCATTCCATCCAAGCATTAATAAGAGAATTCCATACCACGCTAAAAAAATGTTCAAACTTAAAACTGCGAAGAGGTCTTCATTCTGCCTGACCCACGACCCACTTGTTCGAGGTGGGCAAGCCATGTCACCTTAATTTCTCGCTATAAGTGCTAGAAGTCCATAATCATTCCCCAAAGTGAGATACATGCCTTCGAAATTGCAACTTTGCATTTGGTAATTTCGACAAGTACCACTAGACCATCTCTCACCTCTAAAGCAAGTTATTCCTCTATTCTTTATGTCTTTACATTACGACACTAAAGAAAGTATAGAGAAGTAAAAGATAATGCAAGAACTTTTGATAGGTTACTTGCCACCGAAGGTACTATACTTAAGGGATAAGAGCAAAATAAGAAAAAACTACTTGTTCTTAAGCCAAAGGCTCAAATAATTTATGAATCAACAAAGTCTTGTCTCTTTCATTCATCATAGAGTGCTTATATAAATGAGCATGGAACAACCCTCCAAACATGAGAAATTTCTAAGACTCATTGCAAAGACAAATATAGCTTCACTAGAAAACAACTACAATTAAATAAGGATTTTGAAAATAAATCTTGAAAATATGAGAAATTAATATAGTGGGTTGTAGGTCTCTAGGTTTTACTAGTCCCAAAGATGCTAAATTCAGGCATCATGTTAAGAAACCTATTAAAAGTCTATACGTTTGTCCCAAAAAAAAAAAACCGTTGTGAAGGAAAATTAATTGATGGCAACACACCAGACCTTGAAATAAAGTGGCTCAGATTGTAATTGTCGTAACGTTATTTTTCCTCATCATGTACAACACGCATTCCGGGGTTAAGCAATAGACAATACAATCAATCTTATTCTCTGGCTGAGTTTACTCTTCATTCTGTCTTATTGATAATGGTGATTAGTCTGAAAGTATTTATTACATCTAGCATCACAGAGAACTTTATATTTCTTAAATGGTGGACTTAATCGATGATCACCAAATTAATTGAGGAGTTAATGTTAAAACCGCGGCCCACCACGAATTCGGGTACCACATTGTATCGTCATGGGGTCCATTCAGATTTCATGTTGTCACCATGTGGCTATCATGTCCACACTTTGTCAAGAAAGTACAATGAAATTTCAGAAAAATTGTGTTAATTACATGTATATGAAAAGAGTGATTTATTACTCCCTCCTGCACGCTAAAGTGTTTTTTGACAAAAAAAAAAATCATAAGTGTTTTGAGATTAACAAAAAAAATATTCTAAAAAAGCTGTACGAAGTGTAATTTTCAATAAAAGTTCATCCTACTAAAGCAAATCTTGCTTCATTATTATCATATATTTAAGTGATCCAAAATAATTTCGAAAATCTTTTTCACCTACCTTGGTTGTGTGGTTGACAAGATTTGGGACGGCCGAATATTTGTACGTTCATTTTCACAGGGTCTATTTCAATTTCCAAATCAAGAGGAGGGCTCTCTGTCCTTTGCCGACGCCCTAGCGTATTTGGCTGGCTCCATGCCATCAAGTTTTTTTTTTCCCCTTTTCGGTTTCTTTGCCCTAGGCATTGGGCACAAGTTCATTTCTAGGGGGGAAAAAAGTTTCTTGAGCATGTTCATAAAAAAAGTTAGAATTCTTATTGCTCGCTAAATTAGACATGTATAGGCTCTTATAACGTATAAACTCTTTAATTTGCTAGTTTCATCTAGGGTATGGCTAATGAAACAACATACATATAAACTAATTCAGACAAATGCTCCCATTTTGCTTTATCATTTTTCAGAGTTGAATCCTCTTTGTCAAAGATAATTGGCATTTTCGGTTTGAGGTTTACTTATTTTGTATTGCCTAAAATACTTATATTTTGTGCCGTGACGAATTTAAAAACAATGAAAATATTTTGGTATAATCTGGACGTCACAGGTGTAGTGCTTCCAGAACCATTGACAAGCTAATGATAGCCACACCACAAGGTAGTCGAATTCATGTAAAAGAGCTTTTTCCACACACAAGCTCTTTGAATTCATCCTTAGACAATATTTAATATAGAGAGCAATATGTTTTCTTGATGTTGAAGCTCACTGAATAAGGGCATTGATTTCGAATTTTCAAATTAAACATAACGGTTGACATTCTTACGCTCCCAAAACTCATTTCTTGTATTTTGGCAAGTGGCCCAATTTAAGGTTGCTCGTACAAGTTTCATTGCGTCTTTCATATTCATGCATTCCACGAGTCCTCTACGTCTCCTTTACATACAATTTTTTCTGAACCTGGTCTTTTCTATCTTTTATGAGGATCCCGCTGGCGAAACTCATTGTTGAAGCCCCGAAAGATATGGTCGAAGGGATACATGATTTTAGTAGTGATGGTGTGTCGGCATGACGATGCATATGATATGCGACAAGAAAGGGGGACTTGGGAGAGCTCTACTCACCGATTACCGAGAAGCTTATGAAGCCTAACGATCATGTCAACCTCGTCCTCTTGGAATGCCCCTCTCTTGATGTTGGGCTTCAGATAGTTCAACCACCTCAACCTGCAACTTTTCCTGCACCTGTTCAACCCTGCAAACTCGAACCCATTGATACCCGCTCTAATGATAACAGCGAAAATAGCTCTCTCTCTCTCTCTCTCTCTCTCGCTGGGGTGATCAATAGCAAACCTGCTCTGCGAGGGACTTGGTGCCAATTTCCTTCACCATATTTCTCCACCCACTCCTTCAGCAACGCATCCTCTTCCTCAGTCCATGCACCTTTTCTCACACCAATAGCTCCCTCCATTGTCTCCTCTCTCTCTCTCTCTCTCCCGTGTCCGCGCGCACAGTTTCTTGGTGCGGAACACTTCCCTACCCAAAGTACGAGTACGCGTTGCTTAAAGGTTCACTTGAAGAAGCCATATATGCAAGGTCCATCCGTGCAAATACATGCATGAAGTGCTGTCGGTGTGCGACAGAAGTGAGCGACAGTGAGTGTCGTGCATGTCTATCATCCACACATAACCATCCCTCCAACTTCTTGTGGATCCGACCATGGCGACAGTTTTCTCTGTCTCCGTTTTGGCCAATCAACAGTCCAATTGAATTCTAGCCGTCCGACGCACGCTTCTCTGCCGGGGCCCTAACGGGGCTTTTGTCGCCATGTGGAGGGGTCGATCTTGCTCTTGATTAACCAGTGAGGCCATTTTTTTGTAAGATTTTTCTTTGATGCTAGAGAGACTCAGAAAGCAGGAAGCTATATTGCTCCGATGGTGCGATCGGTATGTCTTGAGTTACTCCCGGGGAAAAGGGCCCGTAAGCCTGCGGCGTCAGGTTTGGCATAGGCTCTGTCAAGGCTTAGGCCAAGTGCCCGGATACAGTCGGTTCAACTTTGAAATATTTGTTTAGAGATAAGATTTTTTTAGCTCGTTGATACGTAATGTGAGCTAATATGTGCCCTAGCCCGATTTGGCAGGTTCCATGCCATCAAGATTTCTTTTCCATTTTCAGTTTCTTCGCCCTCGATTTTTGGCACAAGGTCATTTCTTGGAAAAAAGTTCTTAAACATGTTCATAATCTGAACCCCCAAAAAAAAATGTTCATAAAACAGTTAAAATTCTTATTGCTCATTAAATTAGACATATATTAGCTCGTATTATGTATGAATTCTTTAATATGCAAGATTTCAGGAGGGGTCCGGCTAATCGAAACGACATACATACAAATTGACCCGGTACTCATTCATCTGAAAAATATTCCTGTTTTGCTTTATCATTTTTCAGAGTTGAATAATCTTCATCTAAGATAATTTGACCTAGCCTAAAAGCCTGATCTCAAGCCACATTTTGAAACTAAGATTGATTTCATTTTCAATAGACAGAAACGTATTTAATTATAATAGTAATCTCTCTCTCTCTCTCTCTCTCTCTCTCTCTCTCTCTCTCTCTCTCTCTCTCTCTGGGTGATTCATTGTATACCTGCTCCATGAGGGACTTAGTGCCATTTTCCTTCAATCATATAATCGTCAATTTCATTTTCGATTGTTTCCTGCACTTGTCCCTTTTGAAAAAGTATTCTATAATAAGTGCCCGAAAAGCAACATGAGTGAATCTGAACCATAAATAAAGTCATTTGTTACTTTTATATTCCATAATCACAAGATTCATGTCATAATCCCAGCAAATACGGTCATGTTCGATTCAATTCCAACTCAGACAAGCTTCTCGGAGACGTTCTGATGACTCTCTATCCTGTTTGTTATTCAATCGTGGTGTGACTAAAGGACTTAAATGACCCGATACAATTAGTTGCAGAGTGCTCTAAATGATTTGATCTGTGATTGTGTCATAGCCCTTACATTTATTCTTAACACTACTAAATAGAAAGGTCTCCTTGCCCAACCACCATTTTTTGTCCCCACATGGCATTATTCCCAATCATAAATCCTCTTAAATGTTAGGGTAACATTTTATTGGCAACACACCGTTAATAAATGTGAACTCGATTGGGAAGGGCACATCGCAATGAAAGGGTATGGAGAGAAATGTATATCTGGTCAATGCTTCAACTTTAAGAGAAAAAAAAAAAAAATTAATTCTACCCACCTTTATATGCCAAGGATCGCTTTCTGCTCTTGAGTTGAAAAAGATAGCACAAAAAATGAAACATATTGAATTCAATAAAAGGAGGAACCAGCAAACAACTAATTTCAATTTTTTCAAATGTCGACGAAAAGATTACATATGATCTACTTTTATCATTGCATGACGCATGGATAAGCATCTTACTTCATGATTCATTGCGTAGATGATCATCTCAAGTCTGCTTTACAGTGTTGAGTTCACTTCTTTCGTTCCAAATTACTTCTTCATAGATGACTTAAAACTCAATAGATGACAGAACTTGAGTATCTCGCAGCTTGAGGGCCAAGCTCCCATTCGCCTCTCACCAAATAAATGGACCTTTTACAGTTTAAAGTTTTGTATCTTCACGATGCAAAAATATTAATTGCGGTTGCCTGGTGGGTGGTTGGACACGCTTCCTGTATGCTAGAAGATTGAATACAACCCAATTCGTACCGTACTTAGGATTGCCCTTTCTCTTATTATTTTTTTTAACATGGTTGCCTCAATTTGTACAGGGAAGTTGGTCGGGACCATGATATTTTTTCCCATGCTTGAGCTTGAAATGTTATAGCAAGCTTGAGTTATGGACATTCAAGTGAAGACTGAAAGTCGTGGCCTCAAACGAACCGCGTGGTCCTTTTCTAGGCGTAATTGATATTCCGGTCAGCATCTTTCACGGTAGCTCTGTGACATTGACAGCTCCCGAGGGCACTTGTGTATTGTATATATATCCTTCTGTCCTTATGGCATCTCATCTTGCGAACTCACATCAAGGTCGAGATACCACCGTGTGAATTTTTATTTTTTTGGTTTTGATAAAAGATGGGACCGAAACCCGAAAAAGGTAAATATCGAGATCCTATATGCATTTGTTATCACTCGAAAATGACACTTCTATGGTCGGATATTTTCATGAGAAAAATAATATCCGGTCTAGATAGTTCAAGAGCATGCATACTCGATAAAGGTCCAAACCGGATGTTTTTCTTCTTTGAACACAAACCAACTTATATTTCGTTTTCACGTCATCTAAATTCAATATATTTCATGTATCCTGTGGAGGTCATTTTTGGAAAGTTACATAGAGTAGACTTTTTTTTTTTTTTTTTTTTTTTTAGTCGGTCCTACTCTACTTCTACTCTAACTCTCTCGGACTTTTTGTCTGCTCGCCTCTGCGGAAGCGTGAGAATCGAAACCCACACTTGAAACAAAATCGTCCCAACTCCAACCCCTTTGAGAATGTGGGGATTCGAACCCCCCACCTCCCACTTTCATGTCGGAAGAATGGCACTGGGACAAACCCCATTGGTTGAGTAGACTTATTCAAATGTATTTGATTGCGTGATAACCTACAGTTTATTTCAAATCATAAAAAGTTAAATTACAAATAATTATAAATTGTCATAGAACTCATTTCTTCAAAAATTTGTGATTCACAATAAACTGTTATTTTCACAGTATCCCAAAAACTGTTATATTAGCAAAGCCGTATTTAAATTCGTCCGGCAAATAATTCATGTAAATGATACTTCATGCAAGTTTCATGAGTATAATGCCTTATTCCAAGTCAGAATGTACAAATAAGGAAGAGATGATTGAGTCAGGAGTAGATACACATCTATATTAAATCAAAGGGTTCACCTGGTCATATAGGCCGTCATTAAAAAAAAATTATCACAAAATCATTTAATACGACACTGTTAATTTGTACTGACCAAGGAAGAGAATGAACCGATTTATATGCAATCCTGCGGTGGACCGAGCACCATAGATGTGCCTCGAAACCAATGATGTGTGTGTGTGTGTGTATAACATTAGAATTCAGAAGAGAAAATGAATAATGGAAATACAAATTATTATCTGGCCGGAAAGAAACACAGTCTCATTTTAAGGATAAAATTTCAAACTAATTAATCAAGCAAATTTCCAAACAAGAATTGCAACTGTACATTATAATCCGCCAATGGACAGTACGAACTGTGTTTTTTTATTATTTTATTAAGGAACTGTGTTTAATGATTGGACATGCAAGCGTTACGTGACATTGAGAAGAGTTGCACGTCTCTTAAATATGTCTCGTTCCAGCTATGCATTATAACAGAGTCAAATATGATCTTGACGGGTTAAATATCGCTAGCTATCTATTCCAAAGAAAACTCCAAATATGTCTTAGTCATATTCTCAAGAGGTCATGATGTCCGTCCGTGCATATAAGTTGACATTTGGATATCTCGGGGAATAATGATGAATATTGATAATTGTTAGGATATTATCATAATATTTCGAAGTTTTTTCGGATTACATGAGATTGTAATTGATTCTATAATTTTCATTGATTATTTCGATAGATAGTTTCTTGTTAGATTTAGGGGTGTGCACCGGGAACCGCCCGATTCAGGAACTGCCCTGATCGGACCGAATCAGCCGGTTTTGGGTGGTTCCCAAAGAGGGCAGTCAAGTTCCCGATTCCCACTTTTGGAACCGGTGGCCAATCAATCCGGTTCCCAATTTCAAGGTGAGAACCGGACCGGTTAATTTTATATATATAATATAATTTTTAAAATTTCTTAAGAAACAAACCATAATTTCTTCCATTTTTCATTTTATTTTTGGCCAAAAAAAGCAAATTTACAGATTTCACCAGACCGGTCAATCGGTCCGATTCCCGATTCCAGAACTGGTCAGTCCGGTTCCCGGTCCCAATCCGATTCCCGGTTCCCGGTGGTCCTTCCGGTTCGGTTCCCGATTCCGATCAGTCCTAGTTAGATTGCTTCATTTCTTAAAAATTGTTCCCATATAAATGCATCTTAATTGTAATGCATTATAGGGTCCTGTACTATAATAATTTGTTTATTATTATTGTTTCTAACTTGATATCGTTATGAGTAGGGGTGAGCGTGGTTCGGGTAGAGCAGGGAACGGAGAACCGAACCGGAGGTTCGGTTCGGTTCCGGTTCCCTAAGGGGACCGGTTCCGATTCCCGGTTCTCTTTTTCTAGGAACCGGAGGAACCGGAACCGGCCAAGTTAAAAAAAAAAAAAACCCTAACTCCCTCCATGTGATTTCCCCCATTTTGTTCAATTTTCCCCCCTTTCCCTTTCTTTTCTCTCTCTCTCTTCTCCCCTTTTTCCTCCTCACGTTACTTCCTGCCCCCAACTTTTTCTTTTCCCCCTCTCTCTCTCTCTCTTCTCTTTCCCCCTCTCTCGGCCGAAACCCCCCCATCTTCTTCTTCTTTCTTTCTTCTTCTTCTTCTTCTTCTTCCTTCCTTCCTCTCATCGGCTGTTGCTTCACCCACCACCACACCGCCGCCCCACGCCCTACTCACCACCACCTCTTGGCTACCGAACCCCCACCACCCACTGCTCGTCCGACGAGCCGTCTCGCCGTTGAGCCCGACGAGCTGTCTCGCCATCCGCGCCGCCGTGAGGCACCACCGCCATCCCCAAGCCACCGTCACCACCTCTTGCCGCCGCTCGCTCGGCCGTCCGGGCCGTCGTTGCTCCGAACCGTCACCACCTCCGCCCGAACCGAGCTCTTCCCCCCTTGGCTATGGGTTGAGCCACGACTGCCGCCGTCTTCGCTGCGCCATTCATGCCGCCGTTGGTGCCGTGAGACTCGTGCCTTCGTCGCCATCGCGCCACTGTCGCCGCGTGCTCGCCGTCGCCGAATCAAGAAGCTGGCGAAGAAGATGAGGCAGAACAGGCCCATCCCTCACTGGATTTGCATGCGGACCGACAACACCATCGGGTTCATATCCAATTCCTTCATGTTTTGTCCCAAAAAAGCTGTCTTTTTTTATCTTATTTTATTTTTTTGTGGCCTAATTTTTGTCGCCGAAATCGTTCAGGTACAACGCGAAGCGCAGGCACTGGCACCGCACCAAGCTTGGGTTCTGAGGTGTTTTCATGGGAGGAGGTGCTTTTGCTTTGGGTTAGAGCTTTTTAGTTGTTGCGAAAGAGACCTCTCGATGCTTTTCTGATTATTGCTTTTAAGCGAATTGAAGACTTGTAAGGAAGCAAATAGCTGCTTAGATACAATGCTGCTTAGATACAGTGCTGCTTTGTTACTCTCGAGCATTTTTTATATCTGATGATCTGCGAATTGTGGTAGTTTTTGTTGCTTCATGTGGTTTTGATAGTATCAGGGATGGGATTTTAGTGAATTTTAATGTTGCTTCAACTTTATGTCTTGTTAAGCTTGTCGCCGTTACAACACATTGAGTTCAACGTTCAGCGCCTTTGATCGGTTCTGCTAATGATTGGCCTTATCTTCTTATTTAGATGAGACTTATAGGCTTGTGTTGGACCTGCTTTTCCTGTTTAGTGCTTGTTGAGGTCACGGTGCTTGTTCTCATAGTGTGGTAGTGATTATTAGTGGTCGTCCTTCCAGACATTGGGGAGCTTTTAGTTGTGTCAATTATGAGGAATTTCAACTTATGTGGTATGTATGCAGTAGTGATGTAAGTGCCCAATTTCGCCTACCAGCTAGTTTGCCATCTGCAATGTCTAAATGAGAGTAATCATTATAGGGCATCCTAGCTTCAACGGTTTAGCATGTGAATAATTTGCAAGATTTTATTATTATTGCTGCATTCATTTCATTTTTTAAACTAAAAATGATATCAGTTATGAGCTCCCAATGTGGGTAGAGGCGTGCGATGAAGCAAAGATGCATGAACTGGGATTCTGACAAGTACGGCTGTATTGATGTCATAACTCCATCTGGGCTCTGAGATTGCCAACTGATCCCCCACTACCTGCATCTGACTAAGAAAATCGAAAATAGATTGTTCCTATTCTTGTCTCATGCCGTGAATGTACCTTAACATACCGGAGAGCCAAATTCCTGGTAGTACTAAGGTCCAGAATATTGGATTTCAATCCAGCTCTAATGACGAAGCATTATTCGTTTGTCATGGAGACGGCAGATGAAAGGTGTTGTGGCGGTGCTTTTCACGGGAGAGATGACAGAGGTAAGGGACACGACTCTACACAAGCAAGAATGTGAACCAAGATCCCACAGCTTGAGTCTGCATGACTGATACATGGTGCTGAACTTGTCTGAGGGTGCTGGTATTCGGAAGACGGGGATGTTCCTCAGAAACCACCCACCATTATTCGGTGCGATAGCAAAGCTTGTCATGCGATTGAATAAGTGAGATAATCATATAGTCTCTCCTCGATTGCGAAGAAAAAATAGTGTGTAAACTTTCTCATAAACCATACCCTCATTGTTTTTTTTTTTTTTTTTTTGCCATAAAACGAACATATATATGGTTCGTTCATTTCATGAAAAACAATTTTCAGGAAAACATTTTCCGGATTTCCCGGTATTCGTTTCACAGAAGATAAATTGTTGGGAGAAAACATTTTCCATGAAGGGAAAAAAAGTCTTATAAACTAAAGGAAAATGTTTTCCACTTTTGAAAAGTGAAAACATTTTCCTCACTCGATCTCTCTTATCTTACTCGCTTGCAAGTTCTCACTTCCTCCTTCTCATTCTTTCTTTTTCTTTTTTTTATTCGAATTATTTTTCTTTTTATTTTTCCTGTTTTCCTTTTCTTTTCTTTTCTTTGTTTTCCCTCCTCTTCTTTATTGGCCATTTGCCGGCCACGGCGACGACCGGTGAGCTTGAGGCTCGCCTTTGGCCGATTGCCAACCGTCACCGTGGCCAGCGACCAACCAAGAAGAAGAGGAGGAAAACCAACAAAAGGAAAAAAAAAAAAAATAATTTAATAATTGATTTTTGAAAAGTAAAAAATAATTTAAATTTGATTTTTAAAAAAATTAAAAATAATTATTTTTCAAAAATAAAATTAATGAAAAATAGTGTATAGAGGAAAAGATTTTCCTCACTGAGCAATGAAAAATATTTTCTACTTTATTTTTAGGTTTCACTCAAATACCAGAAAATAATTATATTTTTCTAGAAAATAACTTCTCAAAAAATATTTTTCAAAAACACCATATTTCCCGTGAAACGAACGAAGCTATAATATCAACATAAAGAAGAATACAACATGCTCAAGTTTCTCACTATCACTCCAGGTGATGACCAATGAAACCGATTTTGGTCTTATGTTCTTAAATATGTTCACGGTCAAAATGAAGATATATGAACATCGCGGCATATTAAACTCTGCAACTCGAGCTCGACTTCGCCTCACTCAACGTTTCAAAGCCAGAGAACCGTTTTTCTACGACACTCTGCCTTTGTTCATGTGATGCGGCTCTCTTCAGCGAGGCAGTTTTCCACCTTCATTCTGAGAGCTTCTAGCAATGCCCGGGTGTCCCCCATTTCGTCGTCTCGAAACTTGTGCTCGTCGTCCACCGACGGCGAAAACGAAGATGATAAGTCTCCGTGATTCTTCCCCTCATAATCACTCTCCCCTTCGTCTCTTATGATTTTTGACCGAATCATATAACCGTCCCTTGCAGTATTTGGAGGACCTGCAAGTACTTTATCAGACAGTGGGTGTTGTCTATCATAGTTGGTCACAAGCATCCATCCTTAATTTTAGGATTAATACAACAAAAAACCCTAAATTAAGATACTTGTGACAAATTTATCCTAAACTAATTTTTTTATCATAAAAAACTTAAAACTAGTATTTATGACAAATTTACCTTTCGTTAGTTTTTATTAAATTTTACCTTTAAATTACTGAGTTGTATGATACTTGACAGTTGACGAGTGTACATTTTGGGTTTTTACTTTCCGTTTATCACTAGTATACCGGTTTGTGATTTCAATTTAACGAATATTAATGAAGGGTAAATTTATTGCAAATATATCAATTTTGGATTTTCGATGGTCAGAAAAATTGTTTTGAGTAAATTTGTCATAAGTGTATTAGTTTGTGAATTTTTATAAACAAAAAATTAATTTTTGATAAATTTGTCATAAGTATACAAATTTATAATTTTTCGTGATATTAACCCTTAATTTTATTAGACATCTTTACATGACTAATGACTAAGATCTTATTGAGCTTTCCATAATTAGGAAATGATCAACATTATTTGCCAGAATCAAAACGCTCACTCTAATAATCGTGTCTTGAAACTCATTTTGGATCAAGGTAGCGCAAACACAATTATTTGTCAGAGATTGATGCGTGAAGTTCACTATGTATGGTCAAATGCTAAGCACGTGATGATTTTCCTCCGAAGATTGGAAGTTAATTTATTATAGAATATTGTGATGTGATGGGACCAATGAGAGATTAAATGCTTCGCCCGGAATTCTGGGTGAGCCAGCGAAAGAGCATGGGCCATGGCCTCACGCGAGATCCATGTAAATAGGGAAACACTCGGGTGGCCCAGAAAAGGATAATGTAACCAGTTAATCATTGGCAATCAATGAGAAAGGTTCGCCATCATAAGCTTGGGTTCCTAATGGCTAGGGGTCACAATGATACCCTACTTTCTCTAGTGATTCTTCATATATCTTTTATGAGCCGCTCCATCATGCGTCCTAATTTTCATTTGCAAGAATATCCAATTGCCTCTTGACTTGCTCTCTATTCTAGAGATTTGTGACTGCTCCCGATCCTTCATCTACAGTTCTCCTTCAGTCAACGGACAGTTAACTCAATCTTCAACATCCTTTCCTGTTTCGAGCCAATTGATCGGGATCTCATGTCTTGTATTCCACTTAAACTCTGTCTATTAAAGACTCATGATCGATGAGCTAATCAAGTAGTCCATCAATGAATTTTGTGGGTTACACTATTATGACCTTCATGATCGATGAGCTCATTAGACATTCCATTAATGGGTTTTATAGATTATACTATATTTGTAATGACTGAGTTTGAATCATTAAATTCTCTATAATTGGGCCAATATTTTTGGGTGGTGTCAAGAAGCCCCGACCCATTATTATTTGCTTTATGTGTGGAGAATTTTTACATCAACTCAGACATCTCCATTCAGAGCTATCAAATTTAGGTGGAGTTTATTCACCACATTCCAATAACCAAGAATTCTGGAGTTAGTTCCAACAATTTCCATCACAAGCCTCATAGTCACATAATTTGACAAATTTAAAGATGGACGTGACTACAAAGACATTATTTCTCACAACGGATTAACAAGTTTCTTTTATAGTAGAATGCATCAATCACTAGTTTAATAAATGGCCTAGTTTTAGCACACTATAAGAGAAATACATACCACATAAACGACTTGAGTTTGCCCCAGTATAGCTACCAAGACAGATCGACCAAAGCGATAGCTAGATAATGGCTAGAGGATTCGAGTCGAGAAATTCCCAAATGTCGGCATCGAAAGAGAGATCGTTCGAACCATTTCGTCCCTCATCCATAGCGAATTCCCGAGGCCACGAATTCACGCCTGGCTGTCCTTCTGAGCCACTTCTTGAGGTGACGAGCCCTTCGTCGGGGCTGCTTTCGGTTAACAGATCTTCCCACCAAGCACTCTTCTTGTCCTGATGAAATAAAATTGGAGATGGTTGTCCAAGGTTCTCACTTGGTGGAGTCCTTGAAGCCACCTGCGTGGCGTTTTCGTTGAGCCATACCGAGCTCTTCGAGAATGTCCGAGGTCGAGGCCTTATGATGTTCACTTTAGTGACAAATTTACAAGGCGGCTTGTCTTCCTTCTGCTTCTGATAGACGACCTTTTTAGCCAAGTGGGTGTTCCAATAGTTCTTGATGTCATTCGCGGTTCTTCCCTGAAGTCTCCCCGCAATCAGTGACCACCTGCATGAACTTGGACAGATCATTATTTAGTATATGATAATTAGGAAGAATGACTCAATAGTTCGGCATTCAGCATACGCATGAATTTTGATTAATAATTCTACATGCCCCCCTTATGTCATGAATTTTAATATGACTACTTGACAATTCTACGCACCCACTTATGTCTAAATTCTTCAGTTATTCGTGTAGGCATGGGCTTATTTCAACGCCCATATCGCCAGCTAACTCAATCATCAAATCATAATAACAGTAGTAGCGTTTCACGCCATTGGATTTGACAATGATATCTTCACCGAAAATCACTTTTCGATCTTTATTAAAGGAGACAGGTTTTGTGATCATTCCAGATAGAAAGTATCACAGGTAGATGAGAAAATACAGCTACTTCAACAGAACCAAACATAAACAAATTATGCCGGAATTTAATAAATGGCAAATCTTGATAATGCAAAGATGCAATGTCGGAATTTAATCAATGTCGTGACACC
Organism: Eucalyptus marginata; assembly: GCA_014182565.1. Taxonomy (NCBI): domain Eukaryota; kingdom Viridiplantae; phylum Streptophyta; class Magnoliopsida; order Myrtales; family Myrtaceae; genus Eucalyptus; species Eucalyptus marginata. The sequence continues at coordinate 36,578,076 of CM024590.1, forward strand.
CAAGATGTAGAAACACGATGAAATTTTATTAACGACGTAGATCTGAAAACTACAACTAAAAAACACGTTGAAATTTAATCAACAACACAAGGCTGGAAACTAGAACTACAATGCAAGAAAATTAAGATAACTAAAAGATAGTAGAATTGTTTGTTTGTGTGGGAGGTATCCATTAGAAAATGATGGTATTTATAGTGGTTGTGCCATAACCATCTCTAAACAGTTCTCATATGATTATAGTCATAGTCGTCATCTTCGAGAATCTTGTATCCATACTCCCACAATGGTATGATCTTATCTTCAAGCAATTGCTCTCTTCAAATTATGTTTTATTTACTCCACAACTTCCTAAACTCCGTTGCTTTACTATTTGGTGATTTCGAACTCATAACTACATCCCGACGCCATCTAAGCATCCGACTTTCTCTTGATACTTTAAATCAGTAATCTGTCCCCTTTCTAATTGATATTCTTGCATATATAAGTTGTGTATTTCAAATTTGAGATTAATTCATTTGTCCAGAACTTTAACTACAACAGTAATAATTTATTTTTATTTGTATGCATTTCTCGATTGAGTTCAAAACATTTGATCGCTTGGCTTTTGTGTTTACCCCTTTTGGTTACCTCAAAGTCCACAACAGCACGTCTAAAATTTTTAAATGTCTTATGTGCTTAGGTTTGATGATTCAATTCCATTGTCTTTGTATACGCCACCTTTTTTTTTTTTTTACCCTTTTTTTTCCTCTAATCGAAAAGGCGAACAAGGAAAACCAGATTACCTGCTCTCTCTCTCTCTAAGCATTACTAAGAGAATTCCACGACTCGCTACGTAGCATTCAGACTTAAGACTATGAAAGGACCCTTGTTTGGCCTCACTCACGACCCATTGGTCCGAGATTGGGAAGCCATGTCACCATAATTTCTCGCTAAAGTGCTAGAAGTCCATAGATCATTCCTCAAACTGAGATACTTTGCATTCGAATTTGCAACCTCGCATTTGGAAATTTCAACAAGTACCACTAGACCATCTCTCACCTCTTAAGCAAGTTAGTCTATTATTCTTTTTTGTCTATATATTAAGAGTCCCATTAACGAGTGTTCAGCAATTGTTAAACATACCTTAATAAGAAAATATTCAATTTTTAAAGTATTGATTGTGCATATTTTTGAATATAGTAAATGCGTTGAAAATTGTGATGTTTTTTATTTAGTTGCTTATTGAGTGCCACTACGATATTACATATTAAAATAGAACCCTACATTTGCTCTTCAATTTGGTCTAATTTTTCACTGAAACCCTGCGGATAAGTTTGACTTTCCCCCATGTAAATGCTCATTGTAAGGGGCCCTAAATGATGTGGACACGACACTTAGACTGTTGCATTGCTTCTGTGTCGATCTCTGTCTCTCTCATCAAGTGAAACTGATGTCCAACCATCTCCATCATAAACAAGAAAGTGCTACAAGGCAAATTCAAAGACTTTAAAAGCTGGACTGTTATGGCAAAAATTGACGGCACAGAATCGTTTCAGACAATGATGCCCTTCATTAAAAGTCTACTTTTGCCCGATAAAAAGAATCGTGGTGAGAAAATCACTGATGGCAACACACAAGTCCTCGAACCCAAGTGGCTCCGATTGCCTTTGTTGTAACATTCATTTTCCTCAACATGCACAACATGCATTCTAGGGTCAAGCAATAGGTAATACAATCAATCTCGTTCTCAAGTGTTAGTTTCCTCTTCATTCTGTCTTATTGATAATGATGACTAATCTTAAAGTATTTACGACATCTAGGTCACTAAGAACTTGATATTCTTAAATGGGCAGATCTGATTGATGATATCCAAACTAATCGAGCACACCATATATATATATTCAAGTACCACATAATGTCTACATGATCGATTTAGATTTCATATTGTTATCATGTGGCTATTGTGTCGATACTTTGGCGAGAAAGTATAATTGGATTTCAGTGAAATTGTGTTAATTACTCATGTATTTAAAAACTGAATTGTATATATAGAGACTATCATGGTAAGGTTATTACTCCCTGGTAAACTCTGAAGTGTTTTGAGAATAAAATTATTAAAAAAAAAAAAAACTCTACGAAATAATTCCGAGGAGCGTTGGACTTACTTCGGTTGTGGGGTTGACAAGAGTATGGACCACAAAATATTTGAACGGTACAAAGTCTCTTTCATTTTCCAAATCAAGACGGGGCTCTCCTATCCCGTGCCGACGCCCCTATCCCTATTTGGCAGGTTCTATGCCATCATGATTTTTTTTTTTTTTTTCCATTTCCAGTTTCTCTTCCCCAAATATTTGGCTCAAGTTCATTTCTTGAAAAAAGAAAGTTCATAAATGCGTTTATATATATAGCAAGTTCATTTCTTGAAAAAAGAAAGTTCATAAACGCGTTTATATATATATAAGAAGAAGAAGAAGAGGAGGAGTACAATGACCACGTACATACTCTTTAATTTGCTATATTTCAAGTGGAGTGTGGCTAATCGATCCCCAAATATTTGGCGCAAGTTCATTTCTTGAAAAAAGAAAGTTCATAAACGCGAAGAAGAAGAAGAAGTCAGCTACCCATATTTTGTGCCATGACGAAATTGAAAACTGTGGAAGTGTTCTGGAAAGTGCTCAGCTACCCATATTTTGTGCCATGACGAAATTGAATACTTTGGAAGTGTACGGCGAAATTGAATACTGTGGAAGTGTTCTGGAAAACGCCTGGACTTCACAGCTTTTTCTTGATGTTGAAGTTTACTGAAGGGCATTGATTTCAAATTTCCAGAGAAGGTTAGAAGTGATGGTTGACATTCTTACGTTTCTAAAACTTATTTCTCATGGGAGATTGCATTGGATAAGTGGGATTTTTAAAGATTTTCAAAAAAAATTAATCTGATTTTAGGTTGCACCAAATAAATGACAAGATTGTCTACACTTCTAATATGATTTCTAATCCCATCTTATCCAACTATCCCAATTTGAATTTAGATGATCAAACAAGGCCTGATTTAGCATATGGGCTTCATATTAATGTACTCAACAAGCCCTTTAAGTCTCTTCTACATAAAATATTTTCTGAACCTAGTCTTTTCCATCTTTTTTTTTTTTTTAATGATTTCGCCGGTGAAACTCACGTTCAAAGCCTCGAAAGAAATGATTGAAGAGATATGCGGATTCATTAGTGTTGACATGATGATATACACGACATGCGACAAGTTTCACAAACTTTTGAGAGCAGTGCTCACCGATTACCCAGAAGCTTATGAAGCCTGATGATCATGTCAACCTCGTCGTCTTGGAATGCCCCTCTCTTGATGTTGGGCTTCAGATAGTTCAACCACCTCAGCCTGCAACTTTTCCTGCACCTGTTCAACCCTGCAAATTCAAACACATTGATACATACGCTTATTGTAACAGCAAATATAGCTCTCTCTCTCTCGGGTGATTAATAGTATACCTCCTCTGCGGGGGACTTGGTGCCATTTTCCTTCACCATATTTCTCCACGCACTTCTTCAGCAGTACATCCTCTTCCTCAGTCCATGCACCTTTTCTCACTCCTGCAGCTCCTTCCATCGTCTCCTCTCTCTGTCTCTCCCGTGTGCGCATGCACTCTTTTTGGCTGCAGAAACACTTCCGGACCCAAATTATGAGCATGTATTACTAGAAGGTTCACCTGGAAAAGCCATGTATATAAGTAGGGACTGAGAGATCAAAATTCAGTATATGTCCAAATACAGGTTTGAAGTATTGTGGTTGCGAGAGCGAAGTGAGTGAAAGTGAGTGTTGTGAATGTCTAACATCCACACACAACCATCTCCAGCTTCTTGTGGCCCCAACCATGGCATTGTTAGTAATTAAAATAAATTCATAAATGTCTAACATGGATGCACCGTGATTGTTGGCGTTTCAATGTCTTTTTAATGTTTTTATAAATTCCCCAGAATCTATCTTCTTGGAATGGTAGATATATTTATGGTAGATATATTTATGAGTCATTTAAGAGTAAGACATGTAACAAGTGAATTGTAAGTGTTTTCACCTTCAAATTATCTAGGTAAAATTACCAAAAAAGTCATAAACCTATTGCAATTGTGCCAATTCAGTCATAAACTTTTTTTTGACTAATTGAGTCCTAAACTTTTACAATTATTCCCGATCAATCCATATGACCAAAAATGGCCGGCCGACGACATGGCAACCGGCATGACGCCGGCGACATTTTTTAATAATATTTTATTAATTTTTTTCTTTTTTCCTTTTTTTTCTTTTTTTTTTTTTCTTCTCCCTCTTCCTCCTTCCTCCTCCCTCCTTCTTCCCTTGGCTCCGATGACCGGCCAAAGGGGGAGGGCTGGCCGCTCGGCGGACTAAAGCGGCCGGCTAGCTCCCCTCGCCATCATTGGGTGAGGGCAAGCTCGCCCAACCACTAGCAGGGCGAGCCCTCGCTAGATCCAACGAGGGGGCCTCGCCATCCCGGGTCCGGCAAGGCGAACCCCGCTCATGATCCGGCGAGGGGCTCGCCTGCCAAATTCGGCGAGGGGGCTCACGCCAACGCATCGGCGAGGCCCCCTCGTTGGATCTAGCGAGGGCTTGCCTCGCGGCGCAAATCGAGCCCTCGCCCGATCCGGCAAGGGGGCTCGCCCATGTCTAGCAAGGCTCGTCGGTTGGTGGGGGGCTCGCCCCACCGTGGGGCACGAGCTTGCTAGACCCGGCAACGGTGAAGCCCCCTCACCGGATCCCGGGCGAGGGTTCGCCCGCCGTGGCTGGGCGAGCTCGCCCTCGCTCAACGACAGCGAGGCGAGCTAAGCCGGCCACCTCAGTTCGACGACCGGCCAGAGGGGAGGGCTGGCTGGTCGCCTAAGCCAAAGGAAGAAGGAGGGAGGAGGAGGGGAGAAAAAAAAAAGAAGATAAAAAGATAAAAAAATAAAAAAAATTTATTAAAATATTATTAAAAAAAAATGTCGCCGGCTACCACGGCACGGCCATTTTTGGCCGGATGGATTGATCGAGAATAATTATAAAAATTTTAGGACTCAATTGGTCAAAAAAAAAGTTTATGATTGAATTGGCACAATTGCAATAGGTTTAAGACTTTTTTTAGTAATTTTCCCAATTATCTATCATGCATTTTCTTTGGAGGGCTACTAAGCTAATGGCACTTTTTTTCCTTGTGAATAATAGTGCCTTTTTTACCACGAAGTGTCATTGAGATGCAATTGGGAACCATAACCCACACAATATATAGACGGGCTTTGCTAGCGTAACAGTCACGAGGGTTCTGTGAGAATAATAATCTATTGTAAGACATAAATTCTTAAAAAATGGGTTCCACAATAATTATAATTATTTATGATTTAATTTTTGTGGTCCAGAATAGATTGTTATTCTCACAGTACATTAAAAACTGTCACACAATCATTTTTTTATATAGACATGGAGCAAATTTGGATCAGATAGAAAATTTTCAAATATTGGATACTATTCTTTTTTTGAAAAAGGAAATGAAACCAACAAGAAGGAATTTAATTAGTGCGTGTGAACGTTTTTTTAACTTTGAATAACTACTTAAATGTAAAAATTCAATTTTTTTGCAATGTACCCACAAAAAAATTTTAACCTATTATATATATAATGGAAGTCAAATTAGCAAACACCCGTGCATTTTATCTAATTTAATGAGATTTTAAAGAATTACCGAATAAGTGAAAATTTATACACTGCAATACATTGCTTTGTGGCATTTGTTGAACTAAAACACAATACATATTTATTCAGTTTAATTGTTTTGAATTGAAAGTTGGCTGGCACGGTGAACAAGTGGGGTTGTACAAAAAAAATCAGTGAGGCAAAAGATACAATCAAAGCAAAAGATATAATCAAAAAAATATACTTTAAACTTTCAAATACATTTTACTTTTGGCTAGTCGTAAGATCATTATGAGTTTGATTTTCGAGTTAATTTGCACCATTATGGCTCGAGCTGAGCTTATGAATAATTTAATTTGTGTAAATATGATAGCTTTAGGTGACATAAAAAATGATAGTAGAAAAGTTTAAAGTAAATATATAATTTGGACTTCTTTTAGTTTTGAATCAAGCAAGACATTAAGGTTAACTAATTTGAGGAGTGGATGGAAACTCTACTAGATCTATTTTTAATTAAGATTGTCATATTTTTTATTTGGTCTTTTAGAATTATTTAGAACTAGACCACGTCAAAGTGATTTTCTTGTTAATTGTCCACGTGTAGGTGACTTAATTTTAACTAAATTGAGTAGGTAAACTTGTATTCTGCCATGCGAAAATCATGTTGGATATCATCTTAGTTGTAAAAGAAAAAAAAAATTAAAGTGTGACATGAAACAAGTAAAGCAAAGAGAGAATAATAAGCAAAGAGAATGAATAAGCAAAACTAGGATGAATGTCCAAAATCAATTATATGATGATCTAGTTAACGCCAACCATCTTACATATAACAGTTAGTGCTAACATGAATAATTTTCATAATTTTTTAATCGAAAAAAGCTTTCCTTCATGATACTCTCCCTATCTCTTTCATTAAAGGCAAGAAGCAGTAATCCAAACTCGATCTCTAAAAGCTTTTTCCTTCCCCGTCTTCATTAAATAATTGCTTCATGACATTCATTACTATAAAAAGCACTTTTTGGATTTTCTGAATTTTTTTTCTTTTTTTAGGGAAATAGAAAAATAATAAAAAAGAAAAGAAAAATTCAAAAATTCAAAAAATTTTGCGAAAATCATCCATGTTGGTGCTGATAGTGTCATATAGAACAATTAGCATCCACATCAGTTATTGTCGATCAAAATTAACCGAAATGACTATATTAGCAAATTATCAAAAAGTTTAACACCAAATCGAAAAAATTAGAACTGAATTAGTTGTTATACAATAAATTTTGAACTTTTGGGACACTTACCCCATTAAATTTTAGGTAGAGAATTAGATGGATTTATTGTATAATTGATATGCAATGTGAAAAATATGTACTAATTTGTGTCTTTGTAATAGTGAGTACATCTATTACTATTCTTTGATAAGTTGTCTCCAATCCTAATCTATTAGACCAATTCAATCGATAATTTCTCCATTGATCGTATGCCCACCACAAGGGCACACGCATATTTAGAAATCTTGTAAATATAAATCTTTTACAATGATATTAGGTATACTACGACTTGTCTATAAAATTAATATATTAAATAATGCAGCAACTGCACCTTTAAAGAAATGACTTATATTCAACACCTAATAAGAGATTGTCACATCACTAAATATATCAATTTTAAAAATCAATTTTAGTATATCAAGGATTATTCTATCTTTTTTCTTTGATCTTTCCTAGACTTAGAACCAGGGAGAACGGAGTCAGTTTACTGCAGATTTGCCTTCCCACTGTGGGCAAACCTCTCCCATTCAAGCCCTTTAAGGACAGTCTTTTAGCAGGAAACCACTCTAATCTTTAGTTCAGAGCCTAGAGACACTTAGAGATGTCAGGATGGTAATATTTCTAACTATCCAAGCTGCATTTCTCAAATGATCCTACCAGACTGAGGAAGAAGAGGAGTTTTAGAAAGCCATTGAGAGTTTTACACAAAACACTCACTTTACTTCAAGGGACTCTACCCCAACACATTACATCATCCTTGTCTTTTATAGACATTGGGAGGTCACACACAAACAAGGACCAAGTTAATGGGTCCTGAAACAAACAGAGGCTCTGGAAACTTCCGATAGGGAATTATTTTTGGCGATATGAATAGTGACAATGAATAGTTATTTCCCTAGCCTACTGCTACAGTAACGCTACAATGACTTTGTACAATGATCTATTATAGTCAGCGGTCTCGTTCGTCATGAGCATTGTAGTCATAGTCTGAGTCATCATAACTATGCATTTCTACCAAAAGATGTTCTTCATATTTTTGCTCAAGTCCTACAAGTGAATCTAGTGAGAGAATTCGGTTTGATGAGGATGCTTCCTCTTGATTCTGGGAGGAGCCTGTAGTGTCGGCAGGAATGCTTGGCTAGGGCCAATTAGATGGTTGGCCATAGTAGGATGTGCCAATGCCTAAAGATAAGGACAAAGGTCCTTGATCATAGGGGTCTTGGGAAAGAAGACATCCCCATTGTGCATAGGGGTCTTGAGAGAACTGTGTAGGATCATCTGTGTCTATCATTTCTTACTCTTGTGATGATGTAGCTTGTTTGAATTCCTCGAGTGCTTCCTTGGCTTTTGGTGTAAGGCTATAATGATCCCATATAGTGGGTACATTATAGTTCCATACATTTTCAGGAATGATTTTATTTTCCTGGCACAAAACTCTTTGAAGTTCTCGATACTGATGTTCACAGCAACCAACGGTACCTGGAAAAGATTTGTAAATCCAAGTTTCTGTAAGGTGTGGTTGAGGTTTATAGGATGTGGTACCTATAATCTGTGGAGCATCAGTGATGCTGCCATTGTTTTTTACAAAAGCCCATGGACGTTGGAAGAATAGAATAGTGTGGACTCTAGGGTTTGGTTGGATGGTTCTCAATTCTTGCTGCAAGAGCTACTTCTAGTAAGTGGGAGGATAAAACCAATTGAGGAAGGCTAAGAGGTTTCTATCATTTTCCTTTTCGATGTTTCGGCCGAGTCCGAATATCCTAGTAAGGTTGGCAATAAATCTTCTTGTTGGAATTTCAATAGCTATTAAGTACTTATTGGTTAAATACCATAATAACCATCGCAATTGATCAGGGAAGTCTTCTTCCTTCCAGATTAAAGGATATATAAACAGATAGTCCAAATTTAATCCAAAAGGATAAAGAATTGAATGTCCATGGAGTCTGAATAGATCTGTGTGGCATTGCCACATGAGATTTTCTAGATTTTCAATGAGGCTGTCATTCAGGACTTGTTCAACAATCTCCTAGGGGTATTGCCAACTTGGCCAATCTCGTATTCTTTCAATTTTATACTTTTCATTGTGATGAAGAGTATGGAAAGCACACCTCATGATATACATGTTGATTCTACTAGTGCCTTTGGTCTTGACAAGAAGTCAGCAAGCACGTTATTCTTCCCAACAATGTGTTTGGTTTCAAATTAGTATATTGAAAACCATTCAACCCATCGAAGCAGTTGAGAATTTGGAATTTGCTTCTACTTGAACTTGGTCATCTGGGGAAATGATGCCATGTCTAACTCTACCAGGAAGTGATGGCCAATGAGATGGAATTCGAACTTTTTTATTCCATTTTTTTACCGCCAATATTTCTTTGAAAGTAGAGTGATAATGCATTTCAGCTTGGGAAAATTTTTCACTTTTGTAGGCTTAGTGTCTCTTACCATCAATTTCTTCGAACGGGATTCCCCATCAGCATCAATTTGGAGAATTTCTTCTTGAAAGGATTTGTATTAGGGAAGAGTTTGCAATCTCCTTAAGTCCAGCAACTTTTTAAGATTTTCCCTAAGGTGGGAGATTCTTTTGCAATGATTGTAGTGGAAACAAAGTTTGGAACTTAGATAATTTATTATTCCAAGAAATTGTTGCACTTGCTTTGTCGTGAAGTTTTCTTCAAGGAATTTTAACAATTCATGAGCAATGTGTGGCCCTGGATAATATGTCCCTTTATTAAGGTGTATATCAAGAAATTCAATTTCTGTTTGGGCAATATTCATCTTTCTTTAAGAGAGCATAATCCCATGTTTTTTCATGATTTCTGCAAACTTCCCAAGAAGTTGGCAATGGGATTCTTCATCAGGGCTGTAGAGCATAATATCATCAATATATATTGTTGCACTTGACATGATGGGTTGGAAAATTCGACACATGGCCTTCTGGAATAAGGATTGTGCCACCTTTAAGCCAAAAGGAAAAATTTTCCATTGAAAATGTTGGTTCGGGATGCAAAACCCTGTTTTGGGTCTATCTTCAGGATGGATGCCCAATTGCCAAAATTCGGTTTTGAGATCAAATTTGGAGTAAATATGGGCTTTCGATAATCCGGTAAAAAGGCAATTTCTAGAAGGTAGAGGAATTTTGTCATCTTGAAGAAAAAGGTTTAGGGGCTAATAATTTATTACCAGTCGCATCTTTTCTCTGTTTTGCTCGGCTCATTTATTGACATGGAAGGCTTCACAAGCCCATTGAGAATTTGAAATTTCAATAAGGCCTTATTGCAGCAGTTCTGAGCATTCATTCTGAGCAGCAACCAGATGTTCTGGGTTCATTCCCATATGACTCACCTTGGTTGGATTAATGTCTTCATTTTTCTTGAATGGAATGCGAACAAAGAATTCCGCATTTTTCCATAGAGGATGAGAACACTTTTGAGAGAATTCTGAATGGGATTCTAACAACTTCTGCATGATTGGATCTAACAGACTCATCTAGATGGGAAAAAGTCTTTGGATGTTGACGAATTCATAGAATTGGTCCTTGTACTTAAGACATTTTTCAGGAATGATACGGAGCTGAGAAATCTAAGTCATAATGTCTCAACCAATGATCAAATCTTTATTAGGAAGACTCGATCCGAAGATCTTTGTAGTTATGGAACACTGGGGAAAAAACTAGATAGTTATTAGAGTAGTTCTTACATTCGTGGAAAAAGTATCTCCTGAAGCAGAATTAAAATATCGAACACAGGAAGTCCAATATTCTTCAGGAAGAACTTTAGTGTCTAAGATTGAACAACTTGCATCAGTGTCTATGATAGCAATAACGGTGATAGGCTTGGCAAATTTTGAAGTGAAGATTTCACCAGAAAATGGGGACAATGGATTTGGCTTGAAAATATGTCAGGGTTTTGTACCGATGAGGTGAGGGATATGTGAAAAATGTCTTCAGAATCTGAATCCGAATCAGTTTCACTAGGAGTTTGGTAACAAGAAATGACACAAAGAGTTTGTTCATATGGTTCTTCATCCGTAGAGAATAGAGACTCGACATCATCATTTTCAAGTAAAATGCCTGTCTTAATCTCTATATGATTTATCAAATGATTATGACATTTTCTTCCCTAGGGGCAATTTTTGGTGAAATGGCCCTTTTGGTTGCATATGAAGCATCGTGTTGATTTTTTGTGGCCTGAACGATCTTTCCTTTTGCGTAGGAATTGCCATTTCTTCTTTCTCCGGAAGTGCTTAGAGCCTTGTCTTGATTTCTTTATCCAAAATTTCTTAAAATGCTTCTTTTTTCTTGAGGACTTTCCATAAGAACCATCACAGTTTTTTTTTTGAAACATTTGATCTTCAGCTCCCGGTAAGAATAGGCTTTATCAAGTTATCTGTTGTTCGTGAGATAAGTTTTGACCATTTGGCGCTTAAAACACAAATCATCAAGACACGGATGGATCTCTTGTTGTATTTCTCCCAAAGGAATATCCATAATTCTTCTCTGTCTATTGATAAAAGATTTCTCAACCTGCTGGGATAACTCTTTGGGGATGGAAGTCGGGAAGATTTGCTTTAGGTTTGGATTAGCTTCAATACCATAAAAAAGTTTATTTGCTATTCTTTTTCGTGCTTTGCAAACAATTTATGTCCCCCCTCATCATTTCATCCACCTTCCCTAGACGTTGGATAGTCAACTTATCTAACATTTCACTCTAACCGTATTAGGGCCATGCCAACTTCCAAACTTTGTCTCTAGGGCAAAATTGTGATCTAATCAATTTCCGACATTATGTTCGGATTATTCCATAACCGGACTTGACTATATAGTGTCAATCAAATTTCAAAGGCTATAATGAGAGCCATTACTACATATCCCCGGTAGATGCATCATAAGGCTGTGCACATCATTGATTAAGACGGGTCCACTACTTTTTACGTGAGATTGTCAAATCTAACAGTCTAATATGGCATTAAGATACATGCACCCCGCTTACCTAATAACAATTTGGCCTATGATGCACGTTGATATACACAGGTACTTAAATTACCATGTTCAAACTCTCAAAATACACAAACATCGTGGAGAAGCCTTAAGTGCTTTTACGGAAAAGCTAATGCTTTAGAGTCTATCTAGCATATATATTTTTTAATCTACCATTATTTACAAATAGCATTCATCTTAGATTCGAATTTTAGCTAACTCTACATGTCTAGCTAGACTTTTACTTTTGCCTTTTGCTTTATATCTAAATCTCGTGACAAAACATTTTGATTTTTTATCTTAGCCCAAAAAACCTAAAATCGTCACAACATACAAATGTCTACATGTAGATTTCACATATAAATTTTTTTCACTATTTTCTTAAACTTAGATAATATTTTAAATTACTGTGGGAAAATTAAAAATTTGCTTATTGACCATTGAAAAGAATAGGCAAGCGGACCCTAAATAAACTGGGCTCATCTCCTGTTATTTGAAATTATATTTACTTCAGGGATTAAAGTTGGATAGATTTGAACAATGTTAACCTTCTAGTACTCCTAAAATTCATCCCCATTCCGCTCCCCATAAAGTACCTCGACCCAAACACCCCCCACCTCCTCCTTCCCCCTCTCTCTCTCTCTTTCCACACAGGGGCGGTCAATCACATAGTTATTAAGATATTCGTATGAATTATGTTAGAAAAATCTCACATTAGATAATTGATATGGTGTATAGCATTTAATATATCCTAATTAATCCATAAGTTATTAAGTTTTTGAATGAAGATAACAGACTCGAATTTGGGTTTTCACTTACCGATCGTCCCAGACAAAAAGTATTGAGATTTCGCTATGCACTCCCAACATAGCGGCCTCGATCTGAGGTCAAGACAGCTAGAGAGGCAGCCAATGCACATTTGAAAGAGAGGTGGGAGACCCCAGGGTTGGCTGGTGGTGGTGAGGGCTTCGACGGAGGCATGGCAAGGCCGATGGCAGTGTAAAGAGAAGGCGTAGGTGGTCAATGGCGTTGGCTGAGCAGTCAACACGGAGGAGAAGAAAGAGGATTGAGCAGAGGAAAAATCGTTAGGGCTTTTTCATGTTGCATTTTATTACGTGGGTAAATTGACTGGCTGGACGTTAGGAAAAATCGTTAGGGTTTTCCACCCCTTCCACAATAATGTGATGCGTTAGGAATTGACTGGCAGGACGAAGTTGAAGTGCATGAAATAGTTCCCTATTAACCTCAAAAATAAGAAAAATAAAGTAAAATCCAAATAAATGGTCCGTATATGATATTATCTACACTCAGTAACATTGATAATCGAATTATGATAAGGATTTTGTCGACAAATGTTTCTCGTGGAATTTGTTACGTACCCGAGTAAGAAAAGTATGTCATTCTTTAATGCATTGTTTCTCTTGTATTATGTGTAGCTTAGTGCATTAAAAGTGAAAAATAATTTTTTTAGGAAATATGTGCTTGTCTTGTACAGAATAAATTATAAGGAAGAGATTTTCCAAATATTGATAGTTTATATCACATGCGAAAATGAGTCAATGTAAATTTATTTATAAAAAAGAGGGCATAGGCTGTTGTTGTTATTAATGGTAACATTTCTTTATTAAATTTAAAAAAAAAATTATAAAATGTTTGGGTCCCATTACATTGACACTACCCCATTAATAAATGTGAACTTGATTGCAAAGGCCACCCTGCCATAGAAGGGTATGGAGAGAAATATGTTTCTGGTCAACGCTTCAACTCGAAGGGAAAGAATTTAATTCTTTCCACCTTCATACGCCAAGGATTGCTTTCTACATCTGGATTAATAAATATAGCACCCAGAGAGAATTATACGTCGTAATAAATGAAAGGAAGAGTAGATAATCTTAGGAGTATATGAAATTCAGCCATGTGGTCACATTTAAAGAGCATAGTGAGCGGAAAACTATATACATCAAGATAACTTTCTTATGCAGTAAAACAATACTCATATGAAGTTAAACAAAGGGCTTATTATTAATTTCTTGCTTTTGAGGTTTTGCTCGAGTTACAACTTCTCAAAATGAGCTATCAACATTTCAAACTCAATTATGTATTGCCATAAATCCTATCGACTGTACTCTTGATGCGGTTTTCAGTTGGGTCATGGAGCTTTGATTTCAATTGTCAAATGGACTAGACTTCATTTTCGTTGTAATTGATATTCTCTGACTGTTTTTTTTTATTTTTTGGTCAGAATATTCTCTGACTGTTTGCTGGCTAAATTTCGATGAAAATACTATATATGGCCACTTCTATCATTGCATGCTGCACATAAAATCTTCTTTAGTTCACCATGACTAGCTGCATATGTAGTTACTGAATTTCTATTAAACTCTAAGTGCAATTACCAACAATGTTTTTACATCATGTTGGTTGAAAAGTAGTCAGAAAATTGTCAGATTACTTAAATAGAGATTTTAGTTCAATACAATCGTTGATAAAATTAAAGTTTGATGACTCAATCGCCAAATATGTCAAAGCACGATGACTACAAATGAAGTTTACTTACAAGTATTGCTACGGTACATGTGGATGGAGGCAAACAAAATGCTTAAATATATGACAACCCCCGGACTTAGGAGAAATGTACGGAATTTTTTTTTTCCCTTTCTCCATAAGTAAGAACTTAATATAGTATCAACGGCAAAATAGGAGAGCAAATTCTACTCCAAGCTCAAGAATCTGTACACCAACCAGTCAAACACTCAATGATCTATGCCTATCAGCATTCACCTTCTTTCTACCATCTTCACACCTGATCAGTCTCCTTCGTATGGCCTTTTTAATCTGGAGCACTATCAAGTCAGGATTTACAATGAAAGAAGCATCACGAAAAGACAACGATTTCTAGCGAGTCATGTACGGTACAAACAGGCATTCCATGAAAGCTTTGAACAGCTTAATAGATAACTGAACTTGAGCCTCGCACAGCTTGTGGGGCAAGCTCCCATTCGCCTCTCACCAATTAAACCGACCATTACGATTGAACATTCTGTATCTTCTTTTTTTTGGAAAATAAACATTCTGTATCTTCGCAATGCAGAAAAGAGATTGCGGTTGCCCGTTGGCTGGCTGGCAGTTGGTCGGGCTTGGGACCGTGATATGTGGTCACAGGCTTGAGCTTTATGGACAGAAGACTATGGAAGTTGTGGGCCACAGGCAAACGGTCTTATTCATTTCAAGGCGCCTTTGATCTCTTTGCCATCATTTTCACGGCAGCTCTATGACACTGAGAAGTCTTGAAGAGATATATGCACCAAAAGTTCTAAAATTTATCAGAAAATATAATTAAGTTCTAAAACTTACAAAAAATGTAATTAGGTCTTCAAGCTTGTCAAATTGGTACAATTGAGTTCTTTCATAATTTCATCCATTTAGACTAACGGAAAATGCTGACGTGGTTTTTTTATAATATATTGTCTTTCCTACATGGCAATGATGTGGTTAAAACTTGGAACACAAGGCTAAAATGACATCGTTTTGGATTAAATTCTAATTTTAACTAAAATCTTAATTTTAAAAAAAAGCCAAGGGCAAGGGCAGCAAGGCCACTACTACCCCTAGAACCCGAAAGGGCCAATAGGGTTGCAATTATGAATATGTCTAATATTGATATTTAGAAGAGGTAGTTGAGTGCTAAGTTTGAGATGAAAGATTTTGGTGCTACAAAGCATGTATTGGGTATGGAGATTTTGCATGATAAAATTGTAGGAGTTTTATATTTGTCTCAAGAAATATATTAAGAAGATTATGGCACAATTTAAAATGTAGTCAGTAAAACTTGTGAGTACACATTTAGCAAAGCACTTTAAACTTTCTAATAAATTATCTCTACAATCTAAGGAGGAGGAGGAGGAGGAGGAGGAGGAGCAAATGTCATGTGTGTCCTTATTATAGTGCGATAGGTATTATTAGGTAACCTTGGTATGCACCAGGCCTGACATTTCACAAGTTGTGAGATAGTTAGTTGTTCCATGAAATGTCCTAATAAAGCTCATTGAGAAACTATGAAGGGGGAGGGGAGGGGGGTGCATGATATAATGTAATGAAAGAATTGTAATGGCAATAAGATCACAAGTTATGTGGATTCAAATCACATCACCGACATGGATGAGTAAGGGTCTTTAGTAGGGTACATGCTTATAATAACAAATGGTGTAGTGAGTCTTTAGTAGGGTACATGCTCACAATAGCAAGTGGTGTAGTGAGTCTTTAGTAGGGTACATGTTCACAATAGCAAGTGGTGTAGTGAGTTGGAAGGTGTCATCATAGGACCACATTTCCTTGTCTTCAACTAAGGCAAAATACATGGTACTAACCTTTACAACAAAGAAGGCGACATCACTAAGGGGTTTGTTTTTGGACTTTGGGTTAAAGTAGAAAAGTGTTGATATATCCCATGATAACCAAGGTGTGATATATATGTCAAAAAATCCAATTTATCACGAGCAAACAAAGAATATCAACATCAAGTACCATTATTAGCCAAAATGCCTTAACGAAGGGTAAGGTTGTTGTGAACAAGATCGTGACAACAAAAAACCCAGTAGATAAGATGACTAAGCCTATTTCCTTGGCAAAACTCAAGCTATGCTGGAGCTTGATGGGTGTCTGTAGAGAATAAACACTTGTCGAGGCATTGAAAGCGATGGCATGAATGATGAGTATCATGACTTGACTTCAAATATCGAGTCAAGATAATAATTATTAAATTATGTCTCGAGTTTAAATTTGTACGAAAACCGACTCCTAGATGTGAATGGGAATTATTGACCGAATTCTCCTAATGATTTTTCCTATTTTGAGTTTTCACATATATCTTATGTCTCATTTGGTTTCAATTTTCATTTCATCCTTTGCTATTTGTGCTTCAATTAGTACACCTTTTGGTGTTGTTCCGCAACAAAATTAGTACTCAGCTACCAAGAGACTGAAGCAATTCGTGCTCCATAGATGTGCCCCCGAATCAATAACTTCTCTTTCCGACACATAAAAATCACTAAAATTCAAAAGAGAAAATAAATCATGGATATGCTAATTATTATTTAGTGAACAAGAAAGACAGTCTCCCATTGATAATTTAAAACTACTTGATTATGCAAATCTTTAAACAATAGCTGCAATATCCGCAAAAGGTCAACACGAACGTGACAATGAGATTTGGGCAACAACCACCTCGCCAGCGACCGGTGTGGGCTCGCTAGGCCTCACCTAGTGGCCGATAAGGGTCGTCAACGACCCTCCTTGGCCAAAATGAAAGGGTAAAAAAACAACACGATTCAAAAAATTATTAACAAACTTGTCTACATCGATGATTTCTAACTAAAATTGACCGGATGGACTACATTAACAAAACATCAAAAAATTTACGATTAAATTGATACAATTAAAAAGTTTAGAATTGAATGCACTCAAGTACAATAAGTCTATGTCTTCTTCTTTTTTTGTACTTTTTCCTTAAAGACAACATCAAAAGATCACGAGACGATGGTCCCGAGAATCCATTGATGCACAGGGCAGGGTCGCACGCGATGATTAGTAAATGGGGAGCACTCGGGCGGTTCAGAAATAAATGATCAGCGAGTCATTCGAAATGAATGAGAAAGGAACGCCCCATAAGCTTGGGTAGCTGTGGAGAGATGGAACAGGACGATCTGCGGTGCCCCGACCGGGTCCCAAACGGGGGGGCTACTCGCGACACTGGAAGCTTCATAATGCTCCCGAGCCATTAAGGCTGGCCGTTTTACGTTATAGAAAGATAGACCGTTCCTATTCTCGTTCCTGGCTCAAAATCTTCCAGCCAACCTGTCGGTTTCATCATTCCATAATGAGGCGGGACAAAGACACCAGTCGTCCTTGTACGATTTTGTCAATTTCTTCCTTTATTGCCTTCTATGTTGATGATGATACCTGTGGCTGTTGTTGTCGTGTGGGGTTTCTTGCGAATTGCAAACGCCCGTGCAAGAATGGCGTCGGCAGGGGGCTGCGGATTTGTAACTCGATTGCCGCCCTGCCATCGTATCAAACTGCGTCCTTCAATTTTAATTGGACATACGGCGAGGCTGCCCTCGCCCAAATCTGCAGAGAGTTGTGACCCTCGCAATCGAGGGCGAGGTGGCAGTGGATTGAAGGCCACTGCCATTGCCCGCTCACTAGCGACACACGCCATCTTGTACTCACTGGTCTGCTTCAGTAGCAGAGGTGGCAGTGGTGTCCATTCCGGCTTCACCTAAGCCCGAAGGGGGATGTCGACCCTTTGTTGCTGCTGCCGCCACCGGAATAGTTTTTTTTTTCTCCCCTTGTTGTATTTCACATTTTGCTTTTCCTTCAAATTTCTAAATTTTGGAGTTTGAAATATATTCTGTTTTGATTTATGTGCTTAATCCTTTGAGTTACATTTAGGATGCCATGGCATTAACTTTATTACAGCCACGCCAGCTATAAAGGGAGTGAACCATTGATTTCTAGAGTGATACAGGGGAGGGGAGTGAACCATCCTCTTGTGAGGGGACGGTTATAAATTAGTCAAGTGCTCTAATTTGTGTTTGTGTGCAAAAGGTTCTTCAAACTAATATTATAGAGTGTGCCTTCAATTAAAATGAGTTTTTTTTTTCCAATTGAGTTCTCGAGCTTTATGAATATTTGGTATCAAAATCACGCTTTGCACTCAACAATTCAGGGACCATATTGGCTAATAAAGAGTATTATGGATGAAATTGAGCAAATTGAGAAAGTGTAGGGATAGCGTCGCCTTTCTCTTTATCCCTAAAAAGTATAAAGAAAGATAAAAAGTATAAGGAAAAAGAAAAATGGGCCGCAATAACTCATACTTGAATATCAAAAGAAAGGCTCATCTTGGGCCATGCTCTTTATCCAAGTTTGTGATCATTTGAGGTCAAATTCTAAAGATTTCTTGCAAAGATTCAAAGATTTCGTAGATCGCCACTTTTTGAGGTTTGCTCAATCTTGCTCGGCCCAGGTTCTTCCAAATCTTTACCGCATGTAACATTGGGCAATTTATTTATAATGTTTTAAAAATGAGATTCTATTCTAGAAGTGAGTTGCTACTCACTTATTCAAGCCAGCTACGAGTCGAGAATTATGTGGGAGAATGATTTACATCATACGAATCAAAGAATCTAAGTTTTGGGACTTGAAACTCCATTTTTTGCCTACAAATTGACTCAGAGGTCTTATCAAATTATGGAATTCTAAGTTCCTTTCCACTAACCGGCTGTTTGGATTGATTTAGATTATTTCTAAATTGTGACCAAATCGTCAAATGAACCCGAAGAAAATTAAAAACATCAAAACATGTAAAGTGATCAATTATATCACAAAGAAACAGAGCAATAATAAATAAATAAAAATAATGGAAAGTATAAGAAAGTAAACTCAATACGAATTGGATAAAGAATATTACACGGCCATAAAGGCTCAAGACATTGAGCCTTGAGCTAAGTCTCAAAATCAAAGCCTACGCCTGTCTCTAAACTAAAGAAGCATTCTAACCGAGGGAATAGTCACTAAAAGAAAAATTAACGAACACGGTAAACATGCAAGATATGATTTTGTTGTACGCTATCTTCGTGACATGTAGGTGATGTATGTGAACAAATTTGCAAACTGAACATCCTAAATGTGCATCAGAACACTTGTTCACAAAAGTTTCTTTCTAACCGCGAGGATTTTACGTATATATGGGATGCTATGATGCAAAGTCTAGCATGAGTAGATCACCTATACTGCTCTGCTTCAAGCAGGCAGAAAGTTACTTCACTCAAATGCTTCTGTTCGCGCAAGAGCAGCAGCGGAAACCCAGTAATGCGGCGATGCCTTTCAGCTCGACCAGAGAGTTAACTACGACAACGACATCGGGACAAAGATAAAGGATGACGCAAGAAAATATTGAATGCGAAATCAACTCTTAGAGTTTAGTAGGAAGGGAAACAACCAGGATATGGTCGTGGCGAAATCAACAGACAGCGGCCAGACTCTCGGGCGTGGCGGTGACACCGTCACGAACTGGGGCAGCTGCTTTAACAGCTGAGCTCTTTCATAAGCGTGTGCTTCCTTTCATCGACCAAGTGCATTTGGATTCCCTCCTTTTTCTGATTTCGTTTACGCTGATCTCTGCCATGCTCACAACTATTTCTCCTTCTCACAAACGGATTCACCTGCAGAAGCGAAGTCTGACAGGAATGACCAGGTCGACGAAAGCTGTGCCGCCCAAGTGCAGCCAATTATATAACAGTTCAATGTCAAAGCCGGAAACCTGAACCGGGCCGCAATGATCCGATCCGAATCTTTGTTCACGGTACGGGTTTTTTCTTTTGGGCTACGCTTGTTGATCGGACCTGGGCCGCTCGAATTGGGTTTTCCTTTTAACTGACCCAGGCCCGATACTTGCTTAACATAACCGAATTGGAGACTCTCTCTTTTATTTATTTATTTATTTATTTATTTCCTTTTAATATTGTTTATTTTTATTATGATTTTTACAACGATGTGTGCGTGTGTGATTGTCGAAGAAAATTCAGGTGTCTATAAAAACGGCCCTTCGACCAAAAGGAGGATCGAGTCTCTTTTCTTAACCATCTTGGGATATTTCACTTTGAATTCTAATTTGATCATTTCAAAGTAATAGTGTAGGACTTGTCGCATTCAATAAGATGTTGAATAATTTGAAAAAGTATAGTTGACCCGGGATGTTTAATGCCCTCCCCCTATTATCTATTTTAATCTCTTGATTTTAAAATTATATAGTGGAGTACAGAAGATGGTCCATTGTCTATGCCTAGATCATTGTAATTATCGCATATGGATTAAACTTCATTATCAATCAGTCACTAACTGGTGGAGATCTGTTTACACTTTCGTTCCTTAAAGATGAATGGAACCAATCAACGGCCGCTGCCTAACGTCACTTTAAAATATATTGCAACAAGATAATTGTTATGCGCATACGTACGTATTGAGCAACATCTCGATCCTAGCTTTGAAGTTATGTGAATAGTGCAATTCTATTGTTTTATGATCGGTTTTTTTTTCGCATACTAATATATTTTTAAAAAAGTTGGTAAATATTAAAAAATATCTATAGAAAGAGTTATCGCCTAATTTTTGATAACTTATCATTAAGATACCAATACTTTTATGAAATTATTAACATCTTTTACACTTTGTAAATTATTAACTCATCATACCTTTTGATATTTGTCTTTCTCGCCGATGCAAATAGAAGTTTGCAAACGATAAGAAAAGTTGACAATTTGAGAAAATGAAATCATAAATGTCGGTAAGTAACTCAAAATTAGGTTTATAGCCTAACACTATGTAATAATCTTATGAGAGAAAAGCTTGTGAGTCATAGTAATTTAGGTTAGTAATCTTTAGAATATAAAGGGTTGGTAATTAAGGTAAATAAAAATTACTAGCTCCATAGAAAAGTTGATAAATTAAAAAAAACAATTATTCATTGCTAAGTAATTCAAATAAAAATTGATCATCCAAAATCAGATTGTAATTTAATATGAAGAAAGTTGGCAAATCACTTTAATTGGAGTCATGCAAATAGAATCTGGTACATTAGCATAAAAATTGCTGATATGTAGTCTATCAAAGAAAAGTTAATAATTTCATAGAAGTGTTGGTAACTAAGAGGCTGTTTGTTTAAATTTGTTTTTGTTCCTCAGAACACAATTTTTTTTTTTTGTTGGGGAACAAAAAAAAAAGAATGAAACGCGTTTATTTATACTTTTATTCCCAATAACAAAAATATATTTTTTATTAAGAACAAATTTGGAATAGAAACAAAAAGTAGAAAAAACCCATTTCTTGTTCCTGGGAACAATTTCGAAAAACACTTCTTCTTTTTTTCTCTTTTTCTTCTTCTTTTTCTTTGGCCGGTCGCCGGCCTCGGCCATGGCCGGTGACCGGCCATCGAGGGCGAGGTGATCTCACCGGTGAGCCTCGCCATGGCTGGGCGAGCCTCGCCGTGGCTAGGCGAGGCCGCCAACCCTCATTCGCCGATTGTTGGCCATGGCCGAGGCCGACGACCTAGCCAAAAGGAAGAAAGAAAAAAAATTAAAAATTAAAAAATTAAAAGACACAAAAAAAAATTATACAAGTTTATCAAACGTGTTTACGTTATTTTTCTATTCCGGGAATATAAATTTTGTGTAATTATCAAACGCGTTTTTTGTTCAAAAATTGTTTCCCCAAAACGAAATAGTTTTTATTTTGTTTTTAACAAATTTTCAACGAAAACTTTATCAAACGCACTCTCAGGGCGTTTGTTTCATTTCTTTTTTGTTTTTGACAACTTTTCTGTTTTTTTTGTTACGGGAAGCGAAAAAGGCAACAGAAACGTTTGGGTGCGTTTTTGTTAAAATTATTTTTGTTTAAACACATCTGGAACAGAAACAAGAAACAAAAAAAAATTGTTTCTTGTTTCTGGAACAAAAATCAGAAACACTTCTCTCTTTTTTCTTCTCTTTTCTTCTTCTTTTCTTCTTCTTTTTTCTTTCTTTTTTCTTTGGCCGGTCGCCGGCCTCGGCCATGGCCGGCGACCGGCCGTCGAGGGTCGGCGACGCCGTCGAGGGCCGGCGACCTCGCCGGAGCGTCGCCGGCCCCCGGCCAGGCGAGGCTGAGCGTCGCCGGCCCCTGGCGAGGCTCGGCCTCGCCTTGGCTGGGCGAGCTCGAGCTCGCCCAGATCCGGCGAGCCCGAGCTCGCCCAGCCACCGGCGAGGCTCGGCCTCGCCGGGCCACCTCCAGGCCGGCGTCGCCTGGCGGTGGCCCGGCGAGGCCGAGCCTCGCCGGTGGCTGGGCGAGCTCGGGCTCGCCGGATCTGGGCGAGCTCGAGCTCGCCCAGCTCGAGGAGGCTGGGCGAGCTCGAGCTCGCCCAGATCCGGCGAGCCGGAGCTCGCCCAGCCACCGGCGATGCTCGGCCTCGCCGGGCCACCTCCAGGCCGGCGTCGCCTGGCGGTGGCCCGGCGAGGCCGAGCCTCGCCGGTGGCTGGGCGAGCTCGGGCTCGCCGGATCTGGGCGAGCTCGAGCTCGCCCAGCCAAGGCGAGGCCGAGCCTCGCCCAACCACGGCGAAAGAAGAAAAAGAAAAAAGAAAAAAAGAAAGAAAATAAAAATATTAAAAATTAAAAGAAATAAAAAAAAATACAAATTTACCAAACTTTGTTTTTCATTTTTTATTATTAGAACAAAGTTTCAAACGTTTTTTTTTGTTTCAAAATCGTTAAGGTAAATACTTTTTCCATTTTGTTCGCGAAACAATTTTTTTAAACGAAAACGTTACCAAACGCGCCAAGTTCCCAATGAGTTACTCACAAAAAGAGTCACCGTTTTTTTGTATTTTATAAAAGATCTTCCGACATATCAATTCTTATAGAATGTCATTAGCGCAATAAAGAAAATACGTATATTTACCGCCGAAACCATTGAATTGTGCATGCGAATAAGGGTGTAATCATGTTTGGACTCATATTAGGTCAAGGACTGCAGTGGATTTTCCTCTTTTTTTCACCAAGCATTTCTAATCAAAAGACAAGCTGTCTATTTCACTCAATCGTGGAGCCTTGTCATATATCGTGGAATGAAAGCTGGGCACCATCTTAAAATTGAAAATGCAGAAAATGCTTTGTTTCGAAAACCTTAAAATTGGTTTGAAAACCATGGCAGGTCCTATGTCTTGTCGTATCTTGAGGCGGCTCTCTCATGAAAAAGTTATCCGAATATTCCGAAATCTACCCCTTTTCATCGTTATTGCTGACTTCATAGCCTCCTCTCCTTCTATTGCTGAAAGCAACTTCTTCGAAGTCCTTACAATATGAATCACATTCACAATTTACAAATAAAAAGAAAAAAGGGGATGATTACATTCTTACTTTCCACAGCGACCTTCGATTTCAGACATAATGGTTTTGCACATGGCGTCGCCGGATCAGAAATTTCCAATGAATATTCCTCGTAACTTCATGTAGGACCAACAATTCCGATGGAAAAATAATATTGCATGGACGAAAAGTTCAGACACCTCGCAAGTAATTATCCATAATACATTATTCTAGAAAAAAATAATAAATAAATAAAAGGGTGCTTTGAAAGTCAGGTTAAACCGTCGCCTTCTGCCCGCCGGCCCAAAAAAATAAAAACAATTCATGGAATATTTCATCTTGGCTAGAATCTGGCTGCACATATCTTGATGCCCGTCTCGAGACGCCGTCTCGTTTCAATGTAGAAGGCTAAGACCGCAGGGAATAATACATGGAGTAGGAGATGGTTCTACTCCGTCATCTCCGCCCATCGGCGTTAACATGTTTTCGTTGAATTTTTATGCGGCGTCGTTTAGCGTTGATTGTTTCTTTGGTGACTCTTTAGATTAAACAGCCGATCGGATCTTCTCACACAAGGTCAACGCAAGGCACCTCCACATATATATGGATGCAATTAATAAGGTCGGTTAATCTCATGGAAAGATAGTTACCAAAAACTCATCGAGATTCGGATTTTTGTCTCTCTTTTTCCGTGATTGCCTCCTTTTCAGTCTAAGCAAACGCGTTATAATTTGTCGCCGATTGCGCGAACATAAAATAGGCGCCATTTTTATAAGCTCGTGCTATCGATAACGTCTTTGGTAAAAGCCGAGTTGAGTCTTGGTGTGGATTCCTTTATGGCTCGGGAATATTTTCGGTCAAGGAAAAGGCAAAAGTGGCGGTGGTTGGGGACGATTTGGTGGATTGGTGACCGGAAATGAAAATCGATTTTCTTCACAAAAAAAGTCAAGCGTTCCCAAATCGAAATATTCAAATGTACACATTTGCTCTTCGTCTCTCCTCACCAAGCACCATCAGAGGAACTCTCTCGTTCTCACCCATCGATTACGCTTTTATTCGGCTAAGTCATTTTCTCTACGAATGTACACTGCAGCAGCGAGGGTGAGACCGGAAAAGGGTCGCCGTGACGACGCGACTTCACAGCCCCCTCGACCCGGGGATGTTGATCCACTCGAGCCGCAGCTCGAGCTCACCGCTCTCCACGTTGCGCAGCCTCAGGACCATCTCCTGCACGACCTTGCCGTCGGCCCAGACGACACGGCTCTCGCCGGCGAGGCAGTTCTGCCGGGTGGGCAGGACCCGGGTGATGATGGTCCCGCTCGGAAGCCCGTCCAGGCGCATCCGCAGCGCCTCCACGAAGGGCCCGATCTCGAACTCGGCGTCCCCCATCTTGTCGTCGAAGCTCAGCCTGTCCTTGTCATAGACGAACTGCAAAAATTTCGCCAGTGAATAATCAAACTCGAAATTCCTAACACCGTTTTAGTCACTTAAAAATAGACAGCTCGAAGTAGTTTATTCCAAGAACTCACCAGTTTAACGGGAAGGTTAGGATCGTCGACGGTCAGCGTAAGATCTTCGTTCCATTCTGGGTTCGTGTTCTTCCTAATGACCCGAGTCTTTAATTTCTGCGAAAACCGCAAAGTTCGTGATATCGATAACTTTCCACGGACAAGAGGGAGCCCAAACAACCAAAACCAAAGACCGAGAAAACGCATCCAGAAGGAACAAGGAGACGAGAAAGGAACCAACCTGCTTGCCGAGCTTGACGATGACGTAAGGATCGCTGCTCTTGACGTCTCGGATGGCGAGGTTGACGCCCCTGTGGATGTGGATCCTGAGAAGACCCATCAGGTGCTCCATGGCTGAACAAGCAGATGCAGAAGATGAAGAAGAAGAGGAGGAGGAGGGAGATGATAATGATGCTCAAGAACGACAAAGGAAGGCGATCCTATGTCTCTCCTTAGTGGAGAAGTTAAAGTCAGTCGATTGCCAAGTCCATCGTCAGGCGAGCGTCTTTATATTACATCAGACAAGGCACCAAGTCCGTTCGGTCAATGCAACAATAAGGAAAACGACGAGAAAGAAAACGAGTGGGAATTTTCTCCCATTGGCTCGCGCAAGGATAAAAAAAAGGATATTATTAATTTCCAACTTGGTAATTTTTATTTTTATTTTTTTGTCAGAGGTAATGTTTTATTCTCGAGTGGAAAATTACCTGGATCCGATCTTTAACAAGCTATTCTTTAATTCGTTCGAAATGGGACGTTTGATTAGTTCTTGACATAGAGCATTCGTTGCGTGTTCTCACTCCTAACGGGTCGGGTTGCATTGAAGGCATCGACCCACCTTGATTGAGTGTTAATCAGCCATGTCCATATTGACTATTAGTAGAGGTTTCATGACGTCTAATCTCTTTTAGTATACGCGTTTCATAGTTGAACCGTTCGATGGGAGTTGCACCATCAGTATATTTTATAATTTGTATGACAAGATGATTACATATGAGCAAGGTCAACTGCGAAGTTTTTTTTTTTTTTTTTTTTAGGTTCTAGGAGCCAATTTTCATTCATAATGTCGGGACTGGGATTGAATTTTAGACTATAATTTGCTTCTCGGCCAAGCGAGGAGAGAGACACCGGAACAGAAGCAAGTCAAGGCCATCTAGAAGGGACCTACCGATGGGAAATTGAACGCGGGATTCGCACTAAACTTTTTAATGGTGAGGACCGACCAGACCAGACCCTTGCATCCAGAAGTTTTGCTGGGTAAGAGGATGGATGGATCGATCGATCCAACGTGTTTTGTTATAACACTGCGACGCTGCACAGTGACCAGTCAACTTTGCAACGCCGAAGTCTTTTATTATTCATTCTCATTTTCGGGAGTACTTCTCGTATATAATATATGCAGGTTCAACAACGATTTAGCTTGGTTTCTTCTGATCGAGCAAAATGTCCGGTCCAATTTAGGAGCCTGTATGATTAATTCGACGGTGGATCGCATTATATGATGAAACGATGCGTAGGATCCGATCTATATTTATGCATCGAAATCAATTAATTTAAAACAGGGAAAAAGTAACAAAAAACTCTAAATTGTGCAAACCATGACATATTTTTTCAATTTTTTTTGTGACATAAAAAAACCCAAATATATCCTGTATGACACACTTACTCCGAACTTTTTTTATGACACAAAAAATTTAAAACTTATATTTGCGTAACACATTTACCGCAAATTATTTTTTAAGATGCCAAGTTTAGGGTTTTTAGTATTATAAAAAATTTGGAGTAAATATGTTTATCAATGTATAATTTGAAAAAAGTCAAAAACCCCTTGAGGAAATGCTTTGTATTTGAAAATTCTTTTGTAAATGGACTTTGAGTTGAATGTGCGTTTGGTAAAAAAACTTTCGCGATGAGCATATTTGAAGGGTATAATATATATTATTTTATTTCTTATTTTTTATATTTTTTATATTTTTTTATTTTAAATTGAACTAAACCCTTTCTCTTCCCACCGCAAGCCAAACCGGCGTCGACGGCCGTCGACTTGGGCGACCTACGGTAAGGGTCGAGCGACCCCCGAGGGCCACCCGAGGTAGCGCGACCCTCGCGAGACCGGGCGAGGGCCACTTGTGGCTGCGAGACCCAAGCGGCGATCGCGCGGCCCCTGGGTCGAGCGACCTCCGGCGGCCCTCGGCTAGGTCGTGCGCCCTTGGCTAGGTCACGCGACCCTCGGCGAGGGTCGCCTGATGACCGCCATCTGGCCGGTGGAGGGCTTCCTCCTTTTCAATTAAAAATAAAAAAATAAATAAAAAAAAAATATGAATAATTAATGAGGATAAAAATAAAAATAATTTCAACATTTTAGGATAAATGTGTCACACAAAATCAAACCAAAGTTCAAAATTTTTGTGTCACAAAAAAAAAAAAATGGAGTAAATATGTTATAGTATAATTTGAAATTTTTATCATGTCAAAAAAAAAAAAGTTTGGGTAAGTGTGACACATTTCCCTCAAATTATTTTTTAAGATGCCAAGTTTAGGGTTTTGATATTATAAAAAAAAATTGGGGTAAATATGCCTTATTACCAGTTTAATTTATAATTTTTTGTATCATAAGAATTTTTTGATAAATGTGTTACAATAAACATAATTTAAGATTTTCCGTCACTTTTTTTCTTGGAAATATTTAGTGCTCGAATTAAATTTCTGTGGAGGGGTTTTTTCGTGGTGAGTCTAACTCCACGATTGATTCTATTTGACCGAAAAACTTCATGATTCTGGTTGGGTGAGATACACGAGCTAGCAAGATGGTGATGGTAACGCAATTATTTGACGTCGCTTCCTTTTTCAGTGCATTGCACGAACGTCTTTTAAGCATGATGACACTGACAAGACACGACATCATTATGCATTTTCACCTAAAAGTCGAACTTCAACAGAAGAGAAAATAATGTATCCTATCTTGTCCTATGATATTTTGAGACGATTGATAGGACATAATTGGACAAAACATATTGTGTTCCGTCGAATTCGAGTCCATATAATTGCTTCACATCCCTCCATCATTATGGCGATAGATATCCATGTAAGTCCCACGAAAATCACTGGTCATGTCTGCACATTACGCTGTGAAGCTCGATTCGTGCAATTACTCAGTTTGCAAAGGCCTCGCTTCTTAGTCTTATCCATGATTTATTTACTTGCTTTTAATCGATTTTAAACTTGCGATTCGAAGTAGAGAAGCCGATCTTGCCTCGGACCGGCACATGTTCGTACATTAGTACATCCTAGATGAGATCAAAATAGCATGCATAGTCCTTAATTTTTCAATTGTGTCTACTGGCAATGTAATTTGCTAAATGCGACAGTGGCGCTACTCTTGCAGCATCAAAATGACCAAGCTGCTCGATGGCTTTCTCCACCAACTCCCCGGCGAATTCCTTGGCCTTCTCGATCCCCATCAGCTTCGGATACGTCGCCTTATCGCTCGCCAAGTCTTTCCCGGCAGTCTTGCCTAGCTCCTCGGTCGATTTGGTCACGTCCAATATGTCATCCACCACCTGGAACAGCAGCCCGACGCACCTCGCGTACTTCCTAACTCTCTCCACCTCACTCTGACTCCCCCCTCCGACGATCGCGCCGCACACCACCGACGCCTCCAAGAGCTTCGCTGTCTTGTGGACGTGGATGTACTCCAGCTCCCCCAGGCTGATATCCCTCCCCTCGCTCGCGATGTCCACTATCTGCCCCGCCACGAGCCCCTCAGACCCCACAGCCGAGCCAAGCTCCGCGATGGCCCGGACGAGGCGGTCGGCGGGGACTTCGGGGCCCGTCCTAGCCGCCACATGCTCGAAGGCCAGCGAGAGGAGGGCATCCCCGGCAAGGACCGCGGTCTCCTCACCGAACACCTTGTGGTTGGTGGGTTTCCCGCGGCGGAGGTCGTCGTCGTCCATGCAGGGGAGGTCGTCGTGGATGAGCGACATGGTGTGGATCATCTCCATCGCGCAGGCTGCCGGCATCGCGGAAGACACGTCGCCGCCGACGAGCTCGCACGAGGCCAGGCACAGGATCGGCCGGACGCGCTTCCCGCCGGCGAGGAGGGAGTACCTCATTGCTTCACGGATTTTAAGAGGTTGTTGCAGAGGGACCGCCATGTCTAGGGCTCGGTTCACTAGCTCGGACCTCGCGGCCATGTAGTGGTCGAACTGGAACGGCAATAGAAGGTCGTTCCCATCCTCTGGTAGCACCAAATCCGGGGCCAGAGACGGTTGCACCGTCGATGACGGATTCTCCACTTGGATGGCCCGGACTTTCGTCGGAAGCCACAGACTCCCGAGTCGGGGAGAGCGGTGTAATCTGGAGAGATCGTAATTGGCGATGCTACGAACGAAATGGCGAGCGAGAGAAGGATTTTCGTGGCAAGTGATGTTAGATGAGAGGGCCATTGCAAATGAGATGAAGTTTGAAGTTTGAAGTTCGAAGTTCGGAAGAGCTGTGTTCATTTTTGCACTAATTATAATAGAAGAGGAGGAGGAGGAGGACCGGGGAAGATGCTGGTCGGAGCGCCCAAACGTGGGTCTTCGCAATATTCCTTCCGGCCTTGGTTGGACTCTAGTGGTTCAGCTCCACGCACGGGACAGTCCAGGGGCGTTGGACTATTCTCTAACGTTTCATGCGTTAGCATGTATTGAGCGAATCGTCTTCTCTGCCTGCCATGCGACAAGCTTTTGGAAATTTAAAAATTTGGAAGACTCGCTTACATCCGCAGGAGACGTGGAATTTTATGTCTTCCTCTAATGATGCAACAAAGAAAATTAGCCCTGAAATTAATTGAGAAAATGACGTGATAAGCTTTTAATTATTGTGGTGTATTACATGCCCCCGCCTACTTATTATTCGCTTGAAGTATGAGAAGATCGTTGTTCCTCAAGCTTTCATGGCAAGAACGTCGCGTACTTCAGTGTTCGGCGACGTTAGAACCGGAGGTCCGAAGTTTCAATTTCTTCCCATTTGAAGAGATTTCTTTCGAAAATTTGTGATTATCCAACGTGATGTCCGGTGAGCTTTGTGTTCTCCCCTCGTCCGTGAAGTTAGCAGACCGGTGATCGATTGCTATGCGTGAATGGGGGAGGTGCAAATACATCGGTTTGATTCCCATGGACACCAAACGAGGTTTGGAGATGAGATTCCAAAGGCAGAAACCATCAAATTCTGGTGTTATTGAATATTCTCTGATGCTCTGCCAACGTCTGAACTCCCCATCTTGGAAATTTATTTCATAGAAAATATTTTCTCTCATTTTCTAAGAAAATATTTTTATTTTTCTTCTTATGCTTGGATCTCTTGAAAAATGAGTTAACGAAAAAAAAATTCTTAATTAAAGAAAAATCTATTTTTAAATTAAAAAAGATGATTTCTTTTTGAACATTGTAAATCATTTTCTGAAATATAATTATATATTAAAGCTTGGACTAGAAACTCTATTTTTGAGCACTCAAAACTTTTTCCCAAGCCTTTAGTAGCGGGCCTAAGTCTAGAGTTTGAAGTTGGGTCTACCAAGGTCCACTAAGGGCAAGTGTGGGTCTATTGAGGTAGGGCTCGAGACTCTAGCGTCCGTGTCCAAGTCCCATCAAGGCTAAGCTCGAGACGTTGGAGGCCGAGACCAAGTCTATGGCACCTATGCCGAGCCTTGATGGACCAAAGCCTGAGTGACAAGGACTCGTTCCCAAGGGTGGAGTCCATAACATAGGTCCGACCTTGTTGGACCTAGGTCCCACGAGGTCGGACCTATGTTATGGACTCCACCCTCGAGATCAACTAGGGTCTCAAGCTTGGAATCAATGGACTTGCTGTTGGGAGTAGTAGTATAAGTCCCAATACATTTGGGAAGATTGCCAAGAAAGAGCCTAAGTTTGAGCCCATCCATATATCTAATTAGACTAAATTCACTAAAAAACTTAAACCAATGAGTTATGAGCCAACTAGTAAATATTAATTGCTTTACATCACATCAATTTTCCAATGTGGGACTTTTTTAACACAACTTACTCATATGTGTATAATAATAATTTACTCCTCATGTGAGCTCAATGTTAGGCCTGCTCCCTCTTAATTCAACTATCTTTTGCATCAACTTATGGGCCCGCTTTGCTATACAACAATGCCCACCTACCTAGTAACCATAATGGTCGGCTCTGATATGATCAAGAATTTTCCATCCGGATTAATCTCGGGTTTCCAACCCTCAAATGGTGCATAAAGATATTTATGATAAAGATATTCCTCAATTTGGAGTTTCCACCATTCAAAATCCGCTTATTGATTATAATTTCATCTTTTGCCATACTATTTTATCTAATTTTATATTCCAATAAAGATAGTTGTCGATTCTAATTTTATTTTTTGTCATTTAAAAGACCCTCGATATTCTTGAATCTTGATTAGCCAACCCAGACTTTACTACCAATTGTCAGGAAATCGCATGCACTAGAAGATTTGTTATCCTACCACTTACCAAGGGCCAACATTTAAGAAAATTAAGCACATTTGATTACCATAGCTAATTTTGATTTAGGATATCTAATTAAGTCAGATCACTTAAGTAAGGACGAGGTTACTTTATTCGTTCGATAAAAAAGGCATCCAAGTTGAAAATACATCTTGCCTAATACGTTTTTAAAAGTCTTAAACTTACCAGTGACACTGACAGTCTCGTCTTTTGCGGGAAAGAATATTACTCAATACTCAATGTTCAACTATAATAAAGCAACATTCTATTTTCATTTTCATCACTTAATTTTCAATTTTACCATTTTGGCCGAAAAGAGAAATCTCCAAGCTTCATTTTTAATCTGAATTTGACATCCGAAGAGAATGCATTGTTGAATTTAACTCTCGATCGGCAAATATCCATGAGTATTTGCATCCATTTTCTTTTCAATTTTGACTATTGATCACATTTCACGAATGAATGACATGCATTCGAAAGAACTTTAACAAAATGCGGAAATATTTTAGGTAGGTTCAAGAATCAATTTGTGAATCTTTAAAATTCAAAGCACCACCAGTCACGTGGCTTAAATGACGATTGCGCTCTTGAATCTTAAACACAATGCATTGGTCTTCACAGCATATCTCACAATCATCTATCGTTTAATTGGCATTATAGATTTGCAAGGCTGTTTGGTAAAGCTTTCCCGTGACATTCTCGTGGGCCCACTGAACTCGAGCTCCCGGGCCTGGGCCCAATTCGAAGGAATCAGCCACACCGGCCCATGAGGCCCATTTCCATTTTCCATCCCGTCTTCCCGATCCTCTTCTCCGCCTCTCCTCTTTCCCTCCCAATTATCTGCTTCGTCTTCCTCCTCCCGGCCGAGCCATTCGCTCGCGCTCATGAAGCTCTCCGCGACTGCACATCGCCTCCTCGCGCCGCGCTTGTAGAGCTCCGGAGCGTCTCCAAGGGCCCCGCTTCTCCTCGCCGCTCCCGAGATAGGGCTGCGAATGATGCTCCAGATGGCCGTCTCCGGGCCGTCGCTCCTCTCCTCCCGCTCGGCTTGCTGGCTGAACCCTCTCCTCCTCTCGGCGCGGCGCCCGTGCGCCGGGATCCCTCGGCGGAGGCTCTGCGGCTCGAGAGTCCGGTTCCTCGCGGGTAAAGTCGTCGCTCCGACACGACACCGTCGTTTCCGCGAGTTGTTTGCTCCGGAGTGAGCCGGTGCTTTTGCTCGTTTCTCTGCTCTGACTTCGCCGAGTTTTTTGTTTCGAGCGCGTTTCAGTTGCCGCGGCGTCGGGCAATGGCGTTTTCACTTCGCCGGAGATTGCGAAGAACTTCGATTTCGCCTCCGAGGAGAGAATCTACAACTGGTATCGTCTTCTCGGTCGAAGTGGCCATTTTATGCTCGGTGGAATTGATTGCTCACTGCGTAACTGCGTTAGTGTCTGAGTGTGTTTGTTTATTAATTGGGAAATGCTAATGAGTGTCGTTAAGCCCATTGCTGGGCAGTAGCTAACGTGCTTCGAGTCTGATTACTCTCTTGAAGACGCAATTTTGGCAAAGAAAGTGGAAGACTTTTAGGCAGCTCACTGTGGGCAAGTAGATAATTTATTTTAAGCATTGCTTGTGCTAGCGAAATTTAGGAGCTTTATTCAAGCTGATGAATGGACATCAGTAAAGCGATTGTTTTAGATGTAATGTAACATTGGCTGTTTCTTGTTAGGTGGGAAGCTCAAGGATATTTTAAGCCGCAGTTAGATCGAGGAACTGATCCTTTTGTCATTTCAATGCCACCGCCTAACGTGACTGGTTCACTGCACATGGGGCATGCAATGTTTGTGACACTCGAGGTCGTTACTCTTTTTTTTATTAGTTGTTGATTGAGTACTTGCTGGTTATGCTAATCTTGTGAGACTTGCTCTTAATTTACATTGATTTGACTGAAGCTAAATCATGACATTTCCAATTTCATCTCATCTGCTTATAATATCTTTCACTCCTGGGTTTTTTGCACTGCTTCTTATACTCGTATGAGGAGCCAGAAACTTAGCTTTTTGTCTTATAGGTCATAGCACTTTGAATTTGTTGATATAATATGTGAAAAAAGCTGACTATGATATAAGGGTTAAATTGCTTTCATGGACTACTTGTTTAGGATATCATGGTTAGATACCACCGCATGAAGGGAAGACCGACACTTTGGGTTCCTGGAACTGATCATGCTGGAATTGCTACCCAGGTATGTCCCCAAGAATCTCCATGTTAGAAATAGGATTGCTGATGACATCTATGATCTCTTTTCTCTTGATATGCCATATTAACTTTATCGTCTTTGAACTTTAGTTACTTTTGAGACGATCCAAGTTCATGTGGATATTGAAACTCATTTGCCTTTTGTCTTTGGTATTATTGCAGTTGGTAGTTGAAAGAATGCTTGCATCTGAAGGAATAAAGAGGGCTGACTTGAGTAGAGATGAGTTCACCAAACGTGTATGGGAATGGAAGGAGAAGTATTTATGCCTTTCCAACTTCAATTTTTCTTGTTTAAAGGATTGCTTCTACCAAGCATTGCTATCAAATTGTCTTTTCTTCAATTAAATTCATTGCTTAGCAATCAATTAGAATGACCTTATTTATGAGTCTGATAGGAGAATGTAAGTGATGACTTTTACTAGCTTAAGAAGAAAATGACAGGGCTAGCTACCCTGGTAGCTAATGGTTAGTGTCTGTCCTTGGTCTTTGTGGATCTTGGTTGAGCTAATGTGTGAAACACTCCATGTACAATTGTGGTCAAAAGATTGTTACTCGAAGGAGTTAATGGGGACCTGCTTAAGTGGTAGAGAATGTGTTTCATTTGACACACCACACACAACCTTACCAACCCTTGACATTAAACACCTATAGCTTGTTTATTTTAGTTGTTAAGGAATCTTGGTTTTGGAGTTCTGCATGTAATTACTTAAACGGGGAGTTCTTGCTGGTCTTCCAAACTCCCCTTTGGCCTAGCTTTGCCTCACTTCTCTATCAACTTTAATAAATAAGCATTTTTCTATGTTGAGAGTTCCAATTGAGAACCTTAATCTATTAAGTGAAGGAGGATACGTGTCGACAAGCACATCAATGAACCTTGTAAACAAGAAAGGCAAGATACTTTAAAATCCTATCATGTGCTAACTGGATAGAGAATGACAGCTGTAGTGTAGTTGAAGAAGGAGGAGTAGGATGCTAAATTGAATTTTAAATGGCTTGTTGGAAATTAAGCTAAGCTTTGATATCATGTTTAGAATCCCAACAGAAAAGTTCAAGTTACTTGGTGGAAGAGTATACATATATATAATTTCAAAATATTCCTTGTACAAGCAATTGACATACTTTGACATTTGGATGTATGCTATGATTCTATTGTAGTGGAAATTACTTTGCGCCAAGAGAATGACTGTTCTTGAAATTGATTGTAATGCCTCTCGTGGTACCTCCTTGCTACTCCATGGTTGTGAGACCGAAACTACTATTTTGATGACTTTTAACTATGGTGGTAGCCTACATTTGCTATTTTCATAATTCAGCATTGCATTTTCCTAAACCTTAGAGATGAAGATGGGAACATGCAATTTCCATTTCATCTGTTTGAAGTCTATTTATGGCCAGCAAAAGTACTGGTGGACCTAGTTGGTGTTAGAATTAGTTAGTGCTCTGTGATTGGTAGTCGTGTTGTAGTTGTAAATATTCTCTTCTTGCATTAACTGTGACATGAATGCTGTGCGCTTTTTCTATAGTTAAATTTTTGTCACATCTTCCCTTAAACATTTATATATCCTTGACATTTAGGTACGGTGGAACCATAACGAGACAGATCAAGAGGCTTGGTGCTTCATGTGATTGGTCTAGAGAACACTTCACCCTTGATGAGCAGCTAAGTCGTAAGGCAGTTTTTAACCAAGTAGAATCCTAAGAGATAGAAATTTTTTGGATGCTTCTCTATCCTTTTTCATATCTTGTAAACTATATAAGTGAATGAAAGCTTATGACTCTTATTCTAAAGTATATCCTGGATAACAATGGAATTATGTTATGATGCAATCATTGAACTGCAACAGAATTTCTCTCTATTTAAGTGCATGGAGTTCGGGTCAAATTGTTGTGTGTTTCTCAATGTGAACTTTATTGAAAGCTGGCAACAAAGTGCTCGAGAATGAGCTAATGTACATTGATTGATACTTGTAGTGGAACAAAGTTCTTTTTAATGGATACCTTGACCAAGATAGATGATGCCTCAGTAGGGTGCTTCAACCAGGTTAAATGATAGGCTTCTGGATGGATGCTCTACTTAATGACCATGATTTTCAATTCTTGCTGAAAATGAGGACCATTACATCTGCTTCCATCTAATTCCTATTCTTCTTTATTAATCAGATTTGGGCCTACCTTTTGATTTCTTTATTCTCCTCCCAATATGAATTTAGGTCTTCTATCTATTTGTCTATAGATAGGCTTATATATAACTCAACAATTCTTATCTAGTTTTGTCTCATCATTCTTGGTAGTACTTATTTCAGATGTCCATATGTCTTAGCTTCTCGCTCTTCTTACCTTTCCGGAAAAGCTGTTTTCTCTTGTCATTGTCTTGCCAGTTCAACTCATTTTTTAAAATTATGAAGTTTTGACCAATTGATGATGCATGCGAGATTTTGTAATGATTAACTTATAATCTCATTAGGTTTCATGGCTTTTTCTCCTAAGGTTCTATTCTGAGAGTGACTTTTATTGTGTTTTCAGGAGCCGTAGTTGAAGCGTTTGTGAGGCTTCATGAGAAGGGCTTGATTTATCAAGGTATACTGTAGGCTTTGTGTTGGATTATTTGATGAGTTCTAGATCAAATTGAAAGCTAACTGGTAGGTACAAACTGGAGGAAATACATTAGAAGTTAGTAATCTTGTCCTCCACAGTTGCTATATCATTGTATTTGACCAATCCTGAGAATATTGGTCAAATATTGTCTGGCTACATGTCAATTAGCGACCACTTGTTTCTTGGTCCAGTCCAAGTTTCGAATTTCAATAACTTGCAAAAGAAGCTTAACATGGTCTGTGTTAACGACCTCGTAAAAACGTTTGGCTTTGGTATCTTAAGCATTCTCAATAATTGGATTATTGTAAAGGCCGGTCAAACTCTTTAAGGAATTATATGGAAGTTATGGAAACTGGAGTTCAACAGGCAACTAAGTTCTTGTGCACTTTACCTTTGGCTTCACAACTTGCGACATTACTCTTTCCTGACAGAAAATTAAAAGGAGACTGCTGGGTGCAACCTCTGCATATTTATGACCCAAGGATGAAAACAATCTTATAGAAGCATATTTTATCTGCTTGATATGAGTTGTCGCTTAGATTTGGTCTCTTGTAAACTTGTATCGGTACAGATGAATCTGTATCTCTGTTTTAACCATTGCTGGTTAATCAATTCTGTGGCATGCAAGTGGAGATGCAAGTTCTTTAAGTAGACAATTGAAAGGAGGTGGTTTTTTCAGGGTCATATATGGTGAATTGGTCTCCTAACCTACAGACTGCAGTTTCTGACCTAGTAAGTTCTTTTATCTTTTATAGAGTAATTAACGCTACAGCGTCATTTTTTTCTTCGGGTCATAATATTTGACATGAATCTCGTTTCTTCATTAGGAAGTTGAATATTCTGAAGAACCTGGTACACTGTACCACATTAAGTATCGTGTTGCTGGGGGTTCAAGGTAACTGATTTGGTAATGTTTTTCTTTCTTGGATCTACAAAAAGTTGCAAATTTTGGTATTTTGGATTACGTCCATTCTTTATCCCCTAACTCATGGTGTATTTTCATCTTCATCTTCTAGCTTCTTGTTTGTGTGATCAAGTCATCCAACTTGCTCAATTTCTGCAATCAAGTTTATGCATCATTTGCCATTAGTTACTCCATCAAATTGTGGACGTGGCAAGAACTCCATGTGGTGCTGATATCTTGTGCTGGTGCCAGATCACAACACACAGAAAACTCTAATAAAAAGGAAAAAAAGAAAATGGTGAGAGAGAGGGATAGAGAGAAGGGGGCAACAGAACCACTCCTACACAGCTAAGATCGACCCTTTCCGGAGGATAGGCGAGGGTTGCCACCTCTGGCTGCCAAGGCATGAATTTTGGCATTGATTATAATCATCCTTGATTTGAACGATATCATTGCTTGGAAGGTTTGAGATGTCCTTCAGTTCTAGTCTTTAAGACAGTTTAATTGACTATTGCAATTCGAAAACATAAGAATACACTACAGCTAAGAGATTAAACATTTCAGCTTTTCCTTTATCCCATTGTGGTAAAATAAAACTATATAATTTTAGCAGCAATGACAGATTCATATGAGTTTCATTCTCGTATAGGCTAAATTGGGAGTGTTGTGGCTCTTTTTTGGGTGTCTTACTGATATGAACATAAACTTCAACGTGAACATGGTTTATTGGCATTCTTATTTGGAATATTTGTATGATTTTGAGGTTGACAGTTCTTTTGCAATTATCTGACAAGCGTTGCTTGGTTCATCCATAATAACATAAGTCCCTTCTTGTAGGGATGATTACTTGACAATAGCTACTACTCGTCCAGAAACCTTGTTTGGTGATGTTGCCATCGCAGTCAATCCTAAGGTATATTAGCTTTGATAGCAAAGCCTGATTATGGAATTGACTAGAGGCCAAGTGCTTTGGGTTCTTTGTGACATGGAATGTAGTAGGAATTAGTGTAATAATGGTCGAATTTAAAATGTAATTTCTAGCTAGCTTCTAATTGTTCTTAATTTATTGCTTAATTCTTTACAGGAATATTCATGAGATCATATGGGTCAGCCCAGGCAATTTGCTTTGGGTTGTCTTGACAATGAGTAAAGCTAAAAGTGATTGCATTGTTGCAGGATGATAGATACGCAAAGTACATTGGTAGGCAGGCAATAGTACCCATGACATATGGCCGTCATGTTCCAATTATCTCAGATAAGGTAAAAGCCTTTGTTGTTCCTTGCTATTATTAAAGTTGTTGTCTTCACATATCATACTATGTTACCCTGCATCTCCAGTGAAATTAGGCCAAAATTTTTTGTTAGTAGTTTTTAAATAGATGAACAATCAAATCTTGACTGTGAACGGGGCCAGGCAGTGTAATTGATTCATAAAGTGCTCGTTGAAGACAACAGGATTTCAGCAAACATAAGTGCATTAAAGAAATATTGTATCCATAGTGTCGGTAGTTTGAAAGGAGCACATCTGTCCAATATGTTAATTGCTGGTATCTCAAGAATGTGAAATTATAAACTGTCCTTTCCCTTTCAGTAAAGATCCCTTTTTAGGCCCATTGGTTTCGCCTTCCCTAAACAATCCACGGAATAGATCAAGGTGTCAATGGGTTGTTAATTTCTGGCTTTTGTCAAACCTACAATTATGCCTTTGCTCTTCAATTACTGTCCTTTCTACAACCCTTCAAATGCAAATATATGAAAGAGCTGCAACCTGCAGCTTGCTGTCCGAGGGCATTGAAGGTAGCAGGTGGTTACTTACTCTTCATTCTGTTTCTCAATAAATCCTTTTTCTGTGACACCAAACTGGTTCCTGCTGACCATTCTGAAAAAATGGAGTTGGATTCCTGCTTCCCAGTCTTATAAATTTCTGGCTAAGTCAACCTCCCAGATTTGCCATCCTGAGGCTCACTTTTGTCCTTTTGACCTTAGTGCTCAGTTCTGGCCGATCCAAGCGACTCCATGAAGTTGGCTTCACTGTTCACTATGTGATGATCTTTAAATTGGAAGGACAATGATATTTCTTTCCTTATTATTCTCTATTTGTTTTATTTGTTGCTCATCATATTTATCTCAGGAAGTTATAGGTATATTTCATTGATGCTGATTATTGATTTATGTTAATGGTGCAGTACGTTGATATGGACTTTGGTACCGGTGTCTTGAAGATAAGCCCAGGGCATGATCACAATGATTACCTTCTTGCCAGAAAGCTTGGTCTGCCTATACTCAACGTGATGAACAAGGATGGGACGCTAAATGAAGTTGCTGGGCTATATCGGTAAACCTAGTTGTATGAGATTAGTTTTTAGTCAACAGAGAGAACTGTCTTACTTATTCTGTGCTTGCAATCTCCAGTGGCTTTGATCGTTTTGAAGTAAGGAAGAAACTTTGGTCAGACCTCGAAGAAACTGGTTTGGCTGTTAAAAAGGAACCACATACGTCACGGTTACCCAGATCACAACGTGGTGGAGAAGTGAGTTTATAAAATATTCTTGCTCATTTTTCTGCTACTGATATTGTGCAAGGGTCATTTTCTTTTGGTGTTCTTATCTGTTTCCCCATTGTGACTCTGTTCAGATTATAGAGCCATTGGTAAGTAAGCAGTGGTTTGTATCTATGGAACCTTTAGCAGAGAAGGCACTTCAAGCAGTTGAAAAAGGGCAGTTGACAATCATGCCTGAGAGATTTGAGAAGGTATGCTAAACTGAAGGAAGTCTTTTTTATCTGTCATAATAAATTTGGAATTTTCTTGTGCTTTCTTAGAATGTTCCTATGGTTTATTTCTAGTAGCTTTACTGGGGAGCACTACCCTTCTTAGACTTTGTTTGATAACTTTATGTTACACGGGAATTCAAGGGAAAGGGAGAGAGAAGAAATTGCAATTCCCTTAAACTCTTTCATATGTATGTTGAAGGGTTACAAAGTAGACGAAGATGAATTTAGCATTTATCTGATGTCTCATTTTTCGTATTCTCCTTTTGGAAGGAAAAGAAAATAATAGTACACCAGTTTCCCTCTGTTACCTCCCATGGAAACCAACTGTGGGCATGGAATGCTCTTACCTAAAACCTACCCATAAAGTGGGGAGGAATAGTGGGCTGGAATTATTTCTCTCATTTAAAATCATTTTAATAAATTTCCTTCTTAAGGAATAAATTACCTTAAAAAATTATTTCATTTTGGTTCCCTCCACTTCCATCCACCCAACAAATATAGTTTTAATTACTGCTTGCTACTTTAGTACTGTTTAGTGCTCCTTTGGATTAGGAAAGAGTGATTTCTGCATGGTGATAAATCATCGGGTCAACTATTTTGTTATCTGTTATGAATGACCTTTTAGAGTGTCATCCATACCGACTGTTCTTTCAGTGCAGTGGTATTTGCTTCATTCTTTCACTTGAGCCAGTTAGTTTTCCATTACAGATTTACAATCACTGGCTATCAAATATTAAGGATTGGTGCATAAGTAGACAATTGTGGTGGGGACATCGCATACCTGTTTGGTATATCGCTGGCAAGGATAATGAAGAAGTATATATAGTTGCCCGGGATGCTGATGAAGCTCTTCAGAAAGCTCAGGAGCAGTATGGAAAGAATGTGGAAATATACCAAGATCCAGACGTTCTTGATACTTGGTTTTCAAGGTCTGTCTCTTTGTTAGAGCTAGAGTTTCTCTATGCCTGTTTATTATGCTGATCAAAAGCTTTTCAGTTAACTGCTTCATTAGATAGTGAAGATTTTT
The DNA here is from genome assembly GCA_014182565.1 of Eucalyptus marginata. NCBI lineage: Eukaryota > Viridiplantae > Streptophyta > Magnoliopsida > Myrtales > Myrtaceae > Eucalyptus > Eucalyptus marginata. The sequence continues at coordinate 36,619,428 of CM024590.1, forward strand.
CCTCTTAGAAGTAGCAAGCCTTATTGGGACATAGTAATTATACAAGGATGTGCTTTTGCAGATTTGAGATAGATCGTGCTAGAGTAAGATCTCTTAGATAAATTGTTCTTCTAATTGGTACTTGGGAAGGATTATTGGCAAAAGAATTAAAAAAAACTTTTGAGCATTAAAACGATTCTGTATTTCATTACTGGGAAACTAAGGTTAGTTTTTATTTTTGGGCATCATAGATGCCTGCCTAAGTGACTTTTTTTATTCACATATAGTCTTTTAAGTATTTCTAAGCTTATTCATGAGGTCAAATATGTAGGAAAATATTTCTTCCCTAGGCAGTTCAATTGGCAAGTTGAATGGACTTGCTAACTGTAGTCAGCATATATGTGTTCATGCTAACTTGTATTGAGAAACTCTCTTGATGTAAACTATCTGCAAGAATAATGAATACTTGAGCACATGATGTATGGGGGTACTTGTAGGTATTACGTGGTAAAGATGTTTCTACAACAATCTTCAAGTTTTCAGTTTTGCTATTTTTTTAGCTAAAGTTTCAGATTCTTCAAATTTGCTTGAAAATTAATATGGACGATTTGTTATAATCAAACCAAATATTGTAGAACTGTTCATAATCTTTACTCATGACGTCTAAAACATGTGTAAAAATGAAGAGGAGCATTCAATTATGGTCAAAAGCATATTTGGTACGATGAAGCATATGCATATTTATCTGCTTACAGAGCAGAGCTGTCTTTCTAGTGTCCCTCAGTGTGGTAGCTACTCAGAACTATAAAGGAAAAATGGTTGTAGTTCTTTATTCTCCTAAGTCGTGATGGTAGCATGTGAAAAATAGAAAGACCTGTCCTCCCTACCCTTGATGGGTTTAAAGTAAATGAAGCTTATGGAATTTCTGCATTCATTTTCGATATTATGTTTTCATGATGGACACTTTATAAGAAACTTGTAGAACTGGCTGCATCCGCTTGACTAAATATATATCTCTGTGGGCTCTACAGCGCCTTATGGCCTTTCAGTACTCTTGGCTGGCCAGATGTATCGGCTGAAGACTTCAATCGCTTTTATCCAACAACAATGCTAGAAACAGGGTGAGTACATCCCATTTGCTTCTCCATTAGGATTTCTATATCCAAGATCTCTAACTGGAGATTTGGTTACTGCTCCCTGGCTGGAAGCTTGCTTGACTTTATGCAGTTTTATAGAAACAGTCAATATTAATAACTCCCTTAACCAGCACACAAGCGCTTTCAAGAGAATATGCATTACTTGTTCCAAGTAAATTTTTGTGGGCTCGTTCTTTCCGCTGCTTTGAATCCATGGGCTCATTCAAGTGATTGTATTGAATCTCTCCAATGGCTTTCTAGTTTGACTTGCAAGGTGTTTCCTGCCAATAAATTAACTTGCATTCCGGAGTATATTACTCCACATAGACTTTCGTCCTCTTACTCTATTGCCTAAAAGGTGTCTTTTCCATCATTTCAGGCATGATATATTATTCTTCTGGGTGGCAAGGATGGTCATGATGGGAATTGAATTTACAGGGACAGTTCCGTTTTCATATGTTTATCTGCATGGTCTTATCCGTGACTCACAAGTGAGTATGACACCTTAATTGATGAATTTCAGCTTTGGCCATAGCACCATAGTAATAGGCACAGTAATTCTTATGAAGCTGCACATCGGACATGTTGTACTCGTATTTTTGCTTGTAATTTTCTTTAGCTACTCTTACCTGTTTCTTTTCAAATGTTTAAGGGGCGGAAAATGTCAAAAACATTGGGAAATGTGATAGACCCAATTGATACTATTGGGGACTTTGGCACAGATGCCTTACGTTTTACACTTGCTTTAGGAACTGCTGGTCAGGTGCGTATTATTCTGGGAGATTGATTCATCTTTTCAAGGTTGTTTATGATGATTTTGAGATAAGGAAATGTCTAAAGAACTGCTGCTTTTGGATGTGCATAACACCTACATGTACTAGATGTGACTCTATCTGCTAATAGTAGTTACTTTTCTTGTAGGATCTTAATTTATCAACTGAGAGGTTGACTGCTAACAAGGCCTTTACCAATAAACTATGGAATGCTGGCAAATTCTTGCTGCAGAATTTGCCTGATCAAAGTGATATATCTGCTTGGGAAGCAATATCAGCTTATAAGGTTTGTGAATTTTGCTGGTTTGTAAACCATCATACACAAGTCTTGAATTATCTTGAGACAGTTTATGATTATTTTCTTCATCCTCATTCCTGGGTTTGATGTAACCCTACCATCCGATGGTGCAAGCTTTTTTATGGTTCTTCTTTACAATTGCTTTATTTATGCAGCAAAGATATTTTGAAGTTTGACCACATCTATGGCAGTTTGGTGCACCTAGGAAAATAGTAGTTTAAATTCTTGGAATTCATCTAATATCCACTTTTTCTTTGATCACTGAATATGTACTGGACTTTACCGGTAATTCCAAATTTAAGCATTGGAAGAGGACAGTGATAGAAACTAAATTTAGAGTTGGTTCTTTTGACTTTGGATAAAATACCTACAGTAACTTACGCAGCATATTTTCTGTGTGAGAGAGCCAGAAGGAAGCTGAAAATCTTAAATTAGGGAAGGTCTCTAATTCTTATTTGAAAGGAAACTTTCAGCACTTGTTCAACTCAATTTAAGATATGGACTCACATGGAATATGTAGCTATGGTTGAATACTGAAATTAAACTTCATTTGCTGTTGCTATTTTATATATATTAGAAGGGTGACCCTGACCTATCATGTCACCTAAAACACGTCTGCTCTTGTTCCCATTTTCCAGTTTGACCAAGAGGAGACTTTGCTCAGGCTACCTTTGCCTGAATGTTGGGTGGTGAGCAACTTGAGATTTTTTTTTTTGGCACTGGTTTATGTTGCTTACTACAAATGGAGTCTGACAGCTTCGACTTTTCAGGTCTCTAAACTGCATTTGCTTATTGATGCGGTCACCACAAGCTATGACAAGTTCTTCTTTGGAGACGTTGGAAGAGAAACATATGATTTCTTTTGGGGCGATTTCGCTGACTGGTATGTCGTGCATTATGATTGAGTTTGCTTGCTCAATTGCAATTACGTGTAGCTGGGACTATGTAAGAAGCTACTCTTCAGGAGAACAATCTGTCTTGTTAAATCCACAGGCAATTAATATACAGGTCCAGTCAATGTGAAAGTTTCATTATCTCTCTGTAGCATATAAGCATGAACAAGTTTCATTCAGAGGATTGTTCTTTGAGGTCAAATTGTCAAACTCAATGATGCAGAATGTCATCAACCTTTCGTTTCTTCCCTCTTTCTTTCCTTTTTGGGTGTTGGAGTTGTTTGTTTCTCTCGAATAGTACCCACAATCCTCAAAACCAAATATAGTACTCTCAAAAAACCATTGCGACAGTATTTGGGTTTTTGTCATCAAAGTTTTGCGGCTTTCCACTTTCTGATGGTCTTGGAGTTGCTTGTTTCTCTTGAAAAAAGGAATGAATTAATCACTGTCGACAAAGATATTACCATCAAAATCAATCAGTTCTGTATCTCTTTTTATTTTGATGGGACTCTTGAATCTGCTGTAGTAGAATGACTTAGAATCTTGGGCAGCACATAAATTCTCATTCTTTCCACCTTTTGAAGTACATTACCAGTCCATGAGTTTGATTGGAATAGATCTAGTGATAAATTTCATGATGCATTGGTAATCTCTTTCGATATGCTACTATCAGCATCATAGATGTCAGAGTCGCTTACTTTATTCATTGTGCAATAGGAACGGGAACACTAATGAGGCATGCTAGTGGTCAACATTGTAGTTCTTACACTTTTGGTATTGTGGAGACTTGTGGAATGCACTGATTTGCATTGTATATGCTTTTTCTCATGAATGAGCTCGTTTATGGTTCTTGAGCTTGTTGGTTATGCGTTTGCACCCCCTTGGTGCCCTATGGTGGATTTTCCATTATCTAATAAAAAAAAGGTCTTGGTTTGTAGATTTAAATCGTGGTTCTTCCAAGTATTCATATGGAGTGAAATATGGGGATAATAAATTTTTCTAGTAGTTTTTTTAGTAGTCATAAATAAGTGTAACCTTGACAATATTAGTAAATAAACTAAGAGCTTTATAAATTCAAGTCATTGTTTATGAGTAAAAAGTCATTTAGCTTAGGTTGTACTATAATTGTTCTTGAGCTTATGATGACATATTAAAATTGATCAAGCTAGAGGTTGGGTTGATTGGGTTGCAACCAAACATATGTAGTCAAAACCAGGAGAATTTACTTGAATCTCAGTTTGCAAGGGGATTATAGAAATCTGATAACATTGAATGAGTAGTCTACTAGTAAAGAACTTATTTACACAAAGGGAGACTCATATTCATGTGTCTGTTGCTGCAAGCCCCTCGAGAACTTATTGGAAATAATATTTTAGTGGGAGAGGAGAGAGATCTTCAGGGCATGGTATCTTATGACATGAGAATAAGGAAACACGTTCTTCAAAAATCTGCTAACAGGACTTTTATCAAATCTCTGACAATTAAATATGGCCAAGCTATAAGTGATTGATATACATATAGTCTAATAGGCAATCAACTCATATACCTGTACGTTTTTGTTTAATGAACATGTAATTCTGCATTGAATATTTTAGAGAAACTGTTCTTTTTTTCATTTTTTTTAAAGGGAAAACATGTTTGAGATTGGTGTGCTTAATTTTGTAAGAACTAGCTTTGGATAGGTGACTAGGGATTCTTTGCATGAACTTTTGTCCTCTTTCCATAGTGTAATTTTCTCGCTGTCATGCTTTTAGGTACATTGAAACAAGTAAAGCTCGGCTTTACAACAAGGGGAGCAACTCAATAACAGCACAGGCCGTTCTATTGTATGTTTTTGAGAATATATTGAAATTGCTGCATCCATTCATGCCCTTCGTGACTGAAGAACTGTGGCAGGTGAAAGGACATTCTAAACCTGTGATGCTGTTCTTTGTCCTAGTTGATGAGTTGCAATTAGTTTTGAAATTTTATATCAGTAAGGAATATTTAATTATTATTAACATATGAAATTATCAGTCTTATCAAATTTTTTCTGCTCTGTTGGCTTGTAATCCTTTTGTGCATCCTAGCTTTCCTCCTTTCACTTGGCTTTGAAGCTTTCTACCAAACCCCTGGTCAGGGTTTTGGAAGTTGGTGTAGAGAGAAGGAATCCTTTTGTATATTCTGTTTTTATGAGTCTTTATGCTCTACTTTGGTGTTCTGATGCACAACATTCTGATTTGTTTTTCATCATACAAAACTGTGATAGTCTGTAGAAACACATTGTAACTTAGCATTGGCATTCTTGCTACTCAGCTTGATCAGTATATCCGAGCCTCGCTATCCCTTTACTTTCTTTTTTTCCTTTGCAAATTTCTATAAGTTACAGTAAATTTGTAGCTTCAGTCATACCTTATTCAAAGTTTATTGATGGTTTCTTGCATAACAATAGCGTGGAGTTAGTTTAAAAACTATGGTTAGCGTGGAATGGTTTAGTATACAGTTGAATGGTTTACTATACTTTGTTGTGCACTATGTATATTATCAATCCTGGACAACTATTATCTAAGCTTTTTCTGATTCAATCTTTTGATTTACATGTAGGCTCTGCCAACTAGGAAAGAAGCCCTTATGGTATCTCCCTGGCCAAGAACTTCACTTCCGAGGCAAATCCATTCAATCAAAAAATATGAGAACTTACAAGCTTTGGTAAGTTACTTGGATTGATTCCTGATTCTTCTTATCAGGAAACAGTCTTAACTTGCACGAAACATTTATTATCTCATCTCTAATAGAAGGTATATCATAAATGAGATATCTAATCAAATTATTTTCTTGTTTGTTATATGCAGACAAGAGCTATCAGAAATGCTCGAGCTGAGTACTCTGTTGAGCCCGCAAAGCGTATTTCTGCATCCATTGTGGCTAGCTCTGATGTCATTGATTACATATCTGTAAGATGTTCTGTTCTTTGTCACGTAGTCTACCCTCGCTGACAAATACTGAAGGGGACAATAAAAATGCTGAACAGTTTTGATGATTTTAGAATGTTAAAACTTTCTTAGAATATTACTATATTGCCTTAGTTTGCCTCTTAAACCTACCACGGAATATTCTTTGGAGTTTAAACAAGTTTTTATTGTGGTAGATATGATAAGAAGCAGTTACACAAGTTCCTTGATAAGGAAACATGGTAATAAAATACTACGTATAGTTTCCATGGGGAAAAGCAAGAATCCATATCTTGCGTTGCACTAACTACAGTAAAAATTCTGGGATGCAAGTGATACTTCTATTTAACCTGTTGATATGTTGAATATCAGGCTTGCTCCTTCAATGTCACATTATTCCTTGCTGATTCATCCCTTATTTCCTGATAATTTCTAATTTAAAAGCATTTTAACTTTTACTTGATTTTCTAATCAGGGACATTACTTCACAGAGTTTTTGCATTGACCTTGTATATCATTTCTTACTGCAGAAAGAAAAGGAGGTTTTAGCTTTATTGTCCCGCCTAGATTTAGATCATGTCCGTTTTACTGAATCTCCGCCAGGTATGTATTGTATATTGTTTTCTTTTTTTTTTTTTTTTTTTTTTTTTTTTGGGGGGGGTGTTTTGCAGATTGCAGTCAGTTTTGTGTGTTGTTTATGTGTTCCTCCTCATGGTGCCTTCATGAATTGTAAAATATTGTGGTTCTATATATTCAGGATATGCAAACCAATCTGTTCACTTAGTTGCCGGTGAAGGACTGGAGGCTTATCTTCCGCTTGCTGATATGGTCGATATCTCTACTGAACTTGAACGCCTTTCTAAACGCCTATCTAAAATGCAGACGGAGTATGATGGGCTTGTTTCTCGTCTCAATTCCCCTAAAGTATGTGTTTGATCCCACCTTAATTTGTTGGCATATCATACACTTGCACGTCCTCGTGTCATTTATTTCACTCAAGGAGAAGCTTGTTAAGTTCACTTGGAGAACGTGTTACTTTCTTTAATCTCATTTTCAGCATTTTTAGTGCATTTTAATGACATTCAGCTCTTGCTTTCTGAGCCCGCAGTTTGTAGAGAAAGCACCGGAGGATGTGGTGCGCGGCGTGAGAGAAAAGGCGGAGGAAGCAAAGGAGAAGATAACTCTTACAAAAAACCGCCTAGCTCTCCTGCAATCAACAGTTCTGGTTACGGAGTAGGTGGTTGGCGCAAATTTTTCTTAGATCCTGAGGCAGTCCACATACCTCCTAAGTTCCATGGAGTAGGAACAGAGCAGCACTACGTCCTCCCCAATCTCTGTTGAGTCATAGCCCCCTATATGACTGAAGATGTCTATGCGACGATTTTTGAGGAATGTGTGCACGGTTCATGACCCGATTTTTGACTCATCATCGCTGGACGGATCTGTCTGCAGCCTTCGCTGGGACGGAGATGCCCTGAAGAGGTGCTCCGAAGTTATTCTCGGAAGAGCTGCATAAAAATCGAAAATTTGTATTTTTGTTGGTGTGGGTCGCTGGTTTCTTTGTTCATTAAAATCAGATGCTCAGAACATGAAAACGACAGTTTGGCATCATATTGGTTTTGTGCCCTAATAGAAATTACAAAGGGTCGTGAACAGGAAAAAAGAAAAAAAGGTCACTTCATGATATGGAATAGTCTATCAATTAGATGGAAGCCAACATCCCGTTTGTTAAATTTGCCCGACGATTGTCCATGTCTCGTCTTAGCACGTACGACTAGAAGTGACGGGCCTGGAATCTATCAATGTGAGTATATTTGTCATGCGTGTTCGCCACATACGTATTGATTGGAAGCAAATTTTAGCAAAAAGTGAATGGATCCTGTAATCAAAGTGCTTTAGTAACATTGCATCATCCTCCAAATTTGAATAACATTGCCTTTTGGAGCTAATACAGATGGAGCAACTATTGGTTTCTGGACTATAATCTAGTGCAACTCTTTTATCGCGTGCACGCCGATGACAACCGTAGTAAAGGAATAAGTCCGAGCAAGAGTTGTCGAAATTCGATGAGGCGGTTAGTTCGAATGCACGGCACCAATTACACGCGTGAATCACTTACAACGATGTCACGTGTATTTTATTTATTTTTTAAACCTGGTTTAGGAAGAATAAATGAATACGTATAACCAAAAGCTTTAATAAAATAGTACCGTCCTCCAATATTACTGATCAGTCATCTTTTAGAGCCAATGCAAATGAAGTGACTATTAGTTTCTCGATTGTAATTTAATGTAATTTTTATTATGCACACAAGATGACATGACAGTCATACGTAAGAAAGCAAATCAAATAAAAGTTAGTAAAATTTAACGTAACCTTAGTCTTGGTGCGCATGGCACTAGGTAAATATCGTTGATCACTTATCTAAACATCACATTTATCGTGCCACTTTTTTTTTCCCCTTCTTTTTTTGGTACACTTATTTCATGGATGGGAGTGGTGTTGAAACTCTCTTCTCTTCTCCCGTATATAATTTTAGGGTGGGGCAAAATCAAAATCACCCGTAAATAATAATTTTTAAGGCAAACCAGAAAAAGGGAAAAAAAAAAGAAAAGAAAATTTGATTCTTCGGGGGAGCAGACCACGACCTAGTCGATCCACGAACGAACGAAACCAGCCAAGCCAACCAGCCCGCCCGCGCGTCTCCTGTGCCGCGACAGGGGGTCTCGTCCGTAGCCGTAGCCGGAGCCGAATGGACTCCTCCTCCCCCACGCCTCCACCACCACCACCCCCTCGAGCCACCGTCCAAACTCCCCATCAAACGCAAAAACCCTCACCCCGCCCCCCGACCACCACCGCCTCCGCCGCGACCCCGCCTCCTCCGCCGCCGCCTCCCCGCCCTCCAAGTTCCACCGGATCTGGTCCGAGCCCGACGAGATCCGGTTCCTCCAGTGCCTCCTCGACTGCGCCTCCTCCCAGCGCCTCTCCTTCCCCCGCGACCTCCGCGTCTTCTACCGCCGCTTCTCCGCCGCCTCCCCGGCCTCCCAGCCCTACTCCAATTCCCAGCTCTACGAGAAGCTCCGCGGCCTCCGCAAGAAGTTCCGCGCCGTCTCCTCCCGCCTCGACCGCGGCGCCCTCGACCCCTCCCGCCTCTCCCCCCACGACCGCGCGCTCTTCGACCTCTCCGAGAGGCTCTGGGGCCCCAAGTACGCCTCCGTCTCGCCCTTCGCCGCCGGCAATGGCAATGGCGGCGGCGGCGGCGGCAGCGATGTGAGTAGGGATTTCGCTGGCGGCAGCGGTGATGATGGGGTTGGCTTGGTAGGCGTTAGGGTTAGTTTCGCGCCGGAGTTGCATTTGGGGTCGAAAGGACGGGACGAGTATGGTAAGGGCGTGATCTGTTGCGCAGAGGAAGAGGAGGATGACGAGGAGGAGGAGGAGGAGGAGGAGGAGGAATGGGAGGAGGATTACGTCGCCGACGGCATTCACGGCAATGCAAATGGTGCGGATTCCGCGCGTGGCGATTGTCGTGGAGGCTTGAAGATGAAAGAGGTGAACGTGGATTGCGATTTCGGCGGGCGAGAGGACAGGGTTGTGATTTCGAATGAGACTACTGCTGGCTTAGGTGGTGGTGGTGTTGGTGGGATCGGTGAATTGGTGAAGAGAGCTGCTCTGGATGTGTTTGATCAGTCTTTGGAAGAGGTCAAGGCGGGTTTTTCGCAAGAGCCGCCTCTGCGTTGCTATTGCAGATGTAGCTGCCTTTCTGAAAGCCTCGACTCTAGCTTTGGCGCGTTCAAGGATCGGCCAAGGCATTTGCTAGATCAAAGGTCAGCAGAGTTGGACGTTTTCGGTCGACGGTTGAGGATGATTATCGAGGAAGTACTTACCAGGAAGTGAGTATGTGTTACCTCCTGTAGCTACGATCTCGGTGTGTGCATCACACCGACGAGTGCAGGTTCGACTTAGCTAATGTTAATTAGAATTGGGAGAATTTTTTATGGATGCATAGGCAGTTTTTCGAGTGCTTATATAACCTAGGAAATGAGTTCACAGCCCTTCTGTAGATAGAAATCTGTTGTCATTCATCTAGTCATATTACTGTACATTCCTCTATCTAAAGTGCATTCTTCACTTATGTATCCATTTTCCTGGATCACAGAAGGTGGAAGTCATCTATCTTGTCATTGCAAATGTGGTTATGGTTCACTTTGATAAGTAATCTTGAGTTTTGAGCATCTTCACTTGGCGATCGAGTTTGATGCCTGGGGAAATTCTATGTAAGAAATTCATGCTGTTGATGTTGATGTTGATGTTGATGTCCTCTCTAGTGGTTGCAAAGCACCCTTCCCTTATTCCTACCAAGGACAGCAGTTGGAAGGTAAATGTTGGGGAGAGTAATTAAGCTAAATTGAGTGGATACAGTGCGAGGCTTGAGCTCATCTTAATTCATTTACTTGGTGCTTCTAGCTAAATTAGTGCTTGTTCGAGCTTTACATCGAGCACAGAAATGCTAAATAGGAAGGAAACCTCAAGATACATCTCAATGGTCTTTCAATAGGACATAATCTCCATTTGTTTTGTTGGTTGGGAAGTATGGAGAGACAGATGGAACAAGGCCGCTGGTCTCATGCCATGGGGGTCTCTTCTCGTGACAATGTCAATGAAAGTTTCTTGTTGTGATACCTTCACGACGAAGGGGGGATAAAATGTGAAGGTGACAGACAGGGCTTGGTATACTCAGCTCTAAATGATATATATTGCATCGTCTCCCAACTGTGCTTCATGGTGTATAAATCTGCAGTCTACATACCTTGACAGAGGAACAATCACATTTGACATGATAAATTTTAAATGTGCACTACTCACAACCGTGCCGTGACCGATCATCATATTTCCCTTCCCTTCCGATCTACTGGATTCGTATGCATCGAAAACTTGCATGGAGTGATTGAGTTTAGCTTATTTCAGAAAAACAAGCCCTTGCTGATAGGAAAACTATTTCCAGGCTAGTGTCATACACAGACATAGTCTGGAAAAAAGGCTTGGTTTGTGGGTATGCTGTTTACTCGTGTGAAAGTATAAACCTTCTGCTCATGTCTTGCTCAAATCTAAGCACGCACTGTCATTCATGCATATTTTTTGTTCCGCATGGCACAACAATCTTCCATGCGTTTTAAGTGTCGGCTATTACCATTGGATTTTCTTTGCTTCTTCCTCTTGATTTTAGTTTCACATAACCCTTGCAAAATCAAGCATTCATTAGACAAATGACGTTATGAATATGCGCACCCTAAAATTTAGGGGTGTGCAAAAGAACTGAGACCCGCCCGGACCGCTCGGAACCGGACCGGAACCACCCGGAACCGGTGGTTCTTGAGGGAACTGGTTCGGTTCCCGATTCCAATTTGTGGGAACCGGTGGGTACTGGTCCGGTTCCTAGTTCTATGGGCAGATCCGCCCACCCGGACCGGACCGATTAAGTTATAATAATATATTGATTTTTAATATTAAAATAAATTTCGAAATTACTAATTAGCAAATCTAAATTTTAGGGCTCCATCTCCTCTCATGGTTTCCATATTTTAATAAGAATTTAGTAAAGTGTGTAAGCTGCCTTTCAGCAACTTAACAAATGGCTCATTCAAAGGATACTTTTATGTGTTCAAGAATATGTGAAGTACTGGTGGAATTATTTCTACAAAAAAAATTCAGTAAAACAAATGTTGTAAGAGATTGAGCATTGTTAAGGGATAAAGGAAAAGACGATCTATATATGACAATCATCCAGAATCTTGAACTTAAAGAATATTTTAAATTTCAACTGAAATGATTCAAAAATAGGAAAAAAAACCTATTTATCTTCTTTGGTAGTGTTTTCCAATAAAATAAATAAAAATGGTACCATTAATTAAGCCGGTTCGATTTAAAGAAAAACATTAATCAATATAAAAAGTACTCACGGCGGGATTTGGAAAACGATATTATTATTGGTGAGGCCGGTTTTCGTGGATCCACCAGGAGCCGGGACCGGGCCGGCGGTCCGGTTCTTGGGTGATCCACGCAACAACGTGATTCGGTTAATTTTTGGAATTGATCCTTAGCGGGCGGTTCCCAGGTCTACCTGGACCATGCACACCCCTAGTAAAATTTGGCAGGAGAGATATTGCACCACGAGCGCTTGTGATGCTTAGAAGTCAAACGACCGAAGACCTGTAAATTCTGATTCGAGGCACCTCTCTTCACTGAAATTTCGACAGCAAGCTAATTATACATCATCTTACCAAGTGATTAAGATGTATAATTGTAGTTCGAGAGCCAAGTAGAATTCGTAATCACTCGTCTCGATCATGCATTCAGAAAGGGTAGTCCAGCCAGACTGAAGAAAAAAATTGATGCATGTGAAACAGGCATGCGATTGCGAAGTGTTAGGCATGCAGAGAGGGTATTCGTCGCAGATGGCCAGTTGATGGCATCGTGTGATGCACCGAGTGACGTTAGTGGTGAAAGTGAGATGCTCTCTTGACTACATCCCTCGCACCAAATCAGTACCAGTATCCATCGTTTTCCTGAATCCGGACATCTTCGATTCGATTTACATTCACGAATCTTGAGATCACGAGACATCAATCTACATCTGACTGACCGTGATTTAACAGCTGTGAAAACAAAAGATGAGGAAATCGACTCGATCGATCAGTCTTTCAATTTCTTGGTACAATTCAAGAGGACCTTCTTTAAGCTCTTTATAAACTGATCGATTCAGTGGTAATATCGACGCCGGGGTCTTTCTGGCGACTGCTTCTTCGAGGGACAAGCACAAAAATACCCATTATTCATCGTGGCATAAGTGTTCTCGACCGTGGTCATCAGATCATCTATCCAAGCCAATCACTGCATTCTAAGGAGTTGATGACAAGGAATCGTGAGGGTACATGGTACATGAACCTAAGCCTATGGCTCTAAATGGAGGGGCGCTTCACTTCTAGGACAATTTCCCAAGATACATTTCCGGAGATACTGTTTCTCGATCAATTGGCTTGGTCACTACTAAGAGGGATAACGAAATCGTAAGTACTTGAACTTTTGTTCATTTTACGATCGAATACCAAACCTTGATTTTGTTCGATCAAGTACCTTGATTATTTAGATTTGGGTCAATGTGAGACACCCGCTAAATAAATTATCATGGGGACAAGTGTTAGAAAAATCATAAACCTATTGTATTTGTGTCAATTTAGTCATAAACCTTTTAATGATGCCTATTTAGTTTTAAACATTTTGATCTAATGTCAATTTAGTCCTAAACATTTTGACCTTGTGTCATTTTAGTCATTCCGACTAATTTTGGTGGGGTATCGCTAATGTGAACGTGGACCAACTTATATTGCACAACCAATGTTAGCGTAGAAAATTTCCAGAAACTTTTTTCCTCTCATTTCTTCTTCCTTTTGTCAGTAACTAGCCATCGGCCATAGGCGATAGTTGAGTAGGCTAGCCTCACCTAGGCAACACCCAGCGAGGTCGCCCTAGTCTAGGCAAGGGTTGGCCTTGCTAGATTTGGCGAGGGTTGGCCTCACCAGATTGCGAGGCTGACCGTTGCTAGGCTTAGCCTTACCATGGTTGGTGGCCGGTTATCAATAAAAGGAAGAAGAATTGAGAGAAAAAAGAAAAGAAAATTAAAAAAAAAATTAAAAATTGAAAAACAAATAAAATATTATTAAAAAATGTCCACATTAGCAATATTCGATCAAAATTAGCTAAAGGTCTGAATTGGCACCATGTCAAAAGGTTTATGTCTAAATTGACACTATTAAAAGATTTAAGATTAAATCGGTACCAATTCAATAAGTTTATGCTATGTTTGGTCATTCGAATTTTTAACTAGATAGGAGTGAATATGATAAAATATAAAATGCAAAGGGTTTTGATATATCACATCCACTATTTGGTGATTGTAATAATAAAGTCAGATACATCCACATTATGCATAATATTTGGTGAAAACGATATATTAGTAAAAATGAACAAAAAGTTTTACAAATGGAGATAGTAAATATCTCCCGCAACACTATTACCTACTTTATTTTATTTGTTTTTTTTTTATTATATTTTCCTCTATTTTATTAATTAATTTCTTTTTTTATTATTTTCTTCCCCCATCATTCTCTAATAAAATTTTATTAAATAGTAAACTATAATAATATGCCTAAAATACTAAAATACCAAAAATATGTAATAAATATAAATATATTTATATTTATATATTGAAGTTATTTTACAAAATATAATTAAATTCGAATGTATAAATAAAAATAAGATTAAATTAAAATAACTAAATTGTTATTTTTTGTTATTTTGAATTTCTCATATTATAATTCAAATATTATTTATAATGAGATATAATTTTAATATATTTAATTTAAAAAGTTCGTCAAATGAGAAAAATAATTTTTACTATTATGGATATTAGAAACCTATCCACATTTATCTCACCTCCCCCATAAGATAATTTTATCTTATTTATATCTTTCTCATATCCAATTTTATTATGTTTTATCCAGGCACCAAACACATAATAAAATAAATTATATCCTATTCTGAATTATATCTTGACTGCCAAATGTAACCTTATGATTTTTCTAACACTTTTCCCAATTATCATATCATGTGATTGTGCTGTCATAACTTGCCTACTAAATAAAAGTTCAACACAATTGCTGAAATGGCTTTTGCTTACTTGACAAAAATTATGCTACCTTCATTTAGATGTTGGAAGATGAGAAGCAAGGGAGACTGTTGACTTAGATTGATTTTAGCCATTCAATATGTCTCTACTAAACGTGACATCATCTCACATTGAACCAAAATGTGCACATTTAATGGCTACTTACCGACTGTAGTTTATGTGGGTATTTTTCTATCTATAACTTTAATAAAGCCTCATATCGAGTCAAATATAAAAAAGATTGAGTACTCGATAGAACAAAAGAAGAAAATTTGCATACTCATTGCAAGGTGGATAAAGTTGGTTACTTGCGATATCCTTACCATCTATTAAAGAACAATCTATCTCAAGGTTATTTATTTAGTTAGACTTACATAAAATTAGTCGGACAACCATTCACGAAAGGGTACATCGAAGGTCCAAAAAAGTGAGATATTCTTCCCGGGCCCAGGCCTACTGGATTAATTTAATGCACACAGCCCTGATCATCTTTGTGGGTCCCACGTGGGGCCCTACATACGTGTGCAATAAAACTGGTAGTTGTAATGGACCGGTCTAGCTTTGGGCATGAAATTGGGTAAACCCTAAGGTGAGTTTCGCCAAATTCAACATGTGATTCGAGAAATTCAATCGGTGTGGGATGGGAGAGGATACTATATTTGACCTTGACCGTGTTGAATGAATCGACTAAAATGATTGGCCAAAAGTCAAGAGGAGGGGTCCATGGGGACTAGTGAATAAAATCAACGATAATAAAGGGACAAGTCATTGTCCCGAAAAGATCATAACAAAGTCCTGAATCTATTGTCACTTACATAAATTCAGTCATAAATCTTTCAATTATATCAATTTAATCCCAAAAATTTTAACGTTTTGCGTTAATTTCAACTGGAAATAGATGTCGGTTATCTACATGGTACGATAAGCGCTACTATATATATTTTTCGATAATCTTATTAAATGATACCTTGAATTTGTTTTTTTTGTTTTTTTGTTTTGTTTTTTTTATGCATCAAATGACCATACTTACCTCCCTTTTAAGCTTCCATCTTAGATCACACCACCTAAGATTCTTCGCATTTCCTTTCCGACCAATCCCGATCCTCCTATATCGCGTTAACAGATATCAGCCAGACGATCGATTATACAGCACGACCTTCATATGCTAGAAGTGCCGGGTTCAATCGACTCGATATTTTTTCACATGAGTTCCCATCCATCTTTACCGTAAAGAAAAGGGGTCCGGTAGGGTCACTCCGTGGGATGGGAAGAGGGCTGGATCTACCCCCTCTCTCTTCCTTCCTATATGCAGGGCCGATGCACGCACAAATTGGTAAGCTCCTTTAATGAGACAGCTTGAGCTTTCTCTCTTAAGTCAATCAAGGAGACATCTTTAGAATCTCCGAAATTTGGTTGGGAAAAGACGAATTACGTCTTTACCCAATCCTTCACAAACCAGTAAATTCCAGCTGACCCAATTGTTTATAATCTATCTATCCGTGTGCATGCATCTCCCCCTACCCAACTTTGACTGAATGGTGAATATTCGCTGTTTTTTTTTTTTCCCCTTCTTTTTTCTGCCCTTTCTTCTCTTTTCCTCTGGTAATTATTTTCCAAACCTAATATTTAATCGTACTGATTTTATTACGCGCTCCTACTCGTGCAGCATGTCCGCAACATATATTTCACAATTCACGCATCCTCAATTTTACTAAATTCTACGCATATAGCATGTGTCGCGCTATGAAAAAAAGAATAGCAAGAGTCAATGGAAAGGAACTCATGGTTATTTCACAAGTTAATGAAGTTTTTGGGATTTCTAACTTTTATTTTGTCTGGCCTTTTTTAATATGTATTGTACAAGTACTGAAATTTCTAATTTATTTATTAAATTTTTTTGTATTATTTTATAAAAGGTTACTTTTGGAAAGAGCAAAAAAGTGAGAGGAAGTGGTGCTTTGTATTTCCCCCCACAATGACATGGATTTCGATTCCAAAAATTAAATTGTTTAAATTCGAATCCGAATCCTTAATCCAAATCCTAATCCGGAATTCTACTGACGATAATGGCACCCACTCGTCATTCCCTCCAACGGGGAGACCCAAAACCGTCCACTCACATGCCATCACCACTCCACGTGTCCTCCAAACTATAAATAGAGGAGAGAGAAGGCGAGGGGAGAGAGAGAGTGCTTCGTCGTCGTCGTCGTCGTCTCTTTTGTAGCTCTCTCTCTCTCTCTCTCTCTCTACTTCGCTTTCTCTCTCTATCTCGCTGTGCGATCGCGCTCTCCGCAGGTTACTCTCGCATCGCTCTCGAAGGTTCGACGTCGAATCGCGCTTTTCGAGATCGAGAGAGAGAGAAGGAGTGTAGGGGAAAAGGGGGCCTTTTGATTTCTCACCGGATTGAGCGATTTCCGACGGCGGCAGCGGCGGCGGCGGCGGCGGCAATGGACGAGAATTCAGCCCTGATACAGCAGATTCTGAGGGAGCAGCAGGAGGAGGATGGGGGCCAGGTCGCCAATCGGGGCTCGAGCCACAAGGAGAAGGACGAAAGCCACGGTTGGCAGACCGTCTTCTACCCCAAGCGCCACCGGAAGGCCGCCGCGAAACCCCAGCCGGGCAGGCCCGGCCACGACGCCCGCCCCAACGGCGACGCCGACGTCTTCCGATCGATCGAGCTGCATGCCGAGGAGCGGCGCCGGCGGGTCCTCGAGGCCCAGGAGGCCGCCGCCGCCGCCGCGGCGGGCGCCGGCGGCGTCGGATCGAAGCGGCTCTCCGACGATGAGGACGATAGTGACGCGGAGGGCGCCGGCGCGGTCGAGAACGGCGGCGTCGAGGCGAAGAAGGTGAGGCCGAAGAAGCCGAAGAAGCCCAAGGTCACAGTGGCTGAGGCGGCTGCGAAGATCGACGCCGGGCATCTCAGTGTATTCCTCGCTGACATAACGGTCGGTGATCTCGTGTTAAAACTGCGCTTGGGTTTCCTTTGTTTGCTCTGATCTGTTGTTAAGGTTATGAATCTGTGAAATAAAGATGCGATCTTTGGTTTTTGGTGCTGCCATTTGTTTGTGCGCAGGCATCGTATGAATCGCAGCAGGATATACAACTGATGCGGTTTGCCGATTACTTTGGTCGTGCGTTTGCCTCAGTGGGCTCTGCTCAATTCCCTTGGCTGAAGATATTCAAGGAGTCTCCTGTGCCAAAATTGGTTGATGTGAGTATTAAATCTTGCTGTTGGTAGAATTTACCCAGGAGATAGATAAAGATGTGATTCTTTGGAAGATCTTGTCTATAATGTGTCTACTGATGGTTTGAATTTGGACCCCTCCTGAGCCAATAGTTGTTCAAGGAATCATTTTTAAATGTCCCTGGTGGCTTAGCTGTCGATTGAAGTGTTTTCTCAAATTGGCCCCTCTATCTTGACTCTTGAATGTTTGCTCCTGGAATCGTTACCTTTGAGATGCTTTTCTCCTGGAAACTTGTCCATTTTATTCTTGGAACGATATTGCATTTGTCACATGTCAAATTAATAGCTCCAGTCTGCATATTTGAATAGCATATTATTTTTGCAAGCGCACCTGATTTCTTGATGATTTTTTCTTTAATGTATTTTCTGTTTGATTGCATTGAGATGGAAAGGCATGCTTTTGTTGTTTCATGTATTTGATATTTTGAGGACTTGACATATCATAAATTCACTTTCTATCAGATCCCTCTGGCTCATATCTCAGAAGATGTCTATAAGACATCGGTTGATTGGCTCAGCCAGAAAACCCCTGAAGCACTTGGTTCGTTTGTATTATGGTTGCTTGATAGCATTGTCACTGATCTGACTAGTCATCTTGGAGCTGTTAAGGGATCCAAAAAGGTGGTTCAGCCAGCACCATCTAAGTCTCAGGTACTGACCATGCTTTAAAGTAATTTTATGGAGCTTCGTTGAGAGATGTGTTTTAAGATTTTTCGGAACAATGAGACTTAATATTTCAAAGGAAAACAATGGGTCAACCGTAAAAGGTCAATTACTTGCTGGAGTAATTTAATATATAAGCACATCCCAGGCACAGGGGTCGGTGGAGGTAACTGTGTTCTCCTTAGAATTTGGTTGCATGAGATGCGATTATACCATCAATTGGTCGGTGAAGGATTAAGACGATCTTCTGTTGGAGTCTAAATGTGCTGTGGATGAATAAGATTGGATCTATATGATTTCATTGTGCAAGATTGGCCTGTTTGGCTGAGGCGGTCTTTTTTCAGGCTCGAAATCCTTGGTCAGGTCTCAATGACCATGAAGAGACTAACTTCTGTATGTCTATGAGGAACGCGCACTAGAAAAAGAAAATTGTGATGAACTAGATAAGAAAATTTTGTGAGGAATATGATTGAATTAGGAGGTCAGTGAATCTTGTGCATAATATGCCAGGCCTTTCATCCTACAATGACCTTACTCCTTTCCCATAGACTGCAGAGTTAGATCAAGGACCTTATTTGTAGAATATTATGCTTTTTTTTCCATGGTAAGCCAGAGATGTGGAACTGTTACCTTTTGGGCTATTAATATCTCCAGCAATGTCTCTTCTTCCTTGTTCTACCGCTCTTGCATCAAAAACCATCAACTGTTGCTTTGTTAATTTCAAGTGAACTTTGAGAATTTTTTTATTTTATTTTGATAGGTAAAAGAAAAGATTACTATACTGCAACAAGCAGGTGCAAACCCATATACAAAAAGATCTCAGAACCATAAGAACTCAGTTACAAGACAAATCACCTGTTATGTTGATTAAAACATTTAAATTCAGACATAACTTTTCACTGCTCCAAAAGTCTTTCAACCAAGTTTCATTAATTACAAAAATTGGCATCTCCCCTCTGAAGAAAGCACTCTTATTCCACTCTTTCCAAATCAACCCAAAAACAGCAAGAGGTGTTGAAGAAATCCTCCTTCTCTTAACATGAGGAAAAAGAAGACCTACCAAGCCCATAATTCCTGTTCATTAGATCCTCTTATAACCCAAGATAGCCCTGGGGACGCATAAGTGGCCACCTCAGATCACTTGGAAAAGATAATATCCTTCAGCTGATGGCTTCATCTATTATCTGATAGCATTTGCTACAATGGAAAATTTTACATTCTGTGTCCTGTAGTATTGTATAGTTTTGACTACTCTGTACATCCTAATTTTGACATTTCAGAACTTAAATCTTTAGATCATCAAAGATTCAAATTGTAATCTGAAGTGAACTTGTATATTGCTAGCACAAACTTTGAGGCACCTGAATAAGATTTGTATACAGTTAACACAAACTTTTTATGCACAGCTTTGCAGTACATATGTACACAAATAGCTCTACCTTTCAATCTTTTGATGGCTCAAATTGTTCAATTTGTTTATAGAATATTAATATTGCCTTTTCAACTGTTTGTGAGTTTAAAGCCTCATAAGAGCCTTAGCTCCCTAGTTTATCAAAGTGACTTTATTTTGAATAGCATAAACTTAATGTATACTTCATATGTCTCATTCCTTCATTTGTCTGGATACTTGGTTAAGTAAGCTAGTGATGCACTATTAATTTCACTGAGCTGGCTTTTTCTGTCCTTTGTTTTTGTTATACTGGACCCCGATAATCAAGGAAACTAAATTGAAAGCCTTGTTTGGCCTCTCCTATTGACCTTTCTGGAGATTGTATCAGGTTCTTTTTTGGCTGTCATTATCGGTAAGCAACTTTAGTGGAGGGAAACTTTACCCTCTACAAATGAGGCTTAGGTGCATCTGTGGAGATATATAGTTGGTTTCTTGATTACATGGATATGGGGTCTCCTACTGGCACATAGGAAGGAAGAGATGTTTGCGTTTCCTTATAAACCAAAGTTACTATACATTATACTTTGTTGTTGTAGATAATTTTATTTTTTAACTTTCTTCAATAATTTATTCTTTGACTTTGGGTGTTATTAGTAGTTAATGAGTTAAGCTCTGCGACTTCATCTCGCCTGAGGTATTTGTGTCTCTATATTTCTGATTATTGTTCTAAGTAATGCTTGATCAGCTGAATGTTGGAATTGCAGGTCGCCATATTTGCTGTCTTGGCAATGGCGGTGAGGCGAAAACCTGATGCATTGATTAGTTTGCTGTCTGCATTGAAGGAAAATCCTAAATATGTGGGTCAAGATAAGCTTCCAGTCATTGTTTGGGTGATTCTTCAGGTAATTTCTGATTTTTGATTGATTATTTCTCCAATAGCGCTGTGGGTTTTCATGTTTCAATGCTTTAACTTTCATTCTTAGGCCTCCCAAGGAGACTTGGTTGTGGGCTTGTACATGTGGGTTCATCTTCTCCTGCCCCTGCTATGTGGCAAATCTTGCAATCCACAGTCCAGAGACTTGATTTTACAGCTAGTTGAAAGGTTGTAAAACCTGCAGCTTTAGTTTTCTTCATATATTCTAAGCAATGTTCTCGTCCTCATCTATTTTCTATTCACCTCTTTTATCAGAATGTTGTCCTCCCCAAAAGCCCGGCCGATTATCTTAAATGGTGCAGTCAGGAAAGGCGAACGCTTAATACCACCAGCATCTCTTGATCAATTGATGAAAGTCACTTTCCCGGCATCTTCAACTCGTGTAAAGGTTGTAAATTCACTTTAGCTATTGGATTGTCATCTTTGGTTATGTAGTGAAATGGATTTGTTTTTTCTTTTGGTTGTTGAACCCTTTTTGGATTGGTCTGCTGGTAGGCAACTGAGAGGTTTGAGGCAATTTATCCGACTTTAAAAGAGGTTGCCCTTGCTGGCTCCTTTGGAAGCAAAGCATTGAAGCAGGTTGCCCTGCAGATCTCAAATTATGCAATCAAAGCTGCTGGAGAAGGTAATGGAAAGATGTCCATTGTTCCCTCCCTCAACTCTTCTTTTGTGGAAGTGCAATATCAATCATTGTATTGACTTTCTGTTCTCTTTTTGGGTCAAATATTATCTGCATGGATTAATATATGATATATATGCAGGAATCCCTGATTTATCCAATGAAGCTAGTAACATTTTCATTTGGTGTTTGAGTCAAAATAGTGAATGTTACAAGCACTGGGTAAGCATTTTGTTTCTTTGTTTGGTGAAGTTAATATTTCTTTTATCACACATTGAAATTTTGACAAAATAATCGTGTGGAAACAGGACAAGCTTTATCTGGATAATCTGGACGCAAGTGTCCTTATTTTGAAGAAGTTGTCTGATGACTGGAGAATCCACTCATCTAAGCAACCTAATCTTGATCCTTTGAGAGAAACTTTAAAGCTTTTCAAGCAGAAGGTGATATTTTCCTTCTCCATTCTTCATCTAACGCCTGATTATTCTCCTAATTTTCCGGCTTTAGTTTAGACATCCCACATTGAATACCTTTTTTCAGATGCTGCGTGCATTTAGCTAAGTAAAATCCGTGAACAAACTTGTAAAGTAAGAGTGGGCAGAACTTATTAATTTGCTGTGTTTGTGTTGTGCTCACAGAATGAGAAAGCTTTGGCAAAGGAAGATGATGCTTCTCACCATGCATTACTCAAAGATGCTGACAAGTACTGCAAAAGCATGCTGGGGCGGTTGTCGAAGGGCCCCGGATGCTTGAAGATTCTGATGGTCCTTGCAATCCTGGCCCTCTTTGCTGCATTCGTGTTCCCGAATTTGCAATCTGGGGATTGGGACTTGAACAAACTGCTCGAGAAATTAAACCTCCCCCAGAACTTCTGACTCCCACACAGACTGGCTATTGGTTGGAGGACAGTTTCAACAACTATAACGGTAGAGTTACGAGGCATAGATCATTGCGAAGATGCCCATGAAACAATGGGCCGAGGATGAGCTCTCTCGAATATTATGAGATCTTTATTGGGTCCAAGGCAAAGTTGAACTAGTCACGGTAGCCAGATTTTGTTGGCTGACCCCTTTTATAGAGTTTTTATGGATTTTGGTTGCCTAAGTTCTTCTAGTTTTGTGGTAGATTCACAATAAGCGGTGACTAATTTATGGTGCTTTGCTCATTACATTGGGGTTTTGAGTTTTAATTGAATTGGCACCAGAGGAAGGAGGATGAAAGTGGTTGGCAAAGGTTATTTCTCATTGGATTTTGGTTCTTACCTGTAATAATGATCTTTGTGCAGGCGTCGCAAGAGTCGGCGGCGACAGTTTGCAATTGCATGTTTCTTTATATAGTGAGAGGGCCTCAATGGTCAAGCCATGCTTCTGATGTTTATTACCCTGGTGAATTTAGTAGCAAAAGGGTCATTTTCCCCTTCGACCCGCTTTTTCACTTGTTCAAATTTTCTTTCTCGCGTTTTGTAGTGCGTGGCTTCTCTTTGCCCAAGTCTCCTTACTCTATGACATTTTTGTCGGTGTGTTCCTGGAATGTGACTTTAGGTTCTTATGGGATGAACAGAAAAAAAAATAAAATAAAAAATCACCGACTAATCTTTCAGCTCGTCCTTGAAGTCTCTTCTGCACGAAAGCGGTGAGTTATGAAACCTGGACACGAATTTTCCTCCAAGGAATCTGACGCGTGCTGGATCTAGATCGAGCGGTGCCTAACTTACCAACGACAAATTCAATGCCTTAGTAACAAGTTGTTCTGATTTGAGCAGTAGTTCTCGACTTCTCGTGTATAAGACGGTATTAGCCTAATCGAACGGTTCGGGGGCACGACACATATTTGAACTTGTCAATGCTATGCACATGAAACTTATAAAAAAAAAAAAATGAGATTCGATCGATCGTCTAAGGTGTCATTCTATAGTTTCCGTAGCAAGGCATCCAGAACGTGGTGTTTATACTACTTGAGGACGCCAACTACCGTGCATGTGCCTAGAAAACCCAAACAAAAGCATTGTTTGCTGTAAGGATTATATAAGTTAGCCGATTGCAACTACTAGAATGAACAGAATACTCCAAGTTGGCACGTTATTACATGTTCTGTTCCGGACGCCGTACTACACCCGTACACTACTTCATACCCGAAAGCCAAGCATCATGGCCGCAGATCTTGCTAGCTTTTTCTTTAATTAAAGATGCAACCTCTTTCAATTTTTATATTCAAAAAGCTAAAAAGAGAAAAGAAAGGACAATTCAGCGAGCTGAAAACTATCTAACATTTAAATGACACTATGGCCCCATAAAGGGTCAAATTGGCACGCACTGATGGCATTTATCCCCGATCTACTTTTTCAGTAAAAGCCGGCTCATTACTTCAAGTCAATTGATATAAAACCCGTGATTGGACAAATTGTGACTTGACAGCAATAATGGAGTTTTATTATTATTGTTATTTTATTTTTTTTGTCAACAGTCGGCTCCAAATATCAACCGCTAGAAGGATCCCAGAGGACAGGCTTGATTAGGGCAAGAGGTCTTTGCTAGATTTCTCACGGAAATCACGTAGGCCAAAGGGGTCCACTCTTTGCTATGCACACAACTCAACCGACCCGCCGATTTTTCGTTAGAATCACTTTTAGGTCCAAAGGGAGTTCACAAAAGACCTACGCACTCTTCTTCCACTCTTTTTGGTGGCTCCACGATTGGTCCTTGTACGCAGGATCTACGTAGGAAGAGTGAGATTCAAACCCCTACCCTATAGCATACAAATACCCATTTGGAAATTAGGGTGAATTCGAGACGACTCTAGCTCATTGCTCTCTAGCTTTTCCATTCATGGAAATAGCAACCTTCACGTTAGATCACCACC
Source organism: Eucalyptus marginata (assembly GCA_014182565.1). Taxonomy (NCBI): domain Eukaryota; kingdom Viridiplantae; phylum Streptophyta; class Magnoliopsida; order Myrtales; family Myrtaceae; genus Eucalyptus; species Eucalyptus marginata. Next base: position 36,643,868 of record CM024590.1, read on the forward strand.
CCTCCCCTACGCCCACAAACCACGTGTAAATAGTGTTAGAACAAAAGGACATAAGACATCTTGACCTAGAACAATTATATAGATAGGAAAAGATTGACGAGAGCAATAGACACGGCGCTTTCTACGCCCGCTTTTTATGGGGATTTCCATATAGGGGCATTTCCCTTCGGTGCCCCCCCTGATTTCACGCCTCAACCCACGCAATTTCTAATTCATGCACTGTACTTCATCATTCTCGATCCTCTTTTTGCAAGCCCCGGAATCATTCTTCGGGCACCCATCTTGCTCTATATAAGTCACCCTCCATCTCCCTCCATTGACGTACAAAAACTCCTCGCTGCTTTGGAAACAAGTTTCGCAGTGGGTATAGAACTAGAGAAAAGAAAGAGAGGCGAGGACAATGGCGGGACGTCCGTACACTCCCTTCTTGGTGCTCTCCCTTCTCCTCTTGATCGCGCTCTCCAATGTGGCTGAGGTGATGCGTGCTTCCCTCGATTCGTTCCGTTCTCTTCTTTGTTCAAATGGGTGTTGCTTTATTAAGCAGATGAACTGAGTTCTTGTTTTGTTTTGACTTGCGGGGACGACAGGTTCGCGGCAAGCTCCGGCCTTCAGGTAACTAAACAATGCTTTCGAGTCACGAGATCTGTCGGATCTTACTGTACGACTTTCTGCGAAGTAATGTAGCTTGCAATGCAAAAACCTGACTTTACGGCGTTGCAGATTGCCCCAACAAATGCAAGTTCCGGTGCTCGGCCACGTCGCACAAGAAGCCGTGCATGTTCTTTTGCCAAAAGTGCTGCGCGAAATGCCTGTGCGTGCCTCCCGGAACTTATGGCAACAAACAAGTCTGCCCTTGCTACAACAACTGGAAGACCAAGGAAGGAGGCCCCAAATGCCCCTGAAACTCGGTGCAGTCGAGTTTGTTTAGCTTTGTCGTGACGACTATAGCTACTACACAGTCAATAATGCGCGATTCTCAGTGCCTAATTTAGGGCTGATCCACCATAGTCGCGGCAAATTCAAATTAATTATAGGATATACGTAAGTTTGCTAGTTGAATCTTTGGGTACTACCGTTCGGTGTGAAGATCACCCCAGACACTTTTATTGAATATGTTGGGGCTGCATTTTGCCGGGGTAGGTTGGTGATTTGATGTGTAATTCTGGATTAAGCCAGTCTTTTCAGTTAAACCAGGAATGAAGTTCTTTTCTTTTCCTGTTTGCAATAACTTCAGTACCATATGGTAGCGCTGGGACATTGTCTATGGACCTCAAAATATAGATCCAACATAGTGTGCTATGCAATCTCTGTTTGTTCAAGGCAAGAGAGAGAACATTTTCACGGACGACGTTAAGAGCAAGTCTGAGGATAGCTCCTAATCTCATTCGATTTTCAGTACGCGAAAAATAAAAATAAAAATTGTTTGTTTGATAATGAGCTTCAAGACGTGTATAAAAGTCTTCCTGGGCACATGTAATAGTGAGAGAGAAGCAAGGGCCAGCTAATAAAACCAAATGCTTCTAGTCCAACTTGATACATATAAGTATGAATAGAACTGGGACAAGAATTTTAGAAAAAAGTTTTTTGGCTCGACGTGCGAAGAATCCTTGTTACAAATACAAGGACAAAACAGATACAGAACAAACATAAGTATGTCGGCTGACATTGAAGGCTGAATTTTTTTTTTCTTTTTCCGGTTGAATTGAAGGCTGAAGCTAATTCACATAAAATGTACGCGAGATTGAGTCACGTGACAGGCTTGCAAGCTTCACGCAGATTTATTCTTATATATTCACTGGTGTAAATTTCTAATTATTATGCATAGAAAATCTCTAATCAATATATTAGAAGTGGGTATTAGAAGTGGGCAAAGCTTGTGCAAAGTTGAGTCAGATGACACATTCACGTGTGACTTTTAACTAGTAATTTGTTTTTCGTTGTGACTTTAGCAAATCTTTAATTCTTATCCATATTTTGGTGATAAAATTCTAATTGTATTAATAAGATCGAGAGCATTGGGAAAATAATTAACTTAAAATATCGATATGTAAAAAGTAAATTAACAACCAACTGTTGGCAACGGAATATTCACAAAAAAATGAAGGAAAATGTCAATGTTCTTATCCTAAAGTAAAAATCTAGGAATTCTCTATATGCATTCTTGAAGGAAGAAATATTACGATTGCATATTTTAGCAGGATGTCCACTAATTCTCTTCATGATACATTGTCATAAATGATGGGATATCATCCACTCTTGCCAAAACAAAAATATACACTGAAAGTTTATAAAAAGAAAGAGAGGATTCAATGAGAAAGGAAATTAGAAATCTATGGAATTGGAAGATGTTCCCGAAAATATCACCTCTAAAAGTTTCTAACTCTCTAAAACTAAGGAGTAGCAAAAGGAGGAGAGAATATATGCTCTTTTCCTCTCAAGAATATTCTACAAAAATATTTTGTTAGCCTTTTCCAAACCAAATCAATGGCACAAATGAAAACTTCATCAAAATGAAAAAGCTGTCAAGAAATTAATTTACATTCTTATTTCACATTTCCATGCATTTTACTGATTCATATCATTGTTATGTGATCGAAACATTAAATATGCTCATATTGTTTCATAAATATTATAATTCTGTGAACCTATACGGTGAGATTCGGATCCACTATAAATAAAACTTGACGTTAATCCTAGGAGAGAATTTGAGTAATGCGGATATTTTTTTTTGTGACAATTTTCTGCATGTCATGATATTTCCCTGACTAAAAGTCATGTCAGCGTCAATATCTACAAGAGTGTAAGTAATCTCAGTAGGGGGAAAAAAAGGATGTACGTAAACGAAAATTCAATGAACCTCCCTGAATGGAGCCAGAATTGCCGACCGAGCGCATCTGCTGGAAAATCATATCTTTCTACCAAAATCTCCAAGCAGCAATGTACCGATATTATGCACCAAGAGGCTCCCTTTAGGTGCAGAAAATAGAAACAAAACAAACGAGAAAATAGAAGAAAATTTTCCTATAATCGCTCGCATGTCAAGTTGTATGAAACTAAAGACCCCGACCATTAAGTTGCACATCACAACAGAAACTTGATGATTTTACAGTTCCTCCACCTGAACCGAGAACCCACACCGGCATCGTTTGGTCCTCAGCGAGCTTTCCTCGTCAAAGCTTTCGTCTTCTTTCGAGAATACATGCTCATGGTCTCCTGTTTGTACCACTGGTGAAGCATTGACAGATGTATTTGGTTGCTCGGACCCAGAAGTCTCCGTCACGTTCCTGAGAACTTGAGTACTTGACTCTTCCTTCGTCTTTGCAGAGACACTGGACTGCACTGACGTCAAATTATCGTTGCCATAGCGGTTGTTCAACCTTTGCCGAGTTATAACGGATGAGAGAAGCTGATACCACCGAGAAGCAGCTTCTGCTTCATTCCTTTTCCTTTCTTCAGCCCTTCTTCTCTCCTCACCTTCTGCATATGCCTACGAAACAAAACCACAAGCTCTTTTAGATGGCTCTTTATCATCTAGTATTTTAGGAGATAGAGAACTCATCAATGCTGACAATAGTCAATGATAAGCATCAGATGAGAAATATACATAACAATACTCGCATAATCTATATCTGTTTGCACACGTCTCTCTGGCCCCTAAAGATGAAGAACGTTCCCACAAGTTAGTTTTTAAAGTTATGCATAACTTACCTTATTTTGCCTCTAAATTTGAATTCTTTCATAAAGCATCATAAAGCATCACCAACACCCGAATTCTCAAAAGGTTACTTACAATGTACATACAGAAGTGCTGTTGCATTACCAACACCCAGTCACATCGCAAGTATAATTTATGCTTCTCCTTTTCGTTAAAGGCCAATGCTAGATGCAGATGGCAGAAATTTTCACATTGGCAGACTAATAGATTAAAATATTGTAATTACATCATTATAGAAACATCCCCCCCCCCAAAAAAAAAAAAAAAAAAAACAACCCCACCGGGGAAAAAGAAAAAACGAAAACCGAATATGGAGGTTTGAAGGGAACGGCAAAAGTGCAATATTACTCTGACGATAAAGACCAAACAATGGATACAATGAAAATGAGGATATAAACAATGGGAGAACTAAAAGTAATTTATTTTAAACAGCAAATTCTCAAAATGTTACTTACAATGTACAAATGAAAAGTAATGTTACCTCCAATATTACGTCCTTGAACTCAGAACACACCACAATTCCCTCAAAAATGGGCACTGCTCGCCCATTCCTGAATTCAAAGCCAACCATAGCCGGTGCATAATCAATTTCTAACCTCTTCGCCACAGCAAATATCCTCGGCAGCCTCAAGTGCACAGTCCCTGGTGGGAGGCATTTGTCAGACCAGACATCCACTTGGCCCCGCTCATTCTACAAGTCAGACACACAGAGCACAGTCAGTCAGGAAAACATCAACTTGTTATGTCTAATTCTCTACACTGGTTTAAAAACCAAACACTCTAGTGGTAATGAAAGAAACAAAAGAAGATATTGAGGGTGACAAATAATTTAAGAACTCTGAAACCAAACTGATTATGCAAAGTGCTTATGAGGGAAGCCACTCCTTCCATCACTGTAATCTTCCAACGCCATTCTGAAAATATGCCTATGCTGTTCCTAGGCACCATCCTTCCCACCCACCCAAAAAAAAAAAAAAAACCCAAAGCCATTTTCTTTTTCTTTCATATATTTATGTGTGCAATTTCCCACAAAAGCTAAAAAATTAGATCGGAGAAAAGGCGAGCACCAAACATGATTTAACTGCACATACACGTTCTTGTACATGTGCAGGTCAGTGCATGCACACGTGTACTACTATGCTTTCCTTTACTAAATTAACAGAACCAAGCAGTGCATGAAAGCTTGCGGAGCAAAAGATAACCCCAACTGCCTCATAATAATCAATAACAATCAACTATCAACAAAGATGTAGCAGAAAGACGTCTCTCCTTTTGAATATCAACTTTTAGGTAACTCAGATGGCATGACAAAATAAAAGGCACTACCATTTGATTTTTACGCTAACTTTGTCTGCAACCCTTCCTTTTAAAGGATGAGTTAAAACAAAGTCAGAAGACATGGATACATCAATGAAGATCAGGCGATGAGGTTCTTTCATAAGTAGGTATACTTCTTCCTCTTTCTTTTTCCATCCAACATGTTTAAAAAGTAAAATAAAAAATGCTTTTAAGCAACAACATAAGAGATTCATACAGGGGGATAAAAAACAGATTCAAAGCAGATTACGAGCAGACTCGGATGTTTGCTTACAGAATCAAAGCAAATGCAGGCTCAAGCTTTCTTCCATTATGCAAATGTGGTGAACTTCGCAATTTGGTGCATCACAAGTCACAACCAATTGCTCATGCAATACCAACTCACCTTAGGAACAATCCCATTTACCGCAGCAGGGAGTTGCAAAGGTTCAGTTTGCCATTTTCCATAAAGGTTTATGTTTCCTTCAGAATCATCTTCTAAAAATTCATCAGACTCTTGATTTTTCCCTCTGCCAACCTTTCTAGATCGCTTCAACACCTACACAAGATATAAATCATCCAGATAAGCTACAACCTTGTTTCACACATTGCAGTCAATGACAGGACATTATGCAAACCTTTGTAGGCAGCTCATCATCCTTGATTTGTAAGCCTTCGCGCAGCCATTTTTCTTTGGTCTTGAGTGTTTGCACAGAAGCCCGAGGATAGACAGGAAAACCAGAACAGAATCCCAAAAGCGGCTCCTTTGGATAAATTATTTGATACTTAGTAAGCCATCTTTCAATAGCGTATAGCTGATGGTTCCTATAAGCCTGCGAATGAAAACACATCTTCCATCAGAAAAGAATTCATTAAATTGGAAATAATATTTTTAATATCATCCAAGATTTTTAAGATCCATCCTTCAAGAAAAGAAAGTTTCGGATCTTTAATGGAATAAGCTTTTCAATGAATTGAAGACATGATCTCATAAAACAATCCTACCCTGCCCCAAGAAAAGATGAGAAAAAAAAAAACAGAAAAAGAAAAGCAACAAGAAAAAAATTTTAAAATTTTTTCTCACATTGGTGGGTTTCAATAATAACTTACTATTGTGCAAATCAAAATATGGAATCATTATGTACCTGTTGATTGGTTGGAAGAGGCTCACTTAATGCCCTGGTCTCCAACTCCTTATCCTCAAGAGAGCTTCTCGTCAATACAACAGAACTTTCTTGAGGACATTCTTGATCCATTCTCTCCCAATCGTGCTCAGACAAACCTGAGACTGCCTTTTCAGGCGAATGGGTATATCCTACAAATAGTAGAGGAAGTAACTAGATTCAAGGTCTGGTCAAACTCCCACCCATTTCAAGAACAAAGTTGAGTTTGGGGGATGGACAATACCTCTAGTTGCTCTTAACTCCACTTCCTTATGTGGATTTGGAGGTAAATCCAAGATTGCACGAGATTCTGCTGCCCCTTCAGGCAAGTATCTATCTCCTACAAGATCGCACGTGAAATGACCAGACTCAATGCATTTATAATCCCACCCATTTCTAAAACAAAAGTTGAACTTCAAATGGATGATACCTTCGGTAGCCCCTGACTCCAATTCCCTTAGTGGTGCCAACACTGCATTCCACCAAACTGAATCCACGCGTTGTGACGCTATCCTATGCCATCTCAGACAATACCTTTTTAGAAACAAATAACATTCGTCATAACTGCTCATTCTCAATTACTCTGAAGGCATTGAAATAATAAATCAACTACATCACAAAACATGCATTGAAAGATAGCAAATGAGGCGTGGTGCATTTCCATTATGTACATCTTAGTCTGTCGCCTAATGCGAAAGTGCACATCAGAAGTTTCATGTGATTTGTTCGTACATTAATCAAACACCAAATATGTGAGGGTTCTAATTGTACCGTAGCAACAACAACAATAGAATTTGATTACAGTGTTAAGACCACAGGGCAATTATCGGACATTCATCACCAAACAGCTAATGGTTCACTTTAGGAATATGCCGATTGAACAGTGTATGAAGAAACTGAGACGCTGAGAGTGCAATTAAAAGCATGACAAGTGGGGACATCCATGTGCAGGTAGAAAAAGAAATAAAAGTTTCCCTCTATATGTCCCTTTCGGTATCTTGATCTTTATCTAAAGTACATGAGCAGACAAATTTAAAAAAGAGAACAGTCGAAAGATAATATGGCAAGAGAAAAGAACCTGCGAGTTACATCTTTCGCCCCATTACCAGCAAAAGCAACTACGTATCTCAAAGATTTCTTGCATGCAGAGGCAACTGCTTCTACTTTATGCTCCCCATCGATAAAATTGTTGACAGCATCAATATGCATCCATTTTCCGGTTGACTTCTCCCTACTGCAATAGACCTCGGCCCAATAGAGAGGACAACCAACTTTGCTTGCTCCAACTGCTGTTGAAATTACCTGGGATGAAGCTGGCGATTCCTGGGATGAAGCTGGACCTTCTTCACCACGAAGTCTTTTCAATCTTTTCAGCAGCATGGATGAGTCACCAACCCCTGGCTCAGCATTATTCTCGCGAACTTCGAAAGCCGTTGCTAAGAGAGCCATTTCTAACTGCATCTCAAACTCGACTTCGGCTTTACTTTTGGATCCCGCAGAAGTTTTCGCATCACTCGTTTCGGCTATCTCTGTGCAAGCTAGCAAATCAACTTTACATCATTACAGGATACAACAAAATGGTTGGTGAATTAAAGTTCTGATTCATTAAATATCTGTTTACTTTGATGTGAAAGATCATCACAAATTCCAGAGTCAACTCTTTCCTCCTTGGATAAAACCGATCCAACAGAAGATGTAGAAACTTGATTAGGCTTAGCAATCATAGGAGTTGGAGAGTCAAACATTCCCTTATTGACTTTTTGAACCTTTTCAGGAGCATCGGATTCAGTACGTTCGGGTTTTAGAGAGATGACATCCAATACAGAAACAAACCTGAGAAAACAATTCCAAGCAATTTATAGTTGTCCACAATTGAATATAATTTCGGTTAAGTATAAGTCAACCAAAGGAATGGAACACAATCAAGCCAGAAAGGAAAGACCCCAGATTTTTAGTTGTTGTTTTTCTCAACATAGAAGGGCTATTGTGGGTGAAAATGTTATTACCTTTCTGAAGAAACAGTGTCATATATAGCAATTTCCGGGTAACTTTAACATTCTTCTTGCAGAGTAAGAGCACACAACTCCACCCTCGGAATCCATTCGATGGCCACAAATGCACAATCTAACTGTTTTCTAATATTGTGTCAACTTTACTAATAAAATGGGTCCTGAGGACTCCAATTTCATGTGGTGATGTTATAGAACTTTGAAATCAATCGCTTCAAAGTACTCAGCCATGAAAACAATTAGCCTCTGGGATAAGCAGCATAAGCAGCAACCCAACATCTGTCACATCAGCAATATCTTATTTTCCATTGAATTATACAATATGATCTTTTATCACTACAAAAAAGGGGTTTGGACAAGGGTTGACCTCATTCACCCGCGACTATGAGATATGATCTAATTTCCGCTTTCAGTTGCCTTTGATATGTCGTGCATAAATAGATAATTCATTATTCAACCAGAACATTCAGCTGGTATGAAGTTCAATCACCCCTGCCACACTCATCACTGCTCAAAATATATTTACTATGGCATAACATGCTTCTAATGTTTTATGTTCCTAGACTAGGAAAAATTACCACAACCAAGGCACATATGGGTACCACATAAATACAATTCGAAAAGCAATGGTTTAGACCAGAAAAGGCAATAATTTCTTAATTAATTCCAAAAGTTAACGTCATTCTAATGGCAGGCCCCCTTTTGGTGCTCTTCAATGATTTACTCAAAAGATTGAAAACGTGCCATAAAAGAGGATAGGAGATACTGCAAACCATACCGGGCTGTAAATTTCAGAGCTCTAAACAATGCAACAGATAATGCAGCAATCTGCAAAAAACAAAAGTCAGAACAAGGAAACTATTCTGAATTTGTGCTATAAGAGATCACTTCACTTAATTCGGAAATCAGCGAGCATGTCATTGAAGGTGTCCATAATTGTAAAGCTGATTACACTAAAGGTTAAGTCATGAATGCCACAGATATTTCCAAAAACAAAAGGAGTCCCTTGTCATAACTATTCTGTGACTACCGATATGATATAAGTGAACAAACTTGAGCAACAATTAGCAATAAAAAGTTTAGATCACCTAGAAAACATGTCTAACAGAACAACAGCAAATTAGCAATGCCACCATCCACTTTAGAAAGTACACATGCATTTGGACATATGCCAACATATGCACACAAGCCCACGGAGATGAACCACACGCAATAATTTCATAAAACTCATTTCACATCCATGCTACCACAATTGATATTAGCACATGAATTGCCAGGGAATCAAGAATCTCAAATTTTCCAGTGTCAAGATATCAATAATCTACCTCTTCCGAAGTCCCTTCTCGAGTTTCAAGGGCATGTGCCAAAGCAGAATCAAAAGATTTCTCGGCGCTCGTTGATTCCCTAACTCTGAAGAAGCTACGAAACTGCAAGATTCATAGCAATGAAGAGACACAATCAACAACCAATATAAAGTGCAGTAAAGAACCTCCAGTTCATATTAAAAAATGGAATAATAAATGAAGCATACCCAATACACAAGACGTGATAAAGTCATCTTAGTAACTTTTTTGATGTCTAGTATGTCCTCCATCAAGTTTCTCGGTAGAAGGGAAAGTAAAGAAGCCTGCCACATTAACAAGTTTCCGCGGTAAGAAGAACAGATGATAATTGGTTCCACTTTCATGACTAAAAGTAGAAGACAAAAAATCAGATTGTTATCTGAAAGGTAACACTATAACAAATTGCGACTTTTTGAACTTAAGGACACCTGAATATAAATAACCCATATACTACTTATCCAATTTGGAAAACATTATTAAGATAATGTAGAAAGTAAATTATATGGCCTTAACAAGATCCCAAAAACACCCAGAGGATAGTTATGCCTGATGCTTCTGCTTCTCCACGCATCTAGCACATCATACGTAAATACTTCCCATATTTTAAAGGTTAAAAAAGGACATCCCTTGATAAGTTTAAATCCAAGCGATGTTACCATCAACATAATGTTCTAAATCAATTGTAGTCATTAAAAAACAACAGAATACAAGTTAAAAAACGAAAGTTAATTTCAGACTCAAGGAGCCTAAATTACCATTTGTCAGATTGGCTAACTATCACTTTGTATGGTTAAACTTCAAATGGAAATTTTTGCCCAAAATGCAAATGAAACCAACAGAAAGATTCACTAAATTTGAACATATTTTATGGTTAAACTTCAAATCACAAATCAAATGCCCTCTTTCACAACCTAGGAGTACTGCTACAAAATACAAAGCCACCATTTAAGCCCTCTTATTGGTTTTTCAAAATCATCTGACCTCTTAAAAACTCGCAACCCCTTGTGGTTATCCTGCACTTGGGAGAACTCCGAAGAGTTTCTTCACTAACATTGCAACCAAATGTAAATGTATTCAATGGGAGGAAACTTTCACACCAAAGGGTAAGTAAATCAGGACACCTGCTAATTTTAACGTTTGGGCTAGCATAAATTGAAACTGAATTTGTAAAAGTTTTCCATGTCACTTGTATGGAGCTTATAATGGCCTTATGCAGAGTATTTCTACCTAATAGCATGAAATTTTTGTTGGATATTAGTAACAAGCATGGGGGTCTAGCGTTCAGCTCATTCCAAGCCCTCTATTTGTCTCCCAATATAATCAATTTCCACACTTAATGTGAAGCCAAATCCTAGCCTACGGGTGAGAGGAAGTGCTAAAGGATTGACATACAAAAATAGACTCTCGTCTAATAGCTTAAGCTTTTAGATCTCTCATATTGAAGTGCCTCTATACCAAGTACAGCTTAACTTCCCTAATATTGATAACGGTGAAAACACTGTATCTTAAATAGCACCCAGCAACTAAAAGATCTGCATCCAAAGCTGGACAGAATCTCTATACTCAGTGCATTAAACCCATAAGCTGGAAAAGCTTGACCACATGGTTGGGGTGAGTATCCTGGACGCTACTTTCAGGTGCGTCTCTGCGTTCTTTTTCCCTCGCCGTGCTTCAATATCGTGTGTTTCTTCACATTGCTAGGTGGCAAAACATATGATTCCAAGTGATTTTCAGGTCTACATCCCTAGAATAATCAGATGCTTCTTAATTTCCTTTTTTTTTTTTTTTGTTTACCCATCTTAAGTTTGCATTATTTCACAGCAAGTTCATCTAGTTATATCTTTTCCTGTTCTAGACCTGATCTCTACTCAAAAAATGCTCACTTGACATAACATTGACTACATGAAAGAACATGGACAGATGGCTGATTGTGTTAATTGAATACTGTTTCGAATGTGCAGGAAAGTTGTCGCATTTCTTTGTTGTGGTCAGTCACTGAAAACTGACATTATTTATTTATCTCTTCGCTCAATTTCTTCTGCCATGCTTTTTAATTTTGTTGACTAACCCCTCTCAGATTTTCATCAAACACAAACTCAACCCCTGCAGTTTCAACATGTTCAACCATCTCTGAATAATCTGAGCGTAACTGTACATATGACAACAATATCTATACATCAAAGCTCTTCGAATGTGCTGATGGTACTCTACCGAATTCCAACTTTGAATATAATAATTTAACACATCGCCTAATTCACAAGCAATATGTGTTAGTTTTCATCTTCTTTCTCCTTTGTAAAGAGGTATTATAACAAAAGTTGCACCTATTTGGTTGAGAGATTAATTCTTACACAGCAGAAGCATGTGAACATCTAATGTTACAAAGAGAGGAATATTTGAATATACAATTAAATATGATCCTCACAAATATCTACAAACTTTTATTATTACATCAAATCAATACTGTATATATTTCGCCTGTATAATTGCCGATGCACATGCAGTGAAATCTAAGTAAAATTTTTATTCCTACCGCTGCAATGGGATGTCTAATAACCATTGCCCATAAAAATATAAAGATAAAAATAAAACTTTAGAAAGAAACAGGCAGAAACAACAAAAGCAGCATCAATCTCTGATGTCTGCAAAATATAAAGGAGTCAGATAAAGCATGACGGCAGTCAAGGAAATCCTATGGCTACGATTATTGACAAACTTCTGTGATTGCAATGACCTTTTCATTGCGATACTTGATACATACTTAAACAGCGAAACATCCACAAAGGAAATTCCGGGCAAAATCTGTGCTGATACACAACCTGAATGAGAGAATCATCACAAGCTCTGTCGATTAACCTCCCACGTGCTAGCAAACAAAGTAAATGAACTCTATGCTGTAGTTCAGCCGATTACCTGCCACATAGAGATATTCAAATTATGGAACAAGTAACAATTTCAAAAAAGGAAACCAGTTTGTAGCATATAATATCCACCGCTACCTAACCGGCTTTGACTACCTTCTCTTCAGCAGAGGCTCGACAAGGAGGCTTTCGTTGAATCAAATCGGGAGAGTGAGAAAATTCAACAGTCACCCCATTAACACGGCTTTCCCTGGATTCCATGACTTGAGCCGAGCCATCTTCCCAGTCAGAACCGTCCATGTCTTCCCCGGAGAATGAAGGAGAGCAACCTCTTTCATTAACTTCTACCTCTCGGCCACTGTCTACATGACCACTTTCACCACCTGGCTCATCATTTCTTTTCTCCTCAGGCTCTCGCTGTCAAGCACAAGGAGTCAAAAGAAACACAGGTAGTGCTTAACCCCCCGAACTGAACACTGAACAGCTTTATGAATTCCCTAAAGCTTCCTATTAGCTATTGGGTGTAAAGCATTGAATGTGCTGCACAAAAGGTATGCTTACCTGTCTACTAGATTCAGGACATTGATCTCGAGAGTCATCTGTTCGCTTCTTCCTTGACGAGCCACGTCGACCGGCCGTTCTTGGAGGTCTTTCGGCTGCTTGCTGTGATGCCTGAGGCTGAGCATGACTCTCTGAAGATGCAGCATAAATAACACAGGTATCGCGATTAATCTCTGGCCTAAATCCTCAGGTCAAATACTGGTAGAAGGCCATACTAGCGGCAACAGCAGTGGCCAACAAGAGAAAAACATGATCAAACAAAGAGATTCCCACAAGGCACTTAGTTTTTCCCCTATTTCTACTTAAGAGACTCGGATTGTCCAACTCGGTGCTTTGTCAGTTTAATATCTGTTCTTTAATAAGCCCGATTTCTCAGATATTCTTTTTCCACTTCTTTAATTGCATGACATCCTACCAATTCTCAAAATTGATACCACAAGAAGCTTCTCTCACTCCATCATCTGTGATGAACCCAGCGAAACTATGCAAGCGATGCCAACTGAACTAATACCACCAAACTGAACCAAAACATTCCTTGAACTACCCAGGCAACTGAGAACCTAATGCCTAGCAGTACCGAACGCACTCATCATTTCAACTCCCGTTCAACGAAGAGCAGACACCATATTTCAGATTTTTTTGTTCTTGAAACCCGATGATCTTTCCACCGACCAAGACGAGCACTCGAATAAGCAGAGGCGGTCGACCCAGGAACCAAAGTGCGACATGGGAATCGACAACACGAGAAAGAAATGATTTTGACTCGGAATGAAGATGAACGACGATCACTTGCCTGGATTCCTTCGTTTTGGCGACCTCCGTCGGGTCTCATTTTCCCCACTGATCTTCGTCGAGAGCGAGGGAGATGGAGGGGGATGGAGAGGGTGTGTGCGTGCGCGTGCTGTTTTGTAACGTCGGAAGGGAGGGAGTCGCTTTTGGCGGGCGAGAAGTGGCAATTTTACCGACAATCCGAGCCAAGTGACGAGAAGATTCTCTCTCTTGTCTCTGTCTCTGTCTCTGTCTCTCTCTGTAATACTGAAAACCGTGATTTTCCAATTGAAAACCACCTATATCTGTGTTTTTACATAATAATGGTGGTCAACTTAGAGGACACTTGTTACCAAAGAAACGAGACGACATGAATCGGCATTGAATTTCAGCCCCATCTGACTCTGTTTTCCTTAAGGCAAGCTATATCCTAGTCAGATTTTGTTACGCATTTAGGGACCAACTCTGGCATTTATTAACGTGAGTGCTAAATTCAAAATTGCATTTACTACGCTTCCTTTTAGGAAAATGCGCATTTGCACCCATCCACTGAGCTCTTAAATTGCCGACCGGATGCTGGCATGGCTTGCCATGAAATACCTCGAGTCTGAACTGGTATGTTATTGATTTTTGGGATAATGACAGCAGAGTGTTCCCTAGAACTTTGCATTGAGTGTTCAATTTGGTACCTACAATTTAATTTCGAGATGTTAATTACCATCTTACATGGAATAGATATGACATAGCTCCTACCTAATGGAGATTTGACAACGGTCAAGAGAGAGATAAGAAATGAGAGTATATTTTATGATCGAGCGTTTGAGGTAAAAAAGCATATAGAAAAATCCATTTTTTGATACTTCCGCAAAACAACATTCACCTCCATTCCAGATTTTTTAACGTAGTTGATTTGCAACAGATTTACTCGATTAACTAGATAGAAGAAATGTAAATGACGATCATTCTTCAGATTAACCCAATCAAAATACTCGTTAGCCATTTGAATGGAAGCGAATAGGATTTATCTTATCATCCTAAGTTTCATAATTAAGTGAAACTTTTAAACAGAATTTAAGAGTTACAACTAAGTGGAGAAAATTACAATTTAGTGGATCATGGATGAGAAATGCTGATATATAATCAGAAAATGTACTAAGTTTCATTCAACAAATGATGTGAAACGTGAATATTGATGACCAAAATGAATCATAGGAGCTCACCCTTTAAGTAAAACTAAACAAAACTCATCATACATGAAGATGAGTTTTAACGATGAACCAGGCACCATTCCTCCAGCACCACTCCTCTAAGATATTACAACCATCTAAAATATGGTAAATGAGTTCACCTTATCCGTCACAGAGGATTCACTCTCTATAGAATGCTATACAGTGAGAAAAACGCAACCAAAAAGAAATAATATAATGACAAGAGGCCGGATAGCCGTAAAAGAATCAGCGAAAATGTAGGGTCACAAGCTGCACCAGGATTCTGCAGAATCCTATTCCTGGCAGAACGAGTAAATATGCACCATAGAAATAAAATGGATAGATCCAGTGAAGAACACGCCCTGGAAAACAAAGTCCAGAGAAGAGGAAAGCGTTATGTTGGGTCATTTGTTTCTCTATTAAGACGTAGCTTCCCTTCATCTCTCTTCATGAGCTTCTTGACGACTTCGTCCCATTTGGTCCTCGGATCGCGAGGCCTGGCTTTGTCATTCAGGACAACATCAGCAGACTTTTCTTCCTGTGAAGACCGTGATTCTTCATCTTGACGATTTGAATCCGGGTTTTCCTCATCTTGAGAGGTCACAGCATGGGGAATGTTTAAGCTCACTGCTCTTTCCAGTGCATCTTTGTGCTCCTTCTCTATTGACCTCAACCTCTCGATCTTTTGTATGTTTGGAGCAGTTGTTACGGTCTCAGCACTGCTTTCCCTCATTATCTATCAGTCAATTTGAGTTGATCTATCATCTCAATACATAATTACGTACACTCATCGAACAGTCAATGAGCAACATATATAGATAGATTCGGGTAATTTAGGAATTGCAGTGAACCAAAGGAATACCAAGTCAGCCTCACTTACTTGCAAAAACTTTTCTGCTTCTCTTTCTATCCAGATAAGTGCATGATCAGATGTGGCATTACAAGATAAGACGATATGCTCGAATCTCCCATCAACTGGAATAGCAGTTCTTACTTCTGGAGGATACCTCCCACATCTGCACATACAGAGAAGTGAAAAGCTTGAGTAAGAAATTCGAGTATAAGTTTTGCTTCTTAAAAACAGAACCATTTTTACATTCCATTATTCTTTTTTTTTCTCCTAAGACTGCTGAAAAGATAAATAAATAAATAAATAAGAACTACTTGCACTTTCCACAAACAAAATGAGAGGAAGTCAATCAAATTCCTGCAATAATAGCATTGCTTTAAAAAGAAAAAAAGAAAAAGAAATGCAAGTAAGACGGCGAAAAGATATGGAAATATGACGAAAACACCTAATGACAATGAAAAAAAGAAAGCAATGACATACTTTGAATTTGTTTGAGATGCAAAGTGAAAAAATGGTTTTTCAAACTCCAGGTATGTAATGGATTACAAATCAATATTTCAGCTCCTTAAATGCTTAGATTTACAAACAAGATGATACTGCCATTTCTTAATTGGTCGTCTAGCCCACAGCAGCAGTTAAAAGAGAATATTTGCACAAACAAGCTGGGAAATATATTAAAATTGAAAAAAAGAAATTAATAACTTGCACCATGAAATATAGACATAATTACAGATCCCATACCCCTGTACTTCCCTAAATCACTCCTCACATTGTGTGACAAACATGTTTACTTTTGGTTGTCAGTGTAACAATCACCAACACATTTACTAAGTTGAAGACATCCATAGATAAGAGAAATTCAGATAGAGCCATATAAAGAACGTGTGACAATGCTAACAATCTCATAGTAGTAGGTCCTTGGATATAAGGATATTCCTTAGTTTCCAATGATTATAAGGTCATTGCTAAGCATTTTGTAGTTTACAATAACAGCATCAAATGTTAATTATAACATTCTCTAACAGCTGCATAATGTTTTTTAATTAGATAATCCAAAGTGGTAGTTGCTCCACAGACTGTAGAATGCAAAGTGTGATCCGTAAAACCAAGGATACAGAGTGTGATAATCCTACACCATGGGGTGCAGATCTTAATTTCCCGAAATGATTTCAAGCAAAGAGATGCTGGTTAGAAAAAACCCTTCACTGCATAAATTCTCTGAGTCCCTTATTCAGCTTACTTTTGAGACCAAAAGCATGCTAAGATCTTTCTGCACCAGCCTAGCTAAAAAATCTCCAAAAGTTCTCTTATAATGCAATATATTAATGCTTATAATGTCCCTACTGTGTTCATACCTGCAAAATTTTCTTTCAACAATATGATACATTCTTCCAGGTGCATAAAGTCTCCTTGGGTCTCTGAGCTTCCTACCCTCGGGTATAAAGGTGTCCCTCAGGCAGACTGCAAACAGTAAGCATGGCAAGCTGTCCAAAGCACCAAGGCCTGGATTAAGAAATGATGATGACAACTCGCTCCAAGAGGTCTTTAGGAGCACACAAAAGGAAAGAAAGTCGAGCCATAACATAACATGTAATGCAACTCACCAGAAAATTGACTTGAAAATATCCTCCAGGGGGGTAGGAGTTCGTGGTAAAAAATCATCCTGGACAAAAAAGATGACAACAGGATCATTTACCCAAAAAGAAACCTCAGTAACTACAGAAGAGCATTGCCTTTCTTCAAACACCTATAGAGGAAAAGCATGCAGTTGCTTAATGACATTCCTCTGATCTTAAAGGTCTCCTTCCTGTGTTAATTCCTTAAGGTAAAGCAGAATCCCACACTGTACTACTTAGGATGCGAAATAATAGTAGTAGGTGGTCCATAGGAAATTCTTGAGAATTGAGATCAACAACTTACTTGTATCTAAAAAGAAATAATTGTTCACCCACCACCTATGTAGTTGGGTTCGGGGATGACCACAGCCACCAGACAACAAAAAAACATATCACTCAATTAGCTCCTGAGTTTTCTGAAGGGATTCATCACGGCACTCTAGCTTTAGGCTGAAAATTACCACAGGGTTGCAAGAAATACTGCCTAAATAACGCCTATTTACGAAGACATAAACATGAGGTTTTAACTCACAAAGCCCAATATGATTACCATTTTTCATGATGCCCAAAGTTAAGTTGGACCACACCAGAAACTGCATTCTCAAATAAAAGAGGGAAAAACAACAACGGAACTCCAGAATGAAGTAGCTAAAGACATTACAGCAACAACCACCTAACGTCAACAGCCGACGGAGTCAAAGCTACACCGCTAAGTTGAGTGAAGTTTCCAACAGTTGAAGAAACATCAGCTTATTGCACAGTCAACCGAAAACCAAAGCCATGAGAAGTTCGAACCATCCAATTACCTGCAAGATTATAGAGTGAATCACGTCAGCATACTTCACCGCCAGGTTAAGCGACATACACCTCGCCGGAGCCACCGCGTAACACCGCACTTTACTCCGCGGAACTCCGCCCAGCTGATCCCCATGGTTCACCACGATCACCGCCAAGATCGAAGCCACGCCGGACCCGAGCGAGTGGCCCGCAAAAACAAGGTCGTAATTCGACCCGTTCTCGATCCACAGCCTCTTCAACGTCTCCGATTCCTCATCCAGCAGCCAAATCGCCGACTTCCAAAGCCCGTGGTGGACGTAACCCCCGTCGTACATCTGCATGCCGAGCCGATTGTCCAGCAGGAGCTCGTAGTCGCTCTCCTTGATGAGGTTGAGGCCGCGGATCGCGACGACAATCTCGCGGTGGTCATGGTCGACGTAGACGATGTAGGGCGGAGCGTGGCCGAGGGTCTGCTCGTAGGTGACGCGCTTGACGAGCCAGTCGGGGTTGAGGCGGTAGCCGCCGGCGGGGAGGTACTTGGGGTGGCTGAGATCGGGCTCGTAGACGGCGAGGATGAGGCGGCAGATGCGGGGGACGGGCTCGAACTCGTCGGGGGTGGCGGGGGGCCACGTGGCGCTGTCGTCGGAGCCGACGTAGGTGCAGCGCTTCCACAGCCACCGGGAGAAGCCCAGGATCACCACGCACTCCACGCCGCAGGAGACCGACATGGCGGGCCCACGAGATCCCCCCGGGGCTTCTCGATCCCTCAACAACTGCCGCGATCGAAGAAGGAGACCAAGACGGCGCCGATGTCCGCCGGTTTCGGCATCAGGGTCGTGAGGGACGGAGGTTGCCGGCGTCCGGAAGGCGGAAAGTTCGCATCTTTTCGAGTTCTAGCGAGGGAGCGGCGACGGTGTCTTCTGCCCCGTTTCTTGAAATGAAGAGGGTCAGCTTTCCTTTGCTGTAGCTGAGCCTGGATCTGTGCGCTCTTTGCTTTGCTTAGTGACGACGGCGGGTTCCTTGTCTCTCTGTCTTTCTTGTGTTTTCTTGGGGGTCGACGGCGACGATGCGTTTCAAGATTTACAGATCAGTGCGGGGACAGTGGACTTGGTCGCTCGATTTGACTGCAGTGTGACACGCTGTAAAAGTGGACAAAGCAAGATGCTTCGCCGTCTGCTTTCGCGGCTCCGACACGTGGCCACGTCGTGGTTCTTCTCTTTTTCTTTGCATTCTTTATCTTCTTCATTAATAGAACAACCCGGGAGAGCACCGATCGTCGGAAAGAGCGATCACGGCGGCCGCCGCCGCCGCCGCCGCCGTCATGGCTGCCCCATCCCCATTGCTGCTGCTCGTATACTCCTACACACTGAGGTCACTTCTAGTTTATAGCGTCTTGAGGTCCTAAAGTCTTTCTTGACCCCAATTTGAGCGACTCCTTTTAGGCTGCGTTTCGTTCAGCATTTATAAGGGGTTTTGCCTGTTTGGTTCGACTTTGGGGAAATGCCATGGGGAGAATATAAATACGCTTTGAGATAAAGGGATTTTCCGAAATGTTACACTATAGTCTCAAATAACATTAAAAGGCAATTTTAACAAAATACCGTTTAGCAAAACTTACCTTACAAATGGGCTTTTGATTTTATTTTTTATTTTTATATTTTTAAATTTGAAAATCAAATTTGGCGGCAGCGGTGCCGGACGGCCGGATCGGCCGCCCGAGGTCGCGCGGACCCTGTGTGGCGCGACCTAAGCCGATGCCGTCGCCGCCCGGGAGGCGCGAGAGGCCGATCTAGCGGCCGAGGTCGCGCGGACAGCGGCGCGACCTCGGCGATGCCGTCGCCGCTGGAGGCGCAGAGGCCGGATCGGCGGCTCGAGGTCGCGCGGACCCAAGTGGCGCGACCTTAGGTGATGCCGTCGCCGCCCGGAGGCGCGAGGCGATCCGGCGCCCGAGGTCGTGCGGACCCAAGCGGCGCGACCTCGCCCGATGCCGTCGCCGCCCGGAGGCGCGAGGCCGATCCGCGGCCGAGGTCGCGCGGACCCAAGCGGCGCGACCTCAGGCGATGCCGTCGCCGCCTGGAGGCGCAGAGGCCAGATCTGGCGGCCTGAGGTTGTGCGGACCCAAGTGGCGCGACCTTAGGTGATGCCGTCGCCGCTTGGAGGTGTAGAGGCCAGATTTGGCAGCCTGAGGTTGTGCGGACTCGGGCGGCGCGACCTCGGCGGCGCCGTCGCCGCCTAGAGGCCCAGAGGCCAAATCTAGCGGCCTGAGGTTGCGCGGACCTAGACGGCGCGACCTCAGGCGACATCGTCGCCGCCTGGAGGCGCAGAGGCCAGATCTGGCGACTTGAGGTTGCGCGGACCCAGGCGGCGCGACCTCAGGCGACGCCGTCACCACCTGGAGGCGCAGAGGCCAGATCTGGCGGCCTGAGGTTGCGCAGACCCAGGTGGCGCGACCTCAAGCAACTCCGTCGCCGCCTAGAGGCGTGACCTCTGGCGCTTGAGATCGCAGAGGCCAAATCTGGCGGCCTGAGGTCGTGCGGACCCAGGCGACGCCGCCTAAGGTCCATGCGACCTCAAGTGGCGTTGGACCTCAGGCGACGCCACCTGGGTCGCTGGTCGCGCCACCCCTAGGCGGTGGTCACCGGGGACGCGCAACCCTCAGGCAACGATGGTGGCTGCCGGAGAAGCTTGATGGGCGGGGAAGAAGATGGCCGGGAAGAAGAAGACGAAGGGGGGAAGAGAAGATGAACAGTACGCGGTGACATTTCCCAAATACCCAATGCCCAAAGCAACCCCTTTCCTAAATTTTCTCAAAGATTTGGCATTCGGAATCTCATATTTAGGCAAATGAGCTTTCAAAAAACTTTGCCAAACACAAAAAATTTTCCCAAAGGGCTTTGGTGGCCCAAAACCACTTGGAAAAGTTGAACCAAACGGGAAGTTCAATGCAAATCTTTGAAAACCCAAAGCTACTTAAGGAAATGTAATCATGTTTGGTAAAATTTTTTTACAAATGAACTTTGAGTTGAATGTATGTTTGGTAAAGAAAACTTTCGCAATGGGCTTTTTGATGGGTATAATATATATATATATATATATATATATATATATATATATATATATATATGATATTTTATTTTATTTTATTTTTGAAAATTGAACTAAACCCTTCGCCAGACTGGCGAAGGGTTTACGGCCGTCGCGAGACGCGGATCTAGCGCTAGCGGCTCGTCGATTGAGGTCGCCCGAGGTCGAGCGACCTTCGGTGAGGGTCGCGCGACCTAGCCGAGGGCCGCCGGAGGTCGCCTGACCTTGGGCGACCCTCGACAAGGGTCGCTCGACCAAGGGCGCGCGACCCAAGCGACAAATTTTATGATGGGTTGGGCGAGAATGAAATGAAATCAAAGAAGAGAAAATGGAACCAAATCTTTGTTTGATAAATTGTGACATCGAAATGAAATAGAATATGAATTCTTAGGGATAATTATACAAAGAGTTAATACTCTGAAAAACTCCAAATTAGTACACATATGATAAATTTATTTTAAACTAATTTTTTGATCATGAAAAACCCCAAATTAGTATATCCGTGACAAATTTATCCCAAGTGATCATAAAAAACCATAAACCGTACTGTTTTGTGATAAATTTACTTCAAATTAATTTATTCGACCGCCAAAAACCTCAAATTGGTACATTTGTAACAAATATATCATCTGTTAAATTAGATTAATATCACAAAAAATCACAAAAATTATATAATTATAACAAACGAAGAATAAAATCCAAAACTCGTATACCAATCAACTAGGGGTGTGCATGGTCGGGTGGGCGGTTCCCGACCTAGAAGCTGGGAACCGCCCGCTAAGGACCGGTTCCAAAATTGGAACCGGGATCCACCCGTTTGTTGCATGGATCCACCCGAGAACCGGACCGTCGGTCCGGTCCGGTTCGGGTGGATCCATAGAACCGATCTTGACGAAACAATTTTGGTTTTCAACATAGAACGACTACGTGACATCAAAGCAAGCCAAAGAAAGAAAAACCAAATTTAAGTACATGGAGATGCGGACGGCGAGAGAAGTAAATGCAACGAAATGGCGATAGGATTAGGAGCCGAAGACAAAGGGAGTGAGATGAGATCTAAGGTTTCTTTTAGTAATTTTTTTTTTTTTTTTTTTAATATTAAAAAGGTTCGGTCCGATCCGGGTGGGCGGGCGGGCGGATCCGCCCATGGAACCGGAACCGGACCGGTACCCACCGGTTCCCATAAGTGGGCGGGAACCGGACCGTTTCCTCAAGAACCGCCGGTTCGGCGGTTCCGGTCCGGTTCCAGGGCGGTCCGGGCGGTTCCGGGTATTTTGCACACCCCTACAATCAACTATCATGTGTCATTTAACTTAGTAATTTGACAATAAAATTTAACATAAATTAATAGAAAATAAATTTGTCACAACTATACTAGTTTGGGGTAAATTTATTAAGGGTGTACCTTGATTTGGGGTTTTGGTGGTCAAAAAATTAGTTTGAAGTAAATTTGTCATAGATGTACCAATTTGAGGTTTTTCAATGTATTAACCCTTATACAAATGATTCATGAACTTTGGATAATTATGCAATGTCATCCCTAAATTTATTATTTGTTCAATCTAGTTTCGAACTTTTGGTAAAGAATTCAATTTAGTTCCCGATTGTATAAAATTATTCAATGTAATCTTCCATTAATTTAAGTTAATGGAATTTATTGATTTGACTTTCAAATCCATATTTTCAACAAAATAAAAGTCATTTTTTTAAAATTGAACAAAAAAAAATTAACAAGGTTATTATATTCTAATTTAAGTTGAATTTTTTTGTGGATAATATATGTGTGGCGTTCTTCTTTTCTTGGTCAACCATTTAAACGTATTAAATTTAAAGCCAAATCAACAAGATTCCTTTAACATGAATTAATAAAAGAAAACATTGAATATTTTTTTTAATCTAAAAAGACTAAATTGAATATGAAAATTTCGGGATCACATTGAATAAATTAAAATTTTAGATATGACATTGCACATTAGATCAAAATTTAGAAATCACATCGAACCAAATAATAGTTAAGGAATGACATTGCATATTGGCCAAAATTTATGGACTATTTATATCATTCTTGATTGCATGTAAAGCAATATAGAGTATCACATATCGATTTTCCTTAATTTTTGCTAGTTATCACATACTAATTTTTTTTCTAGTTATCATATATCAATCTAACTTAACAATCAATTTAGTGCTTAAATGACAAACACGTTCTGAACTTGTGATTTTCATCTAACGTCCGATTTGCATGATCTATATGTTGTTCAAATGCTCGTGCAATATAATTCCTTGGAATGAACGAGTTTTTTTTTTCCTTGGTCATAAGAATGAGCGTGTTGGAAAAGTTATATTTGTAGACTTTTATATGTACTAGTGATTAATTCGTGCCTTCGACGTTTTAAGAATGGTCATACATATATCAAAATATATATCACGAACATTGTTTTAATAAGCATATAAAAAGGAGAAAATAATTGATATATAACAAACTCATATACTTATTGTTTCTGTAAAACAATGTTTTTGTATTGCAACAACTCGATCATTAAGATGTACTTCCTGTCTCTATTAGCCATGAGTTGTATTCATTTAGCATATTCTTTTTCTTTGATATTTTCAAAGAAATTTTAATAGTATTAGAATTGCTGTTAGAAAGATTCAAGACGTCTCTCATATATATTAACAATTTACGCGTTGAATGCAATTAGCTAATGGCCTAAATTTTATGAAAATAAATTTCACTGCCTTTTCTTTCTTAACAAGACTAGAAATACATATGTGGCATCAAATACCAGCTTAACATAGGTTTTGCGTCTTTTGCTAAAAATTCATTTCTTCGAATTATCACTTGACAAAGGACAGAAAAATATTACATTTTTGGCCAAGGGCATAAAAAATAAGGAGAAAAATTATATAGAAATGTTAAAAATAATTACATAGAGAGAATATAGTCTCGTGTGTTTTGCTTAACATATATTCTCTTCGAATTATCACTTGACAAAGGACAGAAAAATATTACATTTTTTGACAAGTGCGTAAAAAACAAGGGAAAAAATTACATAGAGAGAATATTGTAAAGAGCCAGAATCTGAACAAGATGAAGGAAAACATGTGGATGCAAACTAAGCAAACGCCATAGCAAGCAGAGAAAAGATTCAGTATTTAAGCACCTGAATGAATCACTCTGTCAACACTCAACCGTGAATCTTCGTTTCCCAAAAGTTTTTAGCTTGATGCGTATTGCGTGTAGTTAAAGTTTGGAGCTGATGAACTGAATTGTATAATTATTTGCTGAGAGGAAAAACAAACCCCGAATTCTCGACTGATCCATGCTAGACCAACCTGTTCTTGTTGCTTTGGTCAATGAGTTTAGCTTTTCTCAAGTTCGTTTATCCAGAATCCAGTCACTCAATTTATCAGGCTTTCTGTGAGAAAGGTTTCCCCAATGCAGTTTCTAACAAGTCTGCATGTAGACAAGATTGATGAAAATCTATGTAAGTTTTCTGGTTATAGGTGAACCCACTGTTATTTCTTGAGAATGAATCAACCAAGAAACAATTAGTAAGTTAAAAGCAACAAAGCAACCAATTCAAATTGCTAGAACAACTTTCGTGCACACCCTTCTTGTAGTAGGAACAGGCCCTTTAAACTTGGAAACCAGATTTCTTCAATGTGCAAAACGAAGTCACTGCCTTTACCACGCTAAGACTTAAGGAAAAGATCTTCACAGGTCTACCAATTCTGACTCCCGGAGTCAGAGTAGGCCAACTGCTGCTTGAGACTATTCCTAACCACCATTTAAGCAATGAAAATCAGAAACTTTTTCCCAATTCAAGATTAAGAGGTCCTCTACTGAGCTCTCGCAATTAGGATTTTGGCTCCACTATTTGCTAGAATCATTCGATGGTATCAGAAAAAGTTTCACCTAATAAGTAGCAAACTTAAAGAACAGGGCATGACTGACTTCCATTCATTTTTCGTATCAGCTACAATAAAATAAGTCTGGCTCCCTTGGACCACTCCTATATCCCAGACAAAACTCGGAAAATGTTAAGAATGAAGCTTGCTTTCATTGCTTATTTCACCAGCTGTTATGGCGATGGGTGCTTCGGCCTTGCCAGTCACATTCATCTTCGGCGATTCCTTAAGGGAAGTTGGAAACAACAATCGCTTTCAGTACTCTCTGGCAAAGTCTGAACTAATCCGTGGTACAGCATAGATTATGAAGGTGGACAGGCAGATGGGAGTTTCACAAATGGGAGGACCATTGGTGACAACTTCATGCATACAGTATCAGTATCAGCAATTTCCCAGAATTTATTCTGTCATAATTCACACTGGCAGCTGCAAAGCTTGGAATTTCTCTGCCGCTACCGTATTTGTCATTGTAACCGAACGATGACACAATCCTTCAGGGGGTCAGTTAGGCATCTGGTGAAGCAGGAATTCTCGACGAGACTGGGCTCTATTTTGTAATGAGCATCTTCTAACAATAAATACTTTTTTTTCTACTTGAGGTTACTTATGTTCTTCGCTGGGTATCGGTTCTTGTAACTTTCTTTTGCCACGGCGGCTTTCTTTGGTAGATCCAGAGGCTATCATTCGTTGATCAGATCAACTAGTTTAACAAGACCAAAGAAGCAATCGACGCTAAAATTGGAGAGGAAGCTGCAAACAAGTTCTGCAATAAAGCCCTCTTCTTTATTGGCCTTGGGATTGATAATTCTCACTACTCGGCAGCTCTGCGATAAAGACGTAGGATGGCGGCCAGTGATAAACGTTATTTAATTGCATTTTAAACCTCCAAAATGATGGTGGTTAATTTAGAAGATACTTGTTACCAGAGAAACGAAATGACATAAATAGAATTGAATTTCAGCCCCATCTGACTCTGTTTCCTTAAAACACAGTATCTTAGTCAGATTTTGTGGTGCATTTAGGGATAAAATCTATCATTTACTAAACATCCTTTTGGGAAAATGTGCATTTGCACCCATATATTCAACTCTCAAATTCCCGACTGGATGTTGGCATGGCTTGCTACGTCGGACCTCTTGAGTTTGAACCGGTATGCTATTGATTTTTGGGATAATGACAGTAAAATGTTCCTTAGAACTTTACATTGATTGTTCAATTTGGTATCTACAATTTAATTTCGAGATTCCAATTATCATATAATCTGATTTTCGCGACTTCTTGAGTTGCATGGTTAGGCAATTCGGTAAGCAAAATCTTATATGAAATGACTATGACATAGCTACTGCCTTAGTGGGAGATTTGATAACAATTGAGAGAGAGAGAGAGAGAGAGAGAGAGAGAGAGAGAGAGGAACAAGGATAGTGAATTTCTTTATCAAGCGGCAAGAGGTAAAGAAGCATACAGAGAACTCTACGAGTTCAGTAAAATAGCATTCGCCTCTGTTCTAGATTTGTTGATATATATGATTTGCAACTCATTTACTTGATTGTTTAGATAAAAGAAATGTAAGTGACGAGATCATTTTTAAGACTAACCCAATCAAAGTACTCGTTAGTCGTTGAAATGAATCGAATATGATGTAACTACTCAGGTATTTTTTATCTGAATCATACATCCTAAGTTTCATAATCAAGTGATAAACTTTTGAACTGAATTTAAGAGTTAAAACTAAGAGGAGAAAATTACAATTTTGTAGTTCATGGATAAGAGATGCTAATAAATACTAAGAAAATGTACTAAGTTTCATTCAATAAATGATGTGACAAGTGACTATTGATGACCAAAATGAACCATAGGAGCTCACGCTTTAAGTAACTAAACAAAACACATTATATGTGAAGATGATTTTCAATGATGAACCAGGCACCATTCCTCCAGCACCACTCTTAAGGTATTGCAACCACCTAAAATATGGTAAATGAGTTCACATTATCTGTCACATACAATTCACCCTCTATGGAATGCTATACAGTGAGAAAAAACGCAACGAAAAAGAAGTAACAATGACAAGAGGCTGACTAGCAGTATAAGAATCAGATCACAAGCTGCACAGGATTCTGCAGAATACTGTTCCTAGCAAAAGAATGAGTAAATAAGTGCCATAAAAATAAAAAGGTTAGATCCAATGAAGAACATGCCCCGGAAAACAAAGTCCAGAGAAGAGGAATGTGTGAAGTGTTACGTTGGGTTATTTGTTTCTTTCTCAAGACGTAACTTCCCTGTTTTATCTCTGTTCATGAGCTTCTTGATGACTTCATCCCAATTGGTCCTCGCATCGCGAGGCCTGGCTTTGTCATTCAGGACAACATCAGCAGACTTTTCTTCCTGTGAAGGCCGTGATTCTTCATCTTGACGATTTGAATCCAGGTTTTCCTCATCTTGAGAGGTCACAGCATGGGGAATGTTTAAGCTCACTGCTCTTTCCAGTGCATCTTTGTGCTCCTTCTCTATTGACCTCAACCTCTCGATCTTTTGTATGTTTGGAGCAGTTGTTACGGTCTCAGCACTGCTTTCCCTCATTATCTGTCAGTCAATTTGAGTTGATCTATCATCTCAACATGCTACATAATTATGTACACTCGTTGAACAATCAATGAGCAACATATATATATAAATTCAGGGTAATTTAGGAATTGCAGTGAACCAAAGGAATACCAAGTCAGCCTCACTTACTTGCAAAGCCTTTTCTGCTTCTCTTTCTATCCAGATAATTCCATGATCAGATGTGGCATTACAAGATAAGACGATATGCTCGAATCTCTTATCAACCGGAATAGCAGTTCTTACTTCTGGAGGATACCTCCCACATCTGCACATACAGAGAAATGAAAAGCTTGGGTAAGACATTTGAGTATAAGTTTTGCTTCTTAAAAACAGAACCATTTTTTTTTTTTTTTTGATACTCAAGGAACCCATACAGCCGGCAGCCGGTGAGTAAACCCTGGAGTGACGCTAGCGGAGGACCCACCACCCCGACGTCACACTTAAGACACCAAGTGCCTCCACTGGGTTTCGAACCCCTCACCTTTGGGCAAGGATCAACGGAGCTCTTATCGAGCGGAGCCACCACGGCCGGTGGTAAATAGAACCATTTTCCATTCTATTATTCTTTCTTTTTTCTCCTAAGACTGCTAAAAAGATAAATAAATAAATAAGAACTACTCTCACTTTCCACAAACAAAATGAGAGGAAGTCAATCAAATTCCTGCAATAAAAGAATTGCTTTAAAAAAAAAAGAAAAAAAAGAAATGCAAGTAAGACTGCGAAAAGATATGGAAATATGACGAAAACACCTAATGACAATCAAAAAAAGAAAGCAATGACATACTTTGAATTTGTTTGAGATGCAAAGTGAAAAAATGGTTTTTAAATCTCCAGTTATGTAATGGATTACAAATCAATACTTCAGCTCCTTAAATGCTTAGATTTACAGACAAGATGATACTGCCATCTCTTAATTGGTTGTCTAGCCCGCAGCAGCAGTTAAAAGATAATATTTGCACAAACAAGCTGGGAAACATATTAAAGTTGAGAAAAAGAAATTAATAACTTGCACCACGAAATATAGACATAGTTACAGATCCCATTCCCCTGTAATTCCCTAATCACTCCTCACATCGTGAGACAAACATCTTTACTTTTGGTTGTCAGCGTAACACTCAGCAACACATTTACTGAGTTGAAGACATCCATAGATAAGAGAAATACAGATAGAGCCATTTATAGAATGTGTGACAATGCTAACAATCTCATAGTAATAGGTCCTTGGACATAAGGATATTCCTTAGTTTCCAACGGTTGTAAAGTCATTGCTAAGCATTTTTTAGTTTACAATAACAACATCAAATGTTGATTATAACATTCTCTAACAGCTGCATAATGTTTTTTTACTTAGATTATCCAAAGTGGTAGTTGCTCCTCAAGCGGTAGAATGCAAAGTGTGATCCATAAAAACAAGGATACAAAGTGTGATAATCCTACACCATGGGGTGCAGATCTTAATTTCCCGAAATGTTTCCAAGCAAAGAGATGCTGGTTAAAAAAAGCAGCCCTTCACTGCATAAATTCTCTGAGTCCCTTATTCAGCTTACTTTTGAGACCAAAAGCATGCTAAGACATTTCTGCACCAGTCTAGCTAAAAAATCTCCAAAAGTTTTCTTATAATGCAATATATTAAAGCTTATAATGTCCCTACTGTGTTCATACCTGCAAAATTTTCTTTCAACAATATGATACATTCTTCCAGGTGCATAAAGTCTCCTTGGGTCTCTGAGCTTCCTACCCTCGGGTATAAAGGTGTCCCTCAGGCAGACTGCAAACAGTAAGCATGGCAAGCTGTCCAAAGCACCAAGGCCTGGATTAAGAAATGATGATGACAACTCGCTCCAAGAGGTCTTTAGGAGCACACAAAAGGAAAGAAAGTTGAGCCATAACATAAAACATAATGCAACTCACCAGAAAATTGACTCGAAAATATCCTCCAAGGGGGTAGAAGTTCGTGGTAAAAAATCATCCTGTACAAAAAAGATGATAACAGGATCATTTACCCAAAAAGAAGCTCAGTAACTACAGGAGACCATTGCCTTTCTTCAAATGCCTATAGAGGAAAAGCAAATTAACTGGCTTTGACATTCCTCTGATTTTAAAGGTCTCCTTCCTGTGTCAATTGCCTTTCTTCAAATGCCTATAGAGGAAAAGCACATTCACTGGCTTTGACATTCCTCTGATTTTAAAGGTCCCCTTCCTGTGTCAATTCCTTAAGGTAAAGCTGAATCCCACATCATACTACTTAGGATGCGATAGAATATTTGTAGGTGGTCTATAGGAAATTCTTGAGAATTGAAATCAACAACCTACTTGTGCCTAAAAAGAACAGACTGTTTACCTACCACCTATGTAGTTGGGTTCGGGGATGACCAGAGCCACTAGACAACGAAAAAACATATCACTTTAGTAGCTCCTGAGTTTTCTCAAGGCACTCATCGCCGCGTTCTAGTTTAGGCTGAAAATACCACTGAGTTGCCAGAAAAACCACCTAGGCCCTCTATTCACAAAGATATAAACAAGAGCTTTTTAATTTACAAATCCTAATGTTATTACCATTTCTCATGGTACCCAAAGTTAGAGTTGGACCACCAGAAACAGAATCCTCATATAGAAGAGTGAACAACAACAACAGAACTCCAGAATGAATTGGCTAAAGACATAACAGCAAGAACCACCTAAAGTCAACAGCCGAACTGAGTCAGAGCTTTTGACTACCAAAAAAAAAAAACTGAGTCAGAGCTACGCCGCTAAGTGAAGTTAAGTTTCCAACAGTTCAAGAAACATTAGCTTATTGCACAGTCAACCGAAAACCAAAGCCTTTAGTAGTTTGAACCATCCAATTACCTGCAAGATTATAGAGTGAATCACGTCAGCATACTTCACCGCCAGATTAAGCGACATACACCTCGCCGGAGCCACCGCGTAACACCGCACTTTACTCCGCGGAACTCCGCCCAGCCGATCCCCATGGTTCACCACGATCACCGCCAAGATCGAAGCCACGCCGGACCCGAGCGAGTGACCCGCAAAAACAAGGTCGTAATTCGACCCGTTCTCGATCCACAGCCTCTTCAACGTCTCCGATTCCTCATCCAGCAGCCAAATCGCCGACTTCCAAAGCCCGTGGTGGACGTAACCCCCGTCGTACATCTGCATGCCGAGCCGATTGTCCAGCAGGAGCTCGTAGTCGCTCTCCTTGGCGAGGTTGAGGCCGCGGATCGCGAGGACAATCTCCCGGTGGTCACGGTCGACGTAGATGATGTAGGGCGGAGCATGGCCGAGGGTCCGCTCGTAGGTGACGCGCTTGACGAGCCAGTCGGGGTTGAGGCGGTAGCCGCCGGAGGGCGGGAACTCGGGGTGGCGGAGATCGGTCTCGTAGACGGCGAGGATGAGGCGGCAGACGCGGGGGATGAGCTCGAACTCGTCGGGGGTGGCGGTGGGCCACGTGGCGCTGTCGTCGGAGCCGACGTAGGTGCAACGCTTCCAGACCCACCGGGAGCAGCCCAGGATCGCCACGCAGTCCAAGCCGCAAGGAGACCGACATGGTAGGTCCAGGATATTCCTGGTTTGTTGATTTCTTTCAGTTGCTGTGATTGAAGAAGAAGAAGAAGAAGAAGAAGAAGATGGTGCCGCTGTCTGCGAGTTTTGACGTCAGGGTAATGAGGGATGAAGGTGGCGGTCGCTGTGGGCGTCGAGGAAATGAAGAGATGCATCTCTTCATGTTCAAGTGGAGTGGCAATGGCGCCTTCCTTGCTTCTTGAAACGAATGTGCTTAGGGACTGTACAAAGGAATCAGGAGTCACCTGGAGCTGAACCAGACCAGTCGGAATTGGGCAGTTCTATAGGATCGATGTAGTTCCCAATTTCAATTTAATAGGACTGATGAGTATCAATTCCGTTCTCAATTATATATATAAATATATAAAAAAAAAATTAAAACTCAATTACTTAATTATTTTATAATTTTTTAACATTTATATGTATATGTGTGTATATATTTTTACTATTGGATATGATTAATCCCCTACTTTTTGTTCATTCTAATAATCCATGAGGTAAGTTTATTGGAAGTCTTAAAATTTGTCGCGAAAGTATAATTGAGTCCTAAAACTTTCAGAAAGTGCAATTAAATCTTAAAACTTATCAAGAAAGTGCAATTGAACTTTAAAACTTTCAAAATATACAATCAAGTCCTAAAACCTGTCATGAAGTGTAATCGAGTTCTAAAATTTTCAAAATGTGCTATCAATGGAAGGACTTGATTTAATCAATTTGACAAATTTTAGAACTCGATTGCACTTTCATAACAAGTTTTAGGACTTCATTGCACATTTTGAAAGTCTTAAGACTAAATTACACTTTATTGACGAGTTTTAGGACTTCCAATGCACTTATGTCATAATCCATTTACTTACTTTCTTAATTAAAACAAAAAAGATGAAGAAACCAATTGGAGAATGTTGCAGCACTCTATTATCATGATACGAAATTAAGAGGCAATAGCTTGTTTTAAAAGCATAATTAAGGTCTCTCCATAGTCATCCTTGTGATTAAATCAGGTTGACGTTGAAAAAAAAAATGGATCAAACTATTAAAGGCTTATGTGGAGGGTAGGAATTTTATATAGAGTCTAAAACGTTAAGAGGACTACCTCATGACTACGGAGAAATTAAATTTCTAGTTAATGAGTATTATCCATTTGTTCCGCCTTATATTATTTAATTCTTAATCAAAATCAACTGCTTGCAATTCAACCCGAATTTAAGACCAAGTAAGCTTTCGTTCTGCATAGAAATTAGGGTCATCACGATATTAATTGATAAATGCAATTTTGTAAGGATTAGAGATCGGTTCCATAGATCCATTCGGGAACTAGACCAAATCAGCAGTCTGGTTCTTGAATTAGTCTGGTTCTTGAATGAATCTATGGAACCAACGGGTAGTTTCAATTCCAATTTTTTGAAACCGATCCTTAGTGGGCAGTAGAGGTGAGCATGATTCTTGGGTAAAACCTAAAACATGAATATTGGACCGATGAAAACCTATAGGTTTCAGATTCCAAGGAATACAAAGTAAGTTCAAGATTCCAAACAATGAAGAACCTCTTTTGATAGATAAGTTATAGGTTCTTTCAGAACTTAGAACCTAGAACTTAGAATAAATTTTAATGTTTTTCTTGCTCTATGTCTTGTCGCGATTTTGCAATATTCCATACATATCAATGATGAGTGTATAATCAGAAAGCACTAGTTTAAGTTTTCATTTTATAATTGAAACTTTTATTTTATTAATGTTCATATTTTTCGTGTGTTTAAATATAAATTATGGTAAGTGAATTATAATAGTAAGTGATGGTCATCAAAAGTTTTAATTCACTATAATCGTTCAATTAATAATATATGTAAAATACCTTAGAATCGACCCTGAAGTTCTAGGTTTTGAGATATATAAGGTAAGTTTCAGATTCCAAGATATGAGGGTAGGTTCCAGATCTTTTCCAACCGATACGTTCTAATACAAAATTTGAAATCACTCACCCTTAGTGGACGGTTCCTAATTCCAAGATGGAAATCGCTCATTCGAACCATGCTTATCCCCGAAGGTATTTGCTTTTTTTTTTTTTTTTTTTTTGCGCTCTGTGTTCTTTGCTTTACTTAGTGCAGCGATGGTTGGCCTGGTGGGCTTCTTCTTCTCAAGTCAACAACGATCCTAGAAGAGAAACTTTTAAAGAGGGAAGATCAAGATTTTCCATTACTGCTAAGATAATACAAAAAATAGAAGGCATATATAGAACTCCCTTAATCAAATTAAGTTAATCACAACCATAGATCTCCGTTTAATCTAATGGTAGAAATTCTATCTACTATCTACCAACTACTCACATTAATTACAGAAAATTCTAGCTGAGTACACACTTTCTTTATTAGCCCCAGAAATATTCTCGAGTGCACAAGCAAGGTTAACCCGGTCTTCTTGTCTTCGTCCTTCTTGCGTTGAAAATCTCTAGACCGTGATGAGTTCCTTGTCTCATGTCTTTCCAGTGTTTTCTGAGTGATGTGTTTAATGATGTAAAAGTTGGTCGCTTGATTGACTGTAATGAAACGGGGTGTAAAAGTGGACAAACAAGATGTTAGCCATTTGTGTTCGACGCGTAAGACGTGATTATGTCGTGTTCTTCCTTTTCTTTCTTTGTCGTAATCAGCAAGATAGATCGATGAGAGTACCGATCGGAAAGAGTGATCATTGGGGAGCACGATGGTGGCTGCCAGTGTCGCCACTGCTGTTATGGCCGCCCCACCCCTACCGCAGCTCCTTGTATACTCGGAAATTGAGATCTCTTGTATTGAGCTCTCTTAAGCTTCATTTATTTAATGAAGAGTAACTTTTAGAAAAATCTTTTTCGGATTTTCTGCTATTCGTTTTAAAGAAAATGAATTCGTCAAGGAAATCGTTTTCCACTATTGAAAAAAACACATTTAAAAAATGAAAAACATTTTCCATAACTTCTTCCACCTCCCTTTCTTTCACCAAACACATTTTCCTTTTATTTTTTATTTTTTTCTTTTTATTTAAATTGAATTTTTAATCTTTTCTTTTCATTTTTCTATCCTTTTATTTTTCTTCTTCCTTGGCTGATCGCCAGCCATGGCAGTGGTCGACAACTGCCCACAAGCGAGCTCAAGCCTCACCCAAGGTCAAATTCGGCGAGGGCAGAGCTCCAGCTCACCTGGATGTAGCTTGCGTCAACCTTGGTGGAGCTCGGGTTCGCTTGGTTCAGTGAAGCTTGGGCTTGCCTATTGCCTTGGTGGAGCCCAAGCTCGCCAACCTAAGTAGAGCTCCGCCTTGCATGGTTCAATGGAGTTAGGTTCACCTGGATTGGGCAAGCCGTGAGTGAGCTCGTCGTGAGCTTGTTGGCCTCAGCGAAACTTAAGCTCACCTGGATCGGCTGAGCTTTGAGCTCGCCAATCCGCGTCTTGGTCGATCGCCAAGCAAACCAACCATCATTGAGGCATGCGACGGCGAAGGAAGGAGGAGAGAAAGGAGGAAGGAAAATGGGAAAAAAATATAAAAAAAATAATAATAATAATTTGATTTTTAATAAAATAAAAATATAATTAAAAATTCAATTTTTTAAAATATATAAATTTAAATTATTTTTTGTCAATTAAAAAATTAAAGTTGATTTTTTTTTTTTTTTTTTTTGTAATTTTTCCTAATAAATCAAATCATATACCAAACGATGGAAAATATTTTCCACTTTATTTTCGAGTTTCAGTTGAACACCGGAAAATATCATCATTTTCTTGAAAAATGATTTCCTAGAAAATATTAGCCATTTGAATGGAAGCGAACAAGATTTATCTTATCTGAAGCATACAGCCTAAGTTTCATAATTAAGGAATAAACTTTTGAGCTGAATTTAAGAGTTACAACTCAGCGGAGAAAATTACAATTTAGTGGATCATGGATGAGAAATGCTAATATATAATCAGAAAATGTACTAAGTTTCATTCAACAAATGATGTGAAAGTGAATATTGATGACTAAAATGAATTATAGGAGCTCACCCTTTAAGTAACTAAACAAAACACATCATATGTGAAGATGAGTTTTAATGATGAACCACGCACCATTCCTCCAGCACCACTCCTCTTAAGATATTACAACCATCTAAAATATGGTAAATGAGTTCACCTCATCCGTCACAGAGGATTCACTCTCTATAGAATGCTATACAGTGAGAAAAACGCAACCAAAAAGAAGTAATATAATGACAAGAGGCCGGATAGCCGTAAAAGAATCAGCGAAAATGTAGGGTCACAAGCTGCACCAGGATTCTGCAGAATCCTATTCCTGGCAGAACGAGTAAATATGCACCATAGAAATAAAATGGATAGATCCAGTGAAGAACACGCCCTGGAAAACAAAGTCCGGAGAAGAGGAAAGCGTTATGTTGGGTCATTTGTTTCTCTATTAAGACGTAGCTCCCCTGATTCATCTCTCTTCATGAGCTTCTTGACGACTTCGTCCCATTTGGTCCTCGGATCGCGAGACCTGGCTTTGTCATTCAGGACAACATCAGCAGACTTTTCTTCCTGTGAGGGCCGTGATTCTTCATCTTGACAATTTGAATCCGGGTTTTCCTCATCTTGAGAGATCACAGCATGGGGAATGTTTAAGCTCACTGCTCTTTCCAGTGCATCTTTGTGCTCCTTCTCTATTGACCTCAACCTCTCGATCTTTTGTATGTTTGGAGCAGTTGTTACGGTCTCAGGACTGCTTTCCCTCATTATCTGTCAGTCAATTTGAGTTGATCTATCATCTCAACATGCTACATAATTACGTACACTCATTGAACAGTCAATGAGCAACATATTTAAATAGATTCAGGGTAATTTAAGAATTGCAGTGAACCAAAGGAATACCAAGTCAGCCTCACTTACTTGCAAAGCCTTTTCTGCTTCTCTTTCTATCCAGATAATTGCATGATCAGATCCGGCATTACAAGATAAGATGATATGCTCGAATCTCCCATCAACCGGAATAGCAGTTCTTACTTTTGGAGGATACCTCCCACATCTGCACATACAGAGAAGTGAAAAGCTTGGGTAAGACATTTGAGTATAAGTTTTGCTTCTTAAAACAGAAGTTTTCTCCATTAAAAACAGATTCTTTTTTTCTCCTAAGACTGCTGAAAAGATAAATAAATAAATAAATAAGAACTACTTTCACTTTCCACAAACAAAATGAGAGGAAGTCAATCAAATTCCTGCAATAAAAAAATTGCTTTAAAAAAAAAAAAAAAGAAATGCAAGTAAGACTGCGAAAAGATATGGAAATATGACAAAAACACCTAATGACAATCAAAAAAAGAAAGCAATGACATACTTTGAATTTGTTTGAGATGCAAAGTGAAAAAATGGTTTTTCGAACTCCAGGTATGTAATGGATTACAAATCAATACTTCAGCTCCTTAAATGCTTAGATTTGCAGACAAGATGATACTGCCATCTCTTAATTGGTTGTCTAGCCCGCAGCAGCAGTTAAAAAGATAATATTTGCACAAACAAGCTGAGAAACATATTAAAATTGAGAAAAAGAAATTAATAACTTGCACCATGAAATATAAACATAATTACAGATCCCATTCCCCCGTAATTCCCTAATCACTCCTCACATCGTGAGACAAACATCTTAACTTTTGGTTGTCAGTGTAACGATCAGCAACACATTTACTGAGTTGAAGACATCCATAGGTAAGAGAAATACAGATAGAGCCATATATAGAACGTGTGACAATGCTAACAATCTAATAGTAATAGGTCCTTGGATATAAGGATATTCCTTAGTTTCCAATGATTATAAAGTCATTGCTAAGCATTTTTAGTTTACAATAACAACATCAAATGTTAATTCTAACATTCTCTAACAGCTGCATAATGTTTTTTAATTAGATAATCCAAAGTGGTAGTTGCTCCACAAACTGTAGAATGCAAAGTGTGATCCGTAAAAACAAGGATACAAAGTGTGATAATCCTACACCATGGGGTGCAGATTATAATTTACTGAAATGATTTCAAGCAAAGAGATGCTGGTTAAAAAAATCCCTTCACTGCATAAATTCTCTGAGTCCCTTATTCAGCTTACTTTTGAGACCAAAAGCATGCTAAGACATTTCTGCACCAGTCTAGCTAAAAAATCTCCAAAAGTTTTCTTATAATGCAATATATTACAGCTTATAATGTCCCTACTGTGTTCATACCTGCAAAATTTTCTTTCAACAATATGATACATTCTTCCAGGTGCATAAAGTCTCCTTGGGTCTCTGAGCTTCCTACCCTCAGGTATAAAGGTTTCCCTCAGGCAGACCGCAAACAGAAAGCATGGCAAGCTGTCCAAAGCACCAAGGCCTGGATTAAGAAATGATGATGACAACTCGCTCCAAGAGGTCTTTAGGAGCACACAAAAGGAAAGAAAGACCAGCCATAATATAAAACGTAATGCAACTCACCAGAAAATTGACTTGAAAATATCCTCCAAGGGGGTAGGAGTTCGTGGTAAAAAATCATCCTGGACAAAAAAGATGATAACAGGATCATTTACCCAAAAAGAAGCTCAGTAACTACAGGAGACCATTGCCTTTCTTCAAATGCCTATAGAGGAAAAGCACATTAACTGGCTTTGACATTCCTCTAATTTTAAAGGTCTCCTTCCTGTGTCAATTCCTTGAGGTAAAGCTGAATCCCACATCGTACTACTTAGGATGCGATAGAATATTTGTAGGTGGTCTACAGGAAATTCTTGAGAATTGAAATCAACAACCTACTTGAATGCCTAAAAAGAACATAATTGTTTACCCACCACCTATGTAGTTGGGTTCGGGGATGACCAGAGCCACCAGACAACGAAAGAACATATCACTGTATTAGCTCCTGAGTTTTCTCAAGGGACTCATCACGGTGTTCTAGTTTAGGCTGAAAATACCACTGAGTTGCAGAAAAACCACCTAAAGGCCGTCTATTTAAAGATATAAACAAGAGCTTTTAATTTACAAAGCCTAATATGATTACCATTTTTCATGATGCCCAAAGTCAAGTTGGACCACCAGAAACAGAATTCTCAAATAAAAGAGTGAAAAACAACAACAGAACTCCAGAATGAATTGACTAAAGACATAACAGCAAGAACCACCTAAAGTCAACGGCCGAACTGAGTCAGAGCTTTTGACTACCAAAAAAAAAAAAAACTGAGTCAGAGCTACGCCTCTAAGTGAAGTTAAGTTTCCAACAGTTGAAGAAACATCAGCTTATTGCACAGTCAACCGAAAACCAAAGTCATGAGAAGTTCGAACCATCCAATTACCTGCAAGATTATGGAGTGAATCACGTCAGCATACTTCACCGCCAGATTAAGCGACATACACCTCGCCGGAGCCACCGCGTAACACCGCACTTTACTCCGCGGAACTCCGCCCAGCTGATCCCCATGGTTCGCCACGATCACCGCCGAGAGCGAAGCCACGCCAGACCCAAGCGAGTGGCCCGCAAAAACAAGGTCGTAATTCGACCCGTTCTCGATCCACAGCCTCTTCAACGTCTCCGATTCCTCATCCAGCAGCCAAATCGCCGACTTCCAAAGCCCGTGGTGGACGTAACCCCCGTCGTACATCTGCATGCCGAGCCGATTGTCCAGCAGGAGCTTGTAGTCGCTCTCCTTGATGAGGTTGAGGCCGCGGATCGCGACGACAATCTCGCCGGTGGTCATGGTCGACGTAGATGATGTAGGGCGGGGCGTTGCCGAGGGTCTGCTCGTGGGTGACGCGCTTGACGACCCAGTCGGGGTTGAGGCGGTAGCCGCCGGCGGGGGGGAACTTGGGGTGGCGGAGATCGGGCTCGTAGACGGCGAGGATGAGGCGGCAGACGCGGGGGACGAGCTCGAACTCGTCGGGGGTGACGGGGGGCCACGTGGCGCTGTCATCGGAGCCGACGGAGGTGCAGCGCTTCCAGACCCACCGGAAGCAGCCCAGGATCGGCACGCACTCAACGCCGTAGGAGACCGACATGGCAGGTCCAGGATATTCCTGGTTTGTTGATTTCTTTCAGTTGCTGTGATTGAAGAAGAAGAAGAAGAAGATGGTGCCGCTGTCTGCGAGTTTTGACGTCAGGGTAATGAGGGATGAAGGTGGCGGTCGCTGTGGGCGTCGAGGAAATGAATAGATGCATCTCTTCATGTTCAAGTGGAGTGGCAATGGTGCCTTCCTTGCTTCTTGAAACGAAGGTGCTTAGGGACTGTACAAAGGAATCAGGAGTCACCTGGAGCTGAACCAGACCAGTCGGAATTGGCAGTTCCATAGGATCCATCTAGTTCCCAATTTCAATTTAATAGGACTGATGAGTATCAATCGAGTCTCAATTCCCACCTGGATTAGACCGGTGTATATAAATATATATTAAAAAAAATTATAGCTCAATTACTTAATTATTTTATAATTTTTTAACATTTATATGTATATGTGTGTATATATTTTTAGTATTGGACATTATTAACTAATTTTATCTCTCGGATGTGTAATAGGATTAATCTCTTACTTTTTGTTCATTCTAATAATCTATGAGGTAAGTTCATTGGAAGTCTTAAAATTTGTCATAAAAGTATAATTAAGTCCTAAAATTTTCAAAAAATGTAATTAAATTAAAAAAAACTTATCAAGAAAGTGTAATTGAACTCTAAAATTTTCAAAATACAAGTCATAAAACTTGTCATGAAGTGCAATCGAGTTCTAGAATTTTCAAAATGTGCTATCAACGGAAGGACTTGATTTAATCAATTTAACAAGTTTTAGAATTCGATTGCACTTTCATAACAAGTTTTAGGACTTCATTGCACATTTTGAAAGTCGTAAGACTAAGTTACACTTTGTTGACGAGTTTTATGACTTCCAATGTACTTATCTCATAATCCATTTACTTACTTTCTTCATTAAAAAAAAAACAAAACAAAAAAGATGAGGAGACCGATTGGAGAATGTTGCAACGCTCTATTATCATGATACGAAATTAAGAGGCAATAGCTTGTTTTAAGAGCATAATTAAGGTCTCTCCATAGTCATCCCGTGATTTAATCAGGTTGACGTTGAAAAAAAATCGATCAAACTATTAAAGGCTTTCGTGGAGGTTAGGAATTTTATATAGAGACTAAAACGCTAAGAGGACTACCTCATGACCTTTAGAGAAATTAAATTTCTAGTTAACGAGTATTATCCATTTTTTCTGCCCTATAGTTTTTAACCCTTAATCAAAATCAACTGCTTGCAATTCAACCAGAATTTAAGACCAAGCAAGCTTTCGTTCTGCGTAGAAATTAGGTTCATCACGATATTAATTGATGAATGCAATTTTGTAAGGATTAGAGATCGGTTCCATGGATCCATTCGGGAACCAGACCAAATCAACAGTCTGGTTCTCGAATTAGTCTGGTTCCGAATGAATCTATGGAATCAAGGTAGTTTCGATTCCAATTTTTCAAAACCGATCCTTAGTGGGTAGTAGAGGCGAGCATGATTCTTAGGTAGAACCTAAAACATGAATACTGGACCGATGAAAACCTATAGGGATTCCAAGGTATACAAAGTACATTACAAAAATGAAGAACCTCTTTTTAGGATAGGTTCTTAGTTAAAGGATAGGTTATAGGTTCTTAGTTGAAGGAACTTAGAACCTGGAACCTAGAACTTAAAATAAATTTTAATGTTTTTCTTGCTCTATGTCTTGTTGCAATTTTGCGATATTCCATACATTTCAATTATGAGTGTATAATCATAAAGTACTAGTTTAAGTTTTCATTTTATAACTGAAACTTTTATTTTATTAATGTTCATATTTTCCATGTGTTTAAATATAAATTATGGTCAATTAATTATAGCAGTAAGTGATGGTCATTAAAAGTTTTAATTCACTACAATCGTTCAATTAATAATATATGTAAAATTTGGATATACCTTAGAATCGACCCTAAAGTTCTAGGTTTTGAGATATATAAGGTAAGTTCCAAGTTTCTAGAATATGAGGGTAGGTTTCAAATCTGTTCCAATGGATACGTTCTAAGTTTTAGGTAGAACTTATACAAAACTTGAAATCACTCACCCTTAGTGGACGGTTCATGATTCCAAGATGGAAATCGCTCATTCGAACCATGCTTATCCCCGAAGGTATTTGCTTTTTTTTCTTCTTCTTTTTTCGCTCGGTGTTCTTTGCTTTACTCAGTGCAGCGATGGTTGGCCCGGTGGGCTTCTTCTTCTCGAGTCAGCAACGATCCTAGAAAGAGAAACTTTTAAAGAGGGAAGATCAAGATTTTCCATTATTGCTAAGATAATACAAAAAATAGAAGGCATATATAGAACTCCCTTAATCACAACCATAGATCTCCGTTTAATCTAATGGTAGAAATTCTATCTACTATCTACCAACTACTCACATTAATTACAGAAAATTCTAGCTGAGTACACATTTTCTTTATTACCCCCAGAAATATTCTGAGTGCACAAGCAAGGTTAACCCGGTCTTCTTGTCTCGGTCCTTCTCGCGTTGAAAATCTCTTGACCGTGATGAGTTCCTTGTCTCATGTCTTTCCAGTGTTTTCTGAGTGATGTGTTTAATGATGTAAAAGTTGGTCGCTTGATTGACTGTAATGAAACGGGGTGTAAAAGTGGACAAACAAGATGTTAGCCATTTGTGTTCGACGCGTAAGACGTGATTATGTCGTGTTCTTCCTTTTCTTTCTTTGTCGTAATCAGCAAGATAGATCGATGAGAGTACCGATCGGAAAGAGTGATCATTGGGGAGCACGACGGTGGCTGCCAGTGTCGCCACTGCTGTTATGGCCGCCCCACCCCTACCGCAGCTCCTTGTATACTCGGACATTGAGATCGCTTGTATTGAGCTCTCTTAAGCTTTCTTTATTTCATGAAAAGTAACTTTTAGGAAAACATTTTTCGGATTTTCCGCCGTTTGTTTAAAAGAAAATGAATTAGTCAAGGAAAACTTTTTCCGCTATTGAAAAAAACACCTTTAAAAGTGGAAAAATATTTTTCATTTTTTAAAAATGGAAAACATTTTCCATAACTTCTTCCACCTCCCTTTCTTTCACCAAACACATTTTCCTTTTATTTTTATACTTTTTTTTTTTTTTTTTTTAAATCGAATTTTTAATCTTTTTCTTTTATTTTTCTATCCTTTTATTTTTCTTCTTCCTTGGCTGATTGTCGACCATGGCAGCGGTCGACAATTTCCCACAGGCAAGCTCGAGCCTTGCCCAAGGTCAAATTCGACGAGGGCAAAGCTCCAACTCGCCTGGATGTAGCTTGCGTCGACCTTGGTGGAGCTCGGGTTCGCTTGGTTTGCTTGGGCTCGCCTACTGCCTTGGTGGAGCCCAAGCTCGCCAACCTTAGTAGAGCTCGCCTTGGTTGGTTCAACGGAGCTCAAGTTCACCTGGATTGGGCAAGCCGTGAGCTCGTCGGCCTTAGCAAAGCTTAAGCTCACCTAGATCGGCCGAGCCTTGAGCTCGCCAATCCGTGTCTTGGTCAATTGCTAGGCAAACCAACCATCGTCGAGGCATGCGACGACGGAGGAAGGAGGAGAAAGAAGGAGGAAGGAAAAGGGAAAAATAATAAAATAATAAAATTGATTTTTTTTAAATAAAATATAATTAAAAATTCAATTTTTTAAAATATATAAATTAAAAATTATTTTTGTCAATTAAAAAATTAAAGTTCGATTTTTTTGTAATTTTTCCTAGAAAATCAAATCAGATACCGAACGATAGAAAATATTTTCCACTTCATTTTCGTTTTAGTTTGAACACCGGGAAGTATTGAACATCTGGAAAAATATTTCTTTTTTTGGAAAAATGACTTCTTAGAAAGCATTTTCTAGAAATGTGATATTTTCTACGAAACAAATGGAGTCAGAAGTCTTTCCTTCCTCAGTTTGAACATCTACATTTGGTAAGGCGGATGAAATAGAATTGATTTTGGGGATAATAACAGTAGAGTGTTCTTTTTGAACTTTGTATTTATTGTTCGATCTGGTACCTACTATTTAATTTCAAGATGTTAATTACCACATAATATGGTTTTCGCAACTCTTCAAGAGGGATGGTTAAGCAATTTGATATGCAAAATCTTTGAAAAAATGGCTATGACGTAGCTGCTACCTTAGCGAGAGATTTGACAACGGTCGAGAGAGAAGAATAAGGAAAGTAAATTTCGTGATCAAGCGTTAAGAGGTAAAGAACATATAGAAGACTCACAATTTTTGACGGTTCAGCAAAACAGCATTCACCTCCATTCTAGATTTTTTAACGTAGTTGATTTGCAACTGATATACTTGATTGATTAAATAAAAGACATGTAAGTGGCTTCATCATTCTTGAGATTAACCCAACCAAAGTACTCCATAGTCGCTCGGATGGAATCGAATATGGTGTAACTAATCAGGTTTACCTTATCTGAATTATACATCATAAGTGTCATAATGGAGTGATAAACTTTTGAGCTGAATTTAAAGAGTTAA
This sequence comes from Eucalyptus marginata, assembly GCA_014182565.1. Classification (NCBI taxonomy): domain Eukaryota; kingdom Viridiplantae; phylum Streptophyta; class Magnoliopsida; order Myrtales; family Myrtaceae; genus Eucalyptus; species Eucalyptus marginata. Next base: position 36,687,708 of record CM024590.1, read on the forward strand.
AACTAAGGGGAGAAAATTACAATTTTGCAGATCATGGACGAGAAATTCTAATATATACTAAGAAAGCACTAAGTTTTATTCAATAAACGGTGTGAAAAGTGATTATTGATGACTTAAATGAACCACAGGAGCTCACACTTTAAGTAACTAAACAAAACACATCATATGTGAAAATGATTTTCAATGATGAACCAGGCACCATTCCTCCAGCACCACTCCTCTAAGGTATTGCAACCACCTAAAATATGGTAAATGAGTTCACCTTATCTGTCACAGACAATGCACCCTCTATAGAATGCTATACAGTGAGAAAAAACGCGACAAAAAAGAAGTAACAATGACAAGAGGCTGAATAGCAGTATAAGAATCAGATCACGAGCTGCACCAGAATCCTGTTCCCAGCAAAAGAATCAGTAAATACGCACCATAAAAAGGATAGATCCAATGAAGAACATGCCCCAGAAAATGAAGTCTGAAGAAGAGGAATGTGCGGCGCGTTACGTTGGGTTACTTGTTTCTCTCTCAAGACATAGCTTCCCTGATCTATCTCTGTTCATGAGCTTCTTGACGACTTCATCTCAATTGGTCCTCGCATTGCGAGGCCTGGCTTTGTCATCCAGAACGATGACAGCAGACTTTTCTTCCTGTGAAGGCTGTGACTCTTCATCTTGGGGATTTGAAAGGGGATTTGAATCCGGGTTTTCCTCATCCAGAGACATCACGGCATGGGGAATGTCTAAGCTTACTGCTCTTTCCACTGCATCTTTGTGTTCCTTCTCTAGTGTCCTCAACCTTTCGAACTTTTGTATGTTTGGAGCAGTTGTTATGGTCTCGGCACTGCTTTCCCTTATGCTCTGTCACTGTCAATTTGAGTTCATCTATCATCTCAACATGCTACATATCTACATACACTCATTTAAGAATCAAAGAGCAACAAGAATAGATAGGTTCAGAGTAAATTAGGAATCGGCGTGAACCAGAAAAATACCAAGTCAGCCTTACTTGCAAAGCCTTCTCTGCTTCTCTTTCTATCCAGGTAATTGCATGATCAGATGTGGCATTACAAGATAAGACGATATGCTCAAATCTCCCATCAACCGGAATTGCAGTTCTTACTTCCGGAGGATACCTCCCACACCTGCACATACAGAGAAGTGAAAGACGTGGATTAGACATTCAAGTATAAGTTTTGCTTCTATAAAAAGATAAACGGAACCATTTTTCCATTCCATTATTCTTCTTTTTCGCCTAATACTGCTAAAAAGATAAGAAAAAAAAAAAAAAAGAACTACTTCCACGTTTCACAATCAAAATGAGAGGAAGTCAATCGATTCCTGCAATACAACAATTGCTTAGTGAAAAAGTAAAAGAAATGCAATCATTAAGATTGCAATAAGATATGGAAATATAATGAAAACACCTAATGACAATCAAACAAATTCAATTCATTTGAGATGCAAGGTGAAAAAATGGTTTTTCAAACTCCAGGTGTGTAATAGCTTACAAATTCAATTCATTTGAGATGCAAGGTGAAAAAATGGTTTTTCAAACTCCATGTATGTAACAGCTTCCTAAATGCTCAGAATTTACAGACAAGATGATACTGTTGTTTCTTCACTGGAGGTCTAGCCCAGCGGCAGCAGTTAAAAGAGAATATTTGCACAAACAAGCTAGGAAAATTATTTAAATTTTAAAAAAAAATAAGAATTTGCACCACGTGATATAAACATAATTACAGATCCCATTCCCTGGTATTTCCCTAATCACTCACATCCTGAGACTAACGTCTTTACTTTTGCTAGTCAGTGTAACAGCTAGCAACATATTTACAGAGTTGAAGATATCAATAGACGAGAAAAACAGATAAAGCCATACACAGAGCATGAATGAGAGTGCTAACAATCTTATAGTAACAGGACCTTGGATACAAGGACATTCCTTTGTTTCCGACGGTTACAATGTCATTGCAGAGTATTTTCTAGTTTACAGTAACAGCATCCAAAGTTAATTATAATATTCTCTAACAGCTCCATAATGTTTTTTAATTAGATAATCCAAAGTTGTAGTTGATGCACAAACTGTAGAATGTGAAGTGCGATTCTTGAAAACATGGATACAGAGTGTGATTATCCTACACTAAAGAATGCAGGAAATAATTTGAAGAAGATGCTGATTAAAAAGCCCTTAACTAATAAATTATCTTATCCCTTATTCAGTTTAGTTTTGAGACCAAAAGCATGCTAAGATCTTTCTACACTAAGTCTAGCTCAAAATCTAATAATGCAACATATTAAACCTTACAATGTCCATACTGAGTTGATAGCTGGAGGATATTCTTTCAACAAGCATGCTAAGATCTTTCTACACCAAGTCTAGCTCAAAATCTAATAATGCAATATATTAAATCTTACAATGTCCCTGCTGTGTTAATACCTGCAGAATTTTCTTTCTACAATATGATACATTCTTCCAGGTGCATAAAGTCTCCTCGGGTCTCTGAGCTTCCTACCCTCAGGTATAAAAGTGTCCCTCAGGCAGAACCAATGCAGTAAGCATGGCAAGCTGTCCAAAGCACCAAAGCCTGGATTAAGAAATGACGATGACAGCTCACTCCAAGAGGTCTTTAGGAACACACAAAAAGAAAGAAAGAGAGATGAGCCATGACATAAATTGTAATGCAACTCACCAGAAAATTGACGTGAAAATATCCTCCAAGGGAGTAGGAGTTCGTGGTAAAAAATCATCCTGGACAAACAGGATGACAGCAGGGTCACTTTACCGAAAAAGAAACCTCAGTAACTACAGGACACCATTGCCTTTCTTCAAATGCTTATAGAGGAAAAGCAGATGCAGTTGCTTAATGACATTCCTCCGATCTCCTTCCTATGTCAATTCCTTTAGGTAAACCCGAATCCCAACATCGTACTACTTAGGATGCGATAGAATATTGGCAGATGGTCTATAGGAAATTTTTGAGAATTGAGATCAACATCTTCCTAGTATCTAAAAAGAACGAACTGTTTACCTACTCCTATTTAGTCGGGATCAAGATGAGCCAACATACAACAAACAAACACATCACTCTTATAGCTCCTGGGTTTTCTCAGGGGATTCATCGCAGTGTTCTAGTTTAGGCTGAAAATTGCCACTGGGTTGCCAGAAAAATTGCCTAGGCACAACTTAGGCACAATAACGTCTATTTACGAAGATATATACATGTCCTCTTAATTTACAAAGCCTAATATGACTATCATTTCTCATGGTACCGAAAGTTAAGAGTTGGACCACCAGAAACTCCATTATCGAATAAAAGAGTGAACAACGACAGAGCTCCAGAATGAATTGGCTGAAGACATAACAGCAACAATTACGTAAAGTCAACAGCCGAACTGAGTCAGAGCTTTTGACCCCCCAAAAAAAAGAAAAAAACTGAGTCAGAGCTACACCGCTAAGTGAAGTGAAGTTTTCAACAGTTCAAGAAACATTGATTGCTGCACAGTCAACCAAAAACCAAAGCCAAAGAATTAGATATTTGACCAATCCAATTACCTGCAAGATTATGGAGTGAATCACGTCAGCATACTTCACCGCCAAGTTAAGCGACATACACCTTGCTGGAGCCACTGCATAACACCGCACTTTACTCCGCGGAACTCCGCCCAGCTGATCCCCATGGTTCGCCACGATCACTGCCAAGAGCGAAGCCACACCAGACCCAAGCGAGTGGCCCGCAAAAACGATGTTGTAGTTCGACCCATTCTCGACCCAAAGCCTCTTCAACGTCTCCGATTCCTCATTCAACAGCCAAGTCGCCGATTTCAACAGCCCGTGGTGGACGTAACCCCCGTCGAACATCTGCATGCCAAGCCGATTGTCCAGCAGGAGCTTGTAGTCGCTCTCCTTGGCGAGGTTGAGGCCGCGGATCGCGAGGACAATCTCGCAGTGGTCATGGTCTACGTAAATGATGTAGGGTGGGGCATGGCCGAGGGTCCGCTCGTAGGTGACGCGCTTGACGAGCCAGTCGGGGTTGAGGCGGTAGCCGCCGGAGGTGGGGAACTCAGGGTGGCGGATATCGGGACGGTAGACGGCGAGGATGAGGCGGCAGACGCTGGGGACGGGCTCGAACTCTTCGGGGGTGGCGGGGGGCCATGTGGCGCTGTCGTCGGAGCTGACGTAGGTGCAGCGCTTCCAGACCCACCGGGAGCAGCCCAGGATCACCAGGCAGTGCAGGCCACACACGCCGCATCAGTCCAGGCAGTCCACGCCGTCATCGCCGCAACAGACTGACATGGCGCCGGCGTCTGAGAATCTCTAATATGTATTTTACCTGTGAGACACAGTACATATGAGAGGGGAGGACAGCTTGTATATATATTTTCAATCTAACAACGAAGGAACGACGAAGGTTCTACCTTGCCCGACCTTTGCAAGCATAATAATCTTTAACCTATGAATTTTGAAGGAATAAGTTTCATAATAATTTATAATTATTTATTATTTGATTTTTTATGATAACATGACACATAATCATTTCTTATCTTACCGACCAAAAAAAAAAAAATCATTTTTTTATCTTGTCTTGTCGTGTGTACTGACTCCTACATTAATTACAAGAATCCTCTAAATAGTGTACATTTTCTATGTAACTCGCCCTCCGAGATATTTTAGAATATTTCACCGTTTAAATGCTTGAGTTAATATCTTGAAAAATCTCAAACTGGTACACCTATAATAAATTTACCTCAAACTATTTTTTTGACCATGAAAAATCATAAACCGGTATACTCGTGACAAATTTATCCTAACTGATTATAAAAAACCATAAACTAGTACATTTATGACAAATTTACCAAAAACTAATTTATTCGGCCGCAAAAAACCCCAAACTGATAAATTTGAGACAAATATACCATCCGCTAAATTGGATTAATACCACAAAAAAATCACAAAAATTGTAAAATGTGACAAACGGAGCGTAAAATCCCAAATTGGTATACCAGTCAACTGTCACGTGTCATTTGATTTAATAATTTGACAATAAAATTCAACGAAAACTAACAAATGGTAAATTTATCACAAATGTACCAGTTTGGGGTAAATTTGTCAAATGTATATTAGTTTGGGGTTTTTGGTGATCAAAAAAATAATTTGGAGTAAATTTATCACATGTGTACCAGTTTAAGATTTTTCAGGATATTAACCCTAAATGCTTTAATGCTTGCCTGGTTTTTCTTGATGATGCTCAATTTATTGTTCGTTGAAAATCTCCGCATGGCGACACCTATCTCTATCTTTCTTGCGTTTTCTAGGTGATGTGTATTAATGATTTATAGATCATTTCGGGCTTGCTTGATTGACCGTAACGTCACAGGATTTAAAAGTGGATAGACAAGATGCTTAGCCGTCTATGTCCGACGCATCAAACACACGAGGTTAAGCCGTGTTCTTCTTTTTCTTTCTTTATCGTAATTAACAAAATAGACCGATGAGAGTACCGCATGAGTGGCCGCTGCCGGTGTCAGACTTTCCTATTTGAACAGCTACATATGGTAGGATGGAATGAAATAGAATCGGAGAGGATGGAATGAAATGAAGTAATGGTTTCAATTTTGATAAATTACAAGACAAATCGAAGAAATGGAAATTCTTTTGCTTGGTCGGAAATAAAATTGAATTGGAATCTTCAAATAAATTTGATTTGCATCATTAAGCATTTATAATAATTGAGTTGAAAAATGGGAAAAGTATTAGTACCGGTTAGGCGGCGGTATTTCCTTCCCTATATGACTAAATCCACCCAATTTCTACCAAAAAAAATAAAATTACTCTCTATTAATTAATTGCAATTTAAATTGGTGGTGTCAAATTTATTTACTTTCCTTTTTTAAGTTTTTGTAGGTCTATGTAGTATCTACATACCATAATTAAGAATTCGATATGTAGGTTTTTTTTTTTGTAGATTTTCCATGTATATTAAAGGCGCTATTTTTTTTTTAATTGTTAGATATTACTTTCATAAAAACTTGTTTTGTCGAAAAGAGAAATTTGCCAATCTAATTCTTTTTTCTATAGTCGAATATTGGGAAAATTTCAAATAAAGGCTTGAAGTGCCCTCATTTTCCCAAATAAAAGTCTAAAGTGGGCATTATTTCAAATAATAGCTCGAAATGTCTTCATCTTCTCAAATAATAGCTTAAAGTGGAGCTTATTTCAAATAAGGGCTTGAAATGTTCATGTCAGTTTCAAAAATGAGCTTGAATTCACCCATTGTTAAGGGCAATTTCACCTTTTATAATTTATAAATTTTCCCTTTTTTTTTTTTGGTATTTTCTTTTCATAAAAAACCAAAAAAAAAAAAAACTTTAAAAAAGAAGGGAAAACACAGGCTTCTACCTGTGGCTACTACCCCATCGTCGGTAGGGCGACGGCAGTGAACACGGGCAAGGTCGCCAATGCTTGTGCGAGGGTCATTGACCAAAGGCGAAAAGCCTTCACAAGAAGCAAGGAGAGAGCGGTGACCCTCTCCCAGATCTAGGTGAGGCTCGCCTAGCACCCGCAAACCTGAGGTGAGGACTGGAGGTGTCGGGCGAGGGCCACTATGTGACATCCTGATTTTCGAGTCTGATTTCGATGAGATGAAATGAGCTTTTCATCGACGTGTCTATAGCTTTTTTCTCTAAGTTGGCCACTCACGAGTTAACAAACCTATCGGGTGAAGCCGTTAAGGAATCTAAATGCAATAACATTAAGAATTCGACTCGGAATCGACTGCTCAACCGTGCTAATCTGCAAGGGTTATTACGACACCGTCAAAATCGATTAGAGACCGAAAATAGGTCTATTCGATAGAGGTATGTGATTAGTGCGTGGGTGATTCCACCTAATTGCAAAATTTCTATCGAACGGCATTAGATCAATTTTTCTGTCATTTTCATACCCTATGTCCGTATTTGAAATCTCGAGATTTTCACGACAACCGAGTGTCGAAGATATATGTTGTGGTTCGAAAATAATCGACCACGAGTCAATTGTATTAAAAATTCCTAAAAACTACCCGGTAAATTAGAACGCGCTAAAATCATGTCAGAGTGAAATTAATCGCGAAATTGAACTCAATTTTAGAAATTGAAAGTTCTATTATGTCACGATTCATTTTTGGAATGTCGACTCACTTTCCGAAAAATTTTCGGAGATTTCGAGATTTTTACGGAAAATCGATTCGGATGATTTAGAAAACGAACAGAAATTCGGTTTAGCTCATTTGAAGGGAATTTTGATTTCTAAGCTGAGCTACTGGGTGATGGGAATTTGTGGAAGTGTGTGGGATTTTTCTTCGACGAAATTGGACTTTGAATTTGAGAAATTGAGGATGAAATTGAAGTCTAAGCTAAGTGAAATTCGGATCAAAAGAGGAGGGCTGCATTTTGGCACCAAAATTGGACTATTTATGGATTTTTAATCAAGAAAGAAATAGGGGACAATGAGATATTTATGCAAACCTAAGGGGATCAAGTCTTTAATGTGTTGGATAAGTCTTGACTTTTGGCCTTTTGTTTCTTTTAATCTTCTTGATCATCCAAGCTGGCTCCATCTTCTCGCGCGGACGACCCTGCCTCAGCCGAAGACTCCTGTTTTCGCTTCTTTCATCTTCCCTTCTTTGTTATTTTCCATCGAAGACTCTTGCCTTCCATTGAATCAACGCACACCTCCACCCACTGAACTTTCCTTGCCACACGTTTCTTAGTCAAACCGGTGAAGCCTCTCTGTTTTGTTGACCGTGAAACCCCCACATCTCGCCGTTCCCTTCCACCGAAGCATCACCGGGTCTTCTCTTCATACGGCCACGAAGAAACAATCTGGCTTTGATTGTTGATCCGCCAGCACGTCCGCGTGTCAGCTCGCCCCTGCTTCCTCGCGTGTTCCATTGGATCGGTCAAAGCCCAGCCACCCATCTCCTTCAATCGAAGCCCAGCAGAAGCCCGCGCGTCTAGCTTCACGTCCGAAATTTTCAGCCCCAGCTGTGGGCTTTGCTGGATCGTTTCAGCCCGGCCCAAGCTTCCCTCAGCCTCACCGTGAGTTCAAGTCTTGGCCGCCGCAGCCGCCGTCACCGTGAGCCGATTTTCGTGCTAATCGGTGAGTTCATGTTCTAATCCCTAATTAGTAGGCTAATGACACTTAGATTGCGTTCGGCAGTCGGGATAAAATTCGGGATAGGATATGATTTATCCTATCTTACGTTTGATGCTCGCTTAGGATATGATAAAATCGGATATAAGGGGGATATAGACGTGATAAAATTATCGTGGGGGAGGTGGGATAAAAGTGGATTAGGATTTTAATGTCCATAATAGGAAATTTATTTTTCTTGAATAAAAAACTTATTAAATTAACAAAATTGAAATTATATTTCAATATAAATAATATTTGAATTCTAATTTAAGAAATTAAAAATAAAAAATAAAAATTATTTTTAATTAATCTTATTTTAATTTATATATTTAACTTTAATTCTATCTTATATAAACATTCAATCTATAAATTAAATATTTATATTTATTATATATTTTAGGTATTTTTGTATTTTAGATATGTTAGTACAGTTTACTATTTGATAAAATTTTATTAAAGAATGATGAAAGGGGAAAAAATAAATAATAATGAAAATAATATAAAAAAGAGGAAAAATAAAATAAAAAAATTTAATAAAAATAAATTAAGGAATAGTATTACGAGAGATTTTCACCATCTCGTTTATGAACATTTAGGTTCATTTATAATGATATGTCGTTTATATAAAAAAAAAAAATACGTGATATGATGTGAATATATCAACTTTAATTGCGATTGCGATTCACCAAATAATGGACGGGATATAAAAAAATCCCAGGATTTCATATCCTATCCTATTCCGATTAGAAATTTGGACGACCAAACGTAGCCTTAGGATATTTACGTAGAAAGTAGAAACCGTACGTTAAAGGTTAGAGGTGTTAGTTAGCTAATTGGTGGATTAATTAGGTTAATTAGGCTTATGATGGCTTAGTTAGATTAAGTATATAGTTATTATTAGTTAGTTTAATTAGTTCGGTTAGGTGGATTGGTAAATAGTTAGTATTTAGTTAGTTTAATTAGTTCAGTTAGGTGGATTGGTTAGGAATTAGTTAGTTTATTTAAATTAGTGTACTTAGATTAAATTAAATAGAATGGTTAGATTTAATTGTTAGTTAGATTATTTAGCTTAGTTAGTATTTAATTAAATGCTTTAAATTTATTTATTTTGTAATTTATTTAATTTCCGATAATTTATTTAATTATTAATTATTTTTTAGAAATTAGACCGGGATATCCGGTGACCAGAATTTCATGCTAATTGCAATGGTATGTTCAATTTCTGCAATTGAATGTTAAATTGTGCAAATTGAGTGCTGATTGGAATTTTGAGTATTTAATTCCAAATTTTGTGAATTTCCAATATTTATTCGGAAAATCCCGGGTGTTAGATTTTAACACCGAAAATGGTTTTATATGTATAAAATAGTGGGATTTTAAATTAGAGGTTATGAATTTTATGGATCCAATCTAACCGTGTATCCACACGCGACTATTTTACCATTTGTTTTTAATATGAATAAAATAGGCTAGGATCACTATTTTAATCGAGGCATTTGAGTACAATGCACGGTGACTTGGGTCGAGATTGATTGGTCGTGTGTTGGTTAAGAGAACCCGTCTTGAGCAATTATGTCAGACGTTACTAAATCCCTTTTTCGGGTTACCCATGCATTAGGGTAGCAGGTCGCAGTAAATTCTAAACCTATGCTCCTTTAGGAAAGCCGTCAATGAGACGTAGCCGTGCTCAATGAGGAAGAGACAATGCATGGCTACGTTAGTAGACAGCCGAACATGGGAGTTGGTTGTGCATTGAGTGGCTTATTTAACAATTGGAACGCGTGATTGGTTGAATTTGATGCGCCTAATTATGAGACAAAACTGTGTGGCATGGTATGGGGCGTATCATAATGGTTTGGCCTTATAATCGAGACCCTTGTGATTAATTGAGTTGATGAGGCATTCCAATTGTTTAAGTACAAGTGCTGTGTATATCTATGATGTGAATTATGCTAACATGTAGGAAATAACTGAAGCGAGGTAAGTCCTCTATACTAATTGTGTGATTGTGTGGTTAGGACACTTCTAGGTGTATTTCCCTCATAATCGGGGCTTAGAGCGTGAACTTGTTGATATTTATATCTCACCCCATCGTGGGCTCAATTTTTTTCAGGACCGTAGAGTGGAAGGTTTGGAGCCGAGCTGAGGCGAACCTGAAGAGTAGGTCAAATAGGATAGCCTCTTTTTAGAACAAATCTTTTGGGTATAGACGTTTGTAAATGACTCAGTATGTTTATAAAATCATGTTTGTTTGTGAATGTGTTGTCCTAGTTTTCTATCCCGAGATGGTTACTGTTAGGGGATATATTGTTCGCTTCCGCATGTGTAATGAAATAAAAGGTCGGCGACATGTATGGGGAAGTCGCAGATTTTATCGACTAGAGAGGGATGTGACACACTAGGCCTACGAGAGGGTTAGTGACCTTCGCCCAAATTTGGGAGAGGGTCACCACCCTTTCCCGCTTCTTACAAGGGCTTGCTAGCCCTAGCCTCTAGTCAACGAGGTTCATCGCCCTTCACTGCCACGCCATTGGCGATAGGGTGAGGACCTTATGTTTTTCCTTTTTAAAAAGTTTTTTTTTTATAAATTTTTAATCTAATTTAATTTAAATTTAACTTGTGTTTAGACAAAAATATCCCCAATAAAAATAAAAGTTAGACCCTTATTGGAAACAACCATAACTATTTCAAGCCATTTTTAAAGATTGATATGGCCACTTTAGACATTTATTTGAAACAATATCTACTTATTATCCTTATTTGAAAAAATAATAGCACTTCAAGCTTTAATTTGAAATTTTCACTCGAATATTTTTATGGATAAATTGCTAAGTAGATGGAATTTAATTAAATCAAAACATTGCAAAAAGTAAGAATTTTTTTTTTTGAAAATGCTAGTGAAATATCATTATTTTGGATTGACAAAAATTAATAAAATTTAGAATTGTTGACAAAAAATATCAAAATACCTCATTATGCATAATGTTTTTGGTGATTTCTTATATATTCATCTAATGTATTAAATGCTTAGTATAAATATATATCACTAGTATGATAAGGAAAAATAATAAATTCATTGATATTGTAAAGAAAGAGATAATGAAATTAATAAAAAGTTCACCAAGAAAGTGAGATTTTGAGATAAGAGAGACCAGAAATAGATAAATTGTTACAAGATCGATAATGAAGAAGAGACTTTTCAGTTTTATACAATGTCAAAGAATGTCTTTTTTTCCTTTACTATTAGTCATATAATTTTATACCAAGTACATAAAACGTTATAAGAATATCTGAGAATGCAAGTTTCTTTAATATACTAAAAAAAATATGTGAAATGTTTAATTATGAAACTATCATGAAATCAAAAGAAGGATTAGGAAAAAGGAGTGGAGGCATAACTTTAAACGACAATTGAAAGATTAAGGATAATTTTATCTTTTTAGTATAAATGGGGGTGGATGGAGTCATTTAGAGGGTGGAAATAGCGCATCCCGTACCGATTTAATCATAAAACTTGTCGGATTTCCCCCCAATCCCCTAATCCAAGCTACTCATGAATCTTTTAGCTCTCAGTTTGACCAGTACATGTCCCGTTGATTCCCTTCCGTTCACCTTGATCTTTCTCAGTTAGATGCGGTCGAAGCAAACTCCTGCAAACTTCATCAATGAATACGTCGAGACATCACTCTCTCGCAATGCATATCACGCGCCGTGTTGTTTCCCTTTCACATGTTCTGTACAGAACCAGAATCTCAACAAATGTTAGTGATGAAGGAAATCATGTGGATGCAAACTAAGCAACGCCATGACGGAGAATCGGTGTCGTCTGGCCAAGACATAGAGTCAGCATTTAAGCACCTGTCTGAATCACCCGGTCGACACTCGACCGCGACTCTGTCTCCCAAACAGTATTCAGTCTGTCGCCTATTGCGTATAGTTAAACCATGCAGCAGATGAACTAATTGTATAATTATTTGACGACAAACACGCCTCCGTCGGTCAATCCAACGGCTGAATATAAAATGCATGGAGGGGGTTGGAGTGGAGTCTCAGCTTCTCCCCGTGTAAGCCGGCACTTGTCTTCGGGGGTAATTGATGGATTAACTTCGTAGCCGAGAGTAAAAACAACCCAGAATTCTCCACTAACCGATGCTAGAGCAACTTGTTTTTGCTATTTTGATCAATGGGCTTAGCATATCTTAGAGTTCGTTTATCCAGAATTGGGTCGCTTCTGGGCTTTCGGCGAAAAAGTCTTCCCCAGTGCGGTTTACAAGAACCGTGCTCAAGATCGATGAATTTCTATGCAAGTTTTCTTGCTTATAGGTGAACCCACTATTAAGTTCTTGAGAATGAATCAACCAAGAAACAATAAGAAGATAAAAGCACCAAAGCAAGCAATTCAAACCACTAGAACAACTTCCATGCACACCCATCTTGCAGTAGTAACAAACCCTTCAAACTTGGCAACCGGATTTCTTCATTGTGCAGAACAAAGCCACTGCCTTTACCACAAGGCAAAGATCTTCACAGGTCTTACCAATTCTGACTCCATGAGTCAGAGTAGGCCAACTGCTGCTTGAGACCATCCCTAACCACCGTTTAAGCAAATGGAAAAGCAGAAATCTTTTGCCCAATTCGAAATTTAGAGGCCCTCTAATGAATTCTCACAATTTGTACTTCGGCTCCACCATTTGCTAGAATCATTCAATGGTATCGGCAAAAGTTTCACCTAATAGATAGCAAACTTGGAGAACAGGGCATGACTTCCTTCCATTTCATTTTTCGTATTGGCTACTATAAAATCAGTCCTACTCCCTTGAACCACTCCCATATCCCAGACAAAACTCGAAAATGCCGAGAATGAAGATCTCTTTCATTGTTTATTTTGCCGTCACGGCAGTTATGGCAACCGGTGCTTCGGCCACGCTGGTCACATTCATCTTTGGCGACTCCTTAACGGAAGTCGGGAACAACAATCACTTGCAGTACTCTCTGGCAAGGTCGGACTATCCGTTTTACGGCATAGACTATGAAGGTGGACAGGCAACTGGGAGGTTCACAAATGGGAGGACCATTGGCGACGTTTTATGTAATTACACTGATCTCGTGGCTTGTTCTTGGCTTCTTTTTCGTGTTTGAATTTAGGGAAGACTGTTTCATACATGCACTATCAGTATCAGCAATTTCCCAGAATTTAATCTTTGTTATAATTAACGCTGGCAGCTGCAAAGCTTGGGATTTCTTCGCCGCCACCATATTTGTCATTGTCGCCGAACGATGACGCAATTCTTCAAGGGGTCAGTTATGCATCTGGTGGAGCAGGAATTCTCAACGAGACCGGGCTCTATTTTGTAATGAACATCTTCTAACGATATGTAGTTTGTTTCTATTTGAGGTCACTTATGCTCCACTGAATATCAGTTCCTGCAACTAATTTTTTGCCACGGCGGCTCATCTGTTTTTGTAGATCCAGAGGCTATCATTCGATGATCAAATCAACTACTTCAACAAGAGCAAAGAAGTGATCATTGCTAAACTTGGAGAGGAAGCTGCAAACAAGTTCTGCAATAAAGCCCTCTACTTCATCGGCCTTGGTATTGATAACGCTCACTACTCAGCACCTCTGTGAAAAAAAGCAAATCATATTTGCTTAGGATTGCAGTAGATTTTTTCCGATGCTTCATAAAAACAAATAAGAAGGCAGCACATCAGGCCGCAGCATTCGTCTAAATCGATTTATATGAGTGCTACTCAACATGAAAAAGAGCAAACTCCAATCTTTCAGATGCAGAGCCATGATATTCGAGATTAACACCAGAACAGCAACACAAGAAAAGCACATTGTCTTTGTCAAATGATGCATCATGCCTCGAATATTTTTCAATGTATGGATACTAATCTTATTTTCGATATTGTTTTTCAGGCAGCAATGACTACGTGAACAATTTTTTGCAGCCGTTCTTAGCTGACGGTCAGCAATATACACATGACGAGTTCTTGGAACTCTTGATGTCCACCTTAGATCAGCAACTCACGGTAAATTAGATCTGTCCAACATCCTTCTCTCCCTTGGACAAGAACGAACTTAATGTGATAAAAGATAGAGTGAACACAAAGTAGAATTAGCGATAGCTCTGGCTTGTAACTTCATTTGTTAAGCAGATGCATGCCCTACATACTTTTAGACTCACCTCACAAAGAATTTCCATATGCCAGAGGCTGTACAAACTCGGCGCACGGAAGATTGTCTTCCACGGGCTTGGTCCTCTTGGCTGTATCCCTTCACAGAGAGTGAAATCGAAGCAAGGCGAGTGCCTGCATCGAGTCAATGAATGGGTTCTCGTGTTCAATGCCAGAGTGCAGAAGCTACTCGCCTCTCTGAATCAACGGCTCCCGACCGCAGGATTTGCATTTGCTGACACCTATCAGGCGGTCCAGGACTTGATCGACAACCCCACCAATTATGGTAATTAAACCTCTCTTTTTGAAAAAACAACTGAAGAACTTTCTTGAGAAAGAGAAATGACATCCTAGGTCTTTCAATCATGTCCATGCAGGATTTAAGGTCTCCAACACTTCGTGTTGCAATGTGGATACATCTGTAGGCGGCCTGTGCTTGCCAAACTCTAAGTTATGCAAAAACCGCCATGAGTACGTCTTTTGGGATGCTTTCCATCCCTCGGACGCGGCCAATGCCATTCTTGCTGATAAGCTTTTCTCCAGCTTATTTTCCGGTCCCCCTTCCATCGCACCAACACCCAGTGGCCGATGAGGCAACTGTTGAATTGGTCTGCTTAAGGTTTGTGTACCCTGTAAGGCTGGCGAGTTACTACATGATGAGTACTAGTAAAGTAAATGTATCGAAAATTCGAATACCGAGAACAACTAATTACAGTTGTAGGTTTGATGCTCGCGGAATAATAGACTTCAGAATAATACTCTGTTCACAGGTATGAGGTGACCTGAACCTGAGTGTTGCTCCTATGCTTGTAATGCAAACATATGCACCCACTGTTTGATAATACAAGATGAGTGTTTTGTAGATGTTTCTGCTTCTGCAGAGTCTTTGAAAATGATATGTTCAACTTACTCATATATCGCGATTATTCATTCAGAAAAAAAAGGAAACTTCCGAGAAATAACCTTAGAGTAAGATTTTACCGATGTTCACAACAAGAGCACTCGACGAGCTTCTATAAATTAGAGTTTAAAATATATTTTCAAATGTTACAATCGACAGGGAATATCCGGTTTCGTATTTCTCGTGCAAAAAGAACTTGAATTGAGGATTAACAAGCAAAGGAAACTCTGAAACCAGACTACCGCAGATCAAATATGAACTGCCTAGACTGGAACTTGAGGTTCATAATGCAAATGTGAATTGGATAAACTGGAACTCCAAGGTTCACGTTTGGCTCCTAAAGAAGTGAATGACATCCAACATCTAACAACCTGAATTGATTTGCATAAAAATTTCAGGAAAACATTCATCAAGACCTCGATGTACATAACCATGACGTAGACTTAAAAAAAGTCAGAATCCACACATTGACTCTCATACAACATATGTTTCGTGGATACACTTCGAGATAGAGATGGGCAACTAAGATGAGCTCCAAAACCCAACCTATGGATCAGTTCAAGCATGGCCACAGCTGCCTTCAATTCTCCATATCCTCTTTAACTGATTATCTCTCTCTCTCTCTCTTCTACTAAGGCTTTTAAGCAGGTAAACTCATGATGACCAAGGATGGAGAACCTCCTTGGATGAGGCCTACCAAAATTCTCAGATTCCTGCCTATGAAAGCACGGCAGAGTTAAAACTGTGGAGCCTGACCCTCCAGCCTTGTTGTAGTACTTGATGGAGCAGTTCCACTTTTAAGTGGAAATAACAGGCTGCGTGAATACACACTTGAGAATCCCAGAAACAAGTATGTAGGTTCCTGCAAGACTCATAAACAAGTTCTAGAGACTTGAGAAGAATGCAGGTCGATCATAAAACATTTGTCGGCACAAGACTCATGGTGAAGACCGTGTCAAATAGTAGCTCAAAGAACTGAACCACCGATTAGCAAGTTTGTGTGCATAAACCTCTTTAGAAGTAGAAAATAAAAGGGGAATCACATACAGATATAATTTACTTGCTCTCAGTCAATGACCAAATTTTTCCACATAAGTAACATAATTGGGAGGAGGATCTCCAGCATTTGAACCAAAAGAAGAGGCGATTCCCACTTCTAATGCTTGACAATGCACTCTTCTCATCTCTAAGAGAGAGAATTCCTCTCCATTAGAGAAAAGAGTCCTCGTGCACCGCCAAGCACTACAAGTGAAAGAATGGAAAAGCTCTATCCCTTGAGTAAAATGAAGGGTCCAACCTTGCCCAGTTACCTTCGGTGTGGTTAAAGCAAAATGATCATCATCGAGCAACCATATGAGTTTTCTGTCCATAACGAAAAATGAATACAGTCAATTACCGACTATACAAGCTAATATAATAACTCAAACAAGGCAGCATTTTGGAAGTCTGCAAGGTCATGTCTTGCCCGTGCCATTTCAGAAAGGGGGAGTCAGGCAGCTGGATGCGTTCCCTATCTTGTTGATAAACTTCCACATAATTATAGATCAAGGGTCATGAACCATGCATTTTGAGTTCATCAACAGAAAGGGAAATCTTTCAACTTCAAACACGCCCGTGGTCAACAGTTTCACCGCACCAAGTGCTTTCTGATATCTCCAACTCACAAAGACAAAAGTAAGATCAAAACAACCACATAGCTTCGGTGCAAAAATCCAGCTCAACAGAAGTTTTCTTTCCTTCGATATGAAAGAAAATTTTTTAAATCCCATCAAGTATTAGAATTGATACCCCAAGCTCTCAGATCAAAGGCCAACGTTTTCCACAAAAGTGAATAGTTGGGAAGCGGACCCCGGCGACATTTAAGCCAAGAGAATAGGCAAGATCCCACTTCCGGTGCACGCTCAGTACATTCATCTGATCTCCAAAACCAAGAAGAGAGTCCTCATGCACAAACCTACCACAACAAGTCGGAAAGTGCTATTCTCGAGTAAAATGACGCCGGGGTCCAACCTCTCCTCCGTCACTCTTCAGTGTGGTTAAAGCAAAAAACAATCATCATCGAGCATCGACATCAAGCCCTTCATACCACAAGACGCAATAAAACAATGCAACGACAACCCAAAAAGCAACATCCCACCCTCCATCCTAAAAGACATTCCTTTTACGATAATCCATCTCTCCCGCAATCCTCCCCCCGCGACAACAGACGCCCGTCCCCTCAACCGATCGATGATTGGTGGGGGCGGCGGTGCAATGTGGAGCCTACGAGAAAATGCGACTTCCACGCAATGAGCAAAGGGAAGCCGCATGTCCAGAGGCGCCCGTGAGATTTCCTGTCGCATCGTTTCGTATTCCTCGCGCTATTCAGGAAGAAGCAGCGAGGAATCATAGTGGATGCCAATTTTTTGGGGTTCGCGAGATCAAGAGAGAGATCCGCAGAAGAAGCTTACGGTCAGATTCGAGGAGAAATGGAGACGACGGAGGAGAGGGAGGGCGAGCGGAATATGGAGAGAGCGCGGCCGTGCCGGGGGCAGAAGCCGATCCGCGGCGGCGACTCCATGGATGAGACGATTAGGGTTTTCGTCCGTGCGTGCGCCTTCACCATTTATAGCGCCATTTTGAACTCCGGAGAAAATGGGCACCTAAAAGAAAGATATATAATACATAGATAAATATGTATAATAAGAATAAATATTTCGAAAAACCTTGAATGATACATCTTTAATATATTTATGATAAATTTATATATTATAAATATATATATATAAATTTGATTTACTATAAAACAAACGATTTGATTTAAAAAAAAACAAAAGAGTATTTCTTCGTAACATGAGTTAAATTTTTTTATTTTCAAAAATCACACATTTATATGTCAATTTCAAATAAGTTCATAATTGTCTCTATTTATCTCATCGGTCGATGCATGACTTGTTTATAAGTCAATGATTGAGGACTAGTTTATTTATGTTTTTAATGGGTTAAAAATTAGATGAGACACTAGCACGAGAACCATTGCAGAGGGTCTTGCATCATATGGAAATCGCACCAAAATGCAACTCTAGGGAAGACCATGTTCATTCAACCCTATGCTCACTTGCAATTATTTCCTTTGCAATTCTATGTTACGAAACCGTTCTTGACGGTCTAATGGTACATGTTAGAACGGTCACAAAGGCAAGGCCACCGAATTGTTAATGCGACTCAAATTGAGCATTTTGCAATGAATGTGAATCTCTAATGATAAGACAAAATGAGATAGTTAGTAACCATAACCTCGGCGAGGAGTGTAAAAAGAATTGGACCAAACTCTCCGGCCGATACCGACAGGTGTGGAAAAATCCAAAACGCTGCTAATTTTCCGGTTACAATTTGACTTCCCTTTCTCCCCTCGTGTTCGATCAAAGACGAAGTAAAACGTCGCGATTTGTTCGAACTCCAAAATGGAAAACTAGAATAAGAGATGAAACGAAAGTGATTCGAGTCGATAACACGAGGAAAACTATCTAATCTACCTGAAAAGAATAACAGCGTTCAGTTTTGAGTGAGGCTTCCCGCTTGATTTGCACAAAATTTGACCAGATCACTTTCCCTAAAACCATCCAGTCGGTCTAATCACAAAATAATCTTCAGAAACAGACTGCGTTTCTTCACCTAGATATGTACCATTCTACAAGAACAAGGCACACAAGACCAGAACTTTCATCCACAACAAGAAGCAAGACGTGCTGGTGTAATAATTTAAGGCAGGTGATCCCGAGGTTGTCGAATTCATAGATGGGGCCGTCACATTCACCGATGTCGCGTTTCTACCGAGACTGCAAGTAGAAAATGATATGAGTAAGCATAGCCAGTTGATCATCTAAAACTGCATCTAAGTTGCAGAGGTGATAGATCTATAAAATGAAGCATATGTTTACCTTCCTGAAAATATGCAAGTACCATGACCTACACGAGTGGAAACCAAAGAGATCATGAGAAATGTCAGGATTTGATCCTATGCAAATACAAAGGATGAATGACTCTTTTCGAACAGACATTTGGACTGAGGTCTTACTTGGATCTGAGGTGGTGATTGCAGCCACCCCGTTGAAATCACAAGTTCCAGGAGCCTTCCCCATTTGATGATAGTATGTATCAAATGCGTAGGTGGCATGTGCAGATAATGTGTCCGGTTCATAGCATGATTCGCCCTGCAACATGGGTGAGCAATCCACCTTGCCGACTCCACAGGCCCAATCCAAAGCAGCCTGCAGCATCTTCGGGTCTGCACCTTCCTTTGCAGTACAATATGTTTGGTTCGTCGTGTCATTGCCAGAACTGATCCCGACCCTGTCAAGTGCAATATGTAAATGGGGCTCCCACTAGCATCAAACAATCCCCAGTTCTTCTCAGATAGTGGACCCGCTTTTGTATCTTCATTATAAAGCTCGTAAATATAAGTACTGACTATGATGCCAGGGTGCTTGGGTGTCCCGGTCTTGTTCAGCACATGCCTTATCAAGTTACTGTTATATGTGTTGGCATTATCCACTGTGGCGTCTGGCTCATTAGAATCACCCTTTGATGGCCAACCCGTTTCAGTCACCACAACAGGAATGTTGGTGAAGTTCAGAAAAGCCATTGCAAAGTAGGCTGCATCAACCGTAGCATCAAACACGTTGGAGTAGTGGAGAAGAGTGTTTGCATCCACTGCCTCTTTGTTAGACGGCAGAGGCTTGAACAGCGCATAATCTAAGGGAATGACACCATTGGATTGCATGTAGTCATAGTAAGGGTATACATTGAGCATTAGATATGATCCTGAGGATTGCAAAAAATTCAGCATGGGGACCAAAACTGGGTTCAGGGATTTGTTAAAGAATGCTTGGGAAGGCGGGAAAGAGTCCAGTATCACGGACGAGGACAGCGGAGTGGAAACTTTGATCTGACGGTCAAGGTTTGAGGCGACTAGAGCTGAGTGGATGAACTTTAGGGCATTTACCAGGATGGGAGCTGCATTGGGGAGTGCCGTTAGAACCTCCGACCCCACAGAAATGCCGGTGATGTTGGTGGCTGGGTAATGAGCAATGATATTTTGGGAGACCCAGTTGGCAGCTGTGGAGTTGGATTGGCCAATTCCAAGGAGTTGCTCATTAGGGACTGAGACAATGACCTGAATGCCCGTGTTCGCTAGTGCAGCAAGAATGCCACGGTCAGTGTTGTACAGGCGGATGTGCCTTATGTTCTGTGCCTTGAGGAGAGCAACAACTTGAGTTGGATGTGGCATGCTGGAAAGATCCGTTCCTATGTTCACTCCTATGAATAGATCTGCATGAAGGGAAAAAAAAAACTCCAAGGATGTTAATCCTCTCTGCTTTCAATTTGGACCCATCCAGTTCATGTCCAAGATGAAAAGGTTGTGCATCAAAAATACAAACAGCATGTCCCCATGTCCTGTATTTGGACTGCTCTAATTTGGAAACGTGAACTTCATTTGAAAGATGGTTTGCATGCTGATGAACAATAAATTGAACCTTATACAATACTCGATTAATTAAGCTTCAGAATTTTTTTAGAAAGGTCTTTCATTCAAAGAGTAGCAAGGACAAGGACTCACTAACTTGATATTTATGGACAAATGTTTGATCCTCTATCTTAAAAAATGTCCTCATAAGTCAGAATGAGTGAGACATGAGCAAAACATTTTCATCTCATATTCTTTCAAACAACAGCAAATTTAACATGAAACATTGCTGGCAACTGGAATTAATAAGATTAAGTATGCCTAATGTTGTAACACCAGTAAATGGAGTACATGGCAATATTGAAACTCCTGAAGCATGACAAGCACAGAAGACATTGTTCCTTGCTCAATGGTCGAGTTCCCCATTACCTCTTTGATGTGTTTATCCAGGTGCAAGAGAGTAACAGAACAGAAACAATTGGCTAAACCCAACAGAATGTGAAGTTCTAAAGACAAAAGAAGGCATCAGCTTAACCTAGATGGAGTCATCATCGGTCATCATAGTAGGCACATGCATTTTAGAAGCCATCACCAATATACATCCCGAAGTGCACATATATTTTAAATACTACCTTCATGGACCAACTTGGCCATTTGCTGGGAAAACACAGCCTAGTCTCTCATACAACAATAATACCTCCAAAAAAAAAAAAAAAAAAAATCCAGCCCAAAGTTAATATTTTTGAGCTTTCAGGTGATTGTGAGTATGCAGTTAAATGAGTTCATTTGCATCAATTAGGGCAAGTTGATAAAACCATGCCAGTCCAGAGTCCTGGCTTCCTTTACAGAAACTAATAAACGTATATGGCCATGCGTATTATGCAAATGGAGCTCCTTTACTTGCCCTTGCTGTCATTGTGACTCCGCACTGCATTTGCATCGATTTATTTAAGGCAACAAAGAACAGAAAGCACTTGAGCTTATATTTAAAAGACCCGTCAACTTCCCCTAACCCTATTTGTTTAATAGCTAAGCTATCAAACATTCCAGTCAGAGTAAACAAGTACTCAAAACCCACTTTCTTTTTTTTTCTTTTTCATGTCAAATTGAAGGCTGAAGCCTCTCCAATCTAAAATAGTTTCCTTTTAAAGTAAAACCGATCAGTTGATACCAAATCTCTCTTGCGAATTTCCTACAATA
The DNA here is from genome assembly GCA_014182565.1 of Eucalyptus marginata. Classification (NCBI taxonomy): domain Eukaryota; kingdom Viridiplantae; phylum Streptophyta; class Magnoliopsida; order Myrtales; family Myrtaceae; genus Eucalyptus; species Eucalyptus marginata. The sequence continues at coordinate 36,709,604 of CM024590.1, forward strand.
AGCTAGAAAACCCTTCAGAAACCCGTGCAGAAGGAGGAGCAACAAAGACGTGCAGAAAGCAGAAAAGTGGAAGAGCAAGCTAAGAGTGACGAAAAGATTGCATTTTTAAGGGGGATTCTAAATACCCACAAGCCCAGAAGCCATGCTCAACTCAAGCAAAAACACAGTGCATACAAACAAAGAAGCAGAGACAAGCTGATAAACCCACCTGGGTCAGATGTCACGGTGGAAGCACAACCCACTAAAAGCAGAAGAAGAACAAAGGGGGGCACAGCCATGGCGGATGCAAATGCAAAATCTCTCCCTCCAAAAAGAGAATCTGAGATGAACAAAATAATGAAGTAATCACAACCCAGAGAGAGAGAGAGAGTGTGTGAGAGAGAGCGAGGCCTGAGTGTGAATATGAAAACGGTATAAAAAAGGATCAGCTCTAGAAGAGAGAAAGTGGTGTAAAGGAGCAGACAAAAACGAGAGAGAGAAGAATGGTCTCCACAAATCACGTGGAAAGTTTGTCAGAAGATCCAACGGCTGAGGAATCCTCTCTCTCTCTCTCTCTCTCCTGTCAAAGGAAACATGGCTGCGTTAAAAGACTAGTTGTTAAGGAACCCAAGGCACTTCTTGTTGGATAGCTGCAAGCTAGCCGTTACAACTTACAATGCCTTCCCTTTTTTTTTCCCTCTGGTTTGTTTGGTTCTACCCATGTTTTGTTTTTTGCTGTAAATCTCCTGGAATTTCAGGAGGATGGGGGGAAAAAAACAAAAAGCTGAATGGAAAGAGAGGAGAGAGTGAATTGAAACACTGGACTGAACAGCAGATGGTAATGGTGTAGTACAAAGCATTTGAGCAAACAAAAGAACAAGGAGCACGGAAGTTCAACGGTAACATATCTGTCTCTGTTTTCTTCCTTTGTTTCCCTTTTGCTTTTTTGGTCTTTTTCTCTTTGTCCTCGATGAGCATTTACGCACAAATTTGTTATCTCTCAAGAATGACAATTTGCAATTCATTAGTGCCTTCTTTATCCATCATCCCTAAAAATAATCTCAATATACATTAATGACTTTTAGTATCGTCTTTAGGTTAATAAAATACCAAATTGTTGCACCAAAATAAAGTCCAACTCTTACAATGCTATATAATTGGATATTTCTTGGAGGTTAAGATGGTAAACTGAATCAACTTATTATCACGAGGATGCAAAATTTGACAAAAGAGGATCTAAGCATGAATCTATTTGTTAAAATTTGAAATGGAGAGTTGATAGGGAGAAGAGTATAGATTAGACAAGATTTCAGGCACAAAATTTATATTATATAACAAAAGAGGGTTTGTAGTTTGCTTTGGAATTTGTTCTCATTCTGTATGTTCTTTTTCCTGCCAAGTTTGCATCTAGACAATAAAGAAGCATATAATCAACCAAACAAAAACCTAATAGAAGAAAAATCCATCTAATCAAAGAAAAAGCATGTACAATTCACTTTTGAGATCAACCTTATATCTCTATCTAAAGCATCTTAGGATGTGTGTGTCCTCTCTCTTCCTACTTCAACCTTTTTGTAATGAACGTGTTAGATTTTTTCACACAGAATAACTTGATTTAATGAAGACAGAGAGTAACTGTTAGAGCTAAATGAGCTTTAGACAAAGTGCACTTCTAGTAGATTTCTAAGACAGCGAAGATCGATAAAAAAAAATAGAATAAAGTAGACCCACACCGTGTTTGATTGGAACGAAGTGAATGAAAAGGAAATGAAATGAAAACCTACGGAGGTACCCCTTGTTTTTTTTTTTTTTTTTTTTTTTTTTTGGTTGAAAAAAGAATTGGGTGGGAGTGGGAGCGGAAGTGGAAGGAAATTGATTTAAAAGAGGGGATGGTACATTCTCGGGACCCACGCTTTTATTTCCCTTTAAAAAGTTGGAAATAATTGAACGGAAATTAATTCCTTTGCACGTCGCTTGCCCACTGCTTTTTATCCAAATGTAGACAAGACAAAGGATATTTGAGTAAATTTGCCCCCGCATTTTTCTTTTTTTTTTTTTTGGTCGGACCCCCCGCATTATTTCCCTTCAGTGAATATCGAATCAATTCGACCATGTGTATATATATCCAATCAACTCAATGATTATTACAATTTCCATTACATTCTTTTACGTCTATTTCCTTTTTTTCCCCTTCTCTTCCCTTCATTTCCCTTTTTTTCCCTCAAGAATCACATCAATATCATGAAAAGTTCATTATGACATAAAGGCCCGAATTTTTTTGTATAGTTAAAAATTCTAAACTTGCCTATTATAATACAAAAACCTCAATTCTTTTTTGTGTGATAAAAAACTCCACACTTATACCAGTGAGACAAATATACTTTGAATGTAATTGAAATAGAAAATATATATCACATATGTATAAGTTTGGATTTTTCGTGATATAAAAAAAGGGATAGGTGCACTAAAAGTTATAAAACTTATTACAAAAGTGTAATTTAATCCTAAAACTTGTAATGAAAGTTCAATCGAGTTTTAAAATTTTCAAAAAGGCAATCAAGTCATTAAACTTATCATTGAAGTGTAGTCAAGTCTTAATTTTTTTTTTTTTAAAAATGCTATTAACGGAAGGACCTGATTTGACTAATATGACAAGTTCTAAGACTCCATTGCACTTTTTTAAAGTTTTAGACTCAATAGTACTTTCATAATAAGTTTTAGGACTTGATTGTACTTTTTGAAAGCTTTAAGACTAAATTGCACTTTGTTAATAAGTTTTAAGATTTTCAATGCACTTATTACTGAAAAGAAAGTTGGGATAATTTTGTCATAGTGGGCACAAAAAAAAAAGAGGATATTTGTGTCATAATGGGCATAATTTGAAGTTTTTTGTGTTATTTATCCTAAAAACCATATAATAATTGCCTATCGTACAAAGATTCACATTAGCAAGCCATCCATTTTTCATCTTATAACAACCAACGGTTTAATTATAATCGCAATTCCTATTAATCATATGATGAGTATTTATATAATTTTCAATATGATGGAAAATAATACAGTCATTTCAACATAATCACGTTACAATAATAGCACTGCATTTATTAATAATCATTAATAGTATATTTAATAACAAGTAAATATGATCTCTTGGTGACATAATCGTTTTGCCATATCGAGAATATACACATGGAACAATTAGCACAATATTAGTTGTTTACAATTAGGTACGATTACCTAAATATGATAATTAAATATATATCAATTTGATAGAACTAACTTGAAAGTGAAACGCTCCAACTCACATAAGGAAGAGAAAAATATAGATGGGCTTGTAGATTTATTTTACCTTAACAAAAAATAATTACAAGACTCCTATATTTATAAATTTGTTATATGACCTTTGCTCTTCCCCATAAAAATAGCTAGCGTTCCAGATAAGATTTAGAAATTAATAAAACAGTTACATGTCTTACTTTATCTCATAATATCTCACCATATCTCATCATATATATAGAAATAATCACTACACCTAAAAATAAGAACAGATTCATTAAAGATAACGTAGCAAATATGACTTTTCTTCAATGCGGGTACGGAACAGTCTTCGGTATCAATTCTGGGATCTCGGTGTCGAAGTATCAGCACCGATGAATTTGGTTTAATTTCTAACACTCCTCTAACTAAATTTTCTTTCATCGATCATTCCAAGTAGGCTTTTGAACTTTTCAAAAGCATTGATCTTGCGAGGTTTAGTAAAAATGTTTGCTACTTGATCTCCAGTCTTCACATGCAATACTTCAACCTCATCCTCTTTAAAATTACTCTCGAATGAAGTGATATTGAACATCAATATATTTGCTAAAATTGGATTTTTCGTTAATGCAATAGTAGAAACATTATCAACAAAAATCTCAATTGTTTTCTTTTGCCCCATAAAAATACCTCTAAGTAGTCTTATCAACCATATTGCATGATAAACACATCAGGATGCACCTATTTATTCAGCTTCACATATCGATGGAGTGACACTGGGTTGCTTATTTGATGACCACATGAAAGTAATGTCACACAAGAAAAATACAAAGCCTATAATACCTTTTCGATCATCGATATCTCCCCCATAATCACTATTCAAATAAGCTCTAAGTTGGAAGGATTTAGAGCGATAGTAGTGTAGGCCATGAGAAGTAGTTCCTTTGATGTACCAAAGTATCCTCTTTGTAGCTTTAAGATGAGATGACTTTGGCTTCTCTATATATTGATTCGCAATTCCAACACTATACATAACGTTCAGTCTCATACATGTCAAGTATCTCAAACTCCCAATTAAGCTTCTATAATACGTCAAATCAACATTGACACCATCATTAAACTTCGAAAGCTTCGTTCTGCACTTCATAAGTGTATTGATCAAAGTACAATTCTTCATGTTGAATTTTTCAAGGATGTTTTCTACATATCTTTTTTGGGAAATAAAAACCCCTCGGCACTTTGCTTCACTTTGATCCCAAGGAAATAATTCATGAGACCATTATTGATCATCTCGAATTATTTCACCATCAATGCCTTAAAAGCATCAATCATCACTGGAAATATTTCCTGTAAATATAAGATCATCGACATATAAATAGGTGAGCAAAACATCACATTTTTCTTGCTTCAAATAAAGTGCATGCTCGTATGAACATTAAGAGAATTCATTCGCCTTGAAATATACACCAATTCTAGAATTCCATTCTTTGGGGCTTATTTAAATTTATATAAAGCTTTATTCAACTTCAACACTTTGTCTTCATGACCTTTCACAACAAATCCCTTAGGTTGTTCAACATAAATTTCTTCTTCAAGAATGCCATTCAAAAATGCTGATTTGACATCCATTTGATAAATTTGCCAATCATTTTGAGTAATGATAAAAGTGATCAATCTAGTTGTTTCCATGCAGATGATAAGGGCAAAAACTTCATCATAGCTGATTCTGGCTTTTTGCTTATATCTTTTCGCGACTAATCTAGCCTTGTATCTTGTCACTTCTCCTTTCTCGTTCTTTTTGGCTTTGTACACCCATTTGACTCCAATTAATTTCTTGTCCTTTGGAAGATTAGTAAGTTCCCATGTTTGATTCTTCTCAATGGCATCAATTTCTTCATTCATGGCTTTTCTCCATTTTTCTTCTTTAGCCACATCATCGACAATTGGTTTACAATATGCAAGAAGGCATACAAGGTGATGCTCATCGGTACCTTCATAAATGTCAGACAATCTCCTTGATCTTGGCACCAACAGTTCATCGACACCATTTGAAGAGGTTGGTGATGATGAACTTGAAGAAGATACTAGAGAAGAAGGTGAAGAATGATCTTTCAACTTTGTTTGATCGGAACCGCCACGAGCATTCACTTCTTCTTTTGAATTGTCTTCCCACGTGCCATCTTCATCAAACTTGACATCTCTACTCATATACACTTTCAAAGTGTTAGGGTCAAATAATCGATAGGCTTTGGATGATGAATCATACCCCATAAAGATGAGCATTTTGCTCTTGTCTTCTAGCTTTGATCTTTTTTAGTCTGGTACATGAATATACGCAATGCTTCCGAAAATCCTCAAGTGTGAAACACTTAATGTCATCCCAGTCCATGCTTCTTATGGAGTTACGCCTTCGAATCTAAATGTGGGATATCTATTTTGAAGATAGACGGCACACATAACAGCTTTAGCCAAAAGCTCATTGGGCAAAATTTTGCTCTTCAACATCATCTGAACCATGTCAAGAATGGTTCAATTTTTTCATTCAATTACGCCATTTGTCCAGGAGGATATGGAGCCGTCAAAAAGCGCCGAATATAATGATCCTCATAGAATTTGTTCAATATGGCTGAGGTGAATTATCCGCCACGATCGGTCCTCAAAACTTTGATGAAATAGTCACTTTTCTTTTCGGCCAAGTTTTTGAATTGTTTAAAAATATCAAACACTTTTGTTTTTTTTTCAAAAAATACATCGAGTTTTTCGAGTAAAATTATCAATAAAAGTAACAAAATATTGATTATTACTATTGTTGGGAATTACTGATTCCCTAAAACGGATTCGACACTAAATCGAACCCCTAAAACGACGTAGCAGAAGCGAGCCCAGAAAACAAACATGAATCACCGATCCTAAGGCACATCACATAGACGAACGTACCTTGTTTCCACAAACTAAACACCGGTGATGCGACACGAAGAAGAATCCACATTGTTCTTCAGAGGCTAATCTGTTCTTCGGGAGAAAGCGGTATGAGAAGACGTGAAGACAAAGAGAGCGTAATCTCAGAGAGAGCGTAATCTCTCTTTTACAAAATACGTAACCTTTCACAGATTAACCGCCTCCAGATTTTCCCTTTATCTTTAATAATTTCCTCCATGGGCCCTCAACACACGGGCCGGGCCGGGCCTATGACGGGCCAACTCAGGCCCATCAAAAGGAAAAAATCCATCATCTCCCACTCGCACATAGTGGGCCAAAACCAACATGGGTGGACGGGCCCTACCGAGGCCCGTCAAGCGAAAATCCATTAACTCCCACTTGACATGGTGGGCGAATGAATCCTCTTTTCCTCACCGCAACATTCATGCTTTTGGTGAATAGTTCGTGCGACCAAGCATACTTGGAGAGCTCGTTGCCATACATCTGTTAGGAATATATAGCGACTCATAATGGGCATCACATTTCGAGTAAATTTAGTATGCGGTACCCTAGATCGATCGATCACATTTATATCTCTCTTGATCTCTTTTAAACAATGATATATATATATATATATATATTTACAATTATGATTATTCACAATTATGATTATCCCAAAGATAGTCATAATTGGTTGACCGGTGAATACAAAACTACAATGTGATTCTCCAAATTCGATCTTCCTCTTTCCTTCAAACTCTCAATTTCAATTCAGCTTGCTTTTCTAGAAATATCCCATTAGATCGAATCAACTCATGACCATTGGCAACATCCTAAGATAGCAAACACTAAATAGAAATCTTGAGAATAAGAAAAAGTCTTGAGGGCACTAAATTGAGGAACTCTTTTCCTCAAGAGTCTCATACGGCATAAAAGTTGAGATCAAATTTTGGCCACTCTTATTGATCGTCTCGTCTCATGCATGAAATACGTAGTATGAAATACGTATTACGGTATTAACTCATTTCCCATGGAGCGTATGTCTACACCATTAATACCGTACAGATGATAGTTCAGACATACATAATGTTTAACTTGAGTTCACATATCTACTCCTTCACAGAATTCATCAAAACTCACATCTGGCATCATAGACAGATAAAGTAAAATATGTGGGTTATTTTACTTTCGGACATAGTAAATATTATGTCATCATCTTAACACTCAGTTAAGGCGACATATATAATTTAAGCTACGAGCTCTCGATTATCACCTAGATAATAAGCTTAACAACCGTCTTATCTCTATTTATCACATAGTAAATAGAGGCGATTACCTGTGTGAGTGAGCTAATCTTTTATCTGTTCGATATAGTTTATCAACTTAATATAATGCACTGAGCATTAAGATGCATAAACATCAAACAAAAAATTCACAGGCATTAATAATGAAAAAACGCAAATTCATTAAATGTGAACACTTTAGGGAAATTACAATATTTAGTACATCAACCTCTATGCAGTCCTAGAGATTTTACATGACCACAAAACACATCTCTAGGTATTAGCTTTGTCATAGGATCTGCTACCATTCTATGCGTAGATATGTACTGTAAGTTCACATCTTTTTGTGCAACCATATTCTTGACAAAATTATACTTGGTACTATATGTTTGGTCTTGCCATGATATTTTGGATCTTTGGTGTACGCTATAACTGCTTGGCTATCACAGTTAACCAAAAAAGGATTTGCAGCATACCCAATAACACCTAAATGATCCAAAAATCTCTTAAGCCAAATTCATTCTTGTACTGCTGCTGATAATGCCACGAACTCAGCTTCCATCGTGGACAAGGCCATACACGTTTGTTTCTTACTGCTCCATGATATGGCACCATTATTCAGTAAGAAAGCAAATCCAGAGATATATTTCATTTCATCTAAATCTCCTCCCCAATCAGCATCCGAATAGCCTTCAAGTTGCAGATCTTTTCCTTGGTAATTCAGCTTGTAATTAGCAGTTCCTTTCAAATACCTCGGTATTCTTTTAACGGCCTTCCAATGTGCTTGACCTGGATTGGATTGGTATCTACTCACCATTCCAACTGCAAAACATATGTCGGGTCTTGTATACATCATAGCGTACATCAAGCTCTCAACAACACTAGCATAAGGAACATGTTTCATTTGTTCATTCTCTTGTAGAGTCCTTGGACACAGTCTATGGCTCAATCCTTCACTTTTTGCAATAGGAGTATCAATGGGTTTATAATCTTGCATACGAAATCGTTCAAGAACCTTATTTATGTATGTTTCTTGCGAAAGAGATAATGATCTCTTCGAACGATCTCTTGAAATCTTAACTCCAAGGATGTATGCAGCCTCACCCATATCTTTCATCTCAAAGTTGGAAGATAACCAACTCTTAACAGTATTAACAAACTCCATATTACTTCCAGCAATTAGTATATCATCAACATATAATGATATGATCACAAATTGATCTTTGGATCTTTTGATATATACACAATGATCCTCATCTATCATTGTAAAATCATATGCCATTATGGCATTATAAAAACGTATATACCATTGTCTCGATGACTGCTTTAGGCCATATATCGATCTCAAAAGTTGAGATACTTTTCCTTCTTGGCCTTCCATAATGAAACCAGTAGGTTGTTTCATATATATTTCTTCCTCTAATTCTCCATTGAGGAAAGCAATCTTTATATCCATTTGATGTAATTCAAGATCCATACTAGCCACTATTGCCAGAATAATGCGAATCAAGGTAAATCTCACCACAGGAGAAAATGTTTCTTCATAATCAATTCCTTCCTATTGATTATACCCCTTCGCCACAAGGCGAGCCTTATGCCTTTCTATCGAGCCATCAGCTTTACACTTTATTTTGAGAACCCACTTGTTCCCAATAGCTTTGCGTCCTTTTGGAAGGTCAACCAGTTTCCAAACTTGGTTTGACTTCATTGACTCCATCTCCACTTCCATTGCATGCATCCATTTTTCCTTACTAGGGCAATTTAGAGCCTCATTAAGATTTCTTGGCTCATCTTCATATTGTGGAGCAACCATAAAAGTTTCCCCTTCAATGTCAAAACGTCGACGGGGAATACTTTTGCAACTTGTTCGCCGTATGGGAGATTGTGCACTTTGTACATCATTCCCCATCATGCTCCCACTCAGATTAGATAATGACGATATTATCTCATCATGTGGTTGTAATTGAGAGTGAGTTGAATCAAATTCATTACTTCTCATGTTACTCCCACTTGAACGAACTCCATTATATTCATTATCTTGATCCAAGGTTTCAAATAGGGAGTGTTCTTCACCTATTTCGCCCTTCTTAGGAAATTCATTCTCTAAGAATGTGACGTCCCGTGATTCGAATTCAGTTATACTTCCACTTTCCTACTCACCTATGAACACATATCTTTTCGAATGTTCAGAGTATCTTATGAAAATACTCTTCTTTCCTCTAGGACCCAATTTCCCAAACTTGTAAGAGGACTCGATAGCTGAAAATGACAATTTACTTGCTTTGCCCATAACATGTTGAAATGTGATTGAGCGACAAACATGTAATTTCTCTATGTGCTGAGATTGGCTTTGCTTATCATGATGATTTTACCCCATGACTTCATAATTACTCATTCTCTTTCCATAAGAGTCATGTATGCGATTCTGACTTGTCTGGAAGTTTTGTTTTCTTTTAATCTCGAGTTGAGGAACGTTTATATTAGGAACCATCTTAAAGGCAATAAGTGCCCTTAAAGTAGCTTATAAGTAGAAATATATTATGTGAGAGAGGAGCCAAGATGTCTGTGTTTAACAACAAGGACATCAATTTTTGAAACAGACATATTAACAAAGCATCCTATTGTTTAATCAACGCTTGAACTATGTTGAGCATAATGCACTGATTAGTTGCAAAGAAGCTAATTGTGAATGAAACTAAGGGCAATGTTATGATGAGTAACAAGCTAACAAGTTGATCACAGTTATGCCTATGTTCTTTTGTTTAATGATCCCTTGTAAGAAAAGCTTCGTATGGTTACTTTCTTGCAACTTACAGTCTTTGTGTCTCGAATGATTTGTCAATAATCTATCCACATCCATTATATTACAAGGTATCTAAAAGACGTGATTTTTCTAAATGCGGGAGCAAGGATTTGTAATGAATGGACATGCTGATAAATGGGAAAGGGTTCACCAAATTCGAGATAAGTTTGAATATGATAGAGAGAATCATGTGCAAAAAGATGGCTCCTCCTCTTGTTACGTTACTCTCTGCAAAGAACCGGAGATACGTATGTTGCCTTAAGAAATATCAACCTCATTGTCCAAAGGTGGCCTACTATTCTCGCCCATGAAATTAGGTTGGTCCATTTAGTCTTGCCAACTCCTAGAACCCATATTGGGTGCATTATGAGTATAGGTAGCATGCTTATTGATCTCTCGTCATTGCCAAGTGTTTTCTGCAAGTACAATGACCCAATTTATGTTATAAGCACAACCCCATGGCTTAAGAAAACTTAAGTCCGATTTTCTACCCGTCCATAACTCATATGGAGTAGAAATAACTGATTTGGAAGGCACCCGGTTAAGTATATAGGTAGCAGTTAATAACGCATCACTCCAAAAGGTGATAGGTAAATTAGCATGCGCCATCATGGACCTAACCATTTTCAGTAGGGTTCTGTTCCTTCTCTCCGCAACACCATTTTGTTGAGGAGTATGTAGAATAGACAACTGTTTTTCTATTTCTTTTTCATCACATAATTTTATGAACTCATCAGATAAATATTCTCGACCTCGATCGGATCTTAATACTTTTATTTTCTTGGCTAATTGATTTTATGCTAAGTTCATAAACTTTTTGAAACAACTCAATACTTCAGATATATGAGAAATCAAATAGACATATCCGAATCGAGTATAATCATCTATAAATGTGATGAAATAAACAGCCCCGTGCCTTCTTCTCACATTCATCGGATCACAAACATCAGTATGAATTAAATGCAAAGGAAATTTAGCTATTTTACATTTTCCATATGATTTCCTTGTCGTTTTCCCTACTAGGCAATGCTCACATATAGGCAAATCGACTTTTTCAATGTTGCCCAACAAGCCCTCTTTGGCTAGTCCAATATGACCAAGTCTAGCATGCCACACATTCACATCATTATCATATGAATTAGGAGACGTGAGAAGGGAATAACAAACATTTCCATTAACATAGTCAATATCTAATACAATGAAACCATCCAGAAAATAACCACAACCATAGAAATTTGTATCCAAAAACAAATCCACACCTCTATTATGGAAATTCATATTAAAACCTAGCTTAACTAACAATAAAACAGACACTAAATTTCGACGAATCTTCGAAGCATACAATACATCATCTAGGAATAAAGTGCGTCCACCACGCATGTTCAGTTGGCAGGTGCCAATTCCTTTTACTTCAACTCTGGAGTTGTTTCCCACATAGATCCACTTAGTTCCAGTTGGTACTCATCGGAATTCCACGAAGGATTCTCTATCATTCGCTACATGGTCTGTCGCTCATGAATCTACAGTCCACAAAGGATTAGACTCAGTAAAAAATACAGAACTTGACACATAGGCAAAGTTCTCAAAAGCACAAGGGGTGTATACCTTCTTTGGCTCACGACAATCGCGAGCATAGTGACCATTCTTATCACAATTGTAACACTTCACCCTTGTCAGCTTCTTCATTCGAGGACGTTTTCCTCTGTCATGTTAGTCAACCTTTGGCTTCTTCCCTGAAGGACCTGCTCAATTGCCTTTCCTTTTATCGAACCAGTTAGGACGTTTGTGCTTGGAGCTCGAAGCTCCATGTGAGCTAGAACCAGCATGATAAATTTCAGCTTCCGATTTAGCCGCCAAGAGGCGGTCCTCTTCTAGCTCAAGATGACGCATTGCATCCTCAAAGGTTTTGATATTCTCATTATGGGTCAGGTGCACCTTCATATGCTCCCAACTCTGAGGCAAGGAACGAATCACTGCTTGCACTTGTTGCTCATCAGTTAGGACATGGCCATCATCTTTCAACTCATTTATCATGTTTGACATGTTTCTAAGGTGTTGCTTCATGGTTTGACCATGAGGCTTCTTATAAGAGTCAAACCTAATAGTGAGTTGTCTCGTCAGTCACCGAAGTATGACCAAACCTTGCTACCAACGCTTCCCAGCATTCTGGCATTCTCAAAACGCCGAACTCTCGCATGACGTCATTTCCCATGCTACTCAGCAACGTAATGCGAGCAAGGGAGTTCTTTCTTTTCCATGCAGCAAAAGCATCCTTATCTCTCTTATGCTGCGTAGTGTTTCCTTCTTCAGGTTCTACCATGGTCAGGTTAAGAGCTTCTAGTGCCTCTTGCTCTTCTAGCACATATTGGATTTTCATGTGCCAGATTTCATAATTATCACCATTGAGTTTTTCACCTTTGTTCAGCTCGGCAACTATGCTCTTTGTGGCTGAAGCCATTGATCTGAACACATCAGACATATATGCACGAATAATTAATGCCTATCATTTATGCATCCATTTTGCACAGACCCATCATATTAATGAACAATTTCAAGTAAAGTTTCAGAATCAAAATGTCACTATATTTCCAATCATCCTCCAAAAAATCCTAACTTAAAACTATCATTAATATAATTGTCTTATGCAAAATGAATTCTATGAAGCTACAAAAAACTTCTATGAACTACCCACGTAGTCAACAATAATGAGAAAGCAAATAATATTTGACATCCAATAGAATAATAATGCTTTCACATAATACAACTTATATATTAGTTGATACATCAACAACAACCAGGTAGAAAACATTACATAAGATGTCCACAAAGCACACTAAATAAAGACCAACCAAAACATCTAACACTAAGTCAATATGTGAACTGGGAAAGATCATTTTTTCTTCAATTTCTTGATCTTTTCTTTTGTAACAATCAGATAATAATCATCTATAAAAGCCATCACAGTACTCCTATATGAAGCGGTTTTGTTGACATCCCATATGCGATTCAACACTCATTTCCATTCTGGTGGAAGAGTGTTTATGAAAAATCGCACCATCTCAGACTGTGGCATGGGACGACCATTCCATATGACATTTTGTATTTTCCCGTTGACTTCAAGAACATGATTAATTAAGTCACCACTCTCCCATTGATAATCAGTCAGCTCAGTTATCAACCTAGAAAGCCTTTCCTTTTGTTTATCGGTAATTATGCGAATAGGCGTGCGTAACTGAAGGGGAGGCATTGTTCCTGCAACAAATGCAGAACAAATAAGGGATTACATATAATCCACATAGACTTAATTGGAAAAAAGAAGAAGAAGAAACAAATCCCTTTTTTTTTTTAACGGTCAATGGTCAACGGTCGCGGTCAACGGTCAATCGGGTTGGAGTCAATGGGCGGTTCGGTTGGACCGGACGGGCTAGGTCAAATTGGTCGGACCGATCGCTTGGTCGGGCCGGTTGGACGAACCGACCGACACGTGTCACGCGCGTGTCTGGCTAACGTCACGATGACGTCAGCCGACGCGTGCATGGCACACGCCGGGACCAGCGAGCCGATTTGACACGCGCGTGTGCGTCGCACGTGCCTGGGCCGAAACGGCGCGTTGGACGCGCGCGCCTGCGGGGGACTAAATCGGCGCGTGCGTTGCACACGCCGATGACCCCCGTTCGTTTCGGCTACGCGTGGCGGCGCGTCCGGCGGCCATCCGCGACTCGTTTTTCTTGTATCGACGAGAGCTTCATCCCTGCACTATCAAAAACGAATTTCGACTTGCACAAAGTCACGAAACAAGGCGAACAGTACGCAAGTGTCGGGTTTTTCCGTCCCCGATCGACCGGCAGCGGCTTTTCTCGAATTTCGACCAAAAATTAATCAAAAGCAATAAAAAGGGGGTCGGGAAACATGAACTAGGGCTCTGATACCAATGTTGGGAATTACCGATTCCTTAAAACAGATTCGACACTAAATTGAACCCCTAAAACGACGTAGCGGAAGCGAGCCCAGAAAACAAACATGAATCACCGATCCTAAGGCACATCACATAGACGAACGTACCTTGTTTCCACAAACTAAACACCGGTGATGAGACACGAGGAAGAATCCACACTGTTCTTCAGAGGCTAATATGTTCTTCGGGAGAAAGCGGTATGAGAAGACGTGAAGACAAAGAAAGCGTAATCTCTCTTTTACAAAATATGTAACCTTTCACAGATTAACCGCCTCCAGATTTTCCCTTTATCTTTAATAATTTCCTCCATGGGCCCTCAACACACGGGCCGGGCCGGGCCCATGACGGGCCAACTCAGGCCCATCAAAAGGAAAAATCCATCAACTATATAAGTGAGGAGTGATTGGGCCACAATGAATTAACTCAAGCGGCTTCTTTGCTTAATAAGTCGCTTCCCTCGGAAAGCTAGTTTTGGAATGCTTAGTGATAATACACCATTCACATAATTGATCGGAATGCTTAGGCTATAAACCATCTTCTTGCAAGAAAACAAATTGAGTCTACCAAAATTGAGATGGCCCAACCTCAAATGCCACAACCATAAAGGATCATCCATGAACACCTTCAGATATCGAGACATATCATTTTTTATATAGAGAATAAACATCATGTTCTTTGACATATTCACATTTGCAATCAATTTATTATTCTAGTCTCTTAGCACAAGACTAAGATCTTTCATATGAACAGTATAGCCTTTCTCCAAAAGCTATTCAAACTCAAAATATCATTTGACATTTTCAGGACATAATAAATATTGGAAATAAACTGACGTGCACCACTCTTCAAATGAATCAGAATTGTACCTTTACCTTTGACAAGAATTTTGAAGTTATCACCAAAAGAAACTTTTCCTTTAATTGTCTCATTTAACTCAACAAATATCTCCTTTCGCCCGCACATGTGGTTGTTTGTATCGGTATCCAAATACCACGTATCATTTTGTCCTCCCTCATCCTCTTTGAATGCCAATAAGAGAACTTGATCGACATCATTCATTAAATTTGTCTTTTTGTCTATTTCGCTATTCTCCTTGTTTCAGCAATCAAAAGCATAATGGCCAAGTATATTTTAATGATAACATTGAATTTTAGATTTACAATACCATTGACCTATCGAGTTCTTTCCTCTTCCATGAACACCCTTTTGATATTAATATGTATTGTCACCTTAAGCAGTACATACTCAATTTCATCCACGACCTCTCCCTTGAAAGTGACTTGGTCTCGACCACGATCACGATATTGATTTGTCTCGCGAGTTTGTGCAGGTCCTCTTATTTACTCCTTCTCATCTCAGATGGTCAATTGCATTTGGAGAACTTCCTCCAGCTATTCATTTTTTTTTCCTTAACCTTTCTTCATGGGCTTGTAATGAACCCATAAGCTCATTGATTGTCATGGCATTCAAGTCTTTGGATTCTTCAATTGCAACAACAATGTGGTTGTACTTCTTATCTAAGGACCGAAGTATTTTCTTGACAACACAAACATTTAAAACGTCTTCTCCAATTCTTTTCATATAGTTGACAATAGCCAAAACTCTTGAGAAATAATCAGTAATCAATTCAGATTCTTTCATATGAATTATCTCAAATTCTCCTCTCAGGGTTTGAAGACAACTTTTTTTGAATTGTTTGAACTCCTTGGTTGGTATCACGAAGAATATCCTATGCCTCCTTAGCAATAGTGGCGTTCGAAACTTTTTCAAACATGGAATCATCTAAAGTTTAATAGATGATTGATAAGACATCTTGATCTTTCATTTGAACCTTCTCCAAGGTATTCCTCTGGTTTTGGTTCAAGGTAGCTTCATCCTCTGACTCATTATAACCAGTGTTGACAAGTTCTCATACACCGTGGGCACCGAGTAGAGCTTTCATTCTAACAGCCCAATTACTATAATTTTCTTTGGTGAGACGAGGGTATTGAAGAGAAAGCTGATTGTTTGTTGAGGTGATAATCACAAACCGTAAGCTTTGATACCAATTTGATGGAAGTAATTTGAAGGTGAAACGCTCACAACTCACACAAGAAAAAGAAAAAGATAAATAGGGTTGTAGATTTATTTCACCTAACAAAAAACAATTACAAGAATTCTCTATTTATAGATTTGTTACATAACCTTTGTTATTCCCCATAAAAAGCTAGCGTCCCGGATAAGATATAGAAACTAACAAGACAATCAACATAACTCACCATATCTCATTATATCTCTAGAAATAATCACTACACATAGAAATACATACATACTTATTAAAGATAACGCAGCAATAATAACTCTTCTTTAATGTGGGTACCAAATAGTCTTCAGTACAATTCACAATGTAATGAATTAGTATTCATATTAATGGTACAACCCTCATATAGAGCTACACCCTTTTATACAAATAGATAATCGGGGACACCCTCTTTTCTTTTCCACACCAATTCTCTCCTTATATATAGGCGCGATGCAATCTTAGGCTGCATTTGGTTCAGCATTTGCAATGGGCTTTGAGTCCAATGCAAATGCTGAAAGCCTAAAGCTACTTGGGGAAAATGCAATTGTGTTTGGTAAAATTTTTTTGCAAATGGACTTTGAGTTGAATGTGCGTTTGGTAAAGAAAACTTTTGCAATGGGCTTTGATGGGTATAATATATATATACCCATACCTCGGGCGACCCTCGGCGGGTCACGCGACCCGGGCGAGGGCCGCGGGAGGTCGCCCAGGTCGGGGACCTTGGGCGACGGCGAGGGTCGCGCGCTCGACCCGGAGGTCGCCCAACCTCGGCCTGGGCGCGACCTAGCGCGACCGCCACGCCGGGTCTCGCAACCGCAGGTGGCCCTCGCCGGGTCTCGCGAGGGTCGCACGATGACGGCGAGACCCAGGTGAGGGCCGCGCGCCGCGAGACCCGGGCGGCGGTCGCGTCGTGCGCCCCGGGTCGAGCGACCTTGGTTGCCCGAGGTCGGGCGACCTCCGGCGGCCCTTGGCCGGGTCTTGCGACCCTCGCCGAGGTCGCCCGACCTCGGCCGACGACCGTCGGCGCCAGAGATCCGCTCGCTCGCGGCGGCCGTCACCCTTCGCCGGTCCGGCGAAGGGCTGCTCCTTTTCAATTAAAAAATAAATAAATACAAGGGCAATAACGGAAATATGAAAAATTAATGAGGGTAATTTAGGAAGAGAAAAAATGTTTTCAGCATTCCCAAGGGCTGGCTTTCATTTGAAAGCTCCTTGAGATTGGTTGCCAAACACCCATATTTGGGCTGAAGGGGCTTTGAGGGCTGAATGGGCTTTCTAAATGCCCATCCAAACGCACCCTTAGATGACTTTTACTTTCCATAATAAAAAAGGAGAAGGGTCATAAAAATCTCAAATTGTGCTCACTATAACACATTTATGTTAACTTTAGGTTAATACCCTAAAAAACCTCAAACTGGTACATCTGTGACAAATTTACCCAAAACTATTTTTTTTACCACGAAAAACCCCAAACTGGTATACCTTTGACAAATTTATCATAAACTGGCACACTTGTAACAAATTTACCCTCTGTTAGTTTTTGTTAAATTTTATTGTCAAATTATTAAATTAAATGGCATGTGACAGTTGACTGATATACCAATTTGGGATTTTACGCTCCATTTGTCATAATTTACAATTTTTGTGATTTTTTTGTGGTATTAATCCAATTTAGCAGATGGTATATTTGTCACAAATTTACCAATTTGAGATTTTTTGTTGTTGAATAAATTAGTTTGGGGTAAATTTGTCATAAATGTACCGATTTAGGATTTTTTATGGTCAGTCCAGGTTAATTTGTCACAAGTGTACCAGTTTTTAGTTTTTCATGGTAAAAAAAATAATTTGGAGTAAATTTGTCATAGATGTACCAATTTGGGGTTTTTCAGGGTATTAACCCTAAACTTTTTTTTGTCACACCACAAATCCCAAAATTGTACTTGTGTAACGTACTCTAAACTTGTTTCAGTAATATAAAAAACCCCAAAATTGTACCCGGACAACATATTTATCTAAAACTTATACTTATATAACACATTTACCTTTTGTCAAAACTCTATTAACTAGTGCTGCTTAAAATCTTATGTAGCTGCATATATGAATGATGAAATCAAATGGTGCTGACATGGCACTCGATGGCAAAAATATGTCAACTCATTGTATATTTTTTTTATCTTTTTTCCTTTTTTTTTTTTGTAATTTCCTCCTTTAAATTCTTCTTTGGTTTAGCAACAGTGAGGATGGTGGCGATGGCGACGATAAGGATTGCGGCGATGGCGAGGGCGGCATCAAAGATGAAGGAGGAAGGAAAAAAGAAGAAAAATAAATATTGATGAAGAATAAATGTGTGACATGAGTTTAAGTTTGAGATTTTTGATATTATAAAAAAAAAATAAGTTTTTAGTAAATATGTCACATCGGGTTTAGAGTTTTTTGTATCACAAAAAAGGTTTGGGGTAAATATGACACAATAATACAAGTAAATATGTCACAAGGGTTTAGAGTTCGAGGTTTTTGATATATTTAAAAAATAAAAAAAGTTTAGGGTAAATATGTCAAAGTGGGCATATCTTAAAGTTTTTTTTTTTTTTTTTTGGCAACTTTTACACTAATCAAAATAATGGAAAGCCTCGTTTTACTCTCCGAAGCTAATAAATCCACTACAATGCAAGAACACACACATTTTTTTTTCTTTTTACTTCCTCTTTCACCTAAATTTCTGAAAAGATAATCTTAGACCCTTTCCTCCATCAAGTAAACCTTTCTGTCGCATGGTGTCTTTCAACCGAGGGTATAGGGTTGACAAGTTGGTTGAAAAATACTATGCGAAACATAAGCCGACCTAGTAGGAACTCTTGCGAATTCCACCATCTCACCTCAAGCATGGGAGGCTAGTATACTTGTCTACCCGGCGGTAGTCCTCGTTGAAGAGAAGACAATGAGTGTACCTTCCCCCGACGGCCCCAAATGTTCTCTAGTGTATATTTATCTTCCCCACTAAGGGGGGAATGCCCTTGAATTTTATATCCCAGAATACAACCATGGCTTTTAAGGACTTGTCTAGATCCATCCGTCTATGTATATGGATGTCAATAAAGAAGGGACGAGATGACTTCCTTTTTTTATGAGAGAGGGAAGAAAGGCTTGGAGTTTTGTATAATTATTATTTCAATCATACTATTAAGGATGTAATAATATAATATTTGTTCTAATGCAAATGCATATCGTGTGATTAATTATGAACGGTCATTATAAAAATGGTTTTAACTAATTCGTGAAAAATGCACATTAAAAATAAAATTTCTTGATAATAGATAGGGAGCATGGCTATTAAATAATGAATCACCATAATTAATTTTGAATAGAGAAATATTTTTCTATCATATGGTGAGAAAAATCTCATATGATTTTTCTATATAGATATGCACTATTTGAGGGCCATTGACTTATGCATGGTAGCTAGGGAACTTGGCACAGGCATCAAGGTTTCAAGTCCAGATACCCAACTCCTGAGCCCTAGTCTTGGGACTTTAGGTCCACTAAAATTGAGCTCGAGAACTCGGTGACCGTGCTCTAGTCTATAAAGGTTGAGCCTAGGTCTATTGAGACTGGTCCTTGGACTCCAGCGATTGGGATCGAGACCCCTGGTGTTCGGGCTTAGGTCAATTGAGGCTAGGCTTGGAACTTCCAGACCAATGGTCGCACTCACATCCATCGAGATTGGGCCCAAGGCCCTGGCACCGGTACCTAGGTCGATTGAGGCCGACCTTGGGTCGTTCGCAACTAGGTTTGGGCACAAACACTGGGATCTTGAGCCTAGTTTCCATGGACCTAAGCTTGGACATCACTAGGGTCTCAAGCCCTGGCATTGGTGTCTTAGGCCCTCGCATTGGAGTCTTAGGCCTAGCCTCGATATACTTGGGGCTTGGCGTCTTGACCACGAGCATCAACATCAAAGTTCCAGGCTCAACCTTGGTGGACTCGATCGTAGGTGTGGAGGACCTAGGCCCAACCTTGGTGGACTCGAACATGATTGCTTGAGTCCTAAGCACAACCTCGATGAACCCGAGTTTGGGCATTGAGGATTTGGATGCAAGCATCAAGTTTGAGGGCCTAGCCTCGATGGACCCAAGTGCTAGTGTCGAGATCTTGTTGGACCCGAGTTCAAGTGTTGGGGATTCGGCCGTGGGTGCTTGTGGGCCGAGGCCCAGCCTCAGTGGACCCAAGGTGGGCCGAGGCCCGACTTTGAGTGCAGACACTAGTATCTCGGACCACTCGCATCCCAAGTGCAAACACTAGTATCTCGGACCACATCTTGATGGACGTGGTCTCGAGCACAACCTAGATGGACATGAATCGAGGCACAGGGATGTAGCCCCACTATCAATGGCCAAGGAACAAATATTGAGGTTTTCGTGTCCAACTTTTCTGTCCAAGCATTGATATCTTATCTTATTTTGAAAAGTGATTTTTGATTTTTTAAAGGAAGAAATTATTTTCCTAAATTTAAATTTTAGTAGGAATCTTTTTTTTTTTTTGTTAACTAATTTTTCTTATTCAAATTTTGAAAAGCGAGGAAAATATTTCCCACGAAACATCCGAGCCTAAATCAAAGGAAGGAGTTAGCGTTAGGATAGGCCTTCCCGAAGCTCTCTCCTCTTCCTGGTAAATTGATTAGCAATGGCGGCATGAAAAAATGAGCTTGAAAACTGAAACACATTTCTCGCGCCAAACAGAAGCGGAAAGCCAGCGAACGCCCCTAGAAACTCGGTTCCTCAAAACCGAGCGGAAGCCCTAATCCCCGCAGCTCTGCTCCTCCGTCCCGTCTCCTTCGCCTCCCGATTGCCGGTTGGAATTCCCTCAATCTCTTCCCCTTGGATATTCCACATCGGTGCTATGATGTGATCACATCCACGCGGGCTTATGGGGAGCGGCGCTGAGACATCCGCGAGAAGGGCGACGGTGGCGCGGCTCGGATCCGACGGCGAGAGCGGCGGCGGCGGCTCTGCTTGGTCGAGCGAGCTCGACCATGTGCCGCTCGCGCGGAGGAGGGATTGGCTGATGAAGTCGAGGCCTCGCGCGGGTGGCGTTCCTCCGAATTGCGCCGCGCCCGTGGGAGAAGTGGAGAAGCCAGTCGCGTGAGTTCTCAAGTTTTTCCCTTTTTTCCTAATGTGTTCTATTATGGTGGTCATTAGTTGCATAGAGTTTGATAATTTTAGGGTTCACAAAAAGTTTTTTTTTTACTGAGAGATATTGTTGTTCAGGGGTGGCGGAGATGGTCTTGTTGCTAAGAAGGAAGACGAGGACTGCAATATGCAGGTACCCTTCTTATTGATTTGTGATCGGCAGTGAATCTTGCTGCTTATTGTCATTCCAAATTTACAGCTCGTGGGTGCTCCAGTTGTGTTCTATCTTCTGTCTCTTTTGTTTTAGCTGAGAATTGGCTTCTTGTTTTTGAAATGTGTGGAATAAGAACTCCAACTTACCCATCAAAAAAGAAATCCATGGCTGGCTGAATTTGCTGTTGTGTTTCTGTTTCTTGAAGAACATCTCCAAATATGGTTTGGGATGATAGCGTAATAGTTGAAACTTTTCAAAGATGCAAATTTTTGTGTTTGACAAAGAAAAATAAAAGATGGTGTTTGTACTGTTTATTTGTATCTCGTATGCATTGTTTCGATGCTAGTCCAATTTTCTGATTGCTAAGTTCCTTCAAGAGTCAGATTCAATCTCTAACTTCCTTTTTTGAGTTATCCGAGCTTAGATGTTTATTGCTGATTCCTTTTAGGTTTCTAGAATGTGTAGGCAAGCTATTTTCTTTGATCATGCATGCACTGATTTTGTCTTTTCTTTACATTTTCTGTGTTGCTCTTTAATTGGCGTCACAGGTTGATAGTGGAGGAGATTTTGCAGGCAATAAGTTTTGTTCTGAGTCAGAGAGAATACGGAAATGTTCCATCGATGGAAAATCCTCACGGGGTCGAAATCAGTCAGGGGAAGTTCATGAAAAGAATGTACAGGATGAATGTGGAACTATGGCATTTGATACATCACGTGATACCACAGCAATACTTCTAGGTCATACCTCAGTTGATACTTCAGCAGTATTCCCTTCCAGAGAAAGTGAATGGCTTGGATTTCCTGATAATGGTTTGGATGGTGAACCTGCGAAATTTCAAAATCGAGAAAAAGTTGATTTCATGTGCTCACCCATGCGATTGCCTTTGGGGGAAAACCAGTCTAATATGCAGAATAATGTTCCTGGAGCCATGCATGATATGATAATTTCAAACAGTGTAACCTCAAGGAAAGTTAAAATTGAACCTTCTGATGACAATGACTTGCTCAACCAGCAAATTTCTGCTGTTGATGTATCCCACTTGTTAGATTCAGAAATGAGATTGAACAAAAGAAATGGTGAAATTCAAGATGATGGGTGGTCAGATGAACTCGACCATGTTCCGCTGCTACTAAGAAGAAAAATGTTGTTAGCAGGCAGGAAGGTTCCAGGTGCAGATAGCCCTAAATCTGCTATATCTAAAGTAAATGACAGCGCATGCATGTGAGTGTTATTTCCTTCGTTATTTTGTTTGAAAGATGCCTCCTGAAATGTTTCACAGAATGAACTTAGAATCTTGGCTTCTGTGGTTATGCGCAGGTCCCATCATGATGTTGCAGTTGTAAAGGAAGAGAAACAACTTCATCCTTCGGTAAATAAATTTGTCTCAATCTCTGTGGTTTTGTTTGATCACTTTGGGTTTTATTCAACAATAACTGTGTTTTGAAATATTTGAGATGATCTATAGTCTCTTCAAGACTTCTTTGCCCTCTTGAGAAACAGGATACTCTTGGCTATTACAAATTTCCCTAACATTACTCTATTTCAGTGAACTTCATATAATGTCTGAGTCATGTAGTAATTTCTTTTTTTTTTTTTTTGGGTCAGAAGAGTTATGCCGTAACTGGCTATGATGGTTTTTGGATATTTTTGTTGTAACTTTAAGAGATATGATATTAGGTAATATACTGGAGTAACTTATGCTTTTAACTTTTGGATTTTTGTGAATTTTGTGAAAGCCGAACTTTGACTTTTATTTGCGCCAAACACTTTAACCTTTTAAATTTTCCAATATTAACATGTAGAATCATTTATAGTTTTTTTTGAAAATTTTGAAAATTTAAATTATTCTGAAGGGAAAGTCATAGGTAGAAGTTAGAAGTAATAGAGAAGTGCAGGCAAACAGGCTCTTCTTTGCCTCAGATTTCTAAGAATGTGGAGTCAATAATATTTGATTATGGAAGTGGAAGGGCGTAGAAGGTTGCTACTATTGCACTTGATAAATGGTCATGTAATGACAAAAAGGACAACTAATGCTTCCAACAGTTTGTGGGGTTGGCTAGAGAAAGCACATTGTGGAAGAGAAATGAGCCATTACATGTAGTATCTGCCATAATGTAAAGTTAGGAAATTGCATTTGCCAAAAGGTCAAGCAGCTATGAAATGGGCCATAGTGCATTCAAGTTTATGTGTTGATAACAGTAAACATCTTTTTGTATTGGGTAGGGTCTCCCAGGAGATGACTATGTAAAGAATATTGATGGAACTACAAGGGATGAGATCCAGCCTTTGCTAGTGTCTACTGGATTTGACTCATGTGACATGTTGGAACGAGGTGATTCTGATATATGTGGAAGTACGGTGACAGATGCATCTGATACTTCTGTTTCACAATGTTGTTTTGGAGCTAATCAAGTTTCCTCATTGCCTATTGTATTTGAGAGTATTCTGTCAAGTAAGTCAAGAGATTTTGTGGAACTTAAAAAAAGTGTAGACACTGCTCTATCCAAGGGAAAATTGCCCAGGTCAAATTTGTGTGATGTACAGGATCCTGTTTTATGTCCAATGATGATAACAAAGCCTGCTGCAGCTTTGAAACAATCTACCAAAGTTAAGATTGAACCTCCAGATCATCATGCCATGCCAAAGAGTGATAATACTTCCGAGGATAACTTAAACGTGAAGATGCTACCAGTAAAGAGTGAAGCACAAGACTCTGATGATTTTTCATCGGACAAAGTGGACCATATGCTGCTGCGAGAACGTTTAGAACTACTGACATCACACATAGACTCTGTGGCTGATACTAATAAGACATACTGTTGTTACACCGAACTCATCCCTTCTGTATGTGGAAGCAGTCATCCAATTCCAGAATCTGTTAAGCTGACTCTGCCCAAGCGTCTGCGGAAAAGAAAAAAGACTGCCACGTAGGTGCTTTCATTAATACATAAATTCGTACAGGCATGCATTGTATAAAGGTCCATATTTGTTAAATAAATCATCATAAATCTGTTTTTCAATAGAGAAGAAAAGTGACAAGCAGGAATAATGACTAAGCTGAAGGAAGAAATAATTTTATGAGCTTCAAGTCCATTACAGTGATCTTTTTCCCTGGTGCAGCGATTCAGTTGAAACTGCCTTGGAAGAAGATGCACCAGGACTTCTGAAGGTGTTTTTAAAGACACTTCCTTTTATTTTTTTCTTTGTCATAACAAAATACAAGATCTTTCTGAATAATATTTTGGCAGGTGTTACTTGACAAAGGGGTTACAGTTGATGAAATTAAGCTTTATGGGGAGGCAGAGAGCAATGAACTTGTGGAAGAATCTTCTGGCAATAATGGCTTTGCTGAGCTTGAAGATGTAATATCAAAGGTCAGCAAAATTGTTATATGCAGGAATTTCTTTTTTACCAGTATTTTCTTCAATTGTTCTTGTATAATTGCCTTACTGTTATTGACAATTGTGGTCACTTCTCGTATTATTGGCTTAGTGTTTTCTCCCTTGGCTCATTTGATTATAGTGTCTGGGGTTAGGCATATCGTGTATTCTGAGCCGTACATTTTTAGTTTCCTGTCTTTTGGATCTTTTTAGTATTAGCCACCCCCCCAAAAAAAAAAAAAAAAAATTCTCCCTTAGAAAGAATTCTAAATGAAGATCTTGCCAATTCAACTAGTAATTGGGGCCTTGAAGATGTTAGAAAGCTGAATGAGGTGGCTTGTTCTCCTCCTTTAATAATGTCATTTTGTGATGTGATTATGTGAAGCTGAGATCATCTCAGTTCTCTCAAAAGCCTGCGCGGCTGAAAGTTTGTCGGACTGCATGCTTGAAAGTTGACATAGCAGAAGTAAACCTCCTTTTATGTATGCTGCGTCAGCTGGATTTTGATTCCGGTTAGTAGTGATGTACCTTTTTGCCCTCTTTTTCAATAGATGATAGTTAGTGTTAAAGATGTCAGCAATATTTTATGTCTAGTTACAATCATGTTCCTGAAGTTTATAATTTCTTGCATTCTCTGTGATGATTGACAAGAATGCTGCTCCCACTAAGTCGTTGCACTCATGCAGTGACGGTCCTCTATCAGGAAATTTGCATAAAAATGAAAGGTGTTTATTCTATTGTTTTGAAATGGCACCTTATGTCAAACGATGCATTGTCTAATTTTCAATTTTTCTTCTCTCTCCCACAAATATATGTTCTATATTTAGTACTTCTATTGATGTTGTTTTGATTGATTAATTGCATTACATATAATAATTGAGTATGTAGCATGTCTTAGGCATTGGTATCAGAGGATTACATAGTGTTGCTAAAAATTAATCTCTTCCTATGAAGTTGAACTGCAATCATGCTTATTTTTTGGCTGGAACAGCTTTATTCTCAGCGCCAATCTTTCTTGAAATTTCCACCTATACGTGGCTCAAAGGATGCAAAAATTAGTTATTGCCTGGCTTGCCTTCTCTCTCTGGTGGAGCAGGTAATGACTCATATAATCCTTGCCACTCTACAATAACGCGGATAGTCAATCATATTATTTGATGCTACTCTCTCTCTCAGACACGATATCTGCGTTTCCGGAAGTGGCCAGCCGAATGGGGTTGGTGCCGGGACCTTCAATCATTTATATTTGTCTTTGAAAGGCATAACAGGTGATTATGGCAGCCTTAATCATGCTTTAAACCTTTATTTTTGGTATCCTGCCTCACGTCATACATTCTTTTTCCACTCAATTTCAGAATAGTCCTGGAACGTCCGGAATATGGGTATGCCACATATTTCTTTGAGCTGGTTGATTCACTGCCTATTGATTGGCAGATTAAGCGGTTGGTGATTGCCATGAAGCTAACTAGCTGTAGCAGGGTGGCCCTAATCGAAAACAAAGTGCTAACGGTAATATTACTTTGTTTTCCCAAATTGAGCCCCCCCTTTTTTTTTTTTTTTAAAATAATTCCGAAATGATGTGCACTTTTGCAGTTCTTCTGTTATTGTCTGCACTCAGTAATGTCCTTGGTTATTTGGTCTTGATTTTCCTCATTGCTTTCCATAGCTTGCATGTCTGGCCAACTATCGACTAACTTCTTCCGACTGTTAATACATGTAGACTCTTGATCAAATTAGGGCATATAATTTAAATCACTGGTGGATTGGAACATGTACGGTTGTATTGTTGCATGCAACCGTTCTTGACTAGCGTCGACTGATAATTCTTGATCTGTCCATTTTAAGGTTGGGGAAGACTTGACTGAAGGTGAAGCACGGGTCTTAATGGAATACGGCTGGGTACCAAATACTGGCTTGGGCACGATGCTTAACTATTGCGACAGAGTCTATCATGACCAAAGGAATGAGATGGATATCTCCGAATGGAGGGTGAAGATAGGGAAGTTGCTGATCGAGGGCTATAATGGGGGAAGCATTGTCCCGACCAACATCGGAAAGATAACAGAACATCGGGGTTCAATGGAACGTGAAAGCCTGGAGATCTCACAGGTTAAAATGGAGGCGGGGCTTTAGTTTATCGTAATGGTCAAATTGTACATACTTCTCGAAAGCTGGCTGATGACAATCCACCCTAGAAGTAGAAACTTAGAGCGTAATCTGTCTTTTTCTAGATATAAGTTATGTGCTGAGTATTAGCAAAGTGAGCTCTAACTTACGCTAATCAATTAGTTTGTTCTTTCAGATGTACACTTCGCACTGTTGGAGATTATTTCATTAATTCGAGCACATCATGATATCTATAAAGAAATAGGGGTTGCCTTGGGGCGATTAGACATTAAATAAAGATCAAATAGGATAAGCACAAGATATGATTTGTAATGTCCTCTGCGTCATTTTGTAAATGTCCGGATATAACATGGATATAGACACTGGAATCGAAGTCGCCATCCTCTCAGGCCATGTGATTAGGGTCATGGTGAGGGAATCGATATAAAGCCTCGAGAGAGAGAGAGACCCAGGGGGGACGTTTGAGATGGGATGAGGTAAGGCCTGCGACAACGACAAGGCAACGCTGCGACATTGAACGATACTGGGGGTCGCATGCTGGTCTTGGTCGTGTAAAGTGAACTGTGGCCGTCGTTCCTTCTCCTTGATTTACTAGATAGTAGGAATCCGAGTATACCTTACCCCTTAGGTGAGATTTTCTTTTATCCGGATTATATCCGGAGTATCTGAATTTTGCAGTGCTCAAACATAAAATAGATTAAGAGTTATCTCATCTGGAATTATATCTAGCCCACCAAACACAGCCTGGTTGTATTGGGCCCATTGGCTTTCTTGAAATACTATAGCCACTTGTATCTTTCCCGACGATTTTGATTAAGGCTTGAAATCGGTGGGCTCTGTAGAAGTTCGAGCGGCTCTGCTAAGCCCCAAGCTTCACATTTCAAGTCTTTCTACTTCATTTTCAACTTGAAGGGCTTGGTCGAATTGTTGAAGCCTCTCCCACAAATGGTCCGGCTCTTCCCAAGCCTCGGGTCTAAAAATTTCTGCATGATTCGAATATCGGAGGTCCTAATGTATAGCCTCAAATTAAGGAAATGAGAGTACAGGGTGCTGTTTGCGAGGCCTCATTCTTTTGAAGAAATTTTCGAGGGCAGCTGTGTTCACCGTACTTTATGTTATTCAGAAAGATGAACAATCTCTCCAATCTACACGTTCCTTTGAGCGACATAGAAGATATATCCTAAGCATTAAATGAAAATTTTGACTTGAGAACTTTTGTATCGATCTTTTAGCCTAGAAACTCAATAAATTATTGAGGTAGATTCATAGGGTTGCTTAATTGAATGTTTTTGCCCCTAACAACTATTGTCTTTGTCTTCTCTACACGCATGGGCGGCAACCCGGATGTTCCCTTTCGCTCGTTGCCTCGTTTTTGTCAATGAACATTAGAAAAAAAAATTCCACAAATTTGGAAAAGGTGAGATATGCTTGAAGTGGATGTTTCGCGTGTCGATTGTCTTGGCCTATAAGACTCTCTCGAAATCCCTCTATGCGATTTCACTATGTTTGGTCGAGTTCAGACTTCCTCGTCCAACGACCAATGCCCGTGCACCGACGCTGACACCTCCTCCCCTCTCCACCCCCGAAATCAAAACCCCAGATTTATTAAAAGCGGTCCACAAGTTCAGTTATGGCTGACATTGGCCCTGCCCCAAAGTCTAGGAGTGTGCTCTCCTAACGTCACGGCGACGCTGGCATCATGTCACTCCCCCCGTCCATCGCCATCTTTGAATTTAGAAAACTATAATGGGAAATGTCTCTCCCTCAGCCGTGACTTTTCATCTTTGCTGCTCGTAGACACCACCAAATCTTAGGTAGTTAGACGCGACGTATCAAGTCAATAAAAAAAATGTTCAAATTCAAATATTCAAATTGATCGGTGAATATGAATCATACAAATGTAAGGTCCATTGGAACGTTATAAACGTGGAATACTTATATCTATCTTCTCACATGCAAACGAGACCGAGAACCACATGAGTTATGTTGGGCGGGAGCCTAACTTTGATATGGTGTTGTTAATTCGATAAAACATCTTAAACTAATGGATGTAGAGAAGTTATCTGAATAGAAGAACCATTGAAACCTCGTAGACAAGCACACATCGCGCCAATTGGGATGAGATTCATAACGCGTGGGTAGCAGTGATTGGTTGGTTATGCTACTTCATTGCCGCTAAGTCTTGTCGGCATTGCTTAAAACACTTTGTCCGTGTCCCCCGGGCTCTCAAACTTCTCATTCTGCAGTACCTTTTCACGGAAGCCCCCGTGCATTTCTTTCAAGCCATCTTAGATTTATTATACTCTAAGCAACTCGCCGTGTTTGGTAAGCAACTTTTGGTTTGAAGTATTCACTTATCCAGTAAATCAATCTAACGTTCCGTCGCCATCATCGATTAGGACTTCTTCGGATTCAGTCTCTTATAAATATCTGGTGATGGGTCCGATCATAGGTAGACTTTAAAAAGCAAGCACGAAATATTTAACATCCAATAAATATCTGTCGTATGTTTACATCTTAGTAGCAGATATTAGTCTTAGAATATCGAGCAGTTGCTCATTTCTTATCCCGGATGCCAAACTCATGAAAACCGACGATGTGCGTCGATGCTGATGTGGGCGTAACAGCGATTGATGCAGGTATCTCACCATAACATTTGATTGATGGACGGATAACCTATTGAGAACGCGAAGAAAAAGAACGAGTCAAGCGCACATAAATTGCGGACGGCATCTGTGTCTCGACACAAGATTGCTACCGGAATGACAATGCGAACCGTTCATATTCATGAAACGGGAGAAAATGAAGGTGCGTGGGCACCCTCCAAAACGTTCTGTCTTCCTATTCAGCGTCTTTAGTTGATGATTACGCGTCCCACAACAATTTCACACCTCAAGACGAAGTGATCAAAAGAACATTGCGAAAGCAGTTCGATGAAGACACCATTGTCGGCATTATCGTTGATTCGGAGGTCATTTATGAAGGAGAAAGATTGCTACATTCACAAGTAAATAAGAAGCATCTAATGTGAGATTTTGTGGGATTATCGTCGACTATTCTAAAAACTTAAACTATTGAAAAAACGCCGTTGTAACACTCTCTTTCAAGGGTAAGCTAATAACAGAAATAAATAAGAGGTTTGAAAAGATTTAAACTCGAGATTTCTTATGCTGATACCATTAGAGATTAACTTATCCTAAAAGTTTAATTCGTTAGATAAAACCGTGATCAATACCTAAAGTTCTAATCTCTGGATTTCAAAGTGTTCGTGGAACATACCAAGCAATGAGAGCATTCGCTTTTCCTCGTCCAAGAATTCTTGTGGAAGCTGTTAAAGAGTGGCGGCAGGGTTTCAAGTGGCCTAAGATTTTTTTGTTGTCGTCTTTTCTATGTTCTACAAGTCAGTAGAAACATCAAACTAAATTACAAATAACGGGCTTCCACCATCGTAATTTAGGGTTTTGAAAAACATTGGCGGGACCAGATTTGTAATCAGTCAAGTCAGTGGGGTTTAACCCGCAAAACAAGCACATTCGATCCCGAGACCATCTTCCACGATTCATCACCATCTTCTTTGCCACAGTGTAACTCCATATCGTGATGTTTGCTTTTCTCTGTATCCATGAAGAAAGTTCTCGATCACTTGCGCTTTACAGATGGACCTCTACCCGATCATCAATTCTTGTACCGAGGACGCATAAGACATAACACATCAACCGACGGAGAAAGTGGGATCTCTGCACTTTTGATTTTATCCGAATCTTTTATGAAAGGGATCGGATTCTCTACCCGTTTCTCTTTTTTCTATCGTGACGAAGCGGTAGTCATGACCATTTCATACTAGACTAAGTCCGCCTTTCGAATTTAGTTGAAAAAAATAATAATAACATTCGTGTCAACATTAGAAATTTTCAAGAAAGTACGTAATCTCTATTACTGTGTTGTATATAAAGAAAAGATGAAGTCATGCATTTAAGGTATCGCAATCCTTTTTAGTATCGATGTTTTCTCAATCAATTAGTCCTTTATAAATATTCTATCAATAGTCAATGCATAAATCAATATCTCACGGTACTTCAATTAAATTTAGATATTTTTTATCTTATAAACAATTATACCAATAAGAAAATTTAAATATATGTCTACAATTTCTTCTTATTATGTCAATAATTTATTTAATTAACAATTCAAGTATTTCGTACTAAAGTCATTTTGCAAAAGTCTTTTAAATGTTGATTTTTTGCATGGATCCGGTACTCATGTACCTTTCGATAGTCTATTCCGGAGAAAAAATTGTTGGGATACTAAATGTCACATCTCCTTTTGATTTACTTAGAAACCAAACGGGCCGGCAACCTAAGTATATAATTTTAAACAATATAATTGCTAGATGGTTCAAATGCTATGAAATTCGCAAAGTTTTGCTAGTCAATTATTTAACAAGGGCTCCTCTGGATAATATTTGGACATTTTTCACTTTTTAATTGCATTCACCAAATAAAAGTTATTATCGAGTAACAAACCTTTTCTTACGCCATTTACATTTAGTTTCAATGGATCAAAGGATCAAAGGATCAAAACCGTTTGATCTCGTGGGATCTAAACGTACGAGGCTTGCATAAAGAGTCCGGAAAATTCGACGATCGCGAGTAACAAGATCAAGTGGACCGGCGTCTAGGCAATGATTTTCCTTTGTGACTTTATTGGAGATCTTCTGCAAATGGCCGCTCGTGATTCGACAAGTTTTCATGTTTTGAGTGGCTCGAATTCGGAAATTGAACAACGTTTTTCAGCACAAACGAGTGTGTGAGGTAGAGAGAGAGAGAGAGAGAGTGGACGGTGGGGCAAAAGAAGAGCCACTAAGTAGGCCAACGGAATAATCGGTGGGCGTGCTTGGGAGGACAGGCCCTTCGATCCTGCGACCGCCCCAGTGACAATTAATCCCCCCATTTTTGCTCTCCCATTCTCTCTCTCTCTCTCCTCTTTTTGCCACCTTTGCCCTATCCCCACGAACTTTTCCTAAACTAGAAAAGTCTTCTTTTAAGGTAATGCACACAATTCCTAATATGTCGACATGATGATGGTCCCACCATCTCCACTATGACGCGATGCGTTGATTACACTAATAGATTTTTCGAAATCAAATTGAAATAATTACTCAACAAATTAGCGTTATCTCGTCAAGCACACGAGGAGGGGGAAAACAAAGAAATAATAGAAAAGAACAACGCGACAGATTCACCAAACTTCTCTTCCTCATCCTCAAGATTGCGTTTGCAACCCAGACATCTGTCTAGTTGGTACTCTTATCTTCCCTTCTTTGCTACACCCCACTACTTGTCTTCTCTTGAACTTTCTAAGTGTCGAGATGGGATATGGTAGCCCTTCCATGGAGACAATGATTGTGGTGTACTTGGCATTCTTCTTTTCACATGGGTTTCTTTTTCTTTTCTCCTTTCTTTCTGTTATTCACTTTTGAAAAGGTACTTATTTAAATAAAAACCTCCCTTTTTTCACCTTGCATATCTTATGTTATCTCCAATGAAATGCAAGGATATTCCCCCACCCCCACTATGATGTTGTTGGAAAAGCCCTCCTTAAAAGAAGTCAAATGGCGTGGCCACTGGGGTAAGCTCACCTTGCTTAAAGGATTGGACTCCATGATTGGTTTTATGGAAATTCTAATCTATGTTCATGATGTGATGAGGTAAACAGGTGTTGCCCTCTAATTATTGTATCATCCTATGAGCCTGAGGCATAAAAAAGATTAGATTATATCATTAGTTTCTTTCAATGTCAAAATGACGTAAGGATTGCGAGTGAAACCATCATTAATTAGGGTTTCCGAGGAATCGTATGTTACCAACTGGGATGAGCAAGAATTCCAATTGGTCCTCAACTAGTTATCATGCAAACTTCATGCCTATGTCATATATGCCTCCCTAGGACCACCTATAAATCTACTCTTTTTCTCGCATCGAATGATTAAATTGTTAGTATTGTCAAATAATTTATGTCGCCCGACTCTTAAAGGTCCTCAACCGATGCATCATTAGCATTATATTCTTCGTAATTACAACAGGATATAAGTAATGAAATAGTGTGATGTACTGTTATGATTGATGATAAGTTGAAACACTGTGTTGCGTTTATACTAGGGAAAAGTGCTAAAAAAATCATAAACCTTTTGCATTTGTATCAATTTAGTCATAAACTTTTTTTTGGTGTCAATTTAGTCATAAACATTTTTACGTTGTGCCAATTTAGTCATTTCCGGCCAATTTTGGCCAGATTTTGCTGACTAGATGCCGGTCGTCTAATGTGGTCTCATCGGCGTTGACGTGGATAACTTTTAATAATATTGTAATATTTTTGAATTTTATTTTTACTTTTTCCTTCTCCTCCTCCTTCCTTAGGTTCGGCGACTGGCCAGTGGCCGCGAGGGCGGCCTCACGCTGGGCAGCAAGGCTCGCCCGCCCGGCGCTGCCATGGGCGAGGCTCGACCCTCGCTAGATCCAGTGAGGGTGAGCCCCGCCCACCTTGGTGCGGCACGAGGCCCGCCCTCGGCGTGAGGGTGGCCTTGCGTCGGGTCGGGCGCGGCTCGCCCTCGCCGGATCTAGCAAGGTGGCCGGCGAGGTCGACCACCTCAACCTTGCCGGCTGGAGGAAGGAAGAGGAGAAGGAAAAAAAAAAAAAAATAAAAATAAAAATAAAAAAATCAAAAATATTATAATATTATTAAAAGTTATCCACATCGGCGCCGATGGCCACGTCAGTTAGCGGGCGGCGTCCATTCAGCAAAATTCGGCCAAAATTGGCCGGAAATGACTAAATTGGCATAACGTAAAAATGTTTAAGACTAAATGGGTACCCAAAAAAAGTTTATGACTAAATTGGCACAAATACAAAAGATTTAGGACTTTTTTAACACCTTTTCCCGTTTATACTAGATGGGCACATCTGTATTTAATTTTGGTTTACTAATGCAATGGGAACTTTCCTAATACACGAATCTAGAACTCATCTAAACTCCTCCCTAGCATAGTTTTTAATCTAATCTTCTTATACACTCAATATTGTGTGTCATCGAATCATCAATGGAAACCTCATTATGGTGTTGAAATAATTAGTTTCTTGCAATAAAAGAAATTTCATTTGCATTTCATCATAGTCATAATGGATGAACTATCACAAGCATTAGTACTTAAACATTTTGCAAGATACGTTTCCCACTTAGGTCAACTATAATAATCGTTTCCCTATTAAGGTATTTTATTGTAGGGTGTTTTACTGTGGTACACTAGCGGGTTAAAAACAAAATTTCATGAGCAAGGGTTGAATATCATTCCAAAAATTTGAAAAAGTGTACATGAACTTGTGAAAAGGTATAGAACTCAAATTTCCTCAATTTAGGTAAGGGAAAACCTACTTAAAATCCACCCGGAGCAAGCACTTTCGCATGCAAATGAGCTTGCAACACATGTTTCTGGATCATTCATAATCACTTCTCATGGACAAGCGAGTCACCGGAGAACATCTCGGTCAAATAACGTGTGAACGTGTCGAAAGGAGGAATCATCGACTGGGATGGAAGTGGGTGACAAGTTGGAGGCAAGATTCTGTCCCTCTGTCCTGACAAGTGAGACTCGACAAAATTTTTCTCTCGCTCCGATCTCCGATCAGCCACACATAAATTTCCAAGTTGAAAAGGAAAGAGTTTGACTCGAATAATGAATCCGAGAAAGTACGGAGCGGCATAACATGACGCCACGTCGAGCTGGTCTTTTAACCTTACCGGAGATCTTTTTAATTCGCTTCCCGCGTTGCTTTTGTTCACGCGTATGTCGGTGACGGGAACAGAAGCTCCCTCCCACTCAATTAGCTGATCTCACACCAGAGTTTTTTTAGTGCATTCGGAAAGAAGATAAGCTATCTTCCCATGGTGAGGTCTGGTGAGATCTCCGACCACCGTCAATCTCTCCGACCACGCCAATGAATCAGCCAATCTCATTTCGCGTTTCTGTGTAAGCCATTCTTGCTGTCATCAAAATAATAAGACCAGATTCTATGCACTAAATGACAATGGGCACCACGTTGTATATTCGTAATGATGATAGCTTGAAGTACAAATGTCATTGTGATACCTTCAAATCAAGTCACTTGAGATATCAATCGTTTTGACTCATTCATACTAACCCTCATGGATTTATTTTTTTATTTTTTTATTTTTTCGGGGTATGGGTCATTAAGTATTTATTTGGGATGTCACCGATTCTGATAGAGCTCTCACCTGAATATAGTTAACAATGGAGTACAATTGCTAAACGACGCCTTTATATCAAAAGGTGACTCTTGTGAGTTAATTGCAATTTCAATTTTATAACCTAAAACATTTCCTTCTGTTTGGTATGTAATTTGATTCATTATTGTCCCTTCGCTATCCTAAAAGCCCTCCAAGAGCTGCACCTTGTCTAGTCTCTCTCGCCTTGACAATCACTATTCCACCCTTGTTGGACCCAGTTGTTATGGTTGTGATGAATTAATTCGATCAATTGCAAACATTTAGACAACTTTAAGCATCTTTCCTGTATAAGAAATAAGATAGGTTAATTTATACTTCAGGTAAATATTCTAAGAACAATTCATCTCACAGATAGGAGAAGGGCTTGAAAAATAAAATAAAATAAAAAGAGTAAAAAAACTGCCCTCAATGTGGCAGACTAAATAATAAAAAAAAAATTATCCTTTCTGGGTAACAGAGAAGTTGATCAATTTTATAACTTTATCACACATTTTAAAAAGAATTATGAAGTGCAACTATTTTCAACTGATTGATGATGTACTTATTATATTCGTACATATGGTGTCTACGTGGCCATTATATCTTTTGATTTCTCTCCACTTTATCAAATAACCATAATGAGCGTGGACTATTGATTTTGTCTTAGAGCTACCAAAATACTCAGTGGCTTACAAACAAACCCCAAGCGGGACCATTAAAATCAGTATTTTTGTTTTCTACATGGAGATGTACCTAATTATTGACATCTATCTTCTCGCGTCTCCGTATGACCCAAGTTGCTGACCTTTTGTTGTCAGAAATGGGCTGATAATCTATCATGAGACGGAAGATCTCGTCGGGTGATTCACGTGGCGATTTAGAAGAATAAAAAAAAAAAAATCAGAAAATCGCACCAAAGAAGAGAGTGTGACTTCATTTGGACCATCTTTTTGAAATTTGAAGGGCATTAATGGTCTGAAACTCGCAGCATATGCCGAAAAATTAGAATTCATACTTTCACACCAGCATGAACCTGGGCTCACATTTTCTTCATCGCTATCTTTGAAAGCACGAATGCATTTGTGGTGGAAAATTTCAAAAGGAAAATAACCAAAAAAAAAGCAATAAATTTATCGTACAATGGCCAATTCAGTTCTAAACATTTTTATTGTGTCAATTTAGTACTAAACATTTTGACGATTTACTAATATAGTTATTTTGATCAATTTTAACTAGAAATTACTGATATAGATGCTGGCCCTCTTATGTGGTACGACCATTGCTCATGTGGATAATTTTAGAATTTTTAGAATTTTTAGAATTTTAGAATTTTTTTTTCCAACTTTGGGCGACGAGGTTGTTAGCCAACCATCCCTTGGTCTGGATGAGGAAAAGGGCTTGGAAGTTGCCTGGACCAAGTGAAGGTGTTGGGCTCTCATCCAAATCTAGGCAAGGGCCAAATCTCGATTGTTAGTTGGCGAAAGTAGTGACGCCCTCATCTAGTGGTCATCAGTAGGGGTGTGCAATTAGACCACTCGAGAACTAGACTGGATTGCCCAATAAATAGGTTGGGAAATTGGTTCCCTTGGAATCGGTTTGGGAACAAGTTCCAAATTTTTGGAACTAGTTGAAATCAATTCAGAAACATATTCCGAGTAAATACCTACCCGAGAATGGTTCAGATTGACTATTCTGAAACCAGTTTCAGAACTAGCTTTATAAATTAAAAAGCCAAGACCCTACTTTATTTTTTCCCTATATTCTAACCTTAGCACTTTGTCCTTTGTCCTTCCTCGGAACTTCTCATTAGTCTTTCCACTTCCCCTAAATTTTTATGGATAAATAGGGAATTGAGTTTTATAATTTAAATTTTATGTTATGTGTTTGAACCTTTTTTTGTTTATAATTATACATGACTACGTGTTTACTTTATGGAATGTTGTTTTTGGCGGATGGGGATTTCTATTGTTCATCTTTTATTTGAACCTTTTCATTGCTCATAATATCATATGTTTTTAAAAATGAACCAAACAAAGGAAAAAAAAATTTCCAGGTAAACCCTGGAATCGGACTGGAAAAATAGGGTGGCTTCAAAAACCGGTTCTATGCAAATAGGGTAGATTCTAAGGTCCAAAAATTGAGAATTAGTTATAACATATTAGGTTTCATATTTAATTTTGGAACCTATCCACCCTAGAACCGATTACTCTTAGTCAGTGGTCCTCACTTATGGCTGGTGATCTTGTTGCCTAGAGTTGAATAACAAAAGAAGAAAAAAGAAAAGAAAAGTAAAAAATACACTCAAAAAATTACAAAATTACAAAAATTATCACGTTAACGTTGGGAGTGCCACGTAGGACAGTCGATGTCCACGTCAGCAGTTTTTGACCAAAATTAGCTAAAACAATTATATTGATAAATCGTAAAAAGATTTAAAAATAAATTAGCTATTGCATAATATATTTGTGGCTTTTTTGATAAATTTCTCGAATTTCAAGTACCTACACATTGCAAAAAATCAAGAGATTGTCATCTTTTTATTAGGTCAAGCCAATTGCATTTCAAAAAATATCGTGACACGCCCCGAAACAAAACCCTTGTTCTAACATCTTCTTGCCATTGTACTATTATTAGTTTCATCGTTCACATTGAACCAATCCATTTTCCATATTATCCATCTGCTCATCGTTTCTAATTTTGAAGACAAATACTAGCAACACTCTTGTCAAGCTCATCGGAAAATATGCCATGGATATAAACTCTCGTGACAAACATGTAATGAAGAACAGATAAGGGAGCATAAAATTACCAAAAACTGGCAAAACCTAGAATTGTTTACGAGGTCATCAACTTAAGTAACAACAGGTGGTAGGTATGATTCCTTCACGATTAAGAAAGGCCACGTTAGGATTTAACCTCGTCAACGAATATGATCAACTGCATTCAAGTAAGCCCTCCTATGCATGTTTGCCGCAGGGGCTGACATTCTCACATCTGCCTTCCCCTCTTCTTCCTAATTTTTACTTTACTTTATTCATTTAGTTTATATTTCTCTCTTGATCTCGCCTCAAGCATATGTAGAACCATTCAACTTTGACCCGATGAAAAATGACTGAATTCAAAGCTGATTTTGTTCTTAAAGCAAATGTCTCTTCATATAAACCGGTTGGGACATAGTTGACCACCTGTACGGATTAGGTTGGTACGGCGCTTCTGGTCCGAGATTTTGTATTTTGACATTTCTACGAATTTATATCCCCAAAGTCAACTGTGTTTTTGTCTTGATAAAACTCTTGAGATCTTCGGATTCGATTGTGAGTCCTAGTGTTTGTTATTCAATTGTGGCGATTGTAATGGTTCATTTTTTTTTTCTTTTCTTTTCTTTTTCAAGTAAGTTGATCGAAACTGAAATTGCTTTAATGAAGAAGAGTGGATTATATTTTCAGTTGTTGTAATTTATGGATTATCTGATAGTCTGTTTGTTTATCTATTAGTAATTGACTGAAAAATTGATTAGACAATGACCAAAGTGAATCTATATTTATATGTGTTAGAATATTTAAATAATAAATCACACATTAATCTAATAATTTAAGTTTTTAAAACAGTTGACTGTGATCTCACAAAATCTCACATGATATCAAAACTAGAGATCTTGAGTTTAAATCTTTTCAAGCCCCGTTTGCCTCCCAAATAAAATATTCCCACGTTTAGTATTAGACAAAAAGTCTAGACTAAGCGTGAGTGGGTGTGTTAAAATATTTAAATAATAAATCACGCATTCATTTAACAGTTTAAGTTTTTAAAACAATCGACAATGGTCCCACCGAATCTCACAGTATATAAATGCAAAAGTCTTTTTTATGCACATCGATGTATGCCTAGGATCTCAAGATATGTCGAATATGAGTCCATAATTTATATGGATAGAATATCCAATCAATAAGCTCAAATTAATAGTTGGAGAGAGATCATATATATCCGAAGAGTATGTAAACCCCATCCACAAGCAATCTTTGATACTTTTAACAAATAAACATGGCTAAATTGTGTGGAGTACAAGATGTTTTATCCTGATAATTGAATGTTGAAGCCTAAAATTAATTGATCGGTATGGTTATTGTAAAAGGAAATTGTTGGTACATCATAGAATCGTTGTAATAGTCAAGGATGGGATGACATATCAGGAACTACTATTTCCTCACAAAGCCCCGGTCGAGTAGGTCCTATATAAAGAGAGAAAAAAATCGATTTGATAATCTCCAACTCAGATCATTCACACGAATCCTTTATAATATTTAATTAGAGTCAAAATTAATGGCAAATGAACTTCGGTAATTGCCAATGAAATCTTGAATAATTCAAGGAACTCAAGAAATTTGCTATTATATTATGACACATTTCACATCCTCACTCAGTCTATCATTACCATTACGAATGGTGGGACGCGTGTCGCTATTACTAGTAGCTTACGGTTTTAGCTTGCCCAATCAAGCAATCTTTGTGATGGTTGCATAGGAAGATGATTGAATCATCCTACCAAAGATGTTTATTAAATTTAAATTGGGTGACCTAATACTTGTCTTGTAATACCTTGAAGTTCTATTATAGCAATACCAATATGACATCCACTTTGTTGAAAATCAGGATAACGATAGGGACTATTTACAAACACTAATGTGCGTACAATTAGATCTTGGGTCATGTTAAATGTTGCCCTCAGGTAACTTATTGAGTATACTTAATGATGAAAGATTTTGGTTTTCAATTCATCAATGAGACATAATATGATTTAATTGGGTGTTTAACTTGTGTCTCAGAGACAAATGTTAGCAAAATCCTCAAATCTCATGGGATTGACCGAACTTGTAAGAGCTTAAACTTTGTGCCCGAAGAAGCATGAGGTGTTTAATTCCCGTTCGACACAACCGTTTTGAGGTTAAGCCATACGGAAGTAACTAATAATTCTTTTCAAATTCTCCAAATCCCGACATGAACGGCCTATTTATTGATTAAGTCCAGGGTCAATTCGGTTCAAAGGAAAAAAAAAAAAAAAAAATTACTAGCAAAGAGAATTGTTCGATTTTAGATTACTCATTTTTAAGACATATTACGGACAAGGCAGTGCATTGAAAATTGGGAACTTTCTTTATTTAGTTATTTAACAATTGAGAAAAAGTCACAAAAAATATAAATTATACATACCGTGATACATTTACTCTAAACTATTTTTTGTGATATTAAAAACTCAATCATGCCTATTACGACACATTTATCCTAAACTTTTTGTTGAGACATAAAA
Organism: Eucalyptus marginata; assembly: GCA_014182565.1. Taxonomy (NCBI): domain Eukaryota; kingdom Viridiplantae; phylum Streptophyta; class Magnoliopsida; order Myrtales; family Myrtaceae; genus Eucalyptus; species Eucalyptus marginata. Next base: position 36,750,290 of record CM024590.1, read on the forward strand.
AAAATAATCTAAAACTTGTACTTATGTAACTCATTTATCCTTTGAGTTCGATCAGCCAATTTTCCAGTCAAAATAACGTCATTTTTATTTCACCCGGTGCCATGTCAAAACCATTTGCCTTCCGGTATCCATGTAGGCGGATTTTTACTTTTACTTATCGACGGAATCTTGAAAGAGGATAAATTTGTCACATGAATACAAGTTTGAGAATTATGACTTTACAAAAAAAAGTGGCAGTGGGCATAATTTGAAGTTTTTGGTGTCTTTTTCTCTTAAAAATTAAGGAGTAATTCATTTTTAAGAAGACTAAACTTGGAAATTACTTATTTGACCATGACATCAACATTGCATTAGTATTAAATGAGCAGTTGGAACAAAGAATTGGCCTGGTCTGACCCTTTCTTCATTTCTTTTACGCACTCGGGAGTCGAGACCGACAGGATAGCTCAAAGACCATTGATTTGTTAATTATATAGAAGACTTACAAAAATGGATATTTTAATTGCTTATTTACATGGTTTTCAAATCCTCCTCAGCCTTTAATTTCAATCCTACGTTTAGACTTTCCAACTACCGGTGCCCCTTTAGTGGGCTAGCAATGGAAATAACTATCTTTCGGCCAAAAAATTTTTTTTTTGCTTATTTGCATGGTTGCATCCAAAGTCAAATCATGCATATTTTTGAAAATCTTCACATTGATTTTAGGGCAAATTGCCGTGATACCCCTACAATTTACGAAAAGAATGCACTGATTTTATACAAAGACATTGACATACCTCTTTTATTGAGCCATTATTAGATGAATTTGTGACACTACTCCATTGTAATTTAGGTGCTCTGTCAGTCCATTTATGTTGCACGTTGTAATATCAACGTGCCAAATGAGTTGAACCATGTTATCATTTCAACTAATTTTGTTCGAAAAAGTGAAATCTTCTAACAAGAGTTCATCATAAACATTTTCGGGAAAAAATTAGAGGTGCCACAATTAATTTTTTTTTAATAACATCAAATTTTCATTTTAAGAACTGCAAAATCATTTACTTCCAACTAATTAAAACCTTGTCTCTTAACTTTAAAACAAGGGCTGATTTCATAAATGAATCTAGATTTGATCAGCGATTTTTCATAACCCCAACATTAAAAAAAAAGGATAATTGTCCAAAAAAATCCTAAACCTATTATACGATAGCTAATTTAGCTTTAAACTTTTTAATCGTGTTAATTTAGTTCTAAATCATTCTTTATGTCAATTTAGCCTTGATCCTTTTGAAGATTTGTCAATTTAGTCATAAATATATTATTTAAATATTTGACCAAAAATACTATATTGGCAAATCGTTAAAAGATTTATAATTAAATTAGTAAATTATAAAAATATTTAAAACTAAATTGATACAATTAAAAGATTTATGATTGAATTGGCTTTCATATACAACAAATTAATGATTTTTTGGATAATTTTCCATAAAAAACATATAGAAATTCCCAAACTGACATGTTGACGTTATCATTGAAAACAGATTTCTTTCTTTGAAATTTTTTTCAGCTGAAATTGATTTTCTTGGTAGCTGAAGCTTTAAAATAAAAAATTCATCTGTCAGTTTAAGAGGTCACAATCGCAAATCATGTAACTCCGATCTCCCCTTGTTTCACAAATTAACAACTATTTCCCCTCCCAACATTGCAATCACATTGCCAGCACGAGTTCCTCGGCTTGCGATAATCTTCAATTTCTCCTTCCGTATCTCGATTGGAGTTGAACGGTCAACGTATTGGCCCATTCAAACGTCGATTTCAGGATCCCAAACTCGGTTGACTTTCCCGTTCCTTGAAAGCGGTCATCGCAACTAATTCGATTTCCCCTCCTTGTTTATTGGCAGTTGTAAATGATAAATCTCTCCCTCAGGAACTGATCTTAACCGTAAGACATGACACAAACAGCTGGCCCTCCAATTTTATACTTATATTTCAAACATGCCTCCAAATTTGTGACAGATTATACGCGGTGCCGGCTTAGATTGCTTATTCGACTAAAACAAATGATTATTTTACACTATGAGCTTACTTAGAGCGAAAGTTTCAAAGAACACGATAGGCTGAATATCAAAATATTCTTGGACGCCGGTGGTCAGGATTGTCATTTGCCCTAGATAGACCTCAGAGGACTTTTTAGCATTGGCCTCCAACCCGCCAAAGTTATAAATTAATAAAAAAATACGATGGAAATGTAAACCAGGCAAGAGAAATGAAGGAGGGGAGGATTAGCCTCAGATCCGTCTGCGGTATATCCTACGCTGACTTGAACTGAATTGTCGGATTCACAGCAAATTGGGCTTTTTTTGTCAAGATTGTAAGCATATGCAGTTTCCATTCTATCGATTTGATTTAAAAGCGAGTTGTTGCCTACAAAAAGGGTTGGCTCGTATCTAGGTTCCGTGTCCTAGATGTTCGAAAGTGACTTCCAATGAATTTTTAATTAGAATAAGATGCTTTAACACCTAACGAGCTTAGGTCATTCGTGACTTGAACCCTTTGAACTTTTTCTTTGGATGAGAAATCTTATTTTTTATATTTTGAGAGTCCATATAGTAACTCCATCACTGGCTATTAAGATTGTTACTTCATCGAGATACTTGGGTCACTTCGCTTTACAAAAGTTATCCAAGGAGAAGAAGTTTTTCTCCAAAATCTCACAAAGGATAGTTACTTCGTGCTTATTGCAAAATCGATGGAATTACATAAATATAGTCTATCTTCCAAAACTAAATATTAGAAATTGTGCAATAAGAAGAGAAAATAATTGAGACAATCACAGCCTCCTCAAAAAATGAAGAAGTTACAGTAGGAACAAGGGTGCGCACATCTTCCATTAATCTAAATCGTTAAATCTGTCAAATTTTATGTTAAATTTGAAGGGACATGTTAGTTTTGATGGAAGAAATGGACTCAAAGGTCATGCATCTAATCCCTACAATAACATCTCCAATCACAACAATGACAACGATCCATTACCATTCAAACAGCGAAAGCAATGAAAAAAGTCATTTTCAATTGAAAAAGGTCATCAAAATTGGCAAAAATTAGGATTCATTACGAAAAAGTAAAAACTTTCAATCAAAGAGTAACAACCGGTCCTCTAGACCATGGATTTTTTGTACCATTTCTTGATCCTTCCGTGGTCCACATAAACTCTCTCATATATTCATTTTCTTTCATATAAGCACAATGCTTCCAAAAGGGCGAAAGTGCCCTCCAAAAAGGAAAAACTGAAATTTTGCTATATATCGGCAGAGATGGGGTTTTTTTCCCCGGTTCTCCAATACTTTTTTATTTATTTATTCTGCTAATAACTGAATTTTAGAACAACAGGTATTTATGTATTTACACAACCGAATCTCCAATCACAAGAGCCCATTGTACGAGGCAGACGTTTGGTCCAAAACAGGATCGGCGTTGATTAACATGTCCCAGCTGAAGTCTTCATCTTCCCAAAAGCTCAAACTGTCGTAGCAGTCCATGAACGGAAAATGCAGGTGTTCGAATATGTTGTTGTCCTCCCAGGACGATGATGGTGAGGTCGAATACGAAGAGGACGATGAAGAAGAAGAAGAGACTAAGATCTCAGATGGGTCAATGAGTGGGACGTCATCTGAGCAGAGGAAGCTGTTGATGGCCTCCATTGCATCATCAAGCGTGCTTCTTTCTTCTTCTTTTGACTCAGTCACGGTCGGTGGTGACTCGAGATCGACCTTGTTTTGATCTGTCTGGGACGAAGCATCATTGGTGGATGATGATAAGGTTGGTTCTGGATCAGTTGATTCCTGGGGATGGGTCTGGGCTGCTTTGGGGGTTGTTGATCGGTTGTGTTGTCGTTGTCGGTGACTAATGGCTTGTGAGTGAGAGGATCAATGCCCATCTTCTTGAGCTTCTTCTTGATGTGAGTGTTCCAGTGGTTCTTGATCTCATTGTCTGTTCTTCCCGGGAGGTGAGAGGCTATTTTCGACCATCTATTACAACACGGCAAGAATTGACCCATGAACATTAGTTTGCAAGATAGCCGTACTTTCAAAATTATTGTAACTTTACTTTTCTCTAAATTAAAATGATGGAAGAAAGGAAAAGTCAATCAGCACTGCTCATATTATTGTTTTTAAGTGGACTAGATTGATTATTTCAAAGATGATGTTACGCGGGCCAAATCAGAACACTTTATTCTAACCTTTTTTATTAGAAAAGAGAGTGATGATTTTTATCCTGATCGAAAGTTGTCTGTTCCAGATAATTTCATTAGATTAAATTTTTGATTGAATGAGAATATAATAGTACAAAGCACTATACATATATGTGTATATGGATGCCTATATCTAAAGTATGGAAATCATTGGATGTGGTGGTTCTATCAGGATCTAGATGTAAACTGGGCTGCATACAATAATTTTTTGCAATTCAACTAAGCGATGATACTGAGAAAAAGAAAACCTGTAATAATGAGAGAGAGAGATTTATGTGGAAAAAGGGAAGGAAGCGTGGCATGAGAAAGAGATTTTTCTGGTGACGATAAAAGCAAGGCAATGATGATGACCTGTTGCCAAGTTGCGCATGGAGATCAATGACCATCTTCTCTTCATTCTCGGACAAAGGCCTCTCTTCAAGTCTGGCCTCAGGTAATTGGTCCACCTCAGCCTGCAACTCTTTCCACACCGCAGCAGTCCTGCAAATGTTCCCCCATCATCATCTCGATAGCATTATCCATCCTCTCATTTCTTTCCCACGAATGATGAATGCATTACGATCAACTTAAATTTCATAAATGTCCATTTTGATTGTCTCTCCGACTCATTTACGAAACAAACACTTCTTTCGAGTCTGGGAAAGTTGGGTTAGAAAGATGGAAAGAAGAAGAAAATCTGAAGGAGTGAAAGCTTAAGCCACTATGAAGAGGCCATGATTAGATTGCGATGCACGGTTAGAGAGAGAGAGGGAGGGGAGAGAGAGAGAGACCAGCAAGCTTGGGAACAGCCCGCCAACAGCATTGGCCATGGGTGAGGATGAAGTTGATGAGCTTCTTGTCCTCTTCAGCTGTCCATGGCCCTTTCTTCAATCCAACTTTGTCACAGCACGGTTGTCTTCCCATTCTTCGGCTCTCCCTCTCCCTTTCTCTCTGCGATCGCCCACCCAAAAACCAAAAACAAGGAAACAAGAGACAAAGCTTTATTCCCTCTTTGTCGTGATATTCTCTCACCAACCCGTCCTCACCTCTCACCCTTCTATTACTATGCAACCTTAAGCAATACTTGAAAAGCTAGGCCACCAAGAAAAACTAGCAAACACTACTCAGAGGAATCCCCCCGAGAGAGAGAGAGAGAGAGAGAGAGAGATTGCAACACAACAGGATAGAATACATGGGGCACCAACCCCTTTATATAATCGAACTCACTCTCTAGATGGCCCCAGCTTGGTGCTCATCATTGTTAATTTTCTATTTCTGTTTTTATATATTGTTTTGGGCTGCTCACGACTCTCGAAATATGCATTTTCCTTTTTGTCGTTTCGTATTTCCTTTTTTCCTTTCGCGAGTGGGAGTGTATAATTCTGACTTTGGGCACTTGTCGCTGACTCGGCAAGAGACGCGTAAGGAGAGGGCTCCCGCAACGTCCACTTCAGAAAGCGCCACCTCACCTCATCCGTTGCTGCCGTTTCAAGTGTCCGCGGGTGTGCCCGAGAAGCTGACTCCCTCTTCACATGACACCTCCTCCATAGGAGAGATCGTTGTACTGCTTCCCTTAGTTATATTATTGTCTTTTCGTGCATTCAAACATCGTGGATCGTTCTCTTATCGTTTATCGCATTGCAATAGCAATGCTAAAGTTTATAAAAGGTGCACGGTTCCTAGTAGTGGGCTTATCCATACTTTAGGCCTGTGATGTCACGATATTCCTCTTGGAAGCTATGACTTTATATAGTTAAGACATGGAGTTCAGATGAGACAATAATGATTTTCTCAACATAAGTGTATGTATAAGGGGATAATTGTCTAAAAATTCCTAAACTTATTGCTCGACGGTCAATTCAATTCCAAACATTTCAATTGTGCCGATTTAGTTTTGAACTTTTTAATGACTTGCCAATTTAATCGTAAACCTTTTGACAGCTTGCCAATTTAATTATTCTAGCCAATTTTGATTGGAAATCACTAACGTGGATGCCAATCATCGTATATAGCATAGTCAGCATTGACTTGGATAAATTTTTGTTTTTTTTTCTCTTTTTGTTTTCTTTTCTTTCCCCTTAGCCTATGGCTAGTATTCAGTCATGGTTGGTGACTGACTATAGGCATGGGGCATGCGAGGGGTTGACCCTCGCAACATGGGTGAGGGTTGCCCTCGCCGATATAAGGAGGGTGACTCTTGGGAGCCATGGTTGAGTATGGACCCTTGGTCAAAGGCTAAGTAAGCATAAAAAATTAAAAAAAAAAAAAAGGGAAAAAAAATTAAAAAAAAAAATTGTCCATATCAGTATCAATCACGCCATGTAGGATGATTGACAATTGGTCGATGCCCACGTCTATGATTTCAACTAAAATTGATCGGAAGGACTAAACTAGCACATCGTCAAAAGATTTATGGCTAAATTGGCATAATTGAAAGGTTTAGAACTAAATTGACACATGGTCAAAATATTTAGGACTAAATTGAAAAAATTAAAAGGTTTAGAATCTAATTGGTCACGTACAATAGGTTCAAGACTTTTTGGACACATTTCCCCATGTAATGGTCATGTCACGTTAGAGAAAATACCACAAAAAATTCATGATGGAATTTTTTCTTTTTATTATCGATCCTACCATCTATCATAACAAGACGAGTGTAACTCTCTCCTACAAGTTTCGGAAATTATGCCTAAACAAAATGATTCAATTCAGATAAGGCGTGGACTCTCATGTCCAGTTCTCGTATTCCCAAGAAAATCGAACGAGTGAGTTGAGATAAAACACCGGGTTTGGTTGCCGACGTTGTCCCTTAGAAATGAAGGGTTTTCTGAGATCATCTTTGGACATTTGAGGTTGTGCCATCAAAACGAAAGGAATGTTGACGAGGGTTCAGTTAGATCCGAAGGCACCTTTGCTCCGACTTCTTTCATTTCTCTCATGCCTTCTGAGAAGGCGAAATGCCATCTCGGTGCTTGCTTCACTTAATTTGGCTGACTTTGGCCTTTTTAACTTTGACTTCAGCCATTTTCTTGCGAATCCTCCTCAAATTCTACGGAATTCGGTGGGTTGGCGGAGAAATTACAAGGAGTTCAGTAGATAAAAATATTGAGGACTAATGAGAAAGTGGGGGTAACTTGACATGAGGTCTCGATACTATCTGCAATGACGTAAAGGAGTCTAATCAATTCTAAATTTATTGTATAAATGTCGATTCAGTCCTAAATTTTTCAGTTTTACTAATTTAGGCATAAACCTTTGCTTGAAACTCTAATATAGTATTTTTGACTAACTTTGGATGAAAATCGTTGACATGGTGGATGCCACGTGGGATGATAGGTGGTAATTGAACTGCTATGTCAGCGATTTTCAGCGAAAATTGATTGAAATAACTACATTGGAATTTCATATAAAGTTTTAGGACCATATTGATAAAATTGAAAAAAGTTTAGGATTGAATTGATATTTGAACAATAGGCCTAGGATCAACTTGGGTAATTTTCCCCAGTTCGTGGCAAATTGAGCTAATTTTACTAAATTGAGGGAGTCAATTGAGGAATAAAGAACAAGCAAGGAAAATGGAGATAAATTCCAAATATTAAGAGCCAAAGTGCAGTTACTCATTCGTATGTAGATCGTAATCTCCAGTCTCCACTGGCGACTTCGGGCGGTTGAAGACAAAATGGGACGGCTTGTGGACGTAAGTCATTTTCCTCTCGACAAAACGACCGAAGTCAGCTTGCGAAATGTCAATCACGAGGATGAATTGCATACAATGCCAAAAAGGAAATTTAAACTTTTTTTGGTTTATGCGAGTTCTGCGGTCAATATTCTCCATTGGCCTTTTCAGTTCGGATTTTGTTAAAGAATATCCTCATATACTTGTTCAGCAACCAAATTTGAAAATATGACAATTTTCATGATCCGTCTATTTCGCAAAAAATGAATGATTTAGATAATATATTCCTTAAAAATGATCGTTTGTATGTCTGATAAAAAAAAATTAACCAAAAATATTTTTATCGTCCACGAAAATGTTTAGATATATATTATTATCAGTAATATAAAATATTTTGTATTGATTAATTATTTCAAATGATATGAGTTATCGTTTTTAAGGAAAAAAATTTCCAAGTCATTTATTTTTTGCTAAACAAAAGAAGCCTTAATGCATTGATTGGTGACATGTATAATCAATAGTTTACAATTTGAGTATATCCTCAATAAGAAGGTATTGGTGCACTAGTTCACAAGACTCTTTAAATGAATATGCCTGAACTCATAATGACATATGGTGCTAGCTCTTTAATACTCGTTTAAGATACATAAATCCTGCTAGAGTTTTTCGGTGTTCCATAAATCGGTTAGGATTTGCTGTCTAGATTAATATTATAGGGTGGTCCAAAGGAAAGAGCTCAAGTTCATGCTCATCAACATACTTAGTTAATTAGGGCGAATTGTTTAAAAAGCTCTAAATCTATCGTACAACGGCTAATTCAGTCATACACATTTTAATTGTACCAACTTAGTCATAAACCGTTTGAAGAGTTGTCAATATAGTTATTCTGATTAATTTTGATCGAAAATCGTTGACATGTACTTCGTTCATCTTATGTGGCATGATTGGTACTGATATGGACAAATTTTAAATTTTTATTAATTTATTTTCTTCTTCTTTTTTTCTTTTGTTAAGGACTGCGACATTGGCGGAGGATCAACGGTCCCCACCGTCTCTTAACAATAAAAAAGGAAAATAAAAAAAAAATAAAAATTATTTACGCGTAGATATGGAATAGTGCTACTTCGGATCTTGGCGTGTGTGAACAACCAGTTTTCTCCAGATATTTTTAGTGAGGCTATTGTTATGTCAAGTCACAATGAAAGAAGGAATTTATGTAAGCAGACGGGCTTCAATCGCCGGACAATCTCAAGAATAAACTCTTAGTTACGGCATTAGTCATCTGAAAAGACAATGCATAAATGTGAAGCACGGCGGGTCGTTGGGGGGGGAATCAATCTTCCACCTCCATGTCCTCTTCTTTCGTACGAAGAGGAACGTGCTGGGTCGAATAAGTCAGTCGCGATCGACCCCATGGTGGTCCATTGACTGAGTTGCGATTGAGAAGATTAGAAACGGGAGATTCGCATCAATTGACGACTCGAGTTTTACTTTGTGTCGCCTGCTTATGATGTAGGCTCTAGCAGCCCTTCAACGTCCTCCGACCTGTATCAGCTATCTCTGTGTTTTCGTCCTTCTTTGAAGAACGATCGCAATCCATCGTTCTGGAAACGCGGCACGAGAGACATCGATGATTTCTGGATTTGTATAATGGTCATGAGGAATTAATCTATTTGCGAGCTGCGTCATGCTACAGCTTTTAACTTTGACCAGCTCAAATAAGCCGACGCCAGTAGGCTCTTCTTTGTGTTTTCTTTTTCACCTCTTTTTCTGGGTAGATGCACCGTCGGTGGAGACTTGTTTTCTTTGACGCGAATACAATTAATTAACATCATTGCTGTTGGAATATCCCACGTCCCTCGATTATAGGGTTTATATGCTCTTCGTGTACATGTAGTCTCCTTTCCCCTATCTGTTAGGCTTCCGGGTCGGGCCTTCGGGCAATCAAATGTCTATATGTGAAGCCAACTGGGTCTTTATACGGGTCATGAGATCAACAACATTCGTGTAAAATGATCTTCTCGCTGATGATGAACCCGATGGTTTGAAACTAATCGTCGGCTCCCGAAGGAACGGAAGCTCAGAAGCTCCTGTCAGATAGTGATTGAGTGTCGCGAGATCTAAACCCCACGCCTGTGGTCACATGAGAGAGATACATGGAAATGTAATAGATAAACCAAAAAGTCTCATTTGCACGATATTGCCTGACTAGTTAGGTAGCTCCTATAGGAGGGGATCCCACCACTATTTTGTTTTCCCCTTTCATTTTCCATATTTGGGTAGAAGCGTCCCCGGTAAACTTGAGCTCGAAATTTCTGAAGCTCTTCTCGTCTTTCTTGCGTGGACATGGGAGAGTTTCTCGATCCCGCGTGAAGAACAGCTGCCATGCACTATGCGCGTGGAGGATTCGCATAGAATTGACCACCACTGTTCAACCATCATTTTCTATATCAATCCAATAGAAAAGATTTGAAATTGTCTTGGAATCAAATAGGATTGACCAACGAGCTCCAACATCTTTACTAGCTTCGCAACCACTTCACTTTAACCTCTCTCTCTCTTGGATGAAAGAACAGATGGTTGACGTGAGAGAAGATATTAACCACTTCCCTTGAAAATATGAGCCGACCCTATAACCTATTCCGAGCGCGCTCTTCAAGCAAAAGTTTGACGTGTCTCGGTTTGATCAGATTATAATAAGGTTGCAGCTCGTGATTGTCTTCGGCTCGTCGAGCATACGTGCATGGATGGTCCCTCCCCTGTTGTATGTCAGTGTCGGCTCACCCTAGACGGCGGTGGCCATTTGTCAAAAGGGATAGCGCCCATACACCACTTTGAAGGTCCAAAACATCGACTAAACCGACTCCTATGCAAAGCATGCCGAACAGCACGCAGCTTGATCGTTTGTACTCCGAAGGCTATCGCCGCGGGGCAAAACCGACCTTGGTGATATCAAAGACATATGAACGAGGTCTCAGACGCATAAACAAAGAATGCTCAGTCAACAAGGGTGGTTTTTAGTCAAAAGGAAAATGATAATTTCGGTGCCGTGGGATACTTGGCGTCAACGGGGTAAAAATCATGCAGAAAAACCAAAAAGAATCTTCTCACGTCAATTTTGCGTTTTGTTGAACGATGAAAAGGTGGCGGTGACAGTGGGCTTTGGGCTCTTCTTGTCTATCCGCGAGTGGGAAAAGAACCTTTGGCACCCCTGTTTTTTCAGTCTTCACGGCGGGATTTTTGATTGGTCGTTGTCCTTCGCGTTTCGCTGTGCAATTAAAGGCATCGGACGAAATATATATTCGCAGAAATCTCTTGTAATTGTCTGCTAAAGCAGGTAACATTAAAGAGAACTTTCCTACGCTTTTATTTTAGCTTCTAGATAAACGAACGTACGAGCCCCGCTCTACTTTTCCCCCGGGAGCCCCACCAGATTTTCCAAGATGGATGACCCTATTGACTCCGAGAGATTATCGTCTTTCCATGAGGTCATCATGGCGTGGGCATGTCGTAAGCATTCTTTGGTTAAATTGTTCTTGGGCCAATAGGGTGTCAGCATTTCAGTTCAGTTCGATTCAAGATTTTCAGCTTACCGGAATCGAACCGAACCGAACCGTTTTGATGTGTATTAGCTTTGAATTGAATAGTCCCCCAAACCATGTATAACCCAAAGGGAAGACTCAGATTGGTTCAATTTTTTGATTTTCTTTTTTGAAATATAAAAAAGAGATTTAGTAAAAAAGGAGAGAGACTGTGTGAATTGTAATATTAAAAAGATAAACGATTTTTAGTTTGATCCGGTAACTATTCGAACTAGAATAAAAACAAAAAGATAGTTATCTTTTTATTATCTAAATCGAAACCCAAATCAAATTGAAAATACACGAAAATTCTATTCAATTCGGACTAGTTTGGAGGCCGCCTAGCGGTCCCGATGCATTGTTACGAAGGAATAATGGCTTGAGATTCGTTCCTAGACCATTTGGTAATTTGAAGTGAAAATAAACAGACATGAAAGTGAATAAAAATAACAATAAGTAACTACGGAATCTCATTACTTGTTTGAATCTCATCAATCACATGCAAACTGTTTCGCATCAAGGTCACTTGTCCCATCCAAATATCTGGACTAAACTGGCTTATGGCACTTGCAAGTATTCCATGATCTTCAGGTAGCTCTTTCGTCTGTGTTCACGTCAATCTGAGTACAGCTCTGTGTGATAGCTTAAGGAAAAATTCACTGGACCTCCTCATCAGTTTTACCGGGGGGCTTACCAGCTATCTCAGCAGACGCCCCCGTCAATCTGAGTACAGCCCTTTGTGTTTGTCGTTGGCCTTTTGTACGGATTTTCTTCTAGATAGGCATCTTCTGCCAAATTTTCACGTGCAATTATTTTCTGCTACGCGCGAACCGTGTGCTTCGGAGTCAGGACAAGCAACTTTGGACGACTGGGAAAGATCATAAACTAACAAAAGTAGAAAAAAAAGAAGCTTCTTTTGTTTTATAAGAAAATTATGCAAAGTTCATCGAACTCAATCATATTAAGTAACACGGACCAGACCGGAGTTTAGATATTTTCAATTATGAAAACAGATTTCCACGTAGGTCGTAGTACTTGATTATTCTGTTATATAGTCCAAATGTATAGCATCAACATCATTGTCGTCCTATGGGATACTTCTTTGTCCGATCTCTCAAACCGAGGCCAAGAACTCGGATTCCAGCTAAGCTAACTTTCTTGAGGCTATTGTCAAGGCCCTCTTGCCAAGGAATTAACTCATTACGACGGGACAAGAGTACCGTGCCAACCCTTTTATAGTATCTCATGTCTACGTTCTTTATATACATGCCGTCATTGTCTGCCTATAAGCTTAAATTTCATGTAATCTCTCTGTATGTTTGGTCCTCCCTCATTCGATACTCTCAAAAGTTTAGTGAAAAGTAGAAACTCTCGATCCCCATTGGTTTGTCGAGATCCCTCAAAGCATTCAAAATCAATAAGGGTTCATATTCATGCTCCTGAATTTTGGGCCACATGTCACTGACTTTGTGGGCTTACGACTTGCAGTTGAAAGTGGCAGTTTTAGTGGACTTGCGGTTGTGGGCTAATAGATCGAGATGTTTAACCCCAACCCCACCCCACCCCCTGGGGTGGCGCACGATCGATGCTGTCAAAAATGCCGTGAACCAGCGAAAAGGATGGTGAGGGCCAATGAGGATGCTGTCAAAAGTTGTACTTCATTGTTAAAGTTCAAATTGCATAATGCAACCACTCGTTCTGGTAAGATATCATATTGTAACTTTCGGCTCAATTATTTCCACGGATGAATTCATATCACCGTGTCCGAGTGTCCGAATGCATTGAATAAGATTCCATCATTCAAATGACAGACGTGATTGATTACCAAATTACTTTTGGTGAAAGTAGCTTGAAATTTGTATGCTCTATATCAATATATAAATGTGCTAATGTAGTATGTTCAAATGTAGAAATGAACTTTCTGTCACTTCAACACTAATTGGATATGTGATAAATTATGTCTTTATTTAATATTTAACATCTCAACTCATGAAAAGTATACAAAGAATTGGTACATCTTAGGTTGCTTCGAGACCAACAAAGCGCACTCTTCAAACCTCCTCCCTTAGTATGAAATCCTTATTCTAATTTTCCGTCAAAAATAAAAATAATATTTTAATTAAAAATATGAAGAGAAGTTCAGGTAATGATAGACGAATATACTTGTGCGTATTAAAATATTTTGAATTCTTAGTGAAAAGACACACACACTTCAAAATCTAAAAAGACAAAACCCAAATCAGCAGCAGTGCTAGCAACCTTATCTCTCAAATCTTTTGGTCTATTTTTTTTTCCCTGTAACTTCTATTTGAAATATATATATTTCTGAGGCTAAATCCAAAAAACAAAAAAAATCCCTTACAATGAAAAAATACACTTTTTAAATTGGCCAAGTAAAACACGAACTTCTGCTTAACATATTCTACAGGTAATATATTGTTTTGATGTATGCTGTGTTAGTTGTGAAAAACACAATATGACGATTTCCATAATTAGAACAAGAACATATATAACCGAGTCGAAAGATTAATACATCTATTTTGGAATCCATCGTTCTTGATGTGGAATAGTGACGATCTAATCTATCGCCTTTGGTATTACTGGCTCAATGAGACAGCCCTTCACCCTTAATAGTTAGTAGATGCTCCTTTGTAAGGATAATTATGTGTGTTAACATTAGATGAGAGATTTGAACGCTATTTATAGAGTTTCTAGTAAGGTTTTCTCATTATGAGCCGAGCTCAACTTGATCCATACTAGTTAGTTCCGTATCAGACTAATTAAGAAACATTCTATTACACTTTAGACCAATAATGTAAAATGGTAAATTATAATATTAATTAATGTAGCCTACGCTAGAAAAACTCTTACATTCTCCCACTCGGGCCTATATAAATTGAAATTGTATTATATGTGCATATCTTGATTTAGAGATAATCCTTAGTAGTCAATTATATCCCATAAAGTCTCAAACACTGAATCATAATTGTAACTTTATATATACATATGGAGTTGTGCTTTTGATTTTATTGATATGGATTCAATATAATAGTGTTGTAAATGAATAACACCACCCATAGAAAGTAATACTTTATGTATTATCTCATTTGTTTGTTAACATTTTCTTACTTTAAGTGTCACAAAAACCCATGTCACTAAAAAATATCTTTATGGTTCATTGAGCCCTTATGTCTTATCCTTACAGATAATCTTTCTTTATGTGCAATAAGACATATGCTTAAGGCTAATAATCGAATGCCCCTAACCTTCATTCAAGGTTTATATAATATATTGAGATTTTTATCAATATGTATTCAACAAAATGACAATACATTTATAAATACTTTATTGAATACAAAGGTTGATATATATCAAAATGTTACTAAATGTAACAAGCATAGATGTAAGCTTTGTTAGAGAAATAATAAAAACAACTCCCACTAAATAGTAACATTCCATGATGCTCCTAAGCCCATGCTAATAGCATACCGCTCAAACACACAAAACATAGGTATTTAGTTAGTGGATCTATAACCATATTAATTATAAAAACATGAATCTCCTTTATGGTCAAAAACTTGATTGCTATGTGCTTAAACCCCTTGAGAATTCTGTTGTTGTTAATAAAGAACACCGCAGAGTTATTATCATAATACAATTGTATAGGCCTATTCACAAAATCCAAAAACAGTTAACTCCCTAATGAGGTTTTGGAGCCAAATAACCTGAGTAGCAATTGAAAAACATGTTACAAACTTCGCTTGCGAAATAGAAGATGATATAGATTTCTATTTCTCATTTTTTCATGATATTGCACCTAAGATGTATCTTGTCGTCAACTTCATATCATCCTAACATCCAGCAAATTCTACATCCGAATACTCTACTAGTTACAAGTCCGAAACATGTCTATAAATCGGCATATAGTCTCTTGTCCTCTTTAAGTACCTTAAAATCTTCTTGGCAGTGATCTAGTGATCATGTCTTGGATTTGACTGATATCTATCTAGAAGTCCCGTTGCAAAAGTGATGTCTGGTCTAGCATAAATTTGAACATATATAATTCTTCTAAGTACACTAATATAAGGTACATCCTTCATTTGAGTTTTCTCAAAATCTGAATTAGAGCATTGTGAGGATTCAATTTATCACACTTAATAACAGGAGCAATCCATGGCTTGCGATATTGCATATTGAACCTTTCTAAAATACGATCAACATATGCTCTCTGAGACAAACCTAATGAGAAGCAAGAATGATCCTTATGGATCTTAATATCAAGAAGAAAAAAATGCCTCACTAAGGTCTTTCACATCAAAAATTTTCAATAACATCAGTTTTGTCTAATGTAATAATCCAATGTCACTACTCACAAGTAATATATCACCTACATAAAACATGAGAAAAATATATTTCCTCACACTGATCTTGTAGTATATACACTTATCTACTTTATTCTCCATAAATCCGAATGAAGTGACAACACTATGAAACTTTAAGTACCATTGTCTAGAAACTTACTTGATGCCATAAATAGATTTTTTCAATCTACATACAACTTTACCTGAATCATTTACTGCAAAACTTTCGAGTTACATCATATAGACCTCTTTATAAAGGTCTCCATTTAAAAAAGAAATTTTAACATATATCTAGTGTAACTCCATATCAAAATGGGTTACTAATGCCATAATCACTCTAAAAGAATCTTTAAAAGAGACTTGAGAAAATGTTGCTTTATAATCTATTCATTCTCTTTCAGTAAAAAAATTTTAACTACCAATTTGACTTTAAATTTCTCAAATTTTCTTTTGGAATCATTTTTAGTTTTACATATCCATTTGCAACTAATGGGCTTGTAACTTTCAGGCAATTTAACTAGCTCTTAACCACCATTATGTTTCATAGATTACATTTTGTCTTTTATCGCATCCAACCACAAATTTGATTGAGGATAAGAAACGACATCTGTATAAGTCACTAGATCAACAATGTTGCCGATGTTATAGTCATGCTCTCCTAGGTAGTGGTATAATTGAACTTCTTTTCCTAGTCGATCTCCTGAGTAGAGCTATTATAACCTCACTTGAGGGGTTCAAAGAACTTCATTAGGAACTACCTCAATAACAAGATCCTTGGCCATAATAGGCTCAGTTTGTGGTGTAAGAGATTTCATAATCGTTTGCACAAGAAGAAATAGGAATCCAATAATCCCCACCATACTGTTATCTTTAATAATTTGTGATTGGCTACCATTTTCGATTATATCAAATTCCAGAAATTTTGCTGTCTATAATTTCACAATTCTTGTATATCCATTGAGGTTATAAAATCGATACCCCTTTGAATGATCTAGGTAAGATATGAAATAATACCGAGTAGTTTTGGAATCCAATTTACTCAATGTTTGATTATATAGCTCACTTCTACAGGATTCCCTAAGACTTTAAGATGATTCAAGCTAGATTTACGTCCAGTCCATAACTCAAAATGAGTCGATGGAAACACAATTTAGAATGTAAAGCATTGTTTTCAAAACTTCATCCCACAAAAAACTAGAAAAAATTATTTTACTAATCATACTTCTTATAATATCCATAAGAGTGTAATTATGCCTTTCAGCCACACTATTTTATTCAGAACTCCTAGGCATAGTAAATTGAGCTACTATCCTAAAATCCCCCAAGTATTTGGTAAATGGCCTTTTAAGTTATCCAACATTACCATGCTTGCCAAAATACTCATTGCCATGATAAGATTTGATAATCTTTATGACTTTTCCCAATTGATTCTCTACTTTAGTTCGAAAAATCTTCAATTTGTCAAGGGACTCAAACTTTTCTTTAATCAAGTATAGGTATCCATATTAGGAATAGTTGTTAATAAATGTGATGAAAGACAAATTTCTACACAAAGTTACCGTATATGGTTCACTAATATTAGTGCAAATGACCTCTAATAGGTCAGAATTTCGAACTGCGATTTTCTTCTTTATTTTAACCATTTTACCTCTATAACAGTCTACACAAGACTCTAACTCACTTTAAAGAGTAGGCGGGATGTTAGCCTTTATCAGTTTTTATTCTCTTTTTATAGAGATGTGACTAAGGCATTTATGCCACAATGCATATGACTATTCCTTAAGCAGAGATCTTTTGGAAACAACATTTTCAACTGTATAAGTGACGTACATATCATTGGAAGATAAACATAATTGGTACAATCCATTGGACATGTGCAGCACCTGACCTTATCTGAATTAAAAAAATATATAAATACTATTGTTTTTTATTTTAAAAGAGTATTCACACATGTCCAAACAAGACAAAGAAATAATCAAATATGTAGAAAATGTTTCTTAACATCATCCAAAAGCTAGAATCTAGAATCAAAATAACATCTCCCACAAACTCGACGTTAACTTTAATGTTATTTCCCATAGTGAGCTTTGATTTATCTTGATTTGGTGTCCTTCGATTTATGAATCCCTTTATACTCATTATTGGTTCTCTTGGACAACTAAATTTTATATTTATTATAGCGTCTTTTTATGTGTCATCTCTCCTTACAAAAATAGCAAAGAACACCATCTTTCTTGAAGGGTGTTATCTTAGAACTCAAACTGTTAGATGAACCAACGGCTTCAAAATTTCCTTTATGATTGTAAGGACCAACAATTTTAGAATTTCTCTTATGAGTATAATTTTTTAACATCTTATCCTTGTCACTACCGAAAGCTGAAGCATAAAGGCCAATTTGCCATTTATCTTTCTTCAATTTCTTTTCCTCTGAGTCACTAATTGACCATGTCTCATCTTGAGAATTATAATTGATTTTGATAATCCCAAAATCAGAAGAAATAATTTTTAAAACTTGATGCACAAAGCAAGTAGTAGAAATAGCAATATTAAGAGCTTGAAGTTTTATCTACAGATCTACCATTCTCATAACATAATTCTTAACTCCACTAGAACCATCATACTTCATATTAAAGAGTGTTTGCAAGTGTATCTCTATCTCGGCATTATATGAGACACGGTTTCTAACTACCAAGATTTCCATTATCTGTCTAGTAGTGCAGTTTGCAGGCAAATCAATTTTCAAGTGCTCTTGAATGAAATGCTTCATGGATAGTAAGTAAATTTGATTGCTCTTTTCCTAAGTATTAAATTATGCTTTCTGAGCTTCCGTATTTTCGACAATAAGATCTGCCTGCTTATCAGCATTAAGAGCAATATGAACATTTGTCATCTCCACCCCAAACAAATCTTCTTTACATTTCTTAAAGTTTGAATAAGCAAGAACGTCAATAGTAACATAGTTACCATTTATAGAAAATGTGACTGAAAAATAAGCAATATATGATGAGGGGATTTATGCTCAGAACTAGGGAAAACCAAGTTAATTATAGTAGATATGTTATCGCATACTATGCAAACCTTTTGTTCAAGCCTTCCAAAGATTGTCTTTTAGCTGCAAAACCTAAAAATTTAATTCAAAGTATAGAGACGCCTAAGGATGTCAGGATGGTAGCATTTCTAACTTAACCGAGCTGCATTTCTTAGAGGATCCTATCAGGCTAGAGAAGATGAAGTGTTTAGAGAGATATAAGGAGAATTTGCACAAACTCACACTTTACTTCGATGGGTTCCGTCAAAACATTACATCCTCTTTACCTTCTATAAGCATTAAAAGGTCACAAAAACAAAGACCATGCTCACGGGTCTTAAACACACAGGCTCTGGGAATTCCAATCGAGAATTATCCTAGATGATATGGGCAGTGACTATGAATAGTGATTTTTTAAATTATTCCTATTGTACTTTGCTACAGTGACCTATGCCACAATAACTTTGCTACAGGCCTATCTTCCATCTCAGGAGTTGTAGTATAGTTTGAGTCATCAGAGCTATTTATTACAAGCTGTTCTTCCATGTGTCATTGTTCAAGATCTTCGAGTCTACTATTAGAAGTAGGAGGACTGTAAGTGCTATGGGTGAATTTTCTTTGTGATATCAATGTATTCCACATGTTTAGGCTAGTTGAGGAGGTATCTTTCATGAGTCTTGGAAGATTCTTGAACACTGTCTTGGTCCATTCTTTTAGGCATAATTGGCTAGGGCCAATTTGCTATTTGAGTATAATGAGAGACTGTATTAGGGTCTAATCCAAGGGATAAGGATAAGGATCCTTGATCATATGGGTCTTGAGAGAGAGGCCCTCGCCATTGGGCATAGGATGCTTGAGCGTAGGATTTTTGAGAGGATCGTGCAGAATCATCGGTGTTTGCCATTTCTTGTTATTGTGATGGAGGTGTCCTTGCTTGATTATGTGCTTATTTGAATTCCTCGAGTGCTTGTTTGGTTTCAGGTGCAAGATCATGGTGGTCCCATGGGACAAGTGTTGTATAGTTCACTACTTCTTCGGGAATGGTCTGGTTTTCTTAGCACAAGACTCTTTGAAGCTCTCTATAATTGTATTCAATAGATTTGACACAATCTAGAAATGTCTTGTAAATACAAGCTTTTTAGAGGTGTGGTTGAGGCTTATAGGTAGTGGTTCCTATTCCTTCTGATGCACTAGTGAGGGTGCCATTATTTAGCACAAGAGTTCATGGTCGATGAAAGAACACAATTGTGTGTATTTTGGTTCTGCTTGAGGGGCATCTCTTTGTGCTTGGAGGAAAAGGTGTTTCCAATAAGCTAGAGGGTAAAACCAGTTGAGTACAATGAAATGATTCCTTTCACTTTTGTTCTTATTGTTGCGACCGAGCATAATCAACCTAATTAACTTGACAATGAAATTTCTAGTGGGAAACTCAATAGTTATCAAATACTTATTGGTTAAGTACCATAATAGCCATCAAAGTTTGTTAGGGAAATCATTTTCCTTCCAAATTAATGGACGTATGAATGGATACCTGGTGTTTAATCTGAAAAGATAAATAATTGAGCCTCCATGGTCTCTGAAGAGATCTATATGACACTACCATATGAGATTGTCAAGATTTTTAGTGAGACCATCATTCGGAATTTGTTCATTAATCTCCTAATGGTACTCCAAACTTGGCTAATCTCACATTTTCTCGATCTTGTATTTTTCTCCCTAAGAAAAAGGATGCCTCAGGATATACATGTTGATTTCGGCTAGAACCTTTAGTTTGGAGAGAAATTCAGCAATCACATTCTTCTTTCCCGCAATGTGTTTGGTTTCGAAAGAGTATTTTGAAAACCATTCAGCTCACAGTAACAATTGGGAATAAGGAATCTGTTTTTGCTTGAATTTGGTCATATATGGAAAAGATGCCATGTCCAATTCTACTAGGAAATGATAGTCAATAAGATGGAATTCAAATTTTTTTATTCCATTTTCTATCGCCAATATCTCCTTGAAAATAGAACAATAATACATTTCAATTTAGGAGAACTTTCCACTTTTGTAAGCGCAAAGATGTTGCTTACCTTCAATTTCTTCGAACAATATGGTTGCCCAGTATTCGTTATTGACATCAGTTTGGAAGACTCTTTTTCTAGTAGATGGTATTTACAAATCGGGAAGAGTCTACATGACTTTTTTCAGTTCTACAACTGCATTAGTTTGAGTCTTTCCCCAAAGTAGATGATTCTTTTTTAGCATCAATTGTAAAGGGATTAGCAATTTTGCAATGTTAGAAACAAAGTTTTGAGATAATTGATTATCCAAAAAAATTGATGAACTTGTTTTGTCGTGAAAGTTTTTTCTGAAAATTTCAACAATTCTTGAGCAATATGTGGTAATATTCATCTTTCTCTGAGAGAGCATGATTCCATATTTCTTTACGATATTTGCAAACTACTCGAATAGTCAACATGAGATTTTTCATTAGGGCTGTAAAATAATATGTCATCAATACAAATCGCTGCACTCGGTAAGATTGACTAAAAGATGCAGCACGTGACCTTTTGGAGCAAGAAATGAGCTACTTTGAGGTCAAAAAGGAGTACTTTCTATTGAAAATGCTAGTTTGAAATACAAAATTTTATCTTGGGTCTATCTTTAGGATGAATACCCAATTGCTAGAATCTAGCTTTGAGGTCCAATTTGGAGTGAATGTGAGCGTTGGATAATCCAGCAAAAAAGGAATTTTAAGAGGGCAAAGGGAATTTATCGTCTTGAAGGAAAATGTTAAGGGGTTGCTAATTTATTGCCAATCGCATTTTTATTTTGTTCTACTCAGCTCGCTTGTTGACATAAAAGGTCTCACAAGCCCACTAAGAGTTTGAGATCTTAATAAGGCCCTATTGTAGTAGCTCTGAACATTCCTTCTAAGTAAAAGTAAGATATTCTTGATTCATTCCCATATGACTCACCTTTGTAGGATTTATATCCTTGTTCTTTTTGAAAGGGAGGCTTTTGTGAGAAGTCAAAGTGAAATTCCGAATAAGATTCTAACAGTTTTTACATGATTTGATCTAATAAACTCATTTGAATAGAAAAGAGCCTTTGAATATTGATGAATTCGGAAAATTAGTCTTTATACTTAAGACTTTTTCCATGAATGCTTCAGAGTTGGGGAATTTGAATCATGATGTCACAACCAATAATCAAGTCTTTGTTGGGGAGGCTAGATCCAAAGACCTTAGTGGTTGTAGAACCCTGGGAAAGAACTAGATGGTTATTGGGGTAATTCGTATATTTGTGGAGAAAATATCTCCTGAAGTAGAGTTGAGGTACCGGACACAAGAAGTTTAATATTCTTTAGGGAGAACTTTAGCATCCAAAATTGAAGGACTAGCACCGATGTTTATAAGAGCAATCATTGAAATGGATTTAGCAAAATTTGAAGTGAAAATATTTATGGGGAAATGTGGATAATAAACTTGACTATAATATATATTGAAATCTAGGTCAATTGATGTTGAAAATAGATGATAAAGTTCTTTAGAGTTTGAGTTAGAATCAATTTAGCTAGGGGTTTGATAATAACGAATGAGATAAAGAATTTGTTCAAACGGATCTTCATCAACATAAAATAATGATTCAACATCATCATTTTTTTAGAGAAACACCAGTTTCGAATTCAATATGGTGTATCAAGTGGTTCTAACCTTTTTTCGCTTAAGAATAATTTTTGGTGAAATGGCCTTTTTTGTTGCAGATGAAGCACGGGCTCGATTTCTTGCAATCCTTACGGTCCATCCTTTTTCTAAAAAATCGTCATTTCTTCTTTCTTCGGAAATGCTTGAATTTATGCTTGGACCACCCAATATCTTTTAAAATGCTTATTCTTCCTCGAGGGTTTTCCGCAAGAGCCATCACAATCCTTTTTTGAAGATTTGATCTTCAAATGCTGGCATGAATAAGCACCATCAAGTTCTCGATTGTCTCTAATATAGGTTTTCATTATCTGACATCTTAGATACAAATCATTAAGGCAAAGATAAATCTCCTGCTGGATTTTTCCACAAGGAATATCCACAATTCTCCTTTACTTGTTGAGAAATGATCTCTCAAACCTACTATGAAAGCTCTATGGGAATAGAGGCTAGGAAAACTTGTTTTAGATTTGCATCAGCTTCAAGGTCATAGAAAAATTTAAGCATTTCTCAATAATGTATATCGAGATGTCTTTTCTGGAGACAATAATATTTTCTTTCGAAATATTCTCTTCTTTTGAGCTCAATGAGGTCAGTGGGTTTTTTAATGAAGAAGTGGTAGATGGATGTCATGGCTTGACCAAACTTTGACAAGAGCAGAAACTAAACTTGGTCTCACTCTAGAACTTATTTCCATCAATGTTTAAAGCTCTTAGTAAACCTTATAACAAATTTGAGAAGGACCTCGTACATGTCATGATTTGTGAGACTTTGAGTGTTTAACCAAGGGTGGAATTCTTTAAATTTTTCTGGTCATTTGGAATAAGGAATATCATCAACAAGTAAAAAACTATTTGGAAGAGGTTGGAGTTTAAGATGGGTTAGTTGGTTGAATAATCTCTAGTTCAGAAGAGTTCGAATCCATATCCTGATCTGGAGGATCGGCCATAAATATTGAGAATTAATTGATACAATGGGAATTATTCAACATCAGAAATTGAAAAAGAAAAATGAAAGAGATATTGAATCTAGTTCCGATTCTGATTTGATTGGAAGGATTGGATCCAGAGGAATCTGATAATGTGTTTTCAAGACAACAGGATTAGTAGGATCAAGTTGTCCATTCTCGGATTGCTCGGATCTCTCAAAAATGATTCCAATGGATTTGATAACATCATATGATCCGGTTCCTCATTTATGGATCTGGAGGGTTCTTTTGAATCTTCTCATTTTTTTTCTTTTCTTAGCATATCCATTTCTCGGAGACAATTCCGCATTTCTACCACATCAGTTTTTTCTCGTTCTAGTAGAGGTCTCCACAAGAGCAGCAAAGATTCAAGTTGTGGTTACAAAGAGAATACTCAGTTCTTAACAAAGTTGAGAATGGATCAAAAAGTTTGAATTTCCCTTCTTCAAGATATTGGATTTGCCTCTTGAGTTTTTTTATTCTAGTCTTTGGGCTTTCAAGAAAATGATATCCCAAATGCTATTCCGATTCCATGGTATGAAGCCTTGGAAATCTACAATCATTTTTTTGGTGGTTTCATTATGCCTTTTGAGGTCTTTCTGCACTTCAATTATTATGGAGCCAATAGTTTTGAAAGCAGAATTGTATGCCAAAAGGGTTTTTGACTGCCAATTTAGAATAGCTTTGGCAACAGGAGTTCTCTTTTGCCTTCCATGTTCGTCCACATAGTTGGAGCATGTATTTTAGAACATGTCGGAACTTTTCCTACGAATCAATAAATTCTTCGACAATGGGGAAAGAAAGCTTAGAGCCTTCTTGAGTAAGATGGGGAAAGTTTGTATCATGGAACATGAAAATAGAAAGATTAACCTTCTTATACTACTCATGGTTGGGTGGTGTCTCATTTGGAACATCAAGTGGATATGAATGCTTTTTTTCCCACTTAAGGATTGACTTATAAAATGGACAAATAGCTAGTTTTTTGTGAAGAGGTGAAGGAGGGGGTGAAAGTGGCAAAGCCGGAAGGAGTGAAAGTGGCAAAGCTGATGATGACAATGATGATGCATATGAAGGTGGTGGAGATGAAGCATAAGAAACCATAAACTGAAATTTATCACATTCTTCAAATGTATCAATAAAGGGATCTCTGTTTAAATACTTTTGGTATATACCACATTTTAGTTTCGAGCTTTTCGCTTGGGCTTTATAATCGGGTCCACCTCATCAGGAGAATTTGTGGAATAAAATTATTGGCAAAAAGGATCCCAAAAACAATTACCATAAGGGTCTTAATAGTAGTGGACAAGATGTCCATCACTACAGAAGTATTTGATAAGGCCCTTTTGGGTCTGGCTTGGGATTGAATCTAGAATGCAAGGCTGAATCATGAACAAAGTTTGGAAGATGGAATGGGTTTCTTACTTTTATTTGCCGTGGCAACAATGCCATCTTTTTTCCTCACAAATTCGGAATCTAAGGACTGGAGGGGTTTGTTGTTTTAGAGCAATTTTTCATAGTTGATAATCCAAGTCTTTGGAAGGAGTCTGGCTAGCTTTTCTTTGGGGATCTACCTAGGAACATGGATGTAGAATGCTTGATTATTTTGCATGGAAATGAATACTGCGTCTTCATTTCTATACTAGAAATTAAGATCAAGACCATGATTCTGTGCTCAATAGACCATTTAGTAGTGCAAAGTTGCTACAATGGAATAAGCAGCCTAGGGTGCTCTAGTAAGTTGAATTTGAACCTTCAAGAAGGAAAGCAACTGACGATCTGAAAGGGCAACATTTAAATTTGGATACAAGGTTACAAAAATTGTTCTAGCATTTAGATGGTATGGACAGTGTCAATGCAAGTGTGTTGGTATTCTAGGAACCGAGTGTTTAATAGAGCCATTCTAGCAACTGGCAAGCATTTTCGATCATGAAAAGTAACTACAAGGCAAACAACTAATTGCTAGAACTAGTACGAGCACCTAGAGGGGATGAATAGGTGATTAAAATGATTTTATAAAACGTAACAGAATGTATAGACGATTTATTGAATGATGGACTAAGAGATTGAAAACAATAATCGATGTAAGTGAAAGCAATGTAAAGTAAAAGGATTAGTAATAGAGAATCAAGACTCCAAGTTTATAGTGGTTCGGCTTAGACTAAGCCTACGTCCACTCTCCCGCATGGACAGCCCACTGGCTGGATTTCACTAAGAATCAAAAAGAGAATTTACAATCTCATGCCCTTGATTCCACAGTGTAGAGACTCTACTACACTTCCTCAAGGTCTCACCAAACTTCGTCCTCTTTTGATTACAAGTATAGCTTAAAGAATAAGATCACAAAAGAACAAAGAGATTCAGACTTTGGAATTCTTCTATCTAGCACTCTTGAACAACTTGAGCATCTCCCTTAAATACTTCTTCATGCCTTCATTACCGTTGGCACGTTCCAAAGAAATTCTTCCAATCAACCCGTTGGACAGAATCAATTTAGAGAGATCTCGAGCTCCTCAAGGAAAATGACGATAGCCCATCAATCATGCTCGCCCATACAATCAAGATCTTAGTTTCCATAAGTAGAACATTCCAAGTAAAAATTGCGAATCTAGATGATCTAGATTATTCGAATACGAATAAAAGATCTTGAAGTGCTAATTCCAGTCGTGAGATATTCCTTAACCGTTGGAGTCAAAAACCACACTAGATATAATCAAAATAGAAGTTTAACTTTATCGGTCTGGAAACTGTCCATGAGAGCAGACTTTGAAATTTGAGTCTGGAGGTTTTTAGACTTTGCCAATAGAGTCTGCAAGTCTTCAGACCAGATTGATGGAAATGTTTTGTCGACTTCAAAATACCTTAGGAGGATTTTTCTAACAATCTCCCCATTTTTTATGGTGACAAAACTTTTCTGCAGATTTGGATACTATTGCCCTGCAATACAACATTTAAGCTCGCAATGATATCTCTTAATAGATTAGGATAAAGATAATAACAGATCTGCATCCACAGAAAACAAGTTAGTCTTGTACAGATATTTATCAGCTATCTTTATCTAACTTAATAGCTTAAAGTACTGCAATAATAAGCAAGCAAACCAAAGTTCAAGTCAGTCCAAAAATTTAAACAAAAGATAAAATCAATCACAACCACATCAAAATATTGAATCCAAAGTATGTTCAAAAGTTGAAAGTTGGAACAAAAATCTGCAAAAAATTCTCCCCCTTTTTGTCAGCATAAAAAGGTGAAAAAGTCAAGATGCTCGAGGAATGCAAACGGGCTAAAAATCTCCCATTGACTTGACGGTGTCCTCCGCCTTCTTCAAGTCCTCTGCGGTTGTGCTAGAGTGTGCCTTTGGCGCTTGCCGAATCGAAGATGAATATTTTGAATTTGATCTTGCAAGGAGATGGACATGGCACGATTCTCATTCTGCAGAGTCTGAAATTCGCATCCTAAAGCATAAACCTGACCTTTAAGCTCCAAAAGAATTTCAAGCAGTCTTCCAAAGTCTCCTGATTTTTCAGTCTACGTGCTTGCTTCAGTATGATCAGATTGTGGAGTAAAGCCAGTGAAGCGAACATCAGCAGGAAGATCAACATTTGGAGATGATGCCTCAAGATCTTCCTCAGGAAATTGAGAGGCATGAACATCCTCTGTACCAGCAGGAGAACGATTGACACTTGCACTTGTAAAAGTTAACAGAGGAATACTTTCTCTTGGAACATCTCCCCCTGTTTAGTGCCTTCTGGTGGAGAGAAGTATTCTTCTTGCTGAGATACTTCTTTAGTGTCAAGATGTTCTTGATTCTCCTTTTCTGTTGGAGAATCTTCACGACCTTCGTTTGCAGGTTGTTCTTCTGTTTGTATCTGTGAGTATGTTCTGGCTGTGTCTTCTTCTTCTTCTGTCTGCAAGGATTCCTTCTCCTGATTCCCTTTCTCAGTTTCTTCTCCAACTTGATGTTATTGTTTTGCTGACTCAGGAACAAGATGTTGGGAAACAAAAGCAGAGATAATAATGTCATCCTCATCATCTTCATCTTGCAAGATGATTGCTCGCCTTCTCTTGGTAGGACCAGTCATAGGATCTTTTCTTTTTCTCTTTGCAGTAGATAAGTCTTGTCTAGCTTTGACAAGGGTTTTCTCCTTGAACCGCTCTAACTTCTTGCTGAGTTCTTTTAGACACATCTTTGTAATCATTTTCAGCCCAATTACCATTTGATCAATGGTTCTCACACACAGAATGTTAGGAGGCTGAATATTCAAATGTCTGAATAAATGAGAGATGAGAGCAGAATAAGGAAGTTTGCCCTTGTCCTTTGCCATGGACCTATACATGTGAAACATGATGGTATGAGGCAAGGAAAACTTATGACTGATCTTGATGGCATACGTCAATTTTGCTTCAGAAATGGAGACATCTGTCTTCGATGTTGACTTGAGTCTGAGACAGTTAATTACAATCTTATGAAGCAGAATGTTTGATGCACTCATCCTCAGATATGAAAGGCGTCCTTCTACGATTCTATCTTTTGCAAGCTCCAAGGTTGCATGGCTAACAGATGCAGAAATATATTGGAAAGCTCCTATTTCCACAGTAATAACGTCAGCAAGAATATATGTGTCAACCACATGCTCCTTATCCCTCACACTGAATGAAAAGTTGTTTGCATCAAGAAAACTAAGATTGGAGTAGAAATAAGCGGTCAGTTCAGAATGAACAATCTCATTCTCAGTATAGAATCGATCAAGTTGAAGTTTCTCAAACTTCTCTCTCAAATTGATGTTTAACAGATCGAGAAAATCAAAGTCCACAGTTCTTGGGTTCATAACCCCACGCTTCAGCAGCTTAGCATAAACCTTCTTATGTTCCTCCGATCGAAACAATTATTCCCTCTTTCCTCGAAGATTTACAGCCACACCCATTCTTGGCTTAAAATGCACAAACATTTTCTCATCATCTTTTCCTTCAGGCTGATTGACACCACCAAATCGTGGATCACTTGGAAAGTTAGCAAAAGTCTTTGCCGCTGTTCCAACAGGAACAATACCCGAACGTTCCATCACAGTTAGAAAATGAGTCTCATTCTTATAGTCCTTTTCTTTTAGAAACTCATCAATAAACGTCATTGCAGAACCCCATTCTTTCAGAGCAGAGTAAAGCCTGTAAGTGAATGCGGGCTTAAGAGATTTTACTGGTTCTATATCCTCAATGATATTTTCCTCTGCATGTTGAATGTCACGATCATGTGATCTAGCAGAAGAGGAAGTACACGGTTGAGAATGTTGATACACATGTCCACTTGGAGAGTCTCCTTCTTCGGTAAGATCAAAGTGCGTAAGCCCCTCACGCAAACATTGTGGTCCCTTGCTTGCTATTCTAAAAGATTTTCTTTGATGCGATATTGTCACTGTCTTTGAGAGAATTTTCACACTCGTATCGCAAGAAAGGTGAAAGCTTTAAGAGTTGAACTTTCGAAAGAAAATCTCAGAGAGTGAAAATTTATGCTCTAGGATTTTTAGGTGAAATGAGAAGAGGAAGAGGAACTGTATAAAAGGCAAACGATACGGGATATATGAAACGTCACAAAAAGGGAAAAATAAAAAAAAATGCATTTTCAAAATAACTGCCTTTTTAAACAAATGGGTAACCATCTTTTTCAGAAAAAAAACTGCCTTAATAATATCAATTAGAGATTAACAAGCGGTCTTACCTTTTCGAGATGTCAGTTTAACCGAATAAATGTACTGTAATTGAAATAACTTACAGTCGTAACGTTTGGTCTTCTAAGTATGAACTTTTGAGTCTGATCCTTTTTAGATTTAGTTCCTGAGTCTGAGCTTCAACAGTCTTCAAGAGATAAAATGTTGAGTCTTGAACGAATAGACTCAAATAAACTTTTCTCAAGCGGCTTTGTGAAAATGTCTGCTAGTTGATTCTTTGAGTCGATAAACTGTATCAAGACTTCTCTATTTTGAACATGATCTCTAATAAAATGATGTTGAATCTCAATATGTTTTGCTCTTGAGTGAAAAATAGGATTCTTTGTTAGATTGATTGCACTAGTATTGTCACATTTGATCTCGGTACAAGAGTCTTCGATACCAAAGTCTCGTAGTTGTTGTTTTATCCAAAGTATTTGAGAACAGCAACTTCCAAGAGCTACATATTCTGCTTCAATTTGTTGAAGGAGCTACGGTACTTTGCTTCTTTGAAAACCAAGATACTGCCCTGTTACCGAGTAATTGACAAGTGCCAGAAGTGCTCTTTCTATCAACTCTGCAACCTACAAGATCTGCGTCTGAATAACCAAGAAGAGTAAAGTCTCATTCTTTGGGATACCAAAGACCAAGATTAGCAGTAGTTGCAACATATTTAATGATACGTTTAGCAGCACTTAGATGAGATTCTTTAGGATCCGATTGAAACCTAGCACATATGCAAACACTAAATAATATGTCAGGTCTTGATGCAGTAAGATAAAGAAGTGAACCAATGATACTCCTGTATAGTTTTTGGTCGACTTTCTTTCCTCCTTCATCTTTGTCTAGCTTCGAAGAATTTGACATAGGTATGTCAGTCTTTTTGCAATTCTCCAAACCGAACTTTTTAACAAGTTCTTTTGCATATTTTTCTTGATGAATAAAGATTCATTCTTTCAATTGTTTCACTTGTAGACCAAGGAAGAATGATAGTTCACCCATCATGCTCATCTCGAATTCATCCTGCATAGACTTGGAAAATTTCTTGCACAAAGTCTCATTAGATGATCCAAATATAATATCATCGACATAAATTTAAACAAGTAAAAAACTTTTACCTTCCTTTTAATGAATAATGTAGTATCTACCTTTCCTTTAGTGAAACCACTTTGAATTAAAAAGTTAATTAACTTTTCATACCAAGCTCGAGGAGCTTGTTTTAATCCATATAAAGCCTTCTTCAGTCTGAACACTGAGTTTGGTTTCTTTGAATCTTCAAATCCAAGAGGTTGTTCCACATAGACTTCTTCTTAGATAAATCCATTCAAGAATGCGCTTTTGACGTCCATTTGAAATAACCTGAAATTCTTATAGCATACAAAAGCAAGTAATAATCTGATTGCTTCTAACCTTGCTACAGGAGCGTAAGTCTCGTCATAGTCTATCCCTTCTTCTTGCGTATATCCTTTAGCCACGAGTCTTGCTTTGTTTCTTGTCACTTTGCCTTTTTCATCGACTTTGTTCCTGAAAACCCATTTAGCTCTAATAATAGATTTACCTTTTGGTTTAGGAGTTAATTCCCAAACGTCGTTAATGCTGAATTGTCTGAGCTCTTCTTACATTGCTTCAATCCAGCTTTCATCAGCTAAGGCTTCTTCAATATTTTTGGGTTCTATTTCAGAAATAAGCGCCATAGCACTAGACTCTTCTCGCATTTTGGATCTTGTTCGAATTCCCTCATTAACGTTTCCACTAATGAGTCTTCGGGATGACTAGACTTGTGCTTTTAGTTACTGGACAGTCTGATAGGTTGTTGATCTTTTTCTTGAGTTGATTCTTTATCAACAACTTGTTGTACTACTTCTGGATTTTGAACTGCTTCAAGGGAGGTAGACCTAGTAGAGTCTGGAGCAGATTCTGATTCTTCAGTCTGATTTGGCTGAATTTGTGGAGAGTCTTGAAATTTGACATTCATTGATTCTTCCACAGTTTGAGTCTTCTTGTTGAATACTCTGTAGGCTTTGCTTGCAGTTGAGTAACCAAGAAAGAATCATTCATCTGATTTTTCTTCAAACTTACCAACTCGATCATTTGCATTTTTCAGGATAAAGCATTTACAACCAAATACTTGAAAATATGAAACAATTGGTTTCTTACCTTTAAAAATTTTATAAGGTGTTTTCTCAAGAATTGGCCTTAAAAATACTGTTAATAATATAGCAAGCAGTGGAAACAGTTTCAGCCCAAAACCGTGAAGAAATATTACTTTCAATTAAAAGAGCCCTTGCCATTTCTTGTAAAGACCTATTCTTCCTTTCCACAACCCCATTCTCGTTCGGTGTATATGGAGAGGATAATTTATGCTGAAAACCAGATTCATCACAAAATTTAGCAAAGTCTTGATTTTCAAACTCACCTCCATGGTCTGTACGAATGCTTGAAATAGTGTGACATTTTTCATTCTGCACTTTCTTAGCAAATTTTGAAAAGTGAGAGAAAGTCTCAGACTTACTTGCAAGAAAGTAGACCCAAGTAAATCATGAACAATCATCCACTATTACTAGGCAGAACCTTTTTTCCACCAATGCTTTGAGTTCTTGTGGGTCCAAACAGATCCATATGCAGAAGCTGCAGTACACAATTAGTGGAAACTTTATTTATTAGTTTAAAGGAATTTCTAACATGTTTTCCCAATATGCATGGTGTGCATAGATCAGACTTTAGGTAATTGAGAATAGGTAATCCTCGAACAAGTTTCTTGGAAGAGATTTTGGCAATTTGCTTGATGTTGATATGGCCAAGTTTTCTGTGTCATAGATTAGCTTCATCTTGTACTAATATCAAGCATTGTGATCTTTCTTGATTCACATCTAGAAGATAGATATTCCCATGTCTACGTCCAGTAAAAGATTGAGTGAAGTCTTTACTGATTTCTGAGCACGTTCCTTTCTGGAAATTGATCTTGAATCCAGTATCGCACAATTGGCTTATGCTAAGCAAATTGTAATTTAATCCTTCCACTAAGGAGACATTATTGATTGAAAGACTTCCAATTTTTACTGTTCCGCGACCAATAATCATTCCTTTGTTGTTACCACCAAAAGAAACTTTTCCTCCATCTATCTGGACAAGTTTTATGAAGCAACCTGAATATATTGTCATATGTCTTGAGCAACCACTATCTAGATACCATTTAATCTTCCTTTTGATAGTGACCTGCAATTAAGAGAAAATTCAAACTTTCTTTGGTACCCATATCATCTTGGGTCCAGTAGAGTTAGAGCAAGAAACAGTCTTTGCCCAATCCCTTTCAACGGTCTCCAAACCAAAGGGCATTCTTTCTCAAAATGTTCGAGTTTTGACACTTTGAACATTTTAGAGCATTTCGGCCAACAGGTTTTACAAAGACTTTCTAAAAATGATTTTTATAAACAACTTTTGTTGGTCTTTGTTTGATTCTTTCCTTCACCTTTGGGAAATCAATTAGTGGAATAGTTTCAGAAGTCATACGGAGACCTAATTTGTCAAAGTAGGGTCTTAGTATTGAAAGAATCTTATCCAATTTTTCAGAACCATTTGAAAATCTTTTTGATATGTTTGAAATATCATTTTTTAAATAAGTATTTTCTTTGGAAATAGAGTCTGAGTTTTCTTTCAAGATAGTAAAGTTCTTATCTAACTTTTCAAACTTTTCTTTCCAAAATTTCTCCTGTTGCTTCAATGTAGAATTCTCCCTTTTTAATTCGGAGATTCTCTTAAGAGAGGTTTTTAGACCAAGATATAGTTCATCAATATATCTCGAAACTTTGACAGGAATTTTTAGATTACTAACTTCAAGCTCACTGTCTGAGTTTGTATCTGTCTTAAGGTCTGAGTCTGAATCAGATTTTGCCATTAAATAAATGTTGGCATAATTTTCATCACTTTCCTCACATTTAGTATCACTCCAAGTCTCTGCTTTGAGTGCCTTTCTGTATTTCTCAGCCTTTCCTTTCCTCTTCCTTAACAGAGGATAGTTGGGTCTGATGTGTCCATTTTTATTGCATTCAAAGCAAGTCACTTCTTTGTCGGAATCATCTTCCTCAGTTGATTTGTTCTGAAACCTTTGTGAGCTTTGATTCTTCCAATTGAATTTTCTTCCCTTTCTGTTCAGCTTTCCGAATCTTTTTATCATGAGTGCCAGTTCTTCATCATCTAGATCTTCTTCAGAGTCTGTAACATCAGAATAGTCGTTAGACTTTAAGGCAATAGACTTCTTACCTTTTGAATCTTCTTCTTCGTTAGTGTGCTCTACTTCATAAGACTGAAGAGTTCCAATCAATTCGTCTACAGAGAGTGGTGCAATCCTTTGTGTTTCCCTTATCGAAGTCTTTATATAATTCCAGTCCTTAGAGAGTCC
Source organism: Eucalyptus marginata (assembly GCA_014182565.1). Classification (NCBI taxonomy): domain Eukaryota; kingdom Viridiplantae; phylum Streptophyta; class Magnoliopsida; order Myrtales; family Myrtaceae; genus Eucalyptus; species Eucalyptus marginata. Next base: position 36,783,900 of record CM024590.1, read on the forward strand.
ACACAGCAGTTTGTTGACCTTCATATGTCCCGAGATTAGATGTCCCCGATATTCTAGACCATTCACAATTTCGTAAAAACACTAAACATGTCGGTTATTGATTCTCCTGATCTCATCTTGAAAACTTCATATTGTCCCAAAAGAATATTGATCCTTATCTCTTTCACTCGATCAGTTCCTTCATAGGTAATGTGTAGCATATCCAAGACTTCTTTTGCTGTTTCACAAGAGGATATTCTGTTATACTCAGTAGGAGATAAAGCACAATATAAGGAATAAATAGATTTAGCATCAAGAGTTTGTCTCTTGGTTATTTCTTCTTGAGTCATCTCGATAGGAGCAGCAACTTCTTTTCCTCTCTCTGATCCTGATGCAGCAGTAGGAATGATTCCTTTGTCTACTACTTCCCATTCCAAGGGATCTTTCGATCTTAGGAACGCTTTCATCTTGTTTTTCCATATGTTGTAGTCTTTTCCATCAAAGTATGGAGGTCTGGTGTTGCTTTGACCTTCAACTAACCCTGTAGGCAACATACAAGCCATAGATCTTTAACTCAGAAGTAAAAACACTTTTAATAAATGAGTACACAAGCTCTGATACCAATTGTTAGAACTAGTACGAGCACCTAGAGGGGGTGAATAGGTGATTAAAATGATTTTATAAAACGTAACAGAATGTATAGACAATTTATTGAATGATGGACTAAGAGATTGAAAACAATAATCGATGTAAGTGAAAGCAATGTAAAGTAAAATGATTAAGGATAGAGAATCAAGACTCCAAGTTTATAGTGGTTCGGCTTAGACTAAACCTACGTCCACTCTCCCGCACGGACAGCCCACTAGCTGGATTTCACTAAGAATCAAAAAGAGAATTTACAGTCTCACGCCCTTGATTCCACAGTGTAGAGACTCTACTACACTTCCTCAAGGTCTCACCAAACTTCAGTCTCTCTTTTGATTACAAGTATAGCTCAAAGAATAAGATCACAAAAGAACAAAGAGATTCAGACTTTGGAATTCTTCTATCTAGCACTCTTGAACAACTTGAGCGTCTCCCTTAAATACTTCTTCGTGCCTTCATTACCGTTGGCACCTTCCAAAGAAATTCTTCCAATCAACCCGTTGGACAGAATTAATTTAGAGAGATCTCGAGCTCCTCAAGGAAAATGACGATAGCCCATCAATCATGCTCGCCCATACAATCAGGATCTTGGTTTCCATAAGTAGAACCTTCCAGGTAAAAATTGCGAATCTAGATGATCTAGATTATTCAAATATGAATAAAAGATCTTGAAGTGTTAATTCTAGTCGTGAGATATTCCTTAATCGTTGGAGTCAAAAACCACACTAGATATAATCAAAATAGAAGTTTAACTTTGTCGGTCTGGAAACTGTCCATGAGAGCAGACTTTGAAACTTGAGTCTGGAGGTCTTCAGACTTTGCCAGTAGAGTCTGCAAGTCTTTAGACTAGACCGATGAAAATGTTTTGTTGACTTCAAAATACCTTAAGAGGATTTTTCTAATACTAATGAATATAAGAATATCCCTATTGGTTCCACTATTTAGGAAATTCTAGAGAGATCTGGAAAGTAACAAAGTACTTATTTTCAATGGCCGGAATAAAATGCTGATGAAACTTGAAGGACTGTACATACTCTTTCACTTCTTTGGGAGTGTGGCGGACAAGATGTTGAATTGAACAGATAGGGGAAAACGATGAAGAAGGTTTAGCAAAAGATGAATATGAATTCATAAAAGGAAGTTGAGTTTCAGAGATTTAAGTATCATCACTAAAAGAAACTTTATAAAGATAGTCAATCTTAGAGACGTTTCACATGTGAAAATTTGAAAAAAGAAAAGGAAAATGGAGAAAGAGTAAGAGTAATAGGAGCATTGAGAGTTTGTAGATTTGTCATGAGAATGAAGAAATTTTCTCAGCATAGGATTAACCATCTAAGCCCGTGAAACAACTAAATCACAAATGAAACCATGGCTTGATACTACATGAATGGATCTATGCTCAAAACTAGGGAAAATCAGGTTAGTTACAACAAATATGCTACCTCTTGTTCAAGCTTTTCAAAGACTAACTTTTAACTGCTAACTATCCAGAAATTTACTATGTAACTTGAATATACAAGTACACATCCAGAGAGTTACATGCATCATCACATAATCACTTTTGGTCAGAATACATAACATGTTGTTGTATATTCTCCACATAACTGTGGCCATGAAAATATATTGCAATTTTCGTGAATTCATCACCTTTGGGTGTATAAACCATTAAAATCAGTCACTCCTCCACTATATTGTCACAACTCAATTAAAATTCTCGAAACTCTCTCATACCGAGGATATAAACTTTACTTATCACATACATTATATACATATGATTTTAACTTTAATGACAAGGGCAATTTATTACTAAAATCACATATCATATCAATTACATTACTTTACTCATTCATACCAATCACACTCTACACAACATTTATATGATAATATACTTGTAAATCAGTATCTGTATTTCCAAAATCACAGAAAAATACAAGAAAGCACGTGAAAATATTCAAAAATAAATACACATATTTAAGGTTCTATATATATCTTCACATTAATAAAATCATCAAACATATAAAATAAATACACCATTGTATAGAGAATCACCATATGAGCACATAACTATTGACCACGGGCTGATCGGAGCCTTCACGTGCCCGCACGCGCCACCTATGTGTTTTGCGCATGGAGCACGCGTGCGGCACAACTCCCAAGCCAGTTCCCGGTCCAACTGGAAACGGCCCGACTGGTTCTTGGTTCGACTGTACGGTCAGATAGTTTGGCCGGTTCAATCAATGGTGAATCGATTCGAACAAATTAATGAGTTGGATCTCGGGTCAAGTTGGGTCGCTCGAGTTGCTGACATCACGACAATGTCAGCCCAGGTGCGTGCAATGCGCGCACTAGCTTTGCTCGCACATGAAGGCATATGAAGGCACGTGGCTACGCGTGCTTGAAGCCCGGTGACATGTGGCCGCACGTGGGGGCGCATGCAACTTCTCCCAACAACGCGCCGCCCACGGTTTTGTTCATTTCGACAAGCTATTCCCATTTATATAATCAAAATTGATTTTTGTTACACAAAAAATCATGACAAATGGCAAAAACTATACATTTGTGTTCTAATCCATGGAATCTCCAATACCATCTATTAGTCGCAAAAAACACAATCCCCATGATCTCCATAGTTAGAACAAGAACGCATATAATTGACTAGAAATATTAACGCACCTATTTTAAAATCCATCATATGTTAGGGTTAAATGAAAGATTTAAACACTATTTATAGAGTTTTCAGCCATGACTCATTAAGAGCTGGGCTCAACTCAGTCCACATTAGCTAGCTCCATAATAGATTAATTAAAAAACATTATATCTTATCTTAGACCAATCCTATAAAATAATAAATTACAATATCAATTAATGTATCTCACATTAGGAAAACTCTCACATGTCGTGCTAGTGATATCAAATCTAGACAAACTCTTAATACTAGATATGACTTTCAAATAATGGGGATCGGACTGCCAATGACATGATGGGGTATGAGCTTCATCGTCAAGAGAGAAATGGCACAAATCACTAATTAAGGCTCCAAATGATCTCTGACTGATGAAGGAGATAGAGGTGTAGACAGTTTGTCTAGTACTCTTGCACTGAAAGCACACGGGGCTAATTGATCTGCTAAAGTTGTATGATTCAAAAATGCATGGGTAGGAGAGCGTTTGCTTTAGAAGGAAGCACCCATCAGAGCATGCGTGGACGAAACAAAAGCAAAAAATGTTGGCTATTGTAATCCAATCATCAATGAAAATCCAATGCACGCCCTTGCTAGCCACTAGGCAAGGGCCGCCCTTTCTTGCTATTGATTAGGGTCCGGCGACTTTGCTCCGCTGGTGCTTTCGGGAAGATGAATATTAAAAAATAAAGAAAAAGTAATATGAAAGAAAATATTAAAGATATTCATAATAGAACAAAATTGCAAAGATTATGCTCGCCAACATCAATCGTGCTATGTAAAATAGCTGGCAGCAACACTAATGTTTTCCGGCCAAAATTGATAAGGATTACATTGGAAAGTCATAAAAAATTTTAGGACTAAATAAATCAAATTAAAATGTTTATCACCGAATTGATCACCTACAATAAATTTAGAATTTCTCCGACAATAATCCCTATATAGTCTCAGTAACTTTTATGCCGATTAGCTATTTCTCATTTTAAATTTCCTAATGCCACACTCAATTTAACGTTCTCGGTTCTATATATAGCTAACGAAGTATGTTTTCGGACAAAAAAGCGGGAGGAATAGGATACGTGTGTAAGTTAATCTAATTTAACACCAATGAGAATCATGTACTGTTGTTTCTCTATGGTAGCGCATGACAAAATTTCTGAAACAGAAATTGATTTCTAGCCAGAAATCAATTTCTCAATTTCTATTCCCGAGCCAAGTTTCTGAGTAAAGAAACCTGTTTGATAACGACTCAAAATTTCTATTTCTGAAACAGAAATCCGTTTGATAACAGAAAAAAAATTTCTATTTCTATGAATCATGTTGTCCCCATTCTTTTACCTCACTCTTCTTGGTGCTTGTGATGGTAATTTAATTTGATAAAAGTTGGTAAATCACTTTAATTTATATTGGGACGACCCATTAATATACACAAAACCATAGAAGGAAATCTTCAACCACAACATCAAGCCAATTGCCGAACGAAGTGATTTTATGGTAGGTACTAGTTGATATGGAGGGAGGCGCAATTTGCGAGAGATTCGAAAGTAATAAAATGGAAGTTGTGCTAGAAATAGAAATTGATTAAACAACAACATAGAAAATCCTCAAATACAAAATAATAGTCGAAATAATACTAATACATTACAAAAGCTGAAGATACAATCTCATGGAATTTTCGGCATATTATTATCCCTTGCCATTTTGTTGGCAATGGATTTCTTAAGCGTGTTCATTTGGTTTCCCTCCTCGGTCAATGTATCGTTTGCAAGCTCATCTTGCGTAGGTTCGGACAAGTATTGTGGATCTCCATATAGGGAAAAGTTCCTATCCATCTTGTCCCGATCACGAATGTAATTATGGATGGCACAACATGCAATTACAACATGTGCTTGCTTTCGAATTGCAAATAGGGGCATGTGCCTCAAAATGCAAAAGCGATTCTTCAATGCCCCAAATGATCTTTCGATGACATTCCTTAGAGAAGAATGCCTATAGTTGAACAATTCTCTTGCAGTTGTTAGCCGTCTCGTTGTACCCCTATAATCATTTAAATGATACCGTTCACCTTTAAAAGGAGTTAAAAATCCCGGAGTTGCTGCATAACCAAAATCCACGACATAGTATTTGCCTACAACAATGTATTCATACATTGGTCATAATTTGTAATTATAAATATGATCATAAAGAAATTACTCTTTAAAGGACAAGCAAATACCTGGTGGCGGCAAAGGAAATTCCAAGCGAGGAGTCTCGAGTGCTGCTGCAAGCACTCGACAATCGTTGGCAGAGCCTTCCCAACCAGCATATACAAAAGTAAATTTCATATCAAATGAACAAACGCACAACACATTCTGAGTGGTGATGTCTTTCCTACCTCTAAATGGGATTTGCTTCGCCACAGGTACAGAAGCATGAATATGGGTGGCATCAATGACGCCTATACAACCCTGTCATTTTATCAAAAACTAATATTATACAAGATTATCAACAAAATAAAATTGATGGTGTAAAGGAATATTTGAGAATTACCTTGAAATAACGTTTATGGTTAGGATTCATAAGAATCTCTTGTGGTACAACATCAAAGGATGGTGGTATGATAACCTCTTTTGCCAATTTGAGAACTGCTTGCAATACTTTAGTGAAGTATTTGCTTATAGTTTGTCCCGAACGTTGGAATCTCTCACATAGATCTCTATTTGAGTTCTTGTGACAAATCATAGATAAGAAAATCCCGATTTGTTCATCTATCCCAATATATCGGCTATCTTCCAACCAACCTTTTTCCTTCATTAGATCACAAAGATTGAGAAATACATGTCTCTTAATTCTAAAAGCTTCATATATTCTATCGGAATGCCCATGAAGAACCTCCCTTATCCATTGCGGTCCTAATAATGAGCTGTCCCTAATAGGTTCTCTCGTGTGCATGGATATATCCACTGCAACAGTGGCTAACCATGCTATCAGTATATCAATATCATAATCATCAAAATCCTGTCCAATTGATTCAACCGATGCTACTTGACCATTAGACATGCTACTTTCACCTTCATCCATATTACCTATATCATCACACAAAATAAAAATATAAACCCATTAGATAATGACTCCAATAGTAATCCACAATAGCAATAATGTCATCATAATTGCAACGTAAAAACATAAACAAACAAAGTCTCAAATACATAAGTCATGAAATGAAATTAAGCAAAATAGAAATCTATAGCATGTTTCTTAATAACTACTCAAAGAGACTCAATAAGTCCACGTCTCCTTTCAGGTAGAGCAACCATGAAAGCCTCTCTCCAATTGGCATTAAGGCATGCCTGGTTCACAGCCTTATTGTAAATATCCTGCTCCAACTCAGGCATGCCATTTAGAATGGCGACCACAACTGCTGTGGAGTAGGGGTCTACAGGAGGTGGGGCTACAGAAGATGGGGCCTCTGAGGTTATGGAGCCACTTGTTGATTGGGCGGTCCTTGATTTGATCATTTCTTGAATGGCTTTCATGGTGACACCAAGATCATGGCTGTTACTCTTTCTTCTCCTCTTGGAATTTGGAGTCCTATTCAACTTGTGTTTCTCACGAACTGGGGTGGGAGTCGCGTCAGATGGAAGGACTCCCGTATCAACACAGTTTTCATTAGATTCCTTCGCATCACCTATTGCAGCACCACCACCATTGTCGCCACTAACAGCATTGTCTTCTCCATCCGACACCACATTTTCTTCTGCATTTCCTGCAGCATACTGCCCAGTAGCATATGTATCACCAAACACCATATAGAGGTCTGGATACTGAGGAAACCCATCATTCTTGAATTTAGCCCATTCAATATTATCCTGCAAATTTCATAGAAATGACATACATGAACAATATAATTGAAGCTTACACCCACAATAAGAAAAATGGACCAAGTAAAGTGATACCTTGATATGAGAATCCCATACACTTGAATCCTCCACAATAACTATTTTGTTGACATTATCCCATCCAAATCCAGATTGTGAAAGAAGCTTCTTAAAACTACTATATTGCTTCTTTAGTTTGTTTACCCTATTTTTCAATTGAATTACATTATAGTGGAGTTCTATTTGTTTATTGAACTCGACATGTATGTTATTCCACCCTACTTTGTTGTAGGTACAGGTGGGGCGATTTCCCTTTTTCACCTCTTCCACCAACAAACTTATAAGCACATTGGTCAAAGGCTCAGTCCACTTTGCTATAAATGCTTCTTTGTGGGGTGCCATTTAACCTTAACTGAATCAGTATTCAATGAAATATATCATATGATGCACCAATTCAAAAACAAAAGCTTGTGATTAACAAGCACATCATGAAGGATAAGCTGAAATTAGAAGTTAAAGAATAACAAATAACAATAAAAACAGTTACATAAGATTATTAGAAGCTAAATGGTGAAATTTATGATACAACAGTGAGAACCGACTAGGAGCCAGCAACATTTCAATGAGAAATCTCTCAGTTCCTTCCAAAGCCAGCAAGCATAGTCAGCGAAAGAAATCTCAATGACTTTATGTAACACCCGACATTTCTCATGGCCGATTTTCTTGATGGGTCATAGGTGAAAGATCATTGCCATGTGATTTCTAATCTTGTTGCATTGCTGTCGTAGATTGATCTTGGCAAAGTTTTGGAAGAAAGAAGAAAAGGGCATCAATCTTTATCAATTCATGTTGATCCAGGAGTTCAAAAATCAATTTTATTGATGCACTGGTAGTTATGCACACTTTCCATGGTCTTGCAGAACTAGCGTGCACACTGGGAAGCTGTCGGAGTCTTTCGTTCCAAGACACCAAACTGTAGCTTTCACCTTTCTATTTCATAACATTTTCTAGTCAGTTTTTTATGAAAGATCAAGCTAAATCATTCCTGTTCCAGTTAGGTGAATGGCGACGAGTAACTTCAGCAGATTTGAGTGAAAGATGAACAAAAAAAAAAAAAAAAACGGAGAGAGTGAGAAAAGAGCATGCATCTTTGTCGCTCCCTGTAATCCACAAGTTAAAAAATCATTTTGAAGACCCATTATAAACCGACAAAAGAGAGGAGTCGGCATACTTTGATTATCTATTGAACGACTTATATTGGAAAGTCTAGTCTTATGTATTCCAGAATTTTTCTTGCGATCACTCTAAAGCCGAACCCAGTCTAAACATGGGACTCTTTCCTCTTTCTGGACACTGGACTATCCACCAAAGGCTTCACATACAAGGAAGGAACATATGCACACTAAAACAAACTCTGACAGAAGGTCTCTTTCTTCATGATCGTTCTAATCGTTCTAATTGAACAAGAAACTCGTGCAACGCTCATCTCGCATGACGTATAGACAGTGGCGAATTTCCTAATCCATCTGACCTACCAGTCTTTATTCGCAAAGCCAATTAACAACACAAAGCTAAGCAAGAAAGAAAGTACTGCTTTGCCATACAAGTGAAAGTCAGACCAACCGGTGCCAAGGTACTCTTCCCTGTTAATTGAAAATTTGAACCCACGTACCAGAGAAAAAGCACTAGCAGTAGGAGTCTTGAAGACAAAAGAGTGATTATGCACAGAAACATATTGCAGAGCACAAGCACAGACTCGAGCACAAATTGCAGAGCACAAGCACAGAACAAGCATAGAACAACCAAGAAAGAGGCGAAAAGGGAAGGATCGATCGAACCTCGTGAGGAATCGAAAGCGTAAAAGGGCGACGGCAACCGGATCCGGAATCGAGAGCGGAAGGGGATGCGGACGAAGATGGGCGACCGAGATGGGTGATGGCGACGGCGGACCGGAGTTCGGCGACCGGATCCGCGGAATCGAGAGTGGAAGGGGACGCGGACGGAGATGGGCGACCACGGCGGCGCGGAGAGGAGGTGGGCGACGGCGACGGCGACGGAGAGGATCCGGGCGACGGTGACAACGACCGGAGAGGAGGTGGGCGACGGCGATGGTGACCGGAGAGGAGTGGGCGGCGAGCGTCGCCGCCCGACGCGCGATCGGAGAGGAGCCGGGCGACGGTGACGGCGATCGGAGATGGGGCGACGACGACGACGACTACCGGGCGTGGGCGACCGGAGTGCGACAGGGACACAAACGGACGAGGCGAGTTCGACGGGATGACCGGAGCAAATTGGCCGGTCGAGATGATTGGCGACGGCGACGGCGATGGCGAGATGAGCGGCGACGGCGAGGATGAGCAGATTCGGAGTCGCTAGGGTTTTTTTTGTTGTGGTGAGGAGAAGGAATGGGAAAGCAACGATAGTGAGGAGAGGAGAGGAGTCGATGTCTGCTGAAGGAAGAAGTGGATGGGTAAGAAATAATTTCTATTTCTACAGAAATAGAGAAAGTTTAAAATTTTTAGCTTCCGATTTTTCTTCCAAAACAATTTCGAAATAGAAATTTTTTGAAATAGAGAAATCAATTTGTGTTACCAAACGGGTTTTTTCCAAATCGTTCTAACAGAGAAATTGAGAAATTGAGAAACAGAAATTTTGTCATGCGCTACCTATATAACCACATTCCGCCTTGAGGATAGCCATGAAAGACATCGGCAGATGCAACAAGTTTTTCCACTTAATTATCAAAAGCTTACTTATACTTAGCGATGTCGAAATTGTGAAGGCATTACCGGTCTCGTAACATGCCAGGTAATAGCCAGAGATTAATGGGTAATCAATAAAAAGAAGATGACTAAACAAACACGAGAAGGTTAATTTTTGCAGTTCAGCTGCTTTAATTCAGCTCCTCTGGGTAAAGATTGTGCTCTCGTATGATTTCTTTATGAGATTGTAAATGTCACTGCTCAATCTGCAACGAAGATTAGGAAAATGGTCATCCTTTTTATATTTATTGTGCCATATGCAGTGAAAAATGATTCTTCCACTATCATAATCTAAGATATTCATAATACTGTAGAGAAGATTTAATAAGCAAAACCCCTGTTACCTGTCTTTGCGCTTCTCCAAGAATCGTACCAAGGTCGCTCGGCGGGCTTGAGGCAGAGCTGCATCACAAGTATTTCTACGATAATTAGGTCCATTTGCTGTACCGTAGTAAAATTAATTGGGATCAATTAATTTCAAGAACATACTGCCTTGAGGGTAAGTTGCACGGGGACGATGAATGTTGCTAGCGACTTCAAGATGTTGTGCTTGGCTCGTGCACAATGTGGTCGGCTGCTCTCTCGCCAGAGACATTATGAGCTCAGCCTGAACCAAGGTTATCGCAGACTTATCCACTCGCCCAGAAAGAAATTATTTTTTGTTTTTTTGAAGAGAGGAAAAATCCCTTAATAGATAGAATATAGCTCGGAGAGTGACCTTCTCGGGAGTGATATCACTGTACACATAAACACCATCTCCGTAAAAGATGGTGAGCTGTGCGGGTCCTTGTGACAACATTGCTTCGCTCCTACATATGTGGATCAATCATTCTACATTCTTAAAATTTGCAATATCCGGATAGTAACTCTTAAGCAAGCTTTCAATCTAACAAAAAAGCCAATGGTTGATAGTTTAGACGGCCAATTTATATGATACTGTCCCAATCAGTATGAACAGTCATGGTTGCACCCGTAGCCACATACCTAATTTCAGGTGTCTGACCTAGGAAGCCTTTGGCTGATACATCTGTGGTCTGAGCCTGAGAGATGAAGGGCGGTTCTACAGATGAAATCTCACCTAGAGCTGGACCATGATGGACTTCTTTGGGAAAAGGCAACTTCAATGCTGCATCATGATATCCCTGCAAAATCAAAAGGAAGAAATAAATTCAGAAGATGGGGCAGTTTTATGGTTGGTTGCATTAGACCATCACTTTTTCCTCCTGAGCTTGCAAGAACCCCTTTCTCTTTACTCTTCTAATAATTTCAGGAATTCTATTCCACATTTGGTGTATAACTTAAGAACAGTAGGTGCATACTAAACTATGTATATGCAGGCGGCGCGGGTGAAACGAATCCATAAATGTGTGTAGCAGCTCTTAGGAAATTTCCAAAAACAATCACCAACTATTGGACACCATCCATCCATTAATAAAATAATAGAAGGGTTTCAAACATAATGTAAAAGAGGGGGAAAAGTGGAGAAGCAAACCTCGAGGAAAGGTGGGCGTTTGCGGTTGAAATCAAAGGGGTACTTATTGGATATTGGCAAAAAGAGGGGACGATCATGACCCACAAGCTGCAGTTGAGCTGCTTCCAAAGTCATATATTGGGGAGTCCGGTTTGTGACCTGTTCCCACCGTCTTGCTTGCTCCACTGTAAATGATTTACTCCAAAAATCCGAAGTGAGACATATGAAAACATCCCATCTCGTGACTCTCGACTAGAAAAGGGAACCTTTATTCCACTGACAGAAATCACTTCTGGCAAGTTGTATTCCCATGTGCGAATCTCTAATCCACTTGTGGAATGAAATGTATAAACACCCTTCGATCGATAGATGGTCCACACGGCATGGCAAAAGCGCTAGTTTTAAAAGCATTCGTCTAATAAATGCCTCTGTCCATTAGCTGGCTAAATTTTAGGGTTGGGCCATGGTGTCCCGCGATGCGAAATTACATATATTAGAATAAGAGACGTAAGTTTGAAATTTCTGGTCTCCTTCAGTCTCGCAACGATATCAACTCAAACTTCAGTGGCGGCTGACGCTATTTGCCACAAACACCATTTTCACTAGGGACAGAAGTACAATACCGTTTGCAGGAAAAAACTAACTACACTCACGAGAAGTAGAAGTAGTCACCCCTAGAAGAAACACGTGAACTAGTTGAGTGAACCTGCGGGTTTTGCAGCTGGAGCTCTGAAAACAACAATGGAGGAAGTAACATCTGAGCAACAGTCACTTCACTCAATCGCATAATTACATGACACGTCTAACTGTACTCGGTAGATAGTCAATCCCTGGACTTCGATGCTTGCAAATCTATTACCAAAGCTATGTGCAGTAACGTGCCGTAGAGAGAGAGAGAGAGATGATTTAGTTTGGAATTATGAGCAACGAACGAACCTGATGGATCTCATGTCCTCCGTCCCCCCGAGTTCACAAATTACAAATGCAACGACCGTTTTCGGTCGAAAACATATGGAATTCAAAGAGATGATAATGGTCTCAACAAATTCATCTTTTCAGAAGCTAAACAGGAGAGAGAATCGACAGTTTCAATTAAATGAAGCGAGACCAGAACCAGAGCTGTGAGTAATCGGCGGTAAGTACCTGAATCGCATGACGCACTCTCTTTCTTCTTCTTCTTCTTCCCAGCTCGTGGGTTTTCCTGCCATTTTAACCCCAGAAAGTCCTCCATCACAGACACACCCCCCAAGAAACAAACCGACAACAGAATCGAGCGAAGGTAAAGAAAAATATGTGAGGTTGGTGTTGTGGCTGGGTTGGTCTGAGGACAGAGGAGGAGAGGAGGAGGAGGAGGAGAGGCAGTGATGCTTTGCTGTTTTTGGGCAAGAAAATAGGTTAAAGCTTTTTGCTCCTAAAGCACGTGGTGATTGCTGACCCGCTAGTCCCGGTTGGTCGGTTGCCCTTTGATGCGCAGCAGTTGGCGCGTGCTCTTCCATCTCCCCCGATTCATCGAGTCACAGAAGGAACCGCCGCGGACTCATTAGATCCGCATTCTCTAAAACATTATCGGCGGGTAATTGAGGATATGCACGTAACTCGCATAAAGAACCAAGATAGAATGGTAAAGATATAGGGTGAGTTTGGTAGAAACACGTTTAAAAATCGTTTAGGGAATGTAAAAATAGAAAAAAGTGTTTGTTCTAACGATTTTCAACAAAAACACGCGTTTGGTAAAAACTTTACGGGAATAAAAAATGAAAAACACGTTTGGTAAATTTGTATTCTTTTTTATTTCTTTGAATTTTTTAATATTTTTATTTTCTTTTTCTTTTTTTTTTTCTTTTTTTTTTTTTTTTTTTTCTTCTTCTTTTGCCTGGTCGCCGGCCTCGGCCATGGCCGGCGACCGGCCGACGACCGCCGGCGGCCTCGCCCGGCCACGGCGAGGCTCGCCGGCCCGGCGAGGCCGAGCCTCGCCGTGGTTGGGCGAGGCTCCCTCGCCTTGGCCGGGCGAGCTCGGGCTCGCCCAGTCCGCGCGAGCCGAGCTTGCCCAGCCACGGCGAGGCTCGGCCTCGCTAGGGCCACCTCCCAGTCGGCGTCGCGGGCGGTGGCCCGGCGAGGCCGAGCCTCGCCGTGGTCGGGCGAGCTCGGGCTCGCCGGATCCGGGCGAGCTCGAGCCGCCCAGCCTGCCAGCCGGCTCGCCCGGCGGAGGCTCGGCCTCGCCGAGCCACCGCCGCGGCGACGCCGGCTGGAGGTGGCCCGGCGAGGCCGAGCCTCGTGGTGGCGGGCGAGCTCGGGCTCGCCGGACTGGGCGAGCCCGAGCTCGCCGGGGCGGCGACGCTCGGCTCGCCAGGGCGGCGACGCCCGGCGAGGTCGCCGCCCTCGACGGCGTCGCCGGCCCTCTTTGGCCGGTCGCCGGCCATGGCCGAGGCCGGTGACCGGCCAAAGAAAAAAAGAGAAAAAAAAAAAAAAAAAGAGAAGAAAAAGAGAGGAGAGAGAAAATGTGTTTAATTTTTGTTAAACAAAGAAACAAAGTTTTTCTTGTTTTGTTGTTCCAAAAGTGTTAGAACTAAAAAAATAGATTTGGAACAAAAACGCAAACAAACGCGTTTGTTCTTTTTTTTGTTCCCCTCAACAAAAAAAAACACAAAATTTGTTTAAAAACAGAAATAAGAAGTAAAAACAAACAGGCCCATAGTCGCCCGCCATCATTGGGGCCGCTGATAAGTCGTCGGTCAGCCGAGTATCAACACATGCAGTGGTTGCTCTACTTGCTTTGACCATGCCAGTAGATTAGGTTTTGGGTCCAAATTTTGTCAGTCGAATTTTTTAGGTTACGTTGGTTATCTAGATTTTTAATCAAAATAAAATATGAAATTCAGAAATTTTACTATGTCCTACACATTATTTGATGAATCATAATAATAAATCGAATATTTTCATATCATTTCATGTCCATTGTTTAGTATAAATAGTATATCAGTGCAAATAAATTTAGGAATTGCACAAACGGAAATGTTAAAAATCACTTACTAAACTCTTGCTAACTTCATTTATATTTATTTATTTTATATTATTTTCCTCTCTTTTTTATTTCTTTTTCCCCTTCCATCGTTATCTGATAAAAATTTTAAATAGTAAACTATACTAATATACCTAAAATACTAAAATATCTTAATGACATTGTCCGCTTGAAAATCCAAGGACGTCACTCAATCACTCATTCATTTTTCAATGGTATCTAATGATCCCAATACGTAGAAAGAGTAACCTATGGACATTTGAGAATTAGTATCTCCAATGTGAAAGCAAAAGACAATAAGAAAATTCTATATGATTTTTCACGACAATTTGTTGGGAGCGTACAGTAGAGATTCAACACCTTTATTTGAGAAGATCGCTAAGAGAGAGTTAAAATCCGAGCTCGTTAACATATCCAATTAAATCTACCTTCACTTAAAAGTTTAAGTTAATAAGTTGTAACTAATTAGGATATATTAACTCATCCACACCATACCAATAATCCGATTTACGACTTTCAAACACAACTCATATATACAATCAATCAATATTTACAAGAAACACATAATATACAAATACTTGGATTGAATTCATGATAGCATTCCCGGCTCGTGAATTGTTGTTACTAGTGAGAAATTATTATATATGAGTGTAATCTATGTATCGTAAATTTAATTTGGGCCAATAAAAACGAGAGGCCTCACGTGGATATTACATGAGTTCTAGCGGATCCGACGAGAGATATGACTATGTCGATCCAGTTTAATATCGTTAGGTACAATGGACTGTTTTTTTGTTGCTCACGGATGCTGCTTTCATTTCTCTTTCTTTTATTATTATCTGATGGACATCTTTGTATTGTAATCATCTTTCTATCACGTGATGATTGTGCTCATTTGTGGAATTGGCCGGTCCATTTATTTAATTTTCCACAATGTGGACTTGTCAGTCTACACCAACTTTTCCAAATATATCGAAGAATAGTTGGCCCATTCCTCCATTATTTAGTTCACATCTTCCACTTTTATGTGGGGCTGAGGAATCATATGCGTCGATCTCCATTATTGGGGAGCACATAATCCATTGAAACGCTAAGGATGCGACTCGACTACTGTCAAAATATTGAAGGATATAATTCACCAAATTGAAAATTCAAAAGCTCGATTGCTGAATGTTCAAAGTATTAAGGACTAATTCGACACTTATTCCCTAAAAATGGGAAAAGTACCAAAATAGTTCTAAACCTTTTATATTTGTACCAATTCAGTCATAAACTCTTTAATTGGACCAATTTAGTCCTAAACATTTTCACATTGGTACCAATTCAGTCCATCCGGCTAAATTAAGCCTGAAATTACTGACGTGGCCACCGGCGGTCTTATGTGGTGCCACGTGGACAAATTTTATAATTTTTTTTTATATTTTTTCAGATTTTTTAAATTATTATTATTTTTCTTTTTTTTTTTTTTTTTTCCTTTTTCCTTTTTCCTTATCCCTTGGCCAGCGAAGTCACCGGCCACAGGCTAGTCGGGGCGAGGGCCCCCACACCCTCGCCGACCACTAGCGAGGGCCGCCGCACCATCTCCGATCGCAGGCGAGGGCGTTAGCCCCTGCCCAGATCCAAGCGAGGGCCTCTGCGCCCTTGTCGGCCACAGGCGAGGGCGCGAAGGCCCACGCTCATGGCGGGTGAGAGCCACAATGCCTTAGGCAAAGCCGTCGTGACCCTTGCCTGGATCTGGGCTCGGGCCGCCACGCCCTTGCTGGTGGCCAACAAGGGTGAAGAGGCCCTCGTTGGCCAACGGGCGAGGGTTTCAGCCCTCGCCTGGATCTGGGCAGGGGTCGACACCCTCGCTTGTGGCTAGCGAGGGCGCGGTGGCCCTCGCCAGTGGCCGGCTATGTAGCACCAACATTGACACGCGACACGCGATACGATATGACACAACATGCTGACACGTCATTTCTAAAAAAATAGAGAATTCTAACACGTTTCAACACGTTATATATGTGATATATATTTTTATATATAAATACAAAAATAAATAAATAATAATAAAATGAGCATAGAATTAATTTATATTAAAAATATTAACCCAACATTTGTTAATATTATTCATTGTTTTAATTTGACAGAGACTGAATGAAAAGTTCAAAAATTGCTAACACAAAAGAGTAAATTTGAAGGAACATGTCTTGTTTTCTTACACTTATCGGAAATTAGTGAGATTTCTTAGTCCCAAACAGAGTTTGGAATTCATGATATAGACTGGCTTGGAGCTCCTCTGCAAAACAAGGTTCGAGAAAAATGAAAATCTAGGACAAGAATTCAAAGAAAATGAAATAACTAAATTGGCCATGGAAAATATGAGAGATAACTCACAAGCCAATGACATAGACCAAAAGAGATAACTCGCAGGTGACGCCTACGAGAGGCAGAAAGAAGCAAAAAAAAAAATCACAACTTTAAGTCTACGAGGACAACGAAGTGATGCTGGCGAGAAGAGGGGTGTTCCATTGTCACTCACGGGAAGGTCAAAACTTATAAGTGAGAAACTTGAGAGTGATAATTTTCTTATTTCTCATTTATTTTTGTTATTTTCATTATATTTTCATATATTTATATTTTGACCCCTTAAGTATTAACAAATTTTAAAATTGATCCCGTGCGTGTCGGAATTTCGGACTCGCGTGTCGGGAAGAGTTGACCATGTGTCGGCTTTTCCCAACACTCGTTGACCGTGTGTCGAAACGTGTCGGAGTGTTGGACACGACACAAAGGCTTCCAGAGAGTGTCGGTACTTCTTAGGTGGCCGGCGAGGGTGCGACGGCCCTCGCCCCAATCAGCCTGTGGCCGGTGATGGTCGGTCGATGACCTCACCGGCAGGAGAAAGGGAAAAAAACAGAGAGAAAAAAAAAAGGAAAAAACTAATTTAAAAAATCTGAAAAAAAAAATAAATAATTATAAAATTTGTCCACGTGACACCACATAAGACCGGCAACGGCCACGTCAGCAATTTCCAGCTTAAATTAGCCGGATGAACTGAATTGATATCAATGTAAAAAGATTTAGGACTAAATTGGTCAAATTGAAAAGTTTATGACTGAATTGATATTAATAAAAAGGTTTAGGACTTTTTTTGTATTTTTCCCCCCTAAAAATGCATGGATATATACAAACGAGTATTAATGGAGATCAATATGCATCGAGGCGATTCGACTTCGGATGATTGGAGAGCTACCAGGATCATTTCGTAGTTTCACGGTAGACCACAACTTCCTTTCATATTGACTTGATTCCATGGATGCTTTTGATGAGGAGACCATGAGGACCAACTTCTTGACGGTCGGCCAGCTGTTATAACTTTGCCATAATTTCATGCCACTCCCATGTTTTTCCCTTTGCAACTTCTTTTTTTAACTTCCATTCTCACCTGCTGAAGCACAATTTGACATGGTCGATATCTGACTCCTCTTCTTTTAACTCACATGCAATAAGTCTAAGCTTCTAACTTTCCCATTATCACACGATTTATCACGAGCCCTCGTCGCTTTTCTTCAGCCTACAGGAATATTACCTTTGGCCTTCTATCAACAACTTAGTTGCTTCTTTGAAGAGCACATACCAAAGTCAGCTCCCCGACGTTGTACATCAAACACCTGTTTAATAATAATTGATGATGATAATCATGCGCTTGGGTCGCACACCAAGTGACAACCGGCCGAAACCTTATCTTATGAAGAAAAATCTAGTAGACACTTCCAAAATTAAAGGAGTATATATAATCGTTAAAAGCTTATTGATCAATCAATTAATTAGGATTCTTTTCATCTGCCATAGATGCACTTTTCTCAGCCATTTTTCTAGAAGTAACTCTTCCCAATTTCATGTACTATGAACATAGCGTTACTTTAAATATCGAAAGTATAACCTCAATGGATGAATTAATGATAGAAAGAAGGAACATTTCCTTCGACCATGACTGCACTGAAAAATTGAAAAAGAAAAAAGTCAAAATATTTTCTCATGTAATATATCAGGATAAGTATCTTTAATGTACTTGTTCATTATTACTATATTATGCACCGGTCGATGTTAAGTAGGATGACTACTTTATTTCGAACACGAAATAAAGAGAAAAAAGTGCTTTTGGAAAAGGAACGGTAGCGGTGACATCTCCGGTCGTGCCACCAGCTTCTATTTTGGTGGTGCTATATTTGCCGAAATTAGAAGTTAAAGGCTTTGTAAGATTGGTAGGTGAGCGAGCTACGAATGGTCCTCAATAGGGAATCGATAGCAAGAACATATCAAGCATAACGGCAATTATTGCTGGTCCCTCCTTTTTCTTTTCTTGAACAGAGCATTCCTTTGTCTCTATCAACCGACAGCATCGTATTTCCCCAGCCACCCTCCAGAAAATCGCCAGGTTTTTGGCTTTCTCCCGAGGAGAAAATCGCCAACTGATATGCGCGAAGATTATTTAAAATTTATATGCAGAACTACGTGCTAATATTTGAGTGTCGGAAAAAATTTGGGATTTTACTATCTAAAAGAAAATCGGGTGCGAGAGTAACAATATTTAGATTAAATGAAATGTAAAAATTAATCCAGACATGCTGATTTTCATTGGATGTGAAATTCATTTTGCTAAATTAAAATATTCGGTTGACATTTGTTGAATTACTTAAATTAATGGTCTTACAGATTCATCACAACATACCTAACCGGCATAACTCATTCCTAGCTTCCAAATGCAACTAGGTATCAAAGTCCCTCTATGTTTAGGGGGGGAGGGAAAATCAATGGATAGGGTTAGAATTTCAAATGGTAGGTGATTTAGGAGGTTGTTCCAGATTTACATTTTTACAAAGTGTAAATCCAAATACCTAAAACAAATCCATAGAGTTTCACAAAAAGTGTATTTATATAGTTGATATGACATTTTTAAGTACCTACCAAATCAGCATGTAGACCCATTGAGTGGGTACATCGGATCAAGTTTGAATAGGTTGAAAATGTATTCAACCCAAATTGACAAGTTTAACTCATATTAATTCACTTTGTGTCATACAAATTTAATGACTTATAACCGACTAGGACTTGGACCCAATCAACCCCTTCTAAAAAAAATTATTAGCAATTTTCCCTTTACAGATGGAAATGTTGTGTTGCAACCCTCTCGAGTTGAACTCGAGGGGCTTAATGAATTGCAAGGCGGACGTTAGTATGGTTAGATAAGATATTCTGATGGAACACAAAGCAAGAGTAGCTCCACGGTCTAAGCATCCTTGAACTGAGATTGGCTTTTCTTCCTACAGCCAAGGGATCGAACCTGACCCGTTGAATTTAAAGGGTCTTCGCACTTGCTGGTCTCTTTCGTGCCCGGGATCTCGAAATAGGGCTCAGTCGTTTACCATCGCGGAACCAGATTTCTCTTGGGGTTTTCATTATTTGGAAAATTCGCTCTCCAAATCGGGTGTTGTCAAAGCTGTGGTTTCGGAGAATATATTGGGTGTAGGGGTGTGCATGGTCCGGGCGGGCGGTTCTCGACCTAACCGAACCGCCCGCGGCGACCTGCTCCAAAATGGAAGAGATCCACCCGTTTGTTGCGTGGATCCACTCGAGAACCTGGACCGTCGGCCCTGGGTCCTGGTTCCGGGTGGATCCAGTGGAACCGATCTTGACGTGAAACAATTTTTTTGCCAACATGTAATCCACTACGTGACATCAAAGAAACCAAAGAAAAGAAAAACCAAATTTAAATACGTGGAGATGCGGATGGCGAGAGAAGTAAACGCAGCGAAATGACGATAGGATTAGGAGCCGAAGACGAAGGGAGTGAGATGAGATCTAGAGTTTTTTTAGTAATTTTTGTGTTTAATATTAAAAAGGTTAGGTCGGCGGGTGGGCGGGCGGGCGGATCCGCCATGGAACCAGGGAACCGGGCACCCACCGGTAAGCCCATAATGGGAACAGGAACCGGACCAGTTTCCTCAAGAACCGCCGGTTACGGGCGGTCGGCGGCTCGGTGTTTGCAGACACCCCTAATTGGGTGAAGCTCTGAGATCAGCGTGACAAAATTACATGTCAAAAATCCCTTCAACTTATCCCTCTCTTCAAAAAAAAATAAAAAATTAACGTTTCATCTCAGACCTAAAAAAAAAAAAAAAAAAATTTAACGTTTCATCTTCTCTCTTCAATTGTACAACTTTCCATCTACTCTCTTCTGCGTTTCAAAGCCCTCCCACACTCCCAAAACTCCGCCGCCTCCGGCACTTCGCCTCCATTTCGCCGCCATGTTCGCCCACTTCTTCTCCGACCTCTAGCGTCGCCACCACCTGTCCAACTCCTCCAGCGCCTCTGCGTCGACGCCGGGTTGCCTAGGAGCTCGAGGCCCTCCGTCGCGTCGACGAATCATGCCGTCGCCTCCGCCTTCGCCTCGTCCATTGCCTAAGTCGACCTACGCCTGGTCGACCTCGAATCAGATTCGAGGTCGAGCTGAGCTCTAGATCGCAAATCTAGAGCTCCATCTAGAGCTCGCTTGAGCTTAGATCTGAAATCTGAGGCTCAAGTTCGCTGGCTGAGCTTGAGCGGGACGACGGAGGACTGAGACGGTGGTGAGGTGGTGGATTGAGACGGTTTGTTCTCTTTCTTTTCCCGTTTCTTTTGTTCTCTCGAAATCGTCCCCACCCACCCACGAGGCGTGGATCGAACGCTTCGACCTCCGACCCGAACTCCCACGTTATCTTCTGAGGTTGTGATTATCGATTGCGATGGCGATCCCTCGAGTTTGGAAGAAGAGCGCGCCTGTGTACCAAAGAGGAAAAGGTCGGGCCGGTGCACCTCGCGAGGGCCGAGCCAGCGCCCGAGCAACACCCCACATTTCTCGTCATTACGGGGCAACCCGGACGGTCGGCGAGTCTCTGTTTTCTCCGGCAACCGGCGTTCGCAGCCACAGTGGGGACCGAGACGGCGAGGCGTTGCATCTCCGGCGGAGTGAAAGGAGGAAGGAGGAGGAAAAAGGTAAAAAGAAATAGAAGAAAAAGATAAGTAAAAACATTAATCGAAGAGAAAGATAAGCTGTAGTGTTTCTGACGGTGGGTGGGCCTAAACGCGACATATGTCACTCGGTGAATAGATTCGAATTTTGTCTGGCCTCTCCACTAGAACCGTACCCAATATCTTATCGTGATTCAGATATCTTCTCTGACTAAGCAACAATGGTTTGGCAGTGCACCATCTGGGAAAAGTGACTTACCAATCCAGGAAAGACAAAGCAGAAAAGACTGCACAGAGAAGTGAATCCATTATGACAAGACGGCAGAAGGTAAAAGAATCCACCCGTCTGACAGCATATATTACTCCCCTATCCATCCCGTGTTTTAACCGCGACTTTTCTGACGTGTTCCCTTTGCTGCCGCGGGGATTTTTCTCATACGGATGGCAATTGACTCGCATCTTGGGCTTGGCCATACAATTTCGTTTACCGCTGCTTCTTCTGGCAAAACCCTTTCCCTCTTTTTGAAGAAGTGAGATTATTTGAATTGTTCTCTGGAAATTGTCTAGGCATTCTTCGTTTTTGCGTGTAGAAAATGGTGCTATTAGATCAGTCGTGACATGAATCGGCACGACAAAGTTATAGGCCCTCGAGTATAATTTTGTTCTCTCTCCCAGCGAACATTCTATCTTAAAGGGGGAGTTCACCAAGTTAGTCTGCATTTTCAACTCTTATCGTGTTACTTGACAGTGTCCTGGGGAGTTGACCGTTTCTCTCCTTTGGTATAGAAAGGAGATACCAGAACATGCTTCATTATCAACTCAGAACTCTTTTTCAAATTGTCAAGAAGGTTATGGCAAGGAGATTTGTCTTTGGAGGGCACTGTAACTACGCATTTTCTTGCTTGAGCATTGTCATTCTACGGAACATATAGTTTCTTCTTGATTGTAGTAACTTTCTGGGACTCTTTCAACTTACATCAAAAGTCACAATTGCTTATGTTATCTGTGCAGCGGCAACAATCAAATGTGCTAATTATCTTATAGGTACAGGTGGCTGTGGGTGGGCATGTAAATTTTCCCAGATTATTGTCACCCAATTGAAAGCACCAATTGAAAGCATCAAGGGTGATTTGTCTATTTTTTTTCAATTTTTAGGGCTAAATCCTCAGAATTTGTCCAGAATATAATGAGCCCGAAAGTCCCGGACCGAACTACTTGGGCTGAGGAATTTCGGGCCGGGCTAAATTTTCATACTTCTGAATTTTTAATTTCACCACAAATTTTAGTTTTCCTTGAGGCCACGGGCAACTTTTCTTGACATAAGTGTAAGTAAGGCTTCTCTAAGCCACTTCTCGATGCAATCGATGCGAGAGATTGCATCTCATATTACTGTAACTTCTATGCAATCATACGATTATTTGGAATAGAACCGATATTACCTTCCAGTTTTATCTTCTTCAAGTCTTCCATGTGAATCAATCTAACTCAAAATTGAACTAGTACTCTCCATTGTGATCCCCTCCAAGTTACGAATGAATAAATCAGATGCAACATGGCTGTTGAGAGTCATGGCTCGATCGTTATTGCGTTTTGTCATTTTGCTTAGGTAATTAATTATATGAGCTCCTTTTCCTTTCACAAAACTAGCAATTAATTGCCTCTCCCTATCCCTTATTTTGCTATTTAATTGCAAATCCACTTATATTTAATAAATATTTTTTTACTTTAAATTTATAGTATAATTTAAAGATTTCTCGTTAATAAGATAATCACGTGGTGATCCCTAAATTGTTCTTTAATATTCAATATGATTCATAAGCTTTTGTTTTTATTCAATCTAATTCTTTAACTTTCAAAAAAGTCACTAAATGTAGCACTTTCGCTGATGTCATCACAATTCCTATTAATTTGGCATTAGATTTACCATGCCGGAAGCCCACCTGACCACAATTTCATAATTTCAATTCCTAACTTGAAATTATGATGCGACGGTCTATATCATTATTTTTGGCCAATAATTCTTGATGTGACCGTTCTCATCAAAGAAATGCTCGTAATGAGGCAATAGTAGGACTCATTGGACATCAAAATGAACGAAAAAAAAAAATTAGGGATCCATTGAACAGTGAAAAAAATCAATAATTTCGGACTACCCAATCATTGCCCCTTCTATTAATTAGCTAAGAAGCACCGACACTCTCTGCAAAGCTTTGTGTCGTGTTCGACACTCCAACACGTGTTCGACACGCTCCGACACGTGGTCAACTCTTTCCGACACGCTCCGACACGCGAGTTCAAAATTCCGGCACGCGATTCTGACATGCACGTGATCAATTTTAAAAAATTTCAATACTTGAGGGGTCAAAATGTAAATATATGAAAAAATAATAAAAATAACAAAAATAAGGGGAAAGAATAAAATTCTTACTTTCAAGTTTCTCACTTATAAGTTCCGATCTTCCCGTGAGTGACGATGGAACACCCATCTTCTCGTCGGCGTCGTTCCGTTACCCCCACATACTTAATGTTATAAAATTTTTTTGCTTCTTTCCGCCTCTCGCAAGCATCGCTTGCGAGTTATCTCTTTTGTTCTATGTTATTGACTTGTGAGTTATCTCTCATATTTTCCATGGCAAATTTAGTAATTTCCTTTTCTTTTGGTCATACTTCAAGAGTTCTTGTCTTGGATTTTCATTTTTCTCGAACCTTGTTTTGCAGAGGAGCTCCAAGCTAGTTTATCATGAACTCCGAACTCTGTCTAGAACTAAGAAATCTCACTAATCTCCGACAAGTATAAGAAACAGGACATGTTTTTTCAAGTTTACTCTTTCATGTTTGCAATTTTTGAATTTCTCGTTCAATTTCTGTCAAATTAAAACACTGAATGATATAAACAAATGTTGAATTAATATTTTTAGTATAAATTAATTCTATGCTCTTTTTATAATTATTTATTTATTTTTGCATTTATATATAAAATATATATATTTAATATATAACGTGTCGGAACGTGTCGGAATTCTCTATTTTTTGAGAAATAACGTGTAGGTGTGTCGTGTCACGTGTCGCGTGTCCGTGTCGGTGCTACATAGTTAATTAGTCGGCAAAAACTCTATTGAGATTGAACGCATATGCATTTGACACACGATCAATATGTATGAAATATAAGAGGTCATATCATGTTTCCAACTTTTTTCGAACACTAATTAGTTGCTGCAGATTTTTATAGTTTACTCATACGGCATTTTCAATTATTTAACAGACAAATTAGATGGCACGGCATGTAAATGCTTGATCTGACTAATGTCACAGACGCATTTGAACTGTCTCGTACACTTAAGAGATTTACTTATATAAAGTTTCGTTTATTAGAAAAAAATTATATTTTTGAAAAATATTTTTTAATAGAAACTATATTTTTCTAAAGAGGTGTGCACTATTCTTGTAATATAAGGGTTGCACATGTTAATGCGGTGAATTGGAATGTGTTTATTTCATTAAAACCTTCTTGTTGGAAAATGTTTTTAGGAAATTCAGTTTCAGCAAAAGTAAATAATTTATGGCATTTGTTTGTGCTGAAAATAAGTTGACAAAATTCGGTTTCGAGGTGCTTGATAATAAGTGAATCCATTAAAGGTAGCTTCTATTCTTGAAAAATCGCAAGAAATGATTTTCTTTGGGGAAGTCATTTTCCCTGCTCTAAACTTGTTATTTTCAATCCATAGAAATAGTATTCTTCGATTGAGTAGTTTTTTCATCCAAACGTTGAGAGTGCGGATCTGATACATAATGTAAAATGCGTGATTCTTAATTAAATGTACCACAATATCTAAGAAGTTTAATACTCTACCATGATGTGATGTGCGCATGTAACGACGATTATGCGATCTCCATCCAATAAGTATACTTTCGTATTTATGATCTTCGGGTACCTTCCGCGGTATATGTCCTTTCGTCCAGCGAAAGGCGGTGAGGGGCCCCTGGGAAATCGGGACAGAAGAAAGCCAAACGGGAGTGTTCTAAACTACTGTTGAAGAATCTCGTATTCTCACATCTCTCCTACCCGACCAGCTTTATCATCTCGTATTCTCACATCTCTCCTACCCGACCAGCTTTATCATCATGGTTTTTGCATCCCAGAGACGGAAAGGGTGAAGGAATATCCCCTCAACTTAAACCGTTGACCACCGTGGTCGAAGTGATAAGGTAAGCATCTTTGTTTCCCCTCCGCTCCTTTTCGTAGATAGCCATGATGTTGGCGTTCGAGGGTTTCTCTATAAATTTTGCTTGATCGATGACCTACCTGGCTGCCATATGCAAAAACTCGATTCTTTTAGCCCCATTTAAGGAACAACTCTAATAAAGTAGGTATTGATGCAAAACTGGGGATGGAAAATTAAGGAACCCAAAAAGATAAGGAATTTTACGTACAACGAAAAACTTAAAAGATTATTCCAATCTCGATTTTTTCCCCAAAGATTCCAGAAATTCATTGTGACTTATAGGCATATGATATTAATTTAGTCACAAAATCATGATTTATAAATATATTAATAAGTCTCTACAAATTTAAATCATGATTCCTTCGAGTAATGGGGGGGAGGTGGAGTGATTGTGTATCACATAATTTGTTTCCTCTCACGATGCGGGCTCTCTTTGTTTTTTCTTCTAGTATTTATTTATTTTTTTAATCCAAGGATTTGATCGTAGTTGACCGGCTATCTGGAGGGTAGCTAGCACAATACCTTAACCTTAATAGCGCCCCATATAATCTACATAATACAGCCAAACTTAAGGAAATCCTTTTTTTTTTTGAAATATTCACTAGGGGTTAATACTAATAAATATCCGGTACTCTCGACTCGAATCTACTCTCTGTGAGCATTCCGTCCATATTTTATTAAAATGTAGGCATGTGGTGTGGAGAATGATGATTCGATGTAGGAAATCCACGTGTATTCACACTTATGGATTGTGAATGGATATTAGACAAAATGCAAGTAGATGGTAGACTTGTGTCATGGGTCGACAGTTTCCTTGGTCGTGGAACAACCCATGTGGCACTTGACGAGTGGAATTCACCAGGTTAGCCTTCCTTCTATAACTGTTCCAACGAACAATACGGTGAATAGTTTCTCTATACAAGATCATACCACTCCCAGTTTCACTTGGGCGTCTAGTCCATCGAGTGAGATAGTAGATCTCTTTAGGTTCAACAACTGATTTTGGCCTATCATGATCTCGTTAGAAGAATGGTGTTAGCTCCCGACTAGTTTGTGCACAGGAGCCAATCCCGTCTTCAGAGCTCCTAAATAATATAATCATTCCATCCTAGAACTCCTAACATCAACCATCCTGACGCCACTCCTACGGACCAGTTGTATTTGTCTCCTCTGCATCTTCACTCTTCACTCGATAACCCCAAGCACCACTCACAAGTGTCATAAATACGGGAGAATTCACGAACCGTGACACTTGCATCAAGGGTACTAATAAAAGATTTGTTGTGAGACGAAAGATAATTTGTGAAAAATCTATTGTGGCGTTTCAATTTGGGACTTTAATTGTATATATCCCTTCTTTGTAAAATAAACAGAATCCGAGAACATTCAAGTAAAGCTACAAATAATTACAAAAGATATTTTTGCATAATTTAGGTTATTAACTATCCATTTTTTTATATGAAAAATATTTATCGTTAGATCAAGAGGGAATGGGAATGATCATAACAGAATAACTTATCTTACAATAAGAAAAACAAGCGTAGGTTGGGGAGGGAATTTGCGAAGGTTGACCCCGATATCTGAACCATCCTTTCCATCGACGAAGCCTCAGATATGACAGAAAACGTTCTCTTTTGACGCTCTGGGGATTCCATCTATGACCATAATAGAAAATGTTAGAGGTGCCCAGGGGACATCTGTGCCAGGTGGACCCCTTTCATTCTGTTTAGGGTGCATCGACAGCCTTTCGTCCACCTCGACCCGACTCTCCTTTTTCCTTACTAAACCTAAAAGTATGGACGCAGATGCCCGGCTACTTAGAGGCTCAAAAAATGATGTTGGCGCTTTTTATGAATCAGTCAAATCAAGTGTTTAGTTCATAGAAGTGACCCAAATTCATGGCGATTTTGAATGAAACTTGATTGGATTTTGACTAAATAACTTCCGCTCTTAAGTTGAAAATTTCTTGACATCCCGATCTATGAGCCTCGAATTGACTCTTCTCTTTATCCGTAAATCTCTAGGTTGATCTATGCCGGACTTAGGTGCATGGCACTAGGCATGGGAATGCAATGCCCTTGTGAATGTGCCTCAATGCTCGGCAGATGAGCTCAAGTCACCCAAGGCCGGGCTTGGGTCCCCTAAGGCTGGTCCCATGATCTTGACAACCAGGCTCGTGTCCTTGATAGTTGGGCTTGATCTCATGCACTCAAGCTCGAATGCCCAACACTTGAACATGAGAGATAAGATTATTTTAGAGATGTTATCTCAAATGTGTATTTGATAATTTTCCTGTAACATATTTAAGAAAATTAATCTCATATTATTTACAAAATACAACCATTGATAAAAGATTTCCCTAAAAATTAGTTTTGAGTATTTTCACCACCTAAATAACTAAATTTACCCTATTCATACAAAAAAAAAGACAAAATTGCCATCAATCTTTTAATTGCAAGTAAAAGAGAAAGCCCCACTCCTATTTTTTCTATTTTTTTTCCTTTTCTATTTAGGATTTAGTTACCATAATTAAAGAAAAAGTGCATTCTTATATATTCCTATAACATTTTACATGTTTCATATAAAATTATATTGCCGATGGGATTAGTAAAAAATTGAAAAGCCTCTTGTTCATAATCGATTTTATAACTTATCTATTGTTCATGTTATCTCAAAAACTCACTTTCTTGGTGAACTTTTTATTTTTTAATTTTATTAGTCAAAAATATATATCGAATCTCTTTATTTACTATATTAACAAATTTATCTTTTTTTCCTAACAATATCAACAAAATATTTTTACACTGAGCATATATGATGTTAGAGCAATATCTAGGAATACATGTAGAAAAATCATTATATACAATGAGACATCTTGATATTTTTTCATAAAATTCGAAGATGATATTAATTTTTGTAGATCCAAATAATGATATTTCATTGGCATTTTCAAAAACAAATCTTATTTTAGGCAATGTATTAATTAAATTAAATTTTATCTTCTAAAGTTTCAGTGGAGATTTAATTAAATCTAAAAAGATTTGGGCAATTGAATCTAAAAAGATTTGCCAAATTTAGGTTTATTGGCTACCCATAAATTATGTTTAAAGACCAGGTTGACTGTCTCCTCTATATACACCTCCACCACCATCCCTCAAATTCTAGCATCAAGAAGAACAGTTTCGTTCCCAAAAAATGATGCGCTTTCCTTGTTTAGGCAAAGAAGTCGTGTGTCTTTGTATTGCTTCATGCCTCAAAATAGCCCGCCTCTCCAGGTCCTTCTGCTTCCTCTTTTCTTGGTACTTCCGCTTCCTCCTCCTCCGAGTCAACTCCTTTTGTGTCCAGCTTTTGTACTTCGTCTTCCTCTCGCTCCTTGGCTTCTGGGTCCTTAAGGCATCGAGGCCGCGAACCCATTCCTTCAGGCCTAGGGACTTGGATCTGTTCTTCACCTCTGTCTCCTCGGCGACTGTCTCGAGCATGTCCACGGTGGAGATGGAGGTCTTCTCCAACTCCCAGCTCGTCGTGATGACCGTCCTGATGTTCGTCGGAGGGGAAGTCTTCACTTCTCTCGCCGGGCTTCACTTTAGGAATTTGAAACTCCGGTCACTCCTGAAAACCGAAGAAAAAGTCGCCTCCGTCTATACCAATCTCTGCCCTTCGAACCCAACCAACGATGTTGTTGACCACGTAGAGTTAGCTGTAGTAGCGAATTCAGATTGCCTGAACTCTCGAGTAGAACCTCAGTTGCACGCACCGCGAGGCGAGTCCCCAGATCTCGACTATTTGAAATATCGTTCCGCTAACGTTTTGTGTCTTGTAGTGTTGGGTTACCTTCTGGGAGTCCATGTTCTCGGTGTTGCCGCAGTTTCGCTCTATATGATACTTGTTTCCAGCGCGAGAGACGTGCTAAAGAAGAAGGGCCTCAAAATGATGACATTTTCCATCTTCACCACCGTGTCGACCTTTGCCAGTTGCGGGTTCGTCCCGACGAACGAAAACATGACTGTCTTCAGCAAAAACTCCGGCCTCCTCCTAATTCTCATCCCTCAGGTCCTTCTCGGGAACACGCTGTTCCCGTCGACCTTACGGCTTATAATTTGGCTCTTGGGAAAATTCAGCAAGAGAGCAGAAATCGATTATTTGTTGAGCAGAACAGGTGAAATTGGTTACAAGCACTTGCTTCCGAGCCTCTACTCGTCGCTCCTGGTGGTAACGGTGTTGGGGTTCATTGGTGTTCAGTTCATAATGTTTTGCTCAATGCAGTGGAATTCAGAATCGTTAGATGGACTAAACTCGTACGAGAAAATTGTGGGCGTGCTCTTTCAGTGCGTGAACACCAGATATACGGGCGAGACGATCGTTAATCTGTCCAAAGTATCTCCTGCCATCTTGGTGTTATTCGTCGTCATGATGTTAGTCTCTCTCTCTCTCTCTCTCTCTCTCCCCCCTACCTGTTCAAGAATAGAAAAAATTTTGTTTTCTCGATAAGAAATCAATATTTAAAATATCACAAAATTTCAATTTGCCCCGTTCATTTGTTGGATTATTAGAATAGGATTCCTGTCTTAACTTAAGATAATCGACGTAATATAGGATTCATGACTCAAATGCTGTAAGAAAATACTTGGGAAAAAATGGTAAGCAAGCAAAAAATACCCAAATGTACGAGAATATCACTTCCATATCTAAAAGAGTGTACTATTCAACGAGCATGAATAACCCAAATGTACCTATTAAAAGCATTATTCTTTATTAAACCCTACCACAACGCCTAAAATGTTTACTTCTCTTAACACGCTGTGATGTGCATAGTAAGTTTATTGTACTTACATGTCTACGATTTTCAGGTACCTTCCGCCATACACGTCCTTCCTTCCGGCGAAAGGTGGTGAGGAGCTCCTGGGATATGGGGAAAGAAAAAAGCCGAAACAAAGTCATAAACTACTGTTGGAGAATCTTATATTCTCACAGCTCTCCTACTTGGCCATCTTTATCATCATGATTTGCATAACGGAGAAGGAAAAGATGACGAAAGATCCTCTCAACTTTAATGTGTTCAACATTGTGGTCGAAGTGATAAGGTAAGCATCTCCGTTTCCCCTTCTCTCCTTTTTTTTAATAGATAATCATAAAGATTCCCTCCATTTTAACGCGTCGAACATTGTGGTTAATGTGATCATGTAAGCATCTTTTTGCCCATCTCTCATTTTCATAGACAGTCACATCATAAAGAATATTTCAGACGAAG
Organism: Eucalyptus marginata; assembly: GCA_014182565.1. NCBI lineage: Eukaryota > Viridiplantae > Streptophyta > Magnoliopsida > Myrtales > Myrtaceae > Eucalyptus > Eucalyptus marginata. The sequence continues at coordinate 36,814,777 of CM024590.1, forward strand.
TGCAATGATCTATAAATTCCATTCTCCACGACATTCCATAAGTTTCGAAACTTTCCTGGACATCTAATCAAATGAAAATAATAAATAAATGAATAAAAAAATATAAAAAAAAAAGTGTTATCACAATCGAATTCAGGGTGCATTTCTTTAAAATAACGTTATTCGCATGATGATTTAGGGAAAGTGATAGGCATGCATCCATAACATGAATAAATTCAGGTAATGAACTAACGACTTAAGAAATTGCAGTGCATATGGGAATGTGGGGTTCACAATAGGTTACAATTGCGATCAACGACTAAGACGTGTTGAAGGCTGCGAGGACAAGTGGTACGGATTCTCTGGGAAATGGAGCGATGAGGGCAAAATCATCCTCATTATCGTCATGATTTTCGGAAGATTAAAAAAGTTCAACATGAAAGGTGGCCGAAATTGGATACTCTTGTGATAGAGACAAAAGGAACTCTTCACGCGCGACGAGCAAAGCAAAGGGCACATCTCTTGGTTTATCGACCAGGGCAAGATCATCCTAATCGTCAGTACACAAGGTGTTCTAATTGTGAAAATTAACATGCCCTAGAGTTGGAGCGTCACTACGTTTAGTGATTACAGAATAAGATGTCCCGTGCCAATAATTTATTGCACGTCAGATTTGACCATGATGGAAAATTCTTAAGCTTTTTTGGCTATCTTTTCGAATTATTATCCTGTCCACTGACTGTGAATTCCAAGGGCGTTGAAATAGGTAACCCCCAAAAATGACACAAAACCCATTTGCGCATTTTATTCGAATTATTGCCCTGTCCACTGACAGTGTGAATTCCAGGGGCGCTACCCCAAAAAAATGAGACAAAACCTATTTGCGCAATTTATTCGAATTATTACCCTGTCCACCGACAGTGTGAATTCAAGGAGTGTTACCCCCAAAAATGAGACAAAACCCATTTGCGCATTTTATTCTTACGCACAATCCAACAGCCTGATATATATGGCAACCAAAATTAAGAGCATGGAATATATTAGAGTGAGCATAAGTGCAACTAATTTTTAGTTAGGTGTAATTTTAAGCATAACTTGATCACTTTTAAATAACTTGATCCATTTGAAATGTTAAGCATGATTTATTCTCATTTTTGATCCATTTAAAATAAACTCGAAATGAAATTTAAAATAGTAAGATAAAAATCAAGGTTAATATCATGATAAATCTCAAACTAGTACATTTGTGACAAGTTAACCCTAAACAAATTTTTTGATTACAAAAAGGTCTAAATTAGTATACTTGTGATAAATTTACTTCAAACTAATTTTAACCACCAAAACTTTAAAATAGTACATTTATGACAAATAACCTCACTTAGTTTCCATTAAATAATATTAACACCACAAAAAATTATAAACCGATAGACCTATCAGAAAACTGATACACTTGTTAATTTCCACATGTCATCCAACTCAGCAATTTGATAATAAAATTTAATAGAATCTAATGAGGCTAAATTTGTCTCGAGTGTATTAGTCTGGATTTTTTGTGGTAAAAAGTAAGATTTGGGTAAAATTATTATATGTGTACTACTTTGGATTTTTTGTGGTATTAACCTTAAAAATTATAACCACCGCCCTTAGCGGCGCAGTTGGCTCGGGTTCTCTCCCCCTCACGAAAGGGAGAAGTTCAAATCCTAGAGGCAGCGTTAGAGATTCTTACCTAGAGTACTGTGGTGGTGAGTCCTGCAGTTGCTCCCTCAGGGTTTGCTCGACTATCGGCTTACAGGGTTCCTGGGTTACCAAAAAAAAAAACTTAAAAATTATAACATATCTATCATTTTCATATATTGTGTTTTCTACTCGAGTTAATACTTATTTTTATTATATATTCTTCTGTCATACATGTAAATCTACTTAAATAGGAAAAAGTTAAAATAAATCATATTAACAGCTAAGTTAAACTACTAACTTTCAAATTAACATCAATCAAAGACTAGTTTGACTTTTAGCTAATTTTATAGTATCAATTATTATTATTATTTTTATAGATAATCAATTCATATGTATATCGAAAATAGAAATGTCAATTTTCTAATAAATATATCAATATCATTGAAGTTCCCATATATCTAACCATAGAATTTGGATTTCACTGTTGGTGAACAATATAATAACTCTTTTTTTTTCTCCTTATTATATTATCAATAGAACGTGAAGTCCAAATTCCACCGTCGGTTGAATGAATTGGAAACTTCAACTAGCTTTTTAAGTTGTCAAAAACAATTAAAAATACTTCCTTTGATGAAATTCTCCTCTTTTCCAATTTCATACATTAAAATTTACTCGTTTTCCAGTTAAGAAAAGTGAATTAGTTGCCAACCATAACGGTATTGGTCAAAATGCTCGGTACAACAATTATAATGATAAACAGTGCAACCATTACAATGATGAAACATGTTCGCATAGTCAGGTATGTCCAGTTTTGAAAAAAAAAAAAATTCTTTAGATAGGGTTAAATAATAAATGAGACACCAATATGTGTTAGAGATACTATGCAATGTGCAACATGTCCAGTTAACTCTGACTCAATGTGCAATATCATCCCCGAACTTTAGTCAATATACAAATGGTCCATGAACTTGACTTAATGTCTAACATCATTTCTGAATTTTTAATTTACTCAATGTAGTTTCTGAACTTTTAACCTAACAAGCAATTTCATCCTTGAAAACTTTCAATTCGTCCAATGCAATCCCTAAACTTTTGATAAACGTTTAATTTAATGGCTAGACTATATGAAAATAACCAATATTATTCTTCAATTAATTCTAGTTAACGAAATTTGTTGATTTGACTTTCCATCCGATAAGTTTTAATATAAAAAGTTTGAACATATAAATAACGTTACATGTGGATTCCAAGTAGGATATTTAATTCAAATTACATCATATTGGCAATTACATATCAAGTGATTTGTCTCACTTAGAAATTCCTCTTTTCCAATTTCATCATTAAATTTTACTCGTTTTCCTATTAGTTGCCAACCATAACGGTATTGGTCAAAATGCATAGTACAATAATTATAATGATAAATAGTACAACAATTACAATGATGAAATATGTTCGCATAGAGGTAAGTCAGTTTCGAAAAATAAAATTTCCTTAGATGGGGTTAAATAATAAATGAGACGCCAACGCATTAGAGATACCACGCAATGTGCAATATGTCCAGTTAATTTTGGCTCAACGTGCAATATCGTCCCCGAACCTTACTCAATATACAAATAGTCCATGAACTTGACTTAATGTATAATATCATCTCTGAATTTTTAATTTGTTCAATGTAATTCCTCAACTTTTAACCCAATAAACAGCTTCATCTCTGAAAACTTTTAATTTATCAAATATGATCCCTCAACTTTTGATAAATATTTAATTTTAACTGCTAGAATACATGAAAATAATTAATGTTTTTCTTCCATTAATACAGGTTAACGAAATCTGTTGATTTGACTTTCCATCCTATAAGTTAGAACATAAAAATAATGTTACATGTAGATTTCAAGTAGGATATTTAATTCAAATTACATAATATTGGTAATTACATATCATGTAATTTGTCTCACTAAGAATTTATGGTACATCACTTAATCATTTCCCTATGATCAAAATTCTTAAAAGATATTGACCCAAATCTTAATCAAGAATGCCGTCTCTTCTAATTTAGCAACCGTCATGTGCTCCTCACATGTCAACTTCGGCTATAAAGATATTAAATGGGTAGGGCAGAACTTTATGCGCCTGTGGGCCTAGATAATTCAATTAAGCTTAAAACTTCCCTACGTCAATGCAAAATAATAATATATTTTTTATTTAGGAATTAGGATCGATCTTGATTTTCTTATACAATGAATATAGCTAAATGGGTTATCAAAAATTATTATTTAGGAATTAGGATCAATTTTGATTTTCTTATACAATGAATATAGCTAAATGGGTTATCAAAATTTAGATATTAATAGTGTGAAAAGTTACAATTATATCGTGTAAAATACAACCTTAAAAAGAACACGGCATCTTTAACAAATATAGAGACTAGTCACCAAGATCTTCAAATTTTCACCGAGAATCAAACAAAAGGATGCTAAGATAATTTGAAACGTAATTTAAACAAATATCTTTTGAACAAATTCTAAAATTATATATCAAAACGAAGTCATCTGCAGTGTCGATTGCATGTGAATACTGGCAGTAGAAAGAAGCCTTTCAATGGAAAAAGCTGTTTCGAAAAGCCAAATACTATTCAATTAATAACCTGTACACAGAATGTTGCCGCCGGGAGTGGGGGGAGGGAGGGGGGCGGGGGGTGAGATTCAAACTACAATGAAATGCTTCAAAACGTGAAAAGTTTTAAGTTATCGTGACAGAAATCTAAAGTTATGACATTTCAAAGAAATAAAACACATTCTACAAAAATTATTATTTAGAACGTAACAAAAAAAATGGCAAGATGACTTGAAAAGGAACTACAAAAATTGGCTTTTAAACAAAATACCAAAATTATGTAATGTATCAAAACGAAGCTCCAAACACCTACGACCGCATAAAGAATCTTTTGGGGTGAAAATTCATAGTAGAAAGAAGCCTTTTAGAGGAAAAAGTAGTATCAAGAAAAGCCATATATTATTTAATTTGCCCTGGAAAGAGAATGTGAGGAAAAAAGAGCATATCTAGTAAAAAATGAAAAAGCATAAAACGTAAAAAGTTAAAAGATATTACGAAATAAACAGTATGTAAAATATGACATTTTAAAGAAAATAGTTAATATCACGAAAAACCCAAAATCGGTACACCTGTAATAAATTAACTTTAGGCTAATTCAAAAAATCCACAACTAGTACATTTATGATCAATTTATCCTTCGTTAGTTTTTGTTAAATTGAATTAATATCATTAAAAATCAAACTTGTGGCAAACAAAGAGTATAACCCTAAATTAGTATACTCCTTAACTGTCACGTGTCATCTAACTCAATAATTTGATAGTAAAATTTAACAAAAACTAACAGAATGTAAATTTATTACATGTATAGCGGTTTGCAGTTCTTTTGTCAAAAAATTAGTTTGGGTAACTTTGTCACAGATGAATTGGGTTTGAGTTTTTCGTGATATTAACCCTAAAGAAAAACGGTACTTCTTACAAAAATGACAGTCTTATCACTCAGATCTTGGATTTTTTATGGAGAAACATAACAAAAGGATGCCCAAAATTACTTAAAAGAGATTAATAAAAAATTGCTGTTGTAGTAAATACCAAACATTACATATCAAAACGAAGTCCTCTGTGCCGATGACTGCATAAAAAGCCATTGGCGTATAAAACTCGTAGACAGAAGCCATTGGCGTATAAAAAGCTGTTTCCACAACAAAAACTATTCAAATTGACCTTGGAAATAGAATGTAAAGGGAAAAAACCATTTATTAAAAAAATGAAATGCTTTTAAAAAAAAAAATGCTCCAAAAGGTGAAAGTTGCAGTTGTTTAGGAATAAGTCTTTGTGTGTCCTTTCCAAGAAAATGGCACTTGTTAGAGTCTTGTTACTGAGATCTTCAATTTTTTATTGAGAAACTTAACCAAAAGATGCCAAGATTATTTGGAAGGGGTTTTATAAAAAGTGGCCTTTGAGCAAAATACCAAATTTACAAATCAAAACACAGTCCTCCATACTGAGAACTGCATAAAATGTCTTTGAAGTGAATTCATAGTAGAAAGAAACCTTTCGGTGGAAAAAGTTGTTCCAAGAAAAAAGCCATATTGCACGCACGTCTACGACAGAAGGTGAAGAAAAATAAGAGGATTCAAGAAAACAATGATTCAAAGATAAATTTCCCAGGAGAAGAATGTTCTTCACTGAAAGCCATAATCCACTATATTACTCTATAATACATAATGCTATTTATATTAAGAAGACAACAAGATTTCCTATTCTATATTCCGAATATCTAATCTGATAGATTGACTGAAATCAAATCATATCTACCACTCTAATCTAATATTTCGATAGTAGAATCAAATCATACTCTAATCTAATCTTCCGATGACAGAATCAAATCATAATCAAATCATATTCTAATCTAATATTCCGATAATTTACCAATAATATTATCAATCTTATCAGAAGGCACATATCCAAAAGACAAAAAAACTAGCCAAACGGTCAAAATGAAAAATGAGGGACAAGAACCACATGATTTAAAATATGGTTATCTTCCCAAAGTATCTTTAATAGAATCTCCTGATTCTCTTCTGCAAGTATTCACACCATTTAAAGTAGTTTCAAGAAAGTCATATAATTATTTATTGCCCTAGAAAGAGAATGTAGTCGAAGAAATAATGTCACTTTATACAAAAATAATAATAAGTCATATCAACGACATATTGGATTTTTTTCTTGAGAAATGGAACGGAAAGATGCCCAGATTACTTAGAAGGGATGAGTAAAACTTGGATTCTGTAAATAATCAAAACAAAGTCCTTTGCACCGGTGACCACATAAGAAGCCTTTGGGGTAAGAACTCTTGGTAAAAAGAAGCCCTTCCAGTAACAAAAGTTTCAGCAAAAGCCATAAACTATTCAAATTAACCTGAAAACCGAATGCAAGGGAAAAAAGAACCATTTAGTGAAATATTAAAATACCAGTTATTTTGGAATAACTCTCTCGTGACCTTTCAAAGAAAAATGGCACTTGTTACCCAAAAAAAAAAAAAAAAAGTCAATGTTACCAAATTCTTCAATTATTTGTGAGCAGTTAACCAAAAGATGCCAAGATTACTTGGGAGGGATTCATAAAATTTGGCTTTTGAACAAAATACAAAAATTATATACCAAAACAAACTCCCCTGTACTTATTGGACGGCATAAAGAGTTTTTGGGGTGAAGGCTCATAGTAGAAAGAAGCCTTTCGGCAGAAAAAACTTGTGTCAAGAAAAGCCAAACTATTTAAACGCCCAGGCTAATGCGTGAGTTGCAAAAAGAAAATTTTGTCAATAAAAATGCTCTGAATATAATGACTATTGTTACCGAGAACTTCAATTTCTTAATGAGAAATTTACGAAAAAGTTGTCAAGATTACTTGCAAGGGGTTTATAAATAATCGCCTTTTAAACAGAATACCAAGATACTATATCGAACAATGTCCCCTGTACCGACGACTGCATAAAGTCTGTTGTGTGAAAACTCGTACCAGAAAAGTTTCTTTAAGAAAAGCCATATACTATCATTCAATTGCCATGAAAATAGAATGTGAGGAAAAAAAGTTTTCTGCCAAAAATCAAATGCTTCAAAAAGTGAAAAAAGTTGCAGTTATTTTAAATAAGTCTCGTATTAGATGTGATCCTTCAAAGAAAAATGGCACCTTCCACAAATAGAAAGTCTTGTTTCCGAGATCTTCAATTTTTTTATTGAGATACGTAACAAAAAGATACCAAATTTACCAGAAAGGTATTCTAAAAATTGGCTTTTGGACAAAATAAAAAATCTACGTATCTAAACAAAGTAATCAGCAACGAAGAAAGCATAAAAAGTCTCTTGAGTAAAAATTCGTAAAGCCTTTTAGTGAAAAAGGTTGTTTCAAGAAAGGCCATACACTATTTAATTTGCCCTGGAAAAAGAATGCGAGGAGAAAAAAAAATCGAAAGCTTAAAACGAGAAAAGATGGGAGTTATTTTGGAATAAGTCTCATGTAAAATATGACCTTTCAAAGATAAGCGTTCACTTTTTACAAATACAAGTCTGAGATCTCAAAAAAAGATGCCAAGATTACTTGAAAGGGATTAATAAAAGTTTTATTTTGTAGTAAATAACAAAATTATAAATCAAAACAAAGTCATCTGCACAAATGATTGCATAAAAAGTCCTTGGTGTGAAAACTCGTAATCGAAAGAAGTCTTTTGAGGGAAAAAGCATTTTCAACAAAGCCATAAACTATTCGAATTGACCACAAAATAGAATGTAAGGAAAAAATAAAAGAACTACTTAATCAAAACTGATGCTTCGAAAGTTGAAAAATGCAATTACTTTGGAATAAGTCTAGTGTGATCTTCCGAAGAAAAAGGGCACTTGATATAAATATAATGATCTTCAATTTTTTATTGAGGAACTTAACAAAAAGATGCCATGATACTCGAAAGGGACTCGTAAAAATTCGCTTTTTAACAAATTACAAAAATTATATATCAAAACAAACTCCTCTGCACTTAGGACTGCGTAAAAAGTCTTTGGGGGTGAAAGCTCGCAGTAGAAAGAACCCTTTAAGTGGAAAAACTTGTGTCAAGAAAAGCCATATACTATTTACATGCCCCGAAAACATGAATGTGAGTGAAAAAGACACCATTTAGTCAACGACAAAATGCTTCTAAACTTGACAAATTGCAGCTATTTGAGAAGGAGCGTGTTGTAAAATATGACCTTTCAGGAGAAAAACGGAACTTTTTACAAAACTGATGACTCTTGTCACTGAGAGCTTCAATTTTTTGATGAAAACGTAAGAAAAAGATACCAAGATTACTTAAAAGGTATTTTACAGAAAATGCCTTTTGAACAACATACCAACATTATTTTAATATATATATACCGCACCAAGGACTGCATTAAGTCTTCTGTGTGAAAAGTCATAGTAGAAAGAAGCCTTTCAATGGAAAAGGTTCCTTCAAGAAAGGCCATATACTATCCAATTGCCGTGGAAATAGAATGTGATGGAAGAAGTTTTATAAATAATGATATGCTTCAGAACGTGAAAAGTAGAGAAGTCTAGTGTAAAACATGACCTTTCAAAGAAAAATAGAACCTTTTACATATAGAAAGGGTGGTCACCAAGATCTTCAGTTCATTATTGAGAAATGCAACAAAAAGATGCAAAGTTCACTTAAAGGTACTTAGAAATTGGCTTTTGAACAAAATACAAAATCTATATATCAAAAGGAAGTCATCAGCACTGAAGAATGCATAAAAAGTCTCTGGGTAAAACTCGGAGTAGAAAGAAGCCTTTTAGTGGAAAAAGTTGTTTCAATAAAGGCCATACACTACTTAATTTGCCCTGGAAAAACAATGTGAGGAAAAAAGAACCACTTAGTGAAAAACGAAATGCTTAAAATGAGAAACAGTGAGAGTTATTTGAAATAAGCCTTGTGTATAATATGACCTTTTAAAGAAAATTACTTTTTACCAAAATAATGAGTCTGAGATCTTAAAAAAGATGCCAAGTTTACTTGAAAGGGATTGATAAAAATTTTATTTTGTCGGAAATAACAAACTTACATATCAAAACAAAGTCCTCTGCACAGATGATTGCATAGATAGCCCTCGGTGTGAAAACTGTACTTGAAAGAAGCCTTTGAGGGAAAAAGCAGTTTCAACAAAAGCCATAAACTATTCGTATTGACCCCAAAATAAAATGTAAGAAAAAAGACATTTAGTCAGAACTGATGCTTTGAAAGGTGAAAAGGTGCAATTACTTTGGAAGAAGTCTTGTGTGATATTTCAAAGAGAAACGGCACTTGCTATAAATATAATGAGTCTTATCACTGAAATATTCAATTTTTTATTGAGAAACTTGAAAAAGGGTGCCACGATTACCTGAAAGGGATTTACAATAATAGGCTTATGAACAAAATGCAAATAAAATATATCTAAACAAACTCCTCTGCACTTAGGAATGCATAAACAGTCTTCGGGGTGAAAGCTCAGAGTAGAAAGAACCCTTTTAGTGGAAAAACTCGTGTCGAGAAAAGCCATATACTATTTAAATGCCATGGAAAACGAATGTGAGTGAAAAAAGAAACAATTTAATCAAAAACGAAATGCTTCAAAACGTGACAAATTACAGTTATTTAAGGAGTCTGATGTAAAATATGATCTTCAGTAGAAAAACTTAACCTTTTCCAAAACTTATATTGTCACCGAAAACTTCAAATTTTTAATGAGAACGTGAAAAAAGATTTCCAGATTACTTGAAAGGCAATTATAAAAAAATGCCTTTTGAACAACACCAAGATTATACATCAAACAAAGCCCTGCACTAAGGACTGCATAGAGTCTTTTGTGTGAAAACTCATAGGAGAAAAAAGCCTTGCAGTGGTAGAAGTGGTTTCAAGAAAGGCCATATGCTATTCAATTACCGAGAATGTGAGGAAAATCTTTTGTCAAAAATAAAATTCTTCAAATGTGAAAAGTTGAAAAGCCTTGTGTAAAATATGACCTTTCAAAGAAAAATGTCACCTTTTACTAAAAGAGAGTTATCACCAAGCTCTTCAATTCTTTATTAAGAAACAAAACAAAAAGATACGAAGTTTACTTGAAAGGTACTTTAAAAAGTTGGGTTTTGAACAAAATAAAAACTATATATCAAAACCAAGTTGTCAGCATTGAAAAATGCATGAAAAGTCCTTGGGTGAAAACTCATAGTAACAAGAAGCCTTTTAGTGGAAAAAGTTGTTTCAAGAAAGGACCATATACTACTTAATTGGCCCTGAAAAGAGAACTGTGAGGAAAAAAGAACCATTAAGTAAAAAATGAAAGACTTAAACGAGATAAGATGGGAGTTATTTTGGAATATGTCTCGTGTAAATATGACTTTTCAAAGAAAAAGTCACTTTACACAAAAATAAGTCTTGTTACAAAGATCTCAAAAAAGATGCCAACATTACCTGAGAGGGATTGACAAAGTTTTACTTAGTAGTAATATACAAAATTAAATATCAAAACAAAGTCCTCTACACCAATGATTACATTAAACACCAATGACTATTGTCACCGAGAAATTCAATTTGTTTTATACGAAATGTAAGAAAAAGATGTCAAGATTAATTGATAGGGATATATAAAAATTGCCTTTTGAACAAAATACCAAAATTATACATCAAATAAAGTCCCCTGTCCAAATGACTGCATAGTTTTTGTGAGAAAACTCGTAGTAGAAAGAAGCCTTTTGGTTAAGAAAGTTGTTTCAAGAAACGCCATATACCATTCAATTGCCGTTGAAATAGAATGTGAGGGGAAAAAATCCATTTTGTCAAAAATGAAATGCTTCATTCTGCAACTTTTTATTGAGAAATGTAACAAAAAATATGCCAAGCTTACTTAAAAGGTATTTGAAAAATTGGCTTTTAAGCAAGATACAAAATATATCTACCAAAATGAACTCATCAGCACTAAAGAATCCATAAAAAGTCTTTGGGGGTGAAAACTCAGAGTAGAAAGAAGCCTTTTAATGGAAAAAGTAGTTTCAAGAAAGGTCACATACTAATTAATTTTCCCTAGTAAGAAAATGTGAGGAAAAAAGAACCCTTTAGTCAAAAAAGAGATGCTCAAGACGTGAAAAAAGGGAGTAACTTTGGTGTAAGTCTCATGTAAATTATGACCTTTCAAAGAAAAACGTCACTTTGTACAAAAATAATGAGGGTTGTCACCAAGATCTTGGATTTTTATATGAAGAAACATAAGAAAATGATGTCATGATACTTGAAAGGAACTAATAAAAAATTTGCTTTTGTAGTAAATACCAACATTATATATCAAACAAATTCCTCCGCACAATTGACTGCATAAAAAGGCTTTGGCGTGAATAAACGTGTTAGAAAGAAGCCTTTCAGTGAAAAAGCTATCTCAACAACAGCAATAAACTATTCAAATTGAACTGGAAATAGAATGTAAGGAAAGACAAACTCGATTTAGTCAAAAATTAAAATGCTTCATCAGGTGAAAAGTTGCATTTATTTTGGAAGAAGTCTCGTGTGACCTTTTAAAGAAAAAGCTTCTTACAAAAATAAAGATTCTTGACAGCGTAATATTCAATTTTTTATTAAGAAACTTAACCAAAATATGCCAAGATTACTAGAAAGGGATTCGAAAAAATTGGCTCTGGAACAACATACCAAAATTATATATCAAAACAAAGTCATATGTACTTAGGAATGCATAAAAACTTTTCAGAGGGCGAAAGGTCATAGTAGAAAGAAGCCTTGGAGGGAAAAAGCAGATGATCGCATAAATAGCCCTTGGTGTGAAAACTCATAGTCGAAAGAAGCCTTGGAGAGAAAAAGCAGTTTCAACAAAAGCCATAAACTATTTGGATTGACCCCAAAATAAAATGGAAAAAAAAAAAAAAACATTTAGTCAAAACTGATGCTTCGAAAGGTGAAAAGGTGCAATTACTTTGGAAGAAGTCTTGTGTGATCTTTCAAAGAAAAAAGGCACTTGCTATAAATATAATGAGTCTTATCACTGAAATCTTCAATATTTTATTGAGAAACTTAAAAAAAGGTGCCACGATTACTTGAAAAGGATTTATAATAATTGGCTTATGAACAAAATACAAAAGTTATATATCAAAACAAACTCCTCTGCACTTAGGACTGCATAAAAAGTCTTTAGGGTGAAAGCTCATAGTAGAAAGAACCCTTTCAGTGGAAAAAAATTTGCCAAGAAAAGCCGTATATTATTTACATACCCTGGAACAATAATTGTGAGTGAAAAAAAAAAAAAACACTATTTAGTCAACGACAAAATGCTTCAAAACTGACAAATTGCAGCTATTTGAGAAGGAGTCTGATGTAAAATATGACCTTTCAGGAGAAACGGAAACTTTCACAAAGCTGATGACTGTTCTCACTGAGAGCTTCAATTTTTTAATGAGAAACGTAAGAAAAAGATATCAAGATTGCTTAAAAGGAATTTATAGAAAATGCCCTGTGAACAACATACCAACTTTATATATCAAACAAAGCCCCTGCACTAAGGACTGCATGAAGTCTTTTGTGTGAAAGCTCATAGTAAAAGAAGCCTATCAATGGAAAAAGTTGCTTCAAGAAAGGCCATATACTATCCAAATGCCGTGGAAATAGAATGTGATGGAAGAAATTTTATCGAAAATGATTATGCTTCAAAACGTGAGAAGTTGAGAAGTCTTGTGTAAAATATGACCTTTAAAAAAACAATGGCACCTTTTACATATAGAAAGAGTTGTCACCAAGATCTTCAATTCTTTATTGAGAAAAGCAACAAATAGATGCCAAGTTTACTTGAAAGGTACTTTAAAAATTGGCTTTTGTAAAAAATACAAAAATTATATGTCGAAACGAAGTCATCAGCACTGAAGAATGCATAAAAGGTCTCTGGGTAAAAATTAGTAGTAGAAAGAAGCCTTTTAGAAGAAAAAGTTGTTTCAAGAAAGGCCATACACTATTTAATTTACCCTGGAAAAACAATGAGGAAAAAAGAACCACTTAGTCAAAAATGAAATGCTTAAAATGACAAAAGATGAAAGTTATTTGGAATAAGTCTCGTGTAAAATATGACCTTTTGAAGAAAATATTACTTTTTACCAAAATAATAAGTCTGAGATCATATAAAAGATGCCAAGTTTACTTGACAGGGATTAATAAAAATTTTATTTTGTAGTAAATAACAAACTTATATATCAAAGCAGAGTCCTCTGAACAGATGATTGCATTTATAGCCCTTGGTATGAAAACTCGTAGTTGAAAGAAGCCTGAGGGAAAAACCAGTTTCAACAAAAGCCATAAACTATTCGCATTGAACCCAAAATAGAATGTAAGGAAAAAAGAAGAAAAAACCATTTAGTCAAAACTGATGCTTCAAAAGGTGAAAAGGTGCAATTACTTTGGAAGAAATCTTGTGTGATCTTTCAAAGAAAAACGGCACTTGCTACAGATATAATGAGTCTTATCACCAAAACATTCATTACTTATTGAGAAACTTAAAAAATGATGCCATGACCACCTGAAAGGGATTTATAAAAATTGGCTTTTGAACAAATTACGAAAATTATATATCAAAACAAAATCCTCTGCAGTTAGGACTGCATAAAAATCTTTGGGGTGAAAGCTCATAGTAAAAAGAACCCTTTCAGTGGAAAAACTTGTGTCAAGAAAGCCATATACTATTTAAATGCCCCGGACAATGAATGCTAGTAAAAAAAAAACCAATTTAATCAAAAATGAAATGCTTCAAAACGTGACAAATTGCAGTTATTTGAGGAGTCTGATGTAAAATATGACCTTCCAGTAGAAAGACTTAACTTTTTCCAAAACTGATGACTACTGTCACCGAGAGCTTCAATTTTGTAAAAGAAACGTGAAAAAAGAATAACATTACTTGAAAGGTAATTATAAAATATGCTTAACAACACTAACATTATATATCAAACCCACCCCTGCACTAAGGACTGCATAAAGTCTTTTGTGTGAAAACTCATAGTAGAAAGAAGCCTTTCAGAGGAAGACGTGGTTTCAAGAAAGGCCATATGCTATTCAATTGCCAAGAATGTGAGGAAATTTTTTTGTCAGAAATGAAATTCTTCCAACGGAAAAAGTTGAGAAGTCTTGTGTAAAATATGACAAAATGGCACCTTTTAATAAAGGAGAGTTGTCACCAAGCTCTTCTATTCTTTATTGAGAAACGTAACAAAAAGATGCAAAGTTTACTTGAAAGGCACTTTAAAAAGTTAGCTTTTGAACAAAATACAAAAATTATATGTCTAAACCAAGCTATCAGCAATGAAAAATGCATGAAAAGTCCTTAGGTAAAAACTCGTACTAACAAGAAGCCTTCTAGTGGAAAAAGTTGTTTCAAGAAAGGGCCATATACTACTTAATTGGCCCTCAAAAGGGAACGAGGAAAAAAGAACCATTAAGTTAAAAAAGAAAGGCTTAAACGAGATAAGATGGGAGTTATTTTGGATTATGTCTCGTGTAAATATGGTATTTCAAAGAAAAACGTCACTTTTTACAAAAATAATGAGTCTCATTACAGAGATCTTAAAAAAGATGCCAACATTACCTAAGAGGGATTGACAAAATTTTACTTAGTAGTAATCTACAAAATTAAATATCAAAACAAAGTCCTCTGCGCCAATGATCGCATTAAAAACAAATGACTATTGTCCCCGAGAACTTCAATTTGTTTTATAAAAAATGTAAAAAAGATATGTCAAGATTAATTGATAGGGATATATAAAAATTGCCTTTTGAACAAAATACCAAAATTATACATCAAATAAAGTCCCCTGTACAAACAACTGCAGAGTCTTTTGAGTGAAAACTCGTGGTAGAAAGAAGCCTTTCAGTTAAAAAAGTTGTTTCAAGAAAAGCCGTATACTATTCAATTGCCGTTGAAATAGGATGTGAAGGAAAAATCCATTTTGTCAAAAATTAAATGCTTCAAAAGGTGAAAAGTTACAATTCAATTGCCGTTGAAATAGAATGTGAAGGAAAAAATCCATTTTGTCAAAAATGAACTGCTTCAAAAGGTGAGAAGGTACAGTCTTGTGACCGAGATCTGCAACTTTTTATTGAGAAACATAACAAAAAGACGCCAAGCTTACTTGAAAGGTGCATAAAAAATTGTCTTTTAAACAAGATACAAAATCTACATATAAAAACAAACTCATCAACGCTGGAAAAATCCATAAAAAGTCCTTGGGGATGAAAACTCGTAGTAGAAAGAAGTCATTTGATGGAAAAAAAGTTGTTCCAAGAAAGGTCACATACTAATTAATTTGCCCTGGTAAGAGAATTTGAGTAAAAAAGAACCATTTAGTCAAAAAGAGATGCTTAAAAATGTGAAAAAGAGGGAGTTACTTCGGCATAAATCTCATGTAAATTATGACCTTTCAAGAAAAACGTCACTTTTTACAAAATAATGACGGTTGTCACCGAGATCTTGGATTTTAAATAAAGCAACATAAGAAAAGATGCCAACATTACTTGAAAGGGATTAATAATTGTTTTTGTAGTAAATACCAACATTATATATCAAAACAAAGTCCTCCGCATAACTGACTGCATATAAAAAGGCTTTGGTGTGGATACTCGTACCACAAAAGAAGCCTTTCAGTGAAAAAGCTATCTCAACAACAGACTGCAAACAGAATGTAAGGAAAGACAAACTCAAATTAGTCAAAAAATAAAATGCTTCATCGGCTGAGTTATTTTGGAAGAGGTCTCGTGTGACCTTTCAAAGAAAATACTTCTTACAAAAATAATGATTCTTGACCGCGTAATATTCAATTTTTCAATAAGAAGCTTAGCCAAAAAAATGCCAAGACTACTTGCTTGAAAGGGATTAAGAAAAAATTGGCTCTGGAACAAAATACCAAATTTATATATCAAAACAAAGTCCTCTGTACTTATGAATGCATAAAAAGTTTTTTGAGGGTGAAAGCTAATAGTGGAAAGAAACCTTCCAGTAGAAAAGTTGTTCCAAGAAAACGCATATACTATTTTAATGCACTGGAAAATAAATGTGAGTAAAAAAACCATTTAGAAAATGAAATACTTCAAAACGAGAAAATCTGCAGTCACTAGTGAAGAAGTCTTGTGTAAGAGATGACCTTTCAAAGAAAAATGGCTCTTCTCAGAAAAAATAATGACTACTGGCACCAAGTGCTTCAATTTTTTTTATGAGAGACGTGAGAAAAAGATGTCAAGATTACTTAAAGGGATTTTAAAAAATTGGCTATCGAACAAATACCAAAATTATATATCAAACAAAGTCCTCTGCACGGACGACTGCATAAAAAGTCTCTTGTGTAAAAAATCATAGTAGAAAGAAGCCTTTCAAGGGGAAAAAAAAAGTTGTTTCAAGAAAAACCATATACTATTCAATTGCTGCAAATAGAAGGTGAGGGGAAAAAAACCAAAGTCTAAAGAGAAATGCTTCAAAAAATGAAAGATTACAGTTATTTTGAAGAAATCTCATGTAAAATATGACCTTTCAAAGAAAAATGGCACTTATTACAAAAATAATGAGTCTTGTCCAATATTTTATTGAAAAACTTAACAAAGAGATGCCAAAGACTGGAAAGGGATTTTTAAAAATTGTCTTTCGAACAAATACCAAAATTATATATCAAAACAAAGTCATCGGCACTTAGGACTGCATAAAAAGTCTTTGTGGTGAAAACTCATAGAGAAAGAAGCCTCTCAGTGGAAAAATGTTGTTTCAAGAAAAGAGATATACTATTTAATTGCCCCGAAAATAGAACGTGAGGAGAAAAACCATTTAATAAAACTGAAATGTTTGAAAACGTGCAAAGTTGCAAATATTTGGGGAGATGTTTGGTGTTAGATATGGCCTTTCAAAGAAAAGCAGCACATTTCACAGATATAAAGAGTCTTCTCACGGTGATCTTCAATTTTTTATTTTTTTTTAAAGAAACGTAACAAAAGGATGCCAAGATTAACTGAAAGGTATGTTAAAAAAATTGGCATATGAAAATGAACTCCTCTGCACTGAGGACTGCATAAAAATTTTGGTGATGAAAACTCGTAGTAGAAAAAATCCTTTCAGTGGCAGAAGCTGTTTAAATAAAAGCCATATACTATTTAATTTGACCTGGAAATAGAATTGTTAGGGAAAAAATAACCATTAGCCAAAAATGAAATGCTTCAGATCATGAAAGGTTGCAATTACTTTGGAAAAAAGAAAACGTCTCACGTAAAATATGACCATTCAAAGAAAAACTGCACTTTTTTTCAGAAACAATGTGTTGTTGTCGACATCCTCAATTTTTATTCAGAAATGTAAACACAAAGATGCCAAGATCACTTGATTAGATATTTATAGAAATAATCTTTTGAAAAAGTTGCAAAACTATATATCAAAACAAAGTCCTTTGCACTAACGGCTGCATAAATAGCTTTTGTGTGAAAACTCGCAGTACAAAGAAGCATTTCAGTTGGAAAATGTTGTTTCAAGAAAAGCCATACACTGTTCAATTGACTTAAAAATGGTATGTGAGGAAAAGAAAAACTATCTAGTCAAAAATAAAATGCTCAAGACGTGAAAAGTAGTAGCTTTACTTGGAAGTCTCGTGTAATGTAAGACCCTTCAAAGAATAATGGCACTTTTTACAAAAATTAAGAAATCTTGTCATATTGACATTATCGCCTCTTTGACCCAAAAAAGAATTTTTATTTTTTTTTTTTTATGCACTCGTTAAACTGTCAATGTCCAAATTCATGTCTTTTTTGAAAATTGAAAATAAAAAACACAGAAGGAATAAGGAGAGAGTCAGAAAGATGGCAAAAGAAAGGAATCTTAGAAAAGCAGTGCAACTTCAAGATGATTTAAATAACTTTAGTTTAAAATATATTTAGTGAAAAGAAAACCTGTCCATTCTCAAAGCGGAATTTTCTGAAAAGGCTTTGTTAGAAACCCAACTTCAAAGACTAATTCGAAAGCTACAAAGACAAACATTAGTCTAAGAGACAGTTTTCTAGATAAACATCCAAGATGGCTGGGAAAAATTAAGAAAGAGTCGAACAGCAGGTGGTTCAAGCACTTCCAGTGGACTGTACGTTGATCTTTTGGTCAAGGAAATTGGTAAAAAGTAGCAGAGTCGAGAGATTTTTTTGCAAGACGATGCCGAGGCTGAACTTAAGGATGTGTAACGTCAGAAACAGCACGATATAAGGCACTTTCTCTACCAAAAAGAAAAGGTACTTCGCCAAAATTGCTACTTACCGAAGCGTACGAGGATTCGAAAATCACGTGAAACTTTACACGGCAGAGAGATAATTGGCGAGATCCTAGCCCTTCTTAGTTCTGGCGCTAGTTTTCTTTCGGATGATAATCTACCACAACACCAGCAGCTCCATCGTCGTGCAGCACAACAAGACAAATTCAACAGACCCCCCCCAAAAAAAAAAAAAAAAAACCCAGAAACTCCGGACAAGATTGAACCGGAAATCTAAACAGAGCAAGAACAGGACAATCAACGAGCACTAGCAACAAACGACTCTAATAATGCCGTCATCATCGAGGAAGAAAAATTAGAAACATTCACTAGCGATCGAGTTTCCAGAGACTCACCGAGCGAACCCAGTCCCCGAGCCGTCGACGATGGTCGGCCGCACGCGTACCCGGAGGCGGCTCCACCCTCTTCGATCCTGCCGAAACTGGCGCCGTCGTCGCCGGCTCAACCGTGACGGGTTCTCCGGCGAGAGAGAAAGAACGAACGATCAGCCGAAGAAGAAACGAAGAAGAAGAAGAAGAAGATAAGAGGTGCCGGGAAGGGAGTGGGGGTCTCTGTTTTCTTTTTTTGGCCTGAGAGGAGAGAATGAGGGGGGTTAGATCGGGTATTTCACGTCACTTTTCCCGTTCTTCCAAGTTTAACCCTCACATATTAGGAAAGTCGACCACGCGTCAGGGTCGAAAAGGTGAACTCCCAACGGCTATCTTCACACCACCGTCGGTTGCAATAACCAAACCAAAAATCGATTGGTTTCACTTTTACTGTACATTTACATCATGCATATTGCGCAATGTGCAATAATTTGATGATGCTAGTTTCCTATACATATAAAAACGTGTTTCGATTTTGAGTAATTAGGATTAACTGTATTGATCGATTTTGTGATAATCAAACAATTAGTAAAAAAATTAAAGAATGGATCGTTATTTTATTTTCTTATTTGAAGTGTTCTAGTCTATGCGAGCAGAGCCTAAGTCTTGCTTGAAGTAATTTTTGTGCCAAAGAAAACCCAATTGGACCGCCGGTTCATCGATGAAAATGGGCGAATTGGATGGGTTTCACGCACTTCGAACCGGTCAGGCGATGGACTGGGCCTCCTTCGTGGGTGGCCCTGACCGAGACTGTTGCCAGAGGAGATGGCCCTCAAACGGGTCTTGGATTTGGGCCTTTTAAGAGATGGGCTTTTAGCGAAGTAGCAAGCCCACGTTCATCTTGGGCGCGGGGCTTTAATCTGAAAATTGAGATGGAGAAGTCATGGAGGAGATTCCACGACGGAATGGGAGAAACCTATCACACAGAGTGTATCATATGTAATAAATTGGATCTGAATTATCGAAATGCTAGGTCTTGCTGGGAATTGCCAGATCTGATGGTCTTGATTCATTTTAGTACATATAGTCAATTTACTGGATAATTTCTTTGAAAGATGAGTGAATTTGTAACACTACAATACCGTATTTTGCAAATCAAAAGTAACTAAAGTTTACAAAAATTATGGGTATTATTAATATGAAACTTTGGCTATTTCTATTTGCTTTAGAACAAAACTTATCGATTCCGAAACAAAATGGAACTAACCAGTTCGATTTTGATTTGATATTATGGTCCATCACCCTTCTTTTTTATAAGACAAGGAAGCCAACACAAATAAATATATCTCAAGCATATGGAATATCTATTATCCTCATGAACTTTATACACATGACCTAAAACCCAAGTGTTGGGAAAAACGGATTCCCAAACAAAAAAAAACAGCAAACGTGGAAGTGTGCCCAGGAAACACATGTATCACCAATCTTAAGGTACATTACAGAGTCGAACGTATATTGTCTTTCACAGAATAAAACACCAATGTCGTAGTTCGGAGAGGAATCCCGACACTGTTCTTCCGAAGAAAGTACTGTTCTATTTTGGGAGAAACTTTTGAAAGCGTTAAACTGAGAGAACGTGATCTCTCTTTCTCTAAAACGTTACTTTAAAATAACGTAACTTCTCATATATCTTAACCACTCAGATATCATAACCCCCTCCGTGGGCCCTTAACTTACAGGCCGGGTTTTAGGCCCAACATGGGCGGACAGGCCTAAGTAGGCTCATCAAAAAAACCCATCACCAAGTGACGGTGATCCCCTCACTCCACATAACACAAGTCTAGGCTGGGTTGCTATTGCATTTTTCTCGAATCAAATTAGTTTAGTTCGGTGACTGAATCTCATTCACGCCCAACACATACATAAAAAAAAATCCTCAATTTCATCCATCCTTCATTCTTCATTCATACGTCCCGGCGGTCTCGCCAGGGTCCTTAAATGGTGTCCTCTTTTTTGTATGGCTGTGGAAAGCTGAAGGAACCAACAGTTCCACAGAGGCACGCCAGTCATTAAAGCCAAGTGCGCCCCCAACAAACTCACTTTCGGTTTAAGACAAGCAAGCCGGTTTCTTAACTAAAAGCAGGAACCGATCAGAAGAAAGTCGTGAGAGATAATCAAAAGCAAAAGCGACGGGTCGTACCTGGAAAGCAAAAGTCAGTGTCTCACGGAAAGAAAGCCGCTCCACCCTGCCCAACGGATCAAGGTTGCCCGCAAAGCAAAGGTCCATCTTTACAGGACTTTTTATGCATTCTACTTCTATTTAATATTTCAATGACGATAGCAGCCTTTCTCATAACCAGCGCGCAGACGTGGTACGTATTCATCGAAATAAAGATCGCCCGATTGGCTCGGTAATGTCGGGTTAGCACAATATTGGATACCCATCGAACGATGACTTCTCTCTTGAGGAAAATTACCAAAAAAGTCCTTAATCTATTATAATTGTTTCAATTCGATCATAATTTTTTTTTGTCAATTCAGTCCTAAACATTTTTATATTTATGCCAATTCAATTCATTCAATCAATTTTGACCCATCGACGCTAACGCGGCATTTTAAAAATATTTTTTAATATTTTTTTTTTTTCCTTTTATTTTCTTTAATTATTTCCCCCTTCCCTTAAGGTTGGCTCACGCGGCCCATGAAAGGGCATTGTGGTGAAAAATTATAAATAAAAGAAAAAAATTATTGAAAAATTATTTTAAAAATGCATCGTCAATCATCGCTCGGCCAAATTTGGCGGATGGACTGAACTGGCATAAATGCAAAGGTTTATCATTGAGTTGGCAAAAAACAAATTATAACTGAATTAGCACAATTATAATAGATTTAGGACTTTTTTCATGATTCTCCATTCTTTCTCGTCATCTTGATTATGCAATGAGAACAATAGATAAAATTCGATTGAGCTCGAATTTGAAGTCAAAAGGAAAGGCATTCATTTCATGCTTCATTGATTAAAGAAAAAAAAAAAAGGCTTGTTTGATTCATTAATAAAGCATTGATAGTAGGAGGATCAATTCCAAGGTGAGTAGGTTCCAAATCTAGACCCTACATCCTACCATGTTATAATCAATTTCCCTTTTTTAAACCCTGTATCCTATCCTATTTGCATTGGACCTGTTTTGGAACCCTATTTTTGCGATCCGGTTCCAAGGTTTACATTGTTTGCATTGGAACATATTTTGCAACCGTCCAATATCCTATATGGTTTCGAATTTTACATAAATACGCGAGAAAAATTCTACTAATTTGTATTGAAACATTAAGCACATATAATCAATAAATACATGAACTTTTTGACTAAACATAAAACTAAGGATCCACAAAACTAATTATCATAAACAAACATTACAAGGCAAAGTAAAAATTCTAATATTGCATAAATATTAGCAGCAAAAATGAATCTAATATTAGTCTCATTCTCACAACTTTGTTTATTTATCTAAAATATTAACAAATCTTTTTGTAACACTAGTAAAAACCAATTCCAAAACTAGTCCAATCGATCCGATACCCAAGTGGGCCTTTACTTGGAATAGGGAACTGGACCGATTTCAACCAATTCCCAAAAAATGGAACCAGTTCCGGACCAATTCAAATAGGGACCGATTCAATTAGAAACCTATTCCTAAACCTATTTTCTAGGTGATTTGGATATGTTCCTGAGTAAACCTGGTTCGGTTGCACACCCTATGGTATATAATATTCTTCAATGTGCTTGTGTCATCATGTATATTAACTTAACTTTTAATAGCTTACTAACTAAGCTTTTCTTATTTAAGATGAATGAATCTGATGTCAACGGTTTCCTACGAGGCTGGCCAAACAAACCGGCAAATTATCAGGTCCAATTGCTCCTCCAAAAGCAGGAAAATGATTTTTTTTTTTTTTTGACAAATGTGAATTGCAGGTTAAATTCTTTTGAAGAGACATGAAGCCCCAGAAATCCCAAGAACAAAAACTAAATAAACAACTTGAGAGAAGGAAGAAATAGGAAAAAAGAATTTACAATTTGACTCAAATTTTCAAACCCCCCCAACACCAATGTTTTGCTGCCGAATCTGATCACCTCCAGTTCTTCAAATGCAGACTCAGAATGCAATTCGATCAATCGAAAAATCATTCTAAAAATAAACCTGAAAACACATTTAAAAGATTGATCCTAGTCTTCTTCTTGAAAAGAATGGAACTGAGAGAGGCTTTCCATCCTTTGGTCACCTGTGCCATGGAGGGCCTCTGATCAGGACTCTGTTCGGTGCAATCAATCCCAATCTGCAGCATTTGTATCATGTCCTCCTCCACATTCTGGTACCTCAGGAGCTTGGCGTCAAACACCTCGGCAGTCGGGTCCTGCTCGACGGCCCCCCGGACCCACCGCGGGAGGTCCACCCCATCCTCGGCCAGCAGCGATGTCAAGGGGGCCTTCCCTGTGACGAGCTCCAGGATTAGCACGCCGAAGCTGTACACGTCGGCCTCCTGGGACACGATCCGAATGTCTATCACTTCGGGGGCGCGGTACCCATGGAACCGGCTCGGCGAGACAGCGGGGCCGGCGAGGCAGGCGAGACCGTAGTCGGAGAGGCAGGGCTCGTATGACTTGGTCAGGAGGACGTTCGACGACTTTATGTTCCCGTGGGAGGCCCCTGGCCCCCGTGAGTGGATGTGCGCAACCGCCTGTCCGGTCCTGAGCGCAACGCGACACCTTGTTTCCCAACTAAGCGGTGTCCACCCGGTGCCGGTATCGTCTATCATCGAGAAAATCATCGCGGAATTATTCGGCGTCGACAAAGAAAACAATGCACTAAACTCTCTGATTAACAACCCAACATAAGTACACAAAAAATTAACGTCAGATTCTTACCGTGCAATAGAGCAGACAAGCTTCCTGTGGGAATGTAGTCATAAACCAGAAGCTTCTCACCTCTGCTATAATAGTAAGCCACCAGAGGCACCAAGCTCTCGTGATTCATCGATCCGATTTCCTTAATTTTTTCTCCGAACTCAATCTCGGAATCACTCACGTCCTTCAGCCTCTTCACGGCCACGGTGATTCCGGCCCCCAGCGAAGCCTTATAGGTCGTCCCGAAAGTCCCCTTCCCTAGAACCTCAGCTGAAGCCGTCAACAGGTCTTCCAAGCCGAACGTCTTCTCTCGTTGCTTCCTTATGAACACCATGCTGTTAAACCCGCTAGCATCGCTAGTTTTCCCGATGGCGCGATTGCCAATTTCGGGTTGCTTCGGAGCTTCGGCCTTTTTCGAATCGTCGCGCTTCTTCTTGGCACTCCTCATGCAGCACATCAATAAAACGATCACTAGGACCAGCAACAATACCAGCAAGGAAGCCACTACAATGCTCGCAATCGCTCTGGCGGACAACTTATGACCGGTGGTCGCCGCTGTTGCATTGCAAGGGCTCAAGGGCTTCCCGCAGAGCGAGTTCCCCTCAAAAGCGCTCTTAGGCATGCCCGATAACGGGGTCGGAATAGCCCCGCTCAGCTGATTGAACGAGACGTTGAACTGATCGAGCCTCAGATTCAACTCTGGAATCGACCCGGTAAAATTGTTCTGTTCTAAATACAGAGCGGTCAGCCTGGAGAGGTTATTGAACCGCGGGGAGATCACACCGCCGAACTCGTTCAGAGCTAGATTCAAGCGGACCAGGCTCTCCATGGAGAACAAGAAGTCCGGCAATTGGCCGGAGAATTTATTGCCCTGCAAGTAGATGTTTTGAAGAGAGGAGAGGCCAGCGAGGTCGGGAGGGAGCGAGCCGCTCAGCGAGTTGAACCGGAGAGACAGGGTCTGGAGTCCCGTGAAGTTGCCGATGACGCCGGCCGGCAGCTCGCCACGCAGGCCCATACCGGGCATCCGTAGCTCGACGACTCGGCCGAGGGCACACTTGACGCCTTCCCAGGAGCACGGGGAGGCGGAGAGGTTCCAGAGGAGGGGGCGGCCGTGCAGGGCGGAGCGGAGGGCGATGAGGGCAGCTCTGTCGGAGGCGAGGTCGGAACTGGCAGGGGAAGAGCAGAGGCAGAGCAAGAGGAGGAGGGCGATGCTCTGTTTCATGGCGAGAGAGGACTTCGGATCAGGATATTGGCGAAGCAAGATTCCGGGGGTTCTTGGTTTGATCACGAGAAATTATGGGGAGGAACCGACTGAGTTTTGTAAGAACTCGATTGAGTTTCGGGTGAGGAACATCTAGTGCGGTAGTTGAGGTTCGATACGAAATGGTGGGAGATGGAGGAGTGAGTCGAAGGTGGTCTTTTCAGATGGGGAAGATTTCTGAAAGTCTTGACGTTGCAGGTTTTCTGCGAGTTGGTGGAGGAGGAATGGAAACGTAACTGCGCGGGGACAGAGAAGAGAAAGGGGCGAGGTGTTCGATTCTGTTCATGGTTACGTGTATCCTTCCTTCGTCTTTTGCTCAAAAGATGTAGTAGGTCCGTATTATCATTATTTCGCACGGCGGAGTTATTACCGTATGATAACTGCTCCTTTACAAGACGGTCGACTTTCGTACTCGGTATAACAAAATGCGCGGAGAGGCGGTGCACTTTATTGTTTGCCAGAAGAAAAGGGGGCCCAAAAAAAGGGAAAATTCTCGGGGACGGTGGCGAGACCACGACGCACGGGCACTTTAAAATTCGAAAACTTGCACCATTTGCTTTAGGAATCAACGGACATGGTGGAAAAGGTGCACTGTGGAAGGACTTCTGCCGTCCTCTGAGAAATCACCGCTCTCGTATTGAGTCGTATCTAGTTTCATTTTCCGTACCTCTTATATAAAGTATCTGATCATACGAGTAGTTGGAAATTTTAATAGAAAAGACTGAAATGCGGCGCAACAACCTATATTGAATGTTCGATAAGATAAATTAGGTCTATTATGATGCGACGGATGATTAGTACTCCCCTTAGAAAGCATTAGAAAAATCTGTAGGAAACAATGCCCAAATGAAAATCTTCAACTGCAAGAGTGGGTGCGGGACCTGTCGTGCCGAGGTTTCTTAACTCTTTTTTGGTTGTGCACATGATTAAGCAATCTTGAGAAGGGAAGTTTCCAAGGTGGGGCCCGTCAGCTAATCCACATGATGCATAGAGATGGGATGATGGGGGTTTGACTTTCTTTTGGTCGGGGAGTAAGGTAACGTTGACCTTGACCTTTCCACTCCACTAATAAAACCAACTCCTCCCTCACTTAAAATGAATAGGTTTACCTTTAATTCAATGTTTTGCCAAGAAAAAAGAGACCTTTAATTGAATTGGGAAAGAGGCAGCTACTTATTTAGATCCAGTCACAATATCCAAAAGTTGTGAACACTCGAAAGTATACCATCAATTTCTTGAAAAGAGACTAATGACTATGAGGTGATATGGATGAGAGAATATGCAGATTCCGAAACAAAAATCTAAAACCTATTATGTAATAATATATTCCTTAAGAGAACACTCTGGGGTTGAACTAGCTGATTTGAAGTAGATAGGAACTAGGCCTAATGTTTTGCATGGTGTAGTCATTAAGACATTGATGAATTTCTTAGGCTATTAATGTTTGAAGCCCATCTTTAACATAGTTATTTATTTTCTAAAAAAAGTTAACATGAAGAAAAAACCTAAAAAAAAAAAAAATAATTATGTATGTATTTTATCCACGAACCTATTGGTCCTCATACAATTCGGAACCGATCAATCGGTTAAGGATTCCTGAACCGAATCTCTCCAATTACTCACCCCCTAGTGGCTGCAATCTAGTCGACCGTTGTCAAAGGCAACTGCCCAGAAGAGCAACGCCACTATTCAATTCAAAACCTTCACGTGCCACAAAATATAGAAAGAGGAAAAAGGAAAAGGAAAAGGAAAGAAAAGAAAAGAAAAAGAGACGAGATCCGAAATTAAACGTAGTGGTGTCCAACTACAGGAGCAATTGTAGATGCACCAACAGCCAGAGAAAATGCTTCGCGTCAATAATAGAAAGCGTCACTTCACTCTCCTTTTTTCCCTTTCATTTTCTCATTTCGTTTCATCTCCGATACTCTCTATAATTTTTAAGAAAGAACTTGAATGTGTGATTAGATCTTCCTTCTAGGACTTTCAAGATTATCCCCAATAAAATTAAAATAAAAAGTAAGGCAAATCATGTTTCATACGCGTACTCAAGCCCGCGACAATATCTAACGCAACCAACATTTATATTGGCTTTGCGCGTCCTCCTTTCCTGGACAAAAAGTGAAGAAGCAATAATACCTCGTCATGGAAAAGTTAGGTGAAACCGACCGAGTGTAAGAATGAGAAATTTTTGCAATTAATCGATTACATTACAACATCTTCATGCGCACAACAAATCGAAGCTTTGCCTTATTTTGAATCCTTTCCAAATGAATTGTTTGACCAAATGCATCTTCGTTTCTTTTCCTCAAACGTCTCGGACAGGAATAGAGTCGAACACGATGGCGGATCTTGCCCAAACATCCCAACTTCGCTATTTACCTGCCACGAGGAAAACGAAAACAAAACACCAGCGAATTATAGTCTCTTTTTATTGGATAATCGAAGGCGTGTTGTTGATGGTTTTTGGTGTTCTTTCATGGAGATGTTTACCTCTTGAAACCACCGTCCTTACGAAAGCGAGGAAAATGATGAGCAGCACAACTCCGCCTAGCATGCCCACGATGATCGCGAACGTCTTCGGGCCTCTGTCCTTCGGTTTCCCTGCATTTCAAGAACGGAACCGCATAGATAACACTGGTCTGAATTACTCGAGTCGATCGGGCGACCCACTTCTGTTATCTAAAGAACTGTTTCCATGGCATGCTAAACAAGATCGTCGTCCAGGAAGTCAGATCCTCTCGCAGCAGCTTAAACCATGTTTTTTATGTCGATGTTTAGGGTCAAATGGTCGTGTCTTTGCACTTTGGTCGGGCATTAGATGATGCAGATTTGGTTGGTTAGTAGTGATGTTGTATCTATGCTACTGTCACCTGATCTAGCGTGAAAAAAAACAAAGCACAAGAAAATAGAGAAGCGATCGCTCACCGCCATCATTCCCCTTGGAGAACGACTCTGCCCCGTTGGTTGAGTACCTAGCATAGCACTTGCCCAGGAACATGTCGCCGTACGCCGCCGTGCTGCACACGCCTTTCAGCCGCCCGATCGCCTCCCCCACACAATCCTGGCACTGCCCCGTGCTCAGATCGCCTATGCACTGGGTCATGGCCAAGACTTTCCCCGACCTGCCCACACGGTAAGGGCCCCCAGCGCTCGCGAGGCTCGCCAGGATCGCATCCCTCCAGCCCATCACCTCTGCATCGTACCCGTCCGAGGGCCCGCACCATTTCGCCGCCACGGCCTTGTCCTCCACCCCGAGGAAGGGGTCATTGTCGTACTTGACGTAGCACCCCTGCAGCTGCATCGCGCCGCCGCATGAGTGGGAGCAGAAGGACCCGACCCGGCTCACGGCGCGGGCCACGCACGTGGCGCACTCGGGCATGGACAGGTCGCCCCGGCACTGGAAGAGCCCGTAGACGACGTCCTGTGAGCTCGAGCCCACGATGGTGAAATTGTTGTAGGACGAGTAGGTGGCGGAGTTGACGAGCGAGGTGAGGAGCGAGTTGACGTTCCACTCGTAGGGCGAGCCGGGGGCGTATTTCAGCTGAGAGCAGCCTTTATAGAGGAACGAATCGGTGTTGGAATGCGACGGATCAACGAAGATGGTGATGATCAAGAGGGAAATGAGTTTTGCTGTTCCAGACATGGTTGCACATCTAGAGAGGAGGGGAAAGTGCTGCTGGGCCTTCTCTAACTTTGCATTATGCAATGCAAGATTCTCGGCTCAAATAAGTTGAGCGAGACTGTAAGGGAAGGGCAGCTTTTGCTTTATGGTAATTAGTATATGCTTACTTTGAATGTGTTAAAAGTTGCGAGAAAGACAGAATCCTAGTTGGATATCTTTAGTTGATTCCCTTTATTGATTGTTTGATTAATTTAATCACTTGGGTACATGAGAGTGGGGTGTCTTGAGTGTCGAGAGTGTCGAAGGATGAAGTGTGAGGTGAAAAAGTGACCATTATTGAACATAAAGAGGGACGTCCGCACAAATTGTTAGTGCAAATTGACTCACTACTCGATGGTTCTTGATTTTGTGCATTGTCAATGTGCAATTATTTTGTTTCCGTGAAGGATGCGGCGATCACAACGCTAGTGTTGGCTAATATTACTTAGGAATAAGTGTGACCGATGTCCTCAAGATGTGTCAAGGAAATGCAATTCAATTGTGAAACATTAAAAAAGTGTAATCAAATCTTAAAAACTTATCAAATTTATGTAGTTCCTAAAAACTTATCAAGTTGATGTAATTATGTCATAAAACTTGTCAAATTAATATAACCAAGTTCTTCCATTAACTCCATATAACTTGATATTAACAAATTTTAATACTTAATCACACCAGATTAACAAGTTGTAAAACTTGATTGCATAAATTTGACAAATTTAAAGACTCGATTGAGCTTTTTGAATGTTTTACGATTTAGTTGCATTTTTATAATGGAATTTATGGCTTGATTGCATTTTTTGAAAATTTTAGAACTTGATTACAAGTTTTAAGACTTATAGTGCACTTATCCCTATTACTTTATATAAGAATAATGTAAGACCCGTATGTTAAATGGGTTTATTAAATAATGTGATAGACTTGAGTTGAGCACTTAAAATAAAGTCAATAATAGAAAGCTTTCACAAATCAAATGTAAAATACCTTTCTCTATATACCATGAAGAAATCATTCAATGTAGTTTACTATTTCCTCTTTGGGAATATCATTATAAGTGGAGCGAAAGAGAGAGACTGACTCACCACATGCATGCAAGTTGCCAAAAAGCGAAGCGAAAAATGACCGGCAAAAAGATGAGCCACAGACTGCCGCTCGAAACGCATTCGTCTCGTTACGTTTCTCCATGCTAAATCCTTCAGAAAAAAGATCAGAAGGCGAAAGCGTTTCCTTTTTCCTCATCTACTTTTGCTTTCTGTCGAACATGAAGAGAGCCACTTCGACCCAAGATTTCTGTGCATAATTGAGCCTGATGGTGTGGCGAGCACGATCAAAAGGGGGCGATCCCATAATTGTATGGCTTTGCTTCGCATGAACTTCGTCCGGAAGTTTCCTCGTTTCGAAGCCGTTCGGAAGGATTTGTTCTCTCCATGTGTCCAACCACTTCTCATCCAAAGAGGGTTTCGTCTAGTGCACTTTTTTTTTTTTTTTCTGGGTGCCGAGACCCAGCTAATGGTTCTCTTTTTTCGAGTGAGTAACACACATGAGAAAAAAATGATCGATCGAATTACTTATAATAATTGAATGAACGAAAAGTATTTTCATCATTTATAAAATCATTTAAACGTACAGTCAATAGTATGAACATTTTTTATTGGTCAATTATTTGAAACGATACAAATGAATATTTTTATTAAGAATATTTATCGAATAATTTATTTTTCGTGAAACAAACAATATTATTAAGGGATAATTAGGCCAAGAGGATGGTTGTGGCAAGAGAGGAAGAGAAATGTTAGCCCGTTTGCGGTTACAAATGGGCCGAGCCGGCCCATTCGTGCCCATTTTAGCACAGGGCACATCTTCCTGCATTGGCGACGGGACGGTACATGCTAGTGGTTGTTTGGTCGACTTTTTTAATGACTCCCTATATTTACTTTAAATAAATGTTAGTGCTTTATGAAATAGTTGGGAACTTTCCTCAAATAAGATTCGATAACTTGAAATAAATAAACAAATTATAAAAATTATCCATGTTAGGATGACGAGCGTTGACTAAATTACCATGTTAGCATTTCCATCCAAAATAGGTCAAAAGAATTAAAATGGGAAATCGTTAGAAGTTGTAAAATTGAACTCACATATCATCAAAAGGTGCAAGTTGTAAGAATGTTTAAGATTAAATTGACACGATTGAAAATTTTAGGACAATTTAGAGTTAATTTAGGACTTCTTGGATAATTTTCCGCCATTATGGCAAGTCATTAACTGTTGGAATTGGAAATAAGCAGAGAGCTGATGTAGTTCAGCCTCCCTGTTATCGTGGGGATGCATTAACGCTGCAGATGTTCGTAATCCCTGCGCTTCGGTGAATGGACTCGGAGAGCTGGCCAGGCGCTTTTGACACATAACATTTCACAGCAATATTCAGTTTACTCGTGCTGCTCTGTTTACAGCTTTCAATTCGTAAAGTTCGCGAGGACCAAAAGGATGGAAAATGACCGAGAGAAGCGGTCGACCCAATCACCGGCGAAATTGTGCCACGCGACACGCTGCGGCGCAGACTTTCATCGGCCATTTGCTTTCGATGGACTTTACAAACTCTATAGCAAAACAGAGGAGACTGGGTGATTCTACTCTGAAGAAGACAGGCGACGGTATACAACAACCACCTAAAATTAAAACTGGGCAAAGCGATTTCTCGGATCCTTTTACCATGAGAAACAATGCTATACATTTGCCTCGAACACATGGATGGACTCGCTCCCGAATCTCTAATAGCTCCTACGGCCTGCCTTAGTGATGATCACTTTGATCCTATATACGTGGCCTGATCGAGCAATGTCGTTGCGAGGGACAATCTCCTTCCTTAGATGCGGGGCGATCTCCTTCCTTGGATGCGAGACGGTCCATCAGAACGTCCAGGGCTTCCTTCATCCACCAGTGCTGACATACCTCTCTAGCTTCTCTCACGTTCATCTGCATCGACCATTCATTCCATTTATCAGATTCGCCGAATAATCTTATAGGTTTTCTTAAGTTAGTAGCAGCATGGGAAGTAAAGCTTTTTTCCGGCACGAGCTCTTACCCAGTATCTTTGACGGACGTTCTTCTCCGGCCAGACGTCCAGCTGCTCGTTCACGAGCAACGGGAACATGTGTCCTTCATAAACCGCGTCCTGGCTCTTGCTTTTGAAACTCCATTTGCCTAATTGCGTCTGCAACACAAGGACGGAACACTCAGTTGACTTTCCCAGAACTCCACCTACCCAGATTTTCTGTTCAAGCAACTCAAGTACAGAACGACAAATTGGGAAATTTCGATTCGAGAAAAGAGACTAATTTCAAAGGGAAATGCCGGCCCTGTTCCATCAGAGTTCAGCTATCCAAAATTAGAGAAAAATCCGTGGGCTGCCGACATCAAAACGGATACATATCAAGAACTTGATAGGGTTTTGACTCCTAGAGGTCAACGCTCACATGCAGATATTAATCTTCTGTGAAATTTCAGGATTTCCTGTTTTTGCGCAACTCAAACTTCTATTCTTGAAAAATCTTGATGTACAGCAAGCCTGTTGTATGAACTCGCTCACCTCAATAGTACCTCGGACGCCGGCTTCCTCCACGGTCTCCCGCAAAGCTGCGGCTTTCTTGGATTCATCCATCTCCCAACCCCCCTGAGACGAACAAACCAAGAACAACAAGCATGGGTGAGATTAACAGTCAATCACAAATCGAACCTGCGAAAACCATGCCGCTCGAAATGGGTAGATCCTTCATACCTTGGGGAACAAACGACCTTTCCCTTTCTGGGAACTTATGACAAGCACCTCCACTTCGTCTTCTTCCTCGCCCGCCAAAGAATCGTCTTCTCTGCTTTTGTATCTGTACGGAATGCACCTGCAAGTAGTTCGGCACAGGAACGAGACCAAGAACGAGCCCGTTTAGTACACTTCAAGAGGCTCGAAAATGCAATTCCCTAGTATCATTCCAAATTGGTTCTCGATCTATTTATCGATTCGCATGACGACACGAACATAAAACCTCATCTTCCTCTAATAAAACCGGACTCTACTCTGTTCTGGGCAACCCATCAGTAGCGGTACCGAATCAGACATCAATCTCCACACATATAATCACAGAGAGCGAGAGAGAGGGAGACGAACCCGACGACTTGGCGAGAGCCGTGCTTGCTGTACCGCTGCAAGTGCCGACCGGTGCGGGACACCAGGGTGGGAGTGACCATGCTTTCTTGGGACACCAGAGCGACCATGTCTGCTACTTTCTAGCAACACCCTTCTCCCAAGATTCGGACAACACCACACGGGAGCTGAAATCACCGTTGCGGTACTCGTTCTCGAAGAGCTTTGGGAACGATGAGCGAGGAGATAAGCCCGAGCACACAGCCGTTTTAATAATGGCGACGGTGATGGAGTGGGGAGGGGGAGGGGGGAAGACCTTGGAACATCCAGAAAAGCGACGGCCGGGTATTCTTTAATTAATTATTTGGGCGTGGGGCCCGGCGTTAGTTTCGGCCTTGTCGGGGCGTGGGGGCAAAAGGGTAAATTCGGGCGTGGGGGGACCGTACTGGGGATGGTGTGTGGGATTCGCCCTCTCCTCGTTTCGGAGGCGGTCGAGGACGACGTGTCGCTGACTCGTCACGTGACATGTCGCGTTGCGCCGGTTTCGTCCCGTCCGTCAAAAACCAATTGCTAGTTGCTGCTGGTGCTGGCCCCCACCGCGGGACGGGACGGGACGGGACGGCGAGTGTTTCCGACGTGGACAAAGCCAAGGCCAACCGAGGGAGAAAGAAAGAGAGGGGTTGCCCTTGTTCTTTTTGAACCGGAGAGAATCGTTCCGAGAAGATACCGCGTATAAACTCATTTAATGAATGTCGACCCAAAGAAGAAAAAAGAGACTCTCTCCACGGATGTCGGGAAAGCCACCATTTTGGAGCGACTCCCGCGGGAGTTGCATTCCCATCCATGAAATTCAACTCGAATTAATGCATGGACCCCTAGAGAAACCAGGGGCCGTTTATGCGTCGCCCCCATTCGGTCAGAAGCTATGGGTGATCCGCTTTTCGAGTGGACCGGTTCTCATCTCTACAATCGAGAATTGGTTCAAAAGGACCGATTTTCATTTTATGGAACCAAGAATTGCCCATTTGGTCCTAGGATTGGGAAATGTTCTAGTGCAAAAAAAAATGGTTGGAGAACCATTAAGGTTACGTTTGGTCGTCGGAATAATAATCAAGATAGGATAGGATAAAGTAGGATATTAAATCCTTTGGATAATAAAGGCGGACATATCTAATCTTATCAAGTGTTTAGTGCACTTTAAGATAAGATTAAAAAATAAATATGATATTCATTTAAATTAAAAAATTAAAAAATATTCAATTAATTAAAGTCCATGGAAAACCCTAGATCTAGGAATTGTGGCCACCTCCGCAGTGGCCACTATTAAAACGGCAAGTGATATCTTTTCTTTTGTTAAGTTCTTTCTTTCCTTAAAAAATCTTATCCAATCAGGGCTTATCCCACCCGCTCTCCTAGATTTTTTATCCAGCGTTTTATCCGGATATATCCAGGTTTGTCCGATCCGGTGGACATTCCTAAACATCGGATAGGATAACAAATTATCCTATCCGGACTCAAATCCGGACTACCAAACGCAGCCTAAGGGTTTCAAATTGTAACTCAATAAAGTGAATGAACATGCAAAGGTATCCAAAAAAAAAAAAGGAAAACTCACAAACTCCCAAGACCGAGAAGGTAGTGATGGTGAACTTGTGGTCGCTCTAGAGTCTACGCCATAACAACACACACAAAATGAAAAAAAAAAACTCAAAACGATTGAACAAAACAATGGACAAGAAGATTCGCGAGATGTGCATGAATGGAGAAATGAACTCGAGACAATCGAAGAAGAAGGAGATGGAAGAGTGACTTTTGGCTTCTTTGTCAATGTCAAAGTAGAGATCGAGCTACGAGAAAGAAGCACGAGACTTGAGTGAAGAAACTAGAAAAGGGTAAATAGTAGGGGTGAGCATGATCCGGGTTGGGTCGGTCCACCCCCAAACCCTATGACCAACTCACACATTATTGGTCCTTAAATTTTGGGACCGAGGACCGACCCTATTGAGCTTGGGACCGAGGATCGGATTGACCCAATGGGTTCAATCCGGTTCTAGGATTAACCCGGGATCAACTAATAATTTTTTATTTCATTTTTTGTACTCCTTAAAAGAGCAATTGAGGATCAGACTGACCCAATGGGTTCAGTCCAATTTCAAGGTCAACCTAGAACTAACCAATAATTTTTTATTTCATTTTTGTACTCTTTGAAAGGGCAACAGAGGACCGTATCGACCCAATAGGTTCGATGATGAGTAAGGTCAACTAAGAAAAGCAAGAGGTGAGGGACAAGTGGGTTGAGTGTCGAACAGAATGTGCATCAAATGTCGAGCAAGGAGCAACAAGCCAAGTGAGTATCGAGTGACGAGCGGCACTAGTGACCCAAAGCGAGCGAGGCGAGTGTCAAGTGGCGAGCGAAAAGTTTTTTTTCGATTTTAGCAAATTGAAGACTAAGAGGACAAATAAACAGAAAAGAACGAATACTAGAGGAAGATACCATAAGATGCATTTTTGGACGCCATAAGGACTTCTCACAAAAATATTTTTCTCCTTCGTAAATTATGACTATTAATGCCGTAAAAGACATTAAAAACCTAAATTATTAAAGAAAAATAAAATGTAAATGAACTCCTCACTAAAAGAGTTGTTTAATGTTATTGATGCCGTTTATTTTAAGATTTTCTCTATATAAAAAAATTAAAAATAATATATATTATATATATATATAGTCAAGGCTGGTCCGGGTTGGACCAACTCGGAACTCTCAGGACCGATGACCGACCCACACAATGTTGGTCCAGGAATTCTAAAATTAAGGACCGACCCAGTCTCCCTGGGAACCGGACCAGGACCGGCAGGGTTGGGCCGGTACAAGGTCGGTCCACGGTCAACCTTGGATCAATGCTCACCCCTAGTAAATAGCAATTAAGGTTTTGAACATGAGGGAAAGGCGAGAGAAGCGAATTAGGGTAATCTAATTAGTGATTTGAAGTGAAATAGTGCAAATTAGAAATCAAGGTTTTTATTTTTGTAGAAATAAGAATTGATGGGAAAAGACCACCAAAAACCCCAAACTTTGCCTAAAAGTGACAAATTTATCCCAATTTTTTTTTGTGACATGAAAAATTCCAAACTTTGCTAACCATGACACATTTACCCCACCAAGGGCATTTTCATCTTATTTTTTCTATTTTTTTTTTTTATTTTTATTTTCTTCTTCTTCCCCACCAAGGACATTTTCGTCTTATTTTTTTCTATTTTTCCTTTTTATTTTTCTCTTCCCTCTGCCGACTCGGCCATGGCCGGTAGAGGTAAGAGAGAAGAAGAAGAAGAAAAGAAAAAAAAATTAAAAAGTAAAAGACCAAAATACCCTATAATTTAGGATAAATGTGTCACACAAATACAAGTTCATGGTTTTTTGTATCACGGAAAAAAAATTGGGATCCCTCTGCCGACTCGGCCATGGCCGGCGGAGGTAAGAGAGAAGAAGAGAAGAAAAAGAAAAAAAAAATTAAAAAGTAAAAGACCAAAATATCCTATAATTTAGGGTAAATGTGTCACACGGATATAAGTTCATGATTTTTTGTATTACGAAAAAAAAAATTTGGGATAAATGTATCACGATTGGCAAAATTTGAGGTTTTTCACGTCACAAAAAAAGTTTAGGTAAATTTGTCACTTTGGATAAAGTTTGGAATTTTTTATGGTCTTTCCCCTATGTATATATGCATGTATGTATATACGGTACAATCTGGGTGCATGAGGCCACAACTAAAATTGGGAATGGGATTGATATTCCCCGGTTTTAATTTCTAGCAAACGGGACTACCCCAAACGGGCCACGTTTGGATGGTATCCTTTGCTCACTCCGCCCTAATGAAGGTTGTTGCGATCCTTGAAATTAGTTCGTACGATGAATAATTAACAAATGAAGCCCGAGCATCCAACTCGAACTTGTGTCGAGGTTTGGGTGGCCTATAACACCCATATCAACAAGCATTGGATGTTTCGAACTTTTCGGACCCTCAAAACTTTAATGAGATCCTATAAAAGATCATTCATATGTGGATACCTTCGTAATATTGTAAATTCATATTTGTCCGTCCCACTTATTCAATAGTTATGTCAGATGGTTAAATGACGCCCAATGGGATATCATATAAAGCACTTCATTTGTCTTTCCACCAAAATATATATACATATATAGGGAAAATGCCAAAAAAGTCTTAAACCTTTTGTCTTTGTGTCGATTTAGTCTTAAACCTTTTTTTGGTATCGATTTAGTCCTAAACTTTTTTACATTGTGTCAATTCAGTCCTTTCTAGCCAATTCTGGATTTTTTGACTAGGACGCCGAAAGTGGGCGTGTGGCCTGATCGGCGGCCGCGTAGACAACTTTTAATAATTTTTTAATAATTTTTTAATTTTTTTCTTTTTTTCTTCCCTCTTCTTCCTCCAGTCGGTCGTCGGACCTTAGCAATTGGCCAGAGGCAACGGCCAGCAAGGTCGACCTCGACCTCACCGGCCACCTTGCCAGTGGCTGCGAGGACGGCCTCGCTCCGGGCGGGCAAGGCTCGCCCTCACCGGATCCGTGAGGGTCGAGCCTCGCCCGACAGATCACCGCCGCGAGGGAAACCAAGCGAAAATCCAGGGCTGGAGCCGCGCGACCAAGGACACCCCTGAGCTCCCGTAAAACTTTAGAGATGACGACGACGAGCGGAGGGAGGAAATTTCTAGGGCGAGATTGGGATCGAGGGAACGGAGCGGGAAAGTTGGCCTTGCACTGAGCTGGCGGGGCTTGCCCTCGCCGGCCCTCGAGGCCTGGGCGGTGAAGCTCGACCCTCACCGCCAAGCGCGAGGCCGCCCTCGCGGCCACTGGCGAGGTGGTCGGCGAGGTCGACCTCGACCTCACCGGCTATCGCCTCTGGCCGGTCGTCGAGGTTTGACGACTGGCTGGAGGAAGAAGAGGGAAGAGAAAGAAAAAAAAGAAAAAAATTTAAAAATATTAAAATATCTTATTAAAAGTTGTTCACGTCGCCGATCGAGCCACGTCAATCACCTCGACATCCGCCGCAAAATGGTGGAAATGACTGAATTTGCACAACGGAAAAATGTTTAGGATTAAATCAGCACAAAGGCAAAAGGTTTAGGACTTTTTTTGCACTTTTTAAACACACACACACACACCCTACATATATATACATATGTATGTATATATATACTATATATAAAACCAAGAGATCCCTTTTTCTTTTTTTAGCACGTAATGCGTCCGGTCCCGTGAACTAAATTTTGCGAACGGCTCATTCCTTTCTCCGCGGTAATCCGATTAGGTAACCTACAAAAAGTACGAACTGATGGCATGAGAAGGATCGGGGGACTCACATCGACCCAATGAAATCATTTTACACCGCCATCAAATAGTAGCAGCGATGTGGAATTCTCTCCCGCGAAGCAACCCGGACCAGATTTTCAACTCCCGAAAGCGACGCGACCACCAAAACCAGGAAATTTTCACGTACGGCTTCTTGTCTTTTAGGGGCGCCGCTCTTGCGCTCAATGATTGTTGTGAGGAAGGAATACATGTTTTGTAGAACGGGCAATGTGATGATCGTGTTCGAACCCTGGTATGAACGAGGGCGATCCTAGATCTGGTTTGAAGTGTCAATCCCACTAGTCTATCTCTTAAAATATCCTAAACATCGTAATCGTGTCGCTGGAGATTCCAAAGCATACACATTGCGATATTCATAGTTCGAACTTCTTCTTTTTTTGTGTTGCTAAAACTTTAAAGTTGTATCAACTTCACAAAATAAATCATTAAATTTTAGTTAATATATGCATCTTTACATTAATATCAGTCACCCTTGTATTGATACGCATCCTAAAGGAAAATACATTGCATCACATAAATCTTGGGAGCAGGTCGCACTATATATGCACTAAACGAAAGCCTGCCTATGCATTGCTCAAACCATTATTTAAAGCACCGCCTGACTTGAGGGTTTATGACTTTGGGCATCATCACATTACCTCCATTGTCATGAGCAAGTGGACCATCATATCGCCCTAGTTGTCCTAGTCACTTGCCATTAATGCCCACGTATCATACGGCAACGACAATGGATAAACTCTGGTAGCCACACATCAACCCAGACAGTGGACCTAAATTCAATAATCTCTATTTCACGGATAAAATATAGGTGCTCCAAAACCTAGTGCAAGTTGGAGGATCCATCCTACATATTTGTGAGATAAAAAGATGAGTTAAAATTCGGTTGGTGAAATTTCTAAGTTTAAGGAAGGAGATCATTTTACCACTTGATTCGATATTAAATACAATAGCATGAATTTAAAATGTTTGAATGCACGAATTGAAGGTGGGTAAATTTATTAATCTTCTTTCATGATATGCAATGAAAATAACATGACAACGTGGCAGAAAAATAATTCACCCCGAATATGAGCTAATGACTTATTATTTCACGATGCACACCTGCTACATGGTGGCTCATCAATATACACAAACGAGTATTTAGTCTAACTCGTCTCTGGTCACAACTCATTTTGATTAATGAAGCATCGTTGCCACTAACTCATGAGAAATGGAATCATAAACTCTTATAGTCATGGCTTAGCCCATCCATCACTAGAAAATTACAAAAACAGTTCTAAACATATGTAAATTTAGTTATAAACATTTTTCTTACCCATTCAATCCTCAACTTTTTGGATTTGTGCTAATTCAATATATCCAATCAATTTTGGTTGGCTAGTGCTAACGTGGATACCAGTTGGCATCAATTATCTGATGACACTAATGTGGCAATTTTTTATTTTATTTTATTTTTTTTTTTTTTTTATTTTATTTATTTATTTATTTTTTATCTCTTTCCTTCTTCCTCTAGCCAATCACCGAACTAGCCAAAGGGTAGGGCCAGGACCTCATGGCCACTAGTGAGGCTCGCCCTGTCTAGCACTAGCAAGGGCGAGCCTTGGCCACCCTTGGCCAAATTTGGGCGAGCTTGTCCTCATCCATGACGGCGAGGGCAAGCCTCACAAGTGGCCAGTCCAAGGGAAAAAAAAAAAAAAAAAAAAAAGACAATTAAAAAAATTCTAAAAATTTGACATGTTACCATCAATTGGTGCTAGCCAAAATTGAGCAAATAGACTAAATTAGTATAGATTAAATTGACACAAATACAAGAGAATTGAGATTAAATTGAGAAAAAAAAATTGAATTTATAATTAAATTGGCATATTATAATAAATTTAAAATTATTTAAGTAATTTTTTCATCCATCACTGGTCTTCTCTTAGATCATCAAGAATAAGTACATCACTGTACACCCTCCTCATGATTACATTATTTTAAAACCGGCTAGTTTAGCCACATCAGCCTATACGGGCAATAATATATAGGATGTCCTCCCCCACCAAGCAACCGACCCTGATCTTCTTCACCACCGAAAGAGACTCGAGCACCAAAACCAGGAAATTTCACGCAAAGCTTCTTTTGTCTCTGCTTTTGCGCTCAACGATTGTGCAAGGATTATTTAATGAGGGCATAGCAGATATGGATTCATAAAGTGTGACGACCCAGACCCGGGACAGTAAGAAGGAACGGACTAAAATCGCCTTGACAGTACACGGGCGAGGCTAAGGGCATTTCTCATGTCCCACATCACTTAGGGGAGAGTCTTAGGGTTAGTTTATAAGACTTGAGTCTTTCTAATTTGTGTAATGCGTTTTAAAGCCGTGAGGACTCAGTGTCCAGTAGAATCCGGGGACAATTTTGTTATTTTGTTTCGACTTCAATTGATGCTCTAGTTTCGAACATAAAATGTCAATTTCGGTTGCTCACATTAGTCATGCAATTAGTATAGTTTTAGTTCTCATCATTCTATTTGATCTCGTAAATTTTACTTCGTGCAATCGTGTAACTTTTTAAATTTATTTGTAATTAAATCTTATTAGTGACACTGCTCTCGCTAAATCGTCAATACTCATATGAATTAATGATGTGGTTTGTTGAGGCGATGGAGGATGGAACGGTGTCATTTGGTGATTGAAATCTGTCAAAGAAAGTCCTCTGATTTTCCCGATTTGTCTTACTCGATGATCTTCTTTGGAAGCGGATCGAAGGCAATCATAGATCCTCATTTGAAGAATAAAAAATAATTCCAAGTCTTTTTTTGTCTTTCCCTTTTTTTTTTATGCCAATGGCTAACGAGAAGTTGGATCTGCTTGAGAGAGGGTTGCTCTCACCAGACATACGCAAGGGTCGGGTTTGCGTGGGCCTCGCCTAAGCAAGGGTAAGCAGGGTGTCACCCAGGTGAGGCCTGCCCTATAAAAGAAAAGGAAAAGAGAAAGAAAAAATGAAAAAAGATCGGAAAATTTTTAAGAAATTATAAAATTATGTGTCACGTAAGATAATCAATTTGCATGTCGGTGATTTCCAACCGACGTGGTCAGTCCGTGTATGTCCCGATTTCAATGTCAACAAGAAATAATGCACAGTTGCTTGGATGGTTACAGCACGATATCACTCGGCCTTGCCCAATTGCCACATAAAATTTTCGCAAATATATGAATCGATTTAAAAATCCATTGGTGTTGCCTTCCTTGTCAATTTGAATAATTATAAAAATGGGGAAGTAGTCATTGTCGTATCCAAATTGGCCTAATTTTTGCAGGTTATAAAATGTGTGGTGGATCTGTTTTTGTGATGGCGACGATTGCGGCTTTTTCTTCGGCTGGAAACCACGTAATATGCGACTTTATGGAGTCGTTGTCCCAAGCTTAATCCCCAAAAAGGACCCCAACTGTACGTCAATTTTCAATTTTACCCCGATTCTTTTTTTCCCCCCAAAAAATCGCAAACGTTCACCATAATCCAAAAGGGCTTTGCCAAAGAGTAACGGTATGATAAATAAATCACAAATTTTCAAAAAAAAAAAAGAATAAACTTCACAATAATTTTTAATTATTTATTATTTATTTTTTTGGTCTAATCATAGTAAATTAAAGATAATCGCATAAACAATTCTCAATCCTAAATCTACCCCACATCTCCAACCGTCCCTATTAATTTCTTTAAAATTATCAACATCAAGACCAGTTAAAGATTCGTCTTCATTAATACTCTTGTTTTTGCAAGAAATAAACGAAAGTCTTCTAATATTTATAATTTTTAAGAAATGGTGATTTTTGAATGCGTGACCAGTTTAGAGTTATAGTGAAAGTTTGCTATTTTTAGATAAAAAAAAAATAAAGATAGGGACGGAATTGATATTAAACTTAAAATTGGACTTTTTAGGGGAGAGGCCGGTTTTCCGACGTCAACTCTCTTTTCCGTATTTAATTATTTATGAAGTCGTTTTCATATGGCTGAGGTGCCTTTTCCTTTTTCCCTTTTACTTTATTTTTCTCTTGTTTTATCCGCAGCTTTATTATTAGCTTTTCAGTCAGCGATTGAACCATTTTATACTTGGCAGCTAGCGCGCCTTAAGAACAAAGTGTCTA
The DNA here is from genome assembly GCA_014182565.1 of Eucalyptus marginata. Taxonomy (NCBI): domain Eukaryota; kingdom Viridiplantae; phylum Streptophyta; class Magnoliopsida; order Myrtales; family Myrtaceae; genus Eucalyptus; species Eucalyptus marginata. The sequence goes on from CM024590.1 coordinate 36,857,109, forward strand.
CACAGTTTTTTTTATTTTTCACTTTTTAATTAATCCGAAATTTTTGAAATTTTCCACAGATACAAATATTGACACCTACATTGACGTATAATCTTTCCATAACATTTCAAATTTAAATTATATTTTAGATTTTTTCTTCAGTGAATTAAATCTGGAAAATTAGTCGAATAAAAAAACCTAATGACTATCTGAATAGTGGAAATTTAAGCGCAATTATGAACGTGTGAGAACAACGGAATAAATATTATAGAAATTCGGAAATCTCCCCATTTTCCTCTACACACATGTCAAATTCAAAGGGAGAGTTTTACAGAGTGTCCGATATAATTTATTTATTTATTTATTTGTCCAGAGAGATAATATAAGGTTCACCAACTAAGCTTTTGACGCGAAAGGGAATAAAATATTCATAGTCCCTTAGACTTTAATCAGGCGTGCGATCCACTGTAGTCTAATTTTGAATGATCTAGCCAATATGTACTTTACATATTACTATAATTCACTAAAGTTTTAAACGTCTACCTTTGAAAGCAATGAGAAGGTTCTAGAGTGTACACACACACACACACACACACACACTCATGTGTATCTATATATATATATATATATAAAGTAGGAGAAAGTTTGGTCACATCAATTTGGCCATGTCGAAAGTTTCATGCGCTGCTTTCGTAAGAAATAGACCGACTGGTTTAATCTTTGTGAGAGGTATAGATGATGTATGCACAACATAGTTTGACCTAATAAGGGTGAAATTTGTGGATGATATTCCCGTTGAATCATGATTACCAAGAACGACCCTCTACATATTGCAGTCCATGTTTAATTTGGATATAATCATGAGGCAAGGAGATAATTACCCTATTAGTCTTAGACCTACTGTAAGGATGTCTATTCAATCTCGAAGTTTTCAATTTTGCCAGGTAAACCTAAACATTTTTGTGAAATTCCATGGTAGTCCTTCCGACCAATAGCCTTTAGGCATCATTGATAAGTTGTGCACATCAACGTGTCATGCAAAATGGCTAGAGATGACTAGATGCCACGTTATCAATCTGCCGGAAGGACTGTACTAAAATTTCATGTGAAGGCTCAGGATTACACCATTAAATTGAAAAAAAAAAATTAGGATCGAATTTGTAACTTTGTCAGGTAGCGGGTCATCTACTAATTTGGAATATCTTTCCCAGACATGTGGAGAGAAAAAAGAAGTGATCAATGGAATCACGATTGGTGATTTTCCAAGTATTTTTCAAAACTTTTGGGATGGACAATGCACAAAGTCTTGAAAGGCGACTATCTAGATATGCCAGTTGTTCATCGTGCGAAATAGTGATTTGAATTGACTTGCCATGTGATAATCCCTACGTGCAAATGGCCTCACAGTGCATGCGGGTACATAGACAGGAAGGCAATTAGGCTTTATTTGTACATGATTCTCCACGCCACCAAATGCAAATGCGGTAATATTTCGGCGACGATTACTCGATCCGTCCATACAACGAGAGAGAATTTTTAATGAGGTTGCTTCACCTATCGACATGCGCTTCCTGATCATAAAGAGAAAACAAAACAAAAGTCAAGCAAGCACCAAAATGGACCGAGAAGAAGAGCCAAAAGAAAAAGTTAAGCGCAACACCTCGTGGATGGACTAATCTCTAAGACGACGTGTCACCTCAGATTCATGCATACTAGTTTTGCTTCACCATGTTGATATAGTTTTCTGTATTTCGATAAAACATAATCACAAAATCCTTTCTCAAGAGCAGACAAAAACAATGGACTTTGGCCGTCTAAACCCAAGTTGTCGCATGCAGACAAAAGCAATGGACTTCGGCCATCTAAACTACCCAAGTGGAGAAAACTATGGTCTTTTCCTATCCAAACCCAAGTTGTCGCATGCAGACGAAAACGTTGGAAAACGAGGGGTTGCGTGGATCACGAGCGGTCGGCGAGATGTCGGCTGCTCCTGCCGCTCCAGGCGTCCCACGGAAAACCCAGGACAAAAACTTCCCCCTTAAAATTTCCGGGCCGTGACGACAACGTCGACAAGTCGGTCCGGAGTTCAATCCGCCGGTACCGAAAGCGTGCCGACGACCTGTTTCATAATCAAAATGATGAGAACGGTGGGACATTCCGCGTGCGACAAGGTGTCGAGTCCGTGTTGGTTGAGTGGGGTCGACTCCTCGCAATTTCCATGCAACTCTGGGGAAATGATTGAGGTCGACGCACACCTGTTAGTTTCTAGATGGGGGACTCCAAAGATTCATGGCGCAACGATTGGCTGTTTCCACTGCTTTTGTAGCTGAGCAGATCAGAACTACTTTTCCCCCCGTTGTGAAACGATTGATGTGGATTGAAGACGACGGATGGGAGGGGATTTTTTGGTAATTAAAAAGGGCATTGGAACAGCGGCGGTGACGGAGCAAAGCAACTGGACGAAGTATTCCCACACGGCAAGGCATGAGAAATGGTCGACATGGGAGTTCTTCGATCACTGTGCTTTTCCTAATGAGCGATGAGCGTTTAGGCAAAAAGCCCGAAAGATATCAATGAGATTAAATTATTCACGAGGAGGTCTACATGGCCTTGCCTTCCGTAGAACCAAACATGTATTATATGTATAATATTATGTGTGCATGACAGACAAGCGGTGTGTGATTGTGTTCCCTCATTATATATTTTTGATTTGTCTATTTTGGGTTTGGTTCAAATGGCAAAATAGTTGATCTTCTTATCATCTTTGTATTTAAAGTGAACCTTGAACGACACATTGAATAAGCACTATCTCAAGAGGCACCTTTTATCGAACATTATGGAGTAGTTACGGCTGACCTTTCATGAAGAAGGGATCAATGAAATTGGGAACAAAGGAGCCTCAACTCAAGGGCAATGCAGTCCTTTTATTATAAAAAGAACCTGTGGAAGAAGCAACTTAGGCTGTGGAAAAAAAGTAGTCCTTTTTAGCTGCGATTGACATGACCTTCAAATGTTGTCCCAACGTGTCCACCACTTATTAGGGGAGGGAAATTCTCGGATTTTCACTCGAACTTTCCAGATTCAGCTTGTCATTTTCTCCTCCTTTCCAAATTTTCCAAGCAAAGCTCTAATCCTGTGCCATCACGACCTAAAAGATTGTCAAATCTATCCAGATCATCGCATCATATCATTTCTCTAGTTACTCGGCAGCAGATTGTGAGAAGACCTTTCCTTTTCTCTTTAAGGTTTGATGAGCATCTTAACGGGACTAACGCTACTTGCGATCTTTATTTTTGGACTAGGCTTCATTGATCCAGTGTGTCTTTGATAGACATGTTGCTCCTCAAGGCATCGCATTCATGGTGCCAAACATTATGTCTTTTCTTTTTGATTTTGGTATTGAAATCAATAACAATGCTCTTGGTAGCAACTATAATATAATAACTGCATTGCGAAGCCAGCCCAAAGGGGCCACTCTCATAACATCAATGGCAGGGCTGGCGCGAGTCTCGTACTAGGCTTCAAAAATGCTATCCCAATCTGCCCATGATCAAAGAAAAACGTTACGTTTTATTATGCAAAATAGACCAGATCCGAGCAGGCCTGATTGAGTGGCCAGGCAGGGAAACCACACATTTGTAGATTGGGCAAGCAGCTGAAGAGGTCGACAAAAGGGTCAAAGCAGCGAGAGATTCAGCACAAGCAGAAAAAGACGTTCGGAGATTCTGCTTGTGAGGATAAAGCGTACATAAGACACGAGCACGAGAGTGACCGTTAGTGGTCTCCCAACACCGAGAAGGAATCATGATGCCCGTTTGGAATATTTCCTTATTGTGTAGACATGAAGTATTAGCCCGCAGACAATGCATATTCTGTTCGTAGAGCAGAATGAAAAACAATCTCTGATAGGAGACTCTAATGCATCAGACTATTCAAATTCATCGACCTCTCTAGAAGAGGAAATAAGCTACCGACATGGTAGCCAAGTAGTGAAATAAGTTCATCCACACGAAAGCGATTACTCATCGTGAGGTAACTTTACAAACCCAGCCTAATTCTTAGCCATATACACGGATTGACCAATCTGATAACCCATACAATGCACATTTTAGTAAACCAAAAACAGACAATTTTGATTGATTAATAAATGCACTGCAAGTCCACTTCATGATGCGTCTTCCTCGGAATCATCAGAATCTTCCTCAGATGTTAAGCCCGAATTTTCTTCGCCCTCTTCTTCATCAATCCTGATGTCTTTATTAGCGGTCATCTTTGAAAGAGCAGCAGTCTTGCTTGCTCTCTGAGAACGGGCACCAACTGTAGTAGGAACAGAAGGGGCGATGGTATTCGGTGAATCATCATCATCAGAGGATGATGATTCACGCCTCACTCGCCTCCTTGTACGGGCCGCCCTGGTTGAGCATGGGACCGGTGTTTGTGGCACAGCAATGAGATTATTGACATCCAGCTTGAAGTCCACTCGCAACCTCTCTGCATCATACATGGAGCGAAAGGAAGGTGACAAAACTGTATGGGGGAAGTATCGTAATTAAGTGCTAGCCAAAATTATATAAGCAAAGTACCGTATTGTACTGATCAAACTAGTTCTACTGCACATAAAGCATTATTTGCTGTTACCTACTAGAGAGTCACCGCCATAATCTACAGGAACCATTCGAAGCTGGACAAAAAGAAGGAAGTTCTCAAAAATTGTTTGACTAAGATCATTAATCCTCACCAAATATAACATCAGCTTGTTCCTGCAAAAGTTCTTGATCTGGATGCCTATCTAGTGCCTTCAGACGTTCAGAGAACTGCTTCATATCCTTCACAAGATCTTTCTCTGTTGCCACAATTACCAACGCATGGTTTAAAAGACTCCTCAGTAACTTCACTGCTTCTTGATCTGATGACCCCAAATTAAGCAACACAAGTACTCTACAGAGTGCCGTGATATATGACCTCTCGGCAGCTGTCTTTTTACCAGGGAAACGAGCAACCTTAAGAAAAGCAAGAAGAAATAAGATTGGGAGGATGAGAATTTAAGGTACCTGAGAGAAATGTTAAGAGCAAAGTTATCTAGGATTTAAATGCCTATTGCCTATAGCTCAGATATGGACGTAGTGAGTTGCTTGAGCTCTTTCGGGGTCATTAAAAGCATGGATATCTAGGGGATTGGTCCTGTTAAAATAATTCATCACCAGTAATAAAATGACAATTAGGAAATCGATCTAGTCAGCAGCCGCAAAAATTATAATTTTGAGGAAATCCTCCTAGTCACCGGCCATAAAAGCACTTCTATTGAAAACTAATGTGTTTAATGCCTCTTAACATTCGGACCTAGCATTGAAATATGAGGGTAACCTGCAATTGAGAAACTTACCTCTGCTGCTATGCGTATGGCGAGCCCCTCTTCCCCATTCTCAAGATTGGACTGCGCAAAGCCATTTGTGGCCTCAGCAGAATTTAGATTACCATCCTGTGCTTCAGTCTCCTTTGGGTACATGGGAGTTTGCATCATTTGGAGCATAAAACGTGAAGCTTGGATGGCACGTTTCCGCATGCTAGACACCGCAGATGGAGAATTTCCGGTATTGTTATCGATCCCTGGCCACATTGATCGCATAACTGGAATGAAAGCCTTGCATAGGACTTCCTGCATTTAGGGAGATAACTATCTATTCATAAGCAAAGAGATGCAATCCTCCTGGATACATGCAGTAATTCATTGAAGAAGCTGGAAACTTTCTAAGAGAATCCATAACTTGCCTTATTATGAACAGAGAGAGCTGGGTAATGCTCGAAAAACACTGACAGGCATTGTCTCAACCTAGCAGGTAAAAAAACAATAGAGTGAAGAGGGTGAGACGTGAAATACAGGAGGATGAAAGGGATGACAATGAAAATTATGAGGTTAAAAACCAGTATACCTCGGCAGGTCCTTCGTCTCATTGCTAAAATACAGGCAGATAAGTCTCCTTAGCACAGAAGCTTGTGAATTTTTTGATATGCTTGGATACTTGTCATTTACAAGAAGCATCTTTGCAAGCCCCTCACCAAGAACAGCACAAACTGACTCATTTTCATCACTTACAACTTTCACCCATTCGTCTCTGTCAAATCCACCACATAAGAGATTAAGTACATCAGTGTTCACACTTTCCTCCATGTCTGAACCATTGCTGGGCAGAGAATCCACGTTTTGGATTTCAAACTGTGTTGAATCATCATTCCCCAGGGCTCTGTCAATTTCTTGTGGACCATGCCACATCATCAGATCTACTAAAGCTCGACAAGCCTCTCTGCTGATAAGAGGAGGACCCTTGATTAAAGATAGCCTTAATTGCTTTACAAGATCTTCACTTGGCTTCCTCTCTAACAACCCAAAGAGACCAAGGCATCTGGTAGCAACCCTTTGCACATCCAAGTGAACATGCTTTGCCTGCAAATCAAACTCATGAAAATGTTAGAACTCTTTTCTTTTCCAAAAGTATGACACTGACCAATACAAAGTCATATATAGATGAATATTAGATGCATAAAGGGTAGCTTGGAAAATCTTTTCCCTTTTTTTGTGGGCATAGATAGCTCAAGTCTTAGGAAGGCAAGATATCACAGTCAACATCAATCATTCTCCACATTCCTCAATGATAACCAAACTTATAAGTTCAGTTCCATCATCTCCCAGTCACAATTGCCACTACCTACAACGAAACTTTTTAAGCAATGCAGATTTCTCAGTGTTGTCACGTTCAAAGAAATACACAACTGAATCAGATTATTCTGAGTAAATTAAGTTGCTCTTACAAAATTTAAACTGCACAAGATGCTTTTTGAGTTAAACTCAAACTCTTGATGTCACCCAGAAACTGATTGGCTTTCAAGTAAATTTTAGCTCAAGTCTCTAAAATATATGGGGCAAGAATCCTGAGATGACTGACTAGATGGAAAGAAACAAATTATATAGAAGCTTCTGCTTAATTCTTACCCCTGGAAGCAACAAGGATCGAAGTATCTCTTCAGGTTCAATAGCCTTGCCTTGAAGCCAGCGGAGTGATTTTGAATTCTCTAAAAGAAGACTAGTCACAGCTAGGCAATGCATCCACTGCAGAAAGTCAGCAGCTCTTTCCCTGCAAGGCTGAGCAAGTTCTTCTACAACCTGAGAGAAAACTTCTTCAAATTCACCAGCAACACAATGAACTTTCCTGGCCAAACCAGTAACTGCTGTTGCCCATTCTCTGTCTCCACCAAGATTTATGCCATCTCCTATGGCAACCATATTTCCTCCATCATCTAATTCATGTTCAAGAGGCTTCTGCAGTAACTCTCGCACAAAGGTTCTGGCAACTTTCCTATTTGTAGCATCGGAAAAATCAAGACTGGTACCAACCAACAATAGCTGCCGCGAAGTAAACCGATAGTTTGGCCCTGAAAAGGACCAACAAATCAAAATATACACATGAAACAAACTTCCCTTGTGTATGATGGGATTAAATTTCCTACCAGCGCCAATATGAACCTTGACTAAATTGATGAAGTCAGATACTGTTGCAGGAAGTATTCTCTCTAGTAGGTCATTATCATCTGAAGCTTTTGCTGCATATACTGCCGCTTCAGTGCCCATTGTTGAAGCAGCTTCAGAGCCTTTTTCCTGTTTTAAATAATTGCAATAAATCTCAGAGGGTAAAATATAACTCAAGAAAATAATTGCATGCTAACTACTAGGGAAACAAGATGATACATAAGACTTGTTGAGAGATATCATAAACCCAAGGAATCCAAGAGTTCGACTAAGCATGGAGCACAACATATTAAAATATGTCATTAACCATCAGTAGCAAGTAGCCACTAATATGACTTTGAATTGGTTAGAAATGTTCACCAAAATAACACTAGGCTTTTTCAAGCAAAGCCAACCAACAAAAATTGATTGTGTTGCTTGAGCATACCCCAAAACCTACCATTCAAGTGAGAAGAGTAAGTAGACCACCACAGGTCACAAATAAGCAAGTGTTTTATACATGTTACCCACAATGTTAGAAATACCTCATTCTATAATACAGCTTCCTCACTTCAAACATTCTATAAAGTGAAGCAAACCACAGTCAAACTATGAGACTCCACATGTTGTATCAAGGAAAAACTGAATGGAGAAAAGTCTTATTCATTGATTCTCAGAGAGATCTGACCATGTCTGGATAATCCCAAAACAGCATTAACCAACACATGATCATTTCTTTCCAAGTATATAATCATACAACTCAAAAGAAATCATTGCAAAGATGTAAAACAATTCATGGATAGACAGTCTTAGATACGAGAACAAGAAGATACTCTATCAGCAACAAAGCTGTATAGCATGTCTACTGCACCAGTTTGGGATGAGACTTAGAGAATTAACACATCTAGAGATAATATCTAACTCAAATAGGTCTGATGGCTTTGAAGCTTTCCTGGAAAGAAAAAAAAAAGATGACGTGCTTACCGTTGATTGCATAATGAAAATCTATAGAATTCCATTGGAAGATGAGCTAACATCATGAAGTAGAAAAATATATATTCCCATTGGAAGATATTAACGAATATGAAGCTTGTTTAAAATTAAGGCATGTGACGGCTATGCAAGTTTTCCAGAACCTTTTAAAAATGCCAACTGTTGGATACCTTCATAACATTATAATACAAAAATACAAAATAGTCTTCTTTTGCAGTAGAATATATAGTCAAGGATTGCCAAAGCATATGTTTCTGGAAAAATGTGGGGTTTGGAAGCTCCACTTTCATATGTATGCTAAGTTAACTCAAATTAAAATTGAGGGCTGTGATTGTTATCCATTTAACTGAGATCTAAGTACCGGCTGTATACATCTACCGAGAATATGCCATGAATTGATGGACTCTAGTTCTAAAATTTACAAAAGTGACGCAATATTCACAATATTACTTTATCAGAAAACACAGATATAAAAAAGACACTTTCTTGACAACAGATTTTAGAAATATTGGAATCCCATCCTTTCCCAAAGAAAATCAAGTGTTAAGCATATCAAGAAAGTCTTGACATAGTCTGTCCGTACATGTGCCTCAGTTTGTAAGTGCCTGCAAACAACCCTCCAATAAAGAGCGGCTTCCGCTTCCATAAGTCTGATGTTCTGGGTGCCAGCAGATAATTCCCCTGGATTTAGAAACCACAGTGATATCAGATGTGGGGTACCCACAGGTGCTTCTAAGTTAGATTGTAACAAGAAAATAAATGAAAGTACAAGTGTGAAGAGTCTCAATAGCTAAGCAACAAGCTAGATAATCAACCTAGGATGATACAAGCACTTCTGTAGACCTGTTCCATGCATGATGAACCAATATTTTAACCCAAACACTAGAGATGGTGCAGGCGTTGTCAACAAGTCCAATTTGATGTGGTCAAGCATAGCTGCCTAACTAGTTAAGGGCGTGTTTACTTATGCTTCAGCAAAAGGCAAAAGCAACACTAGCTGTTTCCCGCTAATTCTTTTTGAAAGATTTTATACATTTCCAAAAAATTTTATGTGAATTTACAGGTCGAATTTATATATTGTGAAAGTTTAAGGTAACACAGGCTAAGAAAAAGTCAAAGTACATCCATCTAAGATTTGGATCAAAGAAAAAAATTAAAGCTTATCTGGACATGCCCTGAACTGTTTGCATCATATAGACCTAGAGTTTCAGTTAGGTGTCAAAACAATAAATAACTGTAGGTGAAACTCAGTATGCTTAACTTCAATTTGCACAACTTGTCTATATATGAATATATATATATATATATATATATATATATATATATATATATATATATGCATGTACGCACTTGAAAAGACCAAAAGGAGATGCTCCTTTTGCACATCTCTCTCAATGAGGGTTAATTTCATTATTGCACTTAACTTATGCGGAGTACAAAACTTTTGGCATTTGTCATTGAACAATTCATGACCAATTTTAGATTCCCAAACAGGTAATTGCTTCTCCAGGAAGAACTTGATAACTACAATTTCCAGAAATCCTACACTAGAAAAGGAGAATGCCAAGTGGATGTCTAAATATGCTAGACGATGTCGGGATTGGGAAATTCAATGGCCATGGACACAAATTCCCTAATAAGAATCATTGTATATATCACATTTACTCAAATGGAAAGAGCAAAAGATGCATACATGAGGTTTGTATAAGTAGAGACTAAAAAACAGTCACTTGAAATATCAACTACTATCTGAAAAGCCTACCGGCCTCATTTTTGTCAGAGTGTGGTCCTATGTAGTGCTGAATGCTTTCATCTTCATGGATCTTTACAAATCCAGCTTTCAGCAGAGCCTCCATCACTGACTCACCGACTGATTCATAAGTCTCCACATCAAGATACTTCAAAAGTTCAATAGGGTCTCCCTGGCAGCATTTGAGGAGCCATTCATCTCTCATCAACTTAAGACACTCCTTTGCAACAGCAACCGAACGGTCAGCAAGCCCCCTCCGGAGAATTATTGTTCGATGCTTAATACTAGAAGATTCAAAATAAATAAAAGGAAAACACAATAAGCAAGGGAACTAGTTAAGCCATTCTTATGTGAATTACATAATAATACAATGGAAGCATATTATTGTATGCCTCCGGAAGCTAAATGATGCAAATAACAATCTTGCACAGTCAACAGAAATGCTTAAGATCTAAAAACCAGAAGATGCACCAAATTTGACCAGTAACTTGCAATTAATATTATTTATGATGCCGGACAACTACAGAGATAAGGAAGATAAAAAAGAACAAAGAAATATCAAGAGATAAAAACAAGAACTTACCTAAGGGTTTGGAGGGGAAACTTATTAGCCAAAACACAGTAGGCTGCTTTACGTACTGAATCACTCACATCTAGGGTACAATCAATTATTGCTTGCGAAGTTGCATTTGATGGCGGCAGTGATAGCACCAATGTCTTGCGAACTTCCTGCTTATGGGCATGGAGGAATGCAATTAGTAGCAATAAGAAAAAAAGCTACCACTTAATTTCCTTATATACTAGTCTTCCAAAACCGATAGAGAAGTGCTTATGAGTGCAACTTAGCAAAGCCACAAGAAAAGAAGAATTTCCTTAATAATTGCCATCGTTTGATGGCAAGTTACATCTCTCATGTCACCATCTAACAATAACGATGTAAATAATTCACCAAGAGCATTGCTTATACAAGCCAAGTGAAGCTGCCATTTGGTCAATGTATCTTTATTGCCTAATGGTAGCACATACTTCTTAGTTCTACGTCCTCTCAGCAAGTGCAAACGAGGTATCTTGACCTCCATCTTCTATTGCAAAATCCAAAAGAATTAACTAAAATAAGAATGAGCATAACTCACCGCACTGGGCTCCAATGGAATTGCTTCGAGGAACAAATCGAGGATATCAGTATTTTCGGAATCATTCACAAAACGCGAAAGAGCTCTAATTGCAAACATTCGGACTACGGGGGCCTTGTCTTTGACTCTAAGAATCATGCCCTCTATCACCTCATCCCACACTTGATCGTCCACTTCTGCATCATCTGGAAGTCGTAATATAATCTACAATGACGAATCGAATATTAAAACCAGCATTCTTTACCATAATATGATTCAGAGAAAAAACTTCCACAGGAAAACAGAATAAGACAGAAAATCTAGAGAGAAAAAACAATCCTTTTTTTTTTTAACTTTTTCTTGTCAAGATACATGCTTCAAAGATACAGATTAAAGTCTAAATTCAATGGAACTGAAGTAAACTATCCTTGTTCTATCTCGAAAATGCTTAAATGGGTAATCGCCTCGTGTTTCTACCTCACAGAATATCCCTCGGTCCTAAATTCATTTCTCCAAGTAATTCTCAGCTAAAGTAACTTCAAATTCAAAAGTTACTTCTCACAGGGAGTGAATTTCCGAGTCGTTACCTCCGAAATGATCTGGCAAGCGCGAAACCTCGCCGTCTTATTGGAGGCGGAGGCGGCGACGAGGAGGAAGCCGAGGAACTTCTCCAGGAAGGCACCGCCGTCGCAGCCGCCGGAGGCGGCGGCTTTAGGGGCGCGAGCGCCGGCGAAGGCCCCGACGAACCGCACGATGCGCTCGGCGGACGGGTTGCGCTGCCGGAAGTCGAAGAGGGGGGCTAGGGTTCTGGAGAAGGAGGCGAAGAAGTCGGGGTGGGTCCGGAGGGCCGCGAGCTCCTTGAGCTTCCGGTTGTGCGTGGCGTGCGAGGCGCGGGCCTCGTCGAGGATTCTTGCGATCTTGCGCGTCAGCAGCTGCTCGTCTACCTCCGCGGCTCCGGCGCCCATCGTCGGCGGCGGCGTCGTCGTCGTCGTCGTCGTCTTCCTTCTTCCTTCTTCTTCGAGGATCGAGTGCGAGACTGATTTCGGATTTCCTTTTCCAGGGGAAAAAATGATTTCGGTTTTTGAATTCGGGCGGGAAAATTCAGGAATCGGGTGTGGGGGAGAAGTTTTGAGGCCCGTGGGCCGTTGATTTTGAACGATCGAGCCGTTCGGGGTGCTGGACCGGGCCTCCGGATTCAGGACCGGGTGTGATGGCGAAGTTCTGAGGCCCGTGGACCGTTGATTTTGAATGATCGAGCCTTTTGAGTTGACTGGACCGGGCCTCCGGCTATACATATTCGGGCTCTCTCTCTCTAAAATTTTTGATTTTTTTTTTTTTTTTGTGTTTTCTCTAATCTTTTCTATTTCATTAGTATGATCTCACCGATTGGGTCCTAGAATAATTACTTTTAAGTGATTCGCGTGCTTTTTTCCTAATTTGAAAAAGTCCTCGTACCTTTGAGGAATGATCATTGTCCATTCATGAACTAATCCGATTATAAAACTAATGTGAACTAAACATCAGGCTAGCATAGACTCTCTCTCTCTCTCTAACTTTTTAAATATTTTGTAAATTTCACTAATAATATAAATCTCTTAAGCTACCAAGTCAAATAATTTCATCTTTAGTCTTTAACAATCCGGTTGAGTAATCTCATTTCTCCAGACATACTTGAATGAGCTCTTAAAACTTTTTTTTTTTTTTTTAAATATAGGATCCATGCTCGGGAGGCATCCCAAAAATAGCTAATAAGGGCTTGCTTCTTATCAACTTGATTGGCTTATGACAGTAGTAGATGGCGATATTATTACCCAAGTTTTCTCTCTTGGAAAGTTTAGTTACTTGATTAGGGAAAAAAATACTGCATAAACCAATTAAATGCACCCAAAAACATATATGTGGATCACATTGAATTTTCTATATGTACCTTGTCAAATTGAGCGGTTTAGATGGATTTGATATATTGGACTTAAGCTAAAATCAGATTCGTATACAATAATAAATTCTCAAAAACATATATGTGGATCACATTAAATTTTCTATATGTACCTTGTCAGATTGAGCGGTTTGGATGGATTTGGTATATTGAACTTAAGCTAAAATCATATTCGTATACAATAATAAATTCTCATTGGCCTAAACTCAAATTCGCCGTTAGGGAACTTTTGGCCACCACCGCACTATAGAATGATGGAATTGATACTCTGATTTGCACCATGAAAGGTGAGGCATTGCATCCCAATTGTTGGATTCCTATCCATAAGTTGTTCTCATCTCAGGATCCACCAAGTCCGTACAAACGGAATCTAATCTATCCAGCAAATTGGAAATCAATGGTCCGATCAAGGCCTTCTCAAACCACGCCAAACGAAAGAGTCCCGGCTCTCCATTTCACTGGACGTACCCGATATATTATCGCGCATCACATCGAGCTCACCCGCGATTGCCTCGATTCTTCGAGGAGATAGAGATGCTCGATCGAGTTCGTGCCCACGTAACACGCTGGGGATTTCGTCCGATTCAAATCCGGCGTGTGAACGGTGGGTGCCGAGTCAAGTTTCGGTCGATTCATCCACCACCAATAATGCAGGGCAAGAGCAGCTCTCAATCCCCGGAAAGCGGACTTTCTTGCATGTCTATGGGGAATCCATCCAAACTCACAAGAGGTGCGGTCACTATACGGCACGAATCATGAGAAAGACCTCATTGTCCAGTAGTCCTACGATGGACTCCACTTTAGATGCTCTGATCATCTCATCTTCCCTTCGCCACTGGGACGGAAAGAAATATCAGCATGTCAAGAAACAGTGGCCACTAGTTCGAAAGAGAACCCCAACTTTCCCTGAACTTGCCGCGGACAAGAACCTTAGGCGTCCACATACCCAAATGGCATGTTCCTCCTCATGTAAGGACTATTGCAAGCGACAAGTGCGCGGATGTACGTGCGCTTGTTGAGGTTGGGACACGGTGATGTTGCACATGTTACCCGTATCTAGCTTGAAAGAATGAATTCGGTGCGAGTTGATGCCGATCCGATGGGGACGATGGTATATTATTACGTGAAAAATAAGAAGATGGGTGGTGGAGTTACGTTTTAGAGGTAAGGTACGTGTCGAGATCCCGCAGGATAGTAAAGTGATAACATACCGTACCTTCATATTATATGTCTGTTTCTCCTCCACGAAAACAACCCATCAGAATTTTCTCGTAGCTGCATTAGGCCTGTCACGAGTGTTTCTTGGTAACCGATTAGATTGCATGGCATACAGCGAAGCACTCTGGACCGATCGGATGTACGTTGCTCCACCCACCCACAACAGGGTCTTCCTCTCCCCATGACTAAGTTTGTAATCGCCCTTCTGTTCAAGAAATTGGTGTCTTCCCTACCAATACAGGGCTTAACAAGGGGATTACCCAGGTACAAAGCGTTGGGGTCTTTTTTCTTTTTTTACGTGAAGTTCATCCATGCAGATTTTTTTCATGCCTATGGAATTGTTTTTTCATTTTTAAAAAAAGGAAACATTGTACCCTGGCCTAGATTTTGTGGAGACACAACCCATAGAGTATCGACTCATCTGTTTGGAACTTCACATCCCATTAGGAGAATGCAAATCACTTCCTTGACCAAAGGCAACTTGCACAGCAGATGGGCTTGGATTGCAAACATCCTTAATGCTATAATCCTCTTAACTGGAATGTGGCGTCATAGGAATGCCACGTTACATGCTCAGGCAACTCCAAATCCTTTCCAAGCTGTGAAGTTGGTCCTACAAGAGTCTATGTAATTTTTGAACAAGTCTAGGGGAGAGACCAAAGTTGAGATAAGTTCCAAAAGAGTCGAGTTTATTGAGGAAAGGACAAACTCCTGACTCCCACCATCAGATCAAGGCTGAGGTTTAATGCAGATGGTGCGTGGAAAAAAACAAAGATGCCATAGATATTATTGTATGATCGGCTAGTGACTCAGTAGTCCAATAATGGACAAGAAGAGGAAGATGGAATTTGTCAGTGAAAGTTGAAGCTACAGCGCTTCTTCTTGCTTGCAACTATGCTCAATCCCTTGGGATTAATATAACAGGCTTTAAAAGCGACTACAGGGTCTTAATTGATGTTATACATCAAAAGGGGTTTGCTCTTGGATTATTTAACCTTTCATAGCAGATTCCTACTTCTCACTTTAACCCAATATGGGGTGGGGTTTGGTATAGACTGATAGACCCCCACAATAGGGTTGCTCATGCGTTTGCAAATTAGGCTTTTAGCAATGGCATCTTCCTTTCCTTTTCACAATATCCTTTCTAAAGAAAAAAAATATTATTTTGATAGTCTTCTTTAATTTATCGTTCCAATGTTGGTGCTGAATCCTATTTGTAATGTTTTGTTTAAAATGAAAAAAATTATTCTAGCAAAAGAACTCTTTCTTATGATGTGGCCCTCGCTTGAGGTTACTTAATCAAACTCTCTTAAAATGGCTTAATTTCTGCCAACTCTACTATATATCGCAGGCATCTTATAATGTGTTCCTGCTCCTCCTTGGTGCACAATTTAGGCTGCTTTTAGGAATGGCCTTTCCCAGAGGTCCTTGGCCAAATGTTGAGGCACTTGGCAAATTTTCTTGGAGCGCTTTGAGAAAATGTATTACATTTCCAAAATCCCTCGGTCCAAGGCAATCCATAGGAACTTTGGGTCTTGGCATTTCTGGAATGCTAATGCATTTTTCTTCCAATTTTACCTTCCCTAAATATTCAATATTTTGAAAATTCCTTCATCACTGACCACCTTGTGCAATGTCACCGGCAACGCTAGATTTGATTGTCAGCGAGCCTTGCTTGAGGTTGCGTGACCCTCACAAGGGGTCGGATCTAGCTCGACGGTGGCTTGAACCCTTCCTCAACGTTCAATAAAGAGTTCTTTTTTTTTTTTTTTTTTTTTTTTTAAAAGAAGAATTGCAAAAGTCCTTCATAAGTGTGACATTTTCAAACACCATTTAAGTCAAAATTACTTCCCAATGCACTTAATCATATCAAATGACTTTGGACGCTAACATAACCTTAGTAATTTTCAATTTGACTACATTATTACGAAGTTACAACCGGTAAAAGGAAAGAATTTTAAGGGCCCTAAATTCCTATTTTATATTGAGGCAACATCTGTTTTAATTGTAACTTTATAATAATAGCGTAAAAATTGTCTAGTATGACCTCGTGATTTTTCTTTTTTTTTTTATTATTTTGAATGGGTTTTCCACGTAAAAATTCATGCGTCTTCTTCTCATATCTCCTCTTTTCCGTTTCACAGACCCTAACAATTCTAAAGTCAACTATGGTTAACGATCTTAAGCATGCCACCAACGAAGGGCTCAATTGCAAAAACAAGCAAACCTCAGCATTGATTCTTGAAAGAGTAGGGGCTCGAGATGTTAAGGTGCGTTTGGTAAAATTTGTTTAGGAACAATTTTTGAACGAAATATTTTTTTGTTTTTGTTCCCGAGAACAATTTCGAGTATAAGAACACGCTTAGTAATCGCAAAAAAATTTATACTCTAGGAATAGAAATGTGTTTGGTAAACTTGTATAATTTTATTTATTTTTTTTTTAAAAATTTCAATATTTTTTATTATATATTTTTCCTTTTTTTTTTTTTTTTTTTCTTCTTTCTCTTTGTGGTTGGTCGGCCGACCACGGTAGCGGCGGGCAACCGGTTGGGCAAGGCCAAGCCTCGCCGGTGGCCTCGGTGGCCGGGCGAGCCTCACGCCGCCCGGGCGAGGTTGAGCCTTGCCGGTGGCCTCGCGAGGCTCGCTTAGCCACCGAGGCCACTGTCGAGGCTTGACCTCACCTAGGCTAGGCAAGCTCGAGCTCGCCCAGATTTGGCGAGGCCGAGCCTAACCGGTGGCTTGGCATCTCCGGGAGTCGGCAACGCTCCGGTGAGGTCGCCAGCCCTTGTCTGGCTGGTCGTCGGCGCCGGCCATGGCCAAGGCCGATGACCAGCAAAAGGAAGAAGAAGAAGAAGAAAAGAAGGAGGAGAAAAAAAGAGGAGAGAGAAAAATTGTTTCTCGGAATTGTTTAAAAGAAAACAATTTTTTCTACTTCTTGTTTACGTTCCAAATACGTTCGAAAACAAAAAAATCTATTTTTTTGTGATTTTTTTGTTAAAATAAAAAGTTTTACCAAACGCGTTTTACGTTTTTTTTGTTAGGAAAAAAAGAACATATATTTTTGTTCTAGGGAACAAGAACAAAAATAAACAAACAGGCCCTTAGGCACCGCATGGTAACACATTTCTGTTTCTTTGAATTTCTGTTCTTTTGTTCCCCGGAACAAAAAAAGAATAGAAACCCGTTTGATAATGCCAAGTTATTTTTCTATTCCTTGGAATAAAAACTTAGCTGGGGAATGGTTTTGGAATAGAGACGAGAAACAAAAAAAAATTGCTTTTGTTCCAGGGAACAACTTCTAGAAATAAGCTAATTTTTTTTTTTTATTCCTCTCTCTTATTGTGGCCACCTCCAACCGCCCACCATTGCCACTAGCCGCCGCCGCCGCCGCCGCCGGTTGCCAATAGCCGGTTACCGATCGCCGGTCGCTGGCTGCCACCGGTCACCGCCGCTGCACGTCCACCGGCTTGGCGGTGAGTAAGAATAAAAAACGAATAAATACAAAAAAGAATTGTTACGTTACCAAACGCATTTCTATTCTTTTTCTATTCCAAGAGTAGAAATTTTATGTAGTTACCAAACGGGTTCTTTTACTCAAAAATTGTTTCCCGGAATAGAAATAGAAAATAACTATTTCTGAAAAAAAAACTCTTCCCTAGCCAAGAAGCGTTGTCATGCGCACTTAATATCTGATACCCTCTTTTATACATGTAATGTTTCTCTAACAAGAGCACCTTACTAACAGAAGCATTGCAACTTATTAATTTAAGGGTGAAGACATCTTTACTCATGTGTCATCTATAAGTTCAACAGTATTGGGCGTCTAAAATTTGGATACAAACTAAGACGCTCTCATCTATCGCGATTGACGTTTTGAAGTCAAAATTACACATGTATATAAAATTCGTATGTTATGACATCATAACAGTGATAAATGTACCTGGACATAATCATCACCGGAGTTGTTAGATAGCTATTGTCTATACTAGATTCAATATATTGTTTGATATAAATGTGCTTGATGTTGAGAGAGGAGGTTTATCCCCTAATTAATCAGTCAACTACCAAGGTCGATGACAGTAGATGATTCGAACAAACGGAATGGATTAAACGAAGGAGGGACTAATTTAACGGAAGCTAATGACTTTTCAGGTTGGAATTTGATTAACGCAGCCTATTAGTCGTGCTATTCCTTAATGTCAAAGACATGCCGTCTGTCTTGTCCTTCACAAATATCATTCAACGATACTGTCGCGTGAAACCTACATCTCTTGCCAGATCGCATCACGCACGCTACCCCAGCGGCTGCATTTTGCTTCGTGCATCGTCAAAGGCATGACAAAGCTCCGGCGATACGATTAAATTAAGTCAAGATCGATCGTTTTCTTCGAGGCGAAAGCAGAGAATGCAATGCCAGGACCAGACGCAGCAAATCGGCCGGCGACTTAAACTTTGAATAATCGAGCGATCTGCGTCGAGTTTATAACTTCACCGCATTTGATAAATAGCAATTTGCAGTTTCCTAACCACCGTATTAATGAATTCGAGCGACCAGATGCTGGAGTGGACTTGCCCTCTCGAGATAATCTAATCACCCCCCTCTCGCGACCTTTGTGGCGTTTAAAAGACTCTCCGAAAAAAATAATAATATAAAGGATGATTTGACTCTAAATTGTTTTTTTTAACCAAAAGAATCTCCTCCAAATGGAAGCACGACTTAAACCAAGACAAGAGCTCTAATTGTCAATGGCGTCTAGGCAGGTCGAGGTAAAACTACAACAGCTCTAAAAGCTATTTTATCTGCCATAATGATCGCACTGAAATAGAATACATGTTTATGATGTGCAAATGTATACGCATGCACAACCGTGGGAGAAAGTTCGGATCGAATCACTTAGAGTTGACTTAGTGATTAAGGAATGAACATGTGTATAGATTAGGCGCACGACGTATGCTCAACTCTTTACATCTCTATATTGAAACAGTGCTCTGCTTAGACCACCGGACCCGAGTTTTGCCATGTGTTTAGCCCTCCCGGTCCGTGAGGCTGGTAGGATGGTTCATCAACCGGAAAATTACGAGCCGCCGAGATGACTCTTACCGCAAGAGATGTTGGGCAGAGTTTTTAACGTTGACAAATGCGGCCACCGCAGTTCGCACGGGTGACGACTTGGAACGGCGGGTGCGGTTTAAAATAATGCTTTACATGTCGCCCTTTCGACGATCCAGAGAGACCCTGCGTGGAGCAGTGCGGTCATGCTGCACGCGAATGAGGAATCTGATTCGAGAGAGAGAGAGAGAGAGAGGATGATGTTCTAGAGGATTCAGAAACAGCTTCAAATCGTGGGTTGGGTTTGACGTTTTCAATCGACGACATGCTCTATACGAGCACGTCTGCAGAGGTAAACAATGTTAATTAGGATTCAAGTGGCTCTTGTCATCGATTTAAGGTCAGCCGGATATTTATGGACATGCTTTGGTTTCCCACCGGCGTGTTTTAAAGAACACGCAATTCAGGTCGAGGTTAGAAAATTTTACAGAATGTTGTCTCTTTGTGAACCGAGATTCCCCGCCTCCATTCTTCCGGTCGTTGAAGTTGTCATCATTTCACGAATTGGGCAGAAACCTCGAGGCATTTGAAGTACTTCTATATGTTCATATGTTGGTGAAAAATCGAATTCCACAAAGGAAGGCAAACGCGTGTATCGCTCGAGCGACCCTTTTGTTCGAGAAAAAGCAGCATTTGCATGGGCATTGCCTCTGCGAAGGGGCTCTCCACTTACGAAATCCGATGATGTCCGAAATTATAATTCTCTAACATAGAATAAAATCTCGATTCGCCCACGATCCAGCAAGTGGGATCGCACGAGCCATTGGATGGTCGATCAAAAAGACAACGGAATGGGCAGAAAAATCGATTGATTAGGGGCAAAAGATGAGGAGGCAATACTATCTAGAAGAGCATCCTGCACCGAGCATCTCGCTTTAGCAGTCATCATCAAAGCCAAACCCAACATGTCAAATGGGGTGACCTTTAGCATATGCTTCCATTTCAAACTGAGAATTCAGAGTCCGAGCTTAGAAATTTCCTGCAAAACACCAAACTATTCATAAATTTCCTGCAAAACACCAAACCATTCCTTTTCTTTTCTTCTCCCAAATTTTGTTTCTAACGGGGCACATCAAAATAACTTCCTAGACTTTTAGGCCATGTTTGAAAGTGGCACCAGTTATTGAATTTTCCTTGTCATTGAAATATCTCACGTCAACCGATTATAGGATTTATGTGTTCTTTATTTATATGCAGTCTCCATCTACCTATCGGTTTAAGCTTTTCGGTTGTATTTTCCCAACATGATACCAGGGTTAGGTGTTGCTACATTTTATTTGTCAAGTTTTTGATTGGTCTTATTAACGCCCATCTCTCTAATCGTAAAAATTTAAGTTTTTTATTTTATTTTATTTTCCAATCAAATTTTCCCCATCTCCCTTTTCTCCCATTTTTCAAACGTAGCATTTGGTTTTAATAGCTGGAGAGTTGACTTTAGCTTCCTAAGCGCTTAAGCTATAGTAGTAGCAATTATAGGCTCATTGCAGTTACATGTTCGAATATTTTCATGAGCAGTTATATGTTCGAAATTTTCATTATCTTTGAACAATATGAAAGTTTATATAAATTAATGTAAAAACCACCAAAAATAAAAAACTATGCCCGCTATAATACTTTTATTTCAAACCCTTATTTTACATAAATTATATCAAACTTATCATTGTATAACATATTTTATCTAACTAATATTCGTGTGACATATTAATCTTCAACTTTTTTGTGACGTAAAAAAATCCCATACTTATATTCTTGTGATTCTTTATTCCAAATTTATCTTTCATGATATCAAAAATCTCAAACTTAGACTCCAGTTACACATATATTGTCCATCTAGATTTCTATTTTTCTTTTTCCTTCCTCCTTCGCCGTTGCCACCATCCTCTTACCGTAGTCGTCGCTATTGCCCTCAGCATTGTCAAACCAAGGAAGAAAACAAAGAGAAAATTAAAAAAATAAAGGGAAAAAGAAAACAAAAAACATGCAATGGGTTAACATATTTTTGTCATGTTAGCAACATTTAATTTCCGTCATCCACATACTCGATCCATAAATCTTTTAGTGACGTTCGTTAGAAGAATTTGAAGAATGGTAAATGTAACACACGAGTATAAATTTTCGATAAATATGTCATATAAGTATAAAATTAAAGTAGATGTATCACACATATACGAGTTTAGAATTTATGATATCGCAAAAAAAGTTTAGGATAAATATATTACGGTGGTTATAATTTGAATTTTTTTATGGCTTTTTCCTATCAACTTTTGAATGTGCGTGTGCTTCAGTGTCCCGACACGCATGTGATTTTTACGCGAGCCAAAGGGTTAGAACTTAGATCTGACCGGATCAACGGTTAACCGGTAAACAGACACTTTTTTTTTTTTCGTCGAATGGTAGCCAGACACTTCACATCGTGGAATCTGAATAGAATCTCTCTCCACAAGCTATGGTCGTCGTCCGGGGTCCCCATACCGTTCCCAGAAATCCAATAAAAAAGCAACAAAATAAAAATCAAAACTTTTCCATAAAAAAATTAATGCCGTCTATATTAAATTCAGTATTAAGCAAAATTATATTAAATTACGAAATTCGAAATTAATTTTTTATTTGATTTTTCTTTTTGTGAGAGGAAGCTCGTGAGGGTTCAACCGCAGCGCGCAATATAAAGGAGACAGGGCTCTCTCCTCCATCCGCACATCCCCTGCAGAACCAGCTGAAACAGAGCAGGAAGCGCGAGAACAGAGCATTTCGTTTCGTGATTTCTTGGAGCGTTCGGGTGGAAAATGTCGCTGCTTTCGGATCTCGTCAACCTCAACCTCTCTGACTGCACCGAGAAGATCATCGCCGAGTACATATGGTCAGCCTACCCTCCGTCCCACCCTCCGTCCCACCCGCCCTCGACTCTGTTCTCGTGAACAAAAAAAGAAAGAAATGCTTCCTTTCGTCGTTTTGGCTCCGAGCGTCTCTCTGGGTCGGGGCCTTAGGCTTCGTCAGTGCGCTGCTCGTCTGTGATCTCGCGGACCCTTTCTTGACTTTTTTTCCGGGGCGCTTTCCGTCCCGAAGTTTTGCTGGGATCGCTCATGTCGCGCGTGTGCGTGCGCGACGTCTCATGGAAGTTGCTTACTGGTGGCGTTCGGTTTTCATCGGTTCTTGTTTGAAGACTGTGGTCGTTCGTTTGAGTTTCTTCACGTGTGAATGCTTGTTTCTTTTCCCTCTTGGAGGCGTTGCATAACTTTTGTTTCTTCCGTTTTAGTTTTCGAAACTTGAGCATGGAAAACGGAGTCTTTCCTCTGTTGTGCTAGTTTGAATATTATTTTTTATGCGGATAGGGTACTAGCACCAAGAGAAATCACTGAATTATCCGACCGAGGCTTCGCTTGTGATTGCCTTTTGCGGATCTATTCAATATAAGATAGGATTTCCGCTGCGTTTATACATTCATAGATTTGTCATTTGTCTACGCTTTCCGGTCATTTTTTCAAGACTCATACCGTTGGGATTATTTGTCAGACATCAAGTGACTGTTTTTTTTACTATCCTTCTTGTCCATTCTTGGCCTTATATCTGAGGATTCTGGCATCTTACTTGGTTTATTTTTTAGCTTCCATTTAATTATTTAACTGTTACATGCTATTTTTTTTGACCCTGAGATGAGAGGATGCCTTCTACTATGCTGATTTTTGTCATGTGTACTGTTTCATTGAATAGGATTGGGGGATCTGGGATGGACATGAGGAGCAAAGCAAGGGTAAGTAACTCTGTGCACAACCAGTTGACAAGTGAACAAGTTGTTACTGCTGTTGGTGACGCTCTGCTTAACTTTAGCTCCTTTTGATGATATAGACTTTCTCTGGTCCTGTTAATGATCCTTCAAAGCTTCCTAAGTGGAACTATGATGGTTCCAGCACAAACCAGGCTCCTGGAGAGGACAGTGAAGTGATTTTATAGTGAGTTTTCTGCTTTATCTTCTTGATGAGCAATTTTTAGCACTTCATTTAGTCATATGTTGGCAATTTCGCTTGTTAACTCGTAGATTACTGGTGCTCGAATTGACACGTGCTGTCTAATTTCTTGGAAATACGATTTGTACAGTCCTCAAGCAATTTTCAAGGATCCTTTCAGAGGGGGCAACAACATTCTTGTGAGTTTTCTCCCCTTTACTATACACGATACAATTTGAATCCTTGTTTATTTTTTCTTGGGAATTGCATTCATAGCGTCCTTAAATTGCTGTCTAAAACCCCAATTGGTTTTTAGGTAATGTGTGATGCCTACACTCCTGGGGGACAACCAATTCCCACAAATAAGAGGTGTGCTGCTGCCAAGATCTTCAGCCACCCTGATGTTGCTGTTGAAGAGCCCTGGTATCTTTCAGTGCTGCAATCCTTTCTTTATTAGTTTGTTGGTTGACAATTACCTCTTATCCATCCATTTAAACTTATGGTCAAATTTTAATCTTGTGGAAAATAGGTATGGACTTGAGCAAGAGTACACCCTATTGCAGAAGGATGTTAAATGGCCTCTAGGGTGGCCAGTTGGTGGCTTTCCTGGTCCCCAGGTACTGCAATTTATAGCTTGTAAAGTCAACAGCTCTAAAACTGAACATGGTTGTTGGTGTGTGGTCTTGGTTTGGCACTCTCCTTAGCCATTTAATTAGCTTTGGATCCGAACTATTTTCCCATGCTTAGACTTAAAAACTATTGATAGAATGCCAAGTGGAAGCAAGGATAGTTGTCATGTTGTGGTCAATCGTCTATTTTTCATCATGATTAGGGTCAATAAGCTGTGTGAAGAATCTGCCCTTTTCTTCCCTTGTTTCTCATAAGGAGTGGGATTCACATTCCTTTTCTTGAGTAGGAGAGTTTGATTGTTGAGTCTCAACTGTAACCTTTTTACTATTAACTTCTGTCTTTCCTAAAACTAAAGGTATGTGCCTTTTACTTGTGCTGTCTATGTGATTTTGGACTTATGCTATGATGCTCCAGGGACCCTACTACTGTGGTGCTGGCGCTGATAAAGCATTTGGCAGAGATATTGTCGACGCCCATTATAAGGCTTGCTTGTATGCTGGCATTAACGTGAGTGGTATCAATGGGGAAGTGATGCCTGGCCAGGTAAGAGACTAGATCAGGAGAAAAGATTTACCTAACAACCTTGTTATGTGAAACTTTGCAGTTATATTATATTTATTAATTAAACGTGCAAATAATTTCTCACCCCTAATATAGTGGGAATTCCAAGTTGGTCCATCTGTGGGAATTTCAGCGGCAGATGAATTGTGGGTCGCCCGTTACATTTTGGAGGTACTTCACATTTGAAGCTTCTGCTGCTTCTTGTTTTCCATTAGTTGATGCTGACATGCCTATCTGTAAACAGAGGATAACGGAGATAGCTGGAGTGGTCCTTTCATTCGACCCCAAGCCTATTCAGGTTAGTCGATCTTCCTTCATATTTTTAGTTTTCATCTCGGTGATGTCTACTTTCGAAATATTTCAACTTTGTGTGGCTCATTTGCTTTCCTTTTGCTGCACTTGTCCCTTCTAGGGTGATTGGAATGGAGCAGGTGCTCACACTAACTACAGGTAACAGTTCAACTTCACATGCTCTCTCTCTCTCTCTCTCTCTCTCTCTCTCTCTCTCAATGTGCAGTGTGCCCTTCTCTGCTTCGTGTGCATAACTCTATGTGATTGTACTCCAGTACCAAGTCCATGAGGAGCGATGGAGGATATGAGCTCATTAAGAAAGCAATTGAGAAGCTTGGACTGAGGCACAAGGAGCACATTGCTGCATATGGTGAAGGCAACGAGCGCCGTCTCACTGGACGTCACGAGACAGCTGATATCAACACTTTCAAATGGGTAAGTTAAAAACAGGAGAAAGCGGGAAAGGATGTTTTTTTGAACTGCAGCATTTATTTTGTTATTGGTATAGTAAACGTTTTTGCTACGGGTAGACGGAAAAGTTGCTGTCGATAATGGTAGATTTTTATTTAAGAACGACGTATAAACAGATATATGTCTCAATGTGTGTGATCTCTAGGTGCTTTTGGCAGTATAATTACAGAATCCTTGTAATGTTAAACTCTTACTTACTGTTGGACAGGGAGTTGCAAACCGTGGTGCGTCAATTCGAGTTGGGCGAGACACGGAGAAAGATGGAAAAGGCTATTTTGAGGACAGAAGGCCTGCTTCCAACATGGACCCGTATGTGGTCACTTCCATGATTGCAGAGACCACCATCCTGTGGAAGCCATGAGCTTGCAGCTTCTCGTCTTCAAGAGATCGTGGTTTCCTTTTCGTTTGATACCAAGGAAAGATTTGTGTACCAATTGGGATGCTTGCATTCGTTTTTCTTCCATTATAGGTTCACTCAGTTACCAATGTTTGCCCCTTGTACTAATGCTTTACTTGCGAAGATGAGTCAGTCTGTTTCTTCGAATAATGGCAGACGCCAATTTGAATTGCTATGTGGAAGGGCTAAATTTTCATGCTCTTGGTTTCATATATTTGTGTCTCCTCACTCTTTCCTCGGAGTTGTTTTTTCGGCATTTGTAAATGCGAACATTGAATGTTGAAAGTTACACTCATAAACAGACCCGAGTTACTGGCGCCAACAGTCATTAACTCAAAACACTGGAAGCATTCACTCATTGTAGAAGGTCCGATTTCGATGGATATCAGGGCATGGCCTGACACATGTTGCTTGTGGTCTCAAAGCTTGACTGAGGTTTGAATGACCTCCTGCTATGGAATGCTCGAGGAAGGAAGAGATCCAACGACTACTTGACTGGATCCCCCGACAGTTCTCATCATCGAATAGAAACAGCTCAATCCAATGATTGATTTTCGCCACGAAACAAGCTCCGGCTGTACTGGTTTTGATAGAGTATGCAATCTGCAATTCCCCTTTAGATTCTGCTCAGCAGGTTAAATGTAGAGTTTCTGGTCGGTTCGGTTGGCCAAATAGCCAATGCCAGTGTACTAATTCGGTCATGACATAGTTTTTCTTCAATTTGCCACAATAGAGATGGTATTTATGCACAAACGTTGGTTAGCTTAATTTAAAGTCATGAAACTTAATAATGTGCATTTTTTGTTTTTGTGCCAGTCTTATTTATATTTTCAAATCAATACACGAGAGGTCATGTACATTAATAGGGTGACACCACTACATGATTGTTATACTAATTATCACATTGTATTACACAACAATTTCACAAATAAAATACAAATGGCGTAATAGAATGGAATCATAATTGTAATTTTTTTTTCTTTTTTTGGGTTTTTTAACGACATTGACCAGTAAATTAGGATTTACGGGATTACTGCTTTGACTTTGTTTGGAGGGGGAGTTTTCCAGGATTTTCACTAGACTTGCGTTCGAGAGGCACGGATGCACACGAGTACCCCGCGACAGAATCTCCAGACTGCACCGAGAGTCAAAGGGCTTGACTTTTCCAGGGAAGGCGACGCTGTTCACCGCCGAAGCTTTTACAGTCCATCTTCGTTCGCCTTCAAAGCCTCGTTTTTGCCGAATCAAGCTCGAGAGAGAGAGAGACAGAGAGACAGAGAGAGAGAGATGCTTCTGCGACAAGCAGCTAATTTTGTCCGTCGAATTCGTCCTCCTCCCCGATCACCATTCACCGACCCATTGGCTCTTCCAATTCCAAGTACGATTCTCTCGCACCACTCGTGTTGTGTGTGTGTGTGTTGTTGTTGTTGTTGTTGCTGCTGCTGCTTCGAGCATTGTTTGTCAGTTTGAGAATTCTTGCTATCTGCCAGAAAATGCTTATTCCCGATGTCCGGCGTGAGAATGGTTTTGATGAATGACGGGTTCTCAAGGTTGTGATTACCTGCAAAAGCTTTAGTTTGGAGCAATTGAGCAGCTTTTGGCAGAATGCTGCTCTTGATGATGATTGCCCAAATCCTTTGGCTGTTGCATCATAGGTGTTGCTTAGTTAGGCTCATTCTTTTTGACGATACCGTGAACTGTTATGGCAAAGCATTGCTTGACAACATATACATGGCATTTCATGATGTTTTTGTCGAGTGCAAGAGTGAGGTGCGAAATGAAGAAGAATCCTATGTTGACCCGTAATTCGATAAGTTTGTGGACTATATATTCTAATCCTATGTTGTTAATCGAAACTAGTGTTTGGTTCTTTTGTTGTTTGCCTACTGTCACAAAGGAATTGTGGATCTTGTCTTTCAATTGCCTGATCCGTCTTCTAAAGAATGTGGTAGGCCCCGCGAGGGTTCACATATGTTCCGATTGGGTGGCGATGCATGGCAAAAGGATCGTGAGGAGTTCTCTTGGTGGGTTGTTGTGGCTGTTCAAGCTGGTAACTTTTCTTGGGATCTTTCTACAACTTAGTTATGCTTCTAAAATGATTTTTTAGTTGAAACCTGCATTCCTGTTTCTCTTAGCCACTTTCCGTTCTTTTTTGAATTTCTTTTTATGACTTACGCAGTCATGTCCCAAACAATTCGCAAGCTTCCTGTTTTCTTTTGAGTCTTGTTAACTGTTTGCAAGTAAGAGCAATGTATCTGTTATGCTTGTTTGAGTTGGACAAAAACTGAAGCTTTATCATTGAACTAGTGCATTTACATTTAGTGTTGTGTATGTGTGTCTGGTCGCAGATAATCCGTGGAATTGTCAGATTTTCTCTCTATAAACCCTGTTTCAAACTCTCCAATACTTCCTGCAATGGAATATTAGATGTGCTATCTGGGAAAGGAATGTGACAAAAATTACTATTGCTTTTTGGTAGTTTCAAGGTTAAACTTCCTCTGAGCACATCCATGCCCTTGAAAATGCACTTCTGTTGTGGTCATATAATCTACCTTTCATTATTTTAATTTTTGTTTGCTTCCCTTGAGACTTGCTCTTAGCATATGCAGTACAGTAGTGATGCCAATGCAATATGCTTCAATTGTTTATTCCTTGTATTTATCTTGCATCTTTTATGTGATTGTTTCTTCAAAATTGAGTTGTTCCAGATCTTCCAATTTATAGTGAGGTGAGCCTCACAGTGATGTTCCGTTCTCCTATGGTGAAAATCTTGGTTGATTCTTGTAGCTTCGCTTAACAATGCAAATCCCTGATCATGTTGAATGCTAAGTCCTTATATGTAGTGATGGTATTACTCTAATCAATTATCTGCACAATAATGGACGCAGCAATATTTCTTGGGACAAGTTCAAATCCAGCTTTTGCAGATGGGGTGTCAACCGAGTCAAACTCTGAAAATAATGCAGAAGCTGCTGAAACTGTTGGACTTCGTAGGATTGATGATGGTTCAGTTGTATCGAATATTCATACGACCAAGTGGAGAGTATTCACTGATAATGGGAGAGATTCATTTCTCCAGGCAGGCTTCCTTGGTGATGTACTCTATTGTTCTGAATCTGGTATTGTCATTGTTGTTTTATCTTTTTCATTTTAACATGCTAGGGTAAACTGGAGGAAGCTGAAAGATTCTTCCTTTCTGCACTGCAAGAAGCTAAAGAAGGGTTTGGAGAGAGGGACCCGCATGTGGCATCCTCATGCAACAATCTCGTGGGTCAACTAATCAGATGCTTCCTTTCCCTATATATATATGCTTGCCTTGTTCCAAATCTCTGGAAAGTTGAATAAGAAATTGTGCTAAAGGAGCTTTCACTTATCTATGTCGATAACCATGTTTGTGTTTCATTTGTATTGACTGATGGAAAGAAGACCGAATTAGATGGTATCTTTTGAATTTATTGGTGAAGTTTAAAGTTAACTTTGCCTGTGATATTTCCTCTAGCCATCTTCTAAATCATTCACTCAGTACTCACTATGTTGATGTATGTAAGCAGGACTACATCTCTCCTATTTGGATACTTAAGGGTTGAACTTTTATGGGTCTTCTAAGAACATTTATTTTATGATTTTAGAATCTGTTAATTCAATGCCCCAAATCAAAGTAATATTGTTCCATTACAACTATTCCATCTCTCTTGGTGAGCATATCTGGGAACGATGAATTGAATTGATTTAATGCAATTGTTATATTGAGTAATCAATGACAAGCTGTGTCACTTGTGAAACTGCGGGTGCTGAATTATAATCTGTTGGGTTCCAATATTCTGTTCAGGCAGAGCTTTATAGGGTCATGAAGGCATTTGATAAAGCTGAGCCACTGTACTTGGTGGCAGTCAATATTCTTGAAGAGTCATTTGGTCCTCAGGATATACGGTATAGCTTGATACTTATGTCAAATTTGCAGTAGATTGCTGACCATTATAACTTTTTTCTTGGCATCTTTGCACCATGATGGTAAATATTATTGAAGTGACAGAATTATGCATAGGCTGATACGTACAAAATGCACAGCACATTGTCTTGCTCTGTTTGTTCGGATATATTTGCTCCTGCTAGTTGCTTTGCCTTGACTGGGCTGTAGTCTGTTGCATGTCATATGAACTGATTTGCTCTCCGGGACCTGTAACATGCAGAGTTGGAGTTGCCTTTCACAATCTTGGCCAGTTTTATCTTGCACAGCGGAAGTTAGAAGAAGCTCAAATCCACTATGAGGTAAATAAGATATTCAATAATCTTGGCATTAGATTCTTGGGTATACTATGATGTGCATATCGAGTCTATGCCTATATCTGATAGGGAGACCTCACAATGCAGCAATTTAATGCTGAGATTTTTTTTTTCTTTTCATTTTTATGACTATTTTACTCAGTAACTTAGCCTAGGAAATGAAAAGGGTAACTGTGTGATGGGTTTGTTAAAGAAATTCTTTTGCTTGGTCCTAACAGTTTGACACTATGTCATTCTTATCTAAAGATTTTTGTCACCTTTTATAGGTCTACTCCATCGAAATTAGGTCATTCTGAGGACGGAGGGCAGGAGAGAGGGGGAAGGGGGGGCTTTGAGGGAGGGGAGGAACTAAGTAGAACTACTTGCCATATTCAGAGAGTAGTGGTTAGTGTGTCTTCATTCTGTTGCTGTGTTGAAAAATGCCATAAATGAAGGAGGTGATTTTATTATCTTTGTCTCAGATTAGTCACTGTCAGTCTGATGCATCTTTTCTACTCATCAGTAAAACATTTTTGCTTCAACCATCAGCCAAACTCTGGCATTTACTAAGTTGATTTAAGAGTGGTGGTCACATGCTCCTCTAATTCCTGTTTGATTGCTACGTACTTTAGCCGTTTATACATAATATTTTCAACACAAATGCAATTTTTTTTTTCTTCTCATTTTTCTAATTTGTTGTGTTTTTTGTGTCTTCTGGGTCTGGCAATGATTATTTGGACAGAGAGCTCTGAAGGTATGATATGTGAGCCATGCGTTTTAAAGTTGTGTCCAAGCACTTGAAGGAGTTGTACATACATTCTCGCATGGTTATATATGTGCGAGCACTTGCTGGATTCATCTGTAGTTCCTTGCATGGTTATTCGTCTCAACTCCCTAAATTGCATAATACTTGTTCTTGAACGTGAGAGCTACCACTTTTCCAACTTTCGAGCTCCTCCAACATCACATGCTTCGTCATTAATGGCTTGATCAGCTCAAGCTTATAACAGGCACATAAAAAGAATTATTGAATTTCACTCTTTGGAAATGTTTGTTTACAGTTGAAGCTCTTCCGTAGTAGTCATGATAATGATATCTGATACAATAACCAGAGTCTGCATAAACAGAGTTCCATTTCTTTAATATGCATATGCTTAGTGATTCAGATGAAGCAATTGCTTGTTATGTGAAACTGTTAGCTCAGTGTTATGTTGAAATGATTCAGATAAAAGGGAGAGTGTTGGGGTATGGTCATCCAGACTATGCAGATACCATGTATCATCTGGGAATGGTAAACTCGCGGTTTCTATATTAGTACTATTCTTCAACTTGTTTTAATAATTCCACTTCTTAAATTGCCTATGTCTGCAATATGTTGTTCTTGGTAGTTCTCGAGCACTAGTATACCATGTTCATATCCTGTTCTTTACTCCATTTGTGCATTAGCTGCATGACCTTAGTCTTTCAAAGTCATATTTGGTGATGGTTTCCTTTCGCCCCTCCATTTTCTAGCAAACATTATTTCATGAGAGGTTTATTAATTGCTTTTCCATTTTTATTTTTTTTCACATTTCTTCTGCATACATATATTCGTAAACTTGAAATTACAAAGAGATAAGAGATAACTTGTTTATAGCAGCACTAAACACCAATTTTTGTGAGACGCCTGTAGCTTATGAGGCCATAACGGATCCATGTTAATATCTTTGTTAGTCGGTGATTAAATTCTTCCTGACTGTACTTCTTTTGCACAAATTAACTTTTGTCTTTTACCCCTGGACTCTAAATTCATCTCAGCTATTCAAGTTCAGGTGCTTTATAGTTTCTTAATTGATGTTTCTGGTCATTACACATATCTAATGCTGCCTGATGGTTCCAATTACATTGATGATGCATTTCTAGAACATGAAGATTCATTAATGTGTTTGTGGCATTCCAAAAGGAAGAGTCACTGCACTATGTGCCTATGATTATGTTATTTTGTTTCCCCTTGAGCCAACATAATCTGGAAAGGGCTATGTGATTGAACTGCAGGTGCTACATCTACAAGGAAAAGAAAAGGAATCAAACGCTCTTATCCTCGATTCAATCAGGATTTTGGAGGTACGTGGGAAGACAAGCTGATTTTCTTTTTTCTGTTCTCCTTTCTAACTGGAATTATAACACGCAGGAAGCTGGTCAAGGAGAATCTATGGTATGCTTGAAGAGGTTGCGTCATCTAGCTCAGGTGACACTTCTCATTCACTTATACTTGGTCTTTTGTTGACTAACAAACATGATTCAAACCTCTGTCGACATGGAACCTCTGCTGTTGGGCTTTTTCATGAAAATTAGATGTTGGCCTTTGTTGCTTCCCCAGTCTGAAATTTTATGTGAGCGACAACTGAATGTGACAAACATCAATCTTGGTAACATATTTGATGAGCTATTGTCTTTTTAAAGCAATGTAGAGAAAGCATAGCGTAGTGACATTTCATCGATTGACATTCAAGAATGCTTCACCATTGAGGTGGGGGCTCCTATACCAGAAGGAAGATGTTTATATTGATGGATACATGAACTTGAGAGGAATTTTTTTGAGTATATAATCATTTAGATTTCATAAATATTAGATTTTTTCTGTTATCCCAACTTGTTGACCATAGGATTGGCCCAGAAAACTTATTGACCATAGGCACGAACATGTCTGTTGTGTTCTTTCGAATTTTCAGTTTAAAACTCTGATTTTACATTGTGAATGCTTTCAAAGTACAAACTTATTGATTTGGGCATCACTTTTTTGAATTTCTTGGACGGGTCTTTTGGGTTCACTGAACTTTAGAGAAATGATCATCCTCTACAAATGATATGAAAGACTAAAAGAAATGATATTAATGTATTAGTATAACTTCCACTTTGCCTTTTAGGTGGAATAAAATGATCATGACAAAATCGAAAGCAGAACTCTGGGAGACATGACAGGTTCTAGCTAGTTAGATGACATGATCTTGTGATGTATGTATATATATATATTTTTTTTCACAATAGCCATGATTATGTTAGATATAGTTTCTTTTTACTATAGCAAAAGGGTGCATTTATCCCAAAAAGTGAAACCTAGAGTGTTATGAAAGCAAGGACTAAATTTTTTGTCCAGTTATGAATTGAGTGCCAGTGTCCAATCACAATTCACAAAACATTGTGAATCCTTCTGATATTTGATCTGCTTTTTGGCCTTTTCCACTCTTGTTTAGGCAACATTATCCTAATACCTTACAGTGTACCATGATTTTTATTTTTATTTATGATGCTACCTTGATTTTTTATCTTTTGAATAATAAGTTAGTTTAGATCTTCCATTATGTAATCAAACCATTGCCCTTTGCCTTGTTTAGATGTATCTTAAGTCCAGTCGTTTTGAGGATGCTGAGAATCTGCAGAGAAAGATTCTTCATATGTTGGAGTTGTCCAAGGTTTGATATTACTTGAAACTTTGGTCCTTGATTATGATACATTAGAATTGACTATTCAATTTTGAGACTGATTCAGGTTGTTGTACCTTCAATTGTTCAATCAAGTCATTGAATTTTTGAATTGGCTTCAATTGAGTGATATGATCACATAAGTACCTACCTACTCGTGGAAAGGATAAGAAAATTGAACATAAGTACAAATTTTGGATGGAAAATTGCAGACTACTGAAGGCACAAGTTTTGCAATCATTGAGTACTTGCAATATATTTTTGGTGATATGTTAATATGTTTTCCGGTTGCCAACAATTCATCTTTGCCAAAAAGAAAATAGGTGGCTTAGTCATATAAATGTCTACTAGCTCCACAGACTGTGCATGCACACGGACGAAGAAGTTGGAGGAATCTTGTATATTAAGTCTGAGATCATGAAATTTCTTCTATAACATCAATTTAATTCTAGAATCGATTGATTAAGGGAGTGTATTTTCTCTATTAAACATCCTTATCATTGATAATCTCAATATGTACTCTTAGTGCAAACATCTTATTTTAGTTCTAGCATAAAATTAATTTGTTTCAAATGATTATTTTAGAGTATAAACTACATTGGGCAAGTGCAATCATGGTTTTCATCTTAATTTATTTTCAATAGCAACATTTGACTATTTTAGGTGCATTCCCCATTTCTTTTCTCTTTCTAGAATAGGTCATTTTATGGCTTAAGATATTGTTTAGTTTTGATTTATATTTGAAACTTGTCTTACAAAACTTTTGGCTTCATAATTTGTCATTTTAATTTTACTATGAGACTTGTCCTTGCTATAGCTTCAAAAAAATAAATATTTGGTTTGGATTTTAAATTATTGGAACTTATGCTTTATTTAATATAAACTTAAATTAAATTTAATCTCATTTTAATATAAACTTCTTTCATTATTTTATTCGAAATTCGAAATGAAATTTTTCCTATTCATTTTATTTTGGGCCAATGATAATTGGCAATGCATTCGTATGCGGCAACCATTGGACTTGCCAATTGTCAAAGTAATGTAAGATTCACTTGAGCTTTCTCTTTACTGTACCTACAACGATAAGGTTTAATCATATACTTGCTTTGACATCAACAGAAGCCACCACGGTTCCCTCTTTGTTTTTCGACATATTCCTTCACTGTCTAATTAATGTTCAATGGGCTACAAGGGATGGGATTCTGTGGAGACTGTCCTGGCTGCTGAAGGACTTGCCCTGACTCTACAGACAGCCGGAAAGTTGAGGGAAGCACAAGAACTTCTCGAAAGGTGAGTTATCATCTTAATATTTGAAAATGACAATTCTTCGTAAAAATTCCAAATAAGTTTCAGAGATATTGTTCCTATAGGTGTCTGGAAGCAAGGAAGATTTTGCTGACAGAAAGCCACATACAGGTTCTACTGTCATCGATTCTCAGTATGATTTAGAATTCTTGATTTTTCTTGATACCTGGATGTCTTATTGATGCCTTTTCTCTCCATATTGTTTCTGAAAATTGAGAAATTTGTCTTCACTGGTTAGGCTATAAACCTTGTATTTCTACTTGTTTACTTTGAGGTGCCACAATTTGAATCACTCGATGGCTTTGCTGTACATACTTGCAAAATTTTCTGCAAGGAGGTACTTTGGCCAAACTTGTGATGTGCATTGCTGAAAGTGGGCATGTCTACATGATCTGGTTGATGTGTTATAGAACGTCACTTTATAATCCTTTGTTCCCATAAGTGTGATTTTTGAATTGTTGAAGATTTTATGTAGAAGTTGAAGCCTTGTCTTATGTCATTTGTTAGATTTTTTTATTCCTTTGAATTATACTCTACCACTTTGCATTGAACATGGACCATTATTTTCCCTTTTTGCTGGGTCTGAATAGTAAGTTGGTTACATAACTTCCAAAGAAAACAGTACTAAATCTTCATTTCTTTACATGTAAAATGTAGAATCGCCAAATTGTTCCCAAAACTTGTTCATTGAGGGCTTGTGTTACATGTACTGAAAGAATAAGAATGGTGACAGGCCTTGTACTTTATTCTCATTGAGTACTATTTTTAAGATTGAAGTGGAAAAAACATGTTGCTGTTTTATCTCTTTGGGCAGGTTGCAGCCAACATGCTTCACTTGGCTAGGGTGGGAATGCTAATTTCCAATCAGTCAAGGAAGAGAAATCCAGTAGAAGCAATTGTCGAGCTAGACAAGGCAAAAGGTTTCCTAGACAACTCAATAAGGTAAATTGCTTTATTCTTTAAGTCTACCCTATTAGCTTGAGCTTCAACATACTCTCTCTCTCTCTCTCTCTTACACATTGGTTTGAGCCATAAAAGGTTATAGTCTCGAGGATTTAACTTGTTTTGACTTGTGCCATCTGTTTGGCGTTTGGCAATCCCTAATAATTTACTAATACAATCATAAGTCGTCATTCTTTAATCTTAGGTTTTAACTGTACAGTTGAATTCCATAAGATTGAGTAAAACAATTGTAAGCCACAACTAAATCTGACTATCTTGTGATCGACCTTGATGCTCTTTGGATCTTCAGGATTTTGTCTTTTAAGTCCTACACAGAAATCATGCTCCTCCTTCTGCAGAGGACAATAGATATTATATCGCAGTTGATGGGACTGAAGAGCTTGGAGGAATTTAACAAGAAGGCACACTGAATGGCTCATGTATTCTAAGTCAATAGTCAATGACTGTGATACTCTGTCTACTTAGCATTTTAGGAATCTTTTACCGAACTCTCTTCTTTTCTTAGATTATCTGTGGCTTGGCCAGGAACTTTGATTCTGAAAGCTATAATGCAGCATTTGAAAGTCATATTATAGCATTGCAGTTAGTTTGAGCGCCCTGTAATCTTATTTTCCTTAAACATTGACCTACATGAATTTTCATTCTTGAAGGTTGCTGGTGTATATTCCATCAATCTTTTATAGGGCTCTTCACTCTCCTTCCACCTTGTCAGGACACCTTTGTTCACCTCGATCATAAAATCTTTTCCTTCATGCAAGAGACCCTTTCTTTGGAGAGACTGCATTACTTGGCTATGCAGTCTCTATGCTATGTATCGCCTATATTTCCTTTCCATTCATGATCACAATTTCGAAAATTTATGGGACTTTGGGAAGTTGGGTCATTTAGAAGGTGAAGATCATAAACATTGTTGAGATGTTTAGAATGGATTGAACTGGGGTACATAAAAAAACATATGGTGCTTATTTTTATGATGTTTGATTAAATTCCACTTTTGACAGGGTCAATTCTGTCTTGCTTTAATGTTTATTAAAAAATTAACTTCCAATGACAGAATAGCAAGGGAAGTACTTAACAAATCAGTGAAGCAGAGAGGTCAATGGAGAAATGGAAATTCTGCAGAGAGTGGAAACAAGGGACACATAGCAATGATCGTTCTAGTAAGTTTTTATTATTTCATTCTCTCGATATCTTGACATTGAAGGAAAAATTTGTGGTTATGGAAGTCCACTGACCGTCACCTTGTCGGATATCTTAATTTTGTCTTAAACAACAAGGCATGTGAGAAAACTTGTTTAGTCATTCTATTGTCAAATTGAAACAAATCATTTTGGGTCAAGGTACCCCTGGTCAGTTCTTAAAAAATCAAATGTTGGCTTTTGTCAAGCGCGTAAGTAAAATCAATTCAATAATTTTGGGTCCTTTAGGTTCACTGATTCTGGCATTAGCTTAAGCTTAATGACGTTGATTGAGGCATTTTTCTTTTTCATGGACTCGTTTCCAGCTGCAGTCATTTGATTCATTAGGGCTTCTGGGCCTTACCAAGCAAGAATTGCAAGAGTCAAGGGTTAGTATTGCAAAATCAAGTTATTATTTTACTTTTACCTTTCCAAATTACTCATGGGATGCATTTTACTTCACGTTTGGCAACATGATGATTGTTGTGTTATTTCTTTCTAATGGCATGATGTAAACTTTGGAGCATCAGGTTCAATTCCAACATTCACGTGTTCCAAAATTGGGCTATTTGTTTGGAGTATCATGCATTATTTTTCCCTGGTCAAAAAGAAAAAGATCATGTACTTCTTTCATTAATTGTATATTCTTTAAAATGGGTTAAACTTCACAATTACGTTGAACTTTAAGAAAGTCAGATGCTCAAATTCAATATAGACGTGCAATAGAATCGGGCAATGCTGCTTTTCAGTGATCATACGTGGCATTGATATCTTGAATTCATTGCATCACATCTGTTTGGTTATTTTATTGAGGAGCTTAGGCATTATGTTGTCTATAACATTTATGCCGGCGGGTATCCTGTGTGCACACATTCTGCTCTTGTCCTTCTTACTTAATAGCAATGTTGGTGATAGACAATCAAACTTCAGGAATAATTGTGAATCTGGTCTGTGGTTAAAGTTGAAGTTCTAGTCTTCTTTCACAAAGAAGTTATACCCTTGCTTTACATTCGAATAGAATGCTGCGCTACACTTTGGCTTGAAATGTTGAACAGTTGGTCACCTTCCTATCATACTTTTCTTTAAATCTATTGCCGCCTTCCTCATTGCAAGTTTGCACATCAATGGCCAGCCTCTTACCTTTCTGAGACTGATAGAGTTCTGCATATGCCTATATTATGATTTTATACAGTACTTCTTCAATAATGCAAGCATCCTGTCGACCTACTTCACTGCATTTGACTTGTCATATCTATTTTTCTTTTGACCAGGATGAAAACTCACATCTTGTTGAAGCTGAAGACGCCCTTTTACAATGCATGTCTTCTTACAAAGAGGTTAATCGCTCTGCTCTTAAGTGGACTAAGCCTTATGTTCTTTCTTGTGTGTTGCTTTCCTGAGTTTTATAGATATAGATCTTTGGCTTGATGCTATGTGGTCACTGAGAAAAAGGCTACCTTGTCCAGGGATGTGTGCTGATGTTATTTTTGTACATGTTTCCTTTTCTAATGCATAGCCTAACTGGGACATTTCTAGGTGATATGTCCTCATTCAATTTAGATTTGGGATTGTAGCAACTGCTGAGGTAATGGTACTGGTGAAGTGAATCTGACTCATTTCCTCAGATTACAGCACTGGCATTTGGATTAGCAGTTAGTATGGGAGTAAACTCTTTGCCTTAGATGTACAAGGGCAACAAAAAATATGTGGAAAATATGTTGCATGCAGTGCTGAGTATTACTCAAACTCTTGCCACTAGTTCTCATTGTTGTGATATTTTAGACCTTTCCTTTTTCTTCCTGCCATTAAACTGATTATTGGAGCATCCGCGTCGATCAATACTAAAGAAACACAGTATGTCCAATTAAGCAGAGAAAACCATCGAGATTTAAACTGAATATAAGACAAGATTACTCAGAATGTGGGCTAGATTGGCAATATGGTAATTCACTAAAATCAGTGATGCCACTGTTGGTTAAAAGTTCAAGGGTGGGGGTAGCCCACTATGATCTTATAATTTTAGATTGATTGTGATAGAAATCAGGTTTATCTTATGTTCACATGCAGTTCGCTAGTGAGAGGTCGGTCTCTGGTTTTGCTGAGGTGAAGGTTGAGTATCTTTCATGTTTAAAGCATCTAGCAAGCTTGATTGGGGATATCACTCAGCAAGGGATGCAGCATTCTCAAGAAGTCACTATGCATGAGCTGAATTACGAAATTAGTCAAGTTGAAAAGGAAATTTCTCAAATGAGGAGACATAAGAAGTAGACTGGAGCTTCTTAATGCTGGATCTGGAGTTACTCTGTCGAAGAATTTAAGGTAAAACAGTACTTTCTTGTGCAGGTTCAATTTAGTAAAAATATTCTACTAAATGCATCAACTATTTTCACCTACATCGTTTATTTAGCTAATTTATGATGCTCCAAAAGTGCAGGAACACTAATTTATTTTTTGGAAAGGGAACATAAATTGATGGATCAACATCAAGATGGAACTCTGCGGCTTCTGAGGTTGATCTGGTTCTGATAGAGCAATAAATTGGTGATCATCACAACCAGTGAGCTACCGACCAAAAAAAAAAAAATCACAACCAGTGAGCTTCCGTAAGATTACTGAAGACATCGTAGAACACAGTGGTATACCATTAGGGATATCGTGCCTTTTTTGTCTTGATGATCCTCTCATATTTAGTGGAGAAGTTCATTGACATGCTAAGGTACTTTGATCCTTGGAGGTTGCTTGGAAGTTGTTTACAAGGCAGCACATAGAGATATGTGGAGTCACTGAGATCTTAGAAGGTTCAGGAAGTCTTGTATTTCGTGTGCCTGCTATTTAGGTGGCCTCCGGGAGGCTGTACGTCCTAAGTTAAGCGTGGGCAATGAGGTTTTGTATCTAGTTGCTTGGCTATTCAGTTTCCACATTGCGGAGAGCTTAGTTAGCTACGCATTTCACTCAAAATTGGACTGCTGCTATTTCGCATGACGGGTGATGATACTTCAACTAGACAAGCAAAAACACTGAGAAAGAAGGTACTTGAACCAGTAGATATGTAGGATTGCGTGGAATTCACTCCTAGTATGTATTAAAATGCATTACGCATGTTCTGAAAGCTTTCTTTGTCTGCAAATTACGTCCAACATAAGATGATAATATAAGGTCTATATCATTCTCAATGTGTTGATCCATCGTCACATTCGGAAGCTTTCAAGTGCTTTCCACATTGCCTGGTCTCATGAATACTTGGACCATCTCCTCTGCAGCTAGTGGAAACATCCGTAGTCCACCTTTACGTTCGTTGTCGATTGTGAAAAGGAAGGGCAACATTGACAGCTAAAGCACGTCGATCTCGTGCGCCGTGTATTTCCTAAAATCCAGCCAAAAAGTTAAAAAGTTCCCGTAGGCTTTCTATCCCACCTCTAGCAAATGCCCCCTGATAGGGACATTTCTTCTCCATTGCAGAACAATTCCCTGGCTGTAAAGACAAGTCAGAAGAGTACATTCGCTAGAGAATTCAATAGTTGTAGTCCAACCCCCGACTTCTCCACCTAACATCAAGATCCAGAACTTACCAATTGGCCAACCCTCATGATCATATTCATTGCTGACAACCCAGCAACAATGAAAGAAACCAAAAATTCGCGTCCTTAAGACCAACCCATCCATATCTGCCCCTCTTCCTTTTTTTCTTCTTTATCTTCTCATTCAATTCATGTGTGGTCCACTGTTGCTAGACGTCTCTCATAAAATATAAATATCTAGATGTCTTTGTTACGGTTGATCGACTTCATACGAGTCAAAGGGATTATAACAGTAGCTTGTGTGAAAAGAGTTTCTCCGCATACGTGACATGACAGAGATCCTTTTCGTTGGGCTGCCGTTGTTCTTTCTTTCACCGGGAGAAGGAAAGAAACAACACGTAATACGCCAGCGGAGTACCAACATTTTATCGTCAGTAAGCGTGGAGCTTCAAATTTCCACATATTCCATTTCAGTCTCCCTCCTGTGCTGTGATCCACCTTTCTCATGCCACCTTCTTCTTCTTGCTCCTCTTCCTATTCTTGCTCCTCCTCCAGCTCGTTCATGGAGAGAAGGAAATCGAGAAGCAGAGGAAGCGTAGACGAATTGGCTCTAGCCAAAGCGGCCGCATGGGCGTGGTTCGAACGCGGGTCGGGAACAGGAGGGAAGCCGATTCGAGAGTACGATGTCATGAAGACTTCCCGAGCCCCAAGGCCATCGCGGTACAAGCAAGAAGCCATGAAATTGGCTCAACTTGCCAAGGTTCAGCATGAGAAAGAGAGGGAGGAGAAGGAGAAGGAGAAAGAGAATTCTCTAATGGATCCATATGAAGTGCACGTGATTTCGAGGCAACTAGATCGATTCATAGAGTCTAGTCGAATCTATGACAGCAACTACCCCGGTTCCGCCAAAGTCGAACCTCATCAAAATCACTGGAAATACGACTCGTCGTCGCCGGAGAGCGAGAGCAGTAGCGGCAGCAAGACGCAGAAGAAGAAGAAGAAGAAGAGTTTAAGGTTCTGGCGGAAGCATCGAGTGATGTGCGGGACAAGAGAAGATGTGGTGGAGGCATCAGTCTTCAGGGAGGCCAGGACAAGGCACAACAAGCATGTACCAGTAGTCAGATGAGATGTCCTCAATGTGATCTCACACTGGTCTTTTCTTCTCATTCTGATCTTTTTGCATTTATGCACTCTAAATAAATAAAGACATGTGATTATGATACGAGCATGGGCTTAACAGAGGTGAGTTCAGCCATCATCTCTTTCTCACCACTTTCAAACTGAATTAGGTTGCTGGAATTAAACTGGAATCACTCAGGAGAGGAGATTCATAACCCCGGCAAATGCGATAAATGCAATCAGGTCTTTGCGTCGCCCGACTTCTATAGTGAATCCATTATTTGCCTCGCTTGTGAATCCTTTTCTCTATCCCTATAAGGACGAGACCGGTCCATGGCAGCAAAGCAACTCTTTGCATAGGAGAGTCCGTTAACCCATCAAACGATAGATAAAAACAATGCAAAATTCAGAACACCCCATCAAGCAATCGACTCGATTCAAGTCCTTAGATCATATCTTGATAAAAATCCGTTTAGCGATCAAGATGTATCTT
This sequence comes from Eucalyptus marginata, assembly GCA_014182565.1. NCBI lineage: Eukaryota > Viridiplantae > Streptophyta > Magnoliopsida > Myrtales > Myrtaceae > Eucalyptus > Eucalyptus marginata. The sequence goes on from CM024590.1 coordinate 36,899,299, forward strand.
TACACAATACGCATGTCATAATTATGTGGTGTAAATCGAATTAACTTATCTTTCACGCTTCAAATAAGACAAAGCCAATTCTAAAGTTGATGATATAGGAAGGGTCCACTTGTATACATTGTCTCCATGCGGAGGTGGAGAGAGGTTTCCTCGTCATGGCATACAATTGGGAGTGATGTTTTTGTCTTTGTGGGTTCCAGATCTCTCTCTCATGTCACTAAAAGTTTACCAATAAAAGGAAAAAATCTAAGCTAAAAGGACTAAGGTAAAACGCTTTTAAAAAGCATTGGCACAATTCCGAATTAAGAAAAAGCAAATGGGCGGTTTTCGAATTTCAGACAAATTGAAGGATCGCCGGGATACGACCATTTTAGTCCTTTTCGTCGCCGTGCTCCGGAGGTCTCTCAACTCTCCTCAGTCGTAACATGGCCAACCTCAATCTCTCCAAAATTCGTCTCCTCCGCCGCGACGCCTCCTCTTCCTCCGCCGCCTCCTCCGCCGGCGCCGCCTGGTACAGCCCTCCGCCGCCGTGCCACCCGCACGACCCGACCCTCTCCCTCCTCTCCGACGCCATATCCGGTTCTCCCACCAAGCCCCTCCACTCCAACTCCTCCCTCCGCAAGCTCCTCCCTTCCCTCACCTCCGGCCACGTCACCGACCTCATCGCTCGCAACCCCCACAACCTCCCTCCCCACTCTCTCCTCGCCTTCTTCAACTTCGTCTCCGCGCAGCCCAACTTCCGCCTCGCCGTCGGGTGCTGCTGCGCCATGGCTCACTTCCTCTGCTCCCACGGAATGTTCGCCGAGGCCCAGTCCGTGGTCAGCCTCGTCGTCTCTCGTAAGGGAAAGGACTCGGCTTCCTCGCTCTTTCGCTCGCTTCTCGAAACTAGAAGTGCCCATCGATCCGTTTTCGTATTCGATGCTTTGATCATCGCTTATGCGGACGCCGATTACGTGCCCGACGCGATTCAGTGCTTTGGGCTGATGAGGAAGCGTAATCTTCCCGTCCCATTTCGTGGTTGTGGGCATTTGCTCCATAGAATGTTGAAAAATAGCTCGCCGGAGGCGGCTTGGGGGTTTTATATGGAGATTTTGAATGCTGGTTACCCTGCTAATATATATAGTTTTAACATTTTAATGAGCAGATTTTGTAAAGTGGGTAAAGTTAAGTCTGCACGGTTATTATTCGATGAAATGCCAAAGAGGGGTTTGGCCCCTAGTATAGTTAGTTTCAATACGTTGATCAGTGGATATTGTAAGGTTGGCGATTTAGAGGAGGGGTTTGGGTTAAAGCGAGTCATGGAGAAGAGTGGATTTCAGGCCGATGTGTTTACTTACAGTACTTTGATAAATGGCTTGTGTAAGGAGAGCAGGATGGAGGATGCAAATCTCTTGTTGAAGGAAATGTCTGAGAAAGGTATTGTTCCAAATTATGTTATTTTTACTACCTTAATTGACCAGCAGTGCAAGAATGGGAGGATCGATATGGCTACAGATATTTATCAACAAATGCTGAGCACTGGTGTAAAACCTGATTTGGTTACATATAACACACTCATCAATGGCCATTGTAGAGTCGGAGACTTGAAAGAAGCAAGGAAGCTCGTGGAAGAAATGAAATCAATAGGTTTAAATCCTGACAAGATCACATACACTACGCTGATTGATGGAATATGCAAAGAGGGAGACATGGAATCTGCTTTAGATATTAGGAAGGAAATGGTTGAGAAGGGAATTGAGCTTGATAACGTTGCATTTACAGCTTTAATATCAGGGCTTTGCAAGGCAGGACGCACTGTAGATGCAGAAAGAGTACTAAGAGAGATGTTAAAAGTGGGAATAAGACCAGATGACGCAACATATACTATGATCATGGATGGATTTTGTAAGAAGGGTGACACAAAGATGGGCTTTCAATTGCTTAAAGAGATGCAAAGCGATGGGCATGTACCAGGTGTTGTGACGTACAATGTGCTCATGAATGGACTATGTAAACAAGGTCAGATGAAAAATGCCAAGATGCTCTTAGATGCAATGATGAATTTAGGTGTTGTTCCAGATGACATTACCTACAACATTTTGTTGGATGGGCATTGCAAGCATGGAAACTTTGTAAATATTGGTAAAATAAGAGATGAAAAAGGACTTGTTCAAGATTATGCCTCATATACTTCATTGGTTAATGAATTGGCTAAAGCTTCAAAATCTCCCCGAAACAGATGACTGCAACTTCTCTAAACTATGTTGATTTCTTTGTTTGAAGAGCAAAACAGAATAAATAATTTGTTGTATTGGTGTCATCTCTTTCTGAAGCTCTGGATAAATGCGAAGTGGGTTCAGCAATGACAATCAAAAGCATGTGCCTATTCTTGATTGAAGAAAATGGAACACCTTTCATCTGTTAAAAATGGACTTTGATGTGCAGTGAATTCGTGCTTCCCTGTTTTATAGAAGTATCAGAATGTCAGCTGCTCCATAGATCAAGATTCCATTTGATTTTCTGCCGAAACAGCTCAGTTAAGTTAAAAAATTGTAAAACATGGTCTAGCTGCTCAAGGCACAGACTGGCGGGAATGCAGTCTGCACTGCTGCTATTGCCCCGATGGTGCTGTAATTTACCAGTGCAAGTTTGGTTAGAAGTGAAGGCTTCATGTTGCTCCATATCACTTAATCTGGGAGCAATTCCCATGGGTGAGACCCTCATCAGAGGTTCCAAACATGCATAGGAAATGATGACATTTGATTGAAGGAGTGCACACATGGTCCAAGCAAAACAAGTCACTCTGAATTTGCTTGCAAAGCAATCAAATATAGGATGTTCAGTGTGAAATTTCTCTTACATGAAATCTTTTTCCTGTATGTTAAAACCATACATGTGATTTATAGGATTCTTATTCCCTTTATGCTGGCAAAATTGGGCCTGCTTGTGTCCCATTGCTTTATTAAACGAGTCAAGTTGATTTTGTAGATAATTTGGAGGGTCTTGTCCTATGGGAGCTCATATCTTCAGGCTTTTATGTTCTTGCTTGTAAATCTAGTGTTAAGTTTGAATTTGGAGAGCTCAAGTTGTAAAAACCACCAATGAGATTATTATACATTGGTTTGAGAACAATATGAAAAGAAAGATGGCTGAGCTCAAGTTGTAAAAACTACCAATGAGATTATTATACATTGGTTTGAGAACAATATGAAAAGAAAGATGGCTTTGAATTCATATGGTCCTCTGTATTCCATGAATAACATTCAGGATACACATTGACCCATGTTCAAGTCATGATGTTATCACATGAAGTATTATCAGTTGATAGCTATGGATATACTGAGTGTGTCAGTCTACAAGCTCTTTGTGCTTTAGTGCTTTGTTAGGGCAATGACTTTTTGGAAACATCTACAATGAACTTCATAATGCTTTTACTATGCTTAAACATATTGGTTCCTATTAAAAATGGGTTGCATAGATCAAAATCAGTCTCTTGTCGAAGCTCGTCTTCAAAGTTGCATTGTTGGTTCTCCTCTAGAATTTGGTAATGATGGCGGGGTTATTTCAAGCTGCTCAATCCACTTTATTGCAGACTCATGTGCTGAAGTCCCCCACAGATAAAAGAGTTTACAGAAACTTTTGTTTGATGACGAGAGGCTCTTGTACATTTGATGGACAGAACATCATGAGCAAATTCAGGCTTTTGATGGAAGTTATAATGATGGCGGTGGATTTTGACAGCTTTTGGGCAGTTCCTTCTAATTCTTGAATCATTGGACGGCATAAACTGGTTTTTTTTTATTCCGTTTGCCCATCAAAGCAGCTTGGCAATGCAATATTAGGGGATCAACTATACTTGTTTGAGGAGTGGCTCAGTCATTGCCTGTAGAACCTTAAAATTAACTCAGCAAAGGTAGTTTTTAGATTTGTTGATGATCGTGGTTGGAGTCATTTCAGTATAGTTTCTTTTCTGGGGAAAACTAATGCCTCTGGGACCTTGAGGACATTGTGGATGCTTCAAGACTCAAACTCACTCTTTGGGCTTGTTAATAAAACCGACTATTATTTAACAGTGAAAGGTTAGGCAGTGTTATCCACTAAGGAGTCCTATAACTTCATGAGATTTTAACTTGAATTTAGGAGCTTACGCCTGTAATAGGTAGTTGAAACGTAACAAAGAGATCCAAAACGCACCCCCCCCTTAAAAAAAAAAAAAAAGGCTTGAGATGGAGAAATTCATAAAATAAATTTGCAAAATGAATTTGTTTGACTCTGTTTTGCAGGTAGAACCCTTCTGCTGTATATGGTGAAATGTAGTTCTCTGCCTGCAAATTCAACGGTCAGGTCTCTGTCTATGCCTTGCAAACGGTGTACTAACGAGAAACCGAGAGATGTTCACCAAATTTCAGTTTCCATTCATAATACTTCGTGATAATACTTGCACATTTAGACATGAAAATCTAAGTTGTCGCATCTCCTACCCTCCATAATGTTTACATGCAAAGACATTGCAGGTTAGTTGGGTACATCTGGCGAGATGTGAGACAATTTGAGAACAGCAGTTACTCCAGTAAATATCTAGAAAGAACGCTGCACCAATATCAATATCAATTGTCGATTGAGTACATTGCAGCACAAATTCAGGCAGAATCGTTTTGCAACTCTTTGCAAGATTTAGTCCTAGTCTTTCTTCAGCCTCAGTGTCAAGTGGGTTTGAATGTCATTGCCATTTGTAAGGGAAATTAGACTTCAATGAGATACCTTGTCAAGTATCTCACTCCGAAGGAAATTATGCAATATTCAACTCAACAGCCTTATGACCCGGAAAAAAAAAAAATCAACAGCCTACCATGTATGATTCACTGACTGTGAACCAACCAAAGTTTTACAAAATAGTACATATTTGGAACTTCATGCCGGTGTTAAAACGCACAGGCTACTCAGAGCTGCAGAGTATATTCTTGACATCAGCAGCATCAGACCGATTTTCCGCTGGAGCCTACCTTTGCCTTTTCAGTATCCATTTTAGAACATGAAGCAACGCCACTCGAATCATATGAGCTTTCCCAGTTCTGCCCATCATATTGCTTGATCTCGACATGAGCCAGAGTACCGGGGTCCACGCACATATAAGTAACGGAGATTCCATCTGGATTTGATCTTGGCTTGTAAAATGAAGTTATACCACAAACTTTGCAAAAAGTATGCTTTGCCGTGTGAGTGCCGAAAGTGTAGGTTGTAAGGTATTGGTCCGAATTTCCCAAAAGTCTGAATCTTTCAGAAGGGACAATGAAGTGGATATTGCCTCTCATGTAGCAATCCGAACAGTTGCATTTCCAAGCAACTACGCTAGTCGGTGCTTCGACTTCCCACCTTACTCTCCTGCAGTGGCATCCCCCACTATGAAGTAGCAGCTCAGATTCCATAACAGCACGTCCTAACTCACTGGAGGTGCGATGGCCAGATGCAAGCGTCTAGATCGATCTTCACTGCGGTCAATATATCATGATAAGTTATAAGTTGATTTATGAATGCTCAATTGAAAAGGATGTAGTATCTGATGACAAACAAGAGATAAGCTATTTTGCTATATGCAAAGACAGATTTCCCATGATATAGCTGTGTTGTTTAGAGCCCAGCAACAGTCTACAAAAGTAGTTACCCTACATAACTCATGATCAAGAGCCAGAGAACTCAAGAAAAACATTCAAGAGGAAAATGCATAACGGATGGCATTTGTTCAATCAATCAAGGCAAAGCGTATGTTGAGGTTATGTTTTTGCCTCAAATAATAGGATTTCAGTGACTGGCTGCAGATTGTTAGGCTAGGCTAAACTACTGTAAACAATCTAAGAAAAGAAGTAGAATTCCAGCAAGGAGTCACCTCCAAATCTGAAGCTATGTCATGGAGACACTAAAGAGGACAAAGCAGTAATGGCGTGATCAAATGCAAATGCAAGTGGATGTGAACGTCTACAACAATTGTGAGGCCCGAAGAACTCAAAATGCATAGATCCGCCTGATAATTGTAGTTTGTTGGAGTTGAAAGGATAGACCGCAACACCACCGCTCCGATATGAACACTAAAGATCTCTTAATTTTAGAACAACAATAGCCTTGATAGTGAGTAAAAACTTGAGAAGCAATTGAACATTTGATTCACAACCGTACATGATGTGAAATCGGTTGGTCTCACCCAATACGATTCATCTATGCTTAATTTCAATTCCATGCACTCGAGATCACTGTCAAGGACTCTTTAATTACTAAAACCGGTTGCCTTCATCACGATTCACATCCATCTTTTCACTTACTAGGAGATGGGGAAACAGTAAATGGGGAGCATCTCTATAGGCCCTTTCAGCTAAAAACTGATTCTACCCAGCGAAGCGCATGATGCTTTAGAAGAGGGCATGTCGGATCATAATCCCAATCAAATACAGATGCAAGAAGCTACAATTGCCAAGTTGCTCACTGGCTACATAGTACCCGATTGAGCTTTTACAAGATAGAATGGCACGAGTTCTCGAAGAACTCAAAGTCAAAAAGCAGGGGAATCGACTCTGCTGAAGCAAGCAACAAGCAAAATGATCTGCGACGTCAGCTCCTACATGGGTCTCGTGAATAATGTAAGAGTGGATGGATGAGATGAGACAGAGCATCTGTTTTTCTTTACCTTTGAGAGCTGAGGAGTTGAAGAGGTGGAGGGAGCGCAGGAGCAGAGCAAGCGCAGGAGAGAAGCCCTTAAAGAGAACTTCCGACCGTCGTCATTAGGAAGCGAAGTATGAATTGAGAACAAACTCTCTGCTTGTTGATTAAAGAAATGGGAAAATCAAGTTAGTGCGGCAAAAAGAATAATTCAAAAAAGGACCGTCACGAGAACGACTGGTCATCACTACCGGTCATCATCAATAGAGGAGGGTCGGGATTGGTCTATCGCACTTCAGTTTAGGTGATGACACACTCTTCTAGTTTTTGGACATCCTCAAAATAGAGAAATAACAATGAAATATTTATAATACCCTCACCGTCTCTTATCATATAAATTGCATTTAAAACCATGATTGATGAGTATCTTGAGACACTAGTTAAATATAATTTATTTGAAATAATTCGATTTCAAAACTTGGTGCATAACATGAGGACAAAGTTGGTACATTGAAGACCGTAAATTTTCATTAATTAGTGTTTCCGAACACTCATTAGCAAAATATTTGTAAATATTATTATGATTGTTTAGTTAGAGGAAAAAAGATATAAATATTTATTAAACCTTGACTCAATGTACGCTCTTAATTCGTTCGACATGAATCTTTATACACCTAAATCATTTGAACTTGTATTGGATTGATATTATGCTATTTTAATTTTCTAATTTACAAACTTGACTAACTTTGCTAAAGAAAACACAAAATGCTATTTTGAAAATTTTATCTATCTAAAAGAGTAGGGACATTATTTAGGTTAACTCACGTATAAGGATCTATACATAAATTAATATAATTATTTTAGATATCTTTGCGAAAAAAGGAAAAAAGACACAAATAATTTCAAAACTTTGATCCAACATTCATGTTATCATTAAAATTTTAATTTGTTAAATCAACCTAGTCCCTCAGCCTTCAGTCTATTCAATCTAATCAGTCCTCGATGGTATTCGGAAGTTTTCGTAATTACACTAGTGCCCGTATTTATAACAAATCTCGCAGGCCAACATAATGGGTCCACAAAATAAAGAGGCCAAAGCCCACCCCATTACCGATATGGGCTGGGCCTCTAGTTCTACCGAAATAGCGATGGCATGTTACTGCACTTTCTTCTGTTTCCGTCGGAAGCTCCAGCGGCGGGTTGGACGATCGGAAGCAAGAAGAAGAAGAAGAAGGCGGACAGGACAGCGATGGAGGGAGACGCGCTCGCCGAGTCGCTCAACGATCTCTTCCTCAACCTCTCCACGATGGTCAAATCCGAACTCCAGGCGCGTCGATTTCGTTCACTCATTCACACTGGTCTTTTTCTTCTCATTCTGATATTTGATTGAATCATGAGGCTTTGCATTTATGCACTCTGAATAAGTAGAGACATGTGGTTATGATACGAGCATGGGCTTAACAAAGGTGAGTTCAGCCATCATCCCTTTCTCACCACTTTCAAACTGAATTGGGTTGCTGGAGTTAAACTGGAATCACTCAAGAGTGGGAATTCATAACCCCGGCAAATGCGATAAATACAATCAGCTCTTTGCGTTGCCCGACTTCTATAGTGAATTCATTATCTGTCTCGCTTGCGAATCCTTTTCTCTATCCCTATAAGGATGAGACAGGTCCATGGCAGCAAGCAACTCTTTGCATAAGGAGAGTCCGTTAACCCATCAAACGACATATGAAAACAATGCAAAATTCGGTACACCCCGTCAAGCAATCGACTCGGTTCAGGTCATCAGATCATATCTTGATAAAAATCCATTTAGCGATCAAGATGTATCTTTACACAATTCGCATGTCATAATTACGTGGTGTAAATCAAGTTAACTTATCTTTCACGCTTCAAATAAGAAAAAACCAATTCTAAAGTTCATGATATATAGAGGGTCCACTTGTAGACATTGTCTCCATTAGGGGTGTGCATGGTGGGCGGACGGTTCCCGACCTAGAATCGGGAGCCGCCCGCTAAGGATCGGTTCCAAAAAATTGAAACCGGAATTCACTCATTTGTTGCATGGATCCACTTAGGAACCGGATTGTCGGTGGCCGTCCAGGTTCCCGAGTGAATCCATGGAACCGGTCTCACTGACCACGAACCAAATCGTTTGACGGTCCAGCAATATATATCCTGATCATAATGTCAGCCCTTGTCTGACATTCCATAATGTCTGAACACATACCAGGCGCCACTGCTAAAGAACCAAGGACCTGCTATAAGTAAAAGAATTCATCATCGTATCGACAAACCGCTTTCACTTGCTTTGCGGAACAAATTCAGCATTAAGAAGCAACGAACCCCATGAATTTAGCAAGGAAAGAAAACGCATTCCGCACCCACGAATCGGAAACATAAAGTTGACGTTGCAGGCACATACACCGACTCATAAAATTACACCCAACTAAAACTTCTATCCATCAAATAGGTTAGCTAAAAATCCCCAGCCATATCTCACATGGTACAAAGATATCTTCTTAACTCACAAACTTACAATTACACAACTTCCCGAACTCAAACAAAGAACTTGGCAAAAACCTAGCTAAATACCACGTTCAAAGATCACCGAAATAGACAAATCAATGCTACATATCAAGAATTAGCAAACAGACCGAATCCAGGTACTAAATCGTTCTATAGCATCGCCTGCTCTTGGCCTCCCAGAATCGGATGGTGTGATTGTATTTGGCGGTTGCGAGGAACCTTGAACAAGGAGACAAAAGGAAAAAAAAAAGCAAGGAAAGGCGTGAGATTGGGGGGACACTTACAGATTGGAGGCTGGAGCGTGCCGGTGTGAATCGCTGGACGGGGAGCAAGATTCGCCGGGCAGGAGCGCAATGCGGCGAAGCCAATCCCTCGCAAAGATCGCTGCAGCTCCGTCGACAGAATCGAAATGGCAATAGGGGGAAGAGACACAAAGAGAGAGAGAGAGAGAGAGAGAGAGAGAGAGAGAGAGAGAGAGAGAGAGAGAGACGGAGAGAGAGAGACGGAATCGAAGACGGGGAGGCAATATCGTCGATTAGGGTTTGTTATTAGTAATTTTTTTTAATATTAAAAATTAATTGGTCCCGGTCCGGATGGACGGGTGGACGGATTTGCCCATAACCGGGAGTCGGACCGTGCACTCCACCGGTTCCCATAAGTGGAACCGGGAACCGGACCGGTTCCCGCAACCGCCGGTTTCGGGCGGTTCCGGTCCAGTTTCGGGCGGTTCGGGCGGATCCCAATTCTCTTGCAAACCCTTAGTCTCCATGCGGAGGTGGAGAGAGGACTGGGAGTGATGTTTTTGTCTTTGTGGGTTCCAGATCCTCTCTCTCTCTCTCATGTCACTAAGGGTCTATTTAACAACTTGCCTAACAATGATAATTTCTATACTTTTATTCTTGGAAGAAGATTTGGAATAGAAACCGTTTGGTAAAATTTTGTTCCCGAGATTAAATTTCTATTGTTGTGTTTTCGGAAGTAGATTTGAAATAGAATCGAGAAGTAAAAAAGTTGATTCTTTGTTCCCGGGAGCAATTTTAGAATCAAGCATCTATTTTTTCTCTTTTCTTTTTTCTTATTCTTCTTCCCTCTTTCTTCTTCTTCTAGTGCTACCGCCGTTGCTGTCTACTGTCGTCCGTCGCCCGCCACATGGTAGGGCGAGGTCCGAGCTTATTGGAGGCTTGCCTAGCCATCGACGAGGTCGAGCCTCGCCGGTGGCTAGGCAGCCACCGGGCGAGGCTCGACTCGCTAGATTTGGCGAGGCCAACCTCGCCCGGCCGCCGGTGGGGCTCGACTTCGCCGGGCCACCGTGAGGTTGGCGTCGCCTTGGCCGAGTGAGGCCGACCTTGCGGTGGCTCGGCAAGGTCGAGCCTCGTCGGTAGCTGGGCGAGCTTGGCCTCGTGAAATTTAGGCGTGGCCGCTCGCCCAGCCAAGGCTCGGCCAACGAGGCATGGCCTCGCCGAGAGCCGGCGACACTTAGGTGAGATCGCCGGCCCTCATCCGACCGGTCGTCGGTCATCCCAAGGCCGGCCACCTTGAAGAAGAAGAGAAGGAGAAAGAAAGGAAAAAATAATAAAATTAATTTAAAAAATAATTTGAAGTAGAAACTTTGAGGATGGTGTCAAACGCAATTTATTCCAATAATTGAAATTTTGGACGATTACCAAACGGCTTATAATACTTAGAAATTATTTCCGGGAACAGAATAAAAAGAATAAATTATAATAAAAAATTGTTCCCGAGAACATAATAAAAAATAATCATTTCTAATCAGAAATTGTTCCAGGAACAAAAGCGTTACCAAACATGAAGGAATGCACACATGGTTTGAGCGAAACAAGTCACTCTGAATTTGCTTGCAAAGCGATCAAATATGGGATGCTCGGTGTGAAATTTCTCTTACATGAAATCTTTTTCCTGTATGTTAAAACCACACACGTGATTTATAGGATTCTTATTCCCTTTATGGTGGCAAAATTGGGCCTGCTTGTATCCCATTGCTTTATTAAACGAGTCAAGTTGATTTTGTAGATAATTTGGAGGGTCTTGTCCTATGGGAGCTCATATCTTCAGGCTTTTATGTTCTTGCTTGTAAATCTAGTATTAAGTTTGAATTTGGAGAGCTCAAGTTGTAAAAACAACCAATGAGATTATTATACATTGGTTTGAGAACAATATGAAAAGAAAGATGGCTTTGAATTTATATGGTCCTCTGTATTCCATGTCTGTATTCCATGAATAACATTCGGAATACACATTGACCCATGTTCAAGTCGTCGCGTTATCACATGAAGTATTATCAGTTGATAGCTATGGATATACTGAGTGTGTCAGTCTACATGCTCTTTGTGCTTTAGGGCTTTGTTAGGGCAATGACTTTTTGGAAACATCTACAATGAACTTCATGATGCTTTTACTATGCTTCAACATATTGGTTCCTATTAAAAATGCCTTGCATAGGACAAAATCAATCTCTTGTTAAAGCTCGTCTTCAAAGTTGCATTGTTGGTTCTCCTCTAGAATTTGGTAATGATGGCGGGGTTATTTCAATCTGCTCAATCCACTTTATTGCAGACTCATGTGCTGAAGTCCCCCACAGATAAAAGAGTTTACAGAAACTTTTGTTTGATGACTAGAGGCTCTTGTACATTTGAAGGACAGAACATCATGAGCTAATTCAGGCTTTAGATGGAAGTTCTAATGATGGCGGTGGATTTTGACAGCTTTTGGGCAGTTCCTTCTAATTCTTGAATCATCGGACTGCATAAACTGGTTTTTTTATTCCGTTTGCCCCTCAAAGCAGCTTGGCAATGCAATATTAGGGGATCAACTATACTTGTTTGAGGAGTGGCTCAGTCATTGCCTGTAGAACCTTAAAATTTACTCAGCAAAGGTAGTTTTTAGATTTGTTGATGATCATGGTTGGAGTCATTTCAGTATAGTTTCTTTTCTGGGGGAAAACTAATGCCTCTGGGGCCTTGAGGGCATTGTGGATGCTTCAAGACTCAAACTCACTCTTTGGGCTTGTTAATAAAACCGACTATTATCGAACAGTGAAAGGTTAGGCAGTCCTATAACTTCATAAGATTTTAACTTGAATTTAGGAGCTTACGCCTGTAATAGGTAGTTGAAACATGACAAAGAGATCCTAAACACACCTCCCCCTCCCCCACCCCCCAAAAAAAAAAAAAAAAAAAAAAAAAGGCTTGAGACGGAGAAATTCATAAAATAAATTTGCAAAATGAATTTGTTTGACTCTGTTTTGCAGTAGAAACCTTCTGTTGTATATGGTGAAATGTAGTTCTCTGGCTGCAATTTCAACGGTCAGGTCTGTCTATGCCTTGCAAACGGTGTACTAACGAGAAACCGAGAGATGTTCACCAAATTTCAGTTTCCATTCATAACACTTCGTGATAATACTTGCACATTTAGACATGAAAATCTAAGTAGTCGCATCTATAATGTTTACATGCAAAGACATTGCAGGTTAGTTGGGTACATCTGGCGAGATGTGAGACAATTTGAGAACAGCAGTTACTCCAGTAAATATCTAGAAAGAACGCTGCACCAATATCAATATCAATTGTCGATCGAGTAAATTGCAGCACAAATTCAAGCAGAATCGTTTTGTAACTCTTTGCAAGATTTAGTCCTAGTCTTTCTTCAGCCTCAGTGTCAAGTGGGTTTGAATGTCATTGCCATTTGTAAGGGAAATTAGACTTCAATGAGATACCTTGTCAAGTATCTCGCTCCGAAGGAAATTATACAATATTCAACTCAACAGCCTTATGACCGGGAAAAACAAAAATCAACAGCCTACCATGTATGATTCACTGACTGTGAACCGACCAAAGTTTTACAAAATAGTACATTTTTGGAACATTATACCGGTGTTAAAACGCACAGACTAATCAGAGCTGCAGAGTATATTCTTGACATCAGCAGCATCAGACCGATTTTCAGCTGGAGCCTACCTATGCCTTTTCAGTATCCATTTTAGAATATGAAGAAATGCCGCTCGAATCATATGAGCTTTCCCAGTTCTGCCCATCATATTGCTTGATCTCGACATGAGCCAGAGTACCAGGGTCCACGCACCTATAATTAATGGCGATTCCATCTGGATTTGATCTTGGCTTGTAAAATGAAGTTATGCCGCAAACTTTGCAAAAAGTATGCTTTGCTGTGTGAGTGCCGAAAGTGTAGGTTGTGAGGTATTGGTCCGAATTTCCCAAAAGTTTAAATCTTTCAGAAGGGACAACAAAGTTTATATTGCCTCTCATGGAGCAATCTGAACAGTTGCATTTCCAAGCAACTACACTAGTTGGCGCTTCGATTTCCCACCGTACTTTCCTGCAGTGGCATCCCCCACTATGAAGTAGAAGCTCAGATTCCATAACAACACGTCCTAACTCCTAACTCACTGGAGGTGCGATGGCCAGATGCAAGGATCTAGATCGATCTTCACTGCAGTCAATATATCATGATAAGTTATAAGTTGATTTATGAATGCTTAATTGAAAAGGATGTAATATCTCATGACAGAAACGAGATATAAAAGGAGGGTACATGGAGAAGAGCTATTTTGGTATATGCAAAGACAGCTTTCACATGATATTGCTGTGTTGTTTAGCACCCAGCGACAGTCTACAAAAGTCTCGTGTCAAACAAATCAAGAAATATTTGCAGGTTTACCCGGATACGAAATTCGTTACCCTACATAACTCATGATTAAGAGCCAGAGAACTCAAGAAAGACATTCAAGAGGAAAATGCATAACCGATCGCATTTGTTCAACCAATCAAAGCAAAGCGTATATTTAGGTTATGCTTTTGCCTCAAATAATAGGATTTCAGCGACTGGCTGCAGATTGTTAGGCTAGGCTAAACCATTGTAAACAATCTAAGAAAAGAAGTAGAATTGCAACAAGGAGTCACCTCCAAATCTGAAGCTATGTCATGGAGACACTAAATTGGACAAAGCAATAATGGTGTGATCAAATGCAAATGCAAGTGGATGTGAATGTCTACAACAATTGTAAGGCCCGAAGAACTCAAAATGCATAGATCGGCCTGATAATTGTATTTTGTTGGAGTTGAAAGGATAGACGGCAACACTGCCGCGCCGCTTCAATATGAACACTAAGGGCGCGTTTGGTAACGCTTCTGTTCCCGAAAATAATTCCTGATCAGAAATAATTTTTTTTTATTATGTTTCTAGGAACAATTTATAAACATTTTAAGTCATTTAAGAACTATCCAAAATTTCGGTTCTCGGAATAATTGCGTTGGTACTATTCTCAAAATGTCTACTTCAAATCAATTTTTTTTTTTTAATTTTTAAATAATTTTATTACTTTTTTCCTTTTTCTTTCTTTTCTTTTTTTTCTTTTCTTTCTCCTCCTCTTCTTCTTCAAGGTGGCCTCTTGGGATGACCAGCGACCGGCCAGACGAGGGCCAACAACCTCATCAGAGCGTTGTCAGCCCTCGACGAGGCCGTGCCTCGTCGGCCAAGCCTCGCCGGCAGCTGGGTGAGGCTTGACCGAGCCTTAGTTGGGCGAGCGACCTTGCGCGCAGATTTGGCGAGGCCGAGCTCGCCCAGCTGCTAGCAAAGCTCGACCTCTCCGGGCCACCGTGAGGTAGGCCTCGCCTTGGTCGAGCCGGGTGACGCCGACCTCACGGTGATCCGGCGAGGTCGAGCCCGCCGGTGGCTAGGCGAGCTAGCGGGGCCGAGCCTCGTCGAACCTCGCCTAACCTTGCCTTGGCCTAGCAAGCCTCCGACAAGAGCTTGCCGGATCGGTCGTCGATGACTGGTGGTGAACAGCGAAAGGCGACGGTGACAGCAATTGAAGAAGAAGAAAGATTGAAGAAGAAGAAGAAAAAGAAAATAAAGAAAATAGATGTTTGATTCTAGAATTGTTTTTGGGAACAAAGAATTAATTTTTTTATTTTCGATTCGTTTCAAATCTACTTCCGAGAACAAAAAATAGAAATTTATTGCCGAAAACAAAAATTTTATCAAACGGATTTTATTCCAAATCTACTCTCGAGTAACAAAAGAACAGAAATTATCACTGTTTGGTAAGTTGCCAAACAAACCCTAAAGATCTCTTAATTTTAGAACAACAATAGCCTTAATGGTGAGGAAAAACTTGAGAAGGAATTGAACATTTGATTGACAGCCATACATGATGTGAAATCGGTCCGTCTCACTCAATATTTACTCATCTATGCTTAATTTCAATTCCGTGTACTCGAGATCACTGTCAAGGACTCTTTAATTACTAAAACCGGTTGCCTTCATCACATCCATCTTTTCACTTACTAGGAGATGGGGAAACAGTAAATCGGGAGCATCTCTATAGACTATAGGCCCTTTCAGTTAAAACTGATTCTACCCAGCGAAGCGCATGATGCTTTGGAGAAGGGCATGTCGGATCATAATCCCAATCAAACACATGCAAGAAGCCACAAAGGCCAAGTTGCTCACTGGCTAGTGGCTACGTAGTACCTGATTGAGCTTTTACAAGATAGAATGGCACGAGTACTTGAAGAACTCAAAAGTTAAAAAGCAGGGGAATCGACTCTGCCGAAGCAAGCACCAAGCAAAATGATCTGCGATGTCATCTCCCACATGGGTCTCGTGAGTAAGGTAAGAGTGGATGGATGAGATGAGACAGAGCATCTGCTTTCGTTTACCTTCGAGAGCTGAGAAGTTGAGGAGGTGGAGGGAGGGCCGGAGCAGAGCAAGCGCAGGAGAGCAGCCCTTAAAGAGAACTTCCGACCGTCGTCATTAGGAGGCGAAGTACGAGTTGAGAACAACTCTCTGCTTGTTGATTAAAGAAGTGGGAAAATCAAGCTAGTGCGACAAAAAACAAATAAAACAAAGGACCGTCACGAGAACGACTGGTCATCACTACCGGTCATCATCAATAGAGGAGGGTCGGGATTGTTCTATCGCACTTCAGTTTAGGTGATGAGGCACTCGATTAGTTTTTGGACATCCTCAAAATAGAGAAATAACAATGAAATATCCATAATACCCACACCGTCTTTTATCATATAAATTGTATTTAAAATCATGGTTGATGAATATCTTGAGACACTAGTTAAATATAATTTATTTGGAATAATTCGATTTTAAAACTTAGTGCATAACATGAGGACAAACGGTATATTAAAGACTGTAAAGTTTGTTTCCAAACACTCGTCAACAAAATATCTATAAATATTATCATATTGTCTAGTTAGAGGGAAAACGATATAAATATTTATTAAATTTTGACTCAATGTACGTTCTTAATTTGTTCGACGTGAATCTTTATAGACCTAAATCATTTGAACTTGTATTGGATTGATATTCTCCTATTTTATTTTTCTAATTTACAGACTTAACTAACTTTGCTAAAGAAAACACGAAATGCAATTTCGAAAATTTTACCTATCTAAAAAATTAGGGACATGATGTAGGTTAACATAAGTATGGATCTATACATAAATTAATATAATTATTTTAGATATCTTTACAAAAAAAATGAAAAAAATACATAAATAATTTCAAAACTTTGATACAACATTCAATATTATCATCGGATTTTTAATTCGTTCAATCAACCTACCCCCTCAGCCTTCAGTCTATTCAATCTAATCAGTCCTCGACAGTATTCGGAAGTTTTCGTAATTACACTATTGCCCGTGTTTATAACAAATTTCGCAGGCCAATATAATGAATTCACAAAATAAAGAGGCCAAAGCCCACCTCATTACCGATATGGGCTGGGCCTCTAGTTCTACCGAAATAGCGATGGCATGCTACTCTGCACTTTCTTCCGTTCCCGTCGGAAGCTCCAGCGGCGGGTTGGACGATCGGAAGCAAGAAGAAGAAGAAGGCGGACAGGACAGCGATGGAGGGAGACGCGCTCGCCGAGTCGCTCAACGATCTCTTCCTCAATCTCTCCACGATGGTCAAATCCGAACTCCAGGTACCTCGATCTCGTTCCCTCGTCCTGATCTCAAATTCCTCGAGGTTTTTCTGCTCCGCGCGACGGATGAATCCGCCCTCGAGATTTCCGCGATCGATCGGTGGGGTTATCTGATCTGACGGATGATGGTGTCTCGCGTCGGCCGATCGGGCGGTCTAGGGCGCGAACAATCAGCTGGAGCTGGTGGAGAAGATGAACCAGCGAGTGGCGGAGGAGTACGTGGGGTTCGGCGACGTGGCGTCGGGGCTGAGAGTGTTCGTGGAGCAGCTGAAGTCCAAGAGCGGGGGCTTCGACCAGTACGTGCTGCAGATCGAGGCGATCGAGGAGCAGGTGACGCACTTCGAGTCCGTGGTCTCCGCGCTCGACAAGCACGTGTCACTGTTGGAATCCAAAGTGCATTCAGCGTGCCACCACCCGCCTCAGGGATGAATGAAGGCTCCTCTCTCGCCCTTCTTTAGTTCTCAGTTACTGCTGTTCAAGTGTCGCAAACACCGTCGTTTGTCCGTGAATCATTTCATCGTAAATGTTCAATTGCATGGCAAATCACTCGTAAATCAATCTTAGAGACTCCGAGGACCTCTATATGGATGAATCCATGCACCTGCAATTCCTAAGTTTTGTTTGCTCTTCATGGTTCGCTTACATCTACCGAAGCAAATCGAATGATCTCATACTTCATGGGTATTCCTTTGTGACAATGAGTCCTTAAATTAAGTTGGTTATTCCCCCTGAAGAAGGAGATGAGATTCAAATTATCCAGTGCGGAGGAGGCCCCAATCTGGACTAAATTAAGTTCCAATATTTGCAGCGTTTCTGATTGGTATGGACGAGAGTTTGGACGAGAATATAACACTAGGTGTACATTTATAGTGCCTGAAAAAATGAATAATGCAAATGATAGTAGTGTCTACATGGTACATATGTACGACAAGCAAGGAGAGAGAATATATGCAGGAGATTATCAGGTTGTTGCTTTCGAATGAAGTATCATTCGCCTACCTCTCCGAACCATTCGCCAGCCACTTAAAGATCGAAGCACCCGAGGATGCATCTTTAATAATCCAACATCCTCATCAATAGTTCAATCCGTAAATCCTCCACCGTAAACATTTTAACAGACTCGAATTGTCAGTCCCGCTTCAAGGCTTTTGTGATAAAGGTTCTCGTGGTTACTATGGCCACGTAGGCTAAAACTGTAATGGAAACTCCCCCCAATAGAACAAAATGGTCATAAATCGAGTCCTGGACGGTATATGCACGAAGACCGATTAAATCCCAGTTGCTCTCCGTCCAAACTGGGTCCGCCATTCCCATGGGATCAGAAGAATTTGGAGGGAGCACTTTCCAATATCCAGATTCGAACTTCAAACGGGTTGAATACGCTGGAACATACCTGATATCCATAAACTTAAAGACATGACAATCTAGGCAAAAAATATCGGTACAAATTAAATGCAATAGAACATTAAATAGTGGCCTCCCCACTGCTCCAAGTATTAGTAACAGAAAGGTTTTGACGAGCTTTGGCTATCATTATTATTGAGTGTCATAACTGGAGAGACCCTATGAAAATAGGCACACATGAAGTGAAAGATGGGTCCTTTGCCATAGGTGTGTGTGGCACTCATTGGAGAGGAGCAAATGCAGTGAAAAGAGTAATCGTTGGTGCATTCGTGTCACCAGTTCTTTCACCTAGCCAAAGTATTTCCACATCTTCAGGACAGCGAACTAGGACTGTTTCATGTTCTAGAAGATGCACATTTGAAAATTAACTCTTGGGACCGGGCAACTTCATCCTACGTTTATGGTTAGACATAGCATTTCGTCAGAGACTTCCTTTATGCCTGTATGTGTAGATTCTGAAGACACGCTAATTTAGCCAGTGGCAGTTAGCAGTCCAAATAGCTGACATATCGTGGTCCAATTTTCACATATAATGAAGTAAATGGTATGCCTTTAAATAGACAAATACTATTATTTCATCACACCATCCCGCTAGCAAGTTACCTGGTTGTAGAGATGACGCAAACCCCTTTTTTGTCAGTTTCTGCTTTGATGCAAACTTCACCTTCATTGGTACAATTCCCGGAACAAGCTGAGTTAACATTCTGTCTCCAAATAGAAGTTTTGTCGGCAAGAAAATTCCATAAGAACCTAGAGGTATCATCCACATCACCAGGATAAGGTGTTGAAGAGGGTTCTCCAAGCAGAACACCTGCATAGTGGCTTGGGCAGGCAGTGCTAGGTGAGATGTAGCTCTTCACCAAAGCACAGGATAAACCCGGTTCACAACTCAGCAGACATCCCATGAGTTCTTGCACGAGAGATTCATTCACATTGACTGTACCAAGTGCTGAATTGCTCAAGTTTTTTTCACCACTAGCTAGAACATAAAGGGTGCGGGCAATTATTATAGCAGCATCTGCTACAGAAGAAGCATTTATATTTGCTGCAATGAAGCATGAGTTAGACATCCAGTGATATGTGGATGCTCAATAGGATTTCCAATAAATACATAAAAGAGAACAAACTCAGAAAGGTTTAGGGTAAACTTACACAAATCATCAAGGTGACTATTGTAGAAGTTGTCGGTGAAGGCAGTATCAAAATCTTCCAATATAACCCCAGGTGTCTGAGAGTTCTGCTCAAGGAAAAGGAAAACATATATGTATTCAACTAAATACTTTCCCTAATACTTAGTTTTAGTCACTTTCGTTCCTCCAATATAACAGTCATTCGAATTTTTTGTCCTCTCACAAGTTTATTTTTTGTCAGCTATATGGACCACCTTAACCTCATCAAGTCTCTAATGATGTGTAAAAATACGTAGTTATCTAGAAGAGGCAACCAATGTCCTGTTGAGAAGGCAGATCCTACCAAGCACTGGTTGTACATGAGAATTTTAAGGTGAAGTGAAATGTCCAAGGAGAACAACAAGCTTCCATGCTGTTCAGCCAAACTTAGAGAATTAATCAAGTCTTTTGCATGCATACTGAAACAGTAGTTAGTATAATACCATCCTATAATGTCATTTATGCACGTTAATGACTTCAAGCTTACAGAGTTGTTTGAAATAACTTCACAAACCTTTCTAAGAAATGCCATAAGAGATGATGGAGGTATCCCTGGATTTGCAGTACTTGCCGAGGATATTGTGATTTGATTAGAATCGAGGGAATCTCCAGCTTGTTTTAAGGCATTCAGTGTCTCATTGACGACAGATGAAGCCTGCATTCACAACACTAACTATTATCACTAAAAACAAGCCAACCAAGCAGACAAGATTAAGCTGGTTTAGCAAATGACCTCATTCACATGATATTCAAGAAAACCATAAAAGATGAAACCAGAGCCAAGTCAGTTAATGCCTAGACAAAATATGAAGCTGCATTATTAAGTGAATCTGTCATTAACCAAACTTCCTCTTTTACCACGATGTGGACTGGAGCCATTGTTCAACTAAAAATAAGCATTGAATGCATACGGCATTGTTTCAGTTGGTGACAACATCGGTTTGCATTGACAACAAAAGGACTTACTCCTGGCTCTACAGCTCAAGAGTATATTTTGCATTAGTCATACGACAGGACAATGACATGTGGAGAAGCAAGCCATTTTGTTCACCCTGAATGCTGATAGATTCCATTATTTCATTCTTTGATACATTCATACTTTGGTTGTTGCTTAAGAAAAAAATAGAGATACATTAAGTTTGCTGGATATACAAATACCCAATAGCATGTATCCGTAAATTCTTTACACTCCATCCCCCCTGGGGCTTCTAAAACACCCTTAAGAGAAAAATAAGGGCCGGCAACAAGAAAGGTCTCTGGATGCAACAAGGAATTTAGACTGCAACACATCATGTGACAAGTATCTAATCCAACAAAAGCAATGGTACACTACTGGAAGCGAATGAAATGTCCAATGCACTTGTAACTAACACAAGAGAACAGGTATTGAATATATAATTTGCATTTAGAGGGAAATAAGCTCCCACCCCGGCTGTATGAGCGTAAAATTTCTTTGCTCCTTGATTAAGCCCCTTTCCAACGGATCCAACTTCCAGGACCTATGCAGAAGCATTTGTCAAGCCAACAGTTCCATTTGGCATAAAAAGAGATAGAATGTATTACATAAGTAATGTAAGATATTCAGAAAATAATGTTCTAGGCGAAAAAGAAACATTTGTAGAAAAGACAAAAAAAGGGGAAACAATCACATCTGAATTCAACCACTTCAGACAGCAGGTCCAATAAATGAGGAAAACCATAATGAGCTTCTGTCAGAAACTGACAATTACATTACAGTTATGAGCCCCCAAAAATAAGTTAACTTACTAAGAACGTGATCCAAGGCATGCATTTTATCAAAACTAGCAAATTACCATCTCAATTGACGTCTCATTGAGACCACTGACAGAGTCCGAATGCAAATCAAGCTCATGTAAGAATCTCCTGCTACCAAGGTAGCCCCAAGCTTCTCCAGTTAAAAAAAGAAAAACAAGCTGCATTACATATAAAAATATCAGGAAAGTAAAGAACTCAAAATAGAGTAGAGATATACCAAAGTGCAAAGCATATTCTGAAGGCAAATGATATAGTAGGAAACAGTGGGCACATCATTTCTAGGCAAGCACGAGAATACACATGCATCCCTGCACACACGCATGTGTGTACACATATACATCTTACTATATTAGCTTTTAAGGAACCTCGTGAGCACCAAAAGGCCAAAGCAAATTGAACAAGGCAAAACCTGTCAAAGTTTATGGAATCACCACTTCAAGCTCTCAAGTGAACTTTTTACATAAATCTGTCAAGTCCTCATAAAACAAGGTTCCAGAACATCTATGCACAGTTAAGGTAGGGAATATTGCACCAAAGGTGAAATAAAACAAAGGCTTAATCTGCAGGGGGAAAGGGGAAAAGAATAGGAATACGGAAGAACTAAACATATCAGCAATAAATGCAAAGATAATGCTATTAGAAGGATGTTTGGGCATTAGATTCTGTTCAACAATGGGAATTCCACATAAGCACCAGACATTAAGATACAGTCCAAAAGCCTCTATGGACAGATTCTTATCATTTGCATACCTGTCTACTGGAATTAGCCAATTCATCAACATGAGAAAGTGCATCTACAGCCGCCAGCAATGCAATCAGTCCCTGACAATATTTTCCAATCAAAATTTTGTCCATAAATCAAGTAAACAGAAAAGACGATCCTTTTATATATACCCAGGGTATAAGATCATCTTTCTGCGAGGATATGAACAGTGAATCATAAACTTACAGATACAGGTGATTCTGCTCCAAGACTCTTGTCACGAAAAAAAGAGGCAGAATCCATTGATGCAACAGTTAGAATTACACCCTTGGATTGGTTTGACTGTGAAGCATTCATAGGTGGGAGCGATGACCAGACACTGCCCTTCATAATTGCAAGATATTATTAAAATCTGCCGTAATAGGAAACAATGAGGTACAACTTCACTGAGAGACCCAAAAAAAATTGCTCGAAGCCACCATGATATCTCGAGTGAGCACTTCAGTGAGCTATTAAAGCAAAGAGATCTAAGAAAATTGCTACAGTCGCAGCGTATTGGACATTAATGGAACTGGTATGAAGGTATTTCTTCTAAAAAGAATTGGTGACAAACAACATTCTTTCACAGTGAACACATTGATAAAAAGCGTCTTTACGCTGTAACCAGTCTGGCCCCAATTTTATCGAATTCAAGAAAGTTACATAAGGAAACAAAAGTTAGATCCACTAAACCGGTTGCTCTTGGAAGCTTTAGTAGGAGACATCCTACTCGGAGTTGCAGATATCCAAATTTTTTTCAGTAAAATTCGGAAAAGCATGTTAACAACTGGCTGACAACTGACATGATATCCATGAAGACCTCACCTGTATCCACCCAGTGGTAAACAAGTTTGTTCTTCTATACAAGACTGTGAATCACGAGTCCCAGATTTTGTTGTCTGACTCAAAAAGAACATAAATGAAAAGAAAAAAGAATTAGAAACTCCAGCCTTGGAAGAAAGAGAGTTAACTGCTCATTCAGGGGTAAGAGAACTTCCTTTACCTGCATCACAAGATCAAATTCCGCCACATGTGCAGTATAAGCTTTCTCGCGCTTCTCATTGCTGGCTGATAGCTGCATGAAGTGAATCAGAAATGTCCAAGTTTTGATTACCATGGGAATCAGCTTTATAGACACTAGGCAAAAAATTTAGCCCCAAAACCCATTAGAATGAATTCTCAAAGTAACTAGCAGAGGGATTGCCTCCAGATACTAGCATTTAAACGAAGGGTGTTTTACCTTCTTAACACTCAGTGAGCTACTCACAGAAAGTAAAAACACAGGAAACTGATAGGAATTCCACATTATGCCAGATCCCTGAAAAAGCAAAAATTTTAATGCTTCAGCATCTTGAATTACCCAACTTTGAATAACAATTTATGCAGCAGAGCGTGAGAAACCATTAAATTCCATTTGAATACATCAATGTAAACTAAGCGAACTTTTTGTTGGAGTGTAGACTGTAAGTGATATTAGCTAGACATTGTTCTTGTAAAACAAGTTTGCACTATTTATTAAATCATTATATTATGAAATAACATGTCATACTGTTGTGATATAGATAGCGAAATGCATTATAATATATCACAAAGGCTAAATCCACAGATATACTTTGATAAATGTTCAATAGGTTTGCGTTGATTGATTCATATTCATTAGGAGAATACATCTGCACTGCATTCTTTTTTCTAGATTCACGTGATACATGCTTCAAATTGAATTGGTTAAACTAAACAAGTAGAAAATTGACAAAATTTAACAAAGTTCAATAATAATCCAACTACCTTGCACTTACAAAAGTTGACAACCCAGGAAATTGTTAATTTAGAAAGCTTCATATTCCTCATTAAGGAAGAAGTTCAATCAAAAGGCACGACAAGTGAAGATAGTATGAGTCGACAACACTGAGAGGACTAGATGGCAACCTTGCAGGATTGAACTGATAAAGAAAGAACCTTAAAAGGTAATTTAAAGTAAGTATCAGCATATCTTTGCCAAACCCCCAATTTATAGCATACCAGAGGGTTCCATTCATAGCTGATATTCTGGTAGGGTGAGAATTTAGCTTGTGGGAACTTCTGGTCTGGAGAGAGTCCTATGAGGGATGAACAATGCCACCATTAACAGCACCTAGGTAAAATGTCCTTCAATATGCTTATTTAAGTAAACAATGCATGTGTTTAAAAATTAGATGCACTTACCCAATATCTTTTGGGATGAAGATACCGATTCAACCAGAACACCGCCAACATTCTGAGCAAAATCCAAATCATTTGAAACTCTGGAGATAGAAAATTGTCATGATATCAGCGAGAGAATGAAAATACCATAATCTTCATCCTAAAGTAAATGGATAGTGGGAAAAAAAATCCCCATAGATGCATCCTCTGTGTTCAATGGATGAATATGCAATTCAGTGCTAGTAGCTAGCGGAAATACTAAATAAAAGCCAATGATGAACATCCAAATATCACATCTGGATGTTCCTACAGAATGTGAGTCACTTCCAGTATAGGAAATGCACATAAGCATCCTTTCAACAGATAATCTAGAAACCTAATTGCATTTTTTAGTCTCTCTGCTTTTCATGGAGGCCAAATCAATCTGTTCTGCAATGGTTAACAACCTGCCACTCTTTAACCTGGTCTAGGCAAAAACAGTGAAGGGAGCACACAGTGGTTCAAGTCATTTGTGCTTAAACCTAATCCATCCCCTTTTGTATAATTGTGTGACCTGATCCAAAAATGGACTACAGACAAAAAACAGGTTGGGCTTCAGTTCCAGTTTTCCACTTCTGACAAAAGACTAAAAAACATCAAGTATATGCATATAAACATCAAAATATCTTATTCAGGACAATCTCAGCAGAGTCGAACTGAGATGGGAAACTAATTCTACTGGACAGTCTCAGTCAATATTTCCCATTTTCTCAGGTTTTCTGCTCCCCAATCCCCCTCAGCAACATACCTCAGTGTTATCTACTTAATGGCACCCTTCACACAGGAACTTGATAATGCAAATGTTTTAGTAGTTTCTTTTTTTTCCTTCTTTCCAATTTTACCATATGGAGGTAGCATAAGAATCAGGATTCCCTGAATGAACGTGAGATATAAGTGGCTTCCCCCCAATTAAATTTTGGTGCAATTGGAATGAAACTTAATTTTAGACAGTTTATAAGACCATGCCATCAAAGTCAAACAGCTATAAGTTAGCTGAAAAGCAAAGATGGAAAAGGCACCAGTACTTCTTGCTGCAACTTCAGTTCAAACTTTAAAAACATTCATTTAGTTAAAAAAATGAAGCCAAACAGATCATAAGCCCAATGGCCTGGTTATCTATAGGGAGGTTACTGTTGAGCATCTTGAAATTACCAAAATTAATATTCCTATGATCAACAACTACTCCTGATCAATTTTTTTATTTTCTGCCACTATCACCACCAAATGGAAAGCATA
The DNA here is from genome assembly GCA_014182565.1 of Eucalyptus marginata. Taxonomy (NCBI): domain Eukaryota; kingdom Viridiplantae; phylum Streptophyta; class Magnoliopsida; order Myrtales; family Myrtaceae; genus Eucalyptus; species Eucalyptus marginata. Next base: position 36,924,986 of record CM024590.1, read on the forward strand.
CTGATGACAAAACGAAGTTAATGTACGTGCCTCTTGAAGAACCCCTCCATCTCATTTACAGATAGCACAACCGCCGAAGGCCGAGTCAGCCGAGTTGAGTTGCTGAATCTCACGATCGGAGCCACGACCTTGTCCCTTCCAGGATCTTCAAACACAAGACACAAAGCAATCAACGGAACACCTTAACAAACAGACGAAAACGATCGCGGCACCATAGCACACGGTTTCATAAAACCGTACGATTTTCGTCGCGGCGCGGCACAATCATTCAATCCCCGAAAAATGAACTTACTAGCACACCCTATCTCTCCCGACAGATTGAGCAGCCTCACGCAGGGATATCCGTCGAGGACAGTGTACATTTGCTTCTGCAGATCAGGCACCGACTCCATGGAGCTGGCGTCTCCCTCTGCACCGAAACAACAACCACGATCAAGCGTCAGTTTCCGCCAACGAACACCGAAGGAAGCCGCGAGTTGCGTGCGGATTAGCAAATTCGACAGCAATCCCATCAGAAGACAGTGATTCACCGGATAAAGAGAGAGGGAGACGGAAGAGGAAGAACGCCGCGAGGTAAAGGAGCCTCGTCGCCATGGCGATGGAGGAGAGTAGAAACCGACGAAGTCCGGCAGAAACCCTAGGCCATGCTCTCCCTCTCCCTCGCTTGCTCAAGATTTTTCAATGGCGAAAATTTGCGCTTTTGACTCGGCGAAGGAACGATGCTGAGGAAGATGGTAAGCTGAATTGGAACATCGAAAGACCTTTCCAGTTTCCACTTGCAATTCTGGTTAATTGCACAGTAACCCCTAGTCTCTCCAAAATTAAAATCGTCCCCACACTATTTAGCTAAAATTAATATTTTTTTTTAATTTCAATGGAGTACCCGATTTACCCTCCAATTTCCTCGCTTTCAGGGATAATTTTCGACATTTTCCCCTAATTAAAAACCTTAACTAACTATCAAGCTACTCTTCTTCTTCAAAAAGTTAGCACCAACGTATTGGATTATAAATTTTTATGATACTAGCTCCTTTTAAATTTAAGAAAATTGTAAACTACACATATGATTTCTTTTTCTGTTTTCTCGATCAAGAAACAAAACACATTCAAAGCAAATACTATTATATTATCAACATAGACAATTCATATCCTTATTTAAAATAAATTCGACTTTAAAATGTCTTACATAAAAATGGCTCTAATTGAAGCTTTTATTTGGAATTCTCGGGGTTTGTATGTACATAAACAACTATTTATCATCTTCAAGAAACTAGGAACAACTCCAGGCTTGGTTGGCAACAAATTGCCGCATTTCAGATACGCACATTTTACATAGAGACAAAGTGAATTCCCAGAATCTTGATAAATGTAGAATAGCGGAGGAAACTGTAAGATCATTGTGTCTACAGCTAACTCCAATACTCTTTTCATGTCGAGATGTAATGTAATCGGCGACACTTCAAGACGAGACTGAACGTAAAGACATGGTTGCTGCATTTCTTGCCACAAGCCCCAAAGAATGTTATCAGAACATTTGGCCAAGACGAGTGAAATTCACAGGTGGCATGAGTGTAGCATGCACGGTGCTGCTGCGAGTGTCGTAAACTTATGTAGCGAGCATAGGCCGGAACCAGTTAGTTGGACCCAACAACATCGATTCGCACATGTGAATTGTTGTCTCGTTGTTTAAGATGAAGTTTTGGCCAGAAAAAACGGAAGTCCATCTACTAATGAATCTAATATCAACTGCAACAAAATTAATTTACAGTAACAGAGTTCGGAGTTTCTATGAAAGGAACAGCATATGAGCAAAAGAGGCAGCATCCGGATAGGAAAGCTCCCCGTTATCACGAAGTAAAATGCCAAGCTCTACAAAAGATTCAACGTCTAGGAAGGAATCCGAACAAAATTCACCAAGCGCGATGCTACAACCATGTCATACAACTTCTTATCAAGCAGGGTGCAAATGGAAAATTACAACCCGAAATCCACCCTGGCTCTCTGAAGCACCGATGTCACTCTTGTGAAGAACTCTGGTTCCTCTTTTTGTATATCGTCAAGGGTCCTCTGCTCATGCTCATCAGCCTAACGGAACAGAAAATAAAATTCCGGATCAGTGTCAATGATAGGGAGAACATACAATATGTGTTTTAATTTTAAAAAGCTTGTGTCTCATATAGGGCAGCCTTTCACCATAGTCTCTTTTCTACTTTGTAACAATCAAATGTTCAAAGTTTCCCAGAGCCGGAACTAAAAGGGAAAAGCTTTGTCATGAAATTGGGACAAATAGCCATCTAAGACAGTATCCAAACTTCAAAATGGGTAGCGCAACAATTACCCCGTGCAATGTCAGTGAAGTGTGTATCAAATGAACTTAACTCTGTATGAGCATATTTAACTTGCATAGGCCACACTCATCAAAAAAAAAAAAAAAAAAATCTAAATGAGATGGAGCTGAAGGATCAGACTTTTCTGATTAAAGTGTAAAACAGCATCTACTTCCCAGGGCACTTTTAGACTGCCACCACAACCTCACTTCAGAGAAAATTTGGTGCATGGGTAAAAATAAATTACTTGCCTTGGGGTGGGCAAGCGAGGGTAAGAAGGAGAGGGGGGGTTACAGGGGCTGATATAGCCCATCTTGCAATCTTTGCATGGAGCAACTAAAATAAGAAAAAGATTGGCCTCAGGCTTTTCTTTTCCTGTCCTAAGTAGACACCATATACAAAGCCAACTAGGAAGATGTCAACATGGACATGGGACTGACCATATTGATTGAATTATAAAATTGACAGCCATGAACATGTCTAGGAAAGGAGGATGATCTTGCAAGGAAGGCAGAGTTCGCAGAGAACCTCAAACAGTTAAAGCAGTACCTCTTTAAATTTTAGTAGAATCAGATTGGCTACTGACGCTGGTTGGGCTCGATCCCACCTGAACAAAACAAATAAATAAAATAAATGGAAAATGCATAGGAGCCACATTGTACCATCCACTATAATGCTACTTCATAATTGATAATGAAAGATGAAACACAAACAAAAATAACCAGACATTGTGAGATTGGGAAAAGAATATGCAGTGCTGTTGCAAAAGGATTAAAGTTGGCTTTAAGACATCTGTTGTTCAGTTAAATGAAAATAGAAAGCTCATCAGTATCACATGGCAAAGAATGGAGGAAGTCGTTAAGTTGATTATGCAGGTATTTCATGAGATGGAAATGACAGATAAATCCACACTGCACACATTGCAAGAACATAACTTCATAATCATGCCAGCATAGATAGGTGGAAGCTAAACTTTTCAACATAAAAGTACATAACAGGTGCACATAACTGGGCAGTTCAGCACACCCATCCAAGTAGACTAGCTACCAATTGGTTAAACATTGCATGAAAGGCAAAAGATTGCAAAAAATGGAACCCTGAATCTTAATTGCTTTGGAATATGAATTAGCAAAGCTAACTAACCTCACAAGCATCAACTCATTAATAGATCTCCACATTGCACGTCCTACGTCTTTTGCGATCTGCTCTCTCGCGCTGCGACCATGCCATAACTCTTTACCACGTACATCACTTCTTCAACATCAACCTTCAAGAAATGCACCAAAAAATTGATTGTCCACACACATACAAATGCGATATTCTCACAGGTACATGGAAAATCACAAAGATAAAAAGGAACAAAAACTTAACAAAGTCTGAAATCATCAGAATAGTAGAACACATTTTTATATTACTATTTGATAAGATGTGGACATTGTAGATAAATTATACAGATGAGATCATTGTCATGGGCCAATATCGATGAGCATGTCTTGCCCAAGTCATAGAACTGATCTGTTGACAAATAGTCAAGCATATTCTCAGAAGTCAGAACCATAATGCCACACCTGGACATGTGTAGCTGTTCCATAGAGTGACTCCTCATGCTCGATCAGCCGTTGATGAAGGATCTTGTAATGATCCATATCCAAATTGACCACTGGCTCTGTTTGAACTTGAAATCTTGCAAGTTGTGTGACGACATAGGAAGCCATGATCTGTCCAAAAATTGCAGGAATGGTGCCCAGAACAGGGATTATACGAACCCTAAAACCTGGCACAATCTGACATGAGGACACACGAGGTTGTATAGTCAAGATACCAATCAATTATAGCAGTACAGATAAGCCTGAAGCTATTATGACCAAGTTATTTGCAATGGTTTGGTTCAACCTTTTCCCATACGAAAATTCAACAAAGAGCCATGATAACTTTTTTTGAAAAGCATAAAGAAGAAACATATCCTCACTTGATAATCTGAAGGATTTTCTTCTTCTCCATTTGGCCCCCTGAATGGAAGCAGCTTCACCTTAGGTTTCTCTAAGGAAAACACAACAGGAATACCACCTTCAATGCCATGGTCCTTCCTCAAACGATGTCTTACCTGGGCAAAGGGAATTGAAATTATGAAGATATTTTTGGGAAACAAGAACAGCTAGAAGCAAATTAGCTGATTTACACAATAATCATCATAGGAAGTTGTCCATATCAAATAAATTATAAGAAAAAAAGGAAGTTTCACATATCTTCCATTCATAGAAAAGATGATCATACAAAGCATTGCAAGAGAGAGCATGAGGCAAGATTTCAGGCATTGACAAGAATCGAAAGGATGAGCAGATAGTTGTAGAAAAGCTATAGAACATGAGATCTTTTAACAGTTGTGTGCCAGTTATTTTGCCACAAAAATAAACAAAAGGAAAAGCATGAACAGAGAAATATGTGCACAGAAATAAAATGTAGCAACTCCAGAATCGAGACAGAGAGTTACAGCTCTGGATAATGGATCATTTGTGGACTCCCTTAAATCAGCTATGCGAATTCTCGTTGGGTCAGCTCTAGCACCAGCTCCAGTTGCAGATAGAACCTTCAGTCCTCTACGAACACATGCAGCAAGAAGAGCAACCTACTACGGATGACAAATCAGAGCCTTTAAGCATATATATACTCTAATCAGAAGTCTGAAAATTAAACTTAACAAATAAAGCAAGTAGAGCAAATCTTGTGATTTTTCTAAACTTACTAGGCACTATTGAAAGTAATGTACTACTTTTGATAGGCAGTTTCTTTAAGCATTTGTCACTTAAAGATGAAAGGACATAAAAGGGGGAAAAGAAATATGGATATGCTCTCACATCTGAATGGTGGATAATTTTCAAAATTACGTAAATATAATATGAGAAAAGCAAAGTTCAGAAAATTCATCATAATGCATGAGATGAGTACAAAAAGAATAGAAAACTATTGCTTTTACTGAGAAAAAGGTTCTAGAATGTTTTTCATTGACAATCTAGACAGTTAGAACTATAACCTCTGGGCAAACCTTGCAAAAAATATAACTTTTGCATGAGCAGCACAAAAAAAGTACCTTAGTGTCAATGTTATCAATGCAGTCCAAGACAAAATCAGGATTGCCTGAAAGGATTTCTTCTTCTGTTGATGCATCATACAGCAGCACTTTCGCCTCTATATTGCTCTCAGGGAAGATTGATGAGAAATGCTTCTTCAGGCAGTGGGCTTTTGGAGTACCAACATCAGCTCTTGTTGCCACTGCGTGTCGATTAAGTGATGATAGTGATACCTTCTCATTTAATCAGTGAATGAGTAGAGGTACCTAATCAATGTGAGTTCATGAATTTTCAAGCATATGGGTTGAAACAAAAACTAAATTGGTGTTCTGCCACTTTTGCCAAGTCTTCTTAAAAATTACTAACCACAAAGACCCAATCTTCTCTAGTCCATAGTAACAGATGAATATAATAGCAACAAGTTAAACAGAAAACATTATCAAACAGAGAAATCATAGACAGACAGTACCTGGTCAAAATCCACAAGAAGCAGTTTTCCAACTCCTGATCTCAGAAGCATTGATGCAGCATGACTACCAACTCCTCCGAGGCCAATGACCACAACATAGGATTTTATCACTTGCTTTTGAGAGTCCAAGCCAAAGAACTGGATGTTCCTAATGAGATGTTAAAAAGTATGTAAAATATGCTTTAAAAAAAAGCAGCCAGAGATATGTATACACTTCTAAGAAAATTATCAAAAAGCATTTAAATTAGGTTGGGCAAAACATGGCATGTAACATACAATGATTAAGTAATACTCAATTCTGTAACATATCACAACCAATTTTCATTACTAGGATCTAAGATCTGTAGACATTCAACATGAACGAATTTTCCATGACAGGCACAAAAGACAAGAAGCACAGCCAAGAGGAAATTATTAACACAAGTTTTTTCAGTCTTTTTATTTTATAATTGGATTTCTTTTAGGTCAAGAATGATGAAAAACTCATATTTGACCAGGAGATAAACCAAGTACCTGGTCAGTTGTTCAGAAACTATTTCATCTTTCAGCAGATCTACATCAACTCTCTGATGATCTCCATTTAAAGAGTAATCTTTCTTCGTCGTGTCACGTGTAAGCCCATCACCTGATCGGTGTAGGTTAACAACAATACAAAATCATACCACAAATATCGAATTAAGCAATGCTCGCAGTACGTTGGAATCACATCCATGTATAAGGTAGAAAATAACTCCTGATCCGCCATAGAGCTACATACAGGATAGACACATAGGATTAGAAAGCTAAAAACTTTCTCACGCCGACCCTGATGAACCACACTTCCCGGCTTACACATGTCAGTAACTAGCCAGCAAACAATTCCAGCTAAACACCCCGTGTAACTAATGAAACACACAACCTCGTACAGCATCGAGAAAGAATGGCTATTGAACAACTCACCTTGCAAGCTGAAATCTTCCTTAATATACTTCTGTCCACGCCTGTCGGGAGAAGAGGGAAAGAAAAGATTATCACTTTCAGGACGACACGAGCCATTCGCCGGACAAGACATACAAAAACCCAGTGCACTCAAAGCTAACTCGAGAAAGAGGGTTCAATTCCCCATGCTCGATCGATACAAGATGACGTAAGACGATAAAGGGAGCATTTTCCTCGGGAAGTTCTGCTGAGAAAATCACGATCGCCGGGAGAGATGCTCTCGCTCACCTGGACAGGAGCTTGAGGAGGAAGAGCGTGGAGACGGAGCCGAGAATAGCTCCCCCGCCGAGCAACATCGCCAGCTTCACTTTCTCTCCCATTCTCTCTCTCTCTCTCTCGACGGAAAATTTTCTTCTGCAACTCTCGAAGCAAAAGTCCTGCAGCAGAAGAAGAAAGAGAAAACCCTTTCGCGGCGAGAACGCCCCGGGCTTTTTTTCGAACGAGAGCCCATCAACCGAAACGGGCCCAGAGGTGGGCCGTATAGGCCCAGTGCAAGGCCCGAACTCCGTGAACCAGCATCCTTCTGAAACGGGAAGGGGGAGAGATGGAGGGCGAAATCTTGTCGATGCGCGACGGAGGAAGAAGGAGGAAGAGGAGGAGGAGGAGCAGCCACGGCCGGTGGAGATAGGCAGTGTTTTTCTCAGTCGTTTGCTCGATCGAAGACAGAATCGGAGACACATCTTCGTCATCGGCGACGCAGGCTTTCGTTGATGCGAGAAGATGGACGCTCAAGCGAGGAGCAAGGCGCTGTTTCGGGCCAAATTGAGCGCGGCCAAGAAGGCGAAACGCATCGATTCTCCTCTCGTCAGGTGAAATGATCTCGATATCCTCCTATATGTCATGGTGATTTTGTTCGCATCGAGAGGTTCATCATTTGACTTTGAGATGAACTGCTTTCTATGAGTTCCGAGTGGTTTCTGGAAAGTTTGAGCCGAAACTCTACTCGGGATTGAGCGCATTCGTTGAAGCCCTAGATGAGCGCCTTGTCGAAGATGGGGGTGAAAGGATGTATCGTTAAGAAAATGGAGTTACCCAAGAGGAGTGGTACAATACGTGCTGAAATGTTAAAATTTTTTGGAACCGTTGGAGTTCTTTAACATCACAATAGTTTCTGGTTCTCCGTAGATTCCCAACGCGCGCTTTGTGGGATGGCGTTTCTAACTTTCGAGTGGCGTGTGTGGCATCTTTTGTTCTCATCTGGTCCTTCTCTTATTTGGTTTCGCAGGTACAATGAATCTGATCAACCTGTTTGTAGGGTCTGTGACATTGTTCTGAAATCTGATTCCCAATGGGATGCGCACCAAGCTTCTCGTAAACATCATGAGGTAATTATTTGTACTGTAATGGGGGATTTGATTAGCGAAATTCAGCTAATGATACTGAAAGCTATGCCTGTGGGTGGAAAGATCACCATACATAGGTAAAAAGATATTGTGGAAGAGGTTTCAAATGTTGAATTTTTTTGATCTTATGATATCACCTCATCTGGAACAATGTCTTGATTCTTCAGTTATGTTGTGCTTCCCTTCTGGCAATTAGTAGAAATCCTCTCATTAGCATACTTTGTAATGTTCCAATCTCCAAAGTTGCCTGCTTGAGTTGTGTGTGCTTCCAATTTCTGTTAGTGAAAGCTACAAACAAGAGAGATTTACATAATTGGTTTTGAATCCTAAGAAGGGGAAAATGCAAGGCTCTGTTTGTCTTGCAGAAAATGAATGATTTGGAAAACATTTTCCTAAAAATGATCACTTTATATCCCTTACAAATTTTTAACATCCATGAATATGTGTGGACATAAATTGTTGTTGACAATGAAAACATTTTTCATTAATCGATTATTTCAAGCAATAGAAGGGATTATTTACAGGATAATATTTTCCAAATAATTTATTTTCCGCGAGACAAACAGAGTCTAAATCAGTGAATCTTCTGCATGAAACTACAATAGGACTTCAGTTTCTCATCTCATTACTTCCTCCATATGCATCATCCTTGTCCATTTTCCCCCTGGAAAACTCCCGCTATTTTGATGTGACTGTTGCTTATTGTCTATTTTTACTGCTGTGACTTTATGGCTAGACTGAATTCTTGTATACAAACAGGCAATTTCCAATCTAAAAGCAAGTGCAGCTGGATCAACAGGGAATACCAATAAAAAGTCAGAGCCGGCCCCTGAATTGCAGAAACCTCAACCTGAACCTTCTAAGGAGCTGCAGGGCAACCAAAATGAATCCTCAAGAGCAATGCTTGAACCCAAATCATCCTCCGGACTTCCCCCAAATTTTTTTGACAATGATTTGCAGAAGAGTAAAGCTGGTATGCACCCTCTCTTTCTTGCCTGTGTGTAATGCAATTTCCACTCATATGCTGTAGCTGTTGCAATAGCAGCGTATGAAACTCTATTGGCTCCACTTCATACTGGCATTCTTCCGTGTGTCGACATATTGAATCACTGAGTAGTTTTTCTTACATGTCTCTGTTTGTGGAGTTGGAGTACGCATAATCTTTACAATGTCATTATCCAAATCAAAATAAAACTGTACTTTGTTCTTAGTAACCCTACTAATGTTGTATCTGGTAATAATTTCAATTGTTAGGCTTGAATGCTTTGTTTTCTATGTGATGCATTACTTTAATATATGCACCGCTAGGTGGTTGTGACATCCTCTACTGTCTATGCATTGAGAGCGAAGCATTGTAAGTCTGCTTCAGCTGTTTCAGCTATCGACCTAGTCACAGGATCAGAAATTGGTCATGATGGAGAAGATGTTTAACTTGTTATTTTACTACAGGCGAGTTATGAAAGGTTGAATGCATGTGGTGATTTATTGGGAGAAGTGTCAGATTTGGTGTTTACGTTCACCTCAGGATACTAACTTGGAATTTCCTGATGCTTTATATCAATATGCACCCCTAGACTGTCGCAAGGATTGTCGTCCAATTTTCTGTCTAGGATCTTGTCACCTATTTTATCCATTTGATGTCTGTCATGAACTGTTTTCTGGTTGACCACATCAGAAGCATAGTCCAGCAACTCAAACTGTATCCTTGGTCCCTTTTTCCACAAATGCTGGAATAGGGCATATCAAGTGGTATTGTTCCCATTGCATTCTTTATGCTTTAGCCTGTCTCCTTCCCTTCCTTTCATTCCACCTCTGTGTACATTACATGGGATATCTTTCAAGGTGGGCAAGTTCCCTGCCTAGATCATGGTTTCTTTTTACCATTGAGTAAGATCAGCTCTATTTTGGAGTTGCCTTAAAATTATGTTTCCAGATGTCACCTGGCCACGACTGTATTGTTTCTTCTAATTTGTCTCTGTGGAACACATGGAGGGACTCTCTTCATGGCCATTACTGAACAAATATCAAGTCTAAGGCCTTTGTGAAACTCATTCTGCTTTTAGCTTTTGATTGTCCACCAAATAGGGGCAGTAACTTAATGTCTTTTCAAACTTCACCTGGTATCTACATTGCAAAATTCACTTTTCTTGAATTTCAAAAACTTAATGCTAGGCCTAAATTATGACATTGCTGTATCACTGTGAAGCATAGAGGAATTAGAACATGAAGCCTAAAGGGAACAAAAGACAGAAGAAGCTAATGACTTCGCTCCTCTGAACATTTTTCTGTTACTCCCTCCAAATCCAACGCATGAGACAAGAGGGGCAGAATTTCAAGATATCCTAGAGCATGAAGAGTCGAACCCTAGATAAAGATTCCATCATTGAAAATTTGGTGAATACTTCTAGGCATAACCCAGTAGTTCCACAACTGTCTAATATCCTTTAAAGCCCTTATATTTTTTCTTCTGTGTAATTCGGTAGCACTTTTGGTCAAGCTGCTATTACGTTTTTTATATCTATCTGTATCAAAGAGCACCAGGGGTGCCTTTCATTTACAAAAGCTGCTATTTATTCTACTGGGATATATTTCCTCCTTTGACATGTGGAAGCATTTGTATCTGAAGTACCTCCACTTCTTGAGTTACTTGTTTCATATGTTAAGTTCAATTACTGGATTGCTGTTTCATCGGACAATGTTGAATGGTGATTTGGGTGAAGTCTCATATCATCGTATTATCGGGTCACTGGATATATATTGTCTATGCCAAACTGAACTCAACTCTATGAAGCTGACATATCCTGGTAACTGGAAAAATTACAGGGAATTCGACTCAACCTCAAGTTGAAACTTCAGTGAAAATGCAGAACAATATGAATGGATTGCCTTCTGATGATGTCCTGCCAGCAAGTAGTGGTCAGTCATCTAAGGGAGTCATCCAGACAGCAGAAGCAATGACGGGCCCTGCAGTGAAGCCAGCGAAAGGAGCACTCCCTGAAGGTTTCTTTGATAGCAAGGAGGCTGATTTACGTGCTCGTGGCATCAAGCCAGTTAAGATAGATGTGAAGTAAGTTTTTTCCTGTGTTACTTGTAGAGCATCCAACTACCAAATTCTCAGTGCCAAAAGGAAAACAATGTGCTATTAATTTTTGTCCTCTGTCAGATGAGTTTTTGGAATGTGTGTGACAAAGTCCTACTTCTTTTCTTTTCTGTCACTGCATTGTCACAATTTTGCTATCTCTTAAATGCTATTCAGAGATGAATACAAAGAATTCGAAAAGTTGATCCAGGAGGACTTGCGGGAGGTGGATGATAGGCTGGAAGAAGAGGAGGTTCCTTGCTTATCCCGTGTTTCCATGTCATATCTACTTTATTTGAGTTTTGAATTTACTTGATGCAGCCCCATGGCATTCACCACTGTTCTGAACCTTTGAATACAGATTGATGCTGCTGAGATGATAGAAGAGGCAGAATCTGTAGAGCAAAAGTAAGTCTAGTTTATGATTAACCATGCATGCATATCACACAAAAGTTGCTATATATATTCTTGTCTTTGGCATTGTTGCAGGGGTTACACGGAAAGAGTGGAGTTATTACGGAAGAAGAAGCTGGAGTTGAAGGCTGCTCGGTCCGCAAAACGTAGAAAAAGTTCTGAAGAAGTCAGCAAGGAGTCTAGACAAGAAGAATCATCAAGTGATGATGATGCTGAAGAGAACTTTGCAGTTGATTGGAGGGCTCAACATCTCTAATAATACTGATATTGCTGGTACGCTCCTCCTTTCATCTATCTCCACCATCTCTCTCTCTCTCTGATAACAAAAGGCAGAGGAGGTTGGTGGTGAGGTTCACATTAGATTTTATTGCCTGAGAAAGCATAACAACATCTAAAGATTGATTATTCTCTCTTTGATCAATAGACTGATGCGTCACTGGGCTTTCCATCTTTTGTTTTTTTTTTTTTTTTTTTTTTGGTGATAAACTGGTATTTCTATCTAAATCATCTGGAGGATGGAAATAATATAACTTTATTTGCTTCAAATGGAGAGATAGTTGGGTTTGACCTGATTCACTGCATTACGCCTGGTTATCATGCACTTGCTAAACAATGTGGAAGATAACATCTCAAACACTCTCGTTTCTTACTCCAGATTGAAACGATGAATCAGTTGGATAATCTTAAGGCATGGCAACAGTTCCACAGAGCCAATCAGAATGCAATGGTCACGGTGGAAGGTGAATAGTGTTAATTCAAAAAAGCCTCAGTTTCCCTTACCAGGCAGACAGAATTGTCGGCTAGGTTTGGGTTTGGAATTGCAAGCATGATGAATTTTGTTCTGACAACAATGAGTTGAGTTGGATGAACTTGAACCTAACTTTCCTTGTAGATGATATCCCTGCCAACCTCTGTGGATTGATTTGGTGATGTCATTGGTCCTGTCCATATTGTTAGCTTTCAAATTGACTAACAGAGGAAAAATTGCTTAGAATGTAGATGATATGCAATGATAGTACAGCTATTACTTCCTAGTCTTCATCTTTTGCTTACATTCGACGAAGTGTGCTTTGGTTTCAAAACTTTCATTTATGTCATTGTACTGTTATGTGTGATTTCACTTGTGTGCATTATGTTCAAACGCTAAGGAGTGTTAAAGTGTCCTGTCCCATTGATTTTACATAAAGCTCTGGATCAGTCTCCATAAAGCATCCTACCCACATTAGTGATGGATATATAATGTAATATGGATCGGATGAGTTATAATTTACCATGGATACGTCATGATTTTTTATTTGCCATAATATATGCGTTTCAATGAGTGGTACTTTTTGAGTATCCAGTTTGTATCTGTGTCAGGAATGGTGATCAAGAAAACGAGATACCAAGTGTAAGTGCAAAGTTATCGGAACAACTTGCATATTTTGTCTGACCCTTTTATTTCTTTCGTGGTTGCATGGTAGGGTAGATGTTCAAGCATAAAGATGCTTCCTGCATGGTCAAATCAGGTCTCTTATATTTGTAAATCCAAAAACTGAAAATTACCAGATAGAATCAGGTGCGGTAGATAAGTTCTTTCAAGGTAAGAGTCCAGTAAACGCGTCGGCAGGTAACCACATTCATGGTCCACAGGTAGATCGAAATATGCTGCAATTGCACTATGAACGTGCCTGTGAAAGAATTCCAAGAGACGAAGAGTATAAACAAAAACAACGGGATGCAAATGCCAACAGAATAGGGTGGCATATTACAGCATCAGGAGGTTATCATTAGCAAAGAACCATAACTTCTACTAGGAAAGAACAATTTATCCAAAATAAAATGGAAATGCGAAAATAAGGACTAAACTAGTATCTCTAGCACAGATTTAAATCTCTAAAACAAAGAGTATTTCCATTTCAACTCGAATGCTACAACTGAATATGAATCTCCACTTCCAAAAGGAACAAATGAAACCCTAATGTTGATCGAGATACTAAAATATTTCCCTCGAATTCCAGAACCTTATATGAATCTCCACATCAAGTTCAATTTTCTAAATTCTCACAAAAATAAACGAATGAAACCCTCATGTAAATCACAATACTAAAATATTTCCACTCGAATGCCAAAATCAAATATGAATCTACATTTGAATGCCAAAACCAAATACGAATCTCCATATCAAGTTCAGTCGCCACGTTGTGAGGACCCTCTCAAACTTTTTCAAAACAGTTAGAGAAAAGGAATTAGCATAGAGCGCATTGCCTAAAAAGCGGGCCTACAACCCTCAATCAGGTGTGAGCTGTGATATTTGATTTCATTTTTTTAGTTCAATTTACCTAAGGGATTTTTAGGAGTTGCCACTAACCTTTTCAGGGTCGGTTAGAAATCAAACAAAACACGGGAGTTTTGTCTCATTTTCTACGCAATCACAAATTTACTATGTATGTCTACACACTTGATTAGGCGAATCGTCTAATTATTGCCCTTTTAGTACCTATAACTTGGTGGGATTGTTTATCTAAGTGATTACATGACTTTTTCATCATTTATGATCCTAAAGGTCTTTAGATTGTTACATGTTCATGCAAATGGGGGTTTATTATGTTAGGCTGTCTCAATCGTTATCGAAAGGAAAAGAAATAAATAATTTATTTAAAGAGCAGGAATGAAACACTCAAGTATACGTTGGGTGAAGAATGAAAAGCTCAAAGTGAATGAAAATTTGATCCTAATTGGGTGAAGAATATTACGCCTCTTTGTTCTAAGCCTTGGGAAATGAAAACCCCATGAGCTTAATCTGATACTATGTTGGATAAAGAATATACGTTGCCTTAAGCCCTGGGACACGAAACCCCATAAGTTTGAAATTAGAGGCTAGTCTGGACCCTAATAATTGAGCTACATGAGGGCGAGCCTAAATTCTACAAAATTTTATTCAAGTGGTACACGAATCTAGTCTGAGCTACCCATTATTAGGAAAATGATCTTAAGCCCAATTGGTTTTTATTTGCTAAACTAGACTAAAGTCTAAACTAGTTTGGTTATTAAAACCTAAGTCAATTGGTCTAACTAGACTAATTAGTTAGCCCTAAACTAGCCTAACATTCCCTGGACTGCCACCATGAATCGCCCCCTCAAGGCTCTCGGCCGCCGCCCTCGTGCCTCCAGCCACCTCCAGCCGATTTCGATTCCATCCATGTAATCACTCTAATCAATCATCAATGGGTTCACAAAAGTTAATTAACAAAAAAAAAACTCGAATTTGATTTGGGAATTTTGTGTCGATCATGCAACGCGATCACCCCTCCACGTCATAGGATTAAGGATTGATTAATTAATGATAAATGATGATTAACCCTCACTTGCATTTCACCAAGCGATGGGCTGAATCCCCAGCACCAAATTAAGCTTTGATCCCCTTTTCTAAACTACTGCGGAGGAATTAGGCAACGTCAATTGCAATTTAGCCTAATATGCATCTAAGCAAACACACACCAAGTCAATTCAGTGTCCAGTTAGGCCAATTAGCCTTAGAATCCACAAAAACAATTAGTGATCCAAGAGGGTTACTTCTCTGTTTTTCCCCTATTTTTGTTTGATTATATTTTAATCCAATTGACTAACCTGATGAAATCCAAATTGAATTATTTCAGCGGCTAATGAAAGCAAGCCTACTTCAATCTTGATTGAGGCCATTTTCCCAAATTACGAATGGATTGGGGTTAATTAATCCATCTTAGCCGCTCACTTAAGAATCTGAATCCGGACTCTAATTTTGAAAAGTACTATAAAAATAGCAAACAAGGTCCACTTGTCGCGAAATTTAAGGGACAGCTAGCCCTGCACGTGCTCTTTAACTTTTATTTTTAACTTTTTGTAAACAAGCCCTCCAAGAACTAGCAAATCATATTAAAATCAGAATAGTTTTTTGGCCAAATCTGACCTTATCCGAAATTAATCAATTGGCCGCCCAAAAATCATTCAAAATTTTATGAAATTTTCCAGATTCATAGTTCAAGACCTCCTTTTCAACTTTCGTTCATTAAGATTTTCCAGTAGGGACCTCCAACTATTTTAAAACTCCAAATTATATTTAATTGACACGGCAATAAAAATTTCAGATAAAACATTATTTTTTTGTCTTTTTATTTTTTAACAAGTTTCAGACAAACCAAACGAATTCGAATTTTATGATCTTCATATCATTGGAAAACTTATGATATAAACTACAAATAACCTGAAGACAACCTTTTCTAAAAGATTTTTTTTTTTTTAAATTGATGAATACGTCAATCAGACTACGATTTTTTTCCAAGCTTCATTCACATTTTCAACTACGTTCAAACGTCTCCAACTAAGTTATGTTAATTATCCGGATTATGAACATCTTCAAACTACTCTTGTGAACATTCAACATAACATTCAACTATTCCACATCAAAGAAAACCTATGTCATTTATCTTCTCACGAAAATCTTAAGGGAATATCATCAAGATGTAATTCAATTATTCATAATCATCATCCATCTAACATATACCAATCCTACCTAGCACTAGTTAACATCAAATTATATCGAGATACATGCTAGAGGAGGATTGGCCAGTGCAAGAAACAATGAATTGATCATTCGATACAATTGAACTATACTAGAGCTAATGCTCGATAATATCTATCCTAATCAGGTAATATTAAGCTCGATTGGCATGCTAGCATTAAAATCAATATCAAAACTCATCTAGAGAGGCTAAGCTAAGTGTAAATTGAAATCCTAGGCTTCTCTAAACATGTAATCGATACATAATTTTTTACAATTAATCTTAAGTTCTAATCGATTTCATTCCGATTATGTCTAATTCCATCGCATCATATCTTAGAATCAAACATAGATTGAAGAATTTTCTTCAATTTCAAACTATATTCATCCTTATATCATCGAATGATTATGTGAAATAAATCATCAAAATTCTCCTGCTGGAACCAACATTGGATGATTATTGGCAAGTCACTTAAAAAACAATTGAATTTGATAAACTCGGGTAGCAATTGAGTATAATTCCGGCCACAATCACGCATGGGACATCTCAAGAATGGTCGGCATTCAACTAGTTTGGCGAAAGGAGGCTGGGATAGTTTGTCTCACTATTGATCATTGTCAATGAGGGCCCGTATAAGTCTTGGACCATTATCGAGTGCAATATTAGCATAGGTTACATCAACATCAACATGTTGGACCGAGGAATTGATTCCCCACATAATCACATTTCACATTTCAATCTATGTTCAATTCTAAGCTAGAAAATTTCCCCACAAAGGCAATGGCTTTTTTACGAGTATCTGATTTTGATTCGTATCCCTGTCTACTCAGATGCATATGGCCAATTTGTTGAAAACATGCATCACATGCTTTCCATAGATACAAAAATCAAGTCAATGGGATGTTAGATTGAAAAATTATGGAAAATCAAAGTCTGGTCTTTTTCACAAATTTTCCCAATCTGATAAATTTTAAGTACTTTTATTTTTGTTGAAATATATTTAAAGTATTAGGTCACGGACTTTTCGTAAATGCAAATATTGATTTAATGGAACACCCCCACGAAAAACTTAGACTCATTCAAGATTTTTAAAAGAACTCCTAACTTGTTGAATTCAAAATATTAAGTCATAGGCTTTCTGTATGTGGAAATTTTTTTGTCAATGATACATGACACGAAAAACTTGTGCTTGATCAAAGTTTGACTAAATTCGTTTTCTATATCCTTTGTTGGTTGAAAGTTCAAGTATCTTTGTTTCGATCAAGATAGAGGTGTAGTTTGGTTTCTTAGCTTGTTTTGAAATTATTCACATTTCTAGTGAAGGAGCTCAACATGTTAATTAGCGCAAATTCCAAATGCCCACATGCTATCGGCATCAACGTACCTCGGTTGAGGTTCACCCCGCTAAAAACAGATACAGAGTTGCTTGCCATTCAAGTTAGTCTCTTGTTGTTTTTATTTTTAAATTTAAAGATATAACATTAAAAAATGGATCTCAGTGTGTCTTTTACTCTCTTACAATCAAATAGTTATAACGTGGACGATGCTCTTGTTATTGAAAAAAGGGCTACAACAAATCCGGAGCATGAGCAAGTGAAGATTTACTTGCATGATATTGCCATGCCATTTTTTTGGGATAATGATGGAGTTGTTCTGATGTCGCTAGGTTGGCACTTGTAGGAGGGAGCCAATTTAATTTCTAACATCACTCATAGCAAATTTGCCTCCCCCCCAAATAATAATAATAATAATAATAATAATAATAATAATAATAATAATAATAATAATAATAATAATAATAATAATAATAATAATATTTCTTGATTCATGTAGGGATACAAGACCAAAGTTAAGGTGGAAATTCCAAATGGGACAATGCTGCAAAATAAGCTAGAATGGACTCTACGTCCTTTATTTATGAGGTTGTCACTATATTTCTTTTAAGAGTGAAGTTTCTAGTTGTGGTGGAAATTCGTGACCCTACTCAATCTAATCTTATATAGTGACTTCATTCAAACTAACAGAGTTTTATGGCGCTCCATACAAGTATGGTTGAATGTGTTCAAATTACTCCTCATGATACATTTTGAATTGCTAAGCAAAATTCACCTTGAGAAACCTGTTATCTTCAACTAATGGAGATGAAGGTGAATGAAAAAAGCTTGAACTCCACATTTAATATTACGCAATTTTGCATGAAGTCTTTCCAATATAGACACCAACTTAGATCGTTGTCAACACTAACATTAGTTACATCTAGTTACATCAGCATGTTGAATTGATTCCCCACATGCACATTTCACATTTTAATCTATGTTGGTTTCTAAACTAAACAATTCTCTACAAGGGCAAAAGCTAGTCTTAAAGTACCATAAGTATTCGATTAGGATTAGTATTTTTCTCTATACAAATGCATATGGCCAATTTATTGAGAAACGCACATCACGGGCTTTCCATAGGTGTAAAAATCGAGCTAATGAGATGTCGGATGGAAATGTTATGGTCTTCAAAGTTTTGTTAAATTCATGTAAAAAAGACAAGAATATGATTTTTCAAACAAAAATTCCAATGTGATGAATCGAAAGCATTGGTCACAGGCTATAGAATAATGCAAATACCTCAATAATAAAATAATAAAATGCCGCACAGAAAACTTATGCCCTGATCAAGTTTTTCAAAAAGATTTAAATCTAATGAATTTAAACTTTCAAGTCACGAGCTTTTTGTAGGTGCAAAAATTGAGTTAATGCAGCATCGGGTGAAAAACTTATGTCCAATCAAAAGTTGATCAAATTTGTGTAAATGGCATAATCATGGCAATAATAAAATAGTTATAACGTGTATGGTGCTCTTGTTATCGAAGAAAGGGCAAGAACAAGTCCGGAACATAAGCAAATGAAGATTTACTTGCATGATATTGCCATGCCTTTTGTTGGGATAATGATGGAGTTGTTTCTATGTCGGTAGGTTGGCAACTTTAGGAGGGAGTCAATTTAATTTCTAGCATCAGTGCTAGTATGGAGGTTTCCGTGCCCTATCCTTTGACTCACTCATTGATTTACTTCTATGATTTGTTGTATACCTGATGTCATCATGATTTGCTTGATTTACCAAAATAAAAAATAATAATAATATTCTTTGATTCATGCAGAGATACGAATAGTTATAACATGGATGGTGCTCCTGTTATTGAAGAAAGGGCTAGAACAAATCTGGAGCGTGAGCGGGTGAAGATTTACTTGCATGATATTGCCATGCCTTTTTTTTAGGATAATGATGGAGTTGTTATGATGTTGGTAGGTTGGCAATTTTAGGAGGGAGTCAATTTAATTTCTAATGTTATTGATAATATGGAGGTTTTCATTGGTCTATCTTTTGCCTAACTCATTAATTTTTAGGTAATTACTGGTCGTATACTTGCATCCACTTAGGTCAACCGTGGTTTGCTTGATTTGCCTTAAAAAAGGAAAACCAATATTCCCTAATTCCCTGTAGGATACGAGACCAAGGTTAAGGTGGAAATTCCAAATGGGGCAGTGCTGCAAAATAAGTTAGAATGTACTCTACGTCCTTTATTTGCGAGGGCGTCACTGCCCGTATCTCTTTTAAGTGTCAAATTTCTAATTGTGGTGAAAATTCGTGATCATACTTGATGTGATCTTGTATAGTGAGTTCATTCAAATTAACAGAACTTTGTGGCGCTCTTTCTTCCATGCAAATATAGTTGAATGTGTTCAAATTGCTCCTCAAGATGCATTTCGAATTGCTGAGCAAAATTCATCTTGAGGAACATGTTATCTTCAACTAATGGAGATGAAGGTGAATGGAAAAAGCAAGAACTCCACATTTAATACTATGCAATTTTGCATGGAGTCTTTCCAATATAGACACCAACTTAGATGGTTGTAAACGTGGGCATGTGCAGGTCTTGAATCATATTAGTTACATCAGCATGTTGAATCAAGGAATTGGTTTCCCACATGCACATTTCACTATGTTCACTTCTAAACTAGACAATTCCCTACAAGGGCAAAAACTAGTATTAAATTACTTTAAGTATTTGATTCGGATTCGTATTTTTCTCTATACAAATGCATATGGCCAATTTATTGAGAATTCCTCTTATCTTCGATTTTATTGTGTCTTGAATAGGAATTAAGTATGGGATAGGATAAAAGAATTCATCATAATTTTTATCCTGAGTACTAAACTAACCAATACGTGTATACTTTGGGGACAATTGTCCAAAAAGTCCTAAACCTATTGCAGTTTTGCCAATTCAGTCCTAAACCTTTCAATCTTGCCAATTGAGTCCTAAACATTTTGTCAGTTTGCCAATTGAGTCCATCCGGCCAATTTTGGCCGGAAAATGCTGGCGTGGGACGCCGGCGGTGCCACGTAGGACGGCCGAGCTAACGTGGACAATTTTAATAATATTTTAAATTTTTAAATTTTTTTTTTTTGATTTTTTGATTTTCTGTTTTTTTTCCTTTTTTTTTTTCCTTGGCCTTTTCCGGTGGCCGGCCACCGGCCACACCCTCCGGGCTGGCCTCGCCCGCCATAGGCGAGGCCGGCCGAGCGGCAGCGAGGCCGCCCCGGCCCCGGCGAGGGCCGGCCTCGCCGTGATCTCGGGCGAGGGGGAGCCCTTGCGGGGCTTGCCCTCGCCCGGGCGAGCGTCGGCCTCGCCCGGCGGGGGCGGGCGACGGCGGCCACCGGCCACGAGCCGACGCCCGCCGGCCGGCGAGGGCTGGCCTCGCCGGACTGGTGCAGGCGGCGATGCTCGCTTGGGCGGGCGAGCCTCGCCGGATCTGGCGAGGCCGGCCCTCGCCGGGGGCCGAGCTAGCCTCGCCGCCACGGGCGAGGCCGGCCGGGGCGATGGCGACGCCGGGCGAGGCCAGCCCTGGCCCCGGCTTCGCCAGATCTGGCGAGGCTCGCCCTCGTCGGGGCTCGCCCTCGCCCCGGTCGGCCGGGCGTCGGCTGTGGCCGGTGGCCAGCCGTCACCCGCCCGGCCAAAGGCAAGGCCGACGCGCCGCGGGCGAGGGCGAGCCCGGTGAGGGCTCCCCTCGCCGGATCTGGCGGGGCGAGGCCGGCTCCCCTCGGCGGGGCCGGAGTACCGCCTCGCCCTGCGTCGCCGTCGCCGGCCGGGCTCGCCCGTGGCGGCGAGCGAGCGCCCCGGCCAGTGGCGTGGCCGGTGGCCGGCCAGGAAAAGGGCAAGGAAAAAAAAAAAAGAGGGAAAAACATAAAATATTAAAAAAATCAAAAATATTAAAATATTAAAATATTATAAAAAATTGTCCACGTCGGCGCCGGGCAGTCCTACGTGGCACCACCGGCGCCCACGTCAGCATTTTCCGGCCAAAATTGGCCGGATGGACTCAATTGGAACCGACAAAATGTTTAAGACTTAATCGGCAAGATTGAAAGGTTTATGACCGGGTAATCGACAAAACTGCAATAAGTTTAGGACTTTTTAGACAATTCTCCCGTATACTTTGTAATCCTCAATTCCTTAAAACACGGGGCGACAGTCTAAATCAATGGGAAGATGGAAGTACTTTTCTCTATCACCTATTTGATGTAAATCCTCTCATTAGACCAGAATCAGTCCAGCGAGATTATTTCAGCAAGAAAAGAGCGAAAAAGTCCCAATAGGTGAATATAAATAGACAGAATGGTACCAAAAAGGTGATGGGAAAATTTCGAAGTTCCATTACGTGGCAGTACTTTGCATGCTGGGCTCCAAGAGATTGCCAAATCTTTGCTCCATGGGTGATAATCTCTGACTGGAGCTTGAAGTGGACATGACTTTTCAAACAATACCAAGATAATGCACGGCCAGGCAACCAAATTTCATTGGCTCTTAAACCTAACATTGCGCTAATCACGCTCTAAATAAAATAACTTATGGACAAAAAAGCCTCGAAACTTTATATCAAACCATCGGCACACGCAATTTGCTTGCAGAAGTGATGGAAACGACACTACGCTATGCCCCTATTGGACTTGAAGATCAGCCGCATTATGTCTATCCTTTAGCTTTGAATACGGAGAGTCTGTGGTTTCTGACGCTTTGGATACCAATCATACAATTAGTTTAAAACATAGAGCTCGAAATGCTCCCGGCGGCTGTTCGCTTGCTGAGATCACAAAGTGCTCCACTATCTTATCGTAACCCTAAAAATGGTATGTGACCAACGTTCAGTGACTGCAACACTTCCTTTCCCCAGTAGCCATAAAGAAATCTAAAATACATGGAAAGGACAAAAGCCGGGCAAATGGAGATGGGCCCGTCTAGGTCCTCTTCTTTCGCAGTGCCTTCAAATGAGTGAGCACACATATGTGCAACATGCATCGATTCAGACAGATGTCATTTTGAGAGAGACTGTTCCTCAATGGGGGCTTGTATCCGTCTTGTTATGTTCTTTTTCTTGTGACGTGGAAATGCATTAGTAGTTTATACTTTGTGACGGGCACTGCTTGAATTTTACCTTTTATAGTTAGTGTGAGATTAGACAAAGTGTTGATGCTCACGGTGAAAGGGCCTTCTTTGGTTCGTTGCGGAGTTAGGTCCCTCGAGAGATTTGGATTTCAATTCCTGATCTTGTTGTGTTTGGAAATAACCCCAAACTTGGATGTGAACTCCTTGTTGAATCTGATTTCTTTATAAAAATGCGGGATTGCATTACCTAACAAAATCTATTACTAGGATTCCACGACGGTCCAATTTGAATTGGGGGTTGTTGTCGCCTAGTGAGGGCTCTTGGCCACAATGATCAACTATTAAAATATTTAAATATTAAATCATGTTTTCATTTAATAGTTTAGAACTTTTAGAACGGTTGGTAGTGGTCTCACTAAAATCTTTCATTATATCAAAGTTGAAAGTCTGAGTTCAAATCTTTTTAGGTCTCATTTGCCTTTCCAATTATATATTTTCACGCTTAGATTTCGTTCGTTTCATGGAAAACGTTTTCTCAATTTTTCAATGTTCATATTAAAGAAAATGGATTATTTGAGGAAAATTTTTTTCCTTGAAGGGAAAAAAATATTCTAAAATAGGAGAAAATATTTTTCATTTTTGAAAAGTGAAGAATATTTTCCTTATTTACTCTTTCTAATCTCACATCCCTACAAACCCCACTTCTTTCTCTCTTTTTTTCAAAAAAAAAAAAAAAAATCAAATTATTTTTATTTTATTTTTTCCTTTTATTTTCCTATTCTTCTTTCTTAGTTTGCCACCATTCTTTTCACTTGCTCTCTCTTATCTTATATCCCTACAAGCCCCCACTTCTTTCTCCTTTCTAAAAATTTGATTTGATTTTGATTTTTATTCTTATTTTCTTACTTTCTTTTTCTTTTTTTTGTTTTCCTCTTCTTCTTTCTCTGGTGGCCGGCCTTTTCACATGCTCTCTTTTATGTCACATCCCTACAAGCCCTCACTTCTCTCTTTTTTAATTGTTTTCATTTTTAAAAATTCGAATTATTTTTTCTTTTTTTTCTTTTTCTTTTCTTTGTCTTCCTCTTCTTCTTTCTTGGTTGGTTGCCCACTTCCTCGCATGCTCTACATCCCTACAGGCCCCCTACTTTTTTTTTAATTGTTTTATTAAAAAAAAATTGAATTATTTTTCTTTTTTTCTTTTCTTTTTTATTTTTATATTTTTCCATTTTTAATTTTTATTTTCTTTGTTTTTCTCTTCTTCTTTCTCGACTGGCCGCTGACCGCCTCACATGCTCTCTCTTATCTCATATCCCTAAGCCCCGACTTCTTTCTTTTTTTTCTTTTTTTTGTACTTTTCTTTTCTTTGTTTTCCTCTTCTTCTTTCTTGGCCAATTACTAGCCATGATGATGGATGGTGATCGTCAATAGGCAAGGCTCGAGGCCGGCGAGCTTGGAGCTCGCCAATCTAGAGAGGCCCAAGATCGACGAGCTCCAACCTATGGCTCATTGATCTGGTAACCCTCAAGCTTGCTAGCCTTGGGCCTCACTAGATTAGTGAGCTAGAGGCCCTTGCTTGCTGATTGGGTGAGCCTCAAGCTCGATGATTGCACTTACCGATCTAGTGAGTTGCGAGCTTAGGCAAGCCTCATACTGGTTAGTGAGCTTGAGGCTCGCCTATGGCCGATCGCCATGGCTGGTGACCAGCTGAAGAAGAAGAGGAAGACAAAGAAAAGAAAAAAAGTAGAAATAATTCCATAATCTATTTTAAAAAATAAAAAATAATTAAGAATAGATTTTTTTAAAAATAAATAATGAAAAATAAATTTTGAAAATTAAAATTATAATCAAAATTATTGAAAAAGAGTGTATGGAGAAAAAGATTTTCCTTGTCGAACGTGAAAAATATTTTTCACTTCATTTTCAAGTTTCACCCGAACACCAAAAAATAATTATATTTTCCAAAAAAATGGCTACTTGGAAACTATTTTCAAAAAATGCCATATTTTTGCAAAATGAACAAAGCCTTGGTACTAGTCAAAAGACCAGATTAGCGTGAGGGAGAGTGTTATAATTTTTAAATATTAAATTACACCTCCATCTAACAATTTAAGTTTTTAGAACAGTTGGTAATAGTCCCATCAATTAGTTCAAGAGTTCTTCGATTTAATTTTGTTCTCTCATTTCCTCAGTAAAGAAAAAGCAACAAAAAAACTTAATAAGTGGATGAAAAAAGAGTAGAACACATCTCAACCATCCAATGTAAGCGATCATGACGTGTCCTCACGAGAAAAATGCCTACCTTATCTTTAATCATCGAAACAATTGAAAGGAGTATTAGTCCATGGAATTTAACTGCTTGGATTCCTTGCCAATGGAACCGAACAAGAATGCCGAGCATCCATCATCTACGATACGTACACCGTCTTTATTTGGTCATGTAGTTGGCACGAGACACGATCATTCATCGACATCGAAGATGATACGTAGCTAATACGATATGCTTATTACATAGATAAGTCAAAGCAGCATGCAAATGTAAAATTTGCCCTCTCCCTTTGTCGAAAATATATATCTAGACATATAATATTAAAATATCGAGAAAGTAGATTTTATTATGTCCGAAAAGTCAATGCATCGAAATAATAGAAGAGGTGTTTCGAGATCCGAGATCAATGTAATGAAATCATGTAGTATGCGGTATCTCATTGGCTTAAGTAGGTCTTGACTTCTTTTTCTATATAAGAGAAGATAAAACTATGTACTCCATTAGAACCAAAACCGGCCACATACATGACCCCTTATCATAACTAAGGTCAAAGGCATAAGCGCAAATCCTTATTGGTTTGGTTTACATATTAAGTAGGTAGAGAATCATCACTTGCTAGGGTTTTTTATTTGGAATGACGAACACAGTGTAATGTGTCAATACTAAGACTCTGTATGTTCGAAAAAAAAAAAAAAAAAAAGAAGAAGATTTAGAAAAAAATTTCCAAAAAAAAAAATTTCTTATATTGCGCCACATAATTAGCCAATGAAAAATATTGTCACATCAATAAAATTTTTATTTAAACATTTTCAAGTTTCATTTTTTTGTAAACAATACAAATTATTATATTTTCTCTTGGCCACAAACTAGAGGAGCGTTTCCAACAGTTGTTTGTATGGGATGAGGATTGATCCGCCGAAAGAATGCTAAACAGAATTTGTCCGTGCGATATGCATCCCATTCAATGTTTAAGTTCTGTATCTAGCGAATTCAAAGCAAAGCAATTGGCTAATAGCGGGTTTTTTCGCCGACCAAATATCTTCCTTGCCTCTATTTGCCTAGTTCCGTCATTTCGTATACTTGCGATAACTCGATGTGATGGCTGCCGCCTCATGAAATATGAAAAACTCTAAATTTGATATTCAAAAGATGTTGCACGTCAGAACCACACCATAGCCTATTTCATCATTTCCGTCACCAATTTCTTTACTCTTTGGGTCAACCTAATGATCAAGCAAGATGAGTGTTATTGAATACCAGCCACTTATATTTAAACTCATTCTGTCCCATCTACAACTCATTGTCAACCGGGGCAAAACCCTAAGTAAGAAATGCCTACTCTATGTTTACTCCAACCTTGCTCCAGCCTTTTCGAGAGCCGTCATCTTGCACGCATCTGCACTTATCATTATCATAATCCAACTGTAAACACGTTTTCACAATATAATGAAGAGGCTCTGAATTCAACACGGCAAAGCACATTGCGTAATGTCGATGTACCGGCGGCATTAAAAAAAAAATGTCGATGTACCGGTGACACGCGCCATCAAGTGGCTTTAATTTTCTAAGAGATGCGTTACATTTTAACATCACTCGGTAATTAATAAAAATATGTGCATCGATCCCGATACCGACGAACAGCTAAGATTCTTAATCTTTTCTTTTTTATGTTCTGTTTTGAAGTAAACCTAATTAGTAAGTTATTTATTTTTAATGTTGGGAAACTCCCACTAAGAATGAGCATGGTTTCAAGGTAGAATCTAGAACTTGAGAACCATATTGGTGGAAACATGTAGGTTCCAGGTTCCAAGGTATATAAGATAAATTCCAAGTTCCAAAAAAATGAAGAACCTATTTCTACAGGTAAGTTCCAGGTTCTTAGTAGAACTGGAACCGGAACCTATAACCTATAACCTATAACCTAAAATCTGAAAAGTTTTAATATTTTTCTTGGTTCATATCTTCGTACGATCATCCAATATTCCATATCATTCGATGATGAGTATATAATCTAGAAGCACTAGTCTGAGTTTCCATTTATGGCAAAGATTTTTACTTTATTAATGTCCATATTTTTCGTGTGTCTAAATATAAGTTATGGTTAGTGAATTATAATCGTTCAAATAATAATATAGGTGGAACTTAGATAGATCTGAAACCGACCTTAGAGCTTGTCATAAGGTAGGTTCCAAGTTTTAGGGTATGCAAAATAGGTTCTAAATTCAAAAAAATGAGAAACTTTTTCCAACGGATAGATTTCAAGTTCTAGGTGGAACCTATACGAAATCTAGAACTGCTCATCCATACTTTTATTTAGTTGAATTCCTTGCCAAAAATTCATTTTCCTCTATTGATAGTTTTGTTCGTCTTGTATTCTCTTTGATAAATGACAAGCTTATTTATTATTGTTGCGTTCAATTTCATTTTGTTTAACTAAAAATAAAAATACTGACAAAAAAAAACTTAAAAAAAAAATCTATTGGATCTTGGAATCGACTATGAACTTGCGATATGGTAGATTTTAGGTTCCAAGTTTTGATGAGTACGTTTCAGATTTCAAAAAATGAAGAACCTATACTTGAGGATAAGTTTTAGGTTCCAGGTCAAACTTATAAGGAACCTAGAATCGCTCATCCCTAACGCCTATCCATAAAAAAAAAAATAGAAGGAAAAAAAAAAATACTGATTTCGGAACAACTTTGGAAGTCGGTCCAGTTTCTAGCCCTGCAAATTGGAAACCCGCCTTGCTCGGTTTATTCGAGATTCTGAGTAAAAATCGAGCCATCTTAAAATCAATTATCCCTGATCTCTTACATTAAATTGCCCCCGTACACGTTGGCGTTGTAAGGTAAACTACCAGATAAATAATTCTCACGCTTACGTCAGCAGTGGACGGGATAGCTGCTTCTTCTGCGTGCATATCTATATATATAACCGCCCGCAGCAACACCCGCAGCAACACCCGCAGCGTCATCCACCTCCACGTCGCCAAAGTTTCCAGGCTTGCTGCGTCCCGAGCTGGCTTCCCGAGATTTTCTCCCGCCTCGTTTTCCCTCTCATTTTCCCGAGAAAGTTCCTCCTACTCCTCCTCCACCACTAATCCCAAAGCCTTTGCGCGGGAAGGAGAACGACCGAGCAGAGAGATTGCATGAAAAGGGGCTGCTGCGCGCAAGCATAGCCATCGTCTCGTGAAGATTTGACGTCACTTGCCTCCCCGCTTTTCCCCGTGATTCTCGCTCTCTCTCTCTCTCTATCTCTTTCGAGAAAGTTACGCATACAGACGTGTCGGCAAAGGTGAAGATACATAGCATCCCGCAACTTTCTCTCTGTGCTACATTCGATCTTTCTATCGCTTTCATCGAAATTTTTGAAGAGGAAACGTCACGTCACGTCTCGTCCGGCCCTTTGCCACTTGCGAGCGATGCGCCTTATCTATCCAGAACATAGAGGCTCCATTTCCGCCATGGAATCCTCCTCACGTCCTCAATGCTCTTTCTGTGTTCTTGCCTCCTTCGTTGCAGATAGGAGCGGCGATCGGGGTGCAGGATCGGGAGCGTCGCGGCGGATGCGATCCGTTCCTCCTCTCGATCCGAAGGGACCGAGCCGGCGTCCGGATTCCGCGCGGCTGAGATCGGAGAGGACACAAGCGGGCGAGAGAGGAGATGGCGCGCGGGAGAGGAGGAGGAGAGGAGGAGGAGGAGGTGGACGAGCGGGAGTACGAGGTCGGGGAGGTGAGGGATCGGATTAAGTCGTCGAGAGGTAGCCAGTTTGACCTCCTGACCAACGAGCTGGGGCTCGGCGCCGCCGCTCGCCGGAAGTTCAGCCGCGAGACCGTCATCAGCGGCCTCAGGGACCTCTGCAGAGGCCTCGTCATCCACCCCGACAACAGGTCACGATCTCTCTCTCTCTCTCTCTCTCTCTCTCTCTTCATCATGGAGGTCTGCGCATGGCGACGCTTGGCTTGATATTTTTAGAGATCGGAGGGTTGATGAAACGGATGCTCGATGATTTGTCGTCTCGCGTTATCTCTCTCTCTCCTGTTCAAAATTCACGAAGCGCCGATTCGATTTTGATTTTGACGTGGCATGGATAGAGGCGGGATTCATTTTGATTGCTTGGTTATTAAGAATTGATTTCGTCCTTTCTGGTTAAACAACTGGACGCGTGCCCGTCGTCCGCCGTACACGTGGCGGGTGCTTAGTAGGCGAGGTGTCTATGGACAGTTACTGTAGGCCCTCGAGTGCGTCCTGCCATGCTTGCCTCACGCGTGGCTCCGGCTCCGGCTCCAATCCAATCGGACGGCCAACAGTTGGCAATCCCCAACTCTGTTCCGGTCCCCTCAAAAAATTTGAGAGGGGATGCCACGTGTCCTCGCCGACGTCGTTCATCAATTTCAAACCCACCATGATAGTCAACTTCATAAACAAAAGAAAATACTCCTTTTCCTCTGTTCTGTCCCACTCTAGCCCTTAATTCAATCTCAGATTTTTATTTCGCCTCTTTACCAAACGTGGACGAACTCCGTGACTGAAAACGTATCCGTCTACTCCTTCACCTCCCCCTTCTCTGACCCTAGTGATCAAAGAACATTTATAAGTCATATTTTCGAAAAATATAAATAAAAAGGACTTGAAACGGCTCCAACATAAATAGGTGATTGAGTCTTCGTCGGTTAAACTAGTAAGTGTAACAATTTCAAATCCACTATGGTAGTCAACTTCCCAAACAAAAACAAAAATATACTTTTTTTCATCTATCTTAATCTAGTCCTTAATTTAATTTCGAATTTTCATTTTACCTCTTTATTAAGTGTGGACGGACTTCATAACTGAAATTAAATGTCTCCATCCAGTTCTCTACCTCCCTTTTGTCAGCGACTAATGAATATTTATAAGTCGTACTCATTACGTTTTGAAAAAGGACTGGAAACGGTTTCAATATAAATATGTGATCGAGTCCTCGTTGGTAAAACTAGTATAAGTGTAACCAACGTTTATTGCTGATATGATAACTTTGGATATATTTCTGACGTTGGTGTCTGTGAATACCCCATTTTCGAAGCAGATGATTAGGCAGACGCGGGATTTTCTTTTTTTAAACGATAAGTTGTCAGGGCAGGTGATGATCGCATCACATAGTCTTGCTGATTGGTGACTTGCCCGCTTGGTACGGCGATTCTTTGCTTGGCTGTCCTCGTTTCCGTGAAGTCACCATGTTCCTGCTTGACGACAACTACTGCATCCACGACCGCTCGATCTCGCGGTTCTCCTTTGTTTCTTTTTCTCCCTTTCCTGATCAAGAAAGGGACGGTTTTCGTAGTTTCACATTGGTCTGCACGTGCTTCCGCATGTGATCTTCTGTCAGAACATCAAGGGCCCCTGAAATGATGTCCTAAGAGAATCCAAATCTATTTTCGATTGACTTTCTATTTAGTTTAAATTTTGCAGCTCACGCATTTATTCTTTGATAACATTAAAATATTCACATGTAGATTCATAAACAATTTTTTCATAATTTTCTGAAAATTGAATGATATATTAAATTCTGACAAAAGGCCAAAAAGCCAAAGAGTACTTTTTATCC
Source organism: Eucalyptus marginata (assembly GCA_014182565.1). NCBI lineage: Eukaryota > Viridiplantae > Streptophyta > Magnoliopsida > Myrtales > Myrtaceae > Eucalyptus > Eucalyptus marginata. Next base: position 36,955,472 of record CM024590.1, read on the forward strand.
TTGTTTAAGTCCAAATTAACTGGCCTAAGAAGCCAAAGACAAGGGAATCACTCATGAGCTACAAAATATTTATTTACAAGATGTGATGACATCACTGCTTTGTTAGCGGCGATATTCTCTATATAGAGTTGTTCCTACAACATTGGTTGTATGCCAAAGGGGTTGCCTAGCTATTCTAAATAATTAATGGAACTCTTTGCCACTAAATTTTGATAATTTTTTATATGTTTTTCGATCAACTTCTTCAGTTAAAGTGGGTATGTTACTGGTGGATCGAAAGTTGATTTTAGGAGAAGCAGGTTTTAGAGAAACTGACTTGAAATATGCTTTGTAAGATCGATTCTATTTACCTGTATTCGTAGATTGTAATTACAAATAGGACATGAATTTTAAGGTTTATCTTATTCTTAAAGGAGCCATTAATTTTTAAGTTACTTCTAAATGTAAAACCATTGTGAACAACAAGACTTGATTAAACATTTTAACATCTACTGTGAAATGTTAAATAGTTAGACATTTATCACTTCTTTAAAGATTAAATAGGCTTTGATTTAATAATACAATTCAGATATAAGACTTTCAAAGCATAAAATAAATATTATTTGTTCAATTTCTATACTCGCCAAGAAAACATTTACGCAAGATTTATCAACACATGATTCTTAAACTTGTGGTGAAAAAAGAAAACTATTTTGGCTAGGGTAAAGTCCATGATGGAGTAAATGGAGCACTGCTAATATGGCAATAAGCATGACATGCGGTTATGTTACAGTTTAACTGTCGTAAAAATGCTTTTTTTTTTTAGATGTTCCGCCACTCTGCTTTTGCCCTTTCGTATCCTCTAAAACTGTACAATAAGAGGCGCTTTATCACTTCTATAGACACTTCCTCCTCCATTTGTATTCTCTTCTTTCTTTAAAATCGGTTTCTTCTCCTTGTCATGTATTAGTATACTGTGAATACTGTGAAAGATTTTGTGGCTTCAAGTTTTTTTCCTCTAGATTATCCAAGGAGAATGTAACATTTTGGAATTGCGAAGATATTTCGCATCATCACGAGTGGGTATTAATGGGGCCGTGCTTTGGTCGAATTAGGGAGTTGAAATAAAATGTATGAGATTATCAATACAACGCTTGCAATTTGGACACTTTGGTTGTCTACCATTGAGTTTTCAAGTCAATGACAAATAGAAGCTCAAACGATTACAAGCTTGTAGGTTCTAAATAGAGTAACACTTGTACCTTAATGCCCATTTTGCATTTTATTGATCTCATCAATAGTCCCCAAGTTTACCGGATGGTCTGCGCAGTGTTGGGTATAGTAGCAATGCTAGAGAAAAAAGAATAATCATATCCTTACGGCAATTAGTAGAAATAAGCTATATCAGCCCCTCTGGTTGGGTTATCTACATGTATTTGCCTTAAATCATGTTGGTATATTAACAGGAACATGGCTTGTTCTTTTGGCAACAGAGAGACGGTTTTTCGTTTTCCAGACAATGAGAATTTCTTAAGCTTTTGAACTTCTACTTTTTATTAGTCACCGCATGTGGACACAAGTGATCACTCAGCTTTCTTCTGTGCATGAATGAGGCCTTCTAATTTCCTAGCTATGTATTTATGCATTGAAGTTGAATTGCGAGACACAATGCAGGTATTATCGGGCTTGGAAAAAATTCATACTTCTGTGGGCTCTCTACTCATCCTTCTTCACACCATTGGAGTTTGGCTTCTTCAAGGGATTGCCAAAGAACCTCTTTATATTAGACATTATTGGACAGGTTGCTTTTCTATTTGACATTGTTTTGCAGTTCTTGCTTGCTTACAGAGACACACAGACCTATCGAATGGTCTACAAGCGCACTCCTATTGCTCTACGGTCAGTTCTCTATCTGTTGTCTACTTTTTTACACGCACTAGGATGATTGCCATGTGATAATTAGGTACAATTTGCGAGTGGACTTCCTCACAACTTATAGAGCTACGTAATTTATCTACACACAACATTACTGGTTAAGTTCAATCTTAAGATATAAGCAATCAAAAGGAGATGACTTAAGACCATAAGAATTCCAATACCTGCAAGCACTTGCAGAACTGAAAATAGAAATGAATAAAGCTTAATTTAATCACAAGGGAAAATTTTCAGCTTTATCGTAAGTTAAAAAATTACAAATGACCGATTATTACTAGTTCAAAGCTTATTGAAGGTTGGGCAATTTTTGTTGGGTAAGCATAAGATTTCGTCATCTATTAGGTGTAAATAAATCACTCTTCTGTCCTTTGGCTTTCTTGTAGGTACTTGAAATCTAGTTTCATTGTGGACTTTCTTGGTTGCTTGCCTTGGGATATCATATATAAGGTAATCCCTCGCTTTGAAGTTATCTTCAGCCATTCAGGGCGATACTATACCCAAAGTATTTTCTTCTATGGGTGGCATCTTCTATGCATGAATAATATAGTTGGGAGTGGGATTTTCAGCTTGACTTCATAAGCTGCAGCATATTGTCACGGGGCACCAAACAGTTGAATTTCTCCTTTGACCATTAGAATGCACTTTACCACTTTTCAACTTTGAAGAAAACTGTAACTGTCTTGTTATTAGATGATCTCCTTCTATGGTACTACGAGTGCTCTAACTAAAGATACTACTAAGAGATGCAGTGTCATACAGCCATAAGGGGATTCACGTCTGACCATGCAATATTGCTGTTGAGTGACTCTGGTTGCTAGTTCCATATTCTCAGGTTATAGTTAGTTACGAATTCGTGCTGGTGAAATTAGTTCGGAGAATTTCTCAGTATAAAATAGGAAATTATCAGACTTTTCATTTTCCTTTCACCTGGAGAAAGATAAGCGGCAACAATGATTTCTCACCAGAAAAAATGATTCATTCATTCTCTATGTAGAGCTTTGTGTGATCAAGTTGCAAGATTTGTTTCTGACAGGTTGGTGGAAAGAAAGAAGAAGTCAGATACCTTCTATGGATTAGGTTGAGCCGAGTGCGCAAAGTCACAGAATCTTTCCACCATATGGAGAAGGACATACGGATTAACTACATGTTTACAAGGATCGTGAAACTTATCGTTGTGGAACTTTACTGCACACACACGGCTGCCTGCATTTTTTACTATCTAGCAACTACACTACCTTCTTCTGAAGAGGGTTACACTTGGATTGGAAGCTTGAAGTTGGGTGATTACAGTTATTCAAACTTCAGAAAGATTGATTTCTGGAAGCGGTACTTAACATCCTTATATTTTGCCATTGTTACCATGGCCACAGTTGGTAAGTCGTGCTTCTGACTTCAGTTCTTTGTGCAAGGTCTAAGTCAAGACTCTCTTGATGCGCTTTGTTATTTGATTATGTCTTCCTTTTACGCTTAGTGGCTTATGCAGCTCTAAGAGAATGATGAAATGGCCAGAGTCGCCTGAAATAAGTAAAATGGGCTGCTACCAGTAAATTTATCGTGGGGAATTTATTCCCTACGACAGTTTTTTTAGGTCTAATCGATACGATAGTTGACAGCTCTTGACTTATTTAGTCTGGTCAAACATATGAACAATGAGTCTGCATGATAAAAACGATAGCATTTGTGTATTCCATGCGGGTAAGGGAATGCAGAATAATATGATGCTTCGTCCTTTTTTTCCAAGAATATTGGCTCAGAGGGCAATATTATTAGGTTCTTTCCTTGAAATAAAATTATGCTAGATATAGAAGCACAATGTTAATAACTATAGCTTAATGGGCAATGATAGCGAAAGCTAATTCGCTAAGTGGTCAATCTTTTTGTCAACAATGGAAGATCAAGCAGTAGTTTGTTGAGTAGTTTTGCTCCCGAGGTACCTTCGCCTTGTAGAAGGATTAGCGTCACACAATTGTAACACTGTAAGTGAGATGAAGTGAAGAGGGCACTAGAGGAGGAGCGAACAATTCTAGTAGACTCGAATGCAGGAAGCAGGTGAGGGATGCCAAGTTAGTTAGAATCAATGGAAGTCAAGAGAAGTCGACAGAAATCTGTTGTGAAAACTTCTTAATAGTTCGACCACCGAAGTCCCTAAGTTCGGAAATACCGAAATGGAGGAGTCCAACAGTCTAGAAGAAATAAAGAGCCAGCGGCCAAAACTCCAATAGTCAGTTTCATTGTATATCTACATGGGTCAAAACCCTACCGATTGACAGCGGCCGACACCCAGTCAATTAGATTAGGGTCAGGGAATAGGTCAAGTCATCTTTAATGAGCATCACTCCGGACCCATCAAGTCAAAACTTTATAAAACTTCTCAACTGGACGGTAATGATCCAGGATTCTGCCACCAATATTAAGTCATTCCTGCAACGAGCCATGCTAACGCGGAGTAAACCTGTAAAAAATGTCTGAAAATGGCATTTGTTAGTAAATTCAGGAAATTATATTAAATGAATAATGATTTATTTTACAATAAAAACAAAGGACCTATTTACGCATCTATATAGCTGAGCTTTAAAACAGTGTAAAAGTTATGAAAAGCTCTAGGAATCATTAGCTCATTATTTCTTCAAATTATATCTTCTCCGAAATGCTGCTTTTGGAAAAAAATCATCATCATTGGGCAATCCATTGTAGAAGGAAATTGATCAATTATATACATTGTTTCATCCCACTGGCTCGGTGTCCATCTTTTCTTTATTTTTTTTCTGGCAAGCCTCTGCTTGAATAGCTATTTGATCGTTCTTTAACTTGCATTATCATTAAAATTCTTTAATTAGCCTAAAATTATTGATATTCGGATATCAGCTGTGGATGTGATCCTCAACAGGGGATCTGAATTTGGCATGGCATTACTGTTTTTGCATTCATCCACTAAGATCCTTGATTTCTTACATGTTTCACAAGGTAGCTGATGAGTGTACTTTTCCTGCAACAGGCTATGGAGACATACATGCTGTCAATTTGAGGGAAATGATATTTGTAATGGTTTATGTGTCATTTGACATGATTCTTGGTGCCTACCTGATTGGTAACATGACAGCTTTGATTGTGAAAGGATCAAAAACTGAGAAATTCAGGGATAAAATGACAGACCTCATAAAGTACATGAACCGGAACAAACTTGGAAGGGATATTCGTAATCAGATCAAAGGCCATGTACGTTTGCAGTATGAGAGTAGCTACACCGAAGCTTCTGTTATTCAGGATATCCCAATCTCCATCCGTGCGAAGGTAATACGCAGCTAATGATTATTACCTGTCAGAGCATCCTTAATTTCTCTCTGTCTGAAATTTTTGCCGTTTCAGTTGCAACATGCTGACATGCTTCTTTATTCAGTATCCTACGAGTACTTGGGAGCTGTCATTTACTTTAATGGCCTCTTATCAGGGAAATATGGATTATTGTATGCTTCACTAATCAAAAGCATTTTTGACTCCATCATGGTGATATTAGTGTGCTGATTATCTTCTCCTATGTACAATATACAGTATGCCGAATTGCTTCAAAAATTTAGGATTAGCTTACGATTTGATATTTACACAAGAATAGGGAGTTCAGCATTACCGAAGAAAGATGTTTTTCTCATGCTATGGTTACCAGATATCTTGAAGAGCTATTTTCTCATTCCCTGCAGATCTCTCAAACATTGTATATGCCATACATAGAGAAGGTTGCTCTTTTCACGGGATGCTCATCTGAGTTCATTAACCAAGTTGTGAGTTCCTTTTTGATTATATGCTGCACATGTTCGATTGACAGAAGGTGAATAAAACAGAATCGCTCCAAGTCATTGTAGAAAAATTCGGTATAATTTTGTCTCCAGCCTTTGATATGATAAACAACCAAGAAATACAATTCACAATTCTTTGCCTTCCCTTTAGACATAATTTTATTAATAGATGGTTAAGCTGCATAGTCAGACAAGTAACGTAATATCTAGTTGCACAGACATATAAATGTTCAAAGAGATGCTAATGACTAGAGGATTTGGAATCCTCTTGGCGTTCAGCATTTCCATGACCATTGGAGTTTGGGCACCGAAAGGACTTGGTATTGGTGTGGAAGGATTCATTATCAATTGCAAGCTAGAAGGGTGGCAGAATAAAAAGATCATGGCACTGAATATCGCTGTTGGGAAATGGTCAAAGTGAGAACTCATAGTGTTTAAAAGTCGACTTTCAGCTGACTAAATGTGTAGTCATTGTTATGTCTCTTTCGCAGGTAACTAAGCTCCATGAAGAATTTTTTCTCCCAGGAGAAGTGATAATGGAGCAAGGAAACGTTGTGGATCAGCTTTACTTTGTTTGTCATGGTCTGCTGGTATGGTTTTGTGACCTCTGGCTTCTTTAACATTTATCATTTGTATCTCTCTTTCTGAGCAATAATTCTCTTTTTTCCACTATTAAATGTCGTTGTTACATCTCTTCATCTTGTAACTTTTCCTTTGATTGTCCAAACTTTTTCATTCCCTTGCACTCTTTGAATTGCTGCATTGTTGGTCCTGACAAAATCAAATATCTGGGCCTTTAAGTTTTGCGTTTTTCAAATTCAATGCACTTATGATTTTCCTTGCTTGCATCCAACGAGGAGACATCTCCAGATTACATTGATAATCAACAGTAGCTTACATGGTTCACTATGACCTTGTCATTACTTAAATTGTTTTTAGTCCCAGTGATGATATCTCATTTACCATAAACGTCCATGTTCTTGTTCAGTTGGCTGGATGGGAACATTATGATATTAGCTACAGCTTATGATTTGGTAAGATGAACTTCTACAGGAGGAGGTTGGCATAGGAGAGGATGGATCTGAAGAAACTGTTTCACTTTTACAGCCCTGACAGCTCATTTGGACAAGTCTCCATTCTTTGCAACATTCCTCAGCCTTATACAGTCCGAGTTTGTGAACTGTGTCGGCTTCTGCGGATTGATAAACAGTCTCTGTCGAATATCCTTGAGATTTATTTCCATGACGGGAGAAAGATTTTAAACAACCTTTTAGAGGTAATATAATTGTGTTTGAAAGCAAAAAAATGTGTTTGCTCCTGTTGCTCCACATGTGAAATCCATATTTGAAATATCACATAAGTAGAAGATTCTCAAAGTCTTCAGATGCTCTGTGATTCGCATTATGACAGTCATATAGAAATTTTTCGCTGTATATGCTTGCAGTTAAGGGAATCTAATCTCCGACTCAAGCAATTGGAGTCGGACATCACATTTCATATTGGAAAGCAAGAAGCAGAACTTGCTTTGAGGGTAAATAGTGCAGCCTTTCATGGAGACCTCCATCAGCTAAAAAGTTTAGTCAGAGCGGGGGCTGATCTCAACAAGACAGATTATGATGGAAGGTCACCCCTGGTATGAATTGAGCTTTTGAATTATTCCTCTTTTATTTTTATATTTTTTTAGCTAGATGTCCTTATCAAGTGGTGGGAACCAAATCACAAAGAGGATATACTTTTAATCTGCTTGCGTTATCAGTGTGGTCTTGTGAAGGTGCTCCTGATGTTTCGATGCAAGTGTGTTTAAGGTCAAGGAAAGGAGGATTTTGGTGAAATTATTAGGAATAAGTCATTATCAACTATTCCGTCAAATTGTGTGCAGAAATTGACATTTGAACATCCACTGCGTTTTTTCCCACTTGTCAATTTGTTAAATTTGGCAATCTTCACCTTCACACTTACCACAATACCTTAGTAACAAGGTTCAAGGGTTTTATACAGATACGTAATACCATTTTCATGGTAGCCAGGAAACCTCTTATATACCAATTTTAAGTTGTGAAGGCCACCTTTCAATGTGAAGACGTTGTGTTTCCTAATTCTAAGTCATTTGGAACTTTGAAATGAGTCTTTCTGTTTTCAGCATCTTGCAGCAGCGAGAGGCTACGAGGATATTGTGTTTTTTCTTATTCAAGAGGGAGTAGATGTCGACACGAAAGGTTTATTTCCTCATTAAAGTGAACTGGCTCTTCTGTCCTCCTTCAACTGCATTGTATACCTTTTTCACACTAAAATTGCAAAGCTGATTTCATTGTAGATAATTTTGGGAACATGGCCCTTCTGGAAGCTATCAAGAATGGAAATGATCGAATTACCTCATTACTTGTTAAAGAAGGTGCATCTCTAAGGATAGATGATGCTGGTAGTTTTCTTTGTACAGCCGTGGCAAGGGGCGATTCCGATTTTCTTAGAAGGATTTTGGCTAATGGCATAGATCCTAACTCTAAAGATTATGACCACCGAACCCCACTTCATGTAGCTGCCTCAGAAGGGCTATATCTGATGGCAAAGCTGCTTCTAGAAGCAGGGGCTAGTGTTTTCTTGAAAGACAGGTATATTCAGACTTTCAGTGTCCATGTTCCTTGCACCGAATGATCGGATGCTTCAAACATCTTATAGAACTAATCTTGCATATTTCGGGGATCTCGCAAGTGCAATTATCAACTCTTTTGTTCATGCAGATGGGGAAACACACCGCTTGACGAATGTCGAAAATGTGGAAACAAAAATTTGATTAAGCTGCTGGAAGCTGCAAAATCCTCTGAACAGGACGGCTTTCGGGAAACCACAGGTACCTGCAAAACTTATCAGCAGTTGCTAGGATGTGTGTAAGATCCTAGGAAAGAAATGAAGAAATTTCACATAGACATGATTAGTGGGAAGCAATCAATTAGATTTAGAAAATGTCCACAATCGGTACCTGTACTTCATTGTGCTTATAATGCGCAGTCTGAGTTCATTACCTTGCCCGGTTCTTACTGTTACCTGGTTGAGCTTTACACTGACGTGAACTCTTCACCTGTCGATCCTTTACAGATAAGCTGCATTCAAGAAAATGTACAGTTTATCCTTTTCATCCGTGGGATCCTCAGGAGCATAGAAGACATGGGATTGTGTTGTGGGTCCCTGACAATATCGGGGAGCTCATAAGAAATGCATCGGAGCAGTTAAATGTTCCCTCCACCAATTGTGTATTATCTGAAGATGCAGGTAAAGTTCTTGATACGGACATGATAAGTGAGGGCCAGAAGCTGTATTTGATTACCGAAACGCAGGAATAATTTTCACCAGCTATTATGTTGAGAAACTATAAACGTTGTTGTAAATATTATTTTGCATCATTCGCATGTGTTTGGGCGCACTCTTCATGAGTTTCTTGATGTTTGGTCGAGGGATTGAGTGATCAGGTGATCCACATTCCAATTCTGGTCACAACAGCTCATGCGGTTCTCTCCTCTCTGGGTTTGATTCGGAAGACGTACTTCCACAAGTGTTAGCATGTGCTTTGAGGTCCCTGGAATCAGACCAAAACTGTAGCATCCTGTAGGTTGATGTACATTCATCCCAACGTATCATGGTTTCGGCAAAACACTTTCAGAGCGTTTAAAATGTGCATAGATGGTGTGATTCGGTCTCAAGACTTGCCGGTTGAACGAATCATATCGTCCCTTAAACTTTTTAAAGAGATGCAATCAACATATTTTGGTTGATTAAGTTGGCTTTTTTGGTTAGAAATTGCTTGGCAAGTACTCTTATGCAATGATGTGGACGATGAAACTTGTCTCGATGACTTATATTTAGTGGGTTGATTAGAAAAGAAAGGAAGAGAAACAATTTGATTGTAAAAATAAAAGTTGTTCATTAATACACAACCCTTTTTATCCCCCCTGGAGGGATTGAGAATGTACATATGATTTTAACAAGCCCTCCTAATCTCTCCTAATTCGTCTTTATTCTTTCCATCCTTCTCTTCCCCTCCATCAGACAAATCATGTTGTTGTTTTTTGAATTCTTTCTCTTCCTCCCTGATCCTCCTGCTAAACAAATGTGGAAGCCATATCACCATAGATGTCTAAACGAGCGACACACGCATGAAGTAGTCGACTTATATGCAATGTAATCCGGCCAAGTTGCTTCGTAAACACAAGGTAGGAAGAACTACAGCACATTTCAAACTCTTCCCCTAGTGACATGCGCATCTAGGATTTATCGAGGAAGTTGTAACATCTTAGGCTGCGTTTGGCAATTAAGATAAAATTCAAGATAGATAAAATTTATCCTATCTTGTGTTTAGTGTCTACTCAAGATATGATAAATGAGGATATAATGGGGATATGAATTGGATAAAATTATCCCGGGAGAGATGGGATAAATGTGGATAGAATTTCTAAATTTCATAATAGAAAAGTTATTTTTCTTGAATAACAGACTTTTAAATTAACAAAATTAAAATTATATCTCAATATAAATAATATTTGAATTCTAATATAAGAAATTCAAAATTACAAAAAAAAAAAAAAACAATTTAGCTATTTTAATTTAATCTTATTTTTATTTATATATTCGAATTCGATTATATTTTATAAAATAATTTCAATATGTAAATTTAAATATGTTTTTGTATTTATTATATATATTTTAGGCATTCTAGTATTTTAGGTATATTAATACAATTTACTATTTAATAAAAATTTATTAAAGAATGGTGGAAGGGAAAAAATAGAAAAAGAAATTAATTAATAAAAGAGAGAAAAATAAAATAAAAAGCAAATATGATGTGAATATATCCGACTTCATTATTATAATCACCAAACAGTAGATAGAATATATCAAAATCTCAATGGATTTCATATCGTATCATATCCAGTCCTATCCTAATTAAAAATTCAGACCTAATTAAAAATTCGGACGGCCAAACGCAGCCTTAGCACGTTAGCGGCGGCGGCCGCCGCACGGCCAGACCAAGGGATTGGTGCCTCACCAAATCCTACGAAGCCGACAGAAATTGGTGATTAGACTGCAAGAAGGGGCGTGATATTTGGCCTATATTATGTGTGGAAAAGGGAAGGACCAACAACAGTACAAAAAATAATGGAGCCATCAGTATCCTGGTGTTCATATGATTGCTCGGTTTCGGATTATAAAATAGACTCCAATTTTTTAATTTTCATAAAACTGCAGAGAAGGATTACCTGATTTGCAACATTGGTATTATATGGATAAAAAACCATTATGGACGTCCTAATATTCTTGCAGAATTTATAGCCGGACAATTAAAAAATATAATTTCGTTTCGCAAAGCAATAAACGATAGTTACTGAATTAATCGAACTTGCAGATATAGGAGGAACTCAAGTACAAATTGCAAGTCACATCAACGGAAAAGAAATTGTACATGTCGATCAAAAAGGTAGGACTCCTCTACAAATCATTTGAGTTAAAATTGACTATTGTTCCTATGGAATCTGAAACGATTTATGAAGTACTAAACATGGATACATGGGAAATAAGAATACTTTCCTTGTCTTTATTCTTTATACTATATTCATTGATAAATAAAATAAAATAAAAAAGGCGAAACTTTTCTCTTCCTGCTTTTTATCTTAAATAGAAAAATTGCCCAATGAAAACTGCAGAGAAGAATTATGTGATTTGCTGAACGTTCTAAATAGACAAATGCATGAGCGCATGAAAGCTTTTTCTGAGTTGATCAACTCGAGCCTTTTAGATATATCTAACGATCAATGACCACGCAAGGTCGGGGACAAATTGGAACGAAGAGTCATACTTTGTAAGTTCCCGATCCAACATGAACCGGTCATCCTATGTTAGATATGTCGAAACCTATTTGACAACTGATACTATTCCGACATATTCAAATGAGGAAAAAAAAGAAAAAGAAACAGATCGAGGAGATCCGAACTTTGCGAAATTGTGATTAGAAGTCACAGCCTCTTTACTCCTTGATTTCTGCGGTTAAGCGGCGGAAGACGTTGGATATCTGGACATAAATTAGTCTGCTAAATGACAAGGAAAAGCAAGGGCACCGTCATCAGAGAATCCTCAAAGATCAGTCGACACTTCAATGATTCAAAACCCCCAAAATTAAAAAAAAAAAAAAAGGAGCCCCAGGCTCACGACAGGTAATTTATAAAGATCATACAGACACCGAATCTTTCTGGTTTCATAGCATATCAGGACCACAAATATTCAAAACCTCATGCATGCTGTGACCATACTAAACGACTAGATTCATCACGAAAGCAAAATCACAACGGACCAGGGGGTGATCATCCTCGAGAAGTTACCATCCCGGGGATCCTCAGGCGTATCGCATGTGCTGAGGTTGTCGGAAATGCCTCTGCACCACGGCACTTTGCGAACGTTCGGCGCCGTCTCCGCCATCATTTCCGTCCACGACGTCACTTGAGGTAGGGCTCTTCTCGCCGTCCGTGGCGTCAGACGCCAAAGCGGACCGATCAGGAGGATTCAGCAGTTGGAGGAGAGTCTGCACGACCGCGCAGCCCAGGAGAGGGAGTGCAGACAGCATTAGCGCGACCCTCTTGAGATTCATCGCCGAGGACTTTGACCGAGCCCAACAAACAGTCTAGCAAGCAGCACGAGCAGCGACTAGCTTGCACACAGAGAGAGAGAGAGAGAGAGAGAGAGATGAGACTACAAGGGAATGAGTCAGTCTCATAAGAGGAAAATGTCTGCCGTCCCGTATTAATTTAACAAGGCATGCTTCCATGGCGTCAGCGAATTATCGCTCCGTCAACAAGCCACTTCTACCAATGAAGACACTCCTTTTATTCTTTTATAATAAAAAATGACCAAAATCCGAGTATTACACTACTAATCTCTTAACAAAACTTGAGCCAGATCCTTCGATATAAGTAAAACCCACGACGATTGCAAATATTTTAGAAATAAGAGAAAACGTACCGAATGAATCTCGAAATAATTTAGCGTAATCAAGTCTCCACATATATGAATCTTTAGTTCACAATAGTAATCATCTCTGGATGACTTATCTGAAGTGAAATCGTCATTCACGTCATGCATTTAGGATTGGACGACCCGATTCGATAACCAATCTGCACATGAGCTTTTTTCTTTATGAAGAACAGAAATGACCGCCTGCGAGCGCACCCTCAAGATAAGTTCGGGAACGCCTGGAGAGATGTTGCTTTTGAGCGAAGAGCGTGCGCGAAGAAGCATCGCCTTTATTTCGATGGTCCGAGTGATATCGCATTAGCGCACCCCTTTACAACCCACTTTAGACTTTTCTGCGTTTCCTGTGTAGAGAGAGAGAGAGAGAGAGAGAATCCACATTGCGTAGTTATCAAGTCGCTCGTGAGATATACTCTTTGGCAAGCCGCCACTCATATTGACCGGACTTACCACTTACCAGTCTTTGTGCGACCCGATCAATGATATCCTTAATGAATCGAAACCCCACAACAACAACATAATATGAGATAAAGTTCATCAACAGTGCTCAAACTTGCAAAAAGTGTAATCAAATCTTAAAATTTGTCAAATAGATGCAATCAAATCCTAAAGTTAACGAGGTCAATTTATTTAATAAAAAATGCTGACGTGATAATTTTAAATTAATTTCTCTCTCTTAATTGGCATTTTTCATTGTTTTCTTTTTAATATCTTATTTAAATTAGATTAAGAACTGAAAAAGCTAAAATTTTGTTAAGAAACAAAATTGAGAGAGAGAGTTAGAGGGGGCTTGACAAAAAAAAAAAAAGTTAGAGGGGGGCGCAGGGCAAGCCGCGTTGATAGGCACTATCGTCGCCACCACCCATTGCCAGAGGGGCTAATGACCTCTGCCGACTCTAAGCAAGGGTGGTCGACCCTCACCAACCCCAAGCGAGGGCCGGTGACCCTCGCTAGGCTCGGGCTCGTGCTCAAGCGCCTAAACCTAGGGGATGCCGGCGCTCACTATGGGCCTAGCGAGCGTTGCTGGCCCTCGCCTTGGGTTGGCGAGACCTCACTTGGGGCTAGCGAGACTCGCCGGCTCCAAGCGACAGCCCTTGCTCAGGTCAGCAAGGTCTCGCTAGAGCTAGTGAGGGCTGGCCATCCTCGCTTAAGGCCAGTGACCTCCACTGGCGATGGGTGGCAACAGCGGCGGCGCCCACCGCACATGCCTTGCCTTGCCTAGCCCTTCTCTCTTTTCTCTGTCTCTGTGTCTCTCTTTTTCTTTTTTTCGTTTTTTAAAAATAAAATGTTAGGTTTTTTGTAGTTTGTTAATCTGATTTAATACTATTTAACAAAGAAAACAATAAGAAAATGCCAATTGGGAGAGAGAGATTAATTTAAAAATGCCACGTCGGCATTTTCCGTTAAATAAATTGATAATATTAACTTTAGGACTTGATTGTACCTATTTGACAAGTTTTAATATTTAATTGTACTTTTTGCAAATTTTAAAATTTAATTTACTTTTATGACAAGTTTTAGAATTTCTATTGAACTTATCTCATATAATAATAAAAAAGCCACAATAAAAAGGAAAAAAAGGAGAAGGAAGAAGGAAATCAGAATACGAAGTGAATCGTTCGAAAAAACCGAGCGGAATTTCAAAATTAACCAGCACTTTTTAATCTCAATATCGAAATTGTAAAGGTTTATCCCAAAACTCTTTTTTGGTGCTTATGTAATTATACGAATGCGCTGAAAGTCAAGTGCACTGTTTCAAAAACTTGTCATTTGTGATTGGGCTTCGAATGAATTAACGATTTCAATCTTGAGTTTAAGTTAGTCTAGTCTTTTTGCCTAATAATTATGATTTTTTTTTATCTACAATACTAAGAACGGAATTATGTAATCGAGGAATACTTCGTCCGATCTTTTTGCCGAGTGTCTAGCATGAAAATATGCAATTGGAGAGACAAGCTCAAGATTTCCCACTTTGATACCATGCATATCTTGCGAGATCATTGTTAATTTTTTGAAAAGTTTAAATTGTTATAAGAATATGTGATTTAATATTTAAACATTCTAAGAATAAAACCAATTTGATATTATGAACTTAAAAAAGTAAAATAGCAAAAACCAATTCGAGGTGTTCAGACCAATTCTAATAACCAATTTGATGGTTCGTTAATTTGGATCGGTTAAGTTTCCGGCGAAGCATCGGCAATTAATGGCTAATCCTACTTAATACAGAGTTTTGAATCCCATAATCACCCTCGTTTATTGCCGATATTACAGAAATACCCATCCCAGTATTTAAACCCTAATCTCGTCGTCTTTCTTCTGCCTCGGTTCCTCTCCATCTCGTGGCGGTGTTCTTCTGCGAGGTCGAAGAAGGTCCGCGTCCCCTCTCCCTTCTCTCTCCCTGAATCTCACTCTCGCTCGCCCACTCTCTCTCTCTCTCTCTCTCTCTCTCTCTCTCTCTCTCTCTCTCTCTCTCTCTCTCTCTATGTCTGTGCAAACAGGCGGTTTCCTTTTCAACTCACTCCTGTGGCTGTAACTCCGGCAGAGGACACCTGCCTGTCCCTTGCGTCTCCGTACATTTCGTGGGTCTGCGAGGTGTGGCGGCCGTGTTTTGTTGACACGCTGTATCTAATGCTGCGTTTTTATCCGGTTTGCTGCTTTTGGTTGATGCCATGCAGGATAAACTGGTTAAAATTGGGTTTTCTCATTAGAAAGTTGGTTTTTTTTTTTTTTCTTTTTTTGTGGAGTGGCATTTTCCGGGACTCATGAATTAACCCCCATACGCTAGATACTGCAGAGCTTACGGTACACAGCTGGTGAAAAAATTGAAACTTGATTGCCTGAAGATGATTATGCACTATCCACAGGGTCTATCTCTGTAGACGTTGTTCAGAGTACTAAATTGTCACACTCTGGACACAAGATCATCTGCTGATTTTGGTTGATGCCTGCAGGATAAATTGAAAAAAATGGGGTTTTCTTATTAAAAAGTTGGTTTTTTTTTGGTGGAGTGGCGATTTCCTGGACTCGCAAATTAGCCCCATACACTAGGGACTGCAGAGCGTACGATATACAGCTGGTGAAGTACATGAAACCTGATTGCCCTAGAGATGATATGCACTGCTGGGTTTAATTCTGTGGACTTTGTTCGGATTACTAAATTCTTACACTCTGAACACAAGATCATATAATTGCTCGTATAGCGATATGCAGTTATGTTGGTATCGCGATTGAGTATTACTGTTGCCTGTGGGGATCTACTAGTGTACTACTAGAAAATAATTAGGAAAAGATTTGAATTGGTAGTTTTGGAAGGAACTAATTGAATTTGTAAGTACTATCGAGTATGTTATGCATGATTATGTAAACATTGATGCTTCATGAGTCCATGCTTCTTCTTTTTTTCGTGAGTCCATGCTTAAGAGTCAAGTGTTTTGACTTTATTGGTCCATGGAATTCACAGGACAACTTCAAAGAGAAGTTCTTTAGCCAAAATGCAGGCTTGTAGTGGAGCTGCAGTGACGGGTTCTCTGCAACAACCCATACAGACCAAGCTATCTGCCTTTCCTCCAAAAGGCTTTAATTTTAATGGATTTTCTCATCACGTAAATCCAACTTCAGTTAAGCCTCGATTAGCCTGTATTAAAGCAAGTCTGGTTACTGGTCAGCCACCCTCTTCAGTGTCTGTCCCCGTTGGTGAAGTGGAAGGTGACTTTTTTTTTTTTTTAACACCAAAGCTAAATTGTCCCTGCATAAATGTGTAAAAAGGATATTAAATGCATAAGCTGATTCATCAAAACCTTTTGAATCTTGCTTCTTTTATCAGGTAGAAGAAGCAGCTTTATAGATTATAGTTTGAGTGAAGCTGATCCTGAAGTGCGCAAAATTATTGACATGGAAAAGGAGAGGCAATTTAAAAGCCTTGAGCTCATTGCATCAGAAAATTTTACATCACGGGCAGTTATGGAGGCAGTTGGGTCCTGCCTCACAAATAAATATTCTGAGGGGTTGCCTGGTAAAAGGTGAACATACTTAAATTTAAAATTTCATCAGCAGTGTTTGCCCCTCTTACCCATTTTTTGGCATGTGACATGGCTAATGTTATTATAAATTTCACAGGTATTATGGTGGCAATGAGTATATTGATGAGCTTGAAACCTTATGTCAGAAAAGGGCTTTGGCTGCATTTCATCTGGATCCAAAGAAGTGGGGTGTTAATGTTCAACCTTTATCTGGTTCTCCTGCCAATTTTGAGGTTTACACTGCAATTCTCAATCCCCATGACAGGATAATGGTGCCTTCTCTCTCCCTTTCTCTCTGCTTTCATGCTTTTTTTTCCTATCCTTTTGGTTTTGCTAAATAAGTTGTAGTTCAATTTTTTTCTCGTTTATTCAATTTAGGGTTTGGACTTGCCTCATGGTGGGCACTTGTCTCATGGCTTCATGACTGCCAAACGACGGGTTTCTGGGACATCAATATACTTTGAGTCAATGCCCTATCGACTTGATGAATCAACAGGTGATGTACCTTTTGTCCGTGTCTCAACTTGATGTCCAGGTTATGCTTGAGTGGTTTCTCTTAAGTTTGGCATGCTAATTTTGTCCACTATCTATAACAGGCCTTGTTGATTATGACATGCTGGAGAAGACAGCTACTCTCTTTAGGCCTAAACTCATAATTGCTGGTGCCAGTGCCTACCCCCGAGATTTTGACTATGCTCGTATGAGGAAGGTAAGGGTTGCAATTGTTCTGATGGATTTTGCTTTCCATTAGATTGCATGACCAAGGAACTGATTTTACTTCTCTGGCTGCTGAATAATCTTGCAATGATATGCATGCGAAGATTGCAGATGCAGCTGGTGCTTTTCTTATGATGGATATGGCACACATAAGTGGTCTTGTTGCTGCTTCTGTGGTAGCAGACCCCTTTGAGTACTGCGATATAGTGACAACGACGACACACAAGGTGCTGATTTTTTCTTCCTTGATCTCCCTATTCGTGATCTTTTTTTACTGTAAGACCGACACGTTTATATGCAACTGTAGCCCATTCGTGGTTGCAGGAATGTTGTGTTGCTTTTTTTTTTTAATTGGTAGAAAGCTATTCTACATGCGGTGGTTGAATGTCTAGAGGCTACCTTTACAGCCTGACATCTGTCTCTTCTTACTCACCTTCTCCTCTATTGTATTTTTGGGGCTAGAAAAATAAGGGAATAAGGGAGGGTGAGGAAAAAAGGGAAGGGAAAGAGTGAAAAAAAGGGGGGGAGGGGGAGGGGGGGGTGGTTGAATATTTTATCACCTGGTCATTTCTTGTTTTGTATACTTCGCTTGTTTAGATTTTCTGTATCAGTGCACTTGAGATGAAAAACAATTGCTATACTGAGAATTCTCTCAAGAGGTTTTCTCTTCAAGCAGTAATAGCAAGCTCTGATAATATGAAACTTGTTCAGTCCTTGCGAGGGCCAAGAGGTGGCATGATCTTTTTCAAGAAGGAGCCAGTTCTTGGAGTTGATTTAGAATCTGCCATCAATAATGCCGTTTTCCCAGGCTTACAGGTTTGTTGGAATTGTCTTTTTGCTCAACTTGATGTTTTCGATTGGCTTTACTTCTTTGTAATTGTTCCTTAGAGACACGAGTCATATGTCAAGTCATTGTGTGGCATTGCAACATTGACTTGTGAATGCAGGGTGGTCCTCATAACCACACAATCGGGGGACTTACAGTTTCCTTAAAGTTTGCCCAGTCGCCTGAATTTAAGGCTTACCAGAACAAGGTATCTGATGTTCCTTTCTGGTCCTTTTTTGTCCAAGTTTGTCCTATCAATGCACTCTGTTTTCCTTCTGGAGAAATTCTTAACAAAAAATTCCTGCTGCTTTCTTAGGTTGTCTCTAATTGTAAAGCTCTTGCAAGCCGATTGACTGAATTAGGGTACAAGCTGGTTTCTGGTGGGACTGATAATCACCTTGTTCTTGTAGATCTGCGGCCACTGGTAAGTATCTTCTCTTCTATCAAGCCCTGGTTTCAGTGACAGATCTAATAGGTATAGGTTGGAACTCATAGTTAACTTTTTTTTCCCTATTGGAGTTTGGTAAGCTTTTCGACCAGATTTCCTTGCATGAATTATGTCAGAGCAAGCTGTAGATTAATGTAAAGAAGTAGCTGGCTGCGGAGACTTAAAAAAGTTGACTTCTAGTTATTTCCGGTCCCCTGCTCTTGGTGATGTTCAATTCCTCACACCTAGTTAATCTTTCAAGAATCTAAGATGGATGATAGCTGCTGCTGAGCACATGATACCTTTTCATCTTATTGAGCATGGCATATATTATTATTAGGGGATCGATGGTGCTCGGGTGGAGAAAATTCTCGATATGGCTTCCATCACCCTCAACAAGAACTCAGTTCCTGGTAAGTTTGTGGTTTTGCTTGGACTACATTTTTCTATGCAAATCTGTGTTTGTTGGGATCGAAGTGCTAGTCCAGTCGAAGTAAAACATCAATTAACCTTTCTTCCGGAAGGTGACAAAAGTGCCCTAGTCCCTGGTGGCATACGGATTGGGTCACCTGCTATGACAACCCGAGGTTTTACCGAGGAAGAGTTCCAAGCAACTGCGGATTTTATCAATGAAGGCGTTCAAATTACTCTTGAAGCTAAACGTTCCGCTCCGGGGTCAAAGATTCAAGATTTTCTGAACTTTGTGAAATCTCCTGACTTCCCTTTGAAGGAAAAGGTCTCAGATCTTTGTCGGAGAGTGGAAGCTCTCACTACTCAGTTCCCCCTGCCTGGTCTGTAATTTTTACTGCTAACCTTGGCTTGGGGTGAAAAAACAAAAGGAGCTGATGGCAGGATGCTGCCCCGATTTTGGTTCTGTGGGAAGTCCATGTCTCCTTTGCAAGTATTATACCAGCCATGATCGTCTGTAATGGTTTTTAGTGTACCAGTTGACGGTTCAAGAAAGAAATGAGGTGGTCAAGCTTCGGGGACTGTCATTTCTCATGCTTTTTTTTAGGAGTTTTCACTGAAGATTTTGGGAACTCTCTCTCACCTATAGCTATTCTCCTGATCCGCAAATGTGCAAAGATGCAATGACAATGATTTGTGTACCAGACTTTTGTCGGTAACATCAAACTTGTCTTTTCTCTAAGTCAAATTTCGAAATGATGTTGCGAAACTATTGCTTTGCTATGATTAGTGTGTTTGTGCGCATGCGAGTAGGGATAATGACATTAATCGTCCTGGAACTTTTGCCTATTATTATATAATGTAATCTTTAACTCTTTTTTTTTTTTTTTTTTTTAACATTGCTGTCCTAAAGTTTTTTAAATTTTTATTGAGTGGACTCTTCAGTTAAACATTTAGCATTGCTGACGCGACTGTGAAGGTCACTGACCTATCATTTCGTTTTGTTAAATTTCGTCTTTGAACTTTACTTGCTTTCATCCTTAAAATAGTATAATTTTTCTTCTCTTCAACAGTCTTCACTTCATAAAATAGACATCAAGAAAATCTTGATAACCCTTAATATCTAGTAGTTTTCAACACAATCCATGGACAAAATATGTATGCTCTGATATTTTCATGTAAGTTTAATCGTGATTAATAATAAAAACGTCAAGTATGAATGGACTCTTTTACTTGTTCATATTGCGTATGAACTCGTTTAGTTAGACTATTGAAGTTGTGTCTTGTGTTACAAGTAGAAGATATGCAAGAACAAGTGCTGTTTTGTATAAGAATGTGTTTCTAGAGTTTTTGGATCGTGTAATCCATTTACTTGACATATCATGTCTGGTGTCTGGCTCTAATTTGAGATGATGCAATTGAGACAGAACAAGGAAACAAACTTAGGGATTAGATTGAATAAATAAACGAAATACAAAGATAAAATTATAAGAAAATTCAGATTTCGTGAGTGAATCCATATAATGGATCAACGTAAACAACTTTTGAAAAGATCGCGGATGACTAGAATGAAAAAGTAATTTAGGAATGAATGATATCAAAATATTGATAAACTTGTTCGGATCGATCACATTAGACAACTTTTGAAAAGACTGAGGAGGACGACGAATGAAAAAGTATTTCCAGAATGATATGGAGTATTGAAAAAACAGGTCAGACGACTGCTGGTTCTTTAGCAGGAGAAGTTTGCAAATGCACAAGTGAGTCCGTGCTGTGAATTGATGGGGCCAGGTGAAAGCAGGGGCATGAATGGGGTGCAAAGCACAAATTTTTCTCTTGGAATTGACGTTGCCGAAGAATGAGATTCTGAGTTAACTCAGTGACCCGTGGACTTGTTTCTTGGGGCGTGATCACGCTTTCGTTACAACCAACCGAACCCTGTTTTTTTTTTGAGTCCCACCAACCGAACCCTGTTACCTTCATTTGTTTCTTTATGTGCGTGTGTGCGTGTGTTTTTTTTTTCCTGGGTTCCATGGAATCGGTGAATGCAGAGGAAAAGGAAACCTCGGACTTACTCAACGCTGCCAAATGCCGACGTCCGGTATCTCTCTCTCTCTCTATCTACCATCTTTCGTAGTTCTCGTGGTGTCTCTAATTCTTCTTGACGCTATGAATGAACAGCATCTATCTTGGGGGTACTTCATCGTCTTTATGGGCAAAGGTGCGCGTGACTGTTTCGGGATGTCTGTCTGTGCAGAACTACGTGCTGCATGGCTCGATCAAATGGGTACTGGAAATTTTGGTTTTTTTCTGGAGTCAATGTATGGAAATCAATAGCTTGACAGCTAGCGTTGTGTGCGTGATAGGTCTTCTACATCGAGTTTGAGCTCCATGGGAGTCACTTCGGAAAAAAGAAAGGGTGAAATTTCGGTTGCTAGCAAATCTATGTTCAAGGCTGGTTTTTGGGGACCCTAAAGGATGTCCAGGAGAAATAGAACTTGGTTGCAGGGTACTCTCTGGGGTTTCTCATCCCAACCGGACAAGCTATCATGGCATGATTCCAAAGTGGCGGGAGAGAAACTGAGTTGGTTACTAGATAGATACCTAAAGTATCTCAGGATCCTGTTGGCTGATTAGGTGAGCTGACCCTCATTAACTGATCAGGGACGATGTGTTTTTCTCGTCAATATGAACGCGAAAATTTGAAGTTCTCCTTATGAGGTTTGCTTGTATGGTTAGCATTGATCAACCCACTTGACAGCCATCAAAGATTTCATTCCCAAGCCACCTTTTTTCTAGAGGCAACTTGATCTTTACCTACTTAACCAGATTATGTTTGAATACCTTGCTATTGCTACTGCCTAAGATTTGACATTGTATGTCCTCAGGTCTTTTCGAAATCACTTCCACCAAAGGTAGTTATGACAAGCTATTCTGGCAAATATGAGAACAGTCATGGTGCTTCTACCTGCTTTTGAGTAGTAACTGGTAGCCTTTTCCACCCAGCCAGTATCCTGACAACCTCAACCACAATATACAAGCAACATGGGGTTAGTTCGCAAGCGATAGCAACCACTTGAGCCTGGAGGATGAATAACATTGGTTTGCAGAGTTTAAGCAAGCAAGATCACTCTGATGTTGACAGAGCCTCCAGTATATGATGAAAACAACAGACATGTCTCAGTTCATTCTGAGCATATTATTCAATTTAAATAGCCAGTTTCAAAGCACCGGCATTGGTTTGCGGAGTTTAAGCAAGCAAGATCACTCTGATGTTGACAGGGTCTACAGTATATGATGAAAACAACAGACAAGTCTCAGTTCATTCTGAGCTTATTATCCAAATTAAATATGCAAAGCACCACCAAGATTGTGAAGTCCTCTCCAAAACAGAACTGAATAAGTTTCTCCAAATGTGCCATTGAGACTTTAAAAGAACGGGGCTCTTTGAGGCTTCCCTTTTCTTCGGTGCTTTCCTTTGCTGGGTTGAGAAGCTTTACTTTGTTTTTCCTCTGTTGGAGCTTGGACGGAATGATGTGGAGGCTCCTGGTCTTTGGCTATTCTCGAAAAGGCCATAACCTGAAGTTTTAATTTCTTCAGTGAAATGCACATGGGATTAAGCCAAGCATATTCTAATTGACCAGTATTTCTGCCATGGTTACCTTGCAAGAAATGGAGCAGTAATCATAGAGGTCAGGTTCCGATAATCTTCTCTTGCAGATCTCACAGGATGTCTTACCATTTGATGCTGTTGGACCACTATGGGGAAGAGGGTTCAGGGCTATTACCATTCTCTTGTTGGACTTGTATGGCTGAAACTTGGAAGACAACAAGGTACTTAAATAAAAAGATAATGCCTTGCTATATCCCAGAAAATCATAACGACAGCATCGACATTTCTGCCACCTCAAATGCAATCTGTTCTCAATCCTATAAATGCGATCTTTAACAGGCAATCTTGAAAACATAATGTCATCTTTCTATGTGTACCGAAAGGTGTTCACCTTTGACATGCATGGAGGACTTGTCAGAAAACCTATTAGATATATATAAAAATGTAAGTTGCTTCTGCTAGATAACATTCCTTGCTGGGTACATCTGCTTTACCTTATGCATGCGCCACTGTGAGTGGACAAAGATCTTGTAGGAATGAAATTATAAAATTTCTCATCACTTGTCCTCAGCAGATGAGCAGAATACTAACTGAATAGATCCCGATGAAGATATCTCAGTACTGATTGATTAAATACTGCATGTAACCCTCCCCTTATAAGACTATTATGGCCTGCTTATGCATACATCTTTGTGTAATGTATATGTAGAAGATATGACTCAGTAACTCTGAAGAATCAGAAAATAGTTTCCACTTACATTCTAACACGAACACGTTTCTTTTTTCAATCAATGAAATTATAAAATGAATTCTGAATGCATTACTATTTGTAAGGCTTCCAACATTTCAATTTCCGATTGCCAAAAATAAAAGTTAAGTCGAGATGAATAAAAGTTGGGAGTCGCCCCAAAACACCCACTGAACCTTTCCTAGATCAATCACATGCTTTACTTGCATTTCTTTAAGCTAAATAATAAAATAATCCACACTGCACTTAGGCATAGCTTTTAACAGAACAATGGCCTTCCATTGGTAGAGGGGCTTGATCACAACTTGTTGCGGACACATTGCACACTTGATGTCTTAAATAGAGTAATAAAGCATCCAGAATTTTCCCTAATAAAATGTAGGTCAAATGAATCCTTTTCAAGCAAAAGTCTATCATCAAATCATGTATATATCAACACTATC
Organism: Eucalyptus marginata; assembly: GCA_014182565.1. NCBI lineage: Eukaryota > Viridiplantae > Streptophyta > Magnoliopsida > Myrtales > Myrtaceae > Eucalyptus > Eucalyptus marginata. Next base: position 36,979,392 of record CM024590.1, read on the forward strand.
CTATACTTAGCTAAATACCATTGATGAGTATTGAAACTTGCAATTGTAGGGTACATAGGAGGCACCTGTATTCTGGAGCAATCGATATGCTTTTCGATGGAGGAGAGGGAGACAACATCCTTGTAGACATGTCTGTAGATTTTAAGTATCTTGTGTTGGCGATGACTTCCTGAAGAGATGCAGTACTGACAAGCAGATGAATCACAGTTGATGCAATACTTATTTAACTCATTCCTACGAATTGGGTGCACCGAACACGATTCGAAGAAAGTCTTCTGGAGGAAAGAGTCGAGCCATTCTGGCTCTTGCTTCTTGTGATGGTTTTCATTATCAGCCTGCTAAGAAGAAAAGTTGATTAGACTATGTACATTCAACTTTACCCTTTTCTCTCCCTCGTAGAATTTGATACAACAAACAGTCCAAGCAAAAATTAGAATCTATACAAATGCTATCAGGACAGAAGAACTTAAATATGAACTGAAAGAAATCTATTAACAATTTGAAGGAAACCAAAACTCATGTTCTGGATAAAAAGCATGGATGGGAAGCTGGAGCTTAGGATCTTATTGAATAAAAGAATGGCTAACTTATTCAGGGGATCAATCCATTTTGTGGGGGAGTCAGCCCAAAACCTATCTAGAGATTATGTTTGTTATGTCTCACTCTTCTTACTAGGTTAGTGCTATCATTCATTGAAAAGACAGCTTCCTTCTATCTTGATTTACTTATATTCTTTCTTTTTTGTCTATTTGATATGGCCTAATGAGAATCTAATTCCACTTCCCCCAACTGTTATACCTTTTTCATTGGCCTACTTAAATCGTTGCCGGTATAGGTTTTTTTGCAACCTGAGAGATTATAAAGAGGGTCTACAGGATATGAAATTAATACGTCTCCACTGAAGAAAACTCCTCATCCAGCAAACTATGTTACTAATGACAATGAGATATGCTAAAAGAAAGCTCTTTTCTACTATATAGTGGTCGTATATAGAGAAGTGGGCATATCATTGACTATCTGACAAGCTCCATTCGAGAAAAACGACAACTCTTGTTTTTTACGGTTACATGATGCAAAGATATCGAAACATATGCTCATAAGAACGATAAGAGATATACACTGAAACTAAAGCCATGTAAATTTTTTGACTCAATAGTAGGAAGACAGAATCTGAGGTTGCATATGTGATAATATCTGATTTGTATTTCACATAGAAAGTAATCTCTCCGGCATGCTCATAAATTTAAGTCATGTCACAAGGCGCCGGGAATACACGTTGTATGTGGAGGTCTTAGCCGTTTCAGGTCAAGGTATCTGTTTGATCTAATAATCATTTGTCCTTTGCAGAAGAGAAAAATCTAATCTCTTATGTCCTATTTTGCACTAGTTTTAACGGTACTAAGCATTTTTTATCCTATATCTTTGTGCAGATGCAATGATTTCTTGTGATCTTATGAGAATCTTACAGGAGAGATCCTGGAATGGAACTTATGTATGCCGACTGATCATTTAATGACAAAAGCAATATACACATCAGTAACTTCAAGGTCGTTTTTGGCGAGAGAAATTAATCTCATGTGAAAATATTACATGACGACAAAGAGGTCGGTATTCATACTGTTTCTTTTGGTCTAAAAGTCTGAGGTAGTTTATCGACTCAACTGTGCATAAGAATGAATTTTTATTTCTGATAGCCACAGATCTTAATCCTTTTTTTTTTTTCTTTTTCATTTTTTGCACTTTAACTCTATCTGTTGTGGAGAGTAGGAAGTAGTCAAAATAAATTGATAGATTAGTTCTTCCGTGACCTAATCTCGTTTATGCTACACAATAAAAAATTGACTGCACTTAAAGAATGAGATCAAGGAGTCTTAAGGAATGATCTGATGCTACAAAGCAGTTGAAGGTAAGTAATGAAAGATTTCATGTATATAGGAGAGAAAATATCAAAAGCATTAGCTGTCTCACACATATTGCACTAATTGAGAAGGAGGAAGACTTACCATTTTTCTTGTCAGAACAAAATCAGTCCTGGATCTTAGGGTGTTGCAGAAATGGAAGCGTTGCCCGGAAATTGAAGAAGAATCGTGCGAGGGATCACGAAGACGATACCAAGCGCATGATTGTATACACTATCAGGAAGACGAGAGTAGAAACGGGAATTATCGATGAAATAAAATTGTATATAGCGGACTTGGCGATGGAACCAAGGCAAGTAATACTCTGGATTTCTTTCTCCTTTATCCATCAGTAATTAACTTGCATTGTTAAGAGACATCTGTTAGTTTCAGAATGGTTAAGTTTTCTTTCATGACATGTAACATAATTAACACTGGCCTTTTCTGCCTAATTGATGAACAGAAAAGTTAATGATATGATTTGTATGTCCATAAAGAGATGCCATGATATCCTTGTGATGCTTTCTGCTTCTGATTCAACAATTAATATGGGGTTTTGTTTGCTAAGTAGAATCTGGCAGGACTCGAGGAATCAGTCATGTCACACCAAACATCCCACTCTACAGCTGTCAAAACCTTAATCCACGTGTTCATTGCTGTTTGGACAATTGAATTTTTTCTTACCATCTTTAATTTTTCATGTGAAACAGTCAGACCTCTTCAATTTTATTAGAAGATATACCAACCATAGCCACTCTTTTGATCTCCCACTGTGGTAGAGTTTGTAGATGATCAATGGTTGCTTATTTGGCAAAAACAGCTGCAATGGAGCCTGATTGGATTCTTGAAAGTTACAATTGCTTTTTACCGAAGATTTGTATCGATTGTGAGGCATAATATAAGGTGTCAAGATTCGACCTCAAAAAGCATCGAGTTTGAATGAACATGACTGGTTATAACCGCACTTTCAAGGTCTGCTCATAAGCTTTAAACATGTGATATTGGCTGGACAAATCAACCCTGTACAATTTCTGAATTGACTGCAAATTTGTTTTCTTTGCATATATATTTTGGAGTCCACTGCTATCCTAGTAGAGAAAGTCTCAATGGATATGAGTTCAGGTTCATATGCATCCAAGTGGGGCAATCTGTTTTAACATTTGGAGCATGATGCTTGCTGACTCAGTGCCAGGTGTGCATGCCCAACCGCTCCTTCAGGAAGACGTTTTGACCCGAGGCAAATCGTCCCAAGTATGCCTTCAACACTTAGCACAATAACAAGACATTTGAAACTTATTTGAGGTGACTCATTTATGGCTTTATTTGTAACTGCTTATCTTTTGCTTTGCCCAGGATTTGATGCAGGGAAAGAAAATTTAAACTCTTCTAGCAGTTACTCAATACGTTTGCACAGTGGGGCTCCTGTTTTCCGATTGGAGTATTGATTTCAAGAAGAGGGAGAATCCTTATGAGGAAAATCCGGAAGAAAACAAAGATAAAGAAGAAAATTACATGCCCGTGCATAAGCATCCTTTGGTTCTTGATTATCCTAACAAGCCTTCAGCGGACTAATTTCTGGTCAAAAGTCGACTAAACTTAAAAGTGTCATTAGAGGAAAAAAATGTGAGTCACCATGAGTTCTTCAATGGCTTCTCCAGCAAAGCAGAGAGGTACATCTCTTGAAGCTTGGGCCCACGGTCAAGCTTCCTTCCCATGACCCACTTCAGCTTGTTGAAGCCGACACTCTCAATCACCGGTGCATACACTTTCTCCAACTGATCACCGGAACAGAAGAAATGGTCCACCCAAAACAATCCTCCAGGCCTCAACACTCTGTACACATCGAACAGCAGGAAATGCAGGAGTGTTGTTGGGATCCAGTTACTCAACACGTGCATCGAGTGCACGATATCAAGAGTGTTGTCAAAAAATGGCAGCCTCTGGGAGATGCTTATGTACAGAGGCACAACTCCCCTGGAAGCAATGAAGCTGTTGAAAGGACCATTTAGGTTCATGGAGGTGGTCACAATGGTTATGTTCCTCTGCATCATCCGGATGGCGAACGTGGCCACGCCACCGCCTATGTCTAGCCCAATCCTGATCGTCCCTGGTGGTTTCGTTGCCAGGACTTCATCAATGGTGAAGTCAAGGCCGCCATGGCTCTCGGTCGCAGTCCACCGGGACTTCTCCCGCCCCTCAAGGTCAAAGCAGTCCTTGCAGTCGTCAAAGCCTTTCTGCCGGTGCTTCCGGTTGATGAGGCAGTCATAGTTCTTGCATGTGTAGGCAGTCCACACCACAGAGTTATCCGAAGGAGTTGTCCATAAGCACATCGGATGAGGAAAAGGCTCAACATAGTCGGGAGATGCAGCAGGGCGGCAGCGGCGGCGGGGGAGGGCCTCGCAGCCACGTAGGAGTAACTTCTGTGCAAGGAGTTCGTCATCAGGGCAGGAGCCATTGACAGCATACGTCATGAAGCGGCGGAGATCGTCTGGGAACCTTGTGCATCCGCTGCCAACAGGAGGGAAGATGGTATCAGAGTCGAAGTTGGAGTTGAAGCCGAAGGGGAGGGTGTGGCCTGATGTGAACGCGAGGAACTCGGGTGGGAGATCTTCAGTGACGCCGGACCGTTTGAATTCATTGTGCGAGACTGTGGTGGAGGGAACACTATTTGTCGAGGTGGTACTACTGGTGGTGTCCAGGACGGAGGAAGTGAGGGAGCAAGAGGAGTAGAAGGTGGTGGAGAGGAAGAAGGTGAGGAGATTGGTGGAGAGGAGGAGGACGAAGAAGAGATTGGTGGGGAGAGAGCGGGGCTTGTGATGGCGAGGTGAGTCCATCCCCAATCCGATGCGTTTGGTGTTTGCAAGTCCCTGCTACTCTTGCACACCGATGTTTTCACTCAGAAATGGACTCCGCAGTGTGTATGGTTTTAGCAGTTGCAGGGTTCAAGTGCTGTGCAATATGTGGAACAGTAGAAGCAGGCATTGACTGAAAACTAGAGTTTCGTTTAGGCAGGCATCGATGTGATTTCTCTACGATAAAAAATGAGCAAGAGGTGAGTCATAGTTGTGAGAAGCAATTAAAGAAATGGATGCTTTGGTGAGGGTTAGTATTGGAAGCTTGTGGAAGGTCAACGGTTGGGAAATCTCCATGAAGTTATGTTGATCAGACTCTCTGCTCTTCTCGTCTTCTTTGCTGCAGACATGCACCCGTTGCTTGCGGATCTCCTATTCCATTGAAATTTGAACGCAGAGGAAACTAGAGTCCCGGAATTTTGCGTCTGTGCATCCGTTAGCCTACTTAATATAATGCCCAACTGGCATCCATTAATAACAAGAAAAGGTCTTACCGTATAATAACAAATACAAAAACAAAATCTGAACTTGTTACTTGCTAATTACTCAAAACTTGTCGGTTGTGATTAATGGTTACGCCATATATCTGTGTGCCAAGCAGAATCCAAAGTTGACTGGCAAGAACAAAAAGAATTTCCTGCTGCTCTGCTCGGATCATCACCGCATCAAGAAAACCAGCTTTTTCTGTTGAAGTCTTGATCTCAACAATATGAAAACTTTAGTTTACATAGATGGGTACTTACAAATGCACATGGAACGAAGAGATCACGTGCATATCCCCGCAATCCCCGCATCCTCGCTTACCAATTCTTCAGTATTAAATTATCTTATATGCAAATTTTCGATAAACTAATAGAAACTTCTGGGTATCTAAATATTACAGCGAAGTCTGATTTCAAGTCCTGGAAAGAACCAAAAATTGAGCGTGAAAGCGAGATGAAGTAATTAGCTGCTTGGTTGCTTAAAATGCTTAAAAATGTATGTGACTATCTTGTATTAAAGACCTACTTGGTTCCAACTTCCAAGTTGGTTAAAGTTATGAAGGACTCCATAAAGGACTACAAAAATTACGGGTTACTGAAGAAAGTGCAAAGAAAAGTTTGAGTGAAATAGAGTCAGTAGCTCTTTTGATGGCTTGTGGAAACGCTTTGAACATGGAAAAGAGACGACATGATATCTGCAAATTGAGTAGAGGAATATAGAATAAGGACAGAACTTAGAACAGATAAGGCGTTAAGAATTTGGTATTTTTATTGAAGTCAAATGCGTGGAAGTTGCCTTCCTTCCGCTCCCTTTTTAGATGAACTGTCCATTTATCTGGAGCAATGGAATGAATGAGGATGTTTTTGGATAATATATTCTCGCAAAAATGAAGGAAACGAGAGCTGCATTTAACAAATGAACTCAATGATATCCCAAGGGGGGAAGAATAGC